>OX387985.1:2400000-4800000 GCA_947578425.1 Eugnorisma glareosa | reverse complement strand
CTGGTGCTGTGGGAGATGCTGTGGCGCACGCGCGGCGCGCACGCCGGGCCCGCGCCGCCCTACGCGCCGCCCTACCAGCACCACAGCCTGCCGCCGCGGCCCAGCCTGGCCTGCATGCAGGTAACGTGGACGTGTTCGCGCTGGGCCTGGTGCTGTGGGAGATGCTGTGGCGCACGCGCGGCGCGCACGCCGGGCCCGCGCCGCCCTACGCGCCGCCCTACCAGCACCACAGCCTGCCGCCGCGGCCCAGCCTGGCCTGCATGCAGGTAACGTGGACGTGTTCGCGCTGGGCCTGGTGCTGTGGGAGATGCTGTGGCGCACGCGCGGCGCGCACGCCGGGCCCGCGCCGCCCTACGCGCCGCCCTACCAGCACCACAGCCTGCCGCCGCGGCCCAGCCTGGCCTGCATGCAGGTAACGTGGACGTGTTCGCGCTGGGCCTGGTGCTGTGGGAGATGCTGTGGCGCACGCGCGGCGCGCACGCCGGGCCCGCGCCGCCCTACGCGCCGCCCTACCAGCACCACAGCCTGCCGCCGCGGCCCAGCCTGGCCTGCATGCAGGTAACGTGGACGTGTTCGCGCTGGGCCTGGTGCTGTGGGAGATGCTGTGGCGCACGCGCGGCGCGCACGCCGGGCCCGCGCCGCCCTACGCGCCGCCCTACCAGCACCACAGCCTGCCGCCGCGGCCCAGCCTGGCCTGCATGCAGGTAACGTGGACGTGTTCGCGCTGGGCCTGGTGCTGTGGGAGATGCTGTGGCGCACGCGCGGCGCGCACGCCGGGCCCGCGCCGCCCTACGCGCCGCCCTACCAGCACCACAGCCTGCCGCCGCGGCCCAGCCTGGCCTGCATGCAGGTAACGTGGACGTGTTCGCGCTGGGCCTGGTGCTGTGGGAGATGCTGTGGCGCACGCGCGGCGCGCACGCCGGGCCCGCGCCGCCCTACGCGCCGCCCTACCAGCACCACAGCCTGCCGCCGCGGCCCAGCCTGGCCTGCATGCAGGTAACGTGGACGTGTTCGCGCTGGGCCTGGTGCTGTGGGAGATGCTGTGGCGCACGCGCGGCGCGCACGCCGGGCCCGCGCCGCCCTACGCGCCGCCCTACCAGCACCACAGCCTGCCGCCGCGGCCCAGCCTGGCCTGCATGCAGGTAACGTGGACGTGTTCGCGCTGGGCCTGGTGCTGTGGGAGATGCTGTGGCGCACGCGCGGCGCGCACGCCGGGCCCGCGCCGCCCTACGCGCCGCCCTACCAGCACCACAGCCTGCCGCCGCGGCCCAGCCTGGCCTGCATGCAGGTAACGTGGACGTGTTCGCGCTGGGCCTGGTGCTGTGGGAGATGCTGTGGCGCACGCGCGGCGCGCACGCCGGGCCCGCGCCGCCCTACGCGCCGCCCTACCAGCACCACAGCCTGCCGCCGCGGCCCAGCCTGGCCTGCATGCAGGTAACGTGGACGTGTTCGCGCTGGGCCTGGTGCTGTGGGAGATGCTGTGGCGCACGCGCGGCGCGCACGCCGGGCCCGCGCCGCCCTACGCGCCGCCCTACCAGCACCACAGCCTGCCGCCGCGGCCCAGCCTGGCCTGCATGCAGGTAACGTGGACGTGTTCGCGCTGGGCCTGGTGCTGTGGGAGATGCTGTGGCGCACGCGCGGCGCGCACGCCGGGCCCGCGCCGCCCTACGCGCCGCCCTACCAGCACCACAGCCTGCCGCCGCGGCCCAGCCTGGCCTGCATGCAGGTAACGTGGACGTGTTCGCGCTGGGCCTGGTGCTGTGGGAGATGCTGTGGCGCACGCGCGGCGCGCACGCCGGGCCCGCGCCGCCCTACGCGCCGCCCTACCAGCACCACAGCCTGCCGCCGCGGCCCAGCCTGGCCTGCATGCAGGTAACGTGGACGTGTTCGCGCTGGGCCTGGTGCTGTGGGAGATGCTGTGGCGCACGCGCGGCGCGCACGCCGGGCCCGCGCCGCCCTACGCGCCGCCCTACCAGCACCACAGCCTGCCGCCGCGGCCCAGCCTGGCCTGCATGCAGGTAACGTGGACGTGTTCGCGCTGGGCCTGGTGCTGTGGGAGATGCTGTGGCGCACGCGCGGCGCGCACGCCGGGCCCGCGCCGCCCTACGCGCCGCCCTACCAGCACCACAGCCTGCCGCCGCGGCCCAGCCTGGCCTGCATGCAGGTAACGTGGACGTGTTCGCGCTGGGCCTGGTGCTGTGGGAGATGCTGTGGCGCACGCGCGGCGCGCACGCCGGGCCCGCGCCGCCCTACGCGCCGCCCTACCAGCACCACAGCCTGCCGCCGCGGCCCAGCCTGGCCTGCATGCAGGTAACGTGGACGTGTTCGCGCTGGGCCTGGTGCTGTGGGAGATGCTGTGGCGCACGCGCGGCGCGCACGCCGGGCCCGCGCCGCCCTACGCGCCGCCCTACCAGCACCACAGCCTGCCGCCGCGGCCCAGCCTGGCCTGCATGCAGGTAACGTGGACGTGTTCGCGCTGGGCCTGGTGCTGTGGGAGATGCTGTGGCGCACGCGCGGCGCGCACGCCGGGCCCGCGCCGCCCTACGCGCCGCCCTACCAGCACCACAGCCTGCCGCCGCGGCCCAGCCTGGCCTGCATGCAGGTAACGTGGACGTGTTCGCGCTGGGCCTGGTGCTGTGGGAGATGCTGTGGCGCACGCGCGGCGCGCACGCCGGGCCCGCGCCGCCCTACGCGCCGCCCTACCAGCACCACAGCCTGCCGCCGCGGCCCAGCCTGGCCTGCATGCAGGTAACGTGGACGTGTTCGCGCTGGGCCTGGTGCTGTGGGAGATGCTGTGGCGCACGCGCGGCGCGCACGCCGGGCCCGCGCCGCCCTACGCGCCGCCCTACCAGCACCACAGCCTGCCGCCGCGGCCCAGCCTGGCCTGCATGCAGGTAACGTGGACGTGTTCGCGCTGGGCCTGGTGCTGTGGGAGATGCTGTGGCGCACGCGCGGCGCGCACGCCGGGCCCGCGCCGCCCTACGCGCCGCCCTACCAGCACCACAGCCTGCCGCCGCGGCCCAGCCTGGCCTGCATGCAGGTAACGGATCAATAACTGCACGTTCTTGCTTTCAACGCGTTTAAAATCTCACTCTATGCTAAAACTGCAATTTCGATACGCCCTGTTTAGCTTCTCTTGGTTCAATTTCTTTACATCATAATCTAGGCTCTTCATATCTCGTGTGTATAGACTTTCTTGGCTGGGCAGCGTCCGGAAACTACGCGATGTCTTCTCGTCCAAAATACCTCAGTGCCTCAAAAGTAGGGTTTATAACCAATGTGTGTTACCAGTTACCAGTGATGACTTACGGATCTGAAACGTGGTCTCTCACAATAGGTCTTATACAGAAGCTCAAAGTCGCTCAGCGGGCTATGGAGAAGGCTCGGCGTTTCTCTACGTGATAGAATCAGAAATGAGGACATCCGTAGACGAACCAAGGTCGTCGACATAGCACAGCGGATAAGCAAACTGAAGTGGCAATGGGCAGTCACATAGCGCGAAGATCGGACGGCCGATGGGGCAAACAGATACTGGAGTGGAGACCACGCATTGGGAAGCGCAACGTGGGACGGCCACCTGCCAAATGGACCGATGACCTTGTTAAAGCTGCACGAATTCGCTGGATGCAGGTGGCATTAGACCGGACACGTTGGAAATTGATTGGAGAGGCCTATGTTCAGCAGCGGACAACAACTGGCTGAAATGATGATGATAGATTTTCTACGATCAGGTAAGCGTACACCATCAGCAGCCACATTGTCATTGCCGGATTTGTTTGTCGAGGTTAGATTTTTAAGAATCTGCACCAGTTATTATTTATTTACTCATTCTCTACCAACAGAGCCTAGTATCCCGCAACAAAGCACGCCCCCCGCTACCAAAGGGGCCGGTGCAACAGTCGCGCGCGCTCAAGATAGCTGCTGATACCTGCGACGAATGCTGGGATCATGATGCTGAGGCCAGGTAACAAATAAGAGTACTGCACCTACCGGTAAAACAACAAAGAGGCGGTGGAAGTAGTGGAAGCGTAAGGGTAGCCCGCGAAATTCAAATTTTCTTACGTTTATTGCAATTTGCAGGTCAGTGTCAGGTTGTATGTTGATGGAAATATGTATCGCGCCAATAACACGTATGGAGTTACAGAATCACAATCATTAAAAATTAACCCTATTGAATGAATTTTTCATGGAATTGTTATTGAATGGGGTTACATGAACTTAGAGGGTTGTTTAATAATTTTAATGATTAAGTTGAAATCAAACTTGTAAGTCAACGTGATCAAAGATATGACCGTTTATAAATCTATACTAATATTATAAAGAGGTTAAATTTGTTTGTATGTAGGGGGTAATCTCTGGATCAACTGAACCGATTTTGAAAATTCTTTCACTAATAGGAAGCTACATTATCCCCAAGTGCCATAGGGTATATTTACAACGTGCTCGTGGAATAATTTCCGACAAACACGCGAGTCGCATATTTTGCTATTTCACAAGGGAATCAAAACCTATCCGTTATTTTTTTGAGTAGTTCGCGTTGACCTAGAATTATGAAATGTGGCATGAAGCAATAAACATTGCTTCTTCAGCACACGTAAATGAAAAAAATCTGAAAACCGTAAATGTGTAGTTTAATAACAAAATACCTACAAGTTTATACGAAACCCGTGATGCGCTAGTCCAACACACACTTGGTTGGCCGGTTTTGTTACCCTATTCTCACCTATCACTGGTCAAAGTTACAGGTACCTGCAATGGTGCCTGGTGAAGGTTGCAGGGATCCGCTGGATTCGAGACGCACGGGACCGGTCAATGTAGCGACACTTGGGATAAGCCTATGTCCAGCAGTGGACGTATTTCTGCTGAAATGATGATGATGTTGGTCAAAAGCCCCTCCACAAATAATCCTTGAATTGACCTTAAATAAATGTTTTTCTCTCTTTTGCACAGACTAACTGCGGTATGCGTAGAGGAGCGCATGGCTGAACTGAAACAGATGTTGCACGCCCAAGGGCCGCTCATACACGACAACAATCTGCATCCACATCAGCCTGGTGGTAAGTTCAAAAAGTAAATGAAGGGCACAGGGGGAATCGGCGGCGGTGACCTCTCGCGTCCGGCCCTGGTTCAATCCATGGTCCGGAGCGAGACGGAATAGGACGCCGTCACCTCCTTCTGCGAAGCAGTCATGCTAGCGAAGGAGGTGGCGGGACGTGAGAGGGAGAGAACCTCACGTCCCAGCCGCCGCGGGAGACGCACCGGGCGTCGGCGCCGGCCACCGTAGGCGCGGGCCTGTGGACGGTGAGCTATGGGCTAGCTCGCCGTCCGCCCGTCTTATGGCGACAGGCCGTGTCGACGGCGCAAGAGTGTTCCACGCGCACCTCAAAGAGAGTCAGCAAACAGGAAGGGGTCCGAAAGGACCGATGCCTGCCAGGGTTGCGGGACTGTTCGAAAGAGATACCTCGGCCCTGGAACACAAAGGGCAAAGGAAGGAACATGGATGGGTTTTAGTCAGTAAAAGTCTGACACTTCCTCCTGCTCAGCCCAGAGCGGGAGGGGTTATTTGATGATTCCCCATCCGAAAAAAAAAGGCCACAGGGGGAAAAATGCGATGTCACAAAGACAATGAACTGAGAAATTGTTAAATTAATCTTTTGATTCTTGAAAAGGGGTACATTATAACACGAGATTAAAGAAATACCTATATATTTATTTTAAAGAAAATATATTTATTTTGCGTTTGTAGTACAAAAAAACCCTTTTCGTACTTATATTTATTAATTAGAGAAAAAATAAGAAAATACAGAATTTTTAGTATAAAATAGTATTTGTTTAAGCTTCACTGTATTGTATTTGGGAAAGTATTGCTTAGCTTTTCGTCCACACAACTTAGACATTACTTGTTATTGTATTAAAAGCATTTTACTGCAAAATGTGTTTTGGCGTTTCGTTAAAATCAATTCAAATCTTTATTGCTGAACACAGTAAGTTTAAATAAATACATTACAAGATGTTGAGTGAATGCGCAGTTCACTAGGTCCTACCGATTAAGGCATGCAAAATTATAATTAGTCACTCGTTACAGCAAGAATATAATAAAAAATCAAATAAAATTAAGTTTTTTTTTTTTTGTATTTTGTATTGATTGTAACCCTAGCGATTATTTTCTCTATTACCTGTAGTTAATTTGTGAACAGCGTTGTGGGCTGCAATATTGTCAATAAGTTTTGTATATTTGTTATCTCTATGTTTTATATTGCAGCTGTTTGTTGTTCCTTTTGAATAAAAATAAAAAATAAAAATCTCACAAAATCACCGTTCTACCACCGTTTCAGTATACAATGGTACGGCCAGTTCTTAAAACATAAAAATGTGACATTGCATGTTTTCCCCCGTGTCGTTCAAATATAAATCAACTATCGGGGTTACTTTTTCCAGTATTCCAAGACGTGGAATACTTTCCACGTCTTGGAATACTGGAAAAAGTAAAAGTATCGAGGGTAAGCTAGTTTTTATGCTGTTTTGTTAATATCAGTTTCTGTTGGTCTAAAATATTTAGTTTAGACCTACGCGGCAACGTCAAAAAAGAAAAAATACGTATCCAATTTTTTTTCGAAATCTATTTGACGGACTAATTAGATTTTGTTGGTCATTTACACTATGGGGGCTATCGTTTTTGAGCTCACCAGATGGCGCCTCTGTCGAGTAAGGTCATGTCAGTAATTTTATTTATTACTTTAAAGTACTAATAACTTCATAAAAAGTTAATTTTATTACGTGTAACAACAAAGTGTAAACTACAGATACATATTTACAATATTCTTCCTAAAATTAGCAAGCGTGAAACATTTAAAAAGCATTTTACCTGTAAGTACTAACAAAAAAGATCCTAAGTTGCTACTTAAAATCTCCAAGTAATAGTTAATCAGGAATGGCTCAATCTAGAAAAAATAAGTGATAAAAAAGCACGCAACGCGCGAACTCTGTATGACATTTGACATTTCGGTGACCTCGCGCTACACTAGCGCCTCTAGCGGTGAATTCGCGATAGCCCCCATTATGCTTATATTACATGTAAAAACGTACTTTTTAACATCGTTATTGTTATTGTTTTACAGCGGACTCCAACGTCCCCGCTCCACCGGAATCAGACAAGAACTCAAACTGCACGTCCACCCAAAACTGCGACGTTCACACACCTCTGCTATACCCCCAACCGCACATAGGTCGTAACGCGTGCATAGAGCGCAACACACATACAAACACACAACAAGCTACCGTTGAACTCATACACAAATCGCTTAAAGATATAACGGCCCCTATAGAGACCTTACGTGTCCCTAACATTGAAGAAAATTGCTTTTCAGTAGCTAGGGTTTCAAGTCATACAAGGATACCCTTACTTGAAAACTCTGGTTTGACAGAAATAAGGTCTTACCAAAGACCGTTGGAATACATTCCAAATGATGTGACATCCCATGACGTGGAAAGGGCTCCAAAACAAACCAACATACTACAAGACGTAAAAGTAGAAAAACCTAAATGGGGTATCAAGAAATTTTTCGAGAAACTAAATAGGAAAGAAACTGAAGTGAAATTAGCTGAGAATTCGCAAAGAACTATGACTTCTATAGTTGATAAACCATCAAATATATCAGAGAAGGATAGACCCTCAAATCTGACTATCAACCAAGATAGGTCCCCGTATAACTTTGAAGGTCCTTGCACCTTATCACCGCCCAATAGGACCTTATCACCAACGATGATGATGGAATCCGAAAACAAAGTCTTTGGATTCAAAGAGCTGCCAAACAGAGATACCGAAGCGAGAACACCGAACCAAATCTTCGCAGTAATAGTCCCAAAAGCTAAACCACCAGATTTTATAGAAATGAAAAGCAAAAAAGGCAGTTCCGAAAGTCTAAATAAAACATCTGTTAGAACGTCACTTTCGTCGCAAAGTATTTTGAAATCTAATTCTGAATCTGAAGATTCGACGGTTAAAAAACGGTTGAGTGTTGACAATCGAATAACGAACAGCGGGAGTTCTTCTCGAGCGAGTATTAACTTAGAACTCCAATACATCGATACACAGGATAACTACAACGGGAACATGAGCCCTTTTGATATCAACTCTGATTGTTCAAGCAGCGAAGACGAACATTTAATGCTACTATCAGAAAATGGCGGCTCAAAAATTACAATGCAAGCCATACCAAAAACAGACTCGGAAAAGAAAAAAATCTACCAAAATGAAGTGTTAAAAGAATCAAGCCAAGTCACTGATTTCACTTTTAATAAATTCCAAAATAAATACACCAACTTCGATAATGAATTTAGCGATCCGAACGATAAAGAGAACTTAGTCAACGGTTATAGTGGCGATAATCCCGTGTACCTAGCTGCTTTTAACGGCGAAATTGATGCAACAGAGCTAAAATACCCAGGAAATCATTCCCCAAAACCGACTTTGAAGAATCTAGCTATAAAAAGACAACATTCTTTGGAACAGGTGTCTGAAATATTCTCTTCTGCGGGTGAAGTTAATCTGTTGAATCCAGCGGGGAGGGTTAAGACTCCAGGGGACCTTCCTGTCGCCATTAGAAGGGCTAGAAGAGACAGGGCTCTACAGAAAGGACGCGCTAGTGAGAGTAATAGATTGAGTCTATATGATGACAGAATGATGTTTGGCAATAGTCTGTAGATAAAAATCTAAAAATGGTCTTTGAAAATTGAGTCAGAATTCTCGAAAGTACAGTTTGAGGCCGCGTTTTTGTTGAAAACAAAGTTGTGCAACTTTTGTTCATCATGAGTATGGTACAATTGTGTGTTGCAAGTGCTACATTCAACAAAGATAGATACCTAACGTTGTTGATTGGCATGATCGGAATGACACACAGATGTGTTATGTAATCGCTCCGGGTTAATTTTGCTGTCAAATACAGTTGACTTGTATATGACCTACAAACCTGAAAAAGTCTGTAGTCACTTCTGACGCTGCAACATGTTGCCCACAACAAAAAAAACATGTTGTGTAACAATGTTCCACAAGTTTGTTTGAAATGAATACGAGACTTGAAACGTCTTTCTGTCTCTATTATATACCTGAAACTGACAAGGACAGTGTAAGACTTAACAGTGACTTTAAAACATGTCGCTTTTGAGAATTCGGCCATAAATACGAGTATTTAAGACCTATATTGTCGTTTTGATATTATTGTGAATTGATTATATTATA
Organism: Eugnorisma glareosa; assembly: GCA_947578425.1. Classification (NCBI taxonomy): domain Eukaryota; kingdom Metazoa; phylum Arthropoda; class Insecta; order Lepidoptera; family Noctuidae; genus Eugnorisma; species Eugnorisma glareosa. The sequence continues at coordinate 4,790,762 of OX387985.1, read as the reverse complement.
AAGGGTGTTACAAGACCCTTAACGAAGCCGAAAGCCACTTGTTCTCCCCGTCACTGCCATCATTTTTTGTTCTAGACCATACCTGGGAACCTCCTAGTTACGGAGATATTGGGGGTCAAAGTTCAAACCTTTTCACAAGTATTTTTTTAAATACATGTTTTTAATGTAAGAACGTTACTGTACAAACACCTCCACGACCCCCGTCCTATTCGATCCATTCCTCAGCACAATGTTTTGAGTGCGTTACATTGAGTCCTACCGTAAAACGTGATTTTTCACCCCCAAAAAATGTCATTACCCTGCAATAATTTTTGCGTAAATTTACCTCATAATGTTTGGTTGACGGCTTCGTGGAGGGTCTGTTAACACCCTGTATGGGGTTAATGTAAACGTCAAAATATTCTTGCAAGGGTAGATAGGTCCCATGAAAAATACACATAATTATTGTAGTTTGGGTTAAAGTACCTAAACGTACAGTAAAACTATGAAATATACAGACAGATTATGTTAAGCAAAATACCCAGTCAAATGTATTAATTTTAAGAGTGTATATAATGCACATTTGCACCATGACTAAGCTGCAACTCTGGAGCAGATTTGATTACAGGAGCTATTCAGGAGTAACGGGTGTAACAAGACCCTTAACGAAGCTGAAAGGCACTTGCTCTCCTCGTCATTGCGATATTTTTTTTCTTCTAGACCATACCTGGGAACCTTCTAGTTAGAACATTGATTCCTACCGTAAAACTTGATATTTCCTACCAAAATAAAAAGTCATTTCCCAGCAATAATTTTTGCGTAAAGTTACTTAGTTTGATGTACATAATGCTTGGTTGACGGCTTCGTGAAGGGTCTTGTTACACCTTGCATAGCTTCATATCCCACACTGAAGCTACTTCAAAATAATACTGGGGCCTTAGTCTGCTATTGCAATAGTGTCAGAATGGTCTATAATTGATTTAATAAGGCCCCTAGCCCACGGCGTATTGAAGCGCGTTCGAAACTCGTTTGACGTGCGTACAAAGGGTAATTCGTCTGCGCGGGGCCTTATTAAATCAATGATAGACCATTCTGACACTATTGCAATAGCAGACTAAGGCCCCTGATATGTTGGTGGTAGGATTAGACCTGTCTATTATATGGATCTGACTGCTGGGATGTGAAGAAGATGGATGAAAAACGATTGCATGTACCGGAGATGAGAATGTTGTGGTGGATGTGTGGAGTGACAAGAATGGATAAAGTAAGGAACTTTCAAACTTCCTCTAATATGCTCAATATTAGAGAAAGTTTGAAAGTGGAGCCAGCTCCAGAAGAATTGAAAGGGAATCGACTGTCTTGGTATGGGCATGTAATCTTCCTTCTTCTTAGCGTGTCGATGGCAAAAAGTTCAAATGTGTTTAGCCCAAAACTCAGCCACGCGAACCCCGCTCACTGATGCAGTCAGCAGGTCATCAGGTGCGCAGGTGATAGGGCATGCGGTGCAAGATGAAAGGTGGGCCATTGTCTGGGGAGACGCCGCATACGCACTTGAGGACTGAGCCGTCCATGAACCCCCATCTGCAGATATTGTCAAAATCAAAGCATTTATTTCAAGTAGGCCAGTTACAGGCACTTTTGAATTGTCGAAAAAAAGATATCAATTAAATGTAGCTACAGTCCCAGTCACAAGGCATAAAAACTGTGAAAGTACTGTAGTTGCCCATTCCCTATCGTAGATCTCTATGGAGAAGAACGGGCAAGAAACTCCATGGACACTCTTTTAAATCAGCAAATTGTTACAAAATCTTGGTTACATCATTCATGTTGAGATGGTACACTATGTGAGAACGATTGTCTTTACTCCGGCCGACTTGGGTTCGAAGTCTGTTTAGAGATTTCCAAGTCGGCCACGGCAATGCTTGCCCAGGTGGAAGGTTTTCAGATGGATCGATGAAATTGTCAGGAGGTTTAAACCATGAAACGCATGTGACTAAAAGAGTGATGGACATGAATGTTGGTGGATGGAGAGGGAGAGGAAGGCCAAAGAAAAGATGGATGGTTTGTGTGAGGACTGATATGAAAGAGAAAGCAGTAAATGATGCCGTGACGTCTGACGGGGGAGAATGGAAGAAGAAAATGATGAGGAGGTGATGGTAGGCTCTAATTGACAAATAGTGAGAAATTTCCTCATCCCAGAGTTGCATTTTTCAAACCGTCTGGTGGAACACAGTTCTCCCACGTGTGAGATCCCTGCAGGTCACTTTAGGTCGCCCAGGGTACCTACCAAAGTGCAAATGAGCATTATTATGCGGTCACTATTTTAAGATACCAGATTTAGATATGCTAGATACAATCCAATAGTTCTTTTTAATGTAATTGTAATGTTATTTGGTCATTTTACAAAGCTGCTAAGCATTTTGTAATGTTGCGCGTTCATGGGCATTTTTTTTCGCTGGTAGCGCCTCGGTGGTCTAGTGGTCACAATCGCAACTGCTGAGCATGATGGTCTGGGTTCGATTCCCAGGATGGGTTATGTTTTCTATCAGGAATTTCTCAATAGCAGCCACGGAGTCTCGATTGGAGCCCAGTTGATGGCATTGTACTCGCTACCTTTTACATGGGACTTAACTGGCGAAGTGTGGGTGTACTATTAGGTACACCTCTGCCTAGCTCTTGAACATTGTTACAATGCTACAATAATTCCAAAAATTGCTCGTGTAATCGCAGCTTTTAGCATCACAAGCATTCAGTCAACGTTATTTTAATGCTACTTTATTAATTTGTACAATTTTTGTGAGCAAAAATAAAGGGTGTAACAAGACCCTTAACGAAGCCGAAAGGCACTTGTTCTCCTCGTCATTGCGATCATTTTTTTAGTTCTAGACCATACCTGGGAACCTTATAGTTACGGAGATATTGGGGGTCAAAGTTCCATCTTTTTCACAAGTATTTTTTTTAATACGTTTTTTTTTTAATTTATAATTTTTACGTTAAACACCTCCACGACCCCCGTACTATTCAATCCATCCATCAGCACAATGTTTTGAGTCCGTTACATTGAGTCCTATGCGTGATTTTTCGACCTAAAAAAAAAGGCGTTTCCCAGCAATAATTTTTGCGTAAAGTTACTTAGTTCGATGTACATAATGCTTGGTTGACGGCTTCGTGAAGGGTCCTGTTACACCTTGTATGTGTGGCAAAGTATCGAATTATTCGAAAAACTATTCAACTGTATTTATGGAAAAATACGTGGCGTAACGGTGAAGGAAAACATCGTGAGGAAACCGGCATGTCCTAGAACCAAAAATTCGAAGACATATGACATCTATGACCCGCACTGGGCCCGCGTGGTGGATTATAGCCCATTCCCTCTCATAGAGAGGAGGCCGAGTGTCCCAGCAGTGGGAACATTAAAGGCTGATTATGCTACGTGCCGAAAATTTTACGTAAACAAAGAGAAATGATATTAATAATATTACAATTAATTTTAAAAATATGTCATTTACTAATGCATTTATAGTTATAGTCAGCAAAAACATTCACTATAAATAAAAGCAAGTTTTGCTAATATAGAAATCGTTACCTCACGTTGAAATTAAGAAGTATAAAATTAATCTAAATATAAAATTCGTGGCTTTTCAAATTATTATTAATAAAAATCGAATTTTTACATACGAACGAACAAAATTTTGAATATATTCGCATTTAATAAATTATTTCTTACATCGCGTTCTAACCAAAGCGATTGGACGCGCGAACATGCGATCGTCGCGTTTGTATGTTTGTGCACAGGCTCGTTGGGGTTTTCCATCAGGAATTTCTCAATAGCAACCACGGAATTTGTATTCGTGGCTGGTTTATGCCAATATGTACGCACTTAATATTGGACTTATACATAACTCACGAATTGTGAGTGTACTACTGGGTACATCTCTCCCTTGGGGGAGTCCAGACGTGATGTTTTGTTATTTCAATTGTTCGGAAAACAACAACGCGCGACCACACGTTCGTTTTCGCCGAACAGAATTAACTCTATGTTCGTGTGTTCTCGTGACTTTCGCTTTAGTTAGGACGTGGCATACGAGTTTTTGAATTGAACATTTTGCTACGATTTGCATGCTATTTATTCCTATAACATACTTTCCAGTTTACCCGGTTATTCCTTATAATATTTATGTATATTTTTAATGCATTTTAAATAAGGTAATTTTAAGGGTAACATTTTTAATGCAGTATTTTATATAGTATGTCTTAACGTTTTTTTTTTTTTGGTGGTTTTAATTTGCGCGTATACAAAATTAAAATAATATCTTTTGGAACTAGTGGCCTACCATGACGACATTCTGTAACTATTTCATGAAAAAGTCATTCAATGGGGTTAAATGAACTTAGAGGGTTGTATTGATGATTTTAATGATTATAATTCTGTAACTACGTACGTGTTACTGGCGCGACTCATTTTTCATCAACATACAAAAAAAAAACGTAAGAAAATTTGAATTTCGCGGGCTACCCTGACGCTTCCACCATAAAGCAGGAGTAATTCCAGTATGGGAAAGAGATGGCGCTAGACGACCTGTATAGCTCTGTCTCTTTCCCACACAGGAATTACTCCTGCTTTAAGTTATCATAGTAAGCCCCCTGATGTTATTAATTCAAATATTTGAATAAGACGAATGTATAAAGTAAAATCAAGACTTGCTAATACGAATAACACATTCGGGATGCTACACAAAATGTTCTCTTGTATGAATCCTTTATATTGGAATTGCGAGCAAATTATTACGTATTCTTCTTCGCGATGTCGATGATTCCTCTAATTAATCAGTTTTAATGATTATTACTGTGCATTAAAAGTTTAAATCGTTAGATATCACACGTTACCAAAGTTTGATGTCACCATATCGTTCTAGAATGTTGCGGTTTAAAATTGCGTGAGTAAAATTGAAACTAAGTCAACGGGAAGTACCCTATAAGTTTTGATTCCCTTGTGAAATCATAAACGGTCATATCTTTTGATCGCTTTGACTTACAAATTTGACCGTAGATCCGAGTATTTGAAATAAATTTCAACTTGATACCTCAACGCGTTCCCGAGAATCTTGACAGACAGTCAGACGGACATCAAAGTGATCCTAGAAAGATTCATTTTTCCTTTTGAGGTAAGGAACCCTAAAAACACACCAAGAGAAGATATGCTTAGATGGTTTGGTCATGGTGAAAGAATGAGTGAAAGGCAACAATAGGATACAAGGCAGATGTGAGCGGCAACGCCGGGAGGGGACGCCCTAGAACGACATACACTGACCTTATTGCTGAGGTTCTACAGAAAAGTCAAGTGCGTAGTACTCGCAACCGGCGAGCGTCTATGACCAGCTGATGAACGTGGACGAGGCGAAAGAAGTATGTAAGGATCATAGCTGGTGGCGTTCTGTGGTTTCTGCCTACCGCCATGGGGAAAAGTGTAAATCTATGTATGTATGTGTAGCAACGTGCCCATCTTTTGATAAAGCAGGGGATCTAACGATTTAAATATTTGTTTTCTTCCTTATCCGGTGGAAATTTAAAATGCAGTATGAGCATAGAGCGCGTTATTTATTATATATACAACGTTCGGTTGAGCCCTTAAAGTTGAAAATCTAATCCTGGCACGCTCGATGTCTTATCCATCCTATTATTCCGACTATCGTTATTACATTAAATTGTACATAGATTTAAGTTCCTATTATAAATGGGCAGCCATGTTTTTTTAATTTGTTTTATAACTTGTTAAGTTTAAGTTACACCAAAATTGACAAACATTATGTTTTTGTTTTTTTTTTTTTAAATAACGTTTATTTTTATTTTATAATAAAAATATATAGTTTCTAAATATTTTACTCCATTTAGCTTTAAATATTTTTGTAAATATTCTGTATTTCTTTGTCGTGAATTCGATATAATTACCTGTAAAATTTTATATTTGTGGTGTGTTTAATAAGATATTACGATTAATGTGCGCAGTTGTTTCTTGTATTAACCGGTCAATTTGTGAAACAAGCAAACCTGTACGGACAACGGACACCGGACTCTGACAGAAGACTAAATGTCCTGAAGTGTCCGGTGTCCGCGGAACAACGGACAATGACCGGTTAATCTAAAAAATATAATTTAATTCATTCCATTTATATTGCAAAGAAAGATATTACAAAGTACCTAACCTATACAGAATCTAAAAATAACTTTCTCGTAAGCAAATTCACATTAAAAACTGTTTCAAAGTTTAAAAAGGTCGTGATTTTAAAAAGGTAGGTAAATTGTTAAAAAAAGAAAATGTTTCTCGGTGTTGTAGAAAAAAGTTTAATTAGAAAAAGGTTTTAAAATCACGACTTTGATATAAAAAATCATTAAAACAAACTATAGACGTTGATAAGAAATATATTTAAAATAAAGTGTATCTTTAAACTATACATACCGTACAGTATTGACATAAAAAATATGGGTATTAATGTTTGTAAAAGTAAATGTGTCGTGTCTTAACCAAAGCAGTCGGTCATGCGTATAATCTATATATCAGTTAGCTAATTTAATAACGATTCCAACGACAAACTTGTAGAAAGCTACCTATCCTTTTTTTTTTTTTTTTTACCGATGGAAAATCATCAAATAACCTCCCGCTCTGGGCTGAGCAGGAGGGAGTGTCAGACTTTTACTGACTAAAACCCATCCATGTTCCTTCCTTTGCCCTTTATGTTCCAGGGCCGCGGTATCTCTTTCGAACAGTCCCGCAACCCTGGCAGGCATCGGTCCTTTCGGACCCCTTCCTGTTTGCTGACTCTCTTTGAGGCGCGCGTGGAACACGAACGCGCCGACACGGCCTGTCGTCATAAGACGGACGGACGGCGAGCTAGCCCATAGCTCACCGTCCACAGGCCCGCGCCTACGGTGGCCGGGGGCCACCACGTGGCCCCCGACGCCCGGTGCGTCTCCCGCGGCGGCTGGGACGTGAGGTTCTCTCCCTCTCACGTTCCGCCAGCTACCTATCCTAAGTTAAGACATATAAACGTTCGCGTGGGACCACCCAGAAAGGCCCCGGACCGCCCAGAAGGCCCCACAGAGGTTGGTTGACGCGCATTATGGCCGCCATAGTTCATGAGTGTTATTAAATTGTAAACAAAATGAAGGCGCCTTCTGTTGCCGCGACCACGCGTTCTAGTTCGCCGAACACTAATTTGTCCAGAGATTCGGAACGCATGTTTGCGAGTCGCTCGTTTTGGTTACGACACAGCCTAAGACCATAGTAAAAAAACGTTCTAAGCTGTCATATAGCTTTATCTGAAAAAAGGTCGGATGTCTGAAAATCATCAATAGGGAATATGCATGTAATTTTTTTTCACTTAAATCAAAAAATGCCAACCCAACCCAACCCAAGAAAATAATTAAAAGTTAATTTCAACTACTGCTTGTCGCACAAAAAAAATATTAAACTCCTACAATTTTCTACGACAGTTCAAACGTCCATGACTGTCGCGACCATTCAAGTCATAGCATTTGATGTCACTTCCCTCTATCTGCCTTGTTAAAATCTAATTTGTTGCCATTATTAAAATAGTTTTACTATAATATTGTAAGTGCTTTATTAAAGCAAAAATTGCAATAACAATATTGTAGTAAAAACTTAGTGAAACTTTTCAACTAAAAGTGTTTCTTTGACACATATCATTTGCCGTCACTACCGGAATCGATGCGTTTTGTGTTTGCGTTCCGTTTCACCAAACACACGCTACATAAAATATTAAATTGTAAAATAAGTGTTTTAGTAGAGAATTAAACAAAGTGTACCACAATGTTTTTATGGGCCAATACAAGGCATTTTTTAGAAATAAAAAAGTTTAGTATTTCTTGCAAATACCCTATTTTAAACAAGCTTTTTGTGTCAATACGTGTGCGGGCCGCACCAATAAAAGTTGTAAATGTATACCAATAGATATAGAGCGATTTTATAGATTGTTGCGGGTTTAGTGGACGATACGTGGTGGGATAATGCATTTGATATGTTTTGCTCCGTGCAGTATACCAGGTTTTGATCAGATTTGTGAAGGCGCTGCATTCTGAAAGTTAGCAAATATCAACAACCAATATCGAGACACTGAATTGTTTTAGGTGTCGAAAGGTAGCCCGCGAAATTTAAAATTTCTTGTTCATTGTAATTTGCAGGTCAGTGTCAGGTTGTATATTGATGAAAATGTGAAACGGGCCAGTAACACGTATGGAGTTACAGAATTATAATCATCAATACAACCCTTCAAGTTTATTTAACCCCATTAAGTGACTTTTTCATGAAATAGGTATAAAATAATGAATGGGTTTAAATGAATTTGGAGGGTTGTATTGATGATTTGAATGATTATAATTCTGTAACTTCGTACGTGGTACTGGCGCGATTCATATTTTCATCAACATACAACCTAACACTGACCTGCAAATTGCAATAAACGTAAGAAATTTTAAATTTCGCGGGCTACCCTTGCGCATCCACCTTAACTAAGAATCTCTATTTGAGTCTCGGTTACCTACCGCTACTACATTGCAAAACTATTTGACAAAACAGTAATCTTGGTTTCTTCATAAGTTCATTATGTCACCACGTAAACGAACGCATGTGAGTGTACAAAGGCGATGTTGCTTTCACTTAGCTTTGTTGATATTATTGTAACTGACCACGTCGGACACCGAATATAACGAATATGTTTTTATATATGGGCTGTTTTATTTGAATAATACTTCCTTACTTACTTTCCTTTGGGGCAACTGTCCCCTATGACAGTACGACTGGTCATCTCTTAGTTGCCACGGCTTATTTGAATTAATTATTTTTGTTTTTACTGTGGACACTTTTAATGTGCACATCTTGCTACAGCGTTCTCTCATAGTGTACCATCTCAACATGAATGATGTAAACAAGGTTTTGTTACAATATACTGATTTAAAAAAGTGTCCATGGAGTTTCTTGCCCGTTCTTCTCCATAGAGATCTACGCTAGGGAATGGGCAACTACAGTACTTTCACAGTTTTTATGCCTTGTGACTGGGACTGTAGGTACAGCTACATTTAATTGTTATCTTTGTTTCAACAATTCCTATGTGCCTGTAATTGGCCTATTTGAAATAAATGCTTTGATTTTGATTTATGCTCATGAAGCTCTTCCTCACTAGCTATTTATCGGCTATTTTCTCACTCAGAAAATTAGGGTGACTCGTAATTAGTGACCGATACTTAAACACGTAATTGTACTCGTGTTATCATACAACTTTCCCAAAGAAACATTTTTTTTTAATACTTATTCACTTTAATCACAATAACACAACAGCCGCATGAAATTCGCGCGCGCGCACCTATCAGCTGTTTTCTATCTCATTACTATGGTGCCGAGATAGGTCACAAGCGCGCGAATATTAAAAAAAAAACGTTTCTTTGGGAAAGTTGTTTATTAGCATGAGTACAATCACGTGTTTAAGCTTCGGTCATTACCAGTCACCATATATACTAAAGACCGAGAGAGAGAGATATTAATTAGATCGCTGCTCAGATTGTGCATAAAGTGTTTACACGCGTTAGCTGCGCGGTTTTATTTGTTTCATGTTTGTACAATTTTTTTAAGCGCAGGCCACACCGCTAGCTGGCGGGCGGGCGAGCGACGCGGACGACACCCTTTTCATACTTTGTTCGTATCTTTCGATAGTTCGCGGTGTGAACGAAAGTATGAAAAGAGGTGAAACGACGAGTCGTTCGCCCGCCCGCCAGCTGGTGGTGGGCCTGCACTTTATTTTCAATAGATGAAATGCGAATCGAAGCTGATAAATGTTAGCGAAGGAGGTGGTGGAACGTGAGAGGGAGATAGCCTCACGTCCCAGCCGCTGCGGGAGACGCACCAGGCGTCGGGGGCCACCGTAGGCGCGGGCCGGCCTGTGGAGTAATGGGCTAGCTCGCCGTCCGTCAGTCTTCTGACGACAGGCTGTGTCGACGGCGCGTTCGTGTTCCACGCGCGCCTCAGAGAGATGTCAGCAAACGGGAAGGGGTCTGAAAAGACCGATGCCTGCCAGGGTTGCGGGACTGTTCGAAAGAGATACCGCGGCCCTGGAACACAAAGGGCAAAGGAAGGAAAACTGACTAAAACCCATCCAGGGTTTTAGTCAGTACAAGTCTGATACTCCCTTCCGCTCCGCCCAGAGCGGGAGGGGTCATTTGATGATTTTGCAAACGAAAAACCAGCACATCAGGATCCTCGCATTTCTAGATAGCGTGGCCGTGGGTACAGTGGATGATTTCAACTAAATTTTCATACAAAGCCACCTCGCTAAAGATAAGAGCGTTTCAAAATCTTTTTAAAACCCCTTAATATCAGGAAACATATTTGAAACCACTTCATCCCTAACAAGGAAAATAAAATAAAAGACGTCAGTAAAAAATCCCCTTTATTTCATAATTACAATAACAAATAAATGTTCATATATAATTCATTATCGGTATCTGACAAAAGTTCCAATATTTTAGAAATACAATATAATTTTATTTTTATTAAACCTGGTTTCGATGCAACGACAACTGTCAATGAAATATCGAAAAAAAAAAAAAATACGCGTAGACAAAGGACGAACAATAGACAAGTCACTGAATTCTATGGACACAACTGTTAAATCCAGTATTATGAGTAAACGAGTCAAAATATATCAATTTCCTCTTTGTCTGCAAACTTTTTGTCTGGTCCCCTGGTTCTTACTATAAGATGGAGACTGAGAAGCAAAAAACAAAGGAAAATGAAAGTGAAAATTATCGTTGCTTCGTAGACCTTTCAGTATATTGATTGATTAATTATTCTTCTACAACATTTATTATTTGAATGGGCTATATTATTATAGAAGATGCGATCGCACCATAGCAAAGACACCGCTCTGATGGCCGACAGAAATCTAATAAAACGTCAAGCACATCTGTATTTAATGATCTTTTTCAGTAATTTGTGTCCAATTAAATCGGCAACACTTAATTTCTCCAGTTGCATGGCCATAATAAGTCCAAGACTGTGGAGTTTAAAGACAGCAACGCTTTTTTCATATACCTACGCTTGTTAGCTGCCAAACGCTTTGTGCGCGATTCCATTATGTAAGTCTTGCATGCATGTATGACGTCACATTTGCATACAAGTTGCTTGCATTGGAAACATGTTTCCAAGAGTGTGCAAATTCCATGCAGGTTTTACTTGTATACAAGTGGAGATGTTCAACAATTGAACAGGACACGTCAAACGTTTTAATTCGAAACGTGCAACTAACGTTTACGCGTCCAATTTGCACATCACTTGAATAAAAAATGTAAAAGTTCAAACTACGTCATACAAGTTGTAGCTTTCAGGTTTGTTCAAATTGTAGGCAACTTGCATACAAGTAACTTGCCTAATGGAATCGTGCCCTAAGAGCCAACACGATAGCATTACTATAGTGTGATACTTAGTCCCATTTTCTAAAAGCCTGATGGCCCACCATGACTTCTTAAAGCAGGAATAATTCCAGTGTGGGAAAGAGACAGAGCTATACAAGTCGTCTAGCGCCATCTCTTTCCCACACTGGAATTACTCCTGCTTTAAGACGTCATGGTAGGCCACCTGATCAAGTGTCAGTTAATCCTTTATCAAATCTCATGTACACATCAACCAACCTATCTGCGCAGGCGGGAAAACACAGAACTAAAATAAATGTACCAAGTTTGACATAACGATGCAAATTTTCTTGACAAGCAGCGCCACTTGAACTGCACACTTAGGTGGATGCGCAAGGGTAGCCCGCGAAATTTAAATTTTCTAAAGTTTATTGCAATTTGCAGGTCGATGTCAGGTCGTATGTTGATGAAAATATGAATGGCGCCAGTAACACGTATAGAGTTACAGAATTATAATCATTCAAATCATCAATACAGCCCTCCAAGTTCATATAATCCCATTGACTTTTTCATGAAATAGCTAATAAAATATATAAATAATTTATTTTGGAACTGGTGGCCTACCATGACGTCATCTTAAGGTGGAAGCGCCAGGCTTCCACCTTAAACCATTCGGTAACTATTCCATGAAAAAGTCATTCAATGGTGTTTTATGAACTTGGAGGGCTGTATTGATGATTTGCACATCAACGATGAAAATTGGAAAGATTTGACTCTGAGCAGGCTTTTAGAAACTGGTTTGATTGTTGTATGGGGTTAAAACATCGATTTATTATTTAATCTAACCGTAATTATGAATCTGACTTAGCCCTTAAGGTGGAATATGTGTACGAAATTATTAATATATGCGCAGGCAGCAGTGTGATGTTAATAACTATAGTGTGTACACACGGCTACAAATTTCCAGTATAAGCTAACCTCGCACTGTACGGAAATCCCATACAATGCGAGATCAGCTTATACTGGAAATGTATAGCTTGATGTGTAGCCGTGTGTACATTCGAAAAATAAATGTGATTTCTTGAAGAGAATTAATTTACTGAAGAGCTAAATACATAACAGACTTACAAAAACCAAAAGGTGTATCTTAAATTCTGGGTTTTGTCTGTAGTTTATTTTATTAATGTGAGTGTTTTTCTGACTTATAATTGCTTTAAAAATATATGGAAGTAAATCTTCTTTCTCTATCGTGTGGTTAGTGCCTAACCTGGTGTCAGAGTTTTTATGCCACCCATAGGCCTCTGACTTGGCTTTACATGCCGTCGAGAAATATCTCCCAGGCATGCTGGTTTCCTCACGATGTTTCCCTTCACCGAAGCTAGTGATAATTATACAATACGCACATGAATCCGAAAAATCAGAGTTGCGTGCCTTGGGTTCGAAATGGAAGTAAATAAAATAATATAATTGAGAGTAAAAAAAATAACTAATATAGGTTTACAATGCTGTCTACGCACAATAAAGCTAAACTACATATCACATAAAAATTACCAACAATTGAAACTAAATTGCCACTTAAAAATAAAACTTCGTATCTATAAACAAAAATTATATATTAAAATATGAAATTAGAAACCTTTATTTTGATAAACTAAAAATATAGGTAACAATGTTTTTAAGTTCTTTGAATTGAAGCGAGTTGGTCACCATTTTGTGTGCCTCAGAAAAAGCAATACAGTGTTTTACAGTTCTGCTTGTGTATTTTTAGAGAAATTAGTTTTGAGCAAAATATATAAATACATTTAAATGTAGAAACAATTTTAAATTAACGCAATTTTCTTGTAAAACAAAGATTTAATTGTGTTTGTTCAATACAGGGTGTAAGGAACAGCCCTCCACAAACTGACAGGGTGCATTCAGCTCCTTATTTTGAATCATATTCCACCGGAACTTTCGTTTTTTCAGTTACTATTTATTCTCTTTAAGCAGCACTCTATTTGTGTAAATAATACGGCTAAAACCAATAAACCAACAATGGATGTCGCAAATACTCTAACGAACGACGCGTGAAATCATCTGTTCACTTCCTGCCTAGCAGAGTTCATCAAACTCGTCGTCGCGCTTGCCGTTCGCTACGTGCATACTACCACGGTAACGATACATCGCGTCTGAGGAAATAAAACAAATCAAATTAATTGGATTCCCTTGACGTTCCTGAAATAATTTCTTGTACCGGTCATCTTAGTATGATAAACTGAATACATCCCATCAGTCTGTGGAGGGCTGTCCCTAACACGTGTATAATATTTTTATGTAAATAAAAATTAAAGACACTCGCTTAGTTCTTTACATTTTAATCCGTCAGAGTAAAATTGACACCCTCACGAGACCCGCATGGCGGTCCAGTTCAGTAGTGGGGCAAAACTAGTAATTTAAACTCTGAGCCCCATTACTTCTTTATCCTCAATCCTAAGTAAAGCTAAACCTGCCCTAAAGTGGTAAAAAAACTAACATATTTCGGGGACAAACCCGACATACTAACATTGTGTTAAATATCACGTTTATATTAATGTGGTATAAGTTGAGAGTTTGAATTAGACAAGCCAAAAGAGAGCCCGGCCTATTTTTAAGAGCGTTAACTACGTGCGGCATTTCATACAAACTTTTAAGTCATCTTTTTTCGGAATGGCTGAACCGGTTTTAATGAAACTTCATACGCATGAGCAGGATACATAGGTCTAAAAATTTGAGAGAGAACTCTTCGAAATGTCTTTAAAAAAAAAAGATAATTGGAAATTTCTGTTTCTATGGAAAATCTAAAATCCAACTATCTTTTTTTAGACATTAGAAAAGTTCTCCCTCAAATTTTTTGACATATGTATCCTGCTCATGCGTATGAAGTTTCATTAAAATCGGATCAGTCATTTCGAAAAAAAATACTTGAAAGTTTGCATGAAATGCCGTACGACGTTAACGCCTTTAAGGTGATATTTATCTCTTATATTGCTACGAAATGAGAACAGATTATGTCGTGGTTTATATTTTATTATTTATACTACTTAAATTATTAGCCAGACAGCAATATGGTAGATGGGCTGACTGGAATGGAACGGAATGGAATTGACTCCAGGTTGATCTGGAATAACATTTGTAAAGACTCGACGAGGCACAAAACAATCCTATGCCTCGATTTTAGTAACAAATTGACCAGAGGCGCTAATTGGCCTGTCTTATTCATATTCTCATAATATAGAGATGATATTCAAAGTTATACATTACATTATATACCCACAACATTCTTTTTGATACATTCTAGAACGTCTCGTTTTGAGTAATCAAGGTATAACGCCTCAAGACATTAAATATATAAAATCAATAGTCTTTATATTTTGTTGTCTTTTAAAAGTGTTTCAAAGGTATGCGAGGTCTCAACTTTGGTCGAGGCATGTACACACGTTTTAAAATTCATTTTTGTCTTGTCGAAAAATAAACTTAAATATTCTAGACCATATTCCCATACACATATATTATAACATCGCTCAGCCTCTCGCTTAAAACATCGAAAATGCAATATTTGTGACATTTTCATTTAAAAAATCATTTGAACAACTCAATAATTCTAACATATTTCCTCTTGCTTTAGAAAACCACTATTCGTAACCCGAAAACAACTTAATAGCTATAGATCTACTACATTTTCTTTCAGACCGAAAGTTTTCGAGCTCGAAACAGCAGAACGAGAGTTTGAAAATATTAATTGCACAATAATATTACAATTAAATCATGGACTTGAGTGGACCAACCATACATACATATTATAGATCATAAATATCACAGTGTATTTTAATATGAAATTACAGATAAATAAAAAACGAAGGATTATTGCGACTGAAGGAAAATATTCACAGAAATTGCAGAGAAAAAGCAGTTACTCTCTTTCTCCGCCGCAGTAGGGTAACAAGTGTATAGTAACCTCGTTATAATTTTAACACTATTGAACGAAAACACACAGAAATTGAAACTTCACTATGGTCGAATCTATTTTACTGTTTCATAGACAATTGCAACTGTTGCCAGTGACATTCAACTTTGTTTATTTTACTTGAGTAAAAATGCACATAGCAGACAGACATAAATACATGTAACTGCACAGTAATGGTGCTAAAGCAATATATTGAGATCGATTAAACAAAGTGTTATATGTGGAAGCGCCAGCGTAGCCCGCGAAATTCAAATTTTCTTAGTTTTTATGCAATTTGATGGTCAGTGTTAAACCTATTGAATTACTATTCCATGGAAAAGTCAGTCAATGGGATTATATGAACTTGGAGGGTTGTATTGATGAATTTAATGATTCTAACTCAGTACAGCCATATATGTAACGGTCGCGAATCATATCGAATCAACCTGACACTCGTCTAAAAATTTGAAAAAAAAAAAAAAAAAGTACGACAATTTGAATTTCGTGGGCTACCTTAGCGCATATTCCCTAAGAATATTTTTCACAATAAAATACACAATGACCGGAGTAAAAATACAAAATACACCAACAAAATATCCAGTTTGGCCACGAATTCGGTTATTGTTGATAATGACCGGGTCGTGAGCGCTCGGAGACGACTTCGGGTGATCCCTTATAGCTAGGTTTACCTTTGTTACCTGTCATACAGAAATAACACGTTAATATCACGGTTGTGTTCCTAGAAGGGTAGCAGAGGCAGAGGTGTATAGGAGATACATTTTAAATGTATTTTGAAGTAGCGTATTACATTATACGTCTAATAAAATATTATAATTTAAAAATACACGCTTTATTGTGATGTCATTAAATTTCTCGTATTTTTCTCAGCAAACACTTTCATTTGGCACCCATAATATGGAAATGAATAAAAAATTACGCGTACGCCATCTTTGTGAGTCCGCCATTTTGGATTTAGAATGACGTCACTTAGGGCGCCTTCACATTAAGAGGCGTGCGGAAGCGCTGCAATGGTATCACAGGTGCGCCAGCGGCGCTACTACTAGTTTTCATACACTTCCATGACCTCCGTATTATTCAATGCATCCATCAGCACAGTGTTTTGAGTGCGTTACATCGAGTCCTACCGTAAAACGTAATTTTCCACCCCAAAAAAAAGTAATAATAATAATAATTTTTGCGTAAAGTTACTTAGTTTGATGTACATAATGCTTGGTTGACGGCTTCGTGAAGGGTCCTGTTACACCCTGTATAGAGCTACACTCGATTTGACTGAAAGCCGACCCCAGCAAAGTAAGACAAATGCTAAAGATGATGACCCTGACCTTTAGAAATTAAGGGTCCTTTGCTTTGACACCAAATATAATGTTGATAGGACTACTCGCCCGTGCCATGACAAAAGGTATACGGGGTTGAGGGGACAGCGACGCGAAAACATATTCAAAATGTAATCAAAACATCATACTGAGCCCCCACATATAAATTTTTCATCGGTTATTTGTTTTTTTAATCAGCTGTTTCCTACAAAAGTGCAAAATGCTCAAAATGTATGGAACAGTTGCTTTTTTAAAATTAAATAATAATATAATAATAAATATCGCTGGGCATTACTCACAGCGCCATCTAGGTGCCACACTAAGCAACGAGGCTTGTGTCGTGGACACCAGATAGTCAATAATACTACATAGATACTTTTTGTTTGTAAATATATACTTATTATACATATAAACATCCATGACTCGGAAACAAATGTCCATACTCATCACACAAACATTTGCTTCTACCGGGATTCGAACCCGGGACCCTAAGAACGTAAGCCAGCCTCACTACCGCTGCGCCATTCGGGAGGTAAAATTAAAAAAAAAAAATGTTTATTTCAGACTAGGTAATGTGCATATTTTGTTAGTAACAAATTAATTATCTTAAGACTAAATTAGTAGCATTTATGTAGTCCAGATGAATTTGAATTAAAATAAATTAATTGAGAATCAATTAAATTGAAATAGAGAAGATTTTAATAACCGTTGAAAAGTTTCTACATATAAGGGGGGCTCAGAATGGTGTCAAATCCGTATTTTACGGTTTCTGTACTCACTTTACGCATGCCTGCGTGCGCGCGACGCGATCCTGTACGCTATGAAGGGCCACACGATCAGCAGAGCCAAGGTAGGGGCACTCAGTTCCTGCCACGGCCATCGCCAGCCGCGGGACACTTGCTGGAAGGCAAAAAAATTATTATAGCCTTCTTATTTCCATAATGAATGACTTATAAAACCGGTCAAGGTGCGAGTCGGACTAGCGCAAGAAGGGTTCTGTACCATTACCTAAAAAACAAATGTAAAAAGAAGAAAAAAAAAGTAAAGAGAAAAAAAAAAAAAGTAAAAAGAAAAAAAATAAGTAATGTAATGTGTGTGTATGGGAGTCCCCTTTAAATATTTATTTTATTGTGTTTTTTTTGTATTGTTGTTATATCGGCAACAGAAATACACCATCTGTGAAATTTTCAACTGTCTAGCTATCATGGTTCATGATGCATACTGCCTGGTGACAGACAGCTAGATGGACAGTGGAGTCTTAGGAATATGGTTCCGTTTTTACCCCTTGGGTTCCGTACCCTAAACACAAATATATCATAGGATTACTGATTCTAATGAACCTTCATACGCATAAGCAGGATACATTATATGTGTAAAAATTTGAGAGAGAACTTTACGAAATGTCTTTAAAAAAAAAGATAATTGGATTTTACATTATGTGCATGCATTAAATAACAAAATAATTACAATGCATACCATGATTATAAAGTTACAATCGAATAAAAAACCATTTATAAATTAATAAATTCTTTTATTTCCTTAGATAAATATAGATTTCTAAATATTAAATAAATTTAATTTTCAAAACAATTTACAATTTCAATTGTATAATTTAATATGGATCCATTAACCCTTCGTCTGCCGGAACGTAGATCTACGCGAGACACAATAGCTTTTTAATGGGGCTGACAACTTGTGGAACTAATGGCGTTAGAATCGCTGGTACCTAGCATCGTCATTGGTTGAAAATCTGGAAATGTCATTTTGTATTTCAAAGAGCTTGACCTCATTGGTCAGATTGGGTCTGTACAGTGGTGGCGCCATCTGAGATCAGCTTTCACTTTCCAACCCCATTGTGTCTATATACTCGGCATACGAAAGGTTAACGGGTGAAGGCCTCCTCCATTGCTCCACGTCTGTCTGTCCTTCGTTTTTGTGATCCAATTTTCACAGTATTTCTTATTATTTCATCAATCCATTTTAGAAGAAGGAAGACAAAAGAAATACACCTTTTAAAATGATTCAAACGTAATTCCAGTGTGGGAAAGAGACAGAGCTATACAGGTCTCTTGCGCCATCTCTTTCCCGCACTGGAATTACTCCTGCTTTAAGACGTCATGGTAGGCCACCTGGAACAACTTAGCATTTTGTCCTTTGGTCTTTGTCCAGCAAAAATCACTACGTAAAGGGTGTAACAAGACCCTTAACGAAGCCGAAAGGCACTTGTTCTCCTCGTCATAGCGATAATTTTTTTGTTCTAGACCATACCTGGGAACCTTCTAGTTACGGAGATATTGGGGGTCGAAGTTCTAACTTTTTCACAAGTTTTTTTTCAAATACATGTTATTAATGTAATATTTTTACTTTAAACACCTCCACAATCCCTGTACTATTCAATCCATCCATCAGCACAATGTTTTGAGTGCGTTACATTGAGTTCTACCGTAAAACGTGATTTTCCACCCCAAAAAAAAAGTCATTTCCCAGCAATAATTTTTGCGTAAAGTTACTTAGTTTGATGTACATAATGCTTGGTTGACGGCTTCGTGAAGGGTCCTATTACATCCTGTATTATAAAACAAAGTCACTTCCCGCTGTCTGTCCCTATGTATTCTTAGATCTTTAAAACTACGCAACGGATTTTGATGCGGTTTTTTTTAATAGATACAGTGATTCAAGAGGAAGGAGCATTATATATATATATATATATAACATTGCAGCCGTGCGAAGCCGGGACGAGTCGCTAGTATGAAATAAATTAAAGAAAAAAAAAACAGGCAACATGCCTGAAATTACCTTTACTATTGTCAAATAAAGCGCTGCCAAGTGCAAGCCGGACTCGAGCATGAAGGGTTCTGTACCATCGTAGTAGGAGAGTCCGCTTTAATTTTTAATTTATTTTTATTCAGCCCGCCGACAGACAGGCGGACGGACGGACAGCGGACGCTTAGTAATAGGTTCCTGTTGGTTACCCTTCGCGTACGGAACCCAAAAAAGTCCAAACTGGATCTCTGGATCTAGAGATGCTTTACGTTTGCAGTTTTGATCATGTATTGGTAAGTGACTTACATCAAGTATCCTGCGGTCGCCCTCGACAGCTTTCCTGAGAGCCGCCACATCTGCCTCCAGCCGCGCGAGAGTGCCTGGCAGCTGCTCCAGTACCTTCAGATCTGGAACGTCAAAATAATTGCTTGAAAATTGACGTAATTTTAACTTTTGGGATTTCTGCACGACTCCCGAGTCCGAGGAACCAAAAAAATAAACTGAAAACCGATAATAAGTTGTTAAGAGCAGACAAATCTGTCTACCCTCTTTCTTTGTCTTTTGCTACGCGCACTACTGGAACTCATCACTAAGTCACGGCAAAACACACTCACAGTATCACCACAATTTATTTTTCAATACACTTTCTCGAAAACTGGTTATTATCGCACTACGATTAGGTTCAACATGCAATGTATTTCACACGCGCGTTTTTTTTAATATTTTTTCGCACACGTGCGGAAATAAAACTTTCCACAGATAAGTTCAACGACTACAGCTATAATCGGCGGTGATGGTTTTTTTTTTAATCTCTCCAAGGAGATATGCGTCTTTACGGCGTAAATATTTTCTGAGTATTTAAATTGTTTATAAATAGAATATCATAGATAAACATGATTATTTATAACAAATATTTACTTTTATGAACAAATTAATATTTACTTGTGTTCTAAATTCAAAAATATTTGAATTCTTTCTTTCATAATCTATTGTTTTTTTTTTCATATTAGGCTGTATAGCGGCATCAGACCTTTGCTTCTTCTTCAACCTGGCGAAAGCAAAGCGCGGAAAAAAGCAAATTAAATCATAGTTTCCTAATTATTCCTGACAAAAATACTTTCCGTTCTACTATCTTATTTCTTCGAAAGTGTATTGAAAAACGTCGTTTGATACGCGTGGGGATTTGTTACTGCAGTTCTCGGCTCCATAACACCCTCGCCTGCAGCTCGGGTGTTAATTCCGCGCTCGAATGCAATAACAAAGTTTCCCCACTTATATCAAAATGTACTATTCCATCCACCCGCATTCTCCAGTCAACCCGCGATCATGGCGCTTGCAAAAGTATCGAAATATCGGGAGCTCAAAATAATGAACAATCACGGAAGATATCTCGTAAGTGATAGTTTAATTTTAATTGTAAACCGTTAAAGCTTAAACAGGGATAGCTAGGATGGTTTCACGAAGTAATTTCGTGCTGCCGTTTACAACAGAAATATTCCGGGTATAGACTTTATAGTGGTACTAGCGACCCGCCCTTGCTTCGCACGGCGCCACCTGTCGGGTCAAACTGGAACCAACCACACACATATTTATTTATTTTTGTCAATATCTGCCATCAGCCCCAGAGCTTTAATCAGATTTGTTGATATATGTTCTATTTTCGATTTGCACATCCAGTGATGTGTCATCTCCGATTTTCAAACAATCATCAGATTGAGGCTAATCTTGTCCTTTTCAATCGGAACATGCAGTTGTTGGTGTTCAACAGTGTTGTGGCCAGATGATTTCTGTGTTGTCTAAGTCTTTGTTTGTATGCCTCACAGGACTTTTCTATTTCTTCTTTGACTGTTGGAGTTTCTAAGTACTCATGTATTTCCGTGTTCCGTATAAACCATGGCGCATTGCTCAGGGTTTTCAATACTTTATTTTGGAAATAAAGTAAACCACACACATTAAAAAAAAAATTAATTGAAGTCGGTTGGGTGGTTTCGGAGATAAGTGTGTACGAACATAGTGAACGGGATTTTTATATCTTTAACTATGAAATTGCCGTTTCTTTCTCACGTTTTGTTCTGTTTGTACGAGTAACTATGACGTAAGTATAGATAAATATTTTTTCCTAATTCCAATTTTATTGGATTAACTGTTAAATGTCGTATTACGTACCTTTCAGAGTTTAAAAACCCTACTAGTAGATGCATATTACCTCATAGGGTAGTCAGGTAGTGTGTCAAAACACCTGTTTCAATGTGCCGTCTGTTTCACTACTTCAAGTATCGAGGTATATTTTTTTCATACACTGTGTTTTGAGAATTTAAATACGCAGTGCTGCGCTGCTTTTTCACTATATAGTTTGCAATCGCATCAAACAATCGGTTTAGACGTTTCTCAGAAAAATAAAAATAAAATTTGTATGGAAATATCACTTTTCACGAAATCGTCCATATAAATCGGCAATTTCATACTTTAACCCCTAATATTAAGATGAAGAACAGTGTCAAAAGTCCCTTTCATCCTCCAAAGAGAAGATCCTCCGACGAGCCGGGTGGTGTCGGAATTTCGCATAAGCCACCCTTCCCCGCGGAATCTTCTTGCGCGAAGAAGATCCTTCAGTGACATCAGAGATGTCACGTAATTCATATGAAACTACTGTTTTTGATAGGAAACCCTGGAATCCACATGCTATAAAATGAAACTTACGTGTAAGCTGCGAGGTGATCTGATGAGCATGCCCATTGCTAAGCCTCTGGCCAGTCTGCCTCTGATTAGCTGAGTCCCTCCGCTGTGGCACCTCTGGCTCGCTCTGTAAGTTTTGAAGCATACCTATGTAAATACTACTCTCCGAATAATAATCATTTCTGAAGATCACCCGACAATCACATGACGAAAGCATCGTCTTCCTGTCCTCGTTACATGTCAGTTGAGGTCGGCGCAACACGTTTTTGTCTTCCATTCTGACCTGTCAATTGTCACGCTATCATGTACAGTGTTTCCACATTGAGGGGAAATTCCCCTTTCGAGGGGAAATTAGGGTACACAGGGGAAGAAAAAGGGGAAAGAGATGAACAGGGGAAATCGAGGGAAATCATGGGTAAAGCCTAACCAAAAAAAAAACTTGTTTCAGATATTTTTCATCGTTTGCGTTTCCAATTAAATAATGTTTGTTTTTTATTTGACAAATGTAACTCCGACATTCTAATAAATAACTAAAATAGATGTTTGCGCATGATCTTATTTTGAGTGTGAAGCAAAGTTACTGAAAAACATACGTCTATCTGTGTTTTGTTACGCGGCGTTGCCAATATAAATAATACGGACGTCAAATTATACATAACGCACACTTTGACACTTAGTACTATCATAGTATAATGTGACCAAATGATAAGTTACCGTTGACCAGATTTTTACTACTAGTGCCAAAATTATAGCAGAATAATTTTTGAGGGGAAAAAAGTCCCGAGAAGGGGAAATTTCAATTGAGGCGTGGGGAAAGGAAATCATTAAAGTGGAGACACTGATCATGTTGTCCTTTTTCTCTCATATTATTTTACACTGTATCTACATCTATCAAACTTTCTTACTGCAGGTCTACTGGAAGACATTTCTTATGAAACAAACAGTATCTTTGCTCTTCTATCTTAATGTCACTTGTAAAGTATTTTTACGTCGGTTGCTTTACCAACATTCTAGATTACGTCCGACTCTCGAATGTTTCTGTAGGGACCTGTCTAGAAGATTAGAGTCTAGTATGTTCCACTATAGAACTGTCTAGAAGATTCGAGAAAGTTGTGGAACTTTCTCGAAGGATGATGTTTCACCATGAAATATGAAGAAGGTTCGAGCAAGTTGTGGAACTTTCTCGAAGGATCGGTCGCCATTGTAAATAGCCGTCGTGTTTGCGGGAGCAGTCAGTCTGATTTAAGCGATACAACAAATCGAATCGAGGTGAAATAGAAGTGCGATTTCTAAGCGAATAGTGATCAGTAGTTTATTTGAAATTTATTGTGATTATTAAAGTTATTTGTTGTTTAATCGGTAGTATTTAATTTATCCCATACTCAGCTCGTAACAGTAGTTTGTGTGTACATGAATAAATAAATCATTCCTCACACAATCCATTCATTCATTATTTGTTTGTTTTTCCTGTCCCTCTCCATTCATCAACATTTATACTCTTGTATTCACTCTTTTAGTCACATGTGTTTCATCCCTCCCCATCACATATCAAGACAGCCGACTCCTCTTCATCTTTTTTGTAACAGGCGCAGGTTTCAAACTTCCTCTAACATCAAGAGGAAATTTTGAAAGACGCGCCTGTTCCTGATTTTTTATTTTATCCATTTTAGTCACTCCACACATCCATCTCAACATTCTCACCTCCGCTACATGATATCTTGACACATGACGATAGCATGAAGCGACAATTATATTTGAACGTCAATAAACGAAATGAAAAAGCAATCCTTATAAACTACAATTAGTCCAGTCACTATATACATTTGTAAATGCATGTGAACCGAGAAGGCTCAGTTTTGGATATTACGAGGGTCTAGAAAAGCTTCAAATTGTCGACCAAGATTTCCTATGTGCACTTTCCGCCATCTTGCAAAAAGGGTTCAA
The DNA here is from genome assembly GCA_947578425.1 of Eugnorisma glareosa. Classification (NCBI taxonomy): domain Eukaryota; kingdom Metazoa; phylum Arthropoda; class Insecta; order Lepidoptera; family Noctuidae; genus Eugnorisma; species Eugnorisma glareosa. The sequence goes on along the minus strand of OX387985.1, from coordinate 4,766,687 downwards.
TTTAGTTTTTTTACAATAATCGGTTCTCCGTTGAGATACGAAAATTTTAATGCAATACTTTTTTGTTGCTTATTTTACGATCTAGGTACTTAACGTCATTTACATTTTTCACATATCGTTCATCGTTATTGACATATCGATCGAAAAAGCCAAAAATTTCGGTAGTGTAATTAGTATTATCCAAAATTTAGCCTTCTCGTTTCACATGCATTTCTAACCCATTTTTTCCAACGTAATGACTGTACTAAATAAATTTAGATGTAGATATATGTATAGGAACAGCGACATCCCTTTATCAGTACTATCAGTACCCAGCGCCTATCCGACCATTTCAAAATACCAGCGGCCATTGACGCAATTAAACCAATGCTAAAACTCCATAGTCTCGCTAGCTACTTTTATTTGATATAAGTACACAGTTAAACACACACAAACAGTTAGTACCCAGCACCTTGTATTAATCGTTATACGTACTATACCAACATCGACTGCTTCAATGTACTCATCCTCTGAGTCGCGACGCTGTAATGTCGACAGTTATTTGTTATCAAGGAATAGTTATTATTGTACCAGCGAAAGAGATGCAGCAATACATAAATAGCGCCATCTCGTTCGGCGAAACGGTTAGTACTACACTCACATTAGTAGTCAAACACATGTCTTTACATTTTTTTTATTTGGATGCTTGTTTTTTAGTTTTGCCTCTGAGGTGCGACGTTCGTGTTGATGCGGAAACACGAAGATTACCGAAGCGTGTACTTATTCTGGTATATCTGTACAAAAAGTTAGCACCCAGGCCCTGCGGTCTCGACTATGATAGCGATCGCAAAGCTACCGAATTCGGTCGCAAAGTCATAAAGATGTGGATTTAAGGTGGAAGCCGACACCGGCGGGTGGCGTCCGGCTCGCGTCCTCTTTAAATCCGCATCGTTATGACTTTGCGACCGAATTCGGTTCGGTTTTGCGATCGCTATCTATGTCGAGACTGCAGGGCCTGCACTGGCTTTTAATCAATCGCTACAAGACTAACTTCCAATGCATCCTCCGAGTGGAGTCGCTGTAAGGTCGATAGTCATTTGTTACAGAATTATCGTAATATTACCGAATTATCATTATACACACACATATACAGATCGCCCAGGAAGATTTTGGGCTTCGGTAATCATCGTCTATCTTCGGAAATACTAAAACGCGACGGTAGATGCTCTGGTAAAAAGCGCGGCAGCGCAAAATTTTTGCCTCTCTGGTGCAGCGTTCGTGTTGATTCAGAAACACGAAGGTTACCGAAACACATACCTATTTTGGTTTAACTGTACAAAAAGTTAGTACTATGCACAAGAAATTAGTGTTTTTTTTTATAAATTAAATTAGCTAGCGAAATTTTCAGTAATTAAATACACAAACAAGTTAGTACCCGTTACCAGGTATTAGTCAATCGCTATACGTACTATACTAACATCAACTGTGTCTATGTACTCGTCCTCAGAGTCGTGGCGCTGTCTCAGCGGCGGCGACTGGCCTCGAGCTGGTGACGACGCTCCGGACACTGACCGAGAACCTAGGATGAAGTAGAGTTAGGGCTTTTGGGATCATAATAGTGCTAAAATACAGTGGAGTTTTGATTGTAGAATTTTGTTGGCACACAACAGTCAATCAACCGTTTGTGGGGAATAATTTTGGCGATCGAAAAGTGCCAATTTTTAGCTTCTTTTTTAATAACATTGCTCCACAAGTCCACAAGTGGACTCCACAAGTCCACTATTTCTCCTGTATCGTGGGTGCGTTTACAAACATTTAAACTCACATACACAAACAGCCAGACCCGGAACAACCATCTGTAGCCCATACAAATATTTGTCGAGTGCAGGGATCGAACCCGTTCAGCCACTGCGCCAACAGAGCCGTCGTCACTGTACCGTCATCAACCGTGCCGACATTGCAGCCTGATTTGAATAAACGACTTTTGATTTCGATACACAATAAATAACTTATTATTAACTAACCACCAAAAGGCCTGTGCCGTCCCTTCTCGACCTGCCTTACGTTTAGAGCTAGATTACCCCTAGTTTGCGTCGCTCAAGTTCAAGTCATAGCGATGTGGACTATACTGCTGTGCTCACGCAGGAATGTTGCTACGTTTTGGTTGTAGGACATCGTTTCATCTACAGGATATACACAGGACTGTTCTCCGTAGAGCATACGGACGTCGCCGGCGACCAGCTCGTTGTTGGGGAACCCTTTGATCGTCCTCGTCCCGACAGAAACGTCGCTGCGTCTTAGATATAGGACATCGTTTCAACTATAGTACTCACACACAGGACTGTTCTCCGCGGAGCGTACCCTGCGCAGCACGTCGCCGGCGACCAGCTCCAGATCGTTGTTGGGGAACCCTTGGTCGTCCTCGTCCACCGAAAGGAACGACGCTATGTCTTGGTTATAGGACATCGTTTCAACTATCTGTTGGGAAAAATATAATTGAAATCATTAAGTCATTAACTTAGTGCTCCACGGAACGAAATTGGACTACTTGAACACTCCGGGGTACCAAAGTATCTAATGTTTTCTTAATTTTTCAGGTTCATTCAGACAGACAGACTGACTGACTTCAGACAGCGGCGACGGCGAAGGAAAGAGCGCGACAATCACGCGTAGGTATATGATTATGGTAAACGATAGACATTTTAGATTTAAGTCCAGGACCTGGGATTCGGATGATGTGTTACTGGGTTTTTCGATCAGAGAGACACATTAGCAGCTGAGTGCATAGTTTTGTGCCCAGTTAATGGCATAAGGCTGAAGTCCTTTCAAATAGGAGTTATATCTAACTGGTGAAAAACGCTGTCTTTTTTAACCGACTTCAAAAAAGGAGGAGGTTATGTATTCCACCAGAAACAGTCGGTGACTTTGTTTTGTTTCATTGGCTTTTTTGCCACCGATTTTCTGTTTTTCTGAAGTACAGTTAGTTATCTTAGTGTTTTTTTTTGGAAGTGGTTTTTTCAAAAAGTGATTTTTATTGGGTATGTATCTATATTTTTTATGAATGGACTGTGTGAAGGAGGATATGGCTAGAAAGGATTCATAATCATTCTAAGCCAGGGACATAGAAACTTTTCATCGGTTATTTAAAAAAAAAAACAGCTGTTATATACATTTTGACCGTGAGGTAATTAGGTATTGCACTTTTGTAGGAAACAGTTGATTTGTTCTTTAATAACCGATGAAAAATTTCCATGTGGGGCTCATGATGTACTCAATACGTGGTATATATACGTTTTCGCGTCGATGTCCCCTCCACCCTTTATGTTACCCGTGATTTTGTCGATTTCGTCAAGTCAACGCGGTTTTGGACGGCTCTAGTTGCTTAGGCCCAACCTTGGCCACCATTTGGTCAAAACCTTACATCCATGTCTAGCCAGATGTCCTGTCCATCTCCACTTTCTTTTTCAAAGTTTTAAAGTATCAGTAATCCGATACGCTTTGCTATTGTTTCTTGATCAAATGTATTTCCTCCTGCTGTTGGTCCTGGCCTTACGACATTTTTGGTATCAGCACGTCAAAACTCATAAGTAATTTAAAACGTACCATGGTAGGAGGCCCTTTAATTTGTATTATTCGTTCTTATAGCTTTTTTATAGGTTTTCCTGTAATCTATAGGCAAAGAACTATTTTTTTTTTGGTCAATTTTCGCATATTTTCTTAAATAACTTCAAATTTTCATAACTAATTGTCAAAATTATAAAAAAAACAAATTTCAGATGCTCACAATCAGCCCTTTCATTTGATAAGCAACACGATATAGTGCGAAACTATTTTTTATTTACCCCCCAAAAGTAACCCTATATGTGTACCAAAATTTAAACCCAATCGGTCCAGTAGTTTCGGAGAAACATGCTGTGACAGACAGACGTCGAACAGACAGACACGCGAGTGATCCTATAAGGGTTCAGTTTTTTCCTTTTGAGGTATGGAACCCTAATAAATAAGACCACGAGTATTTACACCAACACTTCTCAAGTTAGCACCTCCACAACCTAGGACAACTTGCCTACTTCGTTCGTAAGTGCTAATGAGTCTAATTGAAGTTCGTGTGGACTTGTGCATTGGTTGTATTTGTAATACACTTAGGCAATAATATTGATCAAGCTATAAAAGGGAAAGGAAAATGGCCTTACGACACTATCCATAACTTTTCGTTAAATTTTGATCACCATTCAGATTTTAAAAAAAAAAATAGGTGCATTTAGCAAGAAAGGAGCATTTTATACATTTTTTTTTATTAATGCCAATCGATTCTGTTTCTAATACTGCTCAAAAACTTCTATCGGAGCTACCCAGGTTGGAGTACTAGAAAAGTCAGAAATCGCAAAAAAATCTTTTCTCGTACGGAAATTACGGGTTTTTTTTTAAACAGATCAGTCCATGAGATTATCGTTGAGACAGAAGTATATTTTGAAGAGTTTGACAAATCATATTTTTGAAGGGCTTAAAGAAAATTATTTGTAAAAATCTTCAGTCTTCATCCATAACGCATAACGTATGGTGCTTATTGATTAACCCACGTACCTCCACGACTCCTATACTATTCAAAGCGTTTATCAGCACAATGTTTTGAGTGCGTTATATTGAGTCATACCATACAACGTGATTTTTCGCCCCAAAAAAGAAACCGCGTTTCCTAGCAATATTTTTACGAAGAGTTAATTAGTTTGATGTACAGATTGCTTGTTTGACAGCTTCGTGAAGGGTCAATTTACACCCTGTATACTTGAATAATTCTTTGGCGCAACAACATGAGTCACGCAGTAATTGTGACATTTTTTTACCCCGCTGTACTCTCACCAGCTCCACAATGGCCCCCATCATTATATTTTTTCACCCAAAGTTAGGACTTTTCGCCTTTGCTTAAAAAAAAGAATGGCTTAGTTCACCTTGTGTAATTCGTCGACGTATGCCTGCATTGCTTCATCTTTCGTCATGTTGCCCAATCTGTTCCAGGATTCCCATTTGGCTCTGAAATCAGACAAGATTGGGATTAAAATGTGTGCCATATGAATAAACCTTTTAAATGTATAGGGTCAAATTTAATTAGCTAGAGGGTCTCCTCAGTCGGGACAGGTATCTTTAGACACAAAAAACAATAGTTTCAATGATTTTTTGGGGTCAGTAACTTAAAGTAATCCAACCTACAGTCATCACCTCTAAAAGAAAAAAAAACATCAAATCTTTTTGTTCGTTGCTTTTTTGTCAGCTTTGTATCTGTAAACCTTATAGTAGTTTGAAGGCCCGGAGACTGTAACCATAAAACGCAAATACCTCATTGTCGAGCTGTATAAAAGTTCGGCATGAACAAGCTTCTGCTTACATAGTATCGGAACTGATTAAAGAATAGCTCAAACATACCCTGACAAAAATATTAGCCAGCCAACACACTGCTTGGAGCAGCTGGCATCAACGTCACTTTATACTTCCATGTATCTAAATATTTAGTACTTAACTAAGCTGTCCCAGGTGACAGGTGGCAGTTATGGATAGCAGTCTTTATACCAATAAATTAGGAATCCAAATATTGGAATAAAGACTCCGTCGAAGAGAATCTGTCACTGACACCTGTCAACTGGGACAGCCTGCTTAAGTACTACTTTAGATACTATTTAATCCTTTGGCCCCTTTTCAGATCCACCAAAGCGACCACGAGCGCAGGAGAGAGGAGAACCAATCACAGCAGAGACGTGTGATGCGATGTGGATATCAATCAATATGATTGTTCCATTCCCGCAAGTCTTCTCTCCGCTCCGATCGTGTCTGCTACGGACCCCGGTATTTTCGAAGTCCTGCGAACCACGTGATTGTCGTCTAAATTGACATCATGGTATTTGTGTCTGGTTTCCTGATAGTTGTGGTAAAGCATATCCTAGTAGTCTTTAGTTTTTTACATATCTCACCTGTTGACTACATCCCAGAATCCAGGTTTTATCTTTTCGCATGGTCCATCTTTCGCTTGCTTGTAGTAGCTGTAGAAGCGTAGCATCAACTCATTGCTTGGCTGGTATGATCCTGCGGAACAATGGAAATTCCTTTATTAGTATCTATTTAGTTATTAAGTGGTTGAAAAAAAGTTCGTGGGTCTCTTCGGTCTCTTCTAGGTCCGTCCACGGATGGGTGACGATTCATAACATACCGAGTTTCTTCCGTGCCTCGGAAAACACGTTAAGCCGTTGGACCCGGCTGTCATTCGTAGTTCTTAGACAGTCGTTATAGTAAGTCAGTGGCCCGAAAGTTTGATAACCAGAGGCGTATCGTATTTCCCAGTAAGTACTAACTGGGTTGCGAAGGTCAGATAGGCAGTCGGTCCATGTAAAATACTGGTATTCAGCTGCATCATACTGTAAGGCGATTAGCCGACCCCAACATATTTCGGAAAAGGCTAGGCTAAAACCGGTAACTGCAAGTAAAATGCACTATGGTTTCCTAACTTTTGAGGGCGGAACCCTAGAAACCTAACTAGTTATTTAATAAATATTTTGCATCGCTGCTTCTGAATATGGCTCGGTTGAAACACCTCAACAGTGCGTGTGTAATTAAAAATATTGATTTATTTTATTTCGTTTTATTTGGAGCAATTTTTTTCTGACATGCGTTGTTGAAAACATTTTGCGCTTTTCTTCCGATCATTTTAGAGATAATAAGCTTGAAAAGTGAACACGAACCCATGAGAGACTATCTTTTTAATGGATAGTCCAGACAATTTTTTTAGAGAGCATTTAAAGTAATTCGGCATTTTTGCGATTCCAAAAATTCTTATCCGGAAAAGAACTGGTGTTACAGACATGGGCTGCGGAGTAAGCAAGCTGAAGTGGCAGTGGGCTGGCCACTGGCCATGTCTATTGAAGGACTTATGGAACAAACGAGACCCAGAATGGAGACCGCGTATCAACAAGCATAGCGACGGCACAATTCCGAGCGACCCCAAAAAGGTGGCTGTGATTAACTGGATGCGGATCGCGGAGACCAGGGTATTGTGGCACAGCTTGGGAGAGGCTTATGTCCAGCCCGCGTAGCATGACCACCGTAGAAACGGGTTTTGACGACGAAGAGCAGAAAATAATTACAGATTGTGGAAAGATTTCTATCGTCGCAAGCATGGCGATGTTAGAAATGAATGACAAGATTTGTCAAGTTGTATAGAAAGAGCTTTGTCGATTCTTGGTAGAATAGAGATAGTAATGCCATGGTAGGCGGGCAGGTTAAGTTTTAATTGAATACTTATATTAACTCAATTGTACTGTGTTCGCGAGGGCGACTGCTGAGAATGAGGCCTTAATTTCGATTCCCAGATCGAGCAGTGTTATTGGGTTTTTCCAACAGGATTTTCACAGTAACAAACACGGAGTCTGGATCTATGACCGATTGATGGCAATAGGCTCGCCTTCTATTAAATAGGACTACAAAATAACTGGTGAAATGTGGTTTTACTATTAGACATATTACACTTTTGCCTAACCTTTCGGGGATTAGAGGCGAGATTTGATGTACAGACGCCAGTACAACAAACTACCCGAAACTGTCAAATTTTCCTAATCAACCTCGAACTTAATGCTTTAGCGACAAAGTTGAAAATCTATTAAAGAAATTTGACAGATTTTAGTAGCTTGGTGTGCTGGTGTCTATACATATGTTATTGCAACTGCCTCAAAAACAAAGTCCTCATCTCGGAATGTCTTTCCCTGTTGTAAAAAAGGGCTCGCAATCACGTGTTTCAACACTTAAGACGTATGCATCTGACTTTGTAAGTCAAGGGCGACAAGGTGGTTATCTTTTCGTTTTCGTTATGATTAAAAATTATATTGCTTTAATTAAAACCTCGAAGGTCGAGTTAAGAAATCACACATTTTTGTAAATATATTAAAAGATTAATGGCCTCTAATTCACCACACCTGCCTGCCTTTTCCCAACTATGTTAGGCGTGAATTATACACAAACGGCGGTGTAAGGGGACGGCGCGGCGCAGGCACGCCGTTAATTTTTAGGGTCGGCTTCCAGTCTGATCAGATATAGCTGCATAACATTAATCTACATGGAGCGGTAGCGGTAACCTGACTTCTGCAGCCCAGTTACAAGGAATCACGACGATACCCCTTATCATTAGCACCATGGATGAATTTAGCACTTCTTCCTAGCGTATCGAAATATCGATTGCAAAAAGTTCAAATGTGTTTAGCCCAAAACTGAGCCACGGGAACTTCGCTGCACTGATGCAGTAAATAGATCATCAAATGCGCAGGTGATAGGAAATGCGGAGCAAGATAGAAGGTGGGCCATTGTCTGTGGAGAGACTGCACTTGAGGTCTGAGCCGTCCATGAACTCCCATCTGCAGAGATTGTCTTTGCTATGGCCGACTTGGGTTCGAAGTCTGTTTAGAGATTTCCCAGTCGGTCACGGCAACGGGGTATATGAAAAGAGCCTCCCCGAGCGATGTACCCTCCGACCTCCAGTTACGTCCGGCACTCCCTGGGAAACCGACTGTAGTCGACTGGCTAACCCTTTCATTCACATACTAATTCTAATGTATCCCTGTTTTTGATTTTATGATAATAAAGGACAAAAGAAAACCTATCAAGTTCATGGCTGGTGCTAAAATGTTTAAGCTCGTAACGAATGAATCTTGAATCCTATAATTTCGATTGATAGACTTTTCTGTATTAATCGAAGAAGTTACTACTTGTCCGAATTGACAAACGAAAATCTAACTTAACAGAGGTGGACTGCAAAAAGGTTCGAGATATTTTCTAGTAGGATAAGAATATGAATAACGTAACAATTCGTAAAATGTTCAGTTAATATTTAATTTGTGACCATTTTACGAATTGTAACGTAATTCATATTAATATCCTATTATGATTCTGCTGAAGCGGCCATTTTGGGCCCCCTTATGCTGACCGATGCTGTTTCGTTTATCATGACTAGAGATGCAAAACGAATTTTAAAGGTTTTAAACCATTTTGTTTTAAACCGATCTTTTTGGTTTAAAACGATTTAAAACCACACTTAGCGGTTTAATATGGTTTAGAATGTTTGTTTTTTGGAATGCACTGAGGCTTTACACGAAGTTATCTAGACCACACCTCCTTCCTGATTTAGAATATATAAAAGGAAAATAAAATAAAAATGTTTTAAAATAACCTTCATTAACATTCACAAACATAAAATCGATCCCTACCTGCCCCATCTCTCCCCGTTGCGATTTTGGTAGCAAAGTGAAAAATAAAAATGCGGCATTGCCGTTTTATTTTAATAAATACCCAAAACATGATTGTTTTCAGTGTCTAATCCTAAATAGTAGTATGAATATGATATATATATATATGATATATAATATAGGTGTGACCATAGGGGATCTCAAGACAGAATCGTAGATGTAGAATAGTATTCTCTGCGAAGGTAATATTAGATTTCATTTTATTTGTTTTTTGCTTTGATGTTCTTTTTCAATTTTTTTATGGTTATGTTTTATTATTGCGCGTTTCTAGTCGGTGCAAAATAAATGATTTTTCTTTCTTTCTTTTCTTTTCTTCATAAATATGACTTCACATAATATATATTAATAAAAATGGTAAATGATTTCAATTAGCCTTTTAAACAATTTTTTTAAGTAATTCGTAATCAATGTACGGCCCACGTGGTCGTGGTTTTAAACCGTTTTAAACAAATTTAAAACGGGTTTTAAACCACTGATTTTTGGTTTAAAACAGTTTATTTACAACTATAATCATGACCGAATTAGCTAAATAATCAATGCACATTTAAGCCGCATTTTAGCACTTATTTACGCATAGCTGGCTACAATTTGTACAAGGTTAAGTACTTACATAACGTTCATGTACATAATTAAAAAAAAATACATAAAATTATCCGGTTCATTGAAATTAGATTCGTGTGTCAAGGTTTCATTTAAACAGCCCTCTTTGCATTGCAATTTAATTTGCGATTTTGCGAGAACAATCTAAAAGATACTTACCGTTTGTAAGACTCGACCGCGTTCATTTACACCTGGCTCTGCAGTCTCGACATAGATAGCGATCGCAAAACAGCTATGTCGAGTCTGCAGGGCCAGAGTCGTTTGTCCGAATTACATAGGCAATAGAATTCGGGCGAAGGACCATGTGTGATTGCGCCATAATTTACATAAAATATATTATATTCTTTACTTTACATTATTTCTTCTTTCTTTACGTTTTTTTTTCTTTTGTTTACTTTTATCCAAGTTTACACTCCAGGCGACATGATGATGGCGCGAAAATAAGTCACTCTTCATAATAGAGAAGTATGGAAGAAGAAGACATCTCAAATAAATGGGATAAGGGCATCAATATTGCATTCGACGGATTCCACCTAGAACAGTTTTTGCAACAATGCAATCTATATTAAAAGAGGTAAAGTTTGTGAGTTTGTGAGGTTGTAGGGGGTAATCTCTGGATCTACTGAACCGATTTTGAAAATTCTTTCACTTATACGAAGCTACATTATCCCCGAGTGCCATAGGCTATATTTACAACGTGCCCGTGGGATAACTTCTGACCAAAACGCGAGCGAAGCCGCGGGCAACAGCTAGTACACGATAAACGAGTTACTTGTTGGAAATCGTCACACTGTCCACATAGATAAATATATGCAGTTATACAGTTACATATTTGACGCTGTTGTTATTATCTGTTTCAACAAGATTTGAACTCTTGACCCGAGCAGTATGTTTGTCTACAATGTGAAATGTCCATATGATAGACTATAATAATATTATTCTACGCTTTATTTACATAAAATCATAATAAAAATGATACGATAATTATTTTGAAAAGTTAATTGACAGTTGAAAGAATATTTTATGGATTTAATCAAATCACTTATTCAAAAAAAAAACTTATTTTGCTTAAATATCAGGACCTGTGCAAAACAAGTCTAGCACTTACATAATTTAATTAAAATTTTAAAAATCAAAGGGAATTGGAATGTCAATCATTAAACAAATGACGCCTTACTTTACATTTTCAGAAATTAAATTAATTTTATTTATTATTGAAGTCGAAGATAATTAAAATTAATTTAATTTCTGATACAGATACAGAGATGTCATTTTATCAATTTAAATTAGTAATACATAAGTAGTGCATTATCGTGACCGATGGGAGGAATGAACATAGATTGAGAAAGAAATGGATGCCTCGGAAGTCAGATTGCACGTTAATTTAATTCGCTCTATTTCTCGTTCTAGCAAATGACGGTTCTAAGCATCAGAACCCGGCTGTCATTTGTAAATAAATGACAGTCGCTACGGGTTGTCACACTGTGTTCATGCCCGAGAGTCTGACAACCAGTCTTAGCAAGGGGTATTGTATTACCCAGTACTAACTGGGTTGTGGAGGTCAGATAGACAGTCGCTCTATGTAAAGCACTGGTATTCAGCTGCAGCCGGTTAGACTGAAAAACATATTTGGGAAAAGGCTAGGTTGATGATGGGGTGTTGATGTGAACACAAAAACTGGACAAGTGCGAGTTCGACTCGTGTGGAGAGGGTTCCGTACGTTTATAGATTTCTTATAGGTTTTTCTAATCTATAGGCAAAGAACTATTTTTTGTATTATTTCGAAATTTTCGGCCCTCTTATTTCAGATTTAAAGGGGGGATTAGTAAATTTTCGCCTATTTTCTTAAATAACTTTAAAACTATTTATCTCAAAAATATATTTGAGGTGCTCTCAATGAAAAAGTCTGACACTCCCTCCTGCTCGGTTCATTTGATATGTAATACGATGTAGTTTGCAAATATTTTTTTTCTACTTTACCCCCAATAGTGGCCCCTATGTTTCATATTCATTAATTTACGTTACACGTCCGTCTTTGGGTCACCGACCTATAAGAGGTTCAGTTTTTTCCTTTTGAGGTACTACGGAACCCTAAAAATTACACACGTATTATACGACGATGTTTTGTCTAGAAAGTGGAAGTCTACCAAGATGACGACTAATAGAGAACTATGGAAGAAGCAGTCATGCTGCACCGACCCCATATTAATTGGGATAAGTGCAAGAGAATAATGATGATATACTTATAGAAGCACTTTGTTTAGAAATAGCGATACCTAGCTAATCTGTGACCTAGCTTCAATCAAAATAAATAGTACTAGAGGCATTGAGGAACTCATTCCAACACACCTTTGTTTTATAAATTAACAACGACTTGTCAAAGACATAGACAATTCAATGAAGTAACAAAATAACTTTTATAGCTACTACGTCTAGTTATTGCGTAAATATTTTTACTTTGCAAACCAAGTTTGCAAACATTTGGCTGGAGGAAGTCCCCGACAACCAATCAGACAAACCATTTATTTCTAGTAGGCCAGTTACAGGCACTTTTGAATGAGGGCTATCGTTTTTGACCTCACCAGATGGCGCCACTTTTGAGTAAGGTCTTGTCAATCATTCTATATTACACTGTAGAGTAGGTACCAATAACTTCATAAAGAGTTTATTTTATTACGTATAACAACATAGTGTAAACTTCAGATACATATTTACAATATTCTCCCTAAAATTAGCATGCATGAAACATTTAAATTACATTTTTACCTCCAAGTACTAAAAAATGAAATCCTAAGTTGCTATACTTAAAATCTTCAAGTCTTAATTAATTAGGAATGGCTCAATCTAGACCACGATCGTGAATATTCGTAAAAATACGTGATAAAAGTCGGTTAAAAAGAGCATGCAACGCGCGAACAACATGACATCTGACATTTCGGTGGTCTCGTGCTACACTAGCGCCTCTAGCGGTGAATTCATAAGCGATAGCCCCCATTGCCCAGGACACGACAAAAAAAAGCTGCAGTCCCAGTCACATGGCATAATAACTGCGAAAGTACTTTAGTTGCCCAATTCAAAGCGTAGATCTCTATGGAGAAGAACAGACAAGAAACTCCATGGACCGGAGACTCCTTTAAATCAGACCATGGTTACAAAGACTTGGACATATTTAAAAAACAGATCCGTAATTGAAGCATTTCACAATGCTTGGCCTTTCTTTAAGGTAGAAGCGGAAGGGTAGCCCGAGAAATTTAAATTTTTTCAAGTTTATTGCAATTTGCAGGTCAGCGTCAAGTTGTATGTTGATGAAAATATGAAGCGCGCTAGTAAAAAGTATGGAGTTACAGAATTATAATCATTCAAATCATCAATACAGCTCGCCAAGTTCATATAATCACATTCAATAGCTATTTCATGAAAAAGTCACTCTTTGGGATTATATGAACTTGGAGGGTTGTATTGATGATTCCAATGATTATAATTCTGTAACTCCATACGTGTTACTGGCGCGATTCATATTTTCATGAACATACAACCTGACACTGACCTGCAAATTGCAATAAACGTAAGAAAATTTGAATTTCGCGGGCTACCCTTGCGCATCCGCCTTAACCGTAAATAGTTTTTCCGTAAAAGCTTCTAAAAGATAAGATACCCATAGAATCTGGAACACTCGCGAGTTGCGCGAAAGACATCAAATTCGCCATTTGCTGCCAGGTACAGTCATGAGCACTAATATGTTTACATTTAACAAAATTCAAACTGCTTACCAGCTGACTACCAATGTACATGGACCTGTGTGCATATCTTCCACCCCGTATTTAGTAGCGCTCGATTGGCTGTACACCCTCGCACTCGGCCTGTCGAGTGCTTCGGCAAGAGTACCATACCGACAGTAAAAGCTCTACAAATGACTCGGATGGACCAATATCAGAAGATTGAAGAGTACGTAAAAAACTTGACAAAAAAGAACATAGGTGACAAAAAATAACCTACATGTTATATCTAACGGAAATAATACAATTTTAGATTGTAAGTAGGTATTTGCCAGATTATGCAACGGAATACGTAATTCATGCATACATAAATTTTAAATGCGAACGGAACTCTGTCGGTCTGTACGTTATTAATTTACTATGACATTCACGTGTAGCATGACCACCGTAGTAATGGGTTTTGTTGACGGAAGAATCGACAAAATGATAGATTTCTTTTGTTGGTCTCTCATTTTGTCGATTCTTCCGTCGACAAAACCCGGGCATAGGATATTTTTATACGGGAAGTATTATGCCCGTAGCATACATCCACGCGGGCGAAGCCGTGAAGAAAAGCTAGTATTAAATTTTTACACAATCGTCTGTAATAATTACAGCCGCTCGGGTCGATCTTTAAGTTAAGCCACGCTTTCCTAGGTTGGTCCGTGGATGGGTGACCACCTATTACAAACAGAGTTTCCATCGTGCCTCGGAAATTGCAGCTAAGCCGTTGGTCCCGGCTGTCATTTGTAGATCTTTGATAGTCGTCGTCGTAAAGGTAGTTGGTAGTCAGTGGCCCGAAAGTCTGACAACGAGTCTTACGAAGGGGTATCGTCTTACCTAGGACTGGCTGAGTTGTGGAGGTCACATAGGCAGTCGCTCCATGTAAAATACCGGTATTCAGCTGCATCCGGTTAGACTGGAAGCCGCGCCACAACATGCTTGAGAAAAGGCAAGGCACATGATGATAGGGCAACCCTATTGTTATGAAACAGGCACCAGTCCGGACCGGGAAATTGCGAACGTTACACTGTCTACCTGTATGGTACCTTTCAACGCCTTACCGGTTGAAAAGGTTTGAATGAAGAACACAGTGACAGACCATGGTTCATGACCATGCTCAGTAGGACATAACACGTACGTTCCCGTGGTACAATTTCCAAAATCCGCGCAAACCAAGCCGCAGGCTAAAGCCAGTATTACACAATATTCACAAAACAATATAAAAACATAAGAGCTGACTCCATCGAGATAATGTAGAGGTAATAGTTCTATGCGCCGGTACCTTTCTCAAAAGTCGTGATTTAGCTAGAAAACGTCAAGAGCGAGTCGAATGTAAGTGCACAATTTGTCGTCAAAGACATTAAGGGTATAATAAGACCCTTAACGAAGCCGAAAGGCACTTGTTCTCCCGGTCATTGCGATCTTTTTTTTTTGTTCTAGACCATACCTGGGAGGGACCATACCTTCTAGTTACGGAGTTATTGGAGATCAAAGTTCCAACTTTTTCAAGAGTTTTTTTTTTTAATGAATAAATGTTTTATTGTAAGATTTTAACTTCAAACACCTCCACGACCCCCGTACTATTCAATCCATTCATCAGCACAATATTTTGAGTGCGTTACATTGAGTCCTACCATCGAACGTGATTTTTCACCGCAAAAAAAAAAGTATTTCTCCAGCAATAATAGCATAGCATTAGCAATCGCATTCATCCGAGATGGCCATTTTTCCGAACATGACAGCTGAGTGTCATCCATCTTCTTTTGTTTATGTTAATTCGGCGCGTCTGACGTAAACGACGATATACCCGAAATTACGTTAGTTAGCTCGCTACCAGTTCTATATTTGGAATTGTTATTAAATTAGCCAACAGATTATATATGGGTAAATGTAGTTTTGTCTTATAATGTATTAGTAATTTAATGTGTGTTCAGCGTGAGGTAACTTTTCCCAGTTTCTTGTGTAAAGGTCATTTTAATTCAAAAACTAAACCATTATATCAAAAAGTTATTGTTTTACTTCCACAAATACACACTATTGTACATAAATCAAACAAAAGAACAGACCTCGCCATACAATCTTTTCAACTCACAAGCTGAACAATAACATGACGTAATTTACGACCAGGTAATTGTAATAAAATAAACGGTTTGTTTACGCTTCTATTCTGAGAAACCTTATCTACAAGCGGCGCGGGTTACAATTTAATTTTAATGTTCGGTTCACATACTTAACTCACTAAGAGTCTCAGCTGCGCGAAGTGTTTAGTTAAATGGTATCGGATAACATAAACAAACACTTGAAAACGGTCGCAAAAAATGGGTACTCAAACGTTGGATCAATTGTGTGATTTTGTTGCGTAAATTAGAAATCTTATTTAACATTCTACATGTTGAAGATATTTACAAAACGTTAGTCAAATAAAAAAGGCATGCTGCCTAACAAAAACATTCCACAAATCAACATTCAAAACGGTCAACTTCCCAAAAAAATAACATAAAAACTCAGGTACTTGACTATGCTTGATACAAAATATGGATACGGCAACACATGTAAGCAAGATTTTTTTTTATTGAAATCAAAAATATTGTGCATACTTGTAGATAATATTATTATTTTAAGTCTTTTAGCGTGAATATTATGTAAATAAAAAAAAAATAAAAAAACGTAAAAAGCATAAAATTAAAGCAGCATTGCCATAGACGAGAAATTATTGGAATTTATTGCCTGTATGTCTTTCGGAGAAAGTTATGACAGACAGACAGACAGACAGACAGCCAGACAGACAACCAAATAAACAAACTTATATATATACATGCACACGCACATCTAATAAATTGTCAGTTCCAATAGTTCAACATTCAGACGTGCTTAAATGATAACCTCCTTTTTTTAAGTCGGTTAAAATATCGAATAAAAAAAAAACGTCAACAAAAAATATTCAAATTGAAATCACGAATGCCATATCCAGTATTTATTGAGAAAGGCAATCGTACACAGCTGGCTCAAATCGGGCTCTGTGATTGGCCGGCGCGTCTGCAGTTGGTTTGAATTGGTTTGATAGTTTTACGTAATTTTAATTTTCGAATGATCACATCAAAAATACGATAATATTCAAATTAAACGCCTAATATCTGTAATACGACTCATAAAAACACGAAATAGCCATTTTTTTCATTACTATCTTTAGTAATACCGTCAAAATACGGCCAAACGTTCGTCGAAGACGCTCCAACGGTTAAATCGGCTTGCGATGTTCGTTGAAATGACTATTTCTGCCCGAAATCTTTATCAATTACACTGTACAAGCAATCAAAAATGTTTATCACTTACCCAGGCATGAGAAAAACACAATTTACACTCACATAACACACTTTCACTACTTTAATTACCGACAGCGACCGTTGGCCGCGCATGCGCAATTTCGACTGACGGAGCGGGGCGCGCGGCGGGTGTAACACGCCGTTCGTTCGTTTCAAACAATTGGACAGAGGCAATATATCTTTATTGTACTTTATCCTAGACTCTGAGCAAGTTTGTGCAAAATCGTTACAGTAAAACACGCCGCCTGTGTCAACTCAGAAACCCAGAGCAAAAGAAAGCCCTTATTTGACAGAAAGCCCCAGGGGCTTTCTACACAGACGGAGGGATAGCAGCAATAGCATTTTTGCGTAAAGTTACTTAGTAGGATGTACACAATGCTTGATTGACGGCTTCGTTAAGGGTCTTGTTACACCCTGTATACAGTATTGAAGTTGTCCTGGCAATGAATGAACACTGCACTGCATGGGCAGAACCAGGAAAAAAACTCTACGTGCTCTCATAATTCCCCTCATTAACAGCCTTTTCTTTTTAGGAAACTCAGGAAACGCCTGTCAAGGTTATAAAAATCTGCACCTGCCTAAGTGCCAACCATGGGGATGCATGGCACTACCTCAACTGTTCCAGTTTAAGGATGATATGGAGTTGAGGGGATTTTATCGGTACTATTACGTGTCTATCTCCTGCATTCAGTACCCCTACCTAGCCTTCTTTAGATCAACAAATAAATGTAATCTTGCGAAAAAAAAATACAGCTAAACGCGCAAAGAAATATAATCGTTACGATTTTCAAAATGCGAATAGATTCGCAAACGATCTCATTTCGCAGCTCGCGGAGCATATTGGTATTGTTCACAGATTGGCGATTCTAATCCAAACGATTTTTCGTAGTACCTACGCGCTTAGCCTAACCATCAAGAAAGAAAAACACCTCATGGAAATTGGCATTATGAATCAAATTGATGACAGGAAGGTTCTTCAATTAAATCCACAGAACGCCGAAACTAGAGGTACTTTAACTTTATAACGTTCCGTTTTAGTCAACGACCACATAGAAGAGAAAGTATGTTCATGTCATAGTTTTTTTGTAATCTGCAACGACTAGAGTAATTTTACTAAAAACTTCTTGAACTATGATTTTATCTCCTGGTATTAAATTATAGGTACTTGGATACCACAAATTAATAGGAGTAAGGAATAAACTGGACACGTTTATAAGGCCAAACGAGCGTGAAATTAAAAGAAATATTATTTTTAGCGTTTTATAAACGTACTTTTATTTGTCTAACTTCTTAATTTTGTGGTTGACCGTACTTTCCCAATACATAATTTTGATTATTTTATTTGTGGTCCCAAAATTCAACTAAAAAATAATTATTGTATTTTTAGGTGGAATTTTTGAACTGAGAATCGCGTAAAATGAGCCGCGGAATTTACGCTGCATTCGGTTTCATACTATTCGGTGTTCGGCTTCGTATTTTACGCGACTCAGCTCAAAATATTATGCTCGTTAGGGCCTCAACCGTAACTTTTAAAAGTGATTCGGGAAGGTCAAGTTCGTCTAATGACAATAGATCCGTCAGTGTTAGGCACTATGACACTTGCCCAAGAATTGTGTTTTAAATAGTTAGTAGAAATCTTTTTAGAAATGGGAGATGAGAGTTCCCGAAGATCGAGCTGATTGGGGTGTAAGAAGAGGCATATCTAGCCAGTAGTAGGCTGACAATAACTTGAAACTATGTTGTAAATAAGAATTGGAAAGGTATTTTCAAGTGTCTGTGGCCGCACGCCATGAAACGGTAGACCGAAGTGTACCAATAGTACGTACGACGACCAATCAAGATATATATTCCAGTTTATGCGGATCTCTCATTGCACGGGAATTCTATACAAAGCGCGGCCATGTTGTACTGGAAATGACCTGGGGGGTTACCATGACGTCTTAAAGCTGGAGCCATTCCAATGTGGGAAAGAGACAGAGCTATCACGGTCGTCTAACGCCAGCTCTTTCTCACACTGGAATTACTCCTGCTTTACGACGTCATGGTAGGCCACCAGATGTGTCGCCGTGTGTACCCCTACCCCGACATTTTCCAGTTATAAAAGAGGGCGACTCCATTGCCATCAACCGAGCGAACAACCAGATTCGGGCTTGTTTTTATTGTTTTCAATTCTGGCTTCCAATCCAGATGGCGCCTCCGCCTGCTTATCGCGTAAACATACAAATAATAACAAAAACAATTGCGTTCCATAATTTGGGCAGCGTACGCCGTAAAGAGAAAGTGCGTGATACATCGTAGATGTTTTGATAGCGACCTTACTTTCTTAAATGAGGGCTATCGTTTTTGAGCTCAACAGATGGCGCCACTGTCGAGTAAGGTCATATCAATCGTTCTATTTTATACTTTACAGTACCAATAACTTCATAAACAGTTTATTTTATTACGTATAACAAGATAGTGGAAACTTTAGATACTTTTACATATTTACAATATTCTCCCTAAAATAAGCAAGTATGAAAATTTAAAAATCATTTTACCTCCAAGTATATCTAAGATCCTATCCTATCCAAGATCCTAAGTTGCTACTTAAAATCTTAAAGTCATAATTAATCAGGAATGGCTCAATCTAGATCACAATCGTGAATATTAGTAAAAATACGTGATAAAAAAGCACGCAACGCGCGAACATTTAGGGCATCTGACATTTCGGTGACCTCACGCTACACTAGCGTCTCTAGCGGGGAATTCATACGTGCTAGCCCCCATTGCTGGTAAACAAATTTTTGACCGCCCGTTGAATGCTTTAAATTTTCCACTACCTTACAATTAAATAGCCTTCCATAGTAGCGAAAATGGATCAGAGCCTGCATCGTTTACATAATATCGTCCACATAAGTCGTGGGTTCGAACTTCGAACCCAGACAGGCGCATTACTGTGTGTAATTTATTTCATCACCACTGCTTTCAAAACGGTGAAGGAAAACATCGTTAGGAAACCGGCATGTCCTAGAACCAAAAATTCGAAGACATGTGACATCTACCAACCCGCACTGGGCCCGCGTGGTGGATTATAGCCCATTCCCTCTCATAGAGAGGACTGAGAGGAAGCTCGTATCCTAGCAGTAGGAAGGGGAACATTATAGGCTGAATATATAAGGCCTATCTGTTCATACACTAAATCTCCTATGGGGTCATTGTACTCATCATTATGAACAACTTTTACTATGGGACCAACCACGAAATCGCGAAAAACAAATCAACTGTTCAGTACATTTTGACGAGTTAATGCGATCATATTGTAGGGAACAGCTGTTTTTTTTTCGCGATTTCGTGTTTGGTCCCATAGTAAAAGTTGTTCATAATGATGAGTACAATGACCCCTTAAGAGATTTCGTGTATGAATAGATAGACAAACGACCTCATTAAAGTGGCCGGAAGAAACTGGATGGCCATGGCACAAACCCGCCAAAAGTTGACAGATTAGATCTACATTCAGCATTAAGTGGGCAAAAGTTGAGAAGAGGGATAGAGAGAAGCTTGTTGGACTTTAAAAGAAACCTCATGGTTTCTTTTAATAAATAATGAATGGTGGGAGCGCGTGTAGACTGCCAGCTCCGCACCACCAATTTTTTTGGGTGGATCGATTGCTTGTAATTAAAATTCGGTTTCCACTTCACACACTTAATTGGAGCTGTCACTTTCACAACTATTGTACTTGTTAATAATTATAATTCGTGACCGCCACGTACAAGGAACAGGAGCAAAGAGAGAAAAATTCAAATTCAGAGATCATTCTCTGAATTTGAATTTTTAAACAGTCATGATCACTAACATTATTATTAACACTAGAAACAAACACAAAAAAAAAGAAAAAAGAATTTAATGAAGTTTTAAGCTAACACCTTTTTTTTTTCTCTTGGGACGTCATTGAATAACTCCTCCCGCTCTGGGCTGAGCAGGAGGGAGCGTCAGACTTGTACTGACTAAAACCCATCCATGTTCCTTCTTTTGCCCTTTGTATTCCAGGGCCGCGTTATCTCTTTCGAACAGTCCCGCAACCCTGGCAGGCATCGGTCCCTTCGGACCCCTCTCTGTGTTTCGACTAGATGAAGCTCTGTCAAAATTTCTAAAAGCAACTTCATTCTTATTTTTATTAAGTTCAATTTCAGGGAGATTTTTATTCGACTTCTTGTCGCATTCTATACAGCGTGTAACAGAAAGGGTATAGTCATATGGAATACTGTGGTACGGACCATCAAACTGAACCACTTTCTCTATGGGACCACCATCGAAATCGTAAAAAAATAATCAACTGTCCTATACAAAATTTCAATACCTACTCGACCCAAATGTATGGGACAGCTGATTATTTTTTTACGATTTCGATGGTGGTCCCATAGAGAAAGTTGTTCAGTTTGATGGTCCGAACCACAGTATTTCATATGATTATACCCTTTCTGTTACACGCTGTATATTCATTTTGGATATTCGTTAGCTCTACTGAGGTTGCTGTTGTGGCTTTCGAGCTCTCAGCTGGATTTACAAACATTAAACATGGTAAATATCCCGTTTCTAGTGTTAAGAGGGCCCTTCCCGGCGCGTCTATCGTCACTGCGAGCATGGTCGAAAAGCTTCTTGTTTCATCCAGAGCCACAGCGGCGATTTTCTTTCAACTCCCCTATCTTACCCCGCCCCGACCCCGCACAACTCGTCTCCCGCGCACCTCGAGGTCTACTCTCTAAGTCCGTCAACGAAAATACGGGCCCGTCCGAACGTAGTCCGTAAATACGGAGTAAACCCTACTCCCGATTGATTACGGATTCACGAGTTTCGAACGGAATCATAGACAATATTCGTGAACGAATGATGCACGGCGATAGAGTTGCGCTATTTTACCAGTCGATTACCGGTTTATTTACTACGTGGTTTTCAAGTTTTTATACATAAATCATTATTGTTATTGTTAAAAAAATACCACATTTTTAACAATATACTTTTTATTAAGCCTTATTAATATAGAATTGAACTATTTATGCCATTTTTGTCCGAATTGTGGCTGTATCTTGTTAATTCCTTTGCCTTTGTTTCTTTTGACACCAATGTTATCAAATGAAATGTCAGTTTATTATTTACAATAAACATATTTATACATAATTCGCATTATCAATACAACGCGGGATTCTTCCGTAATAAATTGTAATAGTAAAATACCCTCAACCACTCCAGCAGCAACTCATGCGCTCAAATAGAAGCACTCTTCAGTTTTATGAGTGAGAACAAAGGCTTGAAAAACACATCAGTGGCTTTCGAAGTAAGTTCAAAGCTCGTTGCCACCGGTAACAAGCCGAGGACAAGCTGATGAAGAAGACTGAAGTGTGGAAAAGAAGAAGAGGAAGCCTGCTAGCAATCAGTGCGGTACCACATTGACAGATCCGAACATGTTGCTGCGCCCCGGTATTCCATGTTCCATCGACGCAGCTTTACGCGTACCGTCTACATCACACCACGACGCCAGAGGTGGTCGAAATATAAGGAGCAAGACCAAGTTCACCCTGAGAGTGGAGATTTAGAGTCGCTCCACAAGATTACCTTCAAGTCTTTTGTGGTGCGGGTTCCAACACACATCTCTAGACTTCTATGAAGGAATTTTGGCCGCAGGGTGTATCGGTGTTTTCGAGGAAGTCTCTAAGACACCTCGACTCAGTGCAATATGTGGCCGACCAAACATACTTAATAGTTTTTTTGTAAATGTGTTTGATATTATATAATATAATAGCATAATATTGTACTGTCTTATAAGATTATTTTGTGTATTGTATCAATGAGTTTTCGATGCCTGAAAATAAAAGTGATTAATCGAATGAAACTAAGTTCTTAGCAACAATTTATGACTACAATAGATAAATAAAATGGAATATGTTCTATTAGTGTATTGTTGATTGTATTTTTATTCTATAATATTAATTTAAAATATTAAATTGATTGGTGCCAAATAAAAAGAAAAACATTCCTTTATAAACATTATCTTTACTTTCATTACAATCTTACTTACAATACATCAATACTTACAAGTGCCCTAACAAAGATTCTGCTCCTTCCTTAACTCATATATATGTATATGTACCTACTGTTATAACTTGATTATTTGTTACATAACATAACCTCACGCCTGTAATCCCTGAAGGGTTAGGTAGAGGTGTACCTAATAGTACACCCACATTTTGCCAGTTATGTTTAAGTCCCATGTAATAGGGAGCCAGTCTTTTGTCATCAACCGGGCACAAATTCAGACTCCGTGGCTGCTGCCGGGAAATTCCTGATCGAAAAACACTATAACATTGCCCGACCCGGGAATCGAAACCAAGACCTAATGCTCAGCAGTCGCGCTTGCGACCACTAGACCAACGAGGTACCTAGTGATTATTTGTTGAATACTTGTAACTCAACAGCAGAAATTACTATAGATACGAAACGATACGATTCGATACGATGTGATACGATATGGAATTAATATAGATACTAGGACCATTAATTTAGTACAAGTAACAGAAACTAGTTCTGCTTATAAACCGGTTCCAATTACGTGTATTAAACCTTGAACTAACTGTTCGATATTGATTGGACTGCGTTTCGAGTTCGTCAAGTGTTTGTTGAATATTGAAGTTTTCAATATTATGGAGCAGGACATTCTAGAGTCTATGTTTATTTATTGTGTTACTCCGTAGATCGTGGCCCATATATTTTGGCGCCGTATGATCTGTCACATGAACACACTGAGTACTAAACAAAATACTTCATTTCAAAATATATTTGCCATCGACACACTAGGATGAAGAAGAGGAACAGATCATTGAGCTTGCAAATGTAAGAAACCTCCTATTAACGATACCTTCTCAAAAAATCGCAAACTTCAGCGTGAAGTTCGTAGAATATTATTTTTACTACGAAAGCAACCTTTTCAAAATCTAATCACATATTTCGGAATTTAGCACCCGAAGACCTTTAAACGTAATTTATTTTGTCCTTTCCAAAAATCGTCAAACTACAGCTGTCTATAACTACGTTCCCAATTCCTTTCCTTTATCGTGTGGTTAGTGCCTAACCTGGTGTCAGAGTTTTTATGCCACCCATGGGCCTCTGACTTGGTTTTACATGCCGTGGAGAAATATCTCTCTGGCATTCTGGTTTCCTCACGATGTTTTCATTCACCGAAGCAAGTGATAATTATACAATATGCACATAAATCCGAAAAATCAGAGGTGCGTGACATGGATTTGAATTCGAGACCTATGACCGGGCAGTCAGACGGTCACACCACTAGACTGTCACTGTTCGCAATTAATATAATGATAAGAGCAAGATAGAAATTAGAAACCTCAGAGAGACCTAATAAATAAAGGACGCAGAAAATACGCAAAAAAAAAAAAACTGGTGCCGCAGAAACTTATAATCAAAACACAAGAAAACGTTTCAACATAAATGCTGATCGATATGAAGAAACAGAAATAGAAATCAGCAGTTACCTACAAGACATCAACGGATCGATGCTGACCTTGTAGTACCCATTGTCATTCTTACCACGAGTGGTTAATAAGTAGTCAAGGAATACGTACTGAATATTGAATAGGTCTTGAGTAATGGAGAATGGCATATCCATTAAGAAAACAGTAAGGAAAAGAAAGAAAAGTTAGCGAGAATTAAAAACCAGCGAGAAAATACCTTCGATCCTTCAAAAGTCATGCATAAAGAATATCATGACCGATACTCCGAAGACAGGTGTGCTTATAACACATTTCGCCAGTAATATTTAAGTCCCATGTAAAAGGGGCCGAGCCTATTGCCGTCAACCGGACGCATTTTTGCTAGTGGGAAATACAAATCATATCAACCGAAGACATCCAAATATTTACGAGCGATAAACGGGACAAGGCGAAGAAAATCGTAATTCAATACTTATTACTACTTAGTAACAAATCGGTCTGTTTAATGTCATACGCCCGCTTGTCAGGTAGATCAATTTGTTTGTAAATATTCTCAATGTCCGCTCTATAAGTCTTCTATATCTCTTCGATATCAAGCTACAACTCTAACAAATTATAAAGATTGACAATCCCGCTCAATCTTGATTATAACTATCTTCTGAGATGATATTATAGTGGTAAACGAAGTTGAAACCGTTTATTGATAGAGAATTGCATAGTAACAAGGCCATGTGAAGTGAATGCTTACATACTGGTAACATGATTAACCCCATTTTCTTTCAGTGCGAGGCTTCCACAGTACCTAGTTGCATTTCACAGGGTACTGAATAATTCAAAGTTGTTTTTTTTTTTAATGGGTACCAGTATTTTATATGCACCTACAGCCTATCTAACCTCCAGAACCGAGTTAGTACTGGGTTATGGGTAATATGATACCCCTTGGCAAGACTGGGTGTCAGATTTTCGGGACATTGTCAAAATTATGGAAATTCGGTCATTTTCGGTTTGTAATGGATAGTCACCCATCCACGGACTGACCTTGGAGAGCGGCTTAACCTTGAAAATCGATTCGTGCGGCTGTTATTATTTAGCCAAGAGCTGATTTAGGACTTACAGAGACTAAACAAAGGATTAAGCAAGCTGTCATAATCAACACGACATTACTAACTTCTAACACAAGACACTACAAACGTGCTATAAACCACTAAGCACTAATTGAAACCATATTTGGCCCTAAAGGTGGTCACAAAAGCAATGAATTTACGATCGTAGCTGACGAAATTGCGTACCAAGTACATACGAAAGTACAATCATTGATATCATTTCATTATGTCGTGGACCCATTATCGTAAATGGGGCACGGATAGGGTTGCCATGTCTGAAAATTTAATTTAAAAAATATACAATTTAAACAGTCAGTTTGTATGTATAGCTGTGATAGCCTAGATGTGAGCGTCGGATTGCCAAGTCATAGGTCTCTAGTTCGAACCCAAGACCTCTGATTTTACGGATTCATGTGCGTATTACATAATTATCACTTGTTTCGGTGAAGGAAAACATCTTGAGGAAACCAGCATGCCTCAGAGATATTTCTTGACGGCATTTAAGGCCAGGTTAGGCATTTAAGGTTAGGTTGGCCCATTCATGGGCGGCATAAACACTGACACCAGGTTAGGCATTAACCAAACGTTAAAGAAAAGTCAAGGACAAATTAAAAATTTTTTTTATTGAAATCTACTTAGGAATCAACACTCGGCAATGGCAACATACCTTTCACTATTTTAGACAGACATCTTAGCAAAACTAAAAACTTTTCTTTCTAGTAGTAGTATAACTATACTGCGGGACGTGAGAGGGAGAGAACCTCACGTCCCAGCCGCCGCGGGAGACGCACCGGGCGTCGGGGGCCACGTGGTGGCCCCCGGCCACCGTAGGCGCGGGCCTGTGGACGGTGAGCTATGGGCTAGCTCGCCGTCCGTCCGTCTTATGACGACAGGCCGTGTCGACGGCGCGTTCGTGTTCCACGCGCGCCTCAAAGAGAGTCAGCAAACAGGAAGGGGTCCGTAAGGACCGACGCCTGCCAGGGTTGCGGGACTGTTCGAAAGAGATACCGCGGCCCTGGAACACAAAGGGCAAAGGAAGGAACATGGATGGGTTTTAGTCAGTAAAAGTCTGACACTCCCTCCTGCTCAGCCCAGAGCGGGACGGGTTATTTGATGATCTCCCATCGGTAAAAAAAAAAAAAAAAAAATTGTAACTATACTGCACATCCAGTAGAAAGAAAAGTCCGTAATTTTCTTCAAATGTCCGGAATTTTCTCCGGAAAAAAAACGGATTAATGAATCGGGAACCTTAGGCACGGATCGATTTGTAAGACAACCTTCGTGTCAACATGCTATATAACTGTTATTAAAATGAAATTGGATGAGTATTGGTATATGTAGATGACGTACCGGGACGTACCTGGCTATAGAAGTCAAGATGGCAAGTATTGGACAAGCATTTCTAGTTCATTTCCTTCGAAAGTCGATTAGAATAATGTCCGACATGACTAGGGAATAAAATTGAAAGTTAAACAAGCAAAGAAAGCAGCTACTGCTATTTGATAGAAGCCCTGAACTAAGTCGACTGAGCTCAACTTAGTTAGGTAGGTAGGTAAAACGAAGCCTTGCTTGCACCACAAATCAGTATACTATACGTTAGAGGTAAACTAATTTAAAACAACGTAATTCTGTTTCTATTATCTTCAACACAAAATTAATCAAGTAAAACAAGAAAATGAGAACTAAAAAAAAAGTTTTTTGTTTAATAAACCTTGTCCTGACGTGCTCGTCGAGCCGTACTCAAGTGATAATCATTCATACACCAGTAACTGATTCGTATAATTAAACTGGGTGATTTGTTAAAAGTTGTCAATACTTTAAAGACGTGTAGTAGTACTCATGAAAGTTATCAATATTTATTTCTATGCGACCGACCACGGAATTGCCAAAAAAATATCAGTTGCTTATTGGTCGCATAACTCGAAAAAATGTAAGCAAAAGCATTTTTTCTTAACGTATTTGATACTTAGTCCTCCATTCAAAGTTGCTCATATTTCTGAGTACTTCACCCCACCCTAGCGGCTAGGGTGTACCTGACAGGTGTGCCTGTAAAGTGGGGCTGTAGTGTACACACGGCTACACATCAATCTGTACATTTCCAGTTTATGCTGATCTCGCATTGTATAGGATTTCCGTAATGTGTAGCCGTGTGGACAGGTAAACCGGAGCGTGTATGTTGCAAACCTGTGCAGGTTTTCTTTCAGCTTTCCTGACGGGTGTACCTGTACACGTAAACCTGAAAGGTACACCCTAGCGTGTATGGCTACCTATAGAGAGTATTTCCCCCATTTTAACCAATATAGATGTTTATAGTTAAACGCATTTAGTGTTTTCTGGTGCAAGTGGACTGTAATGATGATACATAGATGATCTAAACAATGTGGAATATAGTAAATAACAAGAATTTGTGTGAAAAAATCACGCTCTAATTAAAATTGGGGTTTATAAGGTAAAATCGAATCCTCCTATTGTTGAAGTTATAATAACGAATCGATTGACACCTAATTCATCAAAATGGGATGAATAGTTTAGGCACTATGGAGGAACAAACAAATAAATAAATAATAAATACAAACATACATGCATAGACTGCTAAAATCATAAACCTTCCTTTTGGTTGCGCCCCAGTCGAATAAAAAATAAGAAGCATAAAATCTACCAAACTTGTTTAAAGCGGTGACGGTTCCGGCCCCAAACCACGATAACCATAAACAAAATAAGACAACAATGAACACTGCGTAAATGCGTATCACCAACGCAACGCCGAGAAGTTTTCTACAAAACCAACCAAAATTGTTCAATAAAAACTAAGGAAAGCATGAATACAATCACTTGAAACGGTGCACTCGTGGCCCGTGACTGAGTAACGATAACATAAATTTTCTTTGAGATTGCTTTCTTACTTAAGTATCACGTTCACTGTAACCTTTTTCTTTGGTTTGACGGAAGTAATGGAGGATTTACTTTAATGACTAAGATTTAGTCTTTTTTATTTAGTTACATACGTTTTGGAAAATGATAGTTCATCTTGGGAGAGCAGAGCTGGAACATAGTCTTGCAAACTAGAGAATAATTCCAGAACATTTTGTTTATCTAAAACAGGTTTTGTTTTTGATTCTTCCGTTTTGTAATTGAAGTCCTAATAATTATTATTAGTTACAGGTTAAGGCGCCTCCCCGAGCAAAACGCAGCGGTAGCCGTGTTTTGTGCAGTTTTTGGGAGCTATCTACTCTTTACCCAAAATAAATACCAACTTATAAAATAGACATGAAGTTTCTGCATATTCTTGACTCCAAAATTGTAGTTTTGGATTTTTTTTTAGTAGTCAAATGTAAAATTAATCTCCTCACAACGAAACCACAGAAATGAGGCAGGATTATTGATGGCTTGCATCTCCTCGTAAAGTAACCATCATTTTGATTTTCTTTTTACACTAGATGGTAGGCAATTTAATAATAAACATTATGCAAGTTTTATTTTTTTCAAAAGACCTAAATTTGGTTTTATAAAGATTTTATTCCAAAATCTGAGCGTACTCGCTACGTATATTGCTATTTTCTATCTCACGATCTTATGCTGGGTGGCGTGCGGTGAAAAGGGACGAATGCTCAAGGTTATTTGGTCAGGGTACCGCCTTAAATTATATTATCAGGTATGAATGCAAGAGAATTGGAGGTGTACCCGTATTTACTGAATTTGGCTAAATTAATATTGAGATACGGCTAAACGAGCGATGGCGAAGACCATGGATGTAATTTATATCTATATATTCACTTACCTCCGAAGGTATAACAATAAAATAATAATAGTTACATTGCCATAGAAGGTATTTTATGGTATTTATTTATATTTTACGAGTTTCCTGTAGGTATATCTACATGATGGCACCGATAAACGAATAGTATTAAAACACATAATAGTTTGTGAGTACACAGTGTACACACTGCGTCGGCGACCATATCAAGCTATATTTTATACATTTCCAGTATGTTGTTATTTTTTCGGCTTGGCATCCGATCGGACAACCTATGAGGCTGGCTTCTGTTTAACCGGACCATCCTGTGAGTGCCTTGAGTGAAAGGCCTTATATCCAAGGGCCATTTGCAGTATAATATCGCCTGGCTTTATATAGATTTCCCATACAATGAGAGATCCGCTTAAACTGGATTTGCATAGCTTTATTGGCCGTCGTGCGTACAAAAGTAATTCGAACAGATTTTCCTTAACTTAAAATTCTAAACCTTTACGCAACTGAAGACGTGCCACACCACAACCACAATCACTACATATTAAAAAACAAAGTCCTCCGGCGCGTCTGTCAGTCTGTCTGTTCGCGATAAACTCGAAAACTACTGAACGGATTTTCATGCGGTTACACCATGGTGCGCACCATTGGTGCGGTGCATTAATAGATAGAGCGATTCATGAGGAAGGTTTAGGTATATCATTTGTCAAAGTTTTGTGTAAATTGGTTGAAATATAACGATAAATGTTGGAAGTGTCGGAAACAGTCAAGTCGCCTGGGAGCTTTCATCGAAAACGCTACCTAATCCCTTTGAACTCCAACTGAATTTTTGAATTCTTTGACGCCTCCCGGAATAACGCCGCTCAAATTAATTTTATAAGTAGGTTCCCCTATTATACAAGACATTTAAATCCACAAAAACTATGCTAACAGTACAAAAGTAGTCAATTAAAAAAAAATCGACTGACAAAACGTGCGAAGCCGGGGCGGGTCGCTAATATTTACATACAATACGCATTGACTTGAAATATTCACACATTCTAGACATCGAATTAAGGTGGAACCGCCAGTATAGCCCGCGAAATTCAATTTTTCAAACATGTTTTGCAATTAGCCGGTCAGTGGTAGGCTATTTTGAACACAATATGTGTCGCGGCCGTAATACGTAAGTATTCAAAGAATTATAATTATTAAAATCATCAATACAACCCCCTAAGTTCATTTAATCCCATTGAATGACTTTTTCATGAAATAGTTGTGCCAAAGTGGCAAATTGCAAAAAAGTAAGAAAATAATTCGCGGGATATCGTGATATCGCTTCCACCTTTACTAAAAAAGTATTTAAAACTAAACATTCACTTCAAAATTGAATTTCGTTGGTAACCTTGACGTTACTTTATACCTAAATCTGAGTCAAAATGTTAATTAATATCAAGTTACTATAAAAACATGATATTAATTAACATTTTGACTTTTGAATTAACAGGGACTTTCAGTCATCATGTATTGTTGGTAAGCGTGTGAAGATCATCTCAAGTAAAAAATACAGTTACATCTTGATTGCAGAAGGGCAACCTGATTGAAAAAACGGCCATAGTTATTGGAAATTAATCATCATAAGGTATAGGTCCGGATTTTTTTTGAGGTAAGGTAGGTTTTTTCACAAATGTTCAGAAATATGCTCGTAACATCTAATATTATAATCTATACTAATATTCTATAGAGGTAAAGTTTGTGAGGTTGTAGGGGTAATCTCTGGATCTACTGAACCGATTTTGATAATTCTTTCACTATTAGGAAGCTACATTATCCCCGAGTGCCATAGGGTATTTACAGCGTGCCCGTGGGACAACTTCCGACCAAAACGCGAGCGAAGCCGCGGGCAACAACTAGTTCTCAATAAATAAGAAGTTTGGGAGTGGACTTCATATTAATAACTGCTATGAGGTACAGCCAAAAAGGCTTCCTTAACTTAATAAGTCTATATCAGCTTGTTTATTGGAGTGAATATTACCAAAATTAACATCACCGGTTGATGTGATGATACTAGGAGTCAATGTAGCGTCGTTCGGGGGAAGTCTAATGCAGTTAACGTCTTTCGGATGAAATATTGATTGACTCGAAACAAAATTGACCATGATGTGGAATATACTGCAGTCCGTAATTGGATAACGTTCGTATTTCTCTGATACTTCTCGCTTCAATTAACAAATAACCTGAGGCCAGTCAGATTTTGATAGCTTCACGTGAACTTGAGTCTGTTCAACGATAGTGATTGCGGAATTTTCAAATGAATAGATTTGCTTCTATAGAAGTCCTCAAGATCGTCGATCTCATCATTGCTTACTATCAGATAGTCGTCAAGCAGGACACTATTGTGAGGAAGTCAAACTGCCCCAATTATCTACTACTTGCTTTCCAATCAAACACATTTGGAAACAAAATCAGTTTTAAAATCAAAATTATACGTTGTGTTGTGACGTCCAAAGCATGACGGTAATTATATCGTTTACAGGGCAGTGCTCTCAAAACCACAAATTACCATCATTTCGGTTGTACAAACCGCAGTAGATTACAGCTTGCTGCTTACACTCAAGGACAGTGTTTGGATGGGACGCCCTTTCTATACTTTTGGTTAATCGTAAACTATTTTACTTGATAGACTTCGTACGCACATTAAGTTTATTCTTATTCTTTGTTTGATTTTTTGTTTTATTACCTTTAATTTTGTAGGCCGTATGGACCAGAATCGGCCTCAATTTTACTATCGCTTTGAGATGTGATACCTAAATGTTCGTCCGAGGCCCTTGGCTAACAGTCTGGGCTGGGCAGTTGGCACCGCTATCACTTTTTATCACGGTTTAAGTTTGTCCTGAAATAGTTCGTAATACTGGAGAAGCGTAGTCACTGGCAGGCGGATAGATTCTAGCGAAACACGACAATACAGCATAATATGCTTACTTATAACGTTCCCACAATTAGGACACAGGCCAGGAGGTTTAGGGAGGATCAGGGAGGACCCGAAGAGAGGGAACGGGTCAGTATCCACCACGCGGGCGCAATGCAGATGCCAATGCCAAAGAATAAAACGTATCTCGAAATCTGGTAGCACGAAATAGACTTAGAAACTTCTCAAATTCAGCAGTCTACAAAGCAGTTAAGACATACACTAATTTAAAGTTTAATTTAAGAAAAGAAATGAATTTAAAAAAACACAAGAAAGCTAATGGTCATTCGTAAGATCAGACACCGAACAAAAAACAAAGTAGGTAGGTAAGAGTATTCTATAAATAGACACTACAGATGCAAGACTAATCAAACTTGTGATGTATCATGCAATCTAAGTCATCAAAGCTATTTTAAGAACCGACTAAGTAATTGTAGTTTTTACTTCAAAACAACTACACATACTACAATCGAAGCGCGTACGCGTAGAAAATTACAAACTGAAAAAGAATAAGCGCTTATTTGTTTGTCGATTACTACATTAGCTTATCTTTACTACTAGTAGCAAGCAGCGTAGCTATTATTATATTGTGGCGTAGCGCTTAAAATGAGTCAAAAGAATAATATTATTTGACCCAGGTAACACACAAAAACAAAATAGACCACGAATGCGTAAAAAAAAAACAGAAGACTTAGTCATAACAGTACTTTGTGCCTCGCGGTGTCGCGGCTGCCAAAATACGTTCTTGCGACTATACTGTGGGTTTAAATAAATGACAGAACCTTTACTAATTGAACAACAGTCTTCAAATAAATTGTAAGCATCGCAATTTATTCAACAATATAAACACAATAATCACAGCCCAAACACACTTTAAATACAAATCTTGCTTCTTATACCAAACGAGTTTGACGTGCACGGAATATTCCCAAACTGGTTGCGCCCACTTTCGATTTTAACATTATCTTTGACTTGAACAGAATCAGATGATCGTGTAGCACTATAAAATGAAATAAACACCCGTAAATAAAGCCCGTATAGCTTAAAGCAATGAGTCGTGCTCGTATTTACAAATGCACTTTAAAGCAGAACAAACTTCACAAATGAAACTCATTTACATTGGGTGCTTTTAGGAATTCTGACGGTTACATATATGTATACAACATCGGTTACTAGACTTACTAGGAACGTTTACATTGAACCGTCATTTTCCTGGCAAGTCATTTTACTTCTGCAACCTAATGACCTGGAAATACCGATACCC
Organism: Eugnorisma glareosa; assembly: GCA_947578425.1. Taxonomy (NCBI): domain Eukaryota; kingdom Metazoa; phylum Arthropoda; class Insecta; order Lepidoptera; family Noctuidae; genus Eugnorisma; species Eugnorisma glareosa. Next base: position 4,733,209 of record OX387985.1, on the reverse strand, counting down.
CCAGCCTAGGTTAGATTTCCAAACCAATGGATTCCCCAACTAACCAGCATGTATTCGTATATCATTCAGAATTTGCCCTTAACGAGATCTCTGAAACACGAGCAAGAATTGGTAAAAAAAACCTAAAGGACCTACTCATATCTATTTCCGTTGCATTCAGAGCGTCCAGGCCAGCTACTTATTTGCTGATTGGCTTTTTTACCACGGCATTTATTTTTTTACTTTGTCATTTATTTATTTAGCATAACATTTGTTTAGTACAGCATTAGCCAATAATACCAAATTAAGTTATCCTATCAATCTGTCGTCTCACAGAACCGCATTCATCAGCAAACAAATCCAATCCAACGCATAATAAGCCAATTGGTTTAGAGCCCAAGAGAGCGTTAGCATCGCGAGGTCTGGGGACTGTGGTTGCGCGGTGGCGCTATTCGAAAAATAATTTCTAATACATATAACATCTACCAACCCAGATTGGCCCCGCGTTGTTAATTCCCTGGCGCAGAACGGAGGCCTATGTGAGCACTACAGGCAATGTTCATGCGATGGGCTTTTCCTAACTAGTTCCTGGTAATTGGACAGACGCCTGAACACAGCTCAAGAGGTTTTTAAACAAAGGTACGTTAAACAAACATAATCTAGCATAGTACACTTGCATTGCACAATGCAGGCACATCTTGCTTACAGAATATTTATTCTGTGGCACTCAATGCATTGATTGCGGCATTGTTGGTTAGTTTGTAACATAGTCTATCCATTTGTCAATCTTCGTGTCTGGGGGCTATATTAAGATTTATTTTTAGACTAATTCTAGGCTTGATGTAATCTGAACATCATAAATCTAAGGTTAATTTACGGAAGAAACATAATTCTGAAAGTTGCAGAAATGGCTATAGCACAGGCTCTTTGTCCAAAAGTCCAGTCCAAAATATTAATCTACACCTTTCTAGTTCATGTCCTAGGTAGACTTGCCGTCATTGCATAATGGCTGTCCACGATACTAGGTTGAGAAGCCTTCAATCCTTAACCAGCTCCTCAAACCACGGTTAAGCGGAAATTGTTCTGACGTCAAATTTAAACTTGACATTTCCCGGGAAAAGCTATTTCTCTGCATCACTCCCACCCATTAAGATTCACTATCCTTTGCCCTATATAAGTCTGAGTATCGATTGAGTCTATCTAGACTACTGTAGGACGTTGACCTCCGGATGCACAGCCTTTACCATCCGTACTGCAAACTGATATAATGGACGCGAAAGTAAGTATTTCTATCTCTATCACCTTTATGAATGAACGGATTTTGATGTTAGTCACACAGGTACTCTATGACCAGGGTTAGAATCATCATCTGCGGAGCTTTGTCCTAAATATGTTGGCGTCGGCTTCCAGTCTAACCGGATTTTATATGGAGCGACTACCTATCTGACCTCCAAAACCTAGTTACTACCAAGTACCAACCCAGGGTTATGAGATAGGATAGTTTTTTATTTAACTAGGGCGCTCCAGTCCGGAAATTACCGTGGACAAAATGTGATAATAGTATAAAAGCGAAACTAACTCTGGTGTTTCTGTTACCTTTTCACGCCTTAACGGCTCGGCTGAACGATTTCGATGAAAGCACACAACCATGACATGGGTTAGGGGGCAAGGGATATTTATTTGTTCCGATAGTTCCAGTGGGACGATTTGAGCATCACGCAGGCGAAAACACGGTAAAAAACCGTAACTATACAGCATGTATCAGAAAGGCGTAGTCATATTTAAGGATGTGAACATTAAACTGAAAATCGTTATCCATGGCATCATCAACGTAATGGCGACAAATATCAACCTCGTCCTTATCATCTGCCCCGCTTTTTCCCATCTTCGTTGGGGTCGGCTTCCAGTCTAACGGGATGCAGCTAAATACCAGTATTTTACATGGAGCGACTGCCTATCTGACCTCCACAACCCAGTCAGTACTGGGTAATACCCTTGATAAGATTGGTAGTCAGACTTTCGGGCCACTGACTACCAAACTATTAGAAAAAATATTAAACGTATGGACAACTGTGGGTGTATAGAATTACGATGTTAAAATGAAATAAAATGATCCGTTAATTGGTCTGAACCGCACCCCTACTCATGACCACACCTTTCTAGTACAATACATGTTGTATAAAGATTGAACCTCATCTATCCACACGGAATCGCATTTTCCACGCTCTTATCGCTATCGCTCGGAGCCGTTAATTGCTAGAGCGAGAAGCAGAGCAGGAGTGCTATAGAATGCGGCAGAATCGACGATACGGTTGGCTAGAAGCATGGTTAGTGCCTAGCCTGGTGTCAGTTTTTATGCCACCCATGGGCCCGTGACTTGGCTTTACATGCCGTCGAGAAATATCTCTCAGGCATGCAAGCAAGTGATAATTATACAATACGCACATGAATCTAAAAAATCAGTGGTCTTGGTTCGATCTCGAGACCGTCGTCGTGGCTAGGCTATCCCTGGTGGCTATCCGTGCTGATGGATGTGGTTCAACCGTAGCCTATGAAAGAGTAGCAAAGTTACTCAACTAGGTAATATAATTACTGTTTTCAATGTATGCAATACAGTACAATGACTTGTAGTCATAGCATATAATTAAAAACATTATACACTTAGTTGTATGTATGAATAACGTAAGCAGTAGTTTCTATTGGAAATGGTTCAGAGGTCAGAGGTTGAAGTTTTCAGTCTTTGACTAATTATTCATTTGAAACTGATGAATTTGTAATGTAATGGCATTTTTACCCGACTGCCAAGGAAGGGTTACGTTTTTCGAGCGTATTCTTGTATGTTTCTTTTGATTGTCTTTAATACCTTATATGTTCCAAATGGCTGGATGGATTTCGACGATTAAGGTATCATTAGAGTCGTCTCAAAAACCAAAGTGTCCAAGGTGTTTAAGAAAAAAACAAAATGGCGGATTTTTCGCGCAAATATTATATTTTTGTCATCCATACCTATCGAGTAGGGTATCAAAGTGAAGAAAATTAAAAGGAGATTACGTAAGCCAATTTGTAGCCGGTTTTTTGATACTTATATTAAATATTACTTGTTTACAATGATTTATATGCATGGAAATAGCTTTCACGAGTGCTGTTACTTGAATCTACGTTGCGTGCAATTAATGATAGAGAAAACCAAATCAAAATCGATAACATACATAGTTTTAAAACTTTATCCGGAGTATCGATGCAATGCAGACAGGCGCTGCTGGTCGTTTTCCACAAATTTCTTCGTGGAGAAAAATACATTTTATGATCAGTCCGTATAATCCTATCTACTGCCTTTCAAAGGTAACACAAGGTACAGCACAAAAAACAATCCATCACCGTATCTTCGTCATCTACAGGATGTAACAAGACCCTTCACGAAGCTGTCAACGAAGCATTATGTACATCAAACTAAGTAACTTTACGCAAAAATTATTGCTGGAAAACTACTTTTCTTTTTGGGGTGAAAAATCACGTTTTGCGGTAGGACTCAATGTAACGCACTCAAAACGTTGTGCTGATGGATGGATTGAATAGTATCTCTATTAGCTATCATCTTCAGTTTCAGCCCATTCTCTCTCATGTCATTTCCCCATCGTCTGTACTAATTGTCCATTCAACGTTTCTTTGATCGTTTTTTCTTCTCTCTGCGTCTTGTTACTTAGGGTCAATTTAATGTCTTTCTATTCCGTTCTCTATTTAAATTTTTACGTTTTCATTCACTCCATTTTCATTCATATCGTGACTCGCACACAGTCCAACCATATTTTGTTAGTCTCCGTCTTCTACTCAGTCTATCAACATCACCGTGGGTCTAGCATTTTACCGAAAAAATTTGGGGACGGCTTCCATTATAACCGGATGCAGCTGAATACCAGCATTTCCATCACATCACATATTAGTAGTCCCCTCCCTACTCTTAATGGCCAAAATAAGCTGGTGCATCAAAATGGAATGATACAATATGAAGGCGCCGAGCATTCACCTAGTTACGCCGGACACGTTTGGAGGTTATCGACATTGAAGCGAGTAAAATTCCACTCTTAGCGCGCCTCAAACTGCTTTGCTTTGACGTAACTTTTATTAGATGTTTATTTCAAAGCCCTTTAAAGAGTAGATTTTGCATTTTTATCTGACATAATTCCTCTCTACAAATTGAAGTTTTTTTTCTCAGAGCGTCCATATTTGGGATTCATGGGCTAATTGGGCTCCGAAAGCGTAACTCAAGGAGTCTACAGACGTAATTATGATACTTAAAATGTTGTAAGGTAGTAAAAAAGCAGGCAGTCCTATCTGATGGTAAGTGGTTACCATTGCTAATGAAGACTTGCAGAGGCAGCACCTTATGGCTGTAGTACTTCCCTGGAAATGCTTTTTCACATAGAGATTTAGATAGATACTACAACATGTGCACACTGCTACTAAACTACCTTAAGCTGATAAAAGCAGTGCTTTATTTTTCCGACAAGAACAAAACAACGCACAGCTATTTGGCCAAAAGCGTCATTTCCATAACGAGACCTTATCAAAAACGAAACAAGAAGATCCCATCCCGTCCAATTCATTTACACGAGTATACGTATTTGCGTAAATAAAATAAATAATGTACCAACAGTAAATTAATAACGCCTTCGGACCAGATTCACTCCGACTACAGACAGACATACATATTATTTACAGTTAAGACAAATAGCTTAGTTTTTTCATCACGATAGCAGCTTAAGATTCATTTTTTATTAACTCCAGATAGTCTACTTTAGTGGTTTATATATCTAATGACAGCAATAATGCAGTAATGGCAATAATGGGAGCAGCGGTGGCTGCCCCGACTTACGAACAGTAAGTCGTGTGTTCGATCCCAGACAGGCGCATTACTTTGTGTAATTTATATCATCACCACTGCTCTCAAAACGGTGAAGAAAAACATCGTGAGGAAACCGGCATGTCCAACCAAAAATTCGAAGACATGTGACTTCTACCATTTCCTCTCACAGAGAGGAGGCCGTGTGTCCCATGTGTATGCTATATCTAATGAGACTCTGGTATTTGAAGGCTCAATGTTAAAATCAGTCAAATATGTTTCAGGGGCGTTTGTTCCACCACTTCTTCAACCCAGCTAAAATACTAAGAAGTGGCGAAGGCGAGCGGTTTGGGGACTTTCTTATATAATTTTTGACGTTCTGAGATTGAAAGACTATTGATGTTGAAAAAACTGGCTAACTGCGGTTCGGACTTGCGTATGAAGGGTTCCGTACCATGAGTACCATCGTAGTAGGGGAGCACCCTTATATTTGTGTTATAGCGGCAACAGAAATACACATTCTGTGAAAATTTCAACTGTCTACCTATTACGGTTCATGAGATACAGCCCGCTGACAGACAGACAGACAGACGGACGGACGGCGGAGGTTTACTAATAGGGTCCCGTTGGTTACCCTTAGGCTACGGAACCCTAAAAGTACGTCCAGGAAACAGTTCGTGCCTGATTAGGCATGGCTTGCCCAAGTTTCCGCATTTTCTGATTCCCGTTGTAACACGGACAAAAGACAATTTAAATTTTAAAATGGTCCCAAGTATTCGCTTGCCAGAAAGTTTTTCAATAGCAACACAGGTTTTTTTAAGCAAACTCCTCTCGTTTAAAAAAAAAGGTAAAGTTAGCCAGGTCAGCCATGATTGTACCGGCACGAAAAGAATATGTAATATACATATAATATTTGAAAGCATCATCGGCCTAGCCTTTTCCAACTATTGATTAGGGTATTGGTTGGGGTCGGCTACCTGTCAAGGCGAATGCAGCTGAATACCAGTATTTTACATGGAGCGACTGCCTATCTGACCTCCACAACCCAGTTAGTACTAGGTCTTGGAAAGACTGGTGTCAGACTTTCAGGCCACTGACTACCACGACTGTAACGAGACGAGACTGTAACGACTGTCAAAGATCTACAAATGACAGCGGGGACCAACGTGCTTTCCGAGGCGCGGAGGAAACTTGGTATGTATGTGTCACCCATCCACAGACCAACCTAGGCAAGCGCGGCTTAACCTGAAGATTGATCCGAGCGGCTGTTATTGTTTGGCCATGAGCTCTTCTCATTTATATTATTTGAATAGCTGCCTGAATTTAATTTTGAAGATTTAATTGGGCGAAACATTTAAATACTAGATTTAATTATAATTTAGCAGATTTTGCAGTACTTTAACGATGTGCCAACACCTTGAATTTAGTGATAAATAAGCAACTGCATGCTCGCCTTGACCTCAATGAAAACTTGATAGTTATTTTTTGGTATTTCTTGCCAAATACGACCAGTTATTCTACAAGGTGTCCCTGTTCTTGGCTTTTTCACTGAGACATCTACATACTAGATTAGGTTATCATCTGATAGAGCTGAAAAGCGCTGCTGGATAAATATTCAAATATGTACTAGATTTTCAATATTGTAATTAACTGAGATGCGAAACCTTCTCGAAGTGTTTCCTCAATAGTTAACGTCGCATTGAAAGTAATAATGTCACTGACAAACCTACAATAACATCATAAAGAGGTAAAGTTTATGAGGTTGTAGGGGGCAATAAACATAATGTTATGATTCATCATGTTTAGCAGATAATGCATTAAATCTTGATTGCCAAAGGGCAATCTGATTGAAATAACGGTCATGGTTATTGTTGAAGTCAATCAACTTTATAAAAGCTGGAAATTAATCATCTTAGGTAGATACGGCTGGTTTTTTAATGTCAGGTAGGTTTTTTCACAAAATATGTTCAATAACTTAACACCTTTAATAATTTATTTTTATTTATCAACTTACATCTACCATTACAGATAACCAATGCGGTAAATGTGCCTTAACCTAACTTAATTGCTAAACTTAATCCTTAACTTAACTAATAATAATATTATAAAGAGGTAAAGTTTGTGAGTTTGTGACTTCGATCAATAATAGATCGATGGTTTGTGAGGTTGTAGGGGGTAATCTCTAGGTTCTAGGTTATATTTACACCGTGCCCGTGGGATTATTTCCGACAAAAACGCGAGCAAATCCGCGGGCAACAGCTAGTAATATTATAAAGAGGTAAAGTTTGTGAGTTTGTGAGGTTGTAGGGGGTAATCTCTGGATTTAAAGAACCAATTTTGAAAATTCTTTCACCAATAGGAAGCTACATTATTCCCGAGTGCGAGGCTATATTTACAACGTGCCCGTGGGATAATTTCCGACCAAAACGCCAGCGAAGCCGCGGGCAACAGCTAGTATGGAATAAGCTAGGTTTCCCATCTTTGCCTTATTTCAGACACAGCTAGCCAGACCAATTAAAAATTAGCAATAACTCGCACTAGGTGCTCAGATTTCTTTCATTCTAAAATTCGCAGATAGCACGCTCCCCACTGTAAAAAGTTACACTCTAAAACTCTATTTTTGGAGCACAAAAAGCACAAAAAACTACGCACAAACGCCTAACTTTATTCAGAGCGGTTTTAAATAAAAACCGTTGCTTGTTAATCACTACTCAATCCCAACACAGTATTTCAACTTTGAACAAATTACCGGAATCGGCTCAAAGGCACAACATGCAAAGCACGAATTCTAAGCATACTTCAGCCCGCCGTATTCGCAAACGCTTCGATTCGATTTCGATTCGACACGTCTCGTGTGTCTATCTTTTTTTTTGGCATTGCGAAAGTGAGCGAGATAGACATACGACTGTCCGAATAGGAGCTTTTTTGAATATGGGTAACAGGAGGTCTACTCTTTAATCATGAAACCCGTAGTTCCGGCCGAAGTTACGGGCGTTTCCTACTCCGTATTCCTTACGGACATAACATTAGATAAGAGGCATGAACTACAAAAAAAAAAATACGATTGGAAAGTTGTCTCTACTCCCGATGTGTTTTCAAAACTCATGAATCCGAACATAATAGGGAGAACCGAAGTTTCGAGGTACTGTCGGACGGACCCGTATCTCCGTTGACGGACTTAGAGAGGAGACCACCAGGTTACGTGGGGCCAGACGGCTGTCGCATTAAGGCAAATGGTAACGTTTTATGCGTGTACAACCCTAACACCGTGGCGTAGCTATGCCAATGCTATGAAACAAAGAAAAGAAAAAAAAAAAAAAGTCGCAGGGACATGACGTCAATGCGGCAATGCGGTCGCATGGTGACCCTGATTCAGGGGGCCCCCGGCGGAATACAAACGATTCTATTTTTTTTTTAATTTTTGAGTGCCAAGCAAAAAGTGTCCTGTACGATTTAAACTATATATTTTTTTACGACGACCACGAGGAATACCTTCTAATAAACAATGAATAGTCCTCTAAGCTCAGCTTTTTTACTAAATTTTAGTACCCATCCTTCCGTCAGAGCGACTTGCCGACATCTCGTCCAATAATCTAATGTAATAATGTTCGTTTTCATAATAGATTTGCCTATATCGTTTTTTTAGATATCGATTAGATTATATATAGATTTTAGATATCGTTTTTTTTTGTATTAGTGCCCAAAAAGACTAGTTACGCCACTGCCTAAAACCAGCATTTGATTACACAAAAGAGGTTTATTTGGCCTACTGTTTATCTCTATACAGTGCTACCACTAAGCTACGTCGAAACAAATTAAAGTATATTTAGATTATGCAAACACGCAACATTGTAAAACGAACAAAAAACATAGATCCGTTGCAATCAATTACATAATTCTAAATTGGTGAGCGGCGCTTGATCTTTTTAGGAGATTACGTAATAAATACTTGATGGAAATATGAACTGACTTGGATACGATTAAAAACATTGTTAGTGTGTTTTCAAAACAATTGGTTCTAGTCGGGAGCCACGAATCGAAGACTGAACAGCTGAAAGGGTAGCAAACGCACGGCCTTCTGCCAATCCGATAAGGGACTCATTAACCGGTATGGCCATAGCATCGTGGCTAAGGCACAGTAAGCAGATGATGTGAGATCTACAATTCTTCATGCATAAAAACTAGACCGTCTAAAACTTATTCAAAGTTTATGCCCAATCTAGGAGAGGCCCCAAAAGACAAAAAAGATACTAGACAACGTTTGACATAAAGCAAACTTTGGCCCGAAATTCGAATACATGTGGCGATCACCAATCCGCAATAAAGGCATGTTAACACGCGCGCCTCAAAGAGATGTCAGCAAACGGGAAGGGGTCCGAAAGGACCGATGCCTGCCAGGGTTGCGTGACTGTTCGAAAGAGATACCGCGGCCTGGGAACACAAAGGGCAAAGGAAGGAACATGGATGGGTTTTAGTCAGTATAAGTCTGACTCTCCCTTCCGCTCCGCCTAGAGTGGGTTTGGGAAATCATCAAATGACCCCCGTCATTTGATGATTTACCAACCGTAAAAAAAAAATAGCATGAGATCCAACAGTGCGATCATTACAGGCTGTTTATGTTTATTCTACCGTCGAACCTCCCAACAACGAAATATCCCCATTTTTGATGGACTGGCTAGTAATCCAATGGATTTGTTATAAATGTGGTTTGATGCCTCAAGCTAAGTAGATTACAAAACATTAAATAACCTCTTCAATGTCAAAATCGAAGGTATTTCCATCTGGTTTTTCTTTCACAACGCTTCCCCGACAATGCATTTACCTAAGCTCATTGTGGTTCTGTCCCACGCCCTAAACAATGGGAAAGATTTGCAAACGTAGATGAGCTGTTCCGTAGCGCGCAAGCTCTAGATATACTATAGCTCTAGTTCCCACTGGCTCGGATGTCGGAGAAAATGATCCTGCTAAATGATGTATGTATACATAGGTCTTCGAACTCTATAAAATGTGATTGCGAACCAACAGGCAGTTACCCAGAATCAAAACGTTTTAGCTTGATAACTCTTTTGAAATTCGACACGTTGGAAAACTAGATCTGAATTGCTTTTTGTCCAAGTCAGAAACGCTATCTACACAAATATCGGTAATATTTCGCTAGATGTCCTGCGCGTCCAATTTAATAATGCCTTCAGGATGTTATTGAGACTGCCTAGCTACTGCAATGCGTCGAAGATGTTTGCGCAAGCTCGTATCGACGGATATCACGCGATTTTTCGAAAAAAAAATGCTTCGCTAAATTAGGTAAATATTAGTAAAACTCTAAGGACTTTTTTGTTCGAAATAAAATAAATTCAATATTTATGAAGATCGCACAATTCCAGCGTGTGGCATTCTTTCGTGAACTGAGGTATATTTCGTTTACGAAAAGCAGTTGCAACAGAAATCGATTACTCTAAGAATAACGCTCTTCTATTTAAATGTCACACTGGGTCAGAGTGAGGTTAGTTCATGAGGACAGTGACTAGCTTGCCAGCATTATGCCAAAAACCACCCTCCTGTAACTCAGGCATTGTTTTTTATAGCAAAATGGGCCTGCTCTAGACCTCGATCACGCCTGATGAAAAGCGATGGATGAGGTATATGATGGAACGAGCGTGCCCAGAAGAAATCATCTTGGGTACAACTTTTAAATTTAATTATTCATCATTTCAGCCTAAAGACGTCCACTGCTGGACATAGGCCTCCCCCAAGTGTTGCCACATTGACCGGTTCGTGCTACTCGCATCCAGCGGATCCCCGCAACCTTCACCAGGTCATCGGTCCACCTAGTGGACTGTAGAAGGCCTTCCAACGCAACGACTTCCAAAGTCTTCTTCTTACCAAAGGGTAAACGACCTACAAAGAGTACCTTCATATCACAATAACTAGCACACACTTGATCCACATTCCACAAAACCATATCTGTCTCAGATAATGCACTATCTTCATCATTAGCCGCTTAGCGTAATCTCTTATCGTTTATCATCACAATTACAGTCTACAACACGAGTGCTCTTGTGAGTTTTCATCCTTGGATGCGTAATCTGACATCTTGTGTTCATCTGATAGTTTTGATTTGACAAACGACTACTGTGGCATATGGATTTGCGGGCAATCACCGCTCCATTTAATGCTTTTGCGCGAAAATGAATTGGATCCCAAAATATTACTTGTTTATACCCGCGGATCCGCCCGCGTGGGACTCGAAAGATACTCCGGAAACGGGCTAGAGTAACAGACAAACAAAGTAACTTTCGCATTTATTTGGATATAGATGGAGGCCTTCTCCATTACCAAAACCATATTTTTCTGCGAGACAGAACTCCAATGCCCCGAAGTTTTTGTTCTGAGGGTAACCACTGTAGATTCTGGCTTACAAGAGTTGGACAATGTGGCTAGTATGACCCCATATTACTTATTCTTGTCATTATCCCATGATTTCCGTTCACGACAACCAAAGCCGAAGAAATTATCTATTCATCTCAAAGATACGACACATTGACATTAAAAACTTAACAAAACGCTCTAACGTTTTCCATACTCGTTAAAACCCATACATTTTGTATGGTCATGAATATAGGGAAAAGATATTACATAATGACTTTCCTTTCCTTGTGTAATGGACGCCGTGGACGGTAATTATTTACTGGCTTTTACGTACGGCTGGATAATTAGAATTAATTGTTTTTGATGCTTCATTTTTATGGAGAAATGCTATTGTGAAAGAAAGGTGTTAGGTTAGCGATGGCTGTGATGAATTAGTAACGGTTTTTTAACAATTTTCCGCCATTGATCATCAGGTCATCATCTATACAAATAAAATTGAAGTGTTTGTTTGTAATATCAAAATAACAGCTTTTCATTGTATGCATATGAATATATATATATACGGCACTTAATTTCAGTTTTTGTCCCTTTTTTTTTACCGATGGGAAATCATCAAATAACCCCTCCCGCTCTGGGCTGAGCAGGAGGGAGTGTCAGACTTCTACTGACTAAAACCCATCCATGTTCCTTCCTTTGCCCTTTGTGTTCCAGGGCCGCGGTATCTCTTTCGAACAGTCCCGCAACCCTGGCAGGCGTCGGCCCTTACGGACCCCTTCCTGTTTGCTGACTCTCTTTGAGGCGCGCGTGGAACACGAACGCGCCGTCGACACGGCCTGTCGTCATAAGACGGACGGACGGCGAGCTAGCCCATAGCTCACCGTCCACAGGCCCGCAGTTTTTGTCCCTGTCGGTCTGTCTGTTTTTTCCGGTTAATCCCCGAAACGGCTGAACCGATTTTGACAGGACTTTTACAGGCAGATAGCTGAGGATTTGCGCAAATAATTAAAACCCTTGAAATTGGTAACAAAGATTCATAAAGGGAAGTAATATTTTTTAATAATAATTTCACGCGAACGGAGGTCGCGGGCAACAGCTAGTTGGAGGTACATAAGAGTACAGATGCCAGCACAACAAACTGAATCTGTTAAACTTTAGTAGATTTTCAACTTTATCGATGAAGCATTAGGTTCAAAGTCGATTGGGTAGCTTGATGTGCAGGCGTCGTAGAAGTACCTAGTCTCAATTGTTAGAGCAGGGTACAAATAAGAACGAGTACCAAATTAATAGTACCACAATTAGGTACCAGACATACATACATTATTTGAATTATCACCGATTAAAGTTTTCTCAACATCAATGTAGCCTTTATTTCCCAACTATGTTAGCGTTGGGTTCTAGTCTTGCCTGACGCAGCTGAATACCAGTATTTTACAAGGAGCGACTGCCTATCTGGCCTCCACAAACCAGTAAGCACTGGATAATATGATACCAATTTTGCTTCTTGTACTTCTCAATGACATATATTTGGTTAATTAAACAAGAAACACTTTACCTTTTAAATTTCCAAATAAATGTTACTTGGTAGCCATTAGGAAGTGGTAAAACAAGACGTTAATTTATTTATTTTATATAACTAATAAGTCATGAATAAAATTATTCCGATGGTCAAGATATTTTAATTTATAAAACCAGTTTATAAAGTATCTTTTGGTAATACTTAAATAAATAGGTACATAAGTAATGTTTTACGACATTTTTTTTTTTTTTTTTTTTTGCTGGACGTTACACACAGCGCCATCTAGGTGCCACACTAAGCAACGAGGCTTATGTCGTGGACACCAGATAGTTGATACTATTACATAGATACTTTTTGTTTGTAAATACATACTTAGTATACATATAAACATCCATGACTCGGAAACAAATGTCCATGCTCATCACACAAACACTTGCTCCTACCGGGATTCGAACCCGGGACCCTAAGAACGTAAGGCAGCCTTCAAGTCAAGAAGTTCAAAAGAAGATGTAGTGTGTAGACAAACATTGAAGAGTATGCTTGGCTGGTTTGGTCATGTTCAGAGGATGGATGGAAAAAAGTTCCTTACAAGGCAAATGTAAATGGATATACCCAAGAAGGACAAACACTGACCTTATTGGTGATGTTCTCCAGAAAGGACAGGTGTGTAGTACTCGCAACTGGATGACCAGGTGTATGATTTTATCAACATGGATAAAGTGCAAAGAATATACATACATATATGGATCGTAGCAGGTAGTTTCTGTAGGTATTTATGTTTAAATATTTCTTAATTCATTTGACTGTACTGGCAAGAAAGCTAAGTTGCCTTTTGGTTCATAATGTTGTAACCATAGACTAAGAAAACATAGTTAATGTATCTGCAACGGTTGCATGCAAAAAGGTTTTACTTTCAAGTTGTTACCTCAATGTACTGTTTATTCCAAATATTACAAAATTATACTGTGTTGGACTCTGTTCACATATTATGGCAATAAACATGTTTATGTTGGCTAAACAATTAAGTCCTAGCCTGTAATTGATATGCAGAGGGCAAAGGCTTCTTCTCATACAAAGAAGGCAAGAATTACATGCTTGCTCACATTACATTGCAAAATTAACTAAAATGAGGTCACTACAATATTCAATGTTCTTAAATCATATGTTTGAACACAAAGCAAATACCTACACACATAATCTCAGGCCTTTTTCCTATGGGGTAGGCAGAAACTACAAAAATCCACTGCCTACGATCCATACAGACTCTCTTTTTACTGCATCCATATTGGTAAATCAAAAAGCAATAATTTATCCATAATATATTGTATTGTTTTCGAGAGTGTTCAAGTGGAGACCAAGAACTAGGCATAGGACCATAGCCAGGGCAGAGGCCTGATAGATAAACAACCTGTGCGAAGTAGCAAGGTAAAGAGTTGTGCAAAGGAGGAGAACTCTCAGCATTGGGCGGATAAAGGTTGAAGAGAAGTTAGAGAGAGAATGTATTGCAAATAAAAACAAAAAGGCTAGTTTGTATAAATCAAAGATTTATTGTGCACTTTAGATTGTATTTTATCAAACAAACAGTATCAGTACAAAGATAATAAAATAATTAATGTAACTTTATTAAAGAAAAAAGGAATAATTTTATTGATAGTGTGACATATCGATAATTATTAATTATTATTATTAATAATTGACAGAAAACGGAAGGAAATAACGTGTTGCGCTGACCGGTGATGAAAAAAGATGAGGAATGAAACTTTATTAACTATTGATTTTTTTATGTGAAGATAGCTGATAAAGAGTATGTTTGTTGATATTGACCTACTTAAGAGATCAGGAATAAAATATGATTCAAAAGGATATTGAATGATGGTATGCTGGATTCTCTAACAGCAAAAACGATAACCTAGACTCAGCCCCATCCCTTATTTACCTTAATAAGGGTTGAATTGTCAAAAAAATCTTTAGTGTTCCCCTGTGTTAGGAACTCTTATTTAGTTAAGTTTGTGCATTGTCAGTAAAAAAATATTCATAATAAAAATGACAAAAAAGACAAAACATTTTGAAGAAAATTAATTTCCAATTCAAAAAGTTTTGAGCTTATTTGTTAGTTTAACGCAATCAATTATTAATTTATCTTTCAGTTCTGCGCCAGTGCAAAAATGGAGCACAGTAATTATCATTACAGATAATTTTAACCGGAACATGATCTAATGCACAAAATAATAATAAAATTATATGTTTTAACTGGGTTGTGGAGATCAGATAGGCAGTCGCTCCATGTAAAATACCGGTATCCAGCTGCATCCGGTCGACTGCAAACGACCCCAACATAGTCAGGAAAGGCTAGGCAGATGCTGATTCAGTACCAGCCATGTCCATAGCAACAAACAAACTTGCTGATCATGTTTACATTACCATACAATGGGCGACACGCATCATAATAGCACTTTGCATCACATCTCGTTTCTGGTGTCATTAGAAAGAGATTAACAGCGATAAATTTATGTAACAACTCCTTGGACATAACGAAGCAATCGATAAAATAACAGCGGCATTTAAAAAAAAAATACAAACTCACCGCTTTTCGGCAAACTGCGAATCACGTTCACTGCAGCATTAAACTTGTCTTCCAAAGACATTTCTGGACTTTGGCACGTAATTTTGATCACAAACACTAAATATTAATTTAAAACAACACGCACTTTGGACTTGATAATTGGTGACTGAATTAAAATCACCGAATCACTGCACCATTGCCGACATGTTTTTAACACAATCACTGTAATGAATATTTATTTGTACTACACACTCCGTGACGTGTTTACAACGATTGTATTTTTGTTGAAAAAGCGATGAACTACGGACAAAAACTGCGATGAACGATTAACACCACCCTACGACCGAAACACGACCGAACCGAAATGAAGTGAACGCGAGTGATAGTGACATTTATACAAAGGGAAGTGCTTCTGGAACAACTATCGATATCGATAAAATGGGTGGAAAATTCCACACCTTAAAAATGTTTACTCAGAAAAAACGCAAAGAAAAGGGAAATTTACCATTGAAGCTCTCTCAAATTCACATTTCAACTACTGCTGAATAGCAGCATCATATATACCTAACAATTACGACAAAAAAATCATTGTGGCAGTTGAATATCCATCGATTGCAATGAGTTGGTTATCATGATTTTGTGAAAATTAATTGGCTGTCAAACGGCAACTTACTGTTAGAGGAAAAAATGTTTTTGACATCTATGGTATTAAAAAAAAAAAAAACATGTGTCAATGTTAGTCTGAAGCTTCCATGAAGAAGTAATAATTCGTGTGCAAATTAAAATGTTATAAAACCAGTGTTTATTTAAAATAAACTAATTAATATATAAAACTATCGTTCTTTTAGTGAAATATCAATTCCCAGAAGAGGTTATGGGCCCAGGGACGTCCTAAAAGAACAAATAAAAACCGGTGGCTTGGTCAAGTCAATACTAAAACAAAGGAAAATCAAGAAAAATGGACAAAGATGCTCAGATTGAAAAACTAAAGGATGGGGAGACATTTCTGTTATGGAAATTCGAGTTTAACATCCACATAAAGGCAGCAAATCTGACTGCAGCAATTTCGTCAGATGTAAAAAAAGAAGATATGAAATCTGATGCATTCGTAACAAAAGATGCCCAGGTGCAACGAATTATAATAAACAGCATAGACAGAAAATTAAAAGGACACATTTTAAAATGTAAAAATGCGCTAGAAATGTACAATAAGTTATGTGAAATATTTGAAGGCTCAGAACAAAGAAACAAGACATCACTATTACAAGAGTTCTTCACATATAAGTTACAAGAAGGTCGATCACTTACAGAATTAATAACTGACATAGAAAATCTACAGTTTAGACTAAATCAGTTGGGTGAAAACATTAATGAAGAAATGGTTATGTCAAAAATATTATCCTGTTTGCCGAGTAACCTAAACTATTTCATCACTGCTTGGGAATCAATGGCAGATGATAAGAAAACCCTGACTAACTTAACAAACAGAATATTAAGTGAGGAAAACCGACTTTTAAAAACCAGTGAAACAGAAAAACAATTGGCATTTCAGGCTACAAAGAAAAAGGCTTCAAGTGCAATAAAATGCTTTAGATGCAACAAAACAGGGCACATGAAGAAAGACTGTAAAGCTTGTAGTATTTGCAAAAGGAATAACCATGAAGAAAAAGACTGTAAGTTAAAGAATAAACAATGTTCATTTTGTAAGAAAACAAACCATAAAGAAGAAAATTGTTTTTTCAAAAATAAGAACAAGAAAGACAAAGAAGAAACAGTTATGGAAAAAACAGTAAAAGCATTTTTTACAATGTTTGAAAAACAGGGTACACAAAATAAAGAATTCATAGTAGACTCTGGGTGCACTGCACATATGACAAACAGTATAGACATATTGTCAAATTATGAAAATAAGCAATCATCGGTCTTGACTGCCAATGAAGAAACAATAGAAGTAAAGGGAATTGGTAAAGTCAAAGGTGAAAAATGTAATTTAAATAATACCCTGTTAGTTCCGGACTTATCACAAAACTTGTTGTCCGTGAATGCAGTCACTAATAATCAAGGAACTGTTGTGTTTACTAAAGATACTGTAAAAATATATAAGGAGTCAGAGTTACTATTGACAGGAAAAAAGGAAAATGGCTTATATAAAATTAATTTAGATGGGAAAAATACAGAAGAAAAGACAATGTTAATGAAAGAAACTGGCACTGCCTTAGAATGGCATCAAAGACTAGGACATCCAGGGAAGAAAATACTAGAAATATTACCAGATGTGGCAGATGGAATAAAAATACAAGGTTTAAAACAATTAGATACATGTGAAATCTGTACACAAGCAAAACAAACAAGACTTCCATTTAAAACAGTAAGAAACAGAGCCAGTAGACCATTACAATTAATACATACAGATGTATGTGGGCCATTTGAAAATAAAACATATGATGGTTATAGTTATGTCTTAACAGTCATGGATGACTACACTCATTTTACAAAAATATACCTGCTGAAGCATAAAAATGAAGTGAAAGACAATTTAAGACATTACATAGAAGAAACAGAAAGAGAGAGAACAGAAAAGGTGTCTACGATAAGATGTGACAATGGGGGTGAATACACAAGTAATGACTTTAGAAAATGGTGCACAGAAAAGGGAATAAAACTAGATTATACAGTACCATATACACCTCAGCTAAATGGTAAGGCAGAAAGATTAAATCGGACATTATTAGATAAAACCAGAGCATTACTATTTGATTCAGAATTAGATAAAGAAATGTGGGGTGAAGCTATATTCTGTGCTACTTATATTATAAATAGACTACCAAGTGAATCTTTGGAAAATAAAACACCTTATGAAATGTGGCATGGTAAAAGACCTAATATATCTAATATACACAAGTTTGGTTCAAAAGTATATGCTAAACAACTACATACAAATATAAAGAAACTAGATCCAAGAAGTAAAAAGTTAATAATGATTGGATATACTAATAATGGATATAGACTATGGAATGAAGAAAAAGGAAAAATTGAAATAGCAAGGGATATTGTCATACTTAATGATAATAAGAATAATGAGGGAAAAGAAGAAGAAACAAGAAGATTGGTGATAACAGAAATAATACCAGGTAATAATGAAGAAGAAATAAATCAAGAAGAAGAAAGTGATGACATCTATTATGAGATAGAGGAGTCGGAACTACAAAGTAATGTAGAAGAAGATGAGGTCTGGGACCTTGACCCAGAAATAATAGAAGAAGTTGAAATTAATGAAAATGTAGAAAATAACACTGAAGAGATAGAAACTACAATTACTAGAAGACAACGGAGAAAACCAGTTTACCTGCAAGATTATGTATTACTTACCTATGATGAAGTCATGAAGTCTGCTGAGAAGAAGAATTGGGAGAAGGCTATAAATTCGGAGAAGGAATCATTGGAAAGTAACAATACATGGGAAATAGTTGATTTAGAAAAAGCAAAGGGACACAAGATACTGTCAAATAAATGGGTATTTTGTATAAAAGAAAATGGTACATACAAAGCAAGACTTGTAGCGAGAGGTTTCGAGCAACAAGGCATTGACTATCAAGAAATATACAGTCCAGTAGTAAGTCAATCAGCATTAAAATCATTGATAGCTATTGCAGCTTCAAAGGAATATGAAATGATTACATTTGATGTAAAAACCGCATTTTTATATGGTGAACTAATAGAAGACGTCTTTATGAACATCCCAGAAGGATATGAAAAACAGCACAATAAAGTTTGTCATTTAAAGAAAGCATTATATGGGTTAAAACAGGCACCAATGACCTGGAATAAAAAATTTACAGAAACTATGAGAAAACTTGGACTAAGAGCTACAAAATCAGATCAATGTGTTTTTTATAATGAAGACAAGACCTTATTAATAGCGATATACGTTGACGATGGTTTGGCGATATCGAAAGACAAGGAGAAAATATTACAGATCCTATATCATTTAGAAAAGGAATTTATGATAAAGATTTTCAAACAACCACAAAATTATATTGGGTTTGAAATCAGAAGATCAGAAAAAGGAATTTTATTACATCAACAGACCTATACAGAAAAGTTACTGAGAAAGTACAATATGTATGATTCAAAACCAGCAGATACACCGTGCAATATGGATAAGGTAACTGAACCTGAGACGGCTACATCAAACTTTCCCTACAGAGAACTAGTAGGAGGATTATTGTACTTATCAACAAGATCAAGACCAGATATCAGCCAAGCTGTGAATGAAGCAAGTAAAAAGGTAGAAAATCCATCGAGACAAGACATATTAGCAGTAAAGAAGATATTGAAATATTTGAATGGGACAAGAGATAAAGGAATTATGTACAACACAGGACAAGAGATAACAAGATTAGATGCATATTGTGACTCAGACTATGCAGGATGTACTGAGACCAGACGCAGCACAACTGGGTTTGTAATAATGTTATCAGGTGGACCCATATCATGGAGCTCTAAGAGACAGCCGATAGTGAGTCTATCTTCAACTGAAGCTGAATATATAGCAGCTGCAGATTGTGTTAAAGAGTGTTTATATTTAAAGACTTTTATAAGTGAGTTAATTGGAAAAAGTGTTAAAATAAATTTAAATATTGATAACCAGAGTGCTATCCAGTTGATAAAAACAGGTTCATTTAGTAAAAGGTCAAAACATATAGATGTGAGGTTCTATTTCATTCATGAAAATTATAAGAAAGGTTACTTAGATATAAAGTATTGTCCTACTAATTTACAAATTGCTGATATGTTTACAAAACCATTATATAAAGAAAAGTTTAAGTTTCATTGTGAAAAAATTGTAATAAAGTAAAATTGTTGAGGTCCGTTACAAAGCTTACTACTCTTCGCATTTTAAAGAATAATTATTGCAAATCGGTTTGCTCTGCTAAATGGGTTGTTATTTTTTTATTTCGAGACAGTAAGTGGTCGCATCACTAGTGATTTTTGACACATAACAGAATGTTCCCACACGTAAAAAATATTTTCAGTTGAAAACATTCGGATACGCACAAGAACTGACTGGATCACCGGAATTAAATTGAATATTTTCGTCATATTTTATCTGTGGTTCAGATTTTCTTTCCGCTTTTGTCAAATTGAGGCGAATCCCCGTTGATTCCTTTGATACCGATAATTCCTAAATAAAGGTAATTAATCCGTAGTTTTTAAATAAATCATAATGTTTAAATGAAATATTAAAATGTTATATTGTATTGAGGTGTAATCACGACATATTTGCGTTGTTATTTCCATATTTTTGTTCGGTGTATTAGCGGAACCCGCGCCCATATTATTTTCACACAAGTGTTGAAATATTTATAGTTTTCAGTGATAATATGTGCTTTAAAAACTTGTGTTAAACTTTACGATACCACAGAAGTGTTAAAGCTATAAATCGATGCTCGGTGTTCACGAATTGTACTAATTGAAGCTTACGGTCATTATTATTCATGCAATTCGGGTCCATTTGCTTGGTTATTTTGTCCGGCGATTTCCTGAAACTTCGCTATTATAAATTTCAGAGTAATTCCATCACTGCTGTGCCCTATTATAGTCAATTCACCACCTAAAATAGTGTTTGGAATGGCATTATTCCAGATATTAAGTAGTCATAATATAAGTTGTAGTTGTAGACATGCATTTGCGCATATAGGCCTCTAACTTCGACATTTTATGATAGAGCTACCAAAAAAAACTTAATAATGTGAAGAAAAAGATATTATTTTGAGTCAATTGTTATGTTAATGTTTGAAAACTATAAAAATCCAAATAAATTAAATTTCTTGCTTCAATGTCTCTAAATTTTTTCTCATTTGTTGTTGAGATAGTCACATTGTTTCCTCGGTTGAGTTATTGATTTTCTAGTGCATAGACAACCATTCTGGAATCTGTAACTTGAAACCTTTGTCTCATCTTAGTTTGAAAAGATCTGTGTATAAAAATTAAAAATGAATGCTGTATGTATAGAAAAGTTTATAATTTTTTGCAAGGTAATCATGTGTGTCAAAATTATCAGTTAGTTATCTGACTCTGATGAGTTTCAATATGATTTTGGGTATAATGATAGTATTACTATGTGTTATCCATCAATCTTAAAAAATATATGGTTCCATCCACAGTACGAAAGGAAAATCAATTACAAAACAATTATTTTGTTAAAATATCTTTATCAATCTTTTTAAGTTCCAGTGCTGATCAGAGGCCCTTTCTCTGATTGTACAACCAGTAATTAAAATTGCCATAAACTTAGAAAACACATGCAAAAGTACATCATGAGAATCCATAACACAATTTATGATGCCTTTCATGTGTGTTGTCAAAGTTGTCTTCCAATCTAACTGGATGTATCTGAATACATGGAACAAAGGCCTATCCAACCCAAAAGAATAGTACTGCAAGTTCAGCTAAACCAGGGGTGTCCAACATGATTTAATGGAGGGCCAAGTTTAGTATTTTTGTAAACATAGCGGGCCAAAAGAAATACAAAGTGACCTCTAAATTTAAATAAAACAGCTTCGCCAGACTAGACTGCGATGATGCGGTCTGCATTCGCGGGTAGGTGCGGTGGGGCGGGTAGGTAAACATGGCGTGGGAATAACTGTCTTGGGGACATTTATTAAACAATGATCATGCAATATTTATGGGTCTCATAAAGTTTTAAATAGCTTGCGGGCCGCATGAAAGACCTATGCGGGCCGCAAGGTGGCCCCGGGGCCGCATGTTCCACAGGCCTGAGCTAAACCATATTTTCTATCTTCAACAGGAATTCTTCAGTAACGCAAGATAACATCTATCACAGACACCAAGATGCCAGAACTGACTGAGCTAGACAAGGCCACCGCCTCTATGACTGAGAAGCGCAAGGAGGAGACTGCCTCCTCAGACAGTGACTCGGATGACACTATCCCAGAATTGGAAGATGCTGGTAAGGAGATTAGATATCTCGTTTACGTTTTCTGCCTTTGACATGCATTACTGTATATTAATGCGGGAAACAACATTTGATGATTTTCTGTTTTTATCAAAAATTACATCAGAATAGACAAAACATTTCTATCAAAACTTGACTGGTCATAAAACTGGCATTTGGAATAGAATAGAATAGGTCTTTATTTGCTTAGAATACAAACATACAAACACACACATACACAAAAATAAGGTACGTAAAAATAAGTTCTTAATAATATCATAGGATCCATGTACATTCTGCCTTAATATAGCATGCAAATGTTTATTACAAAAAATTATCATTTAAGAAATCCTGCACAGAATAATAACATTTCTCTATAATTCTGTGAAACGTTGTTTAAAATTTTGCAGTGGTAATTTTTTAATTTTAATGGAAGTACTGCATTTGTTGTTATGAGTGCAAATTAATTAACTATCAATGTTTTCAGAGAACACTTTCAAAAAATATTAACACATTAAACACTAGCTTATGCCTGTGGCTGCGCCCGCGTGGAGTTCGATAATTATCCTACGGGATCATAATAACATGATAAAAAGTATCATACATTTTAATCCAGGTTATGGATTATCTGTGTGCTAAATTTCACCCAAACCCGTTCAGTAGTTATTGCGTGTAAGAGTAATAAAGATCCATCCTCACAAACTTCGCATTTATAATATTAGTAGGATGGTGGGGAAGCTGACACTAATGATGATAAAAAACATGATATTTTGATTAATTATGAAAACCACCTTGGCTGTGTCTGAAGTGTCAAAATCACCAGCTTCTGTATCTCGATTAAAAGAAAAAAAT
Organism: Eugnorisma glareosa; assembly: GCA_947578425.1. Lineage (NCBI taxonomy): Eukaryota > Metazoa > Arthropoda > Insecta > Lepidoptera > Noctuidae > Eugnorisma > Eugnorisma glareosa. The sequence goes on along the minus strand of OX387985.1, from coordinate 4,710,135 downwards.
GCCCGTCTTTTAAAGTTCATCCAAATTGTAAAGCATATAATACTTTTCTCACAATATTCTTGAATATTAGATAAGAAGTCTTTCAACCTAAAAATATTTTTCTTGTCCGTAGGTGCACCAGGTACCGGAGGCATCTCCAACCCAATTGCTGGAATCGACATTGTGTCGAAGGCGAAGCAGTCGCGCGGTGAGAAGAAAGCGCGCAAGATCATGAGCAAACTTGGACTTAAGCCTGTGAGTATACTTACCTTCTTGGATAAACCATCTTTTTGCCTACACAATCCCTTCAACTGTCGCGGCCATTTTGGCTCGAATCGCATTGTGTTAAATAGCTATATCTATAAAGGGGATGGGAGTTGTATAAATCGTTATAATTATCTTATAACGTACTTATGTTTGCAACTCCACGTCCAAATTCTGCTCATTCTCAACTCAAAAATCTTTGCACCATAGGGTTAATATCTACATAGTTCATACAAGTCTGCAGACCTTTTGGATTGAATTGTATTCACAGCTCAGATATAATATAACATTCACATGATCTGACCACAATTTATTGATAGTACAATGTATGTGAAACGTAATATTGTGGTCAACTTATCAACAATGTTAATAATTTTACTGCCTATAAAAAATATTAATGTGGCTGTATAATTTGACTCTGAATGTGAACTTCATACTGAAACACTTAAAAGTACAATTTCATCATTCAAAATCCTACATATTCCAGGTCCAAGGTGTAAACAGAGTCACAATCAGGAAGTCCAAGAACATCCTGTTCGTGATCAACTCCCCGGACGTGTACAAGAACCCTCACTCGGACACCTACATTGTGTTCGGAGAGGCCAAGATTGAGGACCTGTCCCAACAGGCTACCATGGCCGCTGCTGAGAGGTTCAAGGCTCCAGAGAGTGCTGCTGCTGGCAATGATGCTGCTGCTGCTGGCACGGTAAGATGTTTGTCTGTATTTAGAATACAGGTTATAATTTGGGAATTGAATGTTTTATTTTGATTTGCAGAAGTTTACTAGTATTCAGACACAAAATCAAAATAAATTGTAACAAGTAATGTTGTTATTTGGACACTAATGATGATACACAAACAATAATTTTGATTTATTATGAAATCTACCTTGGCTGTGTCTGAAATGTCCATCAAAATAAGTATGAGTGAAATCCCATTAACATTGTATTGGACACATTGTTAAGCAGTGTGTGTTGCACCAAGAAGTTGCAAAGAAAGAAGCCCCAATGGTTCAAGTTAAGGTGATGCTGATTCCCCATGCATTTACCATTAACCTAGATTTAGCTAATAGTTGCCATACTCTATAAATTCCTCCCATATCTTGACTTATCTGCAGACACAAGTCTCATGTTTCACAACCAAAGCTCATCCTAACCCAATATTTCTCGATATTCTCCAGACGGTAGCACCCATAGCGGAGGAAGAAGATGAAGAAGGCGTAGACGAGACGGGAGTGGACGAGAAGGACGTGGAGATCGTTATGTCACAAGCCAACGTGTCGAGAGCGCGGGCCGTGCGCGCGCTCAGGAACAACCAGTCTGACATTGTCAACGCCATTATGGTATGTACACAATTATATCTGGATTTTGCAGGACATGATTAACTTCTTAATACTAAAGGCAAAATTGAACTAATTGAACCTCACTGGTGAACTCTGAGGAGGCAATCGATCGGATTCCACCAGTATTATTTGGGAATGTGTACCAATGAATTTACGGGTATCTGTTTGATGTGAGAGTCACAGGACTAGTTGATGTGACCACAAATGGCCTAGATGTCCAGCAGGTACTACTTCCTATCTAATGATAAGTGGTCACTGGCTCAAGTAAGACAAGTTCAAACTTGCGGACTTTACTACTAATCTTTAACTTAGCATTCAGACGCTCCCATAACATCTGTCATAGTTTGGATTTTGACAGCAGACCTATGGTTTGTCATGCTTCTCTTGAGAACTAGCAGGTTCCCGATACACCAACGAGCCTGACTATACAGGCTGTCGTTTTGCATCCTGGTCAAATTCAAGGAGGTATCTATACTAGTGATTCTCGACCCGAATCGATAGCAAAAAGGGTGGTAGTGTTTTTTCATTTTTTTAAGTGCAAATCACCCGTATTAAAACGGACCCCGTCTGTTCCTAGCCCAATAAACGCGCCGTCACACACAAACGCAAACGTTTATTTCACAGTATAATTATGGACAGTATGAAAACTAGGGGGTGGTTTACGATTACCGATTTCCGTAAAAAATATATAACCTACCCCTTTTCTTATCGATTCGGGTCGAGAATCACTAGTATAGATACCTCATTGAATTTGACCAGGATGCAAACCGACAGCCTTTATTAATGCTTATTGATCTCAAACCAATTTATTTCTTTTACAGGAGTTGACAATGTAAAGTTCCTGAGCATAGTCAAGAGTATGTTAACTTCCTAGCTTTAAGTCTCCGATAATAGTCTCCACGCGAGCGGGAGAGAGACAGCTATAATCACCTGTCGCTCGCACATTCAACTGAAGAAGAATCCAAAGGTCGAGGTTGACGATAGAAATGTTTTGTACGGTACGGGAATGTATATAGGTTTACTTCAACTACAATAAAATTATGGTAATACTATTTGACTTTAATTTCTATGTATTATCACAAGTTTGTGTAAACAAAATGACAGAAGTATCATAAACTGCACTCGCATGAGTCAAAATAATTTGCATACTGAGTGCTATGTCGCCGCAAAAACATAACCCCTCATCAGAGTGAGGCCACACGATGCGGTGACGGAGCGGTGCCGCAACGTCATCCTACATACAAATCACTGTGACGTCACACGATGCGTTGGGCCGCCGTGCGCGCATGACCTGCGAGACGAGGCGGGGAGGGGTGATATTTGACGTTGCGGCGGCGCCGTGGTAAACAGTGTTCTACTGCAGAGCCGCACCGCCCCGCCCGTGTGGCACCCTATAGCTCGAATTAATTGCGGTACGGTGCCGCACCGCACCGTTAAGAGCGGCCAACCCGTCATACTTTTCATACAAACGCTCGTATGTACGTGATTTTGCCGTTGTTACACATCTATCTTTGAATTTTTTGAACTAATAGGTATTTTGTGCACTATATGTAGGTTTCTATGGTTGCAAAAAATTAAAAAAAGTAGAAACAAATTCAGAATAAGCCTCCAAAAATTGCTGTTTTGCACAAATTTTACCAGAACTTTGGCCGTTCATAATGTACTCATAAACTGTAAAAATAAAGAAAACATCTCGATAGAAACCTTGCACATGTAATGCAGATTCTTAATGATAAATATTTATTTCACACACTTGTAATACTTTTTCAAAAACACGTATTTCCTGGAACAAGTTTAAGAAATTTTCGAATACTATTTTTCGTTCATTGTCATCGCGTTAGGCGGTATGAGGTGCGTGGGAGACGAGTTGTGCGGGGTCGGGGCGGGGTAAGACGGGGGAGTTGAAAGAAAATCGCCGCTGCGGCTCTGGATGAAACAACAAGCTTTTTGACCATGCTCGCGTTGACGATAGTCGCGTCGGGAAGGGCCCTCTTAACGCATCGTGTGGCCTCGCTCTCAGTCGGGTAAACGGGTCTCAGGCGCGGTCCAGGTTGAGGGAGGCCACCCGTGACTGCTGCCACAGCGAGAGCATGTCACGCAAACGAGCTAAGCGGCCGTTATGTGTGTATATCGGGTGACTGGTAATTAGTGACCGATACTTAAACACTTCATTGCTCGTATGATAACAACATTCCCAAAGAAACATTTTTTTTATACTCATTCACCATCACAATAACAACAGCCGTATGAAATTCGCGCGCGCGCACCCGTGCCCTATCAGCTGTTAATCAAAGCTCAATGTAGGCGTGAGTTTGATCGTTTGTGGAGTAGTTCAGTTTGGTTTACGTATTCCACTCTTTGAGGTGCTTTGCGGTTTTTTGGTGCGGTGTTGGCACTGCACTTTCGGCCTGCACTCCCGGTCGACGCGAGGAGTCGGCCACATCGCAACGCTGTACCCATGTCCGACGCAGCGCCGGCCCCGCCTCCTGAGGTTCGCACCGCCGCGCAGCAGACTGTTCCGACTCACCGTGAACAAATACGGCAACGAGTTTCCACTGGCCCGGCAAAAACCGACTCGTTCTACTATCGACCCTGGAAGAAGACTGCAGCAACATAGAAAAAAAAATACTACAGCGCCATCTATGTCACAGACGAAGAACTAAACATCGAAATACAATGAAATCTTACAGCGCGCAAGTTATCCTCAACTTTTGAGTTTAAAGCAGAACCAGACAACAACTCTGTCGGGCAGTAGCCCACCAGACACAACACCCCGTCTTCCACCGTCCGTCTGGTCGGAGGATCCTCCCTGTTCTATGGGGGATGGGGAACTTTACACCCTGTTCTGCATACCCCCAAAGTTCAATAAGAAGCCATATACAAAAAAATTCGTTGCAAAAAGCCGCTTCCATTCCATTCTACGGCGGTGTAAATTGAGCCTTACGTCCTGGCCACAGCTACTGGCGGCGCGGTGCGCGGTGCGGCGGGCGGCGCGGCTTGCGGTGGTAAGCCACAGCTCGACTAGCTGCGACCGCGGCGGCGTCAGCGGTGGACGTATTTAGAGAACGGCTAACTATAAAATGGCCCTATCAAAAGTGGCACGGTATTTAAATTGTTGTTTTATTTCGTCCCACAATTTTTTACAACATGTTTTGATATCCAGATTACTGGGGCCTAAAATGACTACTTTATCAGAATCATAATACGAATCAAGTTAAAACTCTTAAAATGGACTTTGTGGTCATAACCATAAAGACCATTTTCAGAATTTCAAATTTTTAACGTGATTCATATTATGATTCTGATAAAGCTTCCATTTTAGGCACCCTGATCTACTCAGTATTTCACTAATAAATTGTTCAGTATCCATTATTTATATAAGCTCAACGCCCGATAAAAACAAAATTATTTGTTTCGATCGTGCGATGTTGAATACGTCCACCGCTGCCGCCGCGCGCGCCGCTCTGAGCTGTGGCCTCCTCGATACTCGCTAGTACATTTGTTTCAATCGCACACCGCGCAGCCCGTCGCCGCCGCGTGCCACGCGGCGCTCACCGCGCCGCAATTCGCGCCGCCGGTAGCTGTGGCTTACTTCATACATTGTCTACCATTTGTTTTCGCCGATCACCGCTTGCCGCGCCGCACGCCGCGCCGCAATCCGCGCCGCGCTTGGCTGTGGCCAGAAGGTTAGGCTCAGTTCAGACAGAATGGATAAATCCTCGCGCAGGCTCGAGCTTCCTTAGTCGCAATTCACACCAAGAGCAGAAACGCGCTTCGAGACGATGCGCCATTGAGATCGGTCGGTGCCCTCACATCTCAGCCGCTCCGCTGGGATCCGCGTTGGCGGAATCTGGGCCTAAAAATGCGAGTTTTGCGCGATGGGATAAGTTATAAACGAAAAATAAAACTCAAATAACTAAATTAGCTTATTATTTTATTAGTGCAATAAGGCATCCAATACGTGCGGTACAACCGCTCGCCAACAGTAAAATGCATTGACTTATATGTAATTAAAATAATAACATTATATTATTACTGCCAAGTCCGAGAGGCCTAGCGCAGCTAAGCGTGTGACGAAATAGAATTATTTCACTTTGAATGCTAATATTGGTATTTTGATATTTAAGGTTCTATACCCAAGGGGTAAAAACTAAGACTCCATTGTCCGTCTGTCTGTCACCAGGCTGTATCTCATGAACCGTGATAGCTAGACAGTTGACATTTTCAAAGATGATTTATTTCTGTTGCCGCTATAACAAATACTAAAAACAATAAAATAAATATTGAAGGGGGGCTCCCATACAATGACATCCCTTCGTGCGCGAGTCCGACTCGTACTTGACCGGTTTTTATATTTTTATTTCTTTTTTCAAAATTAAGAAAATCACTTAAAATTCTTGCCATTTAAAAATACCAATACTAGCATTCAACGTTCTAACAATCGTAACCCATACGACGTTCATACAAATCGAAAACGGGTTGATTTTTGAGACAGATTTTAAAGTAAGCTCTTCAGAGGATATCTAGCGAATCCGTCTAGCATTGAAAGGTTAAATAATAAAACAAGTAAATTCTAATTATGTGGTTCCGTACTACATATCATGAAAGTATGTACATTTGTGATTTTAATTCGTAAGTTTTGATCTGTTAGTTGTTTTTTTAACAGATTGGTTTTGGCCGGATTTCTTCAAAAGTCTATAGTAAATGCTTGATGACACCATATAAACGGCTGAACATAAATGGGTGAAATTCGACATTATTGTATCAGGCAAAACCCAGTACAGTACACTGTCAACATTTTAATAATAATCTATTTTACTAGTCTCTTACATATGCACAAAGATTTGCATCTATTGTCAAAATATGCACAATTATTAGCAAATCTATTTCTTAAACTAAAATTCACGACTCGTTGCAACCGCGGTCATATCAAGTGGAACAGTCTACTTTCCCTGGAGTTTAAATGTGGTGTTGTTCCACAAATGATGGGACACTTATGAGGAAATGCGGTAGGTATTTGAAGAAACTATCGCTGTCGTTCAACAAGCGTTATTTCGACATTGGATAAGTAAAAAGTCGTAATTCGAGGTTTGGCTTTCGACTGTTTAATAAACTGAATAAGAAGAATATATACTGTGTCCCTACGTTTTTCTTTTTCATTAATAGTTGTCCAATTTGTACACTAAGCCTCTGTTGACAGCGGTCCAAATAGGCAATTTTGAGCATTTCGTTCTAGTGCTGATACAGATTATGTATCATCAAAAAGGAAAACATAGGGACATAGAAGAGGTTGATATTTATTTATCTGTAAAAAAACATAGCTTTAAAGTTATAAACCATAAAGAAAACAGGCGAGAGCGTTTGTATGGAGAAAAGACCGCATTTCCACTTCATATACTGTTACACTTCATACCTGTTGTTTGCACGTTACAGGAACTGAAGCGCTACGAAGAATTACTTTTTTAATACCGCGTCCGCTCAAGTCGGCTTATACTATAGTTTTTGTAGTACATATGTAAAGGACACCAGTTAGGCGTGTTTTATTACAAAAGATCATAGATATAACGTGTAAATTAGAGTTAGAATTAATACTTTTACTCGATCGAGTCGGCCGGGGAGCGAACATCGTCGATCTTGAGAATCATCTTGACGAGTTGCGTCGCGAGTGAAATCTGTTGTTTCTTCGAGTTGAGAGACTCTATGACGTTCATTGTTTTCATGTCGTTGGAACCTGGAGAAATAAAACAATGGTAATTGGTTATATTGTTTTTTTCTATGTGGCTGGGTAGTGAACCATTGTGTGGCTAGGAAGGTGGTAAGTGATCATCAGCGCCTTAGAAAATCTGCAAAATGTATTACAGAGAAACCATTCAAAGTAAAAACCATCAGAATATGATCCTCAGTTCCTGTCATAGAATATTTCACTCGATTCCTGTCCGTCACGGAGTGAATGGCCCTTTGGATACCCATCGGATGGATCACTAGACCAGCGTGTAGAATTACGAATCAATCCCCTTACGTCCTCTTTGTAGAACCGTACTTGGTGCTAATTCACCTATTCCCCGCCTATGGAAATTATTAAACAGCTGCAGTAATAGATGTGCACTCTGACTCATTTGGTAAGTTCAGAAGTATTATCTACAAAGACTTGTAAAATCACTTTAGTGATTTTGATTGTAATTTTAATACTGAATTTGTTTAAAAAATATAGTTGTCTGCGGTGGGTAGTACTCATCTGATTTTAAGTACGCACTCAACGACAAATAAGAATTGCATGATGTGCTTTCTTGTAAGAGGTTAATAATACACTTGTCTGTGACTCTATTGGATGTATCTTTGAAGGAGTTTATTCAATTGTCGGTGAGCCAAATAAATAATATAAATCCCTCATAGAGAAACCTGCATCCTAGAAGTGTGAACCTCTTCTAATCACTACATAGTATAAAACAAAGTCCCTTCCCGCTATCTGTCCCTATGTATGCTTAGATCTTTAAAACTACGCAACGGATTTTGATGCGGTTTTTTTTGATAGAGTCATTCGAGTGGAAGGTTTATATGTATAATAACATGCACCCGTGCGAAGCCGGGGCGAGTCGCTAGTCTTGTAATATAAGTGTATTTACCTGTGCCCATGCAGTCGATACCGAGGTTGTAGTTGTTCTCCGCCACCTGCCGCGACTTCACCTCCGACAGCGTGTCGATGGGTGACAGGCCGCTGCACGAATACAAAGAAAACTATTAATACTCGCGAAGTAAACAAAGGGGTTTGAATTTAATGGCCGGCCTAACTTCGGGCATTTTTTTTTTCAAACTTGCTGCCACTGCTAAAACCTATATTGATCGATAGTTGGTATCAATACGAAGAAGTTTCGCATGAGACAAAATGTTGTAAATCAAATCTATCAAAGTTGTGCTGAAGATGTCCCATCAGTGAATGGACTATAACTTTGATAGCTCGGAAACATGACACTTTAGAACATTTGATCTTATACAGAACTAGTTTGCATTGATATATCAGCTAATAATTAGCAGGAAAAAAAAAAATGGCTGGTGTTAGGCCGGCCAGGCTTCATACAACAATCTTCCAAGCCCTTTCATCAGCGTGGTGAGTGGACTAGTCAGCTCAACTTTGCGTTACTGAGTGCGAGCTGTAGATGTACAGGTAGAGATTTGCACCTACTGTTTTGTCTCTGCATCACCCTAAGGTAGACTGGTAGAAAATGCCCAAGGCATTAAGTCCGCCTTTGTACATTATGTGCATAAAGTTTTAATAAATAAATAAATAAAATAAAGAAGATATTTGCTTTTACTTTTACCCGACTGCGGCGAAGGACATAAGGAAGGCTATTTAGTTTAGTAGTAGTCTCGATCATGGTATCCAGAATTAGTTGGCAAAACTTCACAGTCGGCTTACTAATGTGAAATGGTCCGTAATCAGCTGTAGCTGTTTCTAAACTACAATTTCATATCGATATCCATCGCGTCGTCCACCAACTACAATAGGACATTTTGAAGTAAGCACACAAAACAGTAACTTTTTCTTCATTTCCCTTGACACAACATCCATTTATGGATATGTCCCATAGCTATACAATGTGTAACAGTTGTTCATAATGATGAGTACAATGACCCCTTAAGAGGTTGTGCGTTAATTCTGTTACACATTGTATATCCTTAAAACTAAGTTATGTGTCTGTGTGTTAAAATGCGAAATATTCACCTGTTCTCAGACAGCGCCAGAGGGATAGCCTCGAGCGCGTCGGCGAAGGCGCGGTAGGCGTACTGGTCCAGCGACGACACCTTCTCGGCCGCGCGCGCTACTGCCACTGAACACGAGATCTCAGCTGCACCGCCGCCGTATACCACGCGAGAGTCCTGTGGGTGGAAAAAAGATTTAATACTAGCTGTTGCCCGCGGCTTCGCTCGCGTTTTGGTCGGTAATTATCCCACGGGCACGTTGTAAATATAGCCTATGGCACTCGGAGATAACGTAGCTTTCTATTAATATTCAGTAGATCCAGAGATTACCCTCTACAACCTCACAAACTTTACCTCTTTATCGGATTACCCAGTACTAACTGGTTTGTGGAGGTCAGATAGGCAGTCGCTCCATTTAAAACACTGGTATTGAGCTGCATCCGATTACCATCTGAATACCAGTGCTGTGACATTTATTTTGAATGTCACAGTATCATGATGAGATAGAGGCTTTTGGCCTCATACAAGACCAAATTAGTTTAGTTTCGTCTTTTAATTTTTTCGTTTTAAATTTTATTCTAATTGTTTGTTCTGTGTGATTTCAATAAATATTTTTCTTTCTTTACACGGGTAGCTGACCCCAACCTAGTTAGGGAAACATCTAGGAATATGATGAATTGATGCTATAGCTATCCTCACCTGCACGAGACTGCGCACGATGCACAGCGCGTCATGCACGGAGCGCTTGGCCTCGTCCACGATCATGCGGTTCCCTCCGCGCATCAGTACGGTGACCGCACGACTGTTGGAGCACTCCTCGATCACCAGCATCTCTTCTTTGGATGTGCCGAATGCTGAGGAGGGAGATAAAAATGTTAGTTTTTGTTGATTTGCAAGTTCGAGAAGCCCATAACCATCAGTGGAATGTGATAGGCAAGCTGAGTAGATTGAAAGTGAAATTTAAGAAAGGCCTATTTGAGAGCTGGACTAGGCATTTTGTAGCATAATCTATGTTATTTTTAAACAGTTTGTACATTGTCATGGTGATTTAGATAAAATTAAGTTATTTTTGCGATCTACGCTTGTTTGAATAATTATGCGCTGAAAATGTCTATTAGGTGCTACGTGCTTGTCTTTTTTTCACATTTAAGCTTTATTGTTTTAAAAAGTAACTTGATTTTGGGACTACTAACGACTATGAGATATAATCTCTATTTATTAACATCCCAAATAAAATTGTGCATATACCAGCGCCTGTAATTTCGATTAATAAAGATTTATGATTATTTACCTAACTAAAAGTCTCTAAAGAGTATTATTTAAAAATCACAACTTACTAAGCTCCCTCACAAGTCCACAAGACCCCAACTTGTCCGGAGTCAGCTCCTCGAACCGCGGCACGATACGACCTCCCGTAGCGATGGCGATGAGCTCCATTTCCGGGCCGCCCACCCAGCGCACGGCCGGGAGACCTTCGGCCAGGAGAAGGTGGTTCGCTTCGTCGTCGAAGCCCCATTGGCAGATGGCTAGAGTTGCGCCCGCGTCCTGAAAGGGATGCAAAGTCATAATTAGAGACCCGATTACATGCAAATGCATATGTATTCAACTTTCCGACAGTTACACAATATGGGGCGAGCCTATTGAGATTGAGGCACTGATTCAGATCCATATGATGTTAGTCCATATCCAATACGTCTTGTCTGTTAGTCAGTCAACCAGTGACGTTTACCTGGTTTGCGGCCTGCGGTCACCGCTCGACCGCAGCGTCAGGCTAAACAGGAGTTACATAGAAAGCAGTCGTTTCGCCAACGTGTAACGTATGCTTTGTCTTAGACAGCTCTATGGCTACACATAAGGACTAGTTTACCTTGATTCGGCGAACCATCTCCAAGAACTTGTCGTGTTCGTAGGCGCGCAGCTCGCGGTACTCGTCGGCTGAGCCAACGTGCAGCTTATGCTTGGTCTTGGGCTTCGGCGGCTCGAACGGGCAGGTGAGGATGGCGAGCTTTACGTCCTGTAGTCCGAGAAAAATACAGTTAAGTTTGCAGCTATATTGATGACTAGGATGTAACCGCGAATTTCGTCAGCGTGAAATAAGAATTTGGTGCTTGAATCGGATTCCCTAATGCCTTTTCTATAATAAAAGTATGTTACTCCTTACAACATCAGCTATCAGCCAGTAAAAGTCCCGTCAAAATCGGTCCAGCCGTTCCGGAGATTAGACGGAACAAACAAACTACAACAGACAGACAAAACCTTAGAAAATGTATTTTTGTTATAAGTACCGTATATTGACATAACATCACCCTGTAATTCCCGAAGAGTTAGGCAGTGGTGTACCTAATAGTATACCCTCATTTCGACAGCTATGTTTAAGTCCCATGTAATAGAGGGCGAGCCTATTGCCATCACTCGGGTTGCAAATCCGGACTCCGTGGCTGCTACTGAGAAATTCTTGATGGAAAAACCCCAATGACACTTTGCTCGACCCGGGAATCGAACCCAGGACCTCATGCTCAGTAGTTATTTCATATGCATTCAGTAAAAAGCTGTTATTTTCAAATTACAAATAGATACTTCAATTTTAATTATTTGAAGTATAGAAGAAATGCTGGATTTGCTGAGAACTTCTTTCGGTCTAACCGGATACAGCCGAAAACCAGTTTTTTACATGGAGTAACTACCTCTCTGCGGAGCCAGTTAATGGGTAAGACGATAATTCCTGCAGCTACAACCGAGATACTCTTTGTGAGGTTATCAGACATACTAATATGTTGCTGGCCTTTCGAACTGGAACTGGAGTGGATCGAATAGTGTAATGACCAAAAAAATCTAATTAGTCCATCAGATAGATTTCCAAAAAATATTCACGTAAACAAAAAATGATGACGATACAGTGCGTTGAAAACTCGCGTGACGACACTTTTTACCGACAAGTGACGTCACAAGCCCCCACTTCGATTATTTGATACGTTTTATCTGCATAATTTTTTTATTGATTTGATAAAACAAAAAATACATTTCCAATATTTTTCGATAATATAACTGACGGACTAAATAAAATATTTTTTAAAATCAGGAATTGACCCTATTATCAACTCCGACTCAAATACTCGCTTTTTATCTCTTGGAGTTGCGGACATCAGCCCATAATACAATGCAAGAAGATAATTCTGCTCCTCGATATAGTGCTAGCTCATAATGTGCACATCTTTCTACATCATTCTCACATATATGAATAATGTGAACATGAATGATGTAACTAAGATCTTGTAACAATATTTGGATTGAAAAGAGTGCCCATGGAGTTTCTTGCCCATTCATCTCCATATAGATCTAAGTTTTGGAATGGGCAACTACAGTACTTTCACAAGTTATTATGCCTTGTGTCTGTGACTGTAGCTTCGCCTTCTTGTTTTTTCTGACATCCAAAAGTGCCTGTTATGGTCTGATTGAAATAAATACTTTGATTTTGAGTGCAACAAAATCTCCAACTTACCCTCAGTTTCTTAGGCATCTGCGGGTGACTCATGGTTTTATCGATGACGACGCCCTTGACAAGCATGGAATCTTCCATACGGCCTCCAACCTTGCCTTCCACTTTGATCAGCTCAAAGTTCACGTCGCGTTTCTCTAGGTCTGCTACTGAGAGGACGGCCTGGGAATGACAATGAGAAGAATTTAATGACAATGGATTTTTCGATTTGGGACCTGATTCATTATGGTAGCTTAGGAAACACCTGCCCCCGTAGCATGACCATCGTAGAAACGGGTTTTGTCGACGGAAGAATCGACAAAACGACATTTCTCTTTTTTGTACTGTCATTTTGTCTATTCTTCCGTCGACATCGATTTCCGTTTCTACGGTGGTCATGCTATGGGGGCTGGCAGATTAATTACAGATTGGTTTGGGTGTGTGTGTGTTTGGTCCACAAAATAATTTAGTAAGATCCTTAAAATACAATGTACTTTTTAGAAGCATTAAATTAATTGTTAAGAGCGGCCAACCCGTCATACTTTTCATACAAACGCTCGTACGTGATTATGCAGTTGTTACACATCTATCTTTGAATTTTTTGAACTAATAGGTATTTTGTGCACTATATCTAGGTTTCTATGGGAATAAAAAATAAATAAAAAATATAGAAACAAATTCAGTATAAGCCTCCAAAAATGGCTGTTTTGCACAAATTTTACCTGAACTTTGGCCGTTCATAATGTACTCATAAACTCTAAAAGTAAAGAAATCATCACGATAGAAACCTTGCACATGTAATGGAGATTCTTAATGACAAATTTTTATTTCACACACTTGTAAGACTTATTCAAAAACACGTATTTCCTGGAACAAGTTTAAGAAATTTTCGAACACTAGTTTTCGTTTGTCATCGCGTTAGGCGGTATGAGGTGCGCGGGAAACGAAATGTGCGGGATCGGGGCAGGGTAAGGCGAGTTGAAAGAAAATCGCCGCTGTGGCTCTGGATGAAACAACAAGCTTTTTGACCATGCTCGCATTGACGATAGACGGACCGGGAAGGGCCCTCTTAAGTGTCCACTACGTTAAGGTATGTTTTATCAATGCAATCTCGAGATTACAATGCAATGGCGATATCACACATTATTGAAATTGTCAATTCAAGATCTCTATCGACATTGTATACCCTAGTGCTGCCAGTGGGTTGTATTTGTAGGTTGTATAAAGTTTTATAAAATAAATGAAAAATAGGAATTGTATGAGAAAAGCAGTTCCGTGAAGTTCGGATCGAAACTTATTAATAAAACAGCAACTTACGTCAACAGCAATCTCAGCCATCAACCGATGACACTTGACAACCACCTTACTGCCTAGTGTAGTCATGGCAACCTTGATCAGATGCTCCCTAGTATCCCTGTTCACAGGGAAGGCTTCACTGATGCCATCCAAGTGAACGAGTGCTGCGGCAGCGGCCATCTCAAAGCCATCAGCTACACGGATGGGGTGAATACCCTTGTCGAGGAGGATGGAGGCCTGTTCCAAGAGAGCCCCTGGGAAGAAATGAGATGTTATTATTCATGAGGATCCATGATTTAAGGAAGGTCTGTAAATGTTAAAGGGGAGAGTGAGTAGTTTATTTAACCACTCGCTGTTGTCCACGGCTTCGCTCGCGTTTTGGTCGGAAATTATCCCACGGGCACGTTATAAATATAGCCTATGGCACTCGGGGATAATGTAGCTTCCTATTAGTGAAAGAATTTTCAAAATCGGTTCAGTAGATCCAGAGATTATCCCCTACATACAACCTACAAATTTTACCTCTATATAATATTAGTATAGATAGAACCCAAACCATATTTTACATCGACATTTCCTACCCATGGGTGCTACAGCATTGATCATCAGTTCAATTTATTTATTTGAAATGGTGATGAAAGATTTGTGATATTTTCCTCAAATGAACCTAGTAATTCACCAGAATAACAGGGGCTCTTTACTGTTATGTATCGGAACTCACCAGCCAAAACCACAACACCGGTAGTTCCATCACCAATCTCATCATCTTGACTCTGTGCCAACTGCACCAGCAGCTTGCCGATCTGGTGCTCCACATCCATTAGCTTCAAGATGGTGGCTCCATCGTTGGTCACGGTCACGTCACCGTCAGGAGAAACCATGAGCTTGTCCAGCCCACGAGGACCAAGGGAAGTACGGAGGATGCCTGCAATCTGGCGGGCGGCTGAGATGTGCGACTGTGGGGAGATAAATTAATGAATGACATAAACATAACATCACACCCTGATATGATGAACAGTTAGGCAGAGGTGGGGTATACCCACATTTCCCCCTTACGTTTAAGAGGGGCAAGGCTCTGCTACTGAGAAATTCTAGATGAAATAACTCAATGACACTTTGCTCAACCCAGGTATCGAACCCAGGACCTCATGCTCAGTAGTTGTTTCATATGCATTCAGTAAAAACCTGTTATTTTGTAATTTTATTTATTTGTATAGAAGAAATGCTGGATTTGCTGAGAACTTCTTTCGGTCTAACCGGATACAGCCGGATACCCGTTTTTTGCATGGAGTAACTACCTCTGCTAAAACAAAACTGCTAGTTCCTGTCATATGAATTATTATTACAAATGTTTATAAAAAAATCTCATACATGGTGGCAGGGACATTGTGTCAAATTTATACCATGGATTCAGTACAGGATTCTAAATCTTTCAGAATCAGAAACAAAAAAAAATGCTGAGCTGATTATGTGTTGCAGTGTCTATTTAATTAAAGAAACTCAACTCAAGAAACGTTTTAGTAGTACAAAAAAAAAAATATGAGTGTTGAATGATGAGTCATTTTCACGATGATTATATTTAGCTACTTTATTATTTCAGTATTATATTGACTTTTAAAATTTTTAAGCTTGTCGTGTTTTAATTCTGATTATTTAAATGAACTTGTGAGAACATTGTATGAGAATTTAGCCCAAAATTAGATTGAATCATTGTTTTTCTTTTTGAGCTTCCTTACATCACAGATAATAAAAAAAAACAATAGAAGTTCTTGCAATGCAATAATTTTGAAATGCTTGCTTTTTTTTCTATCAAATATGACTATAATTAAAATTCAGAGATTCTTAACTAACTAAAAAATAAATTAACTTAGTTTATGAGACGATCAAATGACTCCAAAAAATGAGATGATAGGTTAATTATTTAAAACAATGGAAAAGCCTAAGCAAATTACTATCTCAAGGAAATTAAACTTAAAACTTCTAATTTTCGTTGTTTTAGAGGTTCAAATTGAGACTAAGAGGTATTTCAAGATGATATGGAGATCATTTCTTGATAAAAATCATACAGGTTGCCCAATTTCGGATCATGTGATTCACTACACCTGATTTTAAGAATGCATGTAACTTTATAAAACTGCATTAAATCTTAATCATATGGGTCTAATAAGGTAAAGGCTGGGATAAATTACAATTTAAATGCAAGTTTTATTTATAAAATCACATATTTTATAAAATATTTCTCGATTATTCGAATTTGTGTTGACAAGTTTAGGTTATACATTTATTAGTAATTATTTTTGGGGTAATTTGTAAAGCTGTTGTTGGGATCTTGCTAGGACAAGTTTACGAAGCCCTAAATGAGACTTTTTAAGTTGTTATTGTATCGAGGAAAGAAGAAAAAATTAAATAAATTACCTTCAAGGCATCGATACCGGTTAGCCGTTTCTGCCTATCTTGGTCCCTCAAAATGATAAATGGACGACCATACTCGTCGAAGGCTACCG
This sequence comes from Eugnorisma glareosa, assembly GCA_947578425.1. NCBI lineage: Eukaryota > Metazoa > Arthropoda > Insecta > Lepidoptera > Noctuidae > Eugnorisma > Eugnorisma glareosa. The sequence continues at coordinate 4,693,577 of OX387985.1, read as the reverse complement.
CTCCGGGGAACAGAGCCATTTTTTACTTTATTAACACTTCACGAACTCAAGATGAAAGCAGATTTAGTTTCTTATATTCCACCAAAATCGAAACAAAAACCAAATGACAGTTCTATAAATTGAATTTGACACTCATGCATCACAGATTAGATATTAGTAGCTAGCTGTCAGGCATGACAATTTCAAGTTTCAACCCGTGACCACAGACAGACTATTGCAAAAGACCTTTTCAAGCAGAAGCCACTTAATTACCGTAAATAACGTAATATAAAACTTTTAAGAAGATATGTAATACTTTGTAAGCGGTTTTTGTTGTTAAAAACGCTTAGTTGGTGCTGCGGTGCGGTGGAGAGTTGGAGACTATAGATTGAAACTCTGCCGCAAGACCCCAGCTGCTGGAAGATCTCTGCATTCGCACTGCGATCACAGATGGGGATATGCCTGGAGATGACCTTCATCAAGTCGGAGGCATGACCCCTGACGGGCTTCGCTGGTATTACATTTTGGTCCTCGTGATTAAAAGACGACCCCTAAGTCATAAACATTTTACCTTAGTAACCTCAATAGGTACATTCATTTTGACCTATCCGCGCCGACGACGACGGTCAGCGCGAGAAGAAAACCAGCGTAAGGAGATATTGTTCTGTGCACTGTCAAGTAGTTCCCATGGTGTGATTCCACCGGCGCGGCGTGCGGCACAGTGCCACACAAATGTTTCTTTCGGTGGACGCGCTCAAGTAAACATGAACAAAATGTTCGCTTGTTCACCACAGTGCTCGCGCACAACTGCGAACATTTGTGGGCGCACACGTAGAAGCGGTGGAGTCGCGTCGGCGAATATGTGCGCTCACTGTTCGCGCAATCAGTTAAGTATACCTAGTCTAGGAGACCGACCTTCACAGATGAGTGACTATTTACTGAAAAATAATTTTTAGCAAGCTTATTTGCTGTTGTTGGTGTCTGATAATAACACGTCAATACCTTCTACAAATTACAACAACCGTAAGTCCTGTCCGATTACACTTTAGACGCCCTCATGACAACCCTAATACCACCTAAATCTAGTCACAATTTAATGATGTATGTGTTCAAAGTATTTTTAATAGAATAATAATAATCAGAATAAAAGTACTAAGGAGCTACTCCTCATTGATATGGCCATTAGTCAACAGGTTCGCCGTGCCCAAAGGGATCTGTCGACATGTTAGATTGACTATAAGAAGGCCTTTGACTCGGTGCCACATACATGGCTCATGAGGGTGCTAGAGTTGTGTAAAGTTGATACAACTCTGCGCACCTACGTGGTGTCGTGTATGAGCCAATGGAGGACAGTCCTTCGCTATCCAGGATGTCGGCAAATCCAGAGGAATAGCGAGCCGATAAGGATAGAGCGAGGAATATTTCAGGGCGATAGTTTGAGTCCACTTTGGTTCTGGTTAGCCTTGAATCCTCTTAGCACACTGCTGGAGGATTTAGGTCTAGGCTATCGGTTGAGGAGAGGTGGTCAAGTTATATCTCACCTCCTTTACATGGGTGACCTGAAACTCTTTGCCCCCAACGATTTGCAACTGATGGAGCTACTGAAGGTAACTGAAACTTTCAGTAACGCCATGATCGCGGGTAAGAGGGTAGACGGATTTGTCTGCTCTTAACAATTTATTTCCCATCCACCCGCATTCTCGTCAACCCGCGATCATGGCGCTTGCAACAGCGTCGAAATATCAGGAGCTCAAAATAATGGACTATCACGGAAGATATCCCGTAAGTGACAGTTTAAGTTTAGTTGTAAACCGTGAAAGCTAACAGTGTTTAAATAACATTTTGTGCTGCACAAAATGTTCGCGCACATTATTTTTTTATATCGTTGCCAATAAGAATAAGAATAATTAAGAATAATTTATTTTAAAAAGTAGATATTACAAAAGTACATTTAGGTGCTGTAGTGTAATTTCTTAAACAATTTTATAATTAGCGCTTAGTAAACTATGACTCAAATATATTAATAGGTGCAAGTAATGAAGAAGTCGAACTCATAAGTGTTAGGTAGCGACCTGCCTGATCTAGGTTTATTTAAACCTGTGTTTCAGGCCATCACTTACAATGCATCATATAATTAGTACAATAAAAGTTTTGAAATTAAAATAAATCTATTAACAACTATAACAAAAATCCAATTGGTACAAAAACATTAAAACTAACTTAAGTAATTACGTGCAATTAGATACCAGGGGATAAGATAATCAAACTAGGACTTCTAGAAGTTTTTCTGTGTCCGTGTAATCAAGTATTGCTAAATAATCTGATAATACAAAAATACATTTCCTATAACTTAGACTATAGAAGTTTAGTTTCTTGTTGAGTCTATTATACAGAAAAGGTCCTAAAAAAATATAAAATCTACTAGCAAAAGCATGCCTAGTTTGAGGCATTGGGCAAACTAGGTCCTTCCTTCTCCTATCGGAAGGAACAGGGTCATAGGGAAGGGTAGAGTGCTGCTGTAGTATAATGTGAAGAATAAATAATTGCCGTACTGTGAGCACATTACATGCTTTGTAGAGCAGTCGTGTAGGAAATCTAAACGGGCGAAAGGTAGAAACCTTTAGAATTGCTCTTTGAGCACGTTCTAGAGGGAGAAGAATCGAATTTCCCGCGCCACCCCAGGACGTTATGCAATAGGCTAGAATAGACTGGCACAACGCCAAATAAACCTGTTTTATAGTCGGCTACATTACGTAAATACTTAAAAACATATATTAGTTTTCGCACTCTAGTACATAGTAACTCGATATGTTTACGGAAATTTAGATTGGAGTCAATTGTGACACCAAGATATTTCAAATGGTCAGCTTTTTCTAAAGTAGGGCAAGAACATGCAGAGTCAGCGTACGTGCTACAGGTATGCGCGTAAATGATTAGGTTAGTAAGCGGTGTGTTAGTATTTCTCATTGTAAATGAAATGTATTTTGTTTTGTCAGCATTTAGTGTTAGAAAATTGTTCTGGAGCCAACTACATACACTGTTGAAACCATTTTGAGCATGTTCATAGGCCTCAGCTCTTGATTTAGCTGCAAACAACAGAGCAGTATCGTCTGCATATGACATTACAACACCATTGTTGAGAGGCAGGCTGCAAAGGTCATTAATATAGATTAAAAATAATGTAGGACCTAATATACTGCCTTGTGGAATTCCAAAACAAGTATTAGAAAGATCAGAACTTGTGTTTGGTCCAATTTTTACACATTGCTGTCGATCGCTAAGATAATCAGATAATAGAAGAAGCTGCGCTCCTCTTATCCCAAGTGTTTCAAGCTTCTGCAAAAGAGTAGTGCAAGAAATAGAGTCAAAAGCCTTGGCAAGGTCTAAAAAGATACCAACTGTATGCATTCCACTATCCAGATTTGTATAATGTAATTAATCAGTTTGAAATCACTAGGAATACCAGTATATACAGCGTGTAACAGAAAGGGTATAATCATATGGAATACTGTGGTACGGACCATCAAAATGAACAACTTTCTCTATGGGACCACCATCGAAATCGTAAAAAAATAATCAGCTGTCCTATACAAAATTTCAATACCTACTCGACCTCGGTATGATTATACCCTTTCCGCTACACGCTGTATAAGTTGCTCATGGGTAAATTTACTTCTCCGTAGTACCAGTTGGACATCGCAGTTGTACCACGGGTCGGGAGTGCTCTGTGACTAGGAATTTATACTTTACCTATCGTGGGTATGGTGGGTGCGTTTACAAACATTTGAAACACACATACCACAGTCACATACCTGTACATCATACAAATATTGGTTCCGTCCGGAGATCGAACCCGCGACAGGCAGCGCAGCAGCCAATCGCTCAGCCACTGCGCCAACCATGCCGTCAAACGTTTTTTGGTGAAGTATATCATAAATGAAACAAATTATCATTACTTTAAATCATATAATTTATTATCTATCAACGTCATTTTATTATAAGTGCTGAATATTTATCGGCACACTGTTCTCCATGAAGGTGGTTTAGCGTGTTCATAAATAACAGCAAGCGCTAAAAGTATGCCTGCCAGGCACATTAGGAGAGTAGTAGTATAAAGAATTTTATCGCAAAAGCCTCCTTTTAGAAACACGGGGCGCCCATCTTCGCACTGAAAATCTGCTTGTAGTTTCTTCAATTTAATTAAACTTCTCTGTTGGAACAAAGCCGGTGTTGTAGAAATGGCACGGCCCCGCCGTAGATATTTTGCAATAATTCTGAGTAACATAATAATTTGACCCGTTCGGAATCAGTTTGTTGAAAGCAATGACTTTAAAAGACGTTTGTTTTTGACGGTTTTTTTTTTTTTTGAACCCTTTATTTTCTGAGTGGCCTGTTGCTTTTTTTTTTAACACTGGCCACATATGACGCGATTCCTAGGTTTTATTTAAATATTGTATGTATTGTAAAACTGCCCGTAAACATAGACTTAAAAGGATGGAAAGTTCTCATCCTATGGGATGGACGAATCCTCTGACCAGACACTGCTAAGTTGGAAACGTAAGCTGGGCTACTGGCATATTTCCCGACGGTTTTTAAGATTTCTGAATTGCGCGGCAAACTTTAATACTTTTGTCTACTACCCACGCACGTAGTATTTGAAGCTTCTGCTATCATCGTAACTATTTCTGCCGCCAATGAAGCATTTCAACACTGGTTTTATGGCAAACTAGCTGTCGCCCGCGACCTTCGTTCACGTGAAATTATTTTTAAAAACAAAAGTTATTTCCCTTTTTGAATCGAATTTTGTTACGAATTTCAAGGGTTTCATTTTTTGCACGGAACCCTAATTCTTATTATAAAATAAAACTAGACTTAAGTTACTCCTTATGACATCAGCTATCTGCCCGTAAGTCTCGTCAGAATGGTCCTGCCGTGCTGCCGATTCGGAGATTAGCCGGAACAAACAGACAGACAGACAAAAATTGAAAACAATGAGTTGTTGTTATATAATGGAATAATAACGGAACTTCCATTTAAACTTTCATATGCATTCAGTACAAAGCTGTTATTTTGATATTACAAAGAGACAATTCAATTTTATGTTTTGTATAGGTAACGCTATGGTGAAATCTCTATTTCTATTGTGCATGAGTATGACTGTATGACGTAATTAAAACAGCGAAATACACAAAAATATGATTTTATTGCTATCATCATAATTAATACATGTTACTTATTTGTGCTATCCTTCACAATTCACTATCATTCATGTCCACACTATCCGATGAACTTTTACCGAGCGAGGAGTCTTATTCCGAAGACTTTCTCGCTCGTTTCCGCCGTTAAATATCGAATCTTTCGAAAGCCAAAGACTTGCCTTCTTCTTCATACTCTTCTCTTGTAACGCAGAAGGAATAAAAATCGGGATCCCTGAAGATTTTTTTGCCGCCTTCCCAGGCGTATGTTAAAGGATTATCTGGTTTAGTTACATTCACATCGAAATGATCTAAAGCTAAAGAACGAACCTCGTTATACACTCTGTCTCGGAAACCAGGGAACATAGCATTACCGCCGTATATAACGATATTTTCAAGCAAACTCTCCGTATTTTCCTCCGGACAAGCGCTAATAGAATTCATTATGGCTTCTGGTATACCCATCTGTGGGATCCCTACGTCTGATGGATGGAATAGCAGCTCTGGAATGGCGAATCTTTCGTTGTTCAGTCGTAGAGTTTGCTGTTCTAAGTCTTCGTCGGGTCTCACGATGTCTCGGAGGTAGCCGCGTCGGATTGAGGTGTAATCTGGGAGAACATAGTCTTTGACTATGGTGTTCTCTGGACCTGTAATAGAAGTTACGTATTTTTAACTGACTTCAAAAAAGGAGCAGGTATGAACATGATAGGCTGTATGAACATGAGTGTTGATGAATAGAAAGGGGAAGGAAAACCAAAGAGCCGATGGATGCATTGTGTAAGGATTGATATGAAAGACAAAGGAGTACATGATTGAGTGACGTCAGACAGGGGAGAATAGAAGAAAAATGGACAAGAGCAGGATGATGATGCGTTTGTAATGAGGGCAATATACCGCCGAGATATTACCGGGGCCTGTTCGATCTTCTACTCTTATAGCCGTGGTGTTCAGTCACAAAAGGTTATAGTAAGCAGTGACTGATGGTGTTTCATATTACGATAGCATTGCTTCCATGTGATTGACTAGCATAGCTATTCACAAATGCTTTCTATTCGATTTCGATTCGACAAGTCGTATGTCTATCTTTTTTTGGTATTTGAAAGCGAGCGAGATAGATTCGGAAAGTCGTATGACTTTCCGAATCGAAGCGTTTGTGAATAGCTATGCAGAACCCATATGAGAGGTAAGGTACACGCAGAACCCTGAAATACGTATTTCACTTCTTACAGTTGTGTGTGATCGTTTAAATGTCATATTATGTTGATCTTCCCTTCTAATTGATTTGTGTTGGGTGCAATGCCATTGGTATTCCAGTCCAAGCTGCTATGAATAAATAAGTCATTTTGTAAAATAAGTGCCAAGGCTGGTTATAAGACTCATTATGGAGTCTTTTTGTAAGGTTAAGAGGTCCATCTTTTCGCTCTGTTTGATTAGAATTTGTAGTAGTGTCTGATTGTTTTGTTAGTGAGATTGTGGTTGGTCATGGGATGTAGAAATTGGTCCAGATATTGCCTCTGCATATAATTTCTGATGCGTGTTTGTTGGGGCTCGTACAAGTTTTTTTTTTTTTTTAATTATTACAAAAAGTGTTCATTTAAGCGCAGTAGTACATACCCTCCCCGTCTGTACTTATGCTTTTGCGGTCAGAACGACATGCTTTGCTTGGTAGTATAGTTGCAGGCCTACCTTACTGCCTCCTTCAGAGGGAGTAAGGTGGCGGGGTCTTGAGGGTGAGCGCTACAGTCGTGTAGATCCTCAAGGCAAGTCTGGGGGATTCACCTTCCCGAGGTTGCCGCCCTGCTCTTGGTCTAATTCCATAAGAAATAGACGCAACGAAAACCCCCGGGCGCTTTTTCAAAATTCCCGAAGCCAAAATCCCAGGCTTAGGGTAACCCAAAACCCCATTCCCATGATCCTACGCCCAATCCCTCCTTCCTTTTTCCTTTCTCCTTTCGGTCCATGAAGAGGGGTAACCTCATCTCCAAAAAAACCCACAAACCCTCAACAAAAAAATGTCGCAGAAACGCCAAAATAATCCCAAGGTGGGTCCCGGCAATGCCGGGGAATCCCACGCCGACCCGTCGGTCAGCTCCCACCGTAATCTGGGGGGGGGGCACCAATTTGCCACTTAGGGCCGCGCCTTCTGCGCGGCCGGCTGCTTTAGCGCCAGCAGCACTGGCTGCGGCTTACACGCCACCCGACACGACCATGGCTGCGACCTCTGCGCCAATTGAGACGACGGCTGCGATTTCCGCGCCTACGACCCTGACACCCGTTATACTTTCCACGAGGGCCTGGCAACAGAGCATCGTTCGGAATAGTATAACGAACAACCCCGGAAATGACACTGACAATGCACGACTCTCCAGCCTTGACGGAGAACTCCGCGCGCTGGCACTCCAGCGCGAGACCACACCTCTGGACACCACGGAACGGGAAAGGAAGCTGAATCCGGTGGCCCTGGATTCATCTCTGTGGATGATGTACGCTTGCTGAAGCGTACATCATCGCGTGACCACTCAAGGGGAGCAGAGGACCTACGCACGAGCTACAAAGGATATTCCTGCGCGGCTCGCCGTAGCGATCTGCCTCTCGCCTCCATCACGTGACATGACCGCTGACGAGGCCGAGCACATCAAGCTCAGCCTTGAAGACCTCATCATGGACGCCGACTCCTCCAAACCACTCCCGGCCTTCCGCGGTTACCCTCGGGTTGCGGACGGCACGGTTCAGATGTGGTGTGAGGACGACAGCGCCCTGACCTGGCTAACAGACAACGTACCCAAGATAAGACTGCCCAACACAGACGCGACACTGATAGTGATGAAACAGTCCGACGTGCCGACCCGTGTCCGAGCAGCGCTATTTGTACCCAGGTATATTGGGGACATAGCGCGGCTCCAGAGCGTTCTGACTCGTCAGAACACTTGGTACGTCATAGGGAGGTGGTCGCTGTACAGGGCGACATCAGTCGGTGGTGATAACCATGGGACTTATTTGACCCTGGGTATCCCACCGGAGGAAGTTGAAAAGGTCTTGGGGAGGGAGCGGCGGGTATCGTACCTACTTGGGTCGATATACGTGCGCTTTTTCCCCAACACCCAACCCCACCCAGACCCCGCCAACCAACACCCAGACTACGACCACTAACACTACACTGACGCAACCGACACCGACAGAACTTGACATGACCATGACGCAACTGGAGGAGGAGATGGCTAGAACGGCAATGGCTGATGCCGTCGCTGGGAGCATGCCAACCTCGACACCAGGGTGGACAGAACAGCTGCTCACCTCGTCACCGTCGCTGAGCGACGACCGGCATGGACTGGAGGATGGGGGGGATTTATCCGATGGATCCGTCTCCTCATAACTCCACTCCACCACCACCGGCGCCCACGTCTAGTCCCCTAAACATCATCCAGACCAACCTCCAGCACAGCCAGACTGCCACGGCTTGCCTACGCAGGGAGCTGGAGATGAAACCCCGAACTATTGCCCTAATCCAAGAAGCGTGGATTCGAAATAACAGAATATGCGGCCTCGGAAACATTGGAGCTAATTCTCGACACACAGGGCACAGAAAAACCAAGGACCTGCGCCTATACATATACCCAAAGATGTGCCCACCACAACACTGACACAATTATGTTCCAGAGATTTGACAGCCGTCAGGCTCAAAACTGACGGCGATGCACCTTACATCGTCTTACATGCCAGGCGAGGATGAAGACTGCCCACCAAAAGAGATGGCCGACCTGGTAAGGTACTATGAAGACGCCAACCTGGACCTGGTCATCTGCACGGATTCGAACGCCCATCACCCGCTTTGGGGTTGCAATAAAGCCAACACTAGAGGTGAGGTATTATGCAAATATCTATTCTCCACTAACCTTAACATCGTTAACCGTGGTTCGGAACCCACTTGGGTCACATCTCGCGGACAAACAATTATTGACCTAACGCTGGCTTCAGAAAGCGCGACAAAACTTATCTCTAACTGGCACGTATCCAACGAGCCTTCTTGCTCTGATCATAGAAGGATTCGTTTCTCACTAGTAGCTAACACAAAAAAACCTGAACCTAGGCGCAACCCACGACGCACCAACGTACCCGGCTACAAACGGCTTCTGGCCTCACTGCTAACAAGGCATCAAACACCCCTAACTCTAACGGATCCCAAACAGCTTGAAGACACTGTAATTAAACTCTCAGAATATATAATCGAAGCCTACCACGCCTGCTGCAAACTACCAGATCCAAACACCAAGAGCAAGGGAAACTCTTGGTGGACTGCAGAGCTCGGCAAGCCCAGACAAACGATGCGCAAACAATTCAACAGAGCCAAGAATTCCAGGCTCCCAGAAGACTGGGAAGTCAGATTTGCCAGCAGGGCAGCCTGGCGGAAATTCTGCGAAGACATTGAATCGAACAGCGAAGCTGCGCGAGTAAGGAAGATCCTATCCACCGGTCAGGCTCGCACCCTCGGATCGCTGAAAAACCCAGACAACACGTACACAAAGTCGGACCATGAGACAAGTAAAGTTCTTCTGGAAACCCATTTCCCAGACAGCAGCCTCTCCGAGGACAGAGTATGGGCAAGTGAACCAATGCACTCACCAAGCGACCAGGACTGGTCCAGAGCCCGCACAGTAGTAACTGAAGACAGAATAAAATGGGCAATCAAGACTTTCAAACCATACAAATCCGCAGGTTTAGACGAAATTCTCCCAGCCCTATTGCAATGGGGAGTAGACGTCCTTACGCCATGGCTGGCTGTCATTTTCCAAGCCTGCCTAGCACACAGATATGTGCCACTTCAATGGCGAGAGGTGAAAGTCATTTTCATCCCTAAACCAGGCAAACCCGATTATACACAAGCTAAAGCGTACAGACCAATAAGCCTGACATCTTTCCTACTGAAAACCTTTGAGAGACTTTGTGACCGACACATTCGGGACGGACCTCTTCAGGAGCTGCCACTCCACAAACAACAACATGCCTACTCCACAGGAAAATCCACAGAATCTGCACTCCACAGTGTGATCTCCAAGACCGAATGTGCAGTAGACTACAAATGCTCCTCACTAGCTGTTTTTATTGACATAGAAGGCGCTTTTGACAAAACCATTTTTCATAGCATCAACGCAGCCCTCGAGGAACACGGCGTGGATTCGACCCTGCGAGGATGGATCACAAACATGCTCAGACTGAGACCCGTACACTACTAGAGCCATCGTGGCGAAAGGCTGCCCTCAAGGGGGCGTCCTCTCGCCACTTCTATGGAACCTCGTGGTAGACAGCCTCATCAAGCGTCTAAATGACAGGGGCTACTTCCCGGTGGGCTACGCTGACGATATAACCATAATAATAAACGGCAAACACGAAAATACACTATGCAACCATATGCATCAAGCCTTGAAAATGGTAGAGGACTGGTGCAAACAATATAAACTAGCGGTGAACCCTACCAAAACTGAACTCGTCCTTTTCACAAAGAAAAGAAAGTTGGCAACCTTACAGTTACCACGCTTCTTTGGGACCACCCTAAGCCTGTCGACTGAAATCAAATACCTGGGCATCTATTTGGATAAACAACTGAATTGGGCAAAACACACCGACTACATCACCACAAAAGCCAGCATAGCCCTATGGCAGTACAAAAGACTGCTCGGCAGAAATTGGGGCCTAAGCCCCAAAATCACCAACTGGCTATACACCACAGTCATCCGACCAATCATCACATACGGCTTGTTAGTTTGGTGGCCCAGGACCAACCTGAGCACAGCCCAGAAAGATCTCGAGAAGCTACAGAGATTTGCCTGCGTAGCAATCACCGGTAGCATGAGGATATCACCCACTGCTGCTTTACAGGTGATGCTGGGGTTGTCACCTCTACACCTCGTTGTAAGAGAGGAGGCGACCCTAGCGATTTTCAGGCTCGAAGTATCCGGCACCCTCAGTAAAGATTCCAGAATCAAACATACACGCATAAAAGATGATGCTATCAAGCGGCAGCCCATGATGGCATCACCCAGCGACAGAACCCTGAAGACCCACTGCTTACAAAAACACTACAACATAGAGCACACAGCGGAGACGCGTGACTACACTGGTCCAAAAGAGCTAAGGATCTACACTGATCCATCAAAGACCGACGACGGGACAGGCGCCGGAGTCTTCTCCAACGACCTAAACTAAAAATAAATATCCAAACCCCTGGGAATGCTCAACTCTGTCTATCAAGCTGAGTGTGTTGGCATTATCCAAGCGGCACACGCCATAGAGGTCAGGGAAGTTACGAATACCCATATTCGTATACTCTCCGACAGTGCCTCAGTCCTTCAATCCTTAAAGAGAAACCAGACCACGTCGAGACTAATACTAGAATGCCATAATGCCCTAGAACGTGTTACGGTACTAAACCACAACACGGTGACACTACAATGGATCAAAGGACACAGCGGATCACTTGGAAACGATGCGACTGATGAACTTGCCAGAAGGGGATCCAGCACAAAAGCCTTCGGACCCGAACCCATTGTGCCCATTCCTTTCAAGCAGCTAAGGAGTTGGTTAAAGGATCACACTCAAACGCAAGCGGGAAAATGGTGGACCTCGACACCAGGATGCAGGCAATCCAAGGAAGCTATGCCATCCCTGGACACGAAGCTAACCAAGCGCCTTCTGCGCCTTGAAAGAGATAGCCTGCGACTGGTGGCGGGGACCATCACTGGACATTGCTCACTGAACAAACACTTCCACACCCTAGGTATCACTGATAGCCCCCTGTGCAGAGCGTGCATGGAGGCGGAGGAAACTGTAGCGCATGTACTCCTCGAGTGCACCGTCGTCACCCAGATCCGTGAGGAGACTCTTGGTACACCGAGTCCCTTGAGGATGTCCTGAGAAGACCGGGAAGTTTGATCTGTTTCTGGAGGGAGGTGGGCTGGTTGGAGTAACGGCCACCATGGCTCACGTACAATGGCTCAATTTAGGGACTAAGTGCGGAAACCAAACCCTTAACATAGAACTTAGAACATAGGCGCAGTAGTATTATTTTTCATACGATGGTTAAATTAGTGCTTATAAATAAATTATAACTAAAATATTATTCAACAGTTGCAAGTAATGATAGTTGAATTCAGGTGTTAGTAGCGACCGTAGTAAGTGGAGCGGCCGAGGCGTTTATAGTATTTGGGTATACACCTTTTTTATGGAGTGGGTTTTTCGTTTCTCTGAGCTAAAATCTTTTTTAGACCTCAGCACAACCTTTATGGTTGGCTGGGTGGTCGCAAGAGCGAAGTGCTCATTTGGCAGGTGTGGTTCTATGTTTGTGTGCATTCTGAAATTTTGAGACCTTCTCAGCATTTGACACATCTATGAGGTAAATAAATAAATAAATATCGCTGGACATTACACACAGCGCCATCTAGGTGCCACACTAAGCAACGAGGCTTGTGTCGTGGACACCAGATAGTTGATACTACTACATAGATACTTTTTTGTTTGTAAATACATACTTATTATACATATAAACATCCATGACTCGGAAACAAATGTCCATGCTCATCACACAAACATTTGCTCCTACCGGGATTCGAACCCGGGACCCTAAGAACGTAAGGCAGCCTCACAACCGGTGCGCCATTCGGGACGTCATTCAGGTCTCATGCAATTGTTCTTAGATTGCCCATAGTCCCCAACATGTGTTTAATGTTTATACCCATGCGGGGGTCGTTAACTTGTCGGTGCTATTACAAATACATCATGTAGAACTTGCTAAAAATTAAAAATAATGTTCTGTGACTTCCCAACCTGCGAAATACAAAATTTAATTTATTGACGTCTCTACCTTGTATAGCCGAGTGCAATGAGACAATAAGATCTTGGGATTTATTTTGTTGAGTTCCTACAATATAAATATCGCCCCCATCCTAGTTGGCACTGCTCATACAAATTTTTAATACAGAAACGCGAGCCTGCACCCACACGTGTCTGACTGTACGCCCTTACCTTTTGCACTAGCTCCGCTTACCAACTAATCTAAATGAGCTACCAAGTTATAGAAATCATATTGAAGGCTGACATTTACACTACATTTTTTTTTTTCTTACACGAATGGTCTCTTATTCAACATTATTTCCAACAGCCAAAGAATTTTTTTCATGCCCATGGACTTTGATTGCAGATTTAGTATACATTGTCATACATAAAATAAAATACATGTATGCAAGATGGTAACAACATTACTAGGTACAGAACTTTTGGTTACTAAGACTTATACAAAGATAGTCCGATGATAGTCTTTAGCATTATTTTCAAGTAGAGAACTCCTAAATTAATCCAGGAATCAAATTACTTCAGGATTTCTTAATTAATTGTTTTCTAGATTTAACTCACCACATCCGAACTATACAAAAACACCAAATTAATGAGCATTCATCAACTTTACACATTCAATTCCTGCGTTCTCATTAGAAAAATCCTTAACAAAACCATACACACACACATAACCTTCAATACGAAAACATCCAAATACAGCCAAAGAAACCCTAACCAAATACAGACACGCCCCCCGCGAACGCAATATGGCAGGAAAAATATAAAGTACGAAGGTGTTCAACTTTATAATAATCTACCGGCGGATATCAGGAACACATCTTCTTTCAGCTTATTTAAAGCTAAACTTAAGCAGTACGTCACCAACAACACAAAACATTTAAGCTAGTATTTTACACAATAATAATTATGTCGACATCCAACCTACCTGCATTAACAAATTAAACTGTTAACTACTGGACTATCCTTTACCTTAGTTATATATTTATTCAATAAGTGAACAATGTAAGTTCTTTTAGAGTAAATAAAGAATCTTTAAACCTAACTCTTTAGACAATAAAAATAAAGTCTCACCTTTTTTCCTAGAAATCTTCATATCCCCCAAGAAGTCTTGGGACACAAAACATGAATCCTCCTTCGCCTGATTGATCACATAAGTCTCATCCATAACATTCAGCTGTCTATAAGACAAAACCTCTTTCAAATGATTTGTCAGCACTTTACCACCTACATCTATCCTTCTTATGGCATCCCGGTACTTCTTGCCATTAATATAAGGGACTATATTCGTAAAACTGTAACCGGTGTCCACAACAAGCGTACTTTTATTCTTATGGTCTTTCCGGTACTTGTAATCAGCTAAATCTGTAGCGTTTATACGAAGCAAAGAAGTACATTCGTATTCTTCAAAGAATATTTCTGTTATTGCTTCTTGAATGGACGCAAAGTTGAATAAAGGCTCAGTGATAATCAGAGGGGTTTCGTTAAAGTTCACAGGACAACATTCCTTACTGAACATGTAGTCCCATACAGTTTTTTGTGTATCCCAGTTGATTAAAAAACCTTTTTGGAAAGGGAGGATGTAAAAAAGTCCTGATGCGTCTCGACAATCGTCGATCTGTGATCCGATGAATGCGCGGCGCCTTTCTGACTTGGCTTTCATGATGCAGTTGGGGACTACCTTCGGCCCCAAGTTGGAGAAGCCTACTTTGGCTGAATAGCCCCCATTGTCCAGGATATAACATGATGTCTCGCTCATTTTTGTTTTTTTTCTGTTTTAGGTTACCGGTGGAAAATAACCAGCGGAAGTGCTATTACGTTGAGTTATACTTCTTAGCACTCATTTTTGCAGGCTAAATTCAATTAACACTAAATAAGTCTTGTAAATTTCACTTTTTTTAATGAAACATAATTATGTAGCATAGCGCTTCAAAACAAAACTAATGTCAGATTACATGACGTTTTAGTTTTTTATTTCAACTTCGACCCTATGTCTTTTTAGATTTATTTGAATATTAACACTGGTAATAATATTGAATAGAACGAAGACATAGATCTAGGTCCATGTAGTAGAATAACAGGATAAAAGGTCAAAAGTGTCCATGTAGTAGGGACCGGGGCCTCGAGAACAAAATAATGCTCATACATACAGTATGGCAAAATAGGGTAATGAAAAAATGAGGGCGCTGTTAGCGACTTTCTGGCAGCTCTTTGCAGTGCAGCCAATGATATTGCGCGGTTTTGACAGAAAACGTGACATTGCCAGGTAGGAAATATGTAGTTCCGCGATTCGCTACGATCTAAACTTTTTTGTCAGGCTTTAGATTGTCAGACTTGGCCGTGCGCTGGGCCCACAGAGCATCATAATATATACGGGGCTGGGCCAAACCATGGACAAACCTGGCCATACAGGGACAGGCAAAAAACAAGATGGATTTTATCTTAATGATGCTCTGTGATTGCGTGCATGCCTCAGGTAAAAAACACCTTGGGCGTGGCTGTCGTATCTAAAAGTTAGAATACCCTTGTACCAAAAGGAAGTCGAATCGTGCATCGAGTACCAAACAAGTCAAGTGCATTTCTAAATTAAATCATTTTTACCATGTTCCGACCAACGTTATATTGCAGTGCAATAGCTTGTGAAAATTCGACCGTCTCAAGACCAGAGTTATCATTTTTTGAGTTTCCTGATGATGTCAAAAGGTATGAAGAAATTAATATTAATTTTGACAAAACTGCCGCTATTTAGCCATTAAGCTCTGCATTTTCTTTGTAGTAGTTTGGCCGATGGCTCACAGGTCTTCCATTTATGCTATGAGCACGTTATGAATATCCACGCGTAATCCAAACTCATTTGTTTTTGATTAGTTATCATAACAAACCGTAAAAAAATATCGTGTTCATGACGACACCGCCTATGGCGCGATTTATACAGGAACGACGTAATAGTCATTATATACATTTGGAAATGCATGTGAACCGAGAAGGCTAAATGGATATTACGTGGGGGGTGGGGGCTAGAAAAGCTTAACTTCATATTGTCGACCAAGATTACCTATGTGCATTTTCCGCCATTTTGAATCTTCCTTCCTCCCCCTGCCCGAGGTGCACAGCTTTTTTTATAAGTTTAAAAAAATCTCATTTTGGGGTGTTGTTTTCGAAATATTTTTGACATTATAAACCTGATTTATGGGGGAGAGAGTTCCCCAACTCTCTTGAACGAAAGTTGAAATGTTCGGTCCGTTTCGCGTCCGCCAGCTAAAATCGCATGGGGGCGCTTCAGGTAAACCCCGTTGACCCCCGCACAGTGACACAATCCTCAAATCCAGGCGACTGGATTCCAAACCCGGGTTGGGTTTGGAGTCCAGTATATATAACGGATAATATAATAATAGCGTCGAGCGAGCTGCGGTCAACTTTGCGGCGCGCTAGAGATCGTAATTTTTGTCGAAAATAAAAAAAAGCGAAATTATAGGTCTGAAAACGCTCTATAAGTTTAATTTTACACATCTTTTCGATATCTATCAGGAGAAGAAAGAAATTAGCAAAAAACTAATTCACTACCGACATTTTTGGCTTTTTTGATCGATATCTCAATAACGATGAACGATAGGTGAAACCTGTAAAGGACTTTAATTGTAGATCGTAAAATAAGCAACAAAAAAGTATTGCATCAAAATTATCGTATCTCAACGGAGAACAGAGTTATTGTAAAAAAACTGAATATAACCCTCTTTTCAAGATGGCGGAAAATGCCGCCATGGGATCCGGAGGCGATAATCCTCGCGCGCCTGCATGAGTGGCGCGTGGAGGCACTACGCCGGGGGGAAACTCCGCTGCCGCGGCAAATTGTCGCTCAGCGGACAGACTTCCGGCGTGATCTCATGGCGACATTTAGAGAGCGACTGTCGCAACCCCGTGCATTGCACTATTGTGGCGATAAGTCCCCTCTTTGAGGAGTGGCTAGAGAGGCGCCACGGTGCCCTCACCTTCCGCCTGACGCAGGTCCTCACCGGACATGGTTGTTTCGGGAGGTTCCTGCACCTAATCGGGCGGGAGGAAACGCCCGGGTGTCACCACTGCGAGGATCGACCGGAGGACACGGTGTAGCACACCGTGCAGGTCTGCTCCGCTTGGGCGGAGGACCGCCGTGTCCTCGTAGCGGCATTCGGCGGCGGCGACCTCTCGCGTCCGGCCCTGGTTCAATCCATGGTCCGGAGCGAGAGGGAATGGGACGCCGTCACCTCCTTCTGCGAAGCAGTCATGCTAGCGAAGGAGGTGGCGGGACGTGAGAGGGTGAGAGCCTCACGTCTCAGCCGCCGCGGGAGACGCATCGGGCGTCAGGGGCCACGTGGTGGCCCCCGGCCACCGTAGGCGCGGGCCTGTGGCCGGTGAGCTATGGGCTAGCTCGCCATCCGTCCGTCATATGACGACAGGCCGTGTCGACAGCGCGTTCGTGTTCCACGCGCGCCTCAAAGAGAGTCAGCAAACAGGAAGGGGTCCGATTGGACCGATGCCTGCCAGGGTTGCGGGACTGTTCGAAAGAGATACCGCGGCCCTGGAACACAAACGGCAAAGGAAGGAACATGGATGGGTTTTAGTCAGTAAAAGTCTGACACTCCCTCCTGCTCAGCCTAGAGCGGGAGGGGTTATTGGATGATTTCCCATCCGAAAAAAAAAAAAAGATGGCGGAAAATGCACATAAGAAATCTTGGTCGACAATTTGAAGTTAAGCTTTTCTAGACCCCCCACGTAATATTCAAAAAGCCTTCTCGGTTCATATGCATTTCTAAACCATTTTTTCCGACTTAATGACATTACTTGGTGAAGACGCAGCGCATGATGCCTGTTCATAACGTTTTCATACAAGACGTACGAAGGCGATGTGTCGTTTATGACCACAAAGTCCATTTTAAGAGTTTTAAATTTTTAACGTGATTCGTATTATGATTCTGATAAAGCAGCCATTTTAGGCCACGTTTGCCCCGCGAACATGACCAGCAGGGCTATTGCGTATCTCTGTTGATAGTTCGTAATGATCACCACTTGGCGAGTTTTGATAATTAAACCTTAACCGTTCTTGTTTGTTTCAACTGACGCTACACGTGCAGAACTGTCATTGTAAAATTTAAAACTCTTAAAATGTACTCTGTGTTCATAAACATAAAGACCATTTTAAGAATTTTAAATTTTTAACGTGATTCATATGATTCTGATAAAGCTTCCATTTTAGGCCCACGGATAAAGCGATAAAGCGGCGATTTTAGACCCCCTGTAGACTGTAACTATTTCATGGAAAAGTCATACAATGGGGTTAAATGAACTTAGAGGGTTGTACCTACCTATTGATGATTTTAATGATTATAATAATTCTATCACTACTTAATAATGTAATAATAACTACTTTATTTTTAAATAAACTTTCGTTTCAGTTCTCGCATAAATGGTTCCCATTACCCGGTTTTACCCTACGTTGACGCCTATGTGTCCTATTGTCGTCGTTGTTTAAATGTAGGAACTTACTTTAAGTCTTCTTTTTAGCATTATGTAAGGACCAAATATTATATGAAACATTTTCTGCGAAACGAACTTCTTTGAAATTTCTGTCTGCGAAACAAGGGGACACCGGCTCACACGACTATCAGCACAATGATCGCTGAGTCCACATTCCACAAGTCGACAACCTTACAAGCCTAATGAAGCTTGATTTGCATAATAGTTCTTTTTTTTTCAGACGTAAGCAGTGGCTCGTCTTAATATTACGAAAAGATTTGATTAACGTAGAGCTGGGACCGGAGGACGTTGTTTGTGAAGAGCACTTTGATGCCGGCCACATTATACGAGGTACAGCGCAACCGGTTTGGAACAACGCAACTTTACATGATCTTGCAGTTCCATATAAATTATACTTCAGAAAGCGTCACCTCTTAGGACGCAAGACCAGTAAAGCTAACCAATGTACTCAAACAGAAACAACCAAGGCGACTCAAACCGACGACGACGTAACACCAAAGCATTAATTTAATTACTCACTAAAACCAAGGACGCTGATCGAACCATTATTACAATATACAGAAAGACGCAATGCTCCAGAATTGTTTATTATTAGCATTTCAGACGGTGGAATGTGTAAACCATGTACTTGCTAATATCTTCACGCAGTGCAATGACGTAAATCAATGTTTCCTTGGATTAGTAAGATGTTTACTGCGGATATTATTGTTTAATCCGCTTCCAGTAAGCACAAAAATCCTTGCCCACTTTTCGTCACAGATTAAAGGACTAAGTACTTATATCTGCATAAAATGGAGCGCTCGCGCGTGCTCGAGGATGCGCGAGGAGACTTATGTCTGCGTCGAATTTTGTGGGCGAGGATTTTTCCGCTTAGTGGAAATGGACCCTAAAGGCGCTGCCCCGCTGGGAGCATTCGCCTATAATGTAACAGTTCAAATTCACTTGTTTCTGTACAAATTCTATTTCTATTCAGTATTTTTGATACCTATAATTTGAATATATTTTCGCTCGTTTAAGTACGGGTAGTATTTAAACGAGCGACCCTAAAAGATAAAGGGTGTAACAAGACACTTAACGAAGCCGAAACGCACTTATTCTCCCCGTCATTGCGATCATTTTTTTGTTCTAGACCATACCTGGGAACCCTCTAGTTACGGAGATATTGGGCGGTCAAAGCTACAACTTCTTCACAAGTTTTTTCAAATGCATGTTTTATTTTTATTGTAAGGACCTCTACGAGCCCCGTCTGAGCCCGTACTATTCGATCTATCTATCAGCAGCAGCACAATGTTTTGAGTGCGTTACATCGAGTACCTACTACATAAAACATGATGATTTTTAACCACAAAAAAGAAATCGTTTCCCAACAATATTTTTTACGTAAAGTTATATATTTTGATTTACCTTATGCTTGGTCGACGGCTTCGTGAAGGGTTCTGTTACACCCTGTATTATTATAGAATTTATTTCGGGCTACGCCCATAATGTTTTTAAAATAGTAATAATAGTCTTAGTAACTAGTGTTAGCATGGGCGCCGGCAAGATTATTTTCAGAGGGGTGCATTTTCAGTGCTATGAAAACAGCTTGAAATATTTTGCACTGCATCTCGGATATTTTAGATTTTCTTCAAAAAAGAGCCTTTTTTGAAGGCCTTTCCTTTTTTCACGCCTGATGAAACCGAACTCAAAATTTTAGCACCCACCTCGAATTTGATAGGTTTTCTTTTTTCCTATAATGTAGAAATCGTGCTAATTCTACCTTCCTACTTTTATGGGCCTACTCTTGACCTCAATCTTGTATCTACTACATAAAAAGAAAAGCTTATGGTCGCAAAGGACTTACGATGTCTGAGCGAACTAAGCGAGCTCGATTAAATTAGGATATTCTCGGATAAATTAGGTTCTTTTTGTTCGTATGTATACAGAAACCAGATAGGAGTACGAACGAGCGAACCGAGTTTGAATTTTTTTGCTTTCCGCCTCGGATAGATTGGTTTCTCCATAGTTTCCCGAGATCTCGCACCCGGAGACTCGAGGCGTAATAAGTGGCCTGTGCATGCTGTGTTCACAGGAAAAGAGTATGGGACACTTTTATTGACAAGGTAATTAACAAATCTGGACAACAACCCAGCCGTCTTACACCGGCGCTACACTAGGTACACGTTGCCGCCAACGCTCGTACCAACGTTTGTCGGTTAATTTCCTGAGCGTCCACACGTTGGCAATTATACCAGTCCTCCTCAGCCTGACTCGTCAGAGCCAGCGTGAAGATTTGCGCCATAGAATTGGATGTTCCCGGTAAATTTCTAAAAAATCGATTACTTTTTCATTTGTTGGTCGGTCGGCGCGCGCTCTGGATGCGTGTTGCAACAGGACTCAGGACTGAGCAAAGCGCCAACTTGTGGAGGGATTGCGAACGTTGGCGCAGGTTCCTTTGATAAAATCGACACGCCTCGGCCAACTCCCAACGCTCGTCCCAAGGTTGCAGCTACGCGAGCTAAGCAAAGCCCCTCCTGCCAGTGCTGTCCAGTGTCTCGATACGTCATAAATCAGATACGTCCGTCAAATTCAACATCATAAATCATAACCCTGACTGAGCTTTCGGTTGGTTCTTGGTGTGTAGTTTAGTTCAGGTTAGCTTAGCTTGCCTAGTTTAGCTTCAGCATAACTTAGTTTTCGGTGTGCAACCCGCATGAACGAGTGGCGTTGGGACCAACGTGTGGAGCCGACCTTAGGTTTTTACTCCCACAGTAACTTAATAAAGAAAATCTAAATCTTTTCTATGTATTATCTAATACTTATCTTTCCCAAAACTTTCTTGCACTTGCACCCTGCTGCCGGCGCCCGTGAGTGTTAGTAGACATATACGGTTAATTCCATCAAGCCCTGCGGTCTCGACATAGATAGTTAGATACCGATCGCAAAACAACCGAATTCGGTCGCAAAGTCGACGATGCTGATATAAGGTGGAAGCCCACACCGGCGGGTCGCGTCCGGCTCGCGTCCACCTTAAATCCGCATCGTTATGGCTTGGCGATCGCTATCCATATAGAGACTGCAGGACCAGGAGTTACATTCAATGACGCAGCATTGGATACTCTCCCAGCTGTCTGCGAATACACTCAAGATAGTGTTGGTACTGCCACGAAGACGAGCAAGCAGGGAAGAGCGCTTCTTTTACGTATGATGGGCGCAAAACCATCCACATATAAGTTGTCTTTCGGTGACTATCTTTGACATGCAGCCAGGCATGGCAGCCCCAACACTATGTTGAGTACGTAATTATACTGGATACTAGTGCTGCATGCACGTAAACCATAACTTGATGACCCGAATGGCGCAGCGGTAGTGAGGCTGCCTTACGTTCTTAGGGTCCCGGGTTCGAATCCCGGTAGGTGCAAATGTTTGTGTGATGAGCATGGACATTTGTTTCCGAGTCATGGGTCATGAGTCATATGTATAATAAGTATGTATTTAATAAAAAAGTATCTGTGTAGTATTATCAACTATCTGGTGTCCACGATACAAGCCTCGTTGCTTAGTGCGGGACCTAGATGGCGCTGTGTGTAATGTATATTATTATAACAGCGATATTTATATTATATTTATATCTGGTCCACAGGCTGCACGTGTAAACGATTTTAAACAGCGTAGGTAATCTTGACCACCTCTGTACATCGCGCAAACGTGCGGGCCAGCATATTACAGCGTACCGACAGCGATGTACGTTTTTGACAATGTCCTTAATATATTTCAAATCTTCAATAACGTAATTACTTAAAACTGGTCAGCCTATACATATAAGGGTGAATTGTCTCACTGCTGGGAAAGCTTCCCAAATTCCTTCCATGAATTCTTTTCCTCGGACTAGCCCTCGCAGTACACGTCCCGGTTTATTATTATAACAAGATATAATTATAATGTAAATAGCTATGTACCAATGTGTTAAATATATCATCAATATATCCAATATTCCAACATCATAATTACGTAAATTGTTTTTCTTTAACCTTTTGAACGCCAGAGAATAAACGCACGCGCGTGCCCCTTCATGCCAATTTTACCTATTATTTTGTGACATATTTGTGTAGTTTGGTGTACAGGGCACGCGCTTGCTGGTCACGTATATGTGACGATGGAGTTCAAAGATCCCACCCTTTCCTCTTGGAGTCAATAAAATTGTTTAGCAGTAAATTCTCAGCACATGGCAATAGAAAGTAACAATATTATACTTAGTACTTCTTAGTACCATGGTATCACAAGCAAGTCCAAACCGCAGTAGAACAAAAACAAAGAGATAACTCTATTCGGAATTTATTAAATCATAATTTATGATAACATGTACAGTTTGCTAGCTTAAACCTAAAACATTTGATGCGGTAACACACTTGAAGCTTACCTGTAAAAAAATAACAATTCATTAGAACATGAGAACTAACAAAAGTCAATGACCAGGTGGCCTACCATGAAGTCAGCAGGAGTAATTCCAGTGTGGGAAAGAGACAGAGCTATACAGGTCGTCTAGCGCCATCTCTTTCACACACTGGAATTACTCCTTCTTTATGACGTCATGGTAGGCCACCAGGGTTGGTTACTTTTTATTTATTCCAAACGAAACACTAAACATGTAGGAGAAAATGACAAAACATGGGATATTTTGTATTGCTGTATAGCTGAAAACTCAGTCCAAACTGAAATAAATGAGTTTTAACAGGGTGATTTTTACGCTAGTCCATCAGAGCTAATTCCAACACTACCTACAGTTAAAATAGTCAAAGGAACCATGGTCTGGTTAAGGAGGAAAATAAACATTTCGGTTTTAGCTTTTTGACCAGATGCCTTTTTTTTTTTTTTTACCGATGGGAAATCATCAAATAACCCCTCCCGCTCTGGGCTGAGCAGGAGGGAGTGTCAGACTTTTTTTGACCTATGCCTACGCCCAGGAATCAAATCCGACACCTTGAAAAGAAAAGGCACCCTTGCTCCATTAATGTTCATTCCATATGGTCACTGGCGTTAATTAAGCTTCCACTCCACAAAGTACATTTAGGCTGCGGTACCACCAGAGATAAGAGCGTAGCGAGGGATGTATGTGAAAGTAACTAATAAATACCTCTTCTTTTTCACAGCTTCAGGTATTCTAGCTATGTGATTGGTTAGTTTCACACACATCTCTTTCATCCCTCTAGTGGAAGCGAAGCCTTATGAACATGTTTTTATGTTTGAAATGTACTCTTCTGAATGATTTATCTACATCTACATTACAATACATTTGTAAACATTGGATATTGTTCAATAAAGAAAGATTTTTTGAAAAAAAAAAAACATATTTGGCGTTGATTAAATAAATAAGAACAAAAATAATTAGACATCTAAAAGATCTGTTTTTCACTAAGTAATGATGCATTACTTGTCTGTAATGCGTTTCAAATGAGAATAGGACTGACCTCGCGCCATATTATGACGTGCAACCTGTCAAATTGAATAAGTTCTGTAGGGGCAGTAAAAAACGATAAATAATTGATAAAATGTTTGTTTACTGCCACTTTTAAGCCTATCAATACAGGGCGAGAGCATACCATAACAAAAAAAAAATGTTGGCGTAAACATAAAACAATAGGTTCTTTGATTCAACACTTCCAAACTCCTAAAAAAAAGCGTATACAGATTTTCGCATGTTAATCGACTAAATGTTAATCTTTGATGAATAGTACCAGTGGTTTCTAAGATGTCCTTGGATTAAACACTTCCACCTTCTTAAATAAATGATAATAATGTGAAGACACATTTTTTTTTTTGATATTGTATATCCTGTGAATGTTTTCACAGGATATACAATATCAAAAAAAAAAAGTGTAAGTAAACAATTTTTTGCTAGCCATACTTTACAAGTGACAGTTGATTGAGGTCATTGACTTTCCATTTCTTATTTGGAACACATTGTACCAGTTTCTAAGGACTGCATTTGCACTACTCACAAGAATACTTATTACAACGCATAGATGTGCACCTTCACTAACATTTCATAAAACCTATTTTGTCTGAAGGGTTTGGCAGAACTGCAGAAGTGACACACCCACATTTCATTAGTTATGTTTAATTCCCACGTAATAGGGGACGAGCCTATTGCCCTCAACTGAGCACAAATTTAGACTCTATAGCTGTTACTGAGAAATTTCTTATGGGAAAACTCAATGGCACTGCCTTGACCTCAAACCTCTTCAAACCTCTTGACTTTGAATCCAAGACCTCACACTCAACAATCACTAGATCAATGAGGCAGACTTTTACTTTTTAGTTAAGACCACCAAGGCCAGAACTGCCTGCAGGTTCTCAAAGGCTCACAATTCTGCTCTTCTTGCATGAACTTATTACATTACGGAATCAAAAACATAAAAAAATATTTTAATTAAATGGGAGGTCTCCAATTAAATAATTATTTGAGACAACATCTAGATAGGCCAAATACATAGGATGCTTCAAGGAGGTTCATAATATCATGTTCCCATTCTTCTCCATAGAGATCTACGCTTTGGTACGGACAACTAGTCCTTTATGCCATGTGACTGGGACTGTAGCTTAATTTTTTTTGTTATAAACTGAAACCTACTTGGACAATACACCATTCAAATGTTTTTGAGTTTGTGTTCAAGTACAACCTCCTTGGAAAATCCATAGATTACTCTACGGTTATAAAACAAATGACTTACTTCTTGAGGAGTTGATGACGGCAGATCAGGTAGGGGGCAGCCAGACCGGAACCAAAGTATCCGATGAAATAGACTGTCAGCTTGTAGCGGTTGTTGATGTCGAAGGGCAGGTTCTGAAACAGTTTGATTGAAATAATGTAGAATGGTGTCTTGTAATGCAAGAAATAAATTGTCTCATTTGAATGTTTCTTGTTTACTTTGAATAAAATGCGCATCAATCATGTTTTTACCTATTTAACCAGAAATATGACCAGTTATTTTTCTGTTAGAGTTTAGCAAAAAAAAACCCCAGCGCACTTATTGACTCAGTTAGTAGTAGATACTTAACCTATGATGTTTTCGTTTTAATGTTAGGAAATTCAATATCGGAATTGTCTGTTGATAATAGAGTTGAAAAAAGGAGCATTATTCATTAAATTTAATTATTTGACTGTAATAAAAACAATTGACTGACGCATACTTAGATTATGTAATGACGTAAAATTTTGAATGAAGAACTCACCTCGCCAGGTACACCTCCATGTGAGTGGTTCCTCACCATGGTGGTCATCACATTCCTGCCCATTTTGTTAGAAACACGAGCTAAGGGAGCAAACATTTTGTTATTTCAAGATTTTCTTGGCAATCTCGCGAAAAACAGAAATTCGATTTTCTCCACGAAAAGAAGTGAAGTTTTAGCAAAAACTACCACTGCGTTCCTGTTGTTTTTATTTCATGGTAGTTTTTGGAATGAACGCATCTGTAACTTTGGAAAATAAAAATGAAACTGCATCTTGTATTTTCTATGACTTATATTTGAGATTTATCTACATAGTTAGTTACAAAATTATTTCATAAATAATTAAGTTTAACTTTCGTCCGATGGAAACTGAAACAAAAAAAAAACTATATTATTTCAAGACGCATGCTAAGCAGCACTGTTGTGTTATAGGGCCATCGGCTTATTAAACACAGCTTCTTAGCCTCTCAGGGTTCATTACCCATTATTTGAGACTTAGGTAAATGCAGGTAAAAGGCTTTCAAAATGGATTTTGAAGCCCGTCTACCCCTTTTGAGGGTGCGCATGTTACGTCAAGTGATACCCATCACTTGACGTTGTTGACCCTGGAAATGAATACCTTCACTGAAATCCTGACAATGGTTATCAAGAACACAATTCAATCAACGTTTTCATGTTTCAAAACAATGAGCAATAAAATTCAGTCGGTATTCTAGGGTAATATGGGGTCAAGTTTAATGGTGGTCAGCTGTCTCAAGACTAAGCGACGTTAGATTATATTATACGTTTGTACGTACCTAATTACGTAGGTAGGTATCATTTATTTATTGAACTCGATACGATGTACAGACGCCAGCACATCAAGCTAGAAGCTACTACAATCTGTCAAATTTCTCTATTAGATTGTCAATTAGATCGATGGAAAATTAGATGGAAAATTTGACAGTTTCGGGTAGCGTCTGGCGTCTGTACAACGTAGGTACATAAAACAGCAAATACATTCACTAATTAGCACAGTACAAGTTAAACGAAGTTCATTTAAATAATTATCTATTTATTTACGTCGTTAGATCAAGATTATGATTTTGACAGTGATGCAAAATTAAAGATAAAATATCTGGAAGAACTGTAAAATGAGTATTTATTTCTAGATAAATAATAGCAAGATGTTATTAACATTTTTAACATTGTGTGGTTTAAAACGACGAATGTACCTACCTACATTTGACATTGACACCAAAATGAGTGCGTAAATATTAACGAGGAATAATAAAGCTTCCGAAAAACAAATTAACTTCCAACGATCTGTGTTGACTGTAATACTAAGCTTGGTTAAAATTTATTACCGAAAAACTCATACAAAACCAAGAAACTAACCGGAAAATTGTTGTACACACGGCTACACATCAAGCTATACATTTCCAGTATAAGCTGACCTCGCATTGTACGGAAATCCTATACAATGCGAGATCAGCATAAACTGGAAATGTATAGCTTAATGTTCAAATGACATTTCTACGAAAAGCAATATTTAAAAAGAATTTCAAAAAAAAAAAAAAAAACGAAAAAATACTAAGTTTCCGCAAACAGGACAAGACTCGTTATGTCTAGGTATAATCATTGTGGTTCCTACCTACCACAAAGACTCAGTAGTATAAATACCACTTTTATGGTTTCCTGTGTGTCAGTTTTAGAACGACTAAAATACTAACAGCTATGGGCTTTTCTTCCTTCTGCTAGCAACCACCAATCTGTTTAGCAATAACAGCCTTTAATGTTCCCACTGCTGGAACACTCGGCCTCCTCTCAATGAGAGGGAATGGGCTGTAATCCACAACGCGGGCCCAGTGCGGGTTGGTAGATGTCACATGTCTTCGAAGTTTTGGTTCTAGGACATCCTGGTTTCCTCACGATGTTTTCCTTCACCGGCGCGGGCGCCCGCGGATGCGCCGCGCCGCGGGCGTGTAGGTACGTCGTGTACGACCAAGATGTTTGTATATCGACGAGGCGAAACGAGTATAGCAAGTGGCGTTCTGTAATTTTTGTCTACCCCCATGAGAAAAAGGCTGAATCTACAGGGTGTAACAAGACTCTTAACGAAGCCGAAAGCCACTTGTTCTCCCGGTCATTGCGACCATTTTTAGGGTTCCATAGCCGCATGGCAAAAAACGGAACCTTTATAGATTCGTCATGTCTGTCTGTCCGTGTATGTCACAGCCACTTTATTCCGAAACAATTAGGACTACACAGTTGAAATTTAGTAGATAGAAGTATCCTGTAAACCGCTTTACGATATTTAAACAAAAATAAAAAAGGGTCTAAGGGGGGCTCCCCATACATGGAACTGAAGCATTATTTTTTTTTCATCACACTTGTGAGTACGAGCGGGGTGTCTGTAAATGTCTTTAAATACAAGTGCGATTCGGTCTCGCGCACGAAGGGTTCCGTATCATTATCTAAAAAAATAAAAATCTCTTTTAACCTAATGGATGTGTTTATTCTAGAGTGCCGCCGGCAATTTATTATTTTAGGTCAAAATAAAATCACTTTAAACAGTATTTTTTTTGCTTGGATATCATTGGTTAGACGTACTGAACGCTGTGTTAAAATTTGTCCATCTATTTTAATGGGACCTTATAGACCTCAGTATCTGGTATAAATTGCAACTTGCTAGGTCCACCCGCTCCTGAGAAACACTCGGTGGTAAACTGGTGACACACGGACAGACAGACGGACAAGAGCGTGATCTTATAAGGGTTCCTTTTTTACCTTTTGAGGTACGGAACCCTAATGATATTAAGGTTTCTAAAACCGTTTTTTTCAAAGTTGTTCATTTGAAAGATATACACTTCCAATGTGGTAAAATGTGTCCTCTCTAATTTCTAAAGAAAAATTCTGAAAAAAATTGGATTGTAAATAAAACTTTCAAACAAAATTGGTTTAAATAAGATTTGATGTTTAGTTTTTGAGATATGGAACTTTTTCATCAAACTGCAGCAGTTACTTTGTCTTTCATTAGCATACTAAGTATATAAAATGAATTCAGTTTTTCTGTTGAATGTAAAACAATTCAACATATGAATGAGCCTTCAAAATACATGTTTTTTATCTAAAATTTTTAAACCCCTCCACGACCCCCTTACTATGCAATCTATCTATCAGCACAATGTTTTGAGTGCGTTACATTGTGTCCTACCGTAACGTAATTTTTCACTCACCCAAAAAAAAGTCGTTTCCCAGCAATAATTTTTGCGTAAAGTTAATTAGTTTTGTTAAGTTATTTAGTTTGATGTACAGAATGCTTGGTCGACGCCTTCGTAAAGGGTCTTTTTACATCCTGTATATGTATTTCGGACATAATAATATAAATTAGACTTGCACGACACGCCTCAGTAATGTCAATTAGCACTAATTGCCACAGAAACGAAAAACCAATAGTTTTTTTTGTTCTGTGCTTAGTGCTAATCAATTAAAGTAGGTCGTCGTGTTTGCTCGTTAGAAACCTTAATTACAGCTTTCTAATAGGAACCAGAGTAAGCTCTTACTTGAGTTGATTAAATAAGTTGGTAATATATACAATGGATATACCAATACAATAAGGCTGAAGAATTTGTTTGTTTGTTTGAACGCTCTAATCTCTGGAACTACTTTTCGGATTTCACAAAAAACGTTTGCTATTGATAGACCGATTCTTGAGGGAGGTTTTATGCTATTTCATGTTACGTTACGACACATATGAGTCGAGCAAAAAGAGAAACCGTGAGTGAAACAAGGAACCACAATTAGTTTTAAAATAAAGCTACTCGATGATTAGTACCTACTTATCTACTGCTGGTATACCGAGTACCTTTAGCCCATACTTAGGTATCAATTACGTGTATTACGGTGTATTCAATATTATATTTTGGAAATTTGTTTTGTACTAATTAAGTATTATATTTAGGTATTTTTGTTTTTTTATTTGTTAATTTGTTTTGATGTTATGATTGTGTAACTATGTATCTTGCACATTA
Source organism: Eugnorisma glareosa (assembly GCA_947578425.1). Lineage (NCBI taxonomy): Eukaryota > Metazoa > Arthropoda > Insecta > Lepidoptera > Noctuidae > Eugnorisma > Eugnorisma glareosa. The sequence goes on along the minus strand of OX387985.1, from coordinate 4,663,825 downwards.
GTGAGCTTAATGGCGGATGGAGAGCAGATAAAGCCTGCGCGAAGCAATTACATAGGTCTTTACTAGATCAAAAATTCGGGCATATGGGAAAGCTGTTGGTCATCTGTCTTGCCTGTTCTCAACTATGTTGTAGTCGGCTCCAGTAAGAAGTTTTTATGACTGCCTATCAGACCTTCACAACCCATCAGTTACCGGCAAACACGATGACTTTGGTAACACTGTAGGTTGGCACCATTGTTGGTAACAAAGCCACTGAACTGAAAATTAGCCAGGTCATCCACCCAGGATGTTCACGCGTAAGACCTCGTAGAGACTCGCACAGACCAGGAAAACATGGGACAAATGGCTGGAATGACTGCCGATGATGATAATGATATCTTACCAAGTTTAGTTCTTGTTCATCTGGTGCCACAGCACGATGAAGGGTGCCGCGATACCGGTGCCGACATACCAAAAGAAGTTGAAGGTCACGCGCGTGCGATTGTGGATGTCGAATGGCAGGTTCTGGAATCAGAAGACATTTTGCTTTAATTCAATAAAAGATATCATCCGACAAGTTATAGTCACCGCGTTCTAGCTGTTTTAGAAAGCAATGGCTTGGCACGTGACGATGGCGAAAGATCAGATGGCATGTCTTTGTTTCCATGCAAGATGGGTCAATCTTTTAGTCTGGGATGCAAAATGTGTCCATAGGTAGTCTTGCGCCAGCCATCTCATCTTCCCGCTTCACGCTTCCTGTGACCCATCGACTGGCTCTTATCTTGGCCAGAGGCACAGTATAATTATATTGTGCTAGAGGCTTCCATATAAAGTAGCAATGCTACCAGTCTCTTGGGCACATTACTGTTGACAGCGTTGATGAGGAAATTTTGAACGCTACATAAAGAAATATCTTTACATTCAATACCGTCAGTATGTTTATGAGGTGCACTGAAAATTCTGCTACGATACGAGTGCTGATACTTAATGTACCCTGGGCATCAACCCCGTCAGGGTAAGGTTGAAAAGTTGAAACTGAATGAGCTAATATTGTTACCACATCATGAGTTATTTTTACGTTCATGCGAATACGAAAAAAAATAAGAGTCTTCATTAAATTTAGGTACTTTCTGTGGAATCGGCATGAGCGTACTAATATGATCTACTTTGTTAAAACATGAAACTCTGATTAATACGGACAAGTAGGTATACCAAGTTAGACAACACAGAACTTGTTAAGATTAAGTGTTTAGTTTAGGGCAACGGGGCAAAGTTGGCACGGAAAAGAACTGCTGGATAATTTGCAAATGGAACTATTTGCTGACACTTAAAAACGCGATATTTGCATTCAAAAACACTTTTTACCTGATTTGGAAAATAGCAAACTTGTTTCGCCTAATAAAGCCGAATAAATAAGTGTATTTTCCTAATTCCAACTTAATGAAAACCAATGTAATGCGACACCCTCTTAGATGGATTAGATTTTTATGACTCTAACAAAAGAAGATATGCGCGTTTCGCAAAGTAATTGCTCGCGTGTTGTATGTATTTGTTCATGTACAGTATTGAATAGTGTAGTTCGCGAGTATGTGTGGTTTTACAAACAATCATGGCTTTTGTAAACATGCATTCAGTCTGAGCCGATGTTATGACTTGTGGCTTATGTGGATATAAGGACCGGTTGTGTTCATCACAGAAATTATAGGAGAATAAGCTGACCTCTCATTGCATGGAAAAACTGCACAATACGAGGTCGACTTACACTGGAAATGTTTCGAAGTCTTAGCCATATGTGGACGTGTGAATTTATCTGCGTGCTATGTATAAAGACTTATTTAGCTTCCCTTGGATGTTAGTAATGTCGTAGGGAGATTTAAATAAATATTAGGTACCTATGTATAAAGTTTGCGACGAAATCTCTCTCGACATGTCGTCGCAAAAAAAAATGATACCTAACTACATAACAGTTAGGAGTGCCAACATTGGACATTCTGACACACCTACTTCTCCCCAGCGCCTCATAAAATTAAGTAAACTAGCGTTTACACGCTCCAACTCCACCTATAAGACGTGACAGTTTCAGTACAGACACTTCTGTTTTATTCCTTCCCTGCTAGGTGATTAGGGTAGCCTAACTGAACGTACTCTTACGTGTGTATTTTCAAGATTCAGCCACGTTTCATTCCAAAGAGTTCGTTTTACCGTATTACCTACATCAATTTATTTTTGCTGGACATTACCAGACGGTCTTACTACCGACCACTAAACTCGTACTTGCAATTTAAAGCGTATTCATATTCATAACTGAGACTGATCGAACCCATTAAAGGAAAAATCAGGATTGACAATCCTATGCTCTATTACGGTGTGTGTACCTATAAAGGAATCTATACTAATACATACACGTAGGTACTTATCCATGCATTCGTATGTATAAAACTTTGTTCTAGCTAATCAAATACTACTTATATTTGCAAACAAGGACAGGACTCATTTTCTAGGCTTACTGAGACCCACTTAATCAAGCATTAACAATACCTATATTCGTACTAGGCGCGTCTTTAAAAGGACCAAAAAACGTGCTTCACTTCCAAAACTAGGTATACTTTTATGTAGATGTAATTATGTAACAAACAAAATTAAGAAAAGTCTAGACTTACCTCTCCAGGAACACCTCCATGGGATCCGTTTCTAATGAAACTCCTCATCACATTTCTTCCAGACTGGTTTGAAATCCTTGCTAGTGGACCCAACATTTCGACTCTTTTTCTTTACTGACTGAACAAAATGGCCAGGTATAGGCCGATAAGATAATGGTATTGGTTATCGGGTGGGTACTGACTGGGCGGTGGGCTGATAAGCTTCAACTGAAGTGTTCGGATTGCAAACGGATACGTTGGTATAATCCGTCGAAGTGAAATTGACGGAGAGTTGGTGTAGTATTCATGTGCGAATGAGAACCTATTGAAAGTGATTGGGTTGTAATGTTGTTGCTGTTGAGGAAATTGGACATTTTAAGGATTGTCTGGATTGATTTACATAAGGGAAATATCAAATTCGAGGTATTGAAAGTAGATTATAACAACTACGACTCTGTGAGGCCTTGTTATTTGTATTGCGATAACATACTCAGGTTTTGGGATAGGTAGAATAATGAGTTCGTACATGACATGGAAATAACTATTGTAGTTCTACTGAAAATATTAAAAACACACTTTTATTGTGACTACAAATAAAACTAAAATAAATAAAAATAGAAGACTAAAAGTAAGTAGGTACCTACCTACCTAAATATACAGGATGGAATTTTTCAATACCACCTGCAGGGAAAGTAGGTACTCTAAAAACTGGGGATAGAAATTTTTACTCAAAGTAAACATTCCTTTATTTTTAAAAAGACATAAATCTGCAAGATTTTCAAAATTTCGCTTTAGCCGGTTTAGCTGGTACAGCGTACGGCTAAAGCGAATTTTCTCTTATCCCATTGAATTTATAAGTCTAGATTTCATGGTTTTCCTTTCATTTAATTTATAATACTTGTTAGAGAGATTTGATCCATATGATTGACCCTATCTAGTGATGCCATAAAAGTACAGAATGTTATTTTTTTGGAATTTAGCCGGTTTGATTCCCGAGTGTGCCATGTTGGATGGCAATGCTAATTCTTTTGATGTTTCTTTGATAGTGTGTCCATGGAACGGCATAAAACGACCCATTGACCAGTAGTCTCACTTTTAATCATAACATAATCACGTTTGTAATACCTGAAGAGTTAGGCAGAGGTGTACCGAATACCCAGGCTGCGCCAGTTATGTGTAAGTCCCACGTAATAGGGGGCGAGCCTAATGCCATCAATCGGACTCAAATTCAGGCTCAGTGGTAGTTACTGACAAATTCCTGATGGAAAACCCAATAACACGTTGCTTGACCTGGAAATCGAACTCAGGATCTCTTGCTCAGCAGTCAAGCTCGTGACCACTAGACCAACGAGGCAGTCAACATTTCAAATAATTATAATCAACTTAACAAAAACCAAAAAAAGATGTAAGCACATGAAACTCATCTCCAGTTGGATTCAGCTTTTAATTGAAAACTCTTAAATACAGAGTGTAGGTACTGCAGCATACTCTGGTCATATATATAGAGGGAAGGATAAATTTTAATGAAATATGCGTATTACAATTAACTGAGACTTATTTTTTGGAAACTTTTCCTTAAATGTGGTTATTGTTTTAGCTTCAAGTAAATTAAGGAATATTGCAAGGTTTTTATGGTCATATTTTAGTAAACTTTTACAGTTGATTTTTTATATTCAATAAACAACCGTATTTATAATTAATATAACTTGTGAAAATTCTAAATATTTAAATTAACTAAAGTTTCATGAATAAAATGTTAATTATGATGGCTTTCCATTACAAACGGGCACTAGTCTAGAAATAGTAGCTTTTTCATTGAATGCAATGGCAATTTGCGAATGACATTTTTGCGTTCTAAAATGGCAACATAGGGTCTGCCATTTTAAAAAAAAGAAACAGTCGGCCACGCTTGCTACAGAAATCATTTCACTTTTCGGGGGCCTATTTTCCCCCTTTACGTTTAGTTCCAATATTGCTGTAATTACTTCATTACCAGAGCAAAACTTTAAATCGTAAGTCAAAATTAGATATGGCCGACTTAGACGATTTCTTCGCGAAAAAAGATCGCAAAAAGTCGAAGGCAGTGAAAAAGTTCGCTACAGCCGATGAGTTAGCCAAAAAATTGGACGACCCAAAACAGAAATCAGATGTAAGGCCGAAGAAGGAGCGGCCGGTTCAGGAGGGAGAGGAAGGAGGTCGAAAAGGGGTGAGTTCTGATACGAAACATTTAAATTTTAACACAACATCATGACAATCTTTGTGTCTGAGCGATTCGTGGTCATTCTCCACAATTATAGTGAAGCCCTGTTTACTTCGCGGTGACCAATGATCACTTCTCGTGGCTGAATACCGTTTGACCTGGTTTCGTAGGAAAATCGAACAACTTTTTTTTTAGTAGGTCGTCAATCTTATACCCTAATTTCGAGCTATTTACTTGATTGTCAAGGGTACTTTCCATGTAATACATATTATTATCTTTATCGGCAGACGTGTCTCCACAGATGGTACTCAAATTGCAATGTCATTCATGGAAAGAAACAAGATAGGTTATGTTCAACATTTTCTTAAAAGGAAGTTGTTTGACTGTTGAGGCCTAGGTTTGCTTGTATTATAACCAACACTCTGTCAAACAATAAATCTCAGAAATTAGAGAATAATCATATTAAAATATTAATGATCTATCCATAGACATACATTTTTTAAACACTTTTCTTGTAATGTCAAGGTAAACTGAATATAGCCAACTAGGTAATTTAACCTTCTTACTTTGTTTTCAACAATTCATAATCTTAAGTTGTTTACAAGAAAATGTAAACAACTTAAACTATTATATATAAGTAAATTGAGAATTGTGACAATTCAGACAGTCATATTTATTTAGCGTTTAAGGAAAACAATAATGTCTGATAGTAATGTGTTATTTGGAATTATAAGTGTTTTAGTTGTAAATATGCTTCATTTATATTGAATTACTAGCTGTTGCCCGTGACCTTCGTTTGTGTAAAATTATGATTTTTATAATTATAAAAAATATTAATTCCCTTTTTGAATCAGATTTTGTTTCCAATTTCAATGGTTTATTTTTTTTTGCACCGAACCCTATTTTTTTTAAATAAAAGAAGCCTATGGTAGACCTTCATCAGCTATCTGTTAGCAAAAGTCTCGGAACTGGAACAAACAGACAGTTTGGAGTCAGTAATCATGTCTTTTTCTTCCATACTGCTCTACTAGTTGTCATGATTTACTTCCAGGTTGTACTAGGTCAAAAATCATAATGCTACCATGCTGTTGTATCTTCTGCTTTCATTCTTTATTTATTTTAAAAAGAATTAAGGTACTAATATGAAAAACCATTGTCATTAAAAAAAAAACAGACAATCTATGTCTAAAATTGTTTAAATTTCCATACATAAAGTTGTCTCTTTATTGCCTGTGGGTAGGTAGAAACAAAACAGAACGCGGAGATGTAAAGTACATGACAGGGGGCATGGTCCTTACATCTATTTACCCGACTACGGCAAAGCCAAAAGGAAGAGTTATGATTTTAGCAGTCTATGTATGTAAGTTTGTATTAACTTATGTTCCACTGTAGCGCCTAAACTATTCATTCGATTTTGATGAATAAGGTGTCAATCGATTCGTTATTATGGCCCAGGTAACATAGGCTACATTTTAACCAACTTTAACAACAGGACGAGTCAATTTTATCTTGTAAACCCTGATTTTAACCGATTTGTCACTATGGCTAAAGTATTTTTATATCAATTGTAGTGTATATATTTTGCTATACCCCTTTGGTACATTTCTTGCTGACTGACAGTACACAGCATCCTGAAAACATTTGCAGAGAGTCCTTACTCCCCTATTCTGAAGCACTATGTGGGGACAATGGTCGGGTAGCTCTTTCCTCACTGTATCTTTCTCTGCACATCCTGCCTCGGACACCTACTTTGTTTTTTTTATCCTTGTATGTTTACTACTAAAACTAATTATAAGATAATTTACTAACAAAATGGACTATATTGTTGTCTGAATTTGATAAATAAATAGTACACACATGCTGGTTCCAAGAATTAATTAATACTTAATATTTCACTTAATATACTGAATAGTTTCAACGGCTGTATTACAATATCTAAATCCTAACAATACAATGCTGATAAACTTGATAACTGACCTTGTTCATACTTGATTAGGTTGCAACTCTAATCACTTGTATTTCTAGCTATTTTGTCTTGTTTCTCGTTTCCTTTAAGATTGCCTGACTATAGTTACTTACTGAAGTAAGTAGTGTACTTACTGAAGTGTAAGAACCAACCATGCTTTTTTTTTGTATGGGAAATCATAAAATGGCCGCTCCCACTCCGGGCGGAGAGGAAGGGAGTGTCAGACTTGTTCTCCCTTTCCCGTTTGCTGACATCTCATTGAGGCGCGTGTGGAACACGAACGCGCCGTCGACACGGCCAGTAGTCATAAGACGGACGGACGGCTAGCTAGCCCAAAGCTCACCGTCCACAGGCCCGCGCCTACGGTGGCCCCCGACGCCCGGGGCGTCTCCGCGGCGGCTGGGACGTGACGCTCTCTCCCTCTCACGTCCCGATGCTTTATTTATTAACTCATCATCTGCCTAGCCTTTTCCCAATTATGTAGGAGTCGGCTTCCAGTCTTAACTGGATGCAGCTGAATACCAGTATTTTACATGGAGCGACTGCCTATCTGACCTGAATATGATACCCCTTGGTAAGCCGTGTGCCAAACTTCATAGAAAACCGTTAAGTCGTGAAGTAACAGATTGACAAAGATACTTTTTACACGACTGCTCGACGCAAAGGAGGGTAATGTATTTTGCGTTTATAATATTAAGTGATTCCCCTATTTAAATAAATGCGTTCGATAGTCGTTCCACGTCTACCCTCGCGGTTCGGGAAATCCCTTGACTTGAGTTGACCTGATAGTCGAACCTTTTAACTGTCCATAAAAGATTTAGGTTAGGTACAAAGAACACGACTTCAAATGAAACGATCGTTATGTAACACTAGCGTAGTGTTCTAAGGTTCTTAAGGTTGGAAATTGTATACAATTTTCTTTAGAACTAAGATTTTGGGAGATTCGTTGTGGTTTGTAGTAATGGGTAGACGATAGGTTATCTTGTCTGTCTTTAAAACCGGCCAAGTGTGACGGACTCGCGTACGAAGTGTTCCGTACCATAATCAAAAATAAATAAATAAATGTTGTATCGGAGCAATTTATTTATTCTGTTTTTAGTATTTATTGTTATAGCGGCAACAGAAATACATCATCTATAAAAATTTCAATTGTGAAATGTCTAGCTATCACGGTTCACGATAAACAGCCTGGTGACAGACAGCCAGATGGACATTGGAGTCTTAGTAATAGCATTTCATTTTTACGGAACCCTAAAAACGGGATAACTTAAACTTCGTCAAAGGCTTAGGTTATAAATAGAATCTATCCTCTTCTAGGCGTCATTTTCCAGTCGCTGTTACTTGCCACCTTTTGCCTCTTATCTGCTGGTGTCGAAAAACTGCCATAGCATTTAATTATGTGTGTGTGTACTGTGGCGATTGTATGTACGTAAAAGCCAAACTCAAACTCAAAGCATTAATTTCAATTAGACCATTACAGGCACTTTTGAATGTCAGAAAAACAAAGCAAGCGAAGCTACTGTCAGTCACAAGGCATAATAACTTGTGAAAGTACTGTAGTTGCATATTCCAAAGCCTAGATCTCTATGGAGAAGTATGGGCGATATAATATGTGTGAGCCATAATTATGTCGTTTTCTATATATCTACAATATGTTCGGTTTTGGACTGTACAAATTTAAAGGGGAGTTAATTTGCTCTATTCTATCAATAAAATGATTCTACATGTGGGGTTGGAACCCAATTCCCCCGGAATGGTAGCCATTTTTGTTTTTGATCGATGCCCAGCAGGGCTATTGCGTATCTCTGCTGACAGTTCATCCCAAAGAGTGACTTTTTCATGAAATAGCTATAGAATGGGGTTATATGAACTTGGAGGGTTGTATTGATGATTTGAATGATTATAATTCTATAACTTTATACGTGTTTCTGGCGCGATTCATATTTTCATTAACATAGAACCTGACACTGACCTGCAAATTGCAATAAACTTAAGAAAATTTAAATTTCGCGGGCTACCTTTGCGCTTCCACCTTAATTACGAATCTTCTCCAATCTTTCCAGGAAGAAGAAGAATGGAAGGAGTATGAGGAGCCAGTGAAAGACTACACCGGCCTCAAAATCCAGGTGTTGCAGGGAGGCAATCAGCAGTCCGAGTCGGGCCGCGACTCCGCCTCGGAGGACACCCCGATGGAAGGCGGGAAGGTCAAGGGTCCATGGAATAAGCCTGTAAGTCACTTTGAAGGAGGAAGAGCCAGCTACGTCTGTTGGAGTGTCCAAAATGTCTGTTCATATGCACACGTAATGGACGTGACGACCAACTACCGTACGAATAGAAGAATACATAGAAAAAGCCTTAGAATCCAGTTGTTAATATTTTTTTATCGTGTGGTTAGTGCCTAACCTGGTGTCGAGAGTTTTTTAGGCCGCTCATGGGCCTCTGATTTGGTTTTACATGCCGTCAAGAAATATCTCTCAGTCATGCTGGTTTCCTCACGATGTTTCCCTTCACCGGAGCAAGTGATAATTATACAATACGCACATGAATCGAAAAATCAGAAGTGCGTGCCTTGGGTTCGAACTCGAGACCTCGAGACTTGGCAGTCCGACCTCAAGGCTTGCATTTTTAATTGCATTTTGTCATAACACAATTTGAAAACCGCCATATTTGATTGCAGCACCAACCGGAAGTGGAAACCCCAGCGCCGCCGCCGGTGGAGGAGCAGCCGAAGCCGCGCGAAAGCAAGCCGGCGACGTACGTGCCGCCCTCGTCGCGCCAGCGGCCCGTCGAGAACGTGCGCAGGAGTACGGTAAGTGACGGAAGTAACGTACCTAAAAAATGGAGTTTGAATGCTAGTTGTATAACTTTAGAGCTCATTTTCCATAACGCTGCTGTTTGATTTACTATTCGTTCCCATTGAGAACGTGCGCAGGAGTACGGTTAGTTATGAGAAAAAAGATGGCACCTTCTGAACATCTTGTATACAAAGCTAACAGTAAAACCATATCTCATCAACAGGCATGCAACAATCATGGATGACAGAAGAGGCCTCTAATATTCTTCATGTTGTTCCATGTACAGTATTAATTTTCCGTGTTATAGTTCGGTTCAAACTTTTTGGCGGCTATGAAGTTAGCTGCGAGTGACATTCTGCGCATTATACAGTCAAGATGATGCGTCCTCTGCGCCCCACTGGTACTTAAAATTGTGTTCTGCGCAGCTTTACGTTAGATGTTCCGATCAGCCATAAAGTGTGAACCGTTATACCTGCGCAGACTGTTATTCGCAACTGACTTCCGAGCCGCCATTAAGCTTGAAAGGAACTATACTGTCATCACTGGTTTCATATTTATCTTCCGTGTTACTGTCTTGACTGGTTTTATTTCTTAATTTAGCGTTAGGGTCTCTTATAATTTATGGGTTAGGCTCAAAGACCAAAGCTCACATTCGCATTCACATTACATCGGCAAAACAGCAATGAGCCGGTTCTCTTCCGCGGGCGTATTTCATCTACACTAATACTATAAAGAGGAAAGATTTGTATTTTTGTGTGTATGTTTGTAATGAATAAACTCAAAAACTACTGCGCCGATTTCAAAAATTCTTTCACCATTAGAAAGCTACATTCACCCTGAGTAACATAGGCACGTGTGAAGCCGGGACGGGCTGCTAGTTATAAATATTCAGGAAGAAAAGTAGCCTACGTACTTCTCCAGGGCTCCAATAGTTTCATTACAATCGGTTCCATAGTATATTCGTGACTAGCTGTTGCCCGCGACCTTCGTTTGCGTGAAATTATTACCTTTTTTAATCGAATTTTGTTGGCAATTTCAAGGGTTTTAATTTTTTTTCACGGTGCCCTAAGTCTTATTCTAAAATAAACGTAGCCTTAGTTATTCCCGAAGACATCAGCTATCGGACAGTAATAGTCCTGTCAAAATCGGTCCAGCTGTTTCGGAGATTAGCCGGAACAAACAGACAGACAAAAATTGAAAAAAAACATGTGTTTTTGTTCTAAGTACCGTATGTACGCTCATAGGCATTCAGTAAAAAGCTGTTATTTTGATAATACAAAGAGACACTTTAATTTAATTTATTTGTATAGTTTATAGAGAATAGATGGGGCAACAAACCAACTCATGGAGAGTTACTAGCATTTTTAATATTAGTATTTATTTAGATCATTGGTATTGGCATCGCTGCAAAAAACGTCATCATTGTGAATTCATGACTCTCCTAATACATATTTTTTTCATGTTCCCTAATTATAAAACTGTTGGGTAATTCATGATTAAAATGATACCTAGTTTGCTAATTTTATGGACTCTTGACAAAAGTGTAGCATTGTTACTCAAGGAAAACACTTATTTTAAGTTTCTCAACAAGACAATTTTCAATGTACTGACGTTTTATATCGACGATTTCAGCATTATTGCCTATTTTTAAATGATAAATGATGTTTATTTTGCAAATAGGTTTTTATAAACACTTTTACACGCCTCTTTTTTAAACTAGATGGGGCCGGTGTTGATACTATCTTAAAACATGACATATTTAGTTGACAAGAGCTTCCCCTTCAGTTTTTCATATTTCAGTCAAACAAAGTGACATCAAACGATAATAATTCAAAATTGTGTAGAATTTAATTTCAACACGAGTATTAAATTGAACCTAAACGTTACTGACGAAATGTTGGTGTACTATAGGAAACTCTTCTGTCTTACGCTTCGGGGATTACTTGCGTGATGGTGTGTTAGTTATTTTACTAAGCTACCGAACATCTTATGTCAGTCCTGTTGACAGCTGCTGTTGACATTCGGAACGCTGTCACGACTACCCGCGTAGCATGGCCACCGTAGAAACGGGTTTTGTCGACGAAGAATCGACAAAAAATGACAGATTGTGGAAAGATTTCTATCGTCGCAAGCATGGCGATGTTAAAAATGAATGACAGACATGTCAAGTTGTATAGAAAGAGCTTTGTCGATTCTTGGTAGAATAGAGATAGTATTGCCATGCTACGCGGGCTGGTCGGTCAACATCCTGTCGCTTCTGTCACAAATTAGGGCTATCGTTTTTGGGCTGAGCCGATGGCACCGCTGGCGCCTAAGGTCCGGTCATACTTTTATTTGGTGTTACTAACGGCCGAATACTGAAAAGCCACTCAAATCTCATAATCATCTGAAAGCTACTTAAATATAAGCATTCCTCAAATTTAAATGGTATACACAAACGCCACTCAAGCAATTCGAAACCATGATTAGCCAAGCAGTCCTCAAATGTTTACATCATGGCAACATCCTGCTCAAAAGTTGTTGTCAGCAAGTTCTCAGTTACAAAATAATTTATAATTTATGTAGTTTACGTCTCGTATTCGTTTTACGCAGTCTTCTATGAACAAATATTTTCTATAATTATTAATCAGTTGAAATATAACAGCGTAATGTAAGTTTGTTTTGAATTGTGTTTGAAATTATGTATTTATTCACATAAAAATCAGATGAATATCAAAATAAGACGTCATAAGAAAAGAAAATTTATTGAGATAATTGTCGTAGATTGGAACAACACATTTGACATTTTACGCGCGTTGATTTAACAAGTTATTAGAGATCATTATTATTAATTATTGATTCACTATGGAGGAGAAGAAGAAACGTGGATGCAATTATACACCTGCTGAGAAAAATATGCTCTTGGAACTGATAAAAAAGTAAGTACTTACTTACTTAACCAATACTGTTCTTTATACTTAATTAATCGCAAGAGCCTGCATAGCCTACATAGCCAGGGCAACCATTGTCTGTATCAAGCACTTACTTACACACTGTAACTTGTGACCACTTACCATTTGAAAGGATTTGGCAAATTATTTATGTCTAAGTACAAGTAGGCTATTATTCCTACAAGTATAAATACGGCCTGATAATGCACGGTAACTTCCAAACTGTTTCATGTTGTAAATCATATGTTGCATATTTCAGATATCAAAATATAATAGAAAATAAAGAAACAAATGCCAACATAATTTTGAACAAGCGAGAGGCTTGGGATACAGTGTGCCAACAGTATAATGCTGTCGCTGTGAGTGGCTTCAGGACATGGCAACAACTCCGGCACCTCTATGAAAACCTCAAACAGAGGTCTAAAAAGAATATTGCGCAAGCAAATGTACCTAGACTTGATTTTTTTATGATATCTATTTTATCATAATATTTCCTTATTTACTAATTTCTTGAAATATTTTTTAAGCGTCGTCAGTTTTACGAAACCACTGGTACAATAGAAACACGGGAGGTACAGAAAAAGGCATCAATAGATAAGGTTTTTATTAATTAAATATTTTTCGAAAAGTAACATAGGTAAACCTTACAGAATAACTTGGATTGTAATTTTTATAGAAAGAAATCAATCGCACTGGTGGTGGATCCTATAGAAGCGTTCTCTCTGAACAAGATGCTCAGATTTTAGCCATGGCTGCTCCTCAAATTCAACCTTTACCTAATTGCCATGATGATGCTGCAATATATTTTGGTTTGTGTAATATTAAAATGTATATCTTTTTATTTTGACATCACAAAATAATAATTATCATGTTCTTGTTTAATTTATAGGTGATACAGAACCAGAATTTCTCATTGAAGGTTACACAAAAAAACCAGATAGTGAAGTCATACCTTCATCATCCTCATCTGCCATAATCCAGACCATTGGTAAATTTAGTTTCATTTTTTTTATTATTTCCCTAATTTATTTATTGTATACTATAAATGGATATTTTTTTAGATCACCAAGACACAACTATGGCATACATGAGTATAGCAGACAATAGCAAACCTTGTACAGTTACATCAATAAATATAGCTGGTAAACATTTTCATTATTGTAGTAAGTAGTTTATATGGTAAACTAATTTGATATTTTGCTATAAACGCATTTCCTTTACTTAATAGATGACCAGCGAGCTGCAAGGGTCATCAAACCCCAAGAAAAAAACAAACCTCTAAGATCATCCTCTGCTGGTAATTATCTAATTATTGTTCTTTGTGCTAATGGTATGTAATTTCATTAATATTGTACTAATACCATTTTTCAGGACAATTGAATCCTACATATCATAATACAGTGAAACAGCAATATTTTCGGACTAAACTAAGAAATGCCAAATTAGAAACCAAATACCTCATTAACAAGAACAAAATGGAAATTAATAAATACAAAATAGAAATGCAATTTTGGAAATTGAGACTACAGAAACTGAAATCTAAATTGCATTGAAATAAACCTATTTTCAAGTGGAAAAATGTGTATTTATTAAATTAGTCCTTACAATAAAATTTTGATTTGTGGTCAGTCCTATAGATTGTTGTTCTGTGGATTCATCCTCAACATAGGGTAAAGAAATATCCTCCTCTAAAAGTTCATCCGATCGCGACAGGGCAATATTATGAAGCACTGCACATGCTACAATGATCGGTGGTATGTTTTTTATATTTAGGCCCATCCCATTTTGTAGGCAAGGAAATCTTCTTTTTAGGACACCGAAAAGCCTTTCCACAGGATTCCTGGTACTTATTTGGGATCGGTTATAAGCTTCTTCAGCAGCCGTCCTTGTATGTAATAATGGAGTAAGCAGATAAGGCCGACATGGATATCCACTGTCCCCAAGAATAATACCTGTCCCGAAGTCCCCACGCTCTAATTGAGCACATAGTGGTGAATCATTGAATATTGTACTGTCGTGTACAGAACCTGGCCATCTTGCAATAACATTCCTTATGCGCAGTCTTGCATCACATACCATTTGCACATTTAAAGAAAAATAGCCTTTCCTGTTCCGATAAACTTCAGATTGGGCACCACCTAAAAATAAATTTTAGTTACATTGTGAGACAATAAACTTTACTATAGTACCTAGGTACTAACATATTTTTGTAGAAACAATTCTACAAAATTAAATAAGTTTATTTTGCTAATGAACACAAGACTTATTAATTGTTGTACTGTGTAGTATTAGCATTAATCAGACATTTTTGGGCACATGATTAACAGGGAAGTTGGTAAGTACATACCTGGAGAATTTATTTTAATATGAGTGCAGTCCACAGCTCCTACAACTCTTGGAAATCCTGCTATTGCAAAGAACTCATTTGCCACAACTGGAAATTCTTCTGGTGTTGGCATATTTATGTATGTTGACTTCAAGCTGGCTATCTTGGCTGTTACTTTATGCACTATTCGATGCACCGTGGGTTGTTCAACCTCGAAAATATCCCCTATTACGCGTTGGTAGCTGCCTGTCGCATAGTAACGGAGAGCTATAAGAATTTGGTCCACTGACTGTATGGCTCGGTTTCTTTTTGTGAGGGGTTTAATGGTGCTACCGAATACAGAGTCCAAATACAATACAGTTTCTTTCGAGATGCGGAACCGTGAAAAAAACTCCCTGTCGTCGTACTTTTCAAAAGCATTCAACTTTTCTTCATTTCTGCGCCTCACAGTTGGCCTTTCGTGATCCGAAAGTGAAGACAAGGACGATAGAGACATTTTTATAAATATTTGAAAAGTTTCAATAGATTTAACTTGATTTGAGGGACCTCGCGACCACTCTCAGATCTAAGGGCTGCTCAAATCAGTTTGACAGTTGATTTGACAGATAATAACGTTGAGTAGCGTTCCTGTATACGAATTTTATACTGAGTGGTGTTTGAGCACGATTTAATTTAAGAAGTACTTATTTTTAACAGATACTCAAAAAATACGTTTGGGTATATGAAATTAAAGTTTAGGGGCTGCTCAAACGTATAAGCAGCCCTTAAATATTTGAGTGGCGTTTCAGTATTTGGCCGTAAGTGAGTTAGAGTTTATTCGATTTATTAAGTACACATGGCTACACATCAAGCTATACATTTCTAGTATAAGCTGACCTCGCATTGAACGGAAATCCTATACAATGCGAGATCAGCATAAACTGGAAATGTATAGCTTGATGTGTAGCCGTTTGTATAACAAAATACTTTAAACATTTAATAAATATAAACAATGTTATTCTTAAAACTAGCAAGCACATAAAAATCATTGATGTTAAAAATTATAAAAACATTCATATTTTTAACATTATCTTAAAATCTTTAATCAAAAATTAAAAATCAAACTCAAACTCAAAGCGTTTATTTCAATTAGACCTTCGCAGGCACTTTTGAAAGTCAGAAAAACAAAGGCGAAGCTACAGTCACAGACACAAGGCATAATAACTTGTGAAAGTACTGTAGTTGCCCATTCCAAAGCGTAGATCTCTATGGAGAAGAATGGGCAAGAAACTCCATGGACACTCTTTTCAATCAAAATATTGTTACAAGATCTTGGTTACATCATTCATGTTGAGATTATACATATATGTGAGAACGATGTAGAAAGACGTGCACATTAAGAGCGTCCAGAGTAAAAGATTATAACTATCAACAATTTAAAAACAAAGTAGTTAAAATAAACCGTGGCAGCTAAGAGATGACCAGTCCCAACTGACAGCGCCCGTTCACGAACATGACGCATGCATCAGCTCCATTCAGCTCAACCATATTGAAGGGAACTAAACGACCCAACACACCCGCCACTATCAGCGAGACATTTGAGTGAGCCTGACATTCTCTCAGCCACCAGGGCACATTCGAGTCAATGAAGGATAACTAAATGTAAATGGTAGCTTTACAGTACATAGTACTCACACATGTGCTATGCAGTTATATAATACTAAGAGATTGAATCTATACAATGCAAAGATATTTTTACAATCTTCTGCAGCTTCCACAATAATTTCACATGAGCTTCTGATTAGTTTGCCCCTATGGTTGTGGAGCAGGACCAGCATTGAGCCAAGCATTTTTATCATCGATGTAATCCCCTAACTTATAATATGCTTGCCTACATAGTGTGCATTTTATACAAGATTTAAATTTTGTCTCATTCAGTTGTTGAATGTGGGGAGGTATTTTATTATAACATTTTAAACAGTACCCCATGAAAGATGAGTCTACTTTAGCTAGCCTGAAACCTGGCTGTACTAGTTGGTCCCTGTTTCTAGTATTATAGTGGTGTCTGTCACCTCTTTTACTAAACAAATGCAGATTTTTCCTAACGTACATGATGTTTTCATAGATGTATTGACAAGGTACTGTCATGATGTTAATTTCTTTAAACAGTTCCCTTAGAGAATCGCGCCTACGTAGATCATATATGGCTCTGATGGTTCTTTTCTGCAGAATAAATATAGACTCAATGTCTGCAGCCCGTCCCCATAGTAAAATACCGTATGACATAATACTATGAAAATAACTAAAATAGACTAGCCTCGCGGTATCTGCATCAGTAAATTAGCGGATTTTTCTAACAGCATATGCTGCTGAACTCAGCCGTCCTGCAAGAGATGTTATATGCGGACCACATTGTAGCCTTGAGTCGAGCGTGATCCCCAGGAAAACAGTATTTTCGACGAATTGCAGTTTCTCTTGATTCAATACTATGTCACTATCACTACTTTTAACATTCGGTAGAGCAAATCTTATGCACTTCGTTTTTTTCCCATTTAATACTAAATTATTAGCGGTGAACCAATTATGGACCTGCATTAAGGCGTTATTTACGTCGTCGAGATTTGTGGCACGTCTGTTTATCTTAAATATTAAAGAAGTATCGTCAGCGAATAACACCATTTGTGGTTGGTTTTTAAATAAATGGGGTAGATAATTAATATATACCAAAAAGAGGAAAGGACCCAATATCGAACCTTGTGGTACACCCATACTTACTTTTAAACCCATTGAATTGACACCATTTATTTGTACTTGCTGATGTCTATCGTTTAAATACGATTTCACTAAACTGAGCGCAAGTTTCCTTAACCCGTAATGTTCAAGTTTTAAGAGTAGGGTTTCATGGTTTACGCAATCAAATGCTTTTGAGAGGTCACAGAAAATTCCTATGGCATCTTGTGCCTCTTCCCACGCCTATCCTGATCATTATTAAAAACACTACATAAACGCACCTAGCCGGAAATTCAAGCGCGACTCATTAGGTCACGATGTCGTCGATCGACCGCAGTTTACAAGAGAATTGAGCAGTTTTGTGTAACATTACGAGCGCGACTTGTTTTTTGATTGTAGAAACACGCGCCCGACATCCACAACGACGACTACTTCCCGGTGCTGGGCGCCAGCGCCAAGCGCGGCGGGGGCGGCTGGAGCACGGCGGGCGCCGGCGCCGCGCGCGAGCCCACCGCCGCGCGCCAGCCGCTCGCGCTCGGCAACCGCTTCACCTCGCTGCAGGACGACAGCTAGCCAGGTATACCTAAAACTATCTATTTGGTCTCGACACAAACTTGTAACGGATAAGCCGAGCGCCACTTGTTCATCCGGCCATTACGATTTTTTTATTAACTGGACTATACCTGGGAACCTTCTAGTTACGGAGGTATTAATGGTCTGATTTAGAACATTTTCACCCGTCAACCAAGTATTATGTACATCATACTAAGTAACTTTTCGCAAAAATGATTGCTGGGAAACGACTTTATTTTTTGAGGTGAAAATGACGTTTTAAGGTAGGACTCGATGTAATGCACTCAAAACATTGTGCTGATGGATGGATTGAATAGTGCGGGGGTCGTGGAGGTGTTTAAAGTGAAAATCTTATTAAAAACATGTTTAAAAATAAACTTGTGAAAAAGTTGGAACTTTGACCCCCAATATCTCCTTAACTAGACCGTTCCCAGGTATGATCTAGAACAAAAAAATATCGCATTGACGGGGAGAACAAGTGCATTTCGGCTTCTTTAAGGGTCTTGTTACACCCTTCATATTAGAATGAGATACGAGGGAAAGTCGAACGGAGGGGGCAAAACGCTTTTTCCTTACTTGACGATTTCTACCAGACAACTCTCTCTTCTCAACTACAGTTAGAAAACGCGGGATGCGGTACAGCCGTGTTTACAACAAACTACCAATCACATAGCTAGAATACCTCAAGCTGTACCTCTCCCATGACGCGAAAATGCACCGTTCTTGAGAAAAACCAATTTTTGTATCCTAACCTCAAAACTCGTTATGGTCGCATAATAGGCGTATTCCAAAAACTTGGTATCGTTTAGCATAAGGAAGGAGGTGCCCCCTGTGTCCTGGCACCACTCTCATGTAAAGGCAACGCCCAGACCCCGCCATCCCCTTCGATTCTAACCTGTCCGTGTTGGGGTGCTTCAAGTCCAGAGCTCGCTCTTGCATCCTAGGTCAAATAGGGCTCGACGGAGGCCCCCTTCGCAGGGCTCCTACTTCTGCGTTCAAGGTTTACAGTAACCTAACACGATGGGGTTGGCTCGAACTTAACCTGTCCGTGTCGGGTTACCCCAGGTCCCGAGCTCGCTTCGCTCGCTCTTGGATCCTAAACTTTGTAATAAAAATGAAAATATATCAAATAACTGTATATGAAATGAGACGCAAAACACAAAACGCAAGGAACACATTCACGCAACTCGAAGAGAAACGGAATGAACAAACGAATGACAATGACAGATGACATTCATTTTTACGTTCGGTTTTACGTATGTAATCGCTTGATTGTGCACCATAGACAATACGTGGTGTAGATATGGTGGTCAATCACCAATTTTACGTTCCGTTTTCGCTTTTTATCTGATTTGAGGTTAGAAAATTTTTTCTTCATTAATGTCTCGAAAAATACATTTCCGCGTAAAAATAGTAGTAGAATTACAATCGGGGACTTAAACCTTACCAATTATAAGCCTTTGTTACCTTCTCCGACTGCCGCTTATTACTAAACCCAACCCGCTACCGGTATTAATAATTTACATTTTGACGACCCGAATGGTGCAGCGGTAGTGAGGCTGCCTTACGTTCTTAGGGTCCCGGGTTCGAATCCCGGTAGGAGCAAGTGTTTGTGTGATGAGCATGGACATTTGTTTCCGAGTCATGGATGTTTATATGTATATTAAGTATGTATTTACAAACAAAAAGTATCTATGTAATAGTATCAACTATCTGGTGTCCACGACACAAGCCTCGTTGCTTAGTGTGGCACCTAGATGGCGCTGTGTCTAATGTCCAGCGATATTTATTATTATTATATTTATTATTACATTTTATGGTAGCCCATCGCTATCGGGAACAGGGTCCAAGCTACCGGTGGTCAGGGTTCCAGAGAGAGGAACCTCCTAACAATATGAGCCGCGTCCAGAGTACCGGTTTCTGAATCAAGCCCTTGATCCTGCTGCCTAACGAGAGCCTCCTCAGGTATTGGTCGAGGCTCTTGGCAATCAAGCCATGGGCTGATACGACTATCGGTTCAATGATTGCTGAGTCTACATCCCAAATGTCGACAACCTCGCGAGCGAAATCAAGATATTAATTTAATCATTACACATCTCATAATATCAATTTTGTTTCCAGGTAACACAAACCCACAACGTGATACGCTGCAGTAAAGTGAAGTGTCAATATGGACTTGTAAGCGAAGCCTGGCGCATAGCATATACAATATATTACCTATACACACTCAAACAGAAAGAACAACATGCATTTCATATGTTGCTCCATACCGGACCCACAATATGGCGGCCAGACAGTTGCTACAATACTGTTCCAAGTTTGAATTCGACTTTTTTTTTTCTCTTCAGTGCTGTTATTTGTTAAGCCAGTAATTTTTAATCGATTTGCTCGCAATCGATTCTTTTCGACGACGTCCGTTTCGTATGAATTGTAGACAATAAATTAATGCCTAAAGTGCTTTCGGACTTAATGTAAGAAACACTCATTTTAGGAATACTTTTTAAAACACAACATATGGCAACTGTCTTAAAAAAAGTGTAAAAGCAAGAAATGAATGTGCGATTTGTTATTTTTTATGTTTATATTGATAAATAAATAATAAAAAAAAATGTGTCTCGTATGTGTGGAAATGGACATTTAGGGAAAAAAATTGGTGGAATTATTTATATACAGAACCGATGATTTTAAGTGTTAATGATCAATAAACCAAGCGTGGAGTATAGATTTTTATATTTAAACAAAATTGTTATAAAAATTGAGAAACATTGGGTAAGCAAAACGAAGCGCTCCAGTTAACAACATTGTACATTTTGTTTTGATATTGCAATTATAAATTCTGTAACGGCAAATCATTGGAAATATCTTGTACCATAGAAATAAATTATGTATTTAAAACTAACGTTTATTTTATTTATTTATCTGATGTATAAAACAGTATTTTTATGGCACATACTTCTTTGAATCCCATGCATTTACACCAAAGTATAAAACATTATTTTACAGTATTATAATTTAGTGTCTACTAATTATGTTATCATTGACACCTGAAATAATTTTGTAAATTGTAAAGACTACTTGATGATACCGGCAAAACCTGATTTCTGTTCAAACTAGTTGGTCGTAGGCTAAACCGGTTTACTGGTTTATAGTGTCAGGATATACTATACCAAACAAAGCAATTACACTATGACCAACTTGGATGTAGCTGGTTAACCCTAACCCATTCAATTCTGGTGCCAAATAATCGTCTTACCGGTTTGGCCTTAAATCAAGTTTAGCCAGTAACAATTATACAAAACTTGTGAAAAAGATGAACAAACTAGTTAACAATACGGGTAATAGCTGAAACCACGCACATATACATACAGAGTGGAACGAACCTACACGGTCAAATTTACTGGTGAAAAATTGATATGTCTAAGTAAGGAACAGCCCTCCACAAACTGGCAGGGTGCATTCAGCTCCTTATTTTGAATCATATTCCACCGATCATTTATGTCAATAATTCGGCTAAAATCAAAAATAACGAACGACGCGTGAAATTAGCTGTTCACTTACTGCCTAGCTACAGAGTTCATCGAACTCGTCGTCGCGCTTGCCGTTCACTACGTGCGTTTTGCCACGGTAACGATACATTGCGTATGAGGAAATAAAACAAATCAAATTTATTGGATTCCCATAGCATTCCTGAAATAATTTCTTGTACCGGTCATCTTAGTATGATATACTGAATTCACCCCATCAGTTTGTGGAGGGCTGTCCCTTACATCCTGTATCCTTTCAGATAGATGTACTGAATACTTTGCGACCGTTTTAGCGTCGGTAATCCTTCCACCCTGTATATGATGCATGATTCATACACGAATTTTTTACAAGTCAAGATTTCTAGAAACAAGTATAAACGTTAACACCAGCTGCACCGATGAATAAATCGCTCGGAATCGGAGGTTAGCCTGATGGTAGTCAGTGGCCCGAACGTCAGACAACTAGTACGAGTACTATCTGGGTTGTGGATGTCAGATAGGCAGGCGCTCCATGTAAAACACTGGAATTCAGCTGCATCTAGCTAGACTGGAAGCTGACCCCATCATAGTTGGGAAAAGGCTAGGCAGATGATTTATGGGTAAACACAGGCATAGGCGTATATAGAGGGGGGGCGGTCCGTGCCCGTGATCAAGCATGTAAAGTAAGGCATAAACACAATACAGTGACAAGCTATTTAATTTACGTATTACGATGCTACTTGTGCTCTGCTCATTGACCTCTTATAAATAGGAAGCCGAATGAAGACTAGCCAATGTAATAGATAAGGCTGGCCCTGGGAAATATCTCTAGATACGCCAGTGAACGTATAATCCTCGACCTCGATCCTCGGTTTGAATGTATAATCCTCGACTGTTTCTTTTGATTATACCAGCACGCGTAGCATGACCACTGTAGAAATGGGTTTTGTCGACGGAAGAATCGACAAAATGACAGATCAACAAAAGAAATCTGTCATGCTACGCGTGCTGACCACATACACCAGGTCCACTTATTTTTATGTTGTGTCGTGTAACTTTTCATTTAGCATACATCTTCAGATTGATCCTGGCAGCTAAAGATCCTGCCAGCATTGCAGTTTTATACAAAGGTAGTTTGATACAGTAGGCAAGTGTAATTTGCACGACCTTCTGTTGTGGTAAAATCTAAGATTGAGAGCAGCCAATTAATGGGGAAGACCGTTAAAAGCTAATAATTACCTTAGTAAGGCCTCAATCTCTGACCAATGAGATCAAGCTATTTCGAAATATAACATTACATTACCAGATTTTCAACTAACACGTTTTTTATTTTCTTTTTTAAAATGAAAACTTGCCCCACACTGGGAATTTCTCCTGTATCGTGGGTGCGTTTACAAACATTTAAACTCACATACACAAACAGCCAGACCCGGAATAACTAGCTCTAGGCCATACAACTATACGCTTGGAAATAGCTATGCTGGTGCCATTATCATTTCACTCAAAGAGAAGACCATTTTAAGAATTTTGAAGTTTTTAACGGTATTCATAAATTATGATTCTGATAAAGCTTCAATTTTAGGCCCCCTGGTCAATTACCGTTAATGCCATTCTAAAAAGCAACATCTTTAAAATATCAGAGTTCTGCTCTATGCTAGCTGCGATTGCTGCCAATGGGTATGGCAACAGTGAAACCAAAGACATTCATAAGTCTTTTATGGTTATGACCACAAAGTACATTTTAAAAGTTTTAATTTTTTTACGTGATTCGTATTATGATTCTGCTAAAGCAGCATATTACCTTCGCACGAACAAACAACAAAGAACCTATCGTTTTTCTTTGTTAAAAAAAACCAGCCAAGTGCGAGTCGCGATAGCGCATGAAGGGTTCCGTACCATCGTAGTAGCCCCCTTCAATTGTCCCACAGGCGGCAATGATTCCAGACGTAAGCTTTCTCAATTGAAATTATGAAAAATGACAATTAATTAAATGTACGTCGGTCAATGACCGCCATTGCCATGCTAAAACGCAAATAGTAGTGTAGCAGTTGTAGTAGTTATTGACGATTGAGCGTAGTGAAACAACATAAATTTTGAATGAAATTCTTCACTTCTATGGCGAATACAACAAAGATTACGACTCACCGATGTTTCTGCCCACCACCTCAAGTGGGACATCTGTCGTCAAACAAACACATCGTGGTCAGCGCCATCTATATTCACACAATAGTCATTCTTTGCATAAAAGTGTCGCGTGTAGTTCCGATGTAAAAAAATAGATGGCGCTGAAGTTTCAGAATGACCTGAAAAGATGGATTTTTTTTAAAAGAATGAATAATGTCGTTAAATATTTTAACATTTTGTCACATTAAAACAATTTTGATATATTGGATTATAACTAAAAGTTAGTTTCTCTCAAATATTGTGAATATTATAAGAAATATTTCAATTAATTCTAGATCGCGATATCAAAGTTTTTCTTTCTGGACGCTTATGTACAAAATTTCGTGCATTACCAGTGTACTTGCTTCGGCAGTACATATACTAAAATTGGAACGATACAGAGAAGATTAGCATGGCCCCTGCGCAAGGATGACACGCAAAATCGTGAAGCGTTCCACATTTTTTGAAGACTATGGACATGATTGGTAAATTATTCTGATAGTATACGAACCTTATGCAATATATTTTTACTATTGGTTTTTATTCATCTGTTAAGGGCTGGCTACTCTTTAATATGGGGTAGCAAGTTTGGTTGTTTGTAAACGAAGAATTTCTGTCTGTTTTGTTTTCAAAAGTAGAGTACATAGTTACATTATTCAAAACCTACTTACTTCATCATCACGGAATAGAAAAAATGATGTTCCGTGGCCAGCCGCGTCTCTAATTTATCCGTCCGTACCGATTTGGCTTAAGATATAGCTACTTATCTACTGCAATGCAAACCACCAACATGGGCGTAGCCAGCCATGGGCTCAGGGTGGGGCAGCAGTCTAAAATAATATGAAACTAACAAACTATAAAATCAAAATCAAAGCATTTTTTTTTTTTTTTTTTTTTTATTATACTTTATGCACATAATGTAAAAAACACTGTACAAAGGCGGACTTAATGCCTTGGGCATTTTCTACCAGTCTACCTTAGGGTGATGCAGAGACATAACATAGTAGGTGCAATGATGCAGAAAATTTCCAAGCTTATAATAACTTCTCTTGATCTTATTTCAAGTAGACCAGTTACAGGCACTTATGAATTTATTGTCGAAACAAAGATAACAATTAAATGTAGCTAGAGTCCCAGTCACAAGGCATAAAAACTGTGAAAGTACTGTAGTTGCCCATTCCCTAGCCTAGATCTCTATGGAGAAGAACGGGCAAGAAACTCCATGGACACTCTTTTATATACCCGCGGTCTTCCCCGGTTAATATTTTCATACAAAAAGGTAACACCCTTTAGCACCCTGTATCTGTATATGTTTGATTCAAATTATCCAAAAAACTTTTTTAAGGCTCACCCTGCCTTTTGCTTTACGATTGCTCCGCCAAGTTATCCAAACAGAAAAAGACTTAGTCAAAACAATTGACGACATTTGTCAAAATCGAATGTACGTGGCCGCGCAGTCGCACACTGGTCCCAAATTAAAAAAAAAGTGGACATTGATAGTAGACCGCTGATATTTTTTTTTATTGTTGATACAATGATAACAGATAAGGCAAAAAAATATTATTGTCCTACTTCAAATACTTTTCTGTAAAAAAAATATTTCTTTTTTTTTTTGAATGGGAGCGATTACATTTTACTCAATTTCTCAAAAACTTTAAGCGATGTCGAGATGGCAATCACATATGTTAGAAAACTAATAATTCTGAGTATTTGGCTCGAAGAAACTTATTGCTTATCTCTGCGTACTTTCGAGATAATAGTGACAGAAAATAACTTTTTTTTTTAATGTTAATTTTTTGCTTTTTTTTAATCATAGCCTTACTTTAGCACATAATTATAATGTATGCGTAATGTCAAATAAGTAAAAAGAGACTTCTCTGTAAAAGAGGTTATGGGGGCTCACTAATGACTGAAAAGCTATGACCTTTCTGAAGGAGTACTTTCATCAGTTCTAAAAAACAATCAAAATGAAGACAAATAAAGCTGCAAACATAAAGTTGAATATGTTCACAAACGATTCTGAAAAAATATTATGGTGAAAGATTAATATTTGGGTCTATATTCTCTTGAGAAATCTCTATTTCCTCGTTTTCCAACGAAAGCAATTCATTGTTCAAGATCAAAGCACTAGCCTCTGGAAATAACTGTTTATGTAAACGAGCAAACTTTGGTTTGATATGGCTGATGCAAGGATCTGAGCTAATTAGAAAGCTGTGGATAATGTCTAAATTAGTCTGAACTCTACCGATTTTTCTTGTATGTGCCATTCTAACATTCCGGAAATCTTTATTCCTCGCTTCGGAAGCTTCTTCGGAAAGCATGCCTATCGGAATAAAGGAGAAATTTTCACAAATATCAGCACCGTGTATCAACAATTTATGGACACTTGAAGGCATGTAATACCATGGATATAAGTTTACATATAGCATTGCTGTTTCTTTACAATATTCCCTAAACAAGTTGGTATTAATAAGTTGACCAGATGAAATTGTTTGTAAAATGACTGCAAATCTCTTGATTAAATCAGGGTGGATACCCGTTATTTCAGCAGATACTTCATAATTTTCAAAAAACCTTCTTGCCGTGTTACCGTCATTGGTTGTACCAAATCCCTGTTTTACTATGTCAATTAACAAACCAGTTCTTTCCCGGAATTCTTCTTGTGTCAAATTCTTTTTAATTTCTTTTAACAATTTATCTTCTTTTCGTGCAGCCCACTTTTTGAAGTCTAAGTTGTACGAAATGTGTAAAATACATTCCATACATCTTATCCACATATGAAGCGAAGACAGACCATATTTATACATATCTTCTCTGATGAGTCTTTTGGATACAAAGTCCAAGTCATTCATTTTGCTAGGTGGGGTATTGCAAATATTACAAACAGCTGCAGAAGAAGTATTGGAAATCACAGTAGAAATTTTCCCATCAATCATAGTCATGTACAAATCATGTTTAATATCAAAATTATCTACAATTGTGGGAACAAGATTACGAATTTCTTCCTCTAAGGATGCACTTTCCTTCTTTATCAATTCATTTGTTTCTTTTGCAAATATAAAGCCAATTGGACGACAATAGTTTGTTGAAGAGGGAGCAGGATTTTGCCACAAGATAGTACCACTCTCTTCTTCCAAACGAAGCGGAACCAAACTAATCATGAAAACTGAAGAATCGTCAATTTTAGTGTCGGAGTGTGACTTTTGTTTATAATTACTTTGAGAAGATGACCCGTCAAAACCCCATTTGCTTATTAGTTTTAGCGATTTTTTGTCGGCAGAGTTGTGCTGAATTGTTTTTAATATCCTATTAGTTGTCAAATCTAGAAGCGATTGAAGTCTTATCTTAGCATCAGATTCAGTTACAGTTATGTCTGATTCTGGAGGATAACAAGTTTTTTTAGCTTCCAGGAGCTTTTGATAGGATGGAAGACCATACATTTTCTCTGAAGCAAGAATAGTTCTTAAATTTCGATATTGCCATTTTGACAAATTTGTTGAGGTGTAAAGCGCTAACGTTTTATCATCTGGTAAACACGGTTTGTCAGTCTTTTTAGCAAATAGTACATCATGTACCATCTCACATTTTTCCTTGTTTTGGCTGAGTTCGTTTAATATAGCTGCTAATTTTGTTTTTTTAGACTCTTTTAATTTGGCACATAAAGCATAAACTAATTCCTCCTCTGTGTGATCTAGAAGTGTTAGAGAAAGCCTTTTCTTCTGTTTATCAGATATATCAACAAATGGTTTTTTACTTGTACCATAACTTAATTGATGAGTATCCACTTGCGTTTCGAAATTTGGAATTACTTCCTCGGCAACTTTAAAAATGCTGCTTAAATCGATATTTTGACATTTTGGCCAAACTATTTGGGATTGTAACCAGTCTGAATTTTTGTTAAGAAAGGTCTTTTGAGCTCTACTGGAAGCAGACCATCTTTTTGAGATATTACTTGAAAAATTACGACAAAATAATTTAATATTACTCAAATCTTCGGAAGACAATTCAACACCAATACGTTCAATAAGGGCATTAAATAAAAATTCGACATTTTTAAAACCACCTCCTGATTTAAGAACAACGTATAAGTCTAAGTTGGTGACAAATGCGGACATATTATAATTTTAAGGAAAATTGAAAACAAATTAGAATCAAAGATATCAAAGACAAAGTGACTTTGATTTTAACAAAAAAAATTACGAAAACAAATTCGACGAAAGAAAGACAAACAAAAATTATTTGATTTTAAAATCCAAAGATTCAAAATACAACAATAACAAAACAAACAAACAACAAGCATTTCTTCAAGCGCACAGAATAAATAAGGACACGTCTTATCGCAACCACATTTAGTTGTACACTGAGTGAGGTGTACGCGCGCGATTCGTGACCGTATTACGTTACGTCATGAGAGGCGGCCATCTTGTTATCCCGGCAAACTCGCGTCGAAGCTCCATTTTGCTGGCCAGCGGACCTATTGCGATATGAGTAAGGCTATGATTAAAAAAAAGCGAACAATTAACATTAAAAAAAATTGTTATTTTCTGTCACTATTATCTCGAAAGTACGCAGAGATAAGCAATAAGTTTCTTCGAGCCAAATACTCAGAATTATTAGTTTTCTAACATATGTGAATGCCATCTCGACATCGCTTAAGGTTTTTGAGAAATTGAGTAAAATGTAATCACTCCCATACAAAAAAAAAAGAAATATTTTTTATAGAGAAAAGTATTTGAAGTAGGACAATAATATTTTTTTGCCTTATCTGTTATCATTATATCAACAATAAAAAAAAATATCAGCGGTCTACTATCAATGTCCACTTTTTTTTAATTTGGGACCAGTGTGAGTCGTAACGTCCAAAAAAT
Organism: Eugnorisma glareosa; assembly: GCA_947578425.1. Lineage (NCBI taxonomy): Eukaryota > Metazoa > Arthropoda > Insecta > Lepidoptera > Noctuidae > Eugnorisma > Eugnorisma glareosa. Next base: position 4,635,174 of record OX387985.1, on the reverse strand, counting down.
TTAACCTGTATGTTTTTTTGTTAAAAATATTTTTTTAAGAAATTAGTTTGAATATTTTTGAGATTTAATTTATATTTAATTTTAAAGTTTTAAGGCTGATGTCGTCATCACTGCAAAATATTTATTTCTTTCTCATTCAACTTTATTCCTCGAAACGGTTTGTAATTAGCACAATTTTTGAAAAAAGGACATTACACATTAGATATGTACATTAATCACAGCTTGCAAAAAAATGCCAATAATAATTGTTCCAATAGTACGTGCGTGAATTCGCACTCATCAGAGAGAAAACACGTATTTCTACCGTTAAATTTAGATATAATAAACATTTTCACAATTAACCGCTTGGGAGATGCTATTATTATTCTTTTTCTATTATATGATTGGGAGAATAAACGATGCAGAAAATGTAATGAATTAGTTGAATTTACTTACACCTTATCAGAAATAGTAACATTTAATTTAAATGGCACGCAAATGATGTTGTTACATGACATCTCATATTATATATATTAGTATTATTAGTCTATGACATGACATAGGTACCTCAAAATATTAGGTATAGTTAAATAAATACTTTTTTTTTTTTTGGTGATGGCATCTCGCAGTTCAGCCTCTGAGGCTGGCTACTGTGTACGGGCCTCGGCTTAGGGCGTCGCTGGGGGGGCAGCAAAGGGACAAGCTGGATCTGAGTGATATTATTTAGGGGCTGGTTTAAAACTACCGGCTGGCTCTGGCAAGAGTCGGGGGGGGTTTTTTGAACGGGGGCGTCGCGACGGGCCTCGGCGGCGAGGACGGAAACACGGCGGTCTGTATCTGTATTTACGCAAACAAAATACTTATAAATTGTTAGGTGGAACAATAGGACACTATAAAATGTCATTTTACAAGAAACGCCGGGATGCTTTGCTACGATGACAACCAAAGTAAATTCAGCAAAAGTACAAAAGACCCTGTTTGCATCCATTTTCTCACATAGGGTTTTGTGGAGGTGTAACCAGAATTATTATTTGATTTGTTGATTTTTGTTACATTACTTTGTGTGCTGGACGGGCGTGATCGCTGGATGCTATAGGTTGAAGAATGTCCAAGCGGCGCTGACGTCCTACACCTGTTGGTTCAGTTAACTGCATGAAACTACGGCGACGATGCTGAACGGGAGTAACTAGGATGAGGCTTCGATGAAATAAAATCAACACCTATAAGTCTTCATAACTTTTCAGGAAGCGACCGGCGTAATTCTTCAGGAGTACTTTAGAGTGAAAGAGAGAGAGATATATCTTCCTTGCCGATGACTACGATTAGCCCGAGAGCGCGCGTTACTAAAGTACTGCGAAACTTTACCGTAACGAGGACCGCTAATCGCTTCCTGATTTAATCTTTATTTGTAGAAAATATTGCTTGCGCGTGCGTACATAGTAGTGATTATTTCTAGTATTCTGTCTGTGACCTAGGTCATGTAGGTTATGGTTGTGAACCTTAAAATATTGCCCGTCTCCTGAAATCATGACGTCGATTGCATCTATAACTACTGAAAAACTATTGCAGTGTAAAGGAAAATATTTAACAAAATTCTACTATTATTTAGCTTTACAGGCCAGTATTTCAGGAGGCGTTACAGCGATTGTTTTGTAACAAATGGAGTTAAGTAGCCAATGTACTTCTTTCATGTAATCTACTATGTACATAGACACACCTATGTTTTTCAGGGCTTCAGGTCCGTTTAAATTAGGGGGAAATAAAACAAACTAACGATAATCTTATAATCAAAAAGCTATGTACGTAACATCTTGCGACCTCGGTTAAGTGGGTTACTTTAAGGGTTTACATTACAAAAATTAGGTCCAGGCCTAGGTCTCAACCTAGGCTACCTGGATATATTAAAAACAAACTATATTTCGGCTATTTGCCCACTCAAACGAAGCTACAAAATGGATTGTACTTACGGTTTTACACAAACTAGATTCTAGGTACTATTTAAAACACTATGTATGCTTATAATACACTTCACTAAATTGTTTTCTAAGTTATCACTGTGATTTGTTGGTGACGCTTCGTCGCGAACATCTCTCCCGCCGTGCAGTGCTGTGACGACGTCATTCACACAATAGTCATTGCTTGCATAAAAGTGTCGCGTGTAGTTCCGATGTAAAAAAATAGATGGCGCTGAAGTTTCAGAATTACCGGAAAAGATGGATTTTTTAAAAAGAATGAATAATGTCGTTAAATATTTTAACATTTTGTCACATTACAATAATTTTATATATTGGATTATAGCTAAAAGTTAGTTTCTCTCACATATTGTGAGTATTATAAGAAATATTTCAATTAATTCTAAATCGCGATATCAGAGTTTTTCTTCTTGGAACGATACAGAGAAGATTAGCATGGCCCCTGCGCAAGGATGACACGCAAAATCGTGAAGCGTTCCACATTTTTTGAAGACTATGGACATGATTGGTAAATTATTCTGATAGTATACGAACCTTATGCAATATATTTTTACTATTGGTTTTTATTCATCTGTTAAGGGCTGGCTACTCTTTAATATGGGGTAGCAAGTTTGGTTGTTTGTAAACGAAGAATTTCTGTCTGTTTTGTTTTCAAAAGTAGAGTACATAGTTACATTATTCAAAACCTACTTACTTCATCATCACGGAATAGAAAAAATGATGTTCCGTGGCCAGCCGCGTCTCTAATTTATCCGTCCGTACCGATTTGGCTTAAGATATAGCTACTTATCTACTGCAATGCAAACCACCAACATGGGCGTAGCCAGCCATGGGCTCAGGATGGGGCAGCAGTCTAAAATAATATGAAACTAACAAACTATAAAATCAAAATCAAAGCATTTATTTCAAGTAGACCAGTTACAGGCACTTATGAATTTATTGTCGAAACAAAGATAACAATTAAATGTAGCTAGAGTCCCAGTCACAAGACATAAAAACTGTGAAAGTACTGTAGTTGCCCATTCCCTAGCGTAGATCTCTATGGAGAAGAACGGGCAAGAAACTCCATGGACACTCTTTTATATACCCGCGTTCTTCCCCGGTTAATATTTTCATACAAAGAGGTAACACCCTGTATCTGTATATGTTTGATTCGAATTATCCAAAAAACTTTTTTAAGGCTCACCCTGCCGTGTGCGTTACGATTGCTCCGCCAAGTTATCCAAACAGAAAAAGACTTAGTCAAAACAATTGACAAAATTCGTCAAAATCTAATGGTACAAACCAAAAATTTGTCAAAGTAAAAATAAAGAAGTTATTAAGGTGTTAGGTTGGCCGCGCGAACGTAACGTGGAGGATTGCGCGGCCATGGAGATCTCAGCAACTACTTGGGTTAGAGATCTAATTCTTTTTGTCGATTGAAGACTGAATTTGTCAACAATTGTCGAAAAAAAAATTATAAGCTCTGGATCAATATTTTACGAAATATTCACCTTGGAAGTTATGGCCGCGCAATCCGCCACTTGTTGTTTCTTTATTGTTGATTATTCTTTAAACTTAAGACGTCATACAGTAAAACTATTACAAGAAGAAAGGTTTTAATTTATCGAAATTAACGAAAGCAATAAATACTACAAAACTTTAATTAAACAGACGAAATCAGTCCAAAACAAAAAGTACGTGGCCGCGCAGTCGTAACGTTACTTTGTACGCTGATATCTCATTATCTATAATTGCTAGGATTTCGGTGTGAACATCCATTTACATGGCATATTAACCTCATTAGAATGACAAATATCGTTTTACCCTCAGAACGGCTATCAACGCGTGTAATCTTAAAAATGATGCTGTCTCATACAATGTTCGAGAAGGGTAACCATAACTTCGATTTGATTTGGGAATACCTCTAACTGGAGGACACTAGCAATTATATTGGACAACATCTAGCTCAATCTGCAAAATGTATTTTTATTAGGTAAATAAAAAACTTGTTTATTTTAATAATTAGATATGTTTATTCATCACAGCTTGAAAAATTAACAAAAATATAAAGAGTATAAAAAATCAACAAATAAAATATAATTCTTCAAAAATCTCTACATAAAATATTGATCCAGAGCTTATAATTCTTTTTTCGACATATTTGACAAATTCAGTCTTCAATCGACAAAAAGAATTAGATCTCTAACCCAAGTAGTTGCTGAGATCTCCATGGCCGCGCAATCCTCCACGTTACGTTCGCGCGGCCAACTTAAAACCTTAATAACTTCTTTATTTCTACTTTGACAAATTTTTGGTTTGTACCATTAGATTTTGACGAATTTTGTCAATTGTTTTGACTAAATCTTTTTCTATTTGGATAACTTGGCGGAGTCATCGTAACGCACACCACCCTGCCTACACCACGAAATCTTCCAACCAAAAATGTTCAGCCGTTTGTGCTCTCCTCTAAATTGACTGATTAACAAATTGGCATATGCCGCCAATTTGTTAATCAGTCAATTTAGAGTTTTATATCTATCGATGGATAGTACTTTCAGATAGGTACAGTAAGTAAACAATTACACATAGTTATTATACGTTTTTTTATTTATTTTGGTTTTATTTAACTTCATAAATTACTTGAGAAGCCGGCGTGGGTTTTAGCAGAACCTCCATATCACTTCGGCTTCCAATTTATTTTTCGCTTCGGCGATCCTCATCCTGTGAATGCTCAGCATACAGAGACCGCTCAGACGATTTTCACTCATGGTGGAGCGAAGACACGTCTTGACACGCCACCGTAACGTACTGAAAGACCTCTCTATAATACAGGGGGCCTAAAATGGCTGGTTTATCAGAATCATTGCCTTATGTTCGTAACATTGATCAGTCTTCTTTCTGGTCTACTTTTTTTACTAACTTATAATATGTGGAAGATTTCTTTGCAACATTTCACATACTATTTCCATGGCCTTTTGGAAAAAAATAAGAACTAAGTATACCAAATTTCAGGAAGCAAATCAGAATGAATCTCATCTGGGGAATGTTGAATCAGCACACAGAAGAGACAAGATTCTGTGCATGATGTATATGAGGATATCAGCCCCTCAACAGAATCTAGCAATTAAGTCACGAAATCTCACTGAGATATAAGAAACAACTTAGAAGTTTCTTACATATATCATTTTATAGAATCTTCTTTTAATTAAAATTCTCGTGTCACAATGTTAGTTACCAAAGGTAAGGTCCGAAACGGCTTGACCGATTTTTATGAGATTTTATATGCATATTCAGTAGGTCTGAGAATCGGCTACTATCTATTTTTCATACCCCTTTTTTTTTTTTACCGATCGGAAATCATCAAATAACCCCTCCCGCTCTGGGCTGAGCAGGAGGGAGTGTCAGACTTTTACTGACTAAAACCCATCCATGTTCCTTCCTTTGCCCTTTGTGTTCCAGGGCCGCGGTATCTCTTTCGAACAGTCCCGCAACCCTGGCAGGCGTCGGTCCTTACGGACCCCTTCCTGTTTGCTGACTCTCCTTGAGGCGCGCGTGGAACACGAACGCGCCGTCGCACACTGGTCCCAAATTAAAAAAAAGTGGACATTGATAGTAGACCGCTGATATTTTTTTTTATTGTTGATACAATGATAACAGATAAGGCAAAAAATATTATTGTCCTACTTCAAATACTTTTCTGTAAAAAAAATATTTCTTTTTTTTTTGTATGGGAGCGATTACATTTTACTCAATTTCTCAAAAACTTTAAGCGATGTCGAGATGGCAATCACATATGTTAGAAAACTAATAATTCTGAGTATTTGGCTCGAAGAAACTTATTGCTTATCTCTGCGTACTTTCGAGATAATAGTGACAGAAAATAACATTTTTTTTTAATGTTAATTTTTTGCTTTTTTTTAATCATAGCCTTACTTTAGCACATAATTATAATGTATGCGTAATGTCAAATAAGTAAAAAGAGACTTCTCTGTAAAAGAGGTTATGGGGGCTCACTAATGACTGAAAAGCTATGACCTTTCTGAAGGAGTACTTTCATCAGTTCTAAAAAACAATCAAAATGAAGACAAATAAAGCTGCAAACATAAAGTTGAATATGTTCACAAACGATTCTGAAAAAATATTATGGTGAAAGATTAATATTTGGGTCTATATTCTCTTGAGAAATCTCTATTTCCTCGTTTTCCAACGAAAGCAATTCATTGTTCAAGATCAAAGCACTAGCCTCTGGAAACAACTGTTTATGTAAACGAGCAAACTTTGGTTTGATATGGCTGATGTAAGGATCTGAGCTAATTAGAAAGCTGTGGATGTCTAAATTAGTCTGAACTCTACCGATTTTTCTTGTATGTGCCATTCTAACATTCCGGAAATCTTTATTCCTCGCTTCGGAAGCTTCTTCGGAAAGCATGCCTATCGGAATAAAGGAGAAATTTTCACAAATATCAGCACCGTGTATCAACAATTTATGGACACTTGAAGGCATGTAATACCATGGATATAAGTTTACATATAGCATTGCTGTTTCTTTACAATATTCCCTAAACAAGTTGGTATTAATAAGTTGACCAGATGAAATTGTTTGTAAAATGACTGCAAATCTCTTGATTAAATCAGGGTGGATACCCGTTATTTCAGCAGATACTTCATAATTTTCAAAAAACCTTCTTGCCGTGTTACCGTCATTGGTTGTACCAAATCCCTGTTTTACTATGTCAATTAACAAACCAGTTCTTTCCCGGAATTCTTCTTGTGTCAAATTCTTTTTAATTTCTTTTAACAGTTTATCTTCTTTTCGTGCAGCCCACTTTTTGAAGTCTAAGTTGTACGAAATGTGTAAAATACATTCCATACATCTTATCCACATATGAAGCGAAGACAGACCATATTTATACATATCTTCTCTGATGAGTCTTTTGGATACAAAGTCCAAGTCATTCATTTTGCTAGGTGGGGTATTGCAAATATTACAAACAGCTGCAGAAGAAGTATTGGAAATCACAGTAGAAATTTTCCCATCAATCATAGTCATGTACAAATCATGTTTAATATCAAAATTATCTACAATTGTGGGAACAAGATTACGAATTTCTTCCTCTAAGGATGCACTTTCCTTCTTTATCAATTCATTTGTTTCTTTTGCAAATATAAAGCCAATTGGACGACAATAGTTTGTTGAAGAGGGAGCAGGATTTTGCCACAAGATAGTACCACTCTCTTCTTCCAAACGAAGCGGAACCAAACTAATCATGAAAACTGAAGAATCGTCAATTTTAGTGTCGGAGTGTGACTTTTGTTTATAATTACTTTGAGAAGATGACCCGTCAAAACCCCATTTGCTTATTAGTTTTAGCGATTTTTTGTCGGCAGAGTTGTGCTGAATTGTTTTTAATATCCTATTAGTTGTCAAATCTAGAAGCGATTGAAGTCTTATCTTAGCATCAGATTCAGTTACAGTTATGTCTGACTCTGGAGGATAACAAGTTTTTTTAGCTTCCAGGAGCTTTTGATAGGATGGAAGACCATACTTTTTCTCTGAAGCAAGAATAGTTCTTAAATTTCGATGTTGCCATTTTGACAAATTTGTTGAGGTGTAAAGCGCTAACGTTTTATCATCTGGTAAACACGGTTTGTCAGTCTTTTTAGCGAATAGTACATCATGTACCATCTCACATTTTTCCTTGTTTTGGCTGAGTTCGTTTAATATAGCTGCTAATTTTGTTTTTTTAGACTCTTTTAATTTGGCACATAAAGCATAAACTAATTCCTCCTCTGTGTGATCTAGAAGTGTTAGAGAACGCCTTTTCTTCTGTTTATCAGATATATCAACAAATGGTTTTTTACTTGTACCATAACTTAATTGATGAGTATCCACTTGCGTTTCGAAATTTGGAATTACTTCCTCGGCAACTTTAAAAATGCTGCTTAAATCGATATTTTGACATTTTGGCCAAACTATTTGGGATTGTAACCAGTCTGAATTTTTGTTAAGAAAGGTCTTTTGAGCTTTTGAAAAATTACGACAAAATAATTTAATATTACTCAAATCTTCGGAAGACAATTCAACATCAATACGTTCAATAAGGGCATTAAATAAAAATTCGACATTTTTAAAACCACCTCCTGATTTAAGAACAACGTATAAGTCTAAGTTGGTGACAAATGCGGACATATTATAATTTTAAGGAAAATTGAAAACAAATTAGAATCAAAGATATCAAAGACAAAGTGACTTTGATTTTAACAAAAAAAATTACGAAAACAAATTCGACGAAAGAAAGACAAACAAAAATTATTTGATTTTAAAATCCAAAGATTCAAAATACAACAATAACAAAACAAACAAACAACAAGAATTTCTTCAAGCGCACAGAAAAAATAAAGACACGTCTTATCGCAACCACATTTAGTTGTACACTGAGTGAGGTGTACGCGCGCGATTCGTGACCGTATTACGTTACGTCATGAGAGGCGGCCATCTTGTTATCCCGGCAAACTCGCGTCGAAGCTCCATTTTGCTGGCCAGCGGACCTATTGCGATATGAGTAAGGCAAGATTAAAAAAAAGCGAACAATTAACATTAAAAAAAATTGTTATTTTCTGTCACTATTATCTCGAAAGTACGCAGAGATAAGCAATAAGTTTCTTCGAGCCAAATACTCAGAATTATTAGTTTTCTAACATATGGGAATGCCATCTCGTAATCGCTTAAGGTTTTTGAGAAATTGAGTAAAATGTAATCACTCCCATACAAAAAAAAAAGAAATATTTTTTATAGAGAAAAGTATTTGAAGTAGGACAATAATATTTTTTTGCCTTATCTGTTATCATTATATCAACAATAAAAAAAAAATATCAGCGGTCTACTATCAATGTCCACTTTTTTTTAATTTGGGACCAGTGTGCGTCGTCGCGTCGACACGGCCTGTCGTCATAAGACGGACGGACGGCGAGCTAGATTTTTCATACCCCTGGGATAATTTTCGACCAAAACGCGAGCGAAGCCGCGGGCAACAGCTAGTATTTTAATAAATCTGTCGAAGTTGATGCAATTGTAGAAGAATCTGTTGATGAGACTCATCGAGAAAGTAGTATTTTGGTATTTTCTCAAAAAACAACTATCTACAAACCGTGTTGTACGAAGTTGTACCTAATGTTGATATTTAATTGAGGCAACATGTTGAGTTTTTAATGTGTCATCTATTTTTAACCGAGTTCAAAAAAAAAGGAGGTGGTTGTGTATTCCACGGTTCCACCGGCTTATTTTTGTTTTCATTAATTTACACCGATTTCTCCGTAATTACTGGTCCGATTTAAGTGATTATTTTTTCATTTAGTAGAAGAAGCTTGCGCGGTATTGTAATTTCAATTTCATCAACTTTGCTTCGGCACTTTATGAATGAGTTATCTCTTATCTATCCTCTTTATTATTCATTTTTCTTCTTCGTCCATGTGGATGATGTTCTAATAACTTCTACTTACAATGTTAAATTGATACTTGACAAGGATTTGTGTGAGATACCACAACAAAAGGGTAAACGAAAAAGATTAAAAAAAAACCGACTTCCAAAAATAAACACTCATCATCAGCCCACGGCAGTCCACTGCTGGACATAGGCCTCCCCAATCGCACGCCACTCAACTCGATTTTCAGCAACTCTCGTCCAATTGCTACCAGCCACCCTGCGAAGATCGTCGCTTCACTGAGCCTGAGGGCGTCCCACCATACGTTTACCGATTCGCGGTCTCCACCCAAGAACACGTCTACCCCAATGGTCATCGGTTCTATGGCTAGTATGACCGGCCCATTGCCACTTCAGCTTACTTATCCTGTGAGCTATGTCGACAACTCTGGTTCTCTGTCGGATTTCCTCGTTCTGGATGCGATCCCGAAAAAATACAAACACGTAGAAAATAAGTTTATTTTCGGAAGTCGGTGGCAAAAAAGTCAATGAAACAAACAAAAGTCACCGTGTTTTGATTGGTTGTTTGACATCATTGACCGTTTTTCAGCAAAAGCTTTTGCAGATCCACCAGATCCGGACCACTTCTTGAGAGAATACCTGATTAATTGGGCAAAAGCGATGGTGTTGGTTTAGATCGTTAGTTACTGAACTTGCGATGACAAAGTTACTATTCGATTCATTCCGTCCGCTTCGTGTAAATTTTGCTACAACCAAGCACTGCCTTCTAAGGCTGCTTGTTGCTGCTACAGATTATTCTGCAGACCGACCGTCTAAGGAATTCACTGCCGGTTTCTCTGTATCGCGATCATTATAATCTGGATCTCTTCTAAGTGCGATTGAATGAGTTTCTTCTAGGCAAGCGTGCTCCACCCTAGCATCATCTCTTCACATCAGGCGAGTTGCGACCAAACGCAAGCTTATTTTGTATTAAAAAAAAACTGATGCATGGGGATGCGTAGCGTGGGATGTAATCTTACCAAAAATAACAAGTTTAGGGTTCCGTATCTCAGTCGGCAAAAACGGAACCCATACAGGAACTTTGTTGTCCGTCTGTTAGACCCCTTTTTCAGGAACGCGTTGAGATATCAAGCTGAAATTAATATCAAATACTCAGGTCTGCTCCCCTTGAATCAGTTAAAAAATTAAACTTTTAAGTCAACGCGATCGAAAGATATGACCGTTTATGTTGCGTATTTTGCGATTTCATAAGGAAATTAAAACCTACACTACCACAGGGTACTTACCGTTGGCCTAGAATCCATGAAATTTGGCAAGAAGCAATGTCTTACAGCACAATATGTAAAGGAAAAAAACTGAAAACTGTAGCTTTAGAAGTCGGTGACAAAAAAAACTAAATTAAACAAACAAAAGTCACCGACTTTGGAAGCTTAAGTTATTTATCACATTTTTGTGTTTTTGAAGTCGGTTTTATTTTTTGAAAAAAAGTTTTTTTTTTCCATTTTAGTTTTAACCTCTGCTCGTTTTGACAGCGATGGCTGTAAAGGGCGCAATACAAATTATACTAATTAAAACAAAAAAATATCACGACCAAAACTTTATTTCACAATATGAAGATGATACAAATATGTCGTGTAAGTCCTATCTTATATACTGAAATTCTCCTCCAATCTCCTCAAATGATCAACATTTGACTCTTGCGGTGGGCTACTGTGACTTAAAATATTATTTTTATATACGTCCATACTTCTTTGCGCCATATTATTGTAAACTTCTCTTGGCAGAATGCGATTTTGGGCGGGAATTTTGACATTGACATTTCCCGCCGCCATATTTAAACCGCGGTCCATGAAAACTCTTTCGTTCGGATACACTGTAGGGTTTAGAAATGGAACGTCAGGTTTTGGTAGGTTTCGAAACATATTAGTTCTGTCTATTATTTGGTTTTGGGCGTTCATTGTGTTTAAGGACTTCATCCATTGTTGTTGTTGCGTAGGAGGGACTCTGTTGGGGTAATTGAAGATCCATAGACGATCTCCGACAAACATTGGTCGAGGACTGACGATACCGAGGCTGCTGTAATACTGCTGTGCAAGGAGTTCGATGTCGTTTGTGTATTTTCGTTTCCATTTTGTTCGACGGTTTTGAAACCATATCTTTATCTGGAATGAGAAAAACGTATTTTACCTTTTAAAAACCTTTTTTGTCGAAGACTTATGTCTAATGTGTTAAATACAACAAGGAATGACAATACTTCTCGTGCCACAGGTGGAACAAGTTGGTGGCACGACGAGGAAGAAGGGGTTACATAGTAACCGTAGCGCCTGACACCAATCTCACTTTTGGGCAACAAAGGCCTCTGGATGTACTAATTATCGTACCCTGAAAAAACTATCATTGTTTTCTTCATGGGAATAGAAATTGCCAGCCGCGTCCAGTCCGTCTTTTAACTCAGGCACGTTAGGCTTGTCGGATTGCTAGGAGAGAAAGACAGTGCACCTGCCACCTGTGCTATCGTTCACACTTGTGCACTGATTATTTCCTGAGTTGCTACTTTTCCGTCTAGGAGGACTACTATTACTGCGGAGATCGTTTTGATTGAATAATATAGTGTAGTGGTATTATACGTCATGCACCATTCTTAAAACTCGAATTACCTGTGTCTCAGTAAGTCTAAGTTGCCTAGCGAGTCTGCCACGGGCCGCCACTGAGAGGTAGCGGTTCTTTTCAAACTCTGCCTCAAGGCTTTTGATCTGTTGCGCGCTGAACGCTGTGCGAGCTCGCTTGCCTCGAGATGAGCAGGATCCTGTGAATGAAAGATGTATTTATTGTACGGGAAATCTTGCTCAGTTATAAATGGTGTAACGAGAACGTGTTCTGCCCGTCATTGCGATAATTTTTTTGTTCTAGACCATACCTGGGAACCTTCTAATTGCGGAGATATTGGGGGTCAAAGTTTCAACTTTTTATTTATTTATTTAACAATTTATGTACACACTAAATACAGAAAAGAAAAAAGGAACAGAAAATAGTACAAAGGTGATGCTTATTTCTAAAGAAATCTCTTCAGTTAGAGTTAGTTTTTTTTTTTAAATACATCGTTGTAACGTAAGATCTTTACTGTAAACACCTCCCCGACCCCCGTACTATTCAATCCATCCATCAGCAAAGTGTTTTGACTGCGTTACATTGAGTGTTACCGAAAAACGAGATTTTTCACCCCAAAAAAAAAGTCGTTTCCCAGCAATAATTTTTGCATAAAGTTACTTATTTTGATGTACATTAAACTTGGTTGGCGGCTTCGTTAAGGGTCTTGTTACAACCTGTATAGTGTCTCATTCCCGATGGCATATTAAATACCGGTATTCAGCTGCATCCGGTTAGACTGGAAGCCGACCGCAACATGGATATGAAAAGACTAGGCAGATGATCATGATGCGATGTCATTGCGCCGGTTTCAGAGTGAGCGAAAACAGCAAGTTTTCGGTGGTACACATACACGGCTACACATCAAGCTATACATTTCCAGTTTACGCTGATCTCGCATTGTATATGATTTCCGTACAAAGCGAGGACAGCTTATACTGGAAATGTATAGCTTGATAATAATAATAAGTCCACTTTGGTTCTGCTTAGCCTTGAATCCTCTTAGCACACTGCTGGACGATTCGGGTCTAGGCTATACGAGAGGTGGTCAAGTTATATCTCACCTGCTTTACTTGGATGACCTGAAACTCTTTGCCCCCAGCGATTTGCAACTGATGGGCTACTAAAGGTAACTGAAACTTTCAGTAGCGCCATCAGGATGAAATTTGGTGTGGACAAATATGCGGTCATGCATGTAAAACGAGGGGAGATTGTGGAATCTGTGGGAACCCAGCTCTCGGATTCCATAAATCTGAGATCCCTCTCAGCAACCGAAATTTATAAGTATTTGGACGTCGGAAGCGCTGGGCATCAATGTTGCTGACATGAAGCAATCGTTGAAAGAGCGCTTCTTTGGCCGCCTGAAAAAAGTATTTAATAGTCTTTTAGCAGGCGGAAATAAGGTGCGTGCCTTCAACGGTTGGGTCATGCCGGTTTTGATGTACTCTTTCGGCATACTCAAATGGACTCAAACAGAACTAGACGCCCTGGATAGGAAGGTTCGTACATTGTTGACGGCATATCGAATGCATCACCCACGTTCTTCGGTTATGAGACTGTATATCTCGTACTCGCTTTGATAATTACAGCCTCTGCTTTCTTGTAACCCTCGCCTACGGCTCGGGCTAGCAATATCGCCTCGGCTGTAATTTTCAACTTACCGCACTATGTCACAATGTACTATTATATCATATAAATAAAATTGAAGTGTCTGTTTGTAATTTCAAAATAGCAGTTTTTTACTGAATGCCTATAAAAATATATGTATACGGCACATATAACATTTTTTTTTTTTCAATTTTGTCTCTCTGTCTGTTTATTCCAGCCGGAATGAAACGGCTCCGAAACGGCTGAACCGGTTTTGACGGGACTTTTACTGGTAGATAGCTGATGTCTTATGAAGTAAATAAAGCTACTTTTATTTTAGAATAAGAATAAGGGTTCCGGGCAAAAAAATGAAACCCTTGAAATTGAAAACAAAATTCAATTAAAAAAGGGAAGTAATATTTTTTTATAATAATTTCACGCGAACGAAGGTCACGGGCAACAGCTAGTTTTCTAATTACATGTTGCGTGTGCTTTATAGGTTTCAGTCGTCTAATTGTAAAAATAAAACAAAATGTTGTATACAATTCTACTGTCTTGATTACTGCGACTTTCGTTCCAAAAATAATGGGTCAGTCAAAATCGAGTCCAGCCTCACGCGCGTGTCTTTTTTGCGCTTTACAGTTGTAGGTGCCAAACTTGACAACAAAAATGAGGGAAACTTCGTGAGGAAAGATTTGAGTATGAATGTTGGTGGCTTTATGAGTAGAGGAAGACCAAAGAAGCGATGGATGGACTGTGTGAAGTATGATATGACTAGAAAAGAGGTGTATGACGAGATGAGTAGGTAATAGAGAAGTATGGAAGAAGACTGTCATGCTCACTCAAATGTCTCGCTGATGGTGGCGCGTGTGTCGGATCATTTAGTTCCCTTCAAAATGGTTGAGTTGAATGGTGCTGATCCATACGTCATGTTCGTGAACGGGCGCTGTCAGTTGTGACTGGTCATCTCTTAGTTACCACGGCTTATTTGAATTAATTATTTTTATTTTCTTGAATTGTCTTTTTTGTTTTTACTATGGACACTTTTAACGTGCACATCTTGCTACATCGTTCTCACATAGTATCAATTCGATATGAATGATGTAACCAAGGTTTTGTAACAATATGCTGATTTAGAAGAGTGTCCATAGAGTTCCTTGCCCGTTCTTCTCCATAGAGATCTACGCTAGGGAACGGGCAACTACAGTATACTTTCACAGTTTTTATGTCTTGTGACTGGGACTGTAGCTACATTTAATTGTTATCTTTGTTTCGACAGTTCAAAAGTGCCTGTAACTGGCCTACTTGAAATAAATGCTTTGATTTTGATTTTGAAGAACACATACTGGGCCGAGCCCAAATAAACTTGGTTTAAGGAAAATAAAAAATAAAGATGATTTGTAGGTGCCTAAATTCTATGGGCCGACTCAATTTATATAACCATCGATACGTGAAGAATATGACACGCTAGAGAAGAGAAAACTATTGCTAGTTTATTTATCTTTTACCATTCCAACGAAAACAAAAGGAGAAGGAAAGAGTACGGGGTTGGCAAAACTCGATTAAAGAAATCAACAGTTCTTCAATAAACTGACACTAGTGAATGGCTTGTCACTCGTCAAACTGCTAAAGATCTAAATATGTAATTACTCGTAGTCGTAATGAAAGAAGACTGACATCTGCGAATTGTTTAGTTTAAGCGTTGATCGATTACAATCGCTGTTACAAGCCAAATATTTGGTATTTTGGCAAAGAGACATGTTTAATGAGATTTGAGTGAGCTCGGTAGATAAATTTCGCCATTTGAAATCTAGCGTCAAACGTCAGTAATATCAACCATCAAAGACATTTAAAATATAGAGGGTGGCAACTTTTTATCGATATTTAAAAAAATAATCCTTACAGTTTGACCGTGGTGTAGGTACTGCACTTCAGAAAACAGCACAAATTGAAAACCGATTAATAATTCTTGTGTGGGGTTTCGAAATGATGTACTGAATATGTATTAATCGTTTGTGCGTCGATGATTACACTCTGTATTTATGGTAGACGACCAGACTAGACCAAGTGGTTGCTATCGGAACAAATGTAACGACTAACGCAGAGAATTACATATACCAAAAGACTAACGTGGTTTCATTTTGCTTTAAGACGTCTCTGAGACATGGGATCACATTTAAAAGACATTTCTTCTGTTAGCATGTCTGTGTCTATTGTATCTTAAATCTCTTTGGCTTTTATTATTTCATAATTAGTTTCGTAAACTAATTTTTGTACACTTAATTTATTACGGAAGTCATTCCGAGCAGACATAGAAATTGTAGCAGACACAACTCGTCTTCACCTTACAGCTATTTTCAATAAACACCTCCCCGCTTTGAGTAATTAGTGGTAATATATCAACATGTCAAGCCGGCGGCCGCCATCTTGGAACCGACTCTGAGCGCCACACAGACTATCCGAACGCGCTAATTAGCGCGCCAAAATAAACGTCAGCTTTTACTTTTAAAAATTTTGTTTGGGTGTAGTGACTTCATAAACTGTGCAGCCAATTAAGTGGTTATGTGATAAATGCGATAATTTCTGCTAATAAACCTGGAGAAATCTTGATTTAATCCCAACTTAAAGATTGCAGCCCAGGCTCAGCTGAGAGTGCTGAGACTACAATGTTCGGATACCTGACTATATTCTCTCGGCATACAAAGGAGGCTACAGTTTCTAAATAGAGGTTCAAAAAGTTTACCATCGGAACTCTATTTCACGATTGTCAGTATCTATTGGTCACATAGAACTAATATGTAAATAGTAAGTACATCATAATATGCCCCAAACGCAGATGCCTTCATAGAACTATTTAAATAAATTCGTCTTAGCACATCATCAACCAATTTACCAGAAATAAAATATAAATTCAAATTCATCGTAGAAATAACGAGTCGGATATGATCAGAGATGATAAAATAAATCTCAAGAACGATTTGATAAGTGGTGCCGCCATCTTTCAAATATTTTCATATCATGCATGCTTATAAAATGTTCTTCCTGGAATTATTTGGAACATTTTAATTTTTAATCTAATTTAGGTAGGTAGTGACTGGAAGAGTGATTACTGATGGCTGAAGAAGGAGAGGAAGGTCAAAGAGATGATGGATGGATTGTGTGAGGAATGATATAATGAGGAAAGCTTGCGTTTACCTGAAGTCGCATATAACAAAAGCAGGTAGAAGAAGACTTAAGTATGTATATGAAAAATTGTTGAAGAAAAAAAATTAGACTTAAGCACTTAATATGTCTATCCAAGTACTGAACTGGTGGCCTACCATGATGTCTTAAAACAGGAGTAATTCCAGTGTGTGATAGAAATGACGCTAGACGACCTGTATATCTCTGTCTCTTTCCCACACTGGAATTACTCCTGGTTTAAGACGTCATAGTAACCCCCCTGAGCTTGAAGAACAATCGATGCTGGTTTTGTTATTTGAATTGATTTTTATACTTTTCTATCAATTATTGTCGACTACCTACTTACTACATGGCACAATTGGTTGTCAGGTGTTGCGAGACTTTCCGGAGTCTTAAAGTCGCTTTTTGATATAATAGACACATTAAACGATGTAATCTAACGACATTCTATGAAGAACATGAAGAATTCTAGCTTGATCAGAATAAATGTGTTGTTAGGTCCTTTGTTTACTAAATAATTGTATCCCAACGCCTCTGCACGTCTAACATCAAACATTTCTAACACCAAAACGGCTTCCAGACGCAATGCATCAAATCGCCCGCAATAATGTAGAAAGTAAATTAATTAGCGTCCAAAATAATCCTATTCCCTTAAAAAACGACCAAATAACACGCTTGCAAACCACTACGACAGTGGTAAAGCAATTAATGTCAATTTATCCTCGCTTGTCAACGCTTCACGTCTTTGTTTCCCGCCATTGTGAACCCCACACTAATTCAATATATTGACAAATAATCCAATTGACACTTCTAAACCGTCGAAATAAAGACTCTTTTCAAATGACATTCAGCTGTCGAACGATAAAAATTAAATTGTTGGTTTTCTATGACGTTTGCCTCGTTCGGATACACACCCATCCGTTGTCTGGTAATAGAATTTTACAGCTTTTTAATGAGCTCAGGCCACTTACTAAATTTCAGTTGTGAGACGTTTCTTTTCATGTTTAAATTTCCTTTTTTTTTCTAACGGGTGAATAATTACAGGGGAGAAAGATTTAGCTAACGAGAGCCGGGACGCGCGGAGATTTATCTTTTCGTAACAAATTTAGAAAATGAGACATCACTGCACGGTTAACGGGTGTATACGTGTAGGGCTGTCAGTTTTACGAAAATATTTGACAATTTATGAACTCAGTAATAAACTGCTGGCTTGGAGTTAATTTGTTCTGTGATATATCATTCAAAAACTCGGCGCCTATCTGAGGGTTAAAGAAGAATATTAAAATGTAAATTGGTATTAAGTAAAATTGTTTAAAAACATTCTAAAAATTCGAAAAAAACAGGTGACAATCACGATGAAAATTTGAACTCACTATTGGACAGGCAATAATGCTGTCATAAGTTTCCGTCGGCAGAAAAACTGATGACAAGCACGATAGCTAATTTAAAAATGATTCGATACGCGTGAAACTTTCTATTATTTTAGAGTCGTCCCTATCGAAGCATGTGTGGGTAAATTTAAATCGTTCCATTCGCCTGTGTGAGTGGAACGCGGGAAACCAAACGGCTAATTCGAGTCGCAATTGCTCGAACAAAAATGTCCAGAAGCGCTTTATAGTTGGCAGATCGTAAATAAATTAGCGTTTTATGATGTTTTTTTCGCGTAAAACTCGTTACAACGAGTTATTGGCAATTGTCACTAAAAAAAAATCTTGTGATATTTTTTTTATTATGTTTTCGCTATAAAAGCAATTTATTTGTTTTGTATTCTAATGTCAGAAATAATGTGTTATACGGATATTTTTATTTAAGTATGAAATGTAGGACATAAGTCTTTTTTCATATCATTTTAAAAACAAGATTCTCTGTTTTTAAATGTTTAACAATAAAACATATTCAAATCACATAACTACTCAGAACGAGTTCCAAATTAGGTACAATAGGAATTTTGGCGGGCCTATAGATATAGGAAATAATCCGGCGAAACAGGAAAATGATACAAAAAAAAAATGATTCCACACATTCATTCATGGAATAATTTTTTGTGATAATTTTCCTGTAAACCCGTATTAAAATCTGTTTTAGTCGGGGTAGCTCGATGGAATATATCTATATTGCCCTAACTCCTAGATAAAAGCTACTCAGATGCTGTGCCTGGAAAGGGGTGAAGACCATGGATGAGATGGAAAGAGGAATTAAAATTATTTGATAGGGCTCAATGTGTAAAAGTTTGATTTTAATAACAATTGAGCTATGGGAGACCCTAGAAAAGAAAAATAAATACAATTAATGCTTAGAGGCACGCTCATTGAATTGTTGAACAGTACAGAATACAGGGTGTAACAGGACCCTTCACGAAGTCGTCAACCAAGCATTCTGTACTTCAAACTATGTAACTTTACGCAAAAAATATTGCTGGGAAACGGCTTTTTTTTGAGGTGAAAAATCACGTTTTACGGTAGGCCTCAATGTAATGCATTAAAAATATTGTACTGATTAATGGATTGAATAGTACCGGGGTCGTGGAGGTGTTTAAAGTAAAAATCTTTAATTAAAAGCAAGTATTTAAAAAAAAAAACAACTTGTAACTTTGACCCCCAATATCTCTACCTACTCTACCTGGGAACCATAGAAGGGAACCTCCTATGGTTTCCAGGTATGGACTAGAACAAAAAAATGATCTCAATGACGGGGAGAACAAGTGCCTTTCAGCTTCGTTATGGGTCTTGTTACCCCCTGTAAAGCTAAAAATAACCAAGATTTAAAATAACAATTAAAACTGAAAGTCGGTGTCCCATACACAAGGTGGATGAGACACCGAGGTTAAAACGGATAAACGTAGTAACCGCTTAAGATTCGGTGACATTTCCACCCTGTATAAAATACTTATAAGCACTTTAGACGCATAAGAGATCTATGCATTAAAAACGATTCAAACACTATGATGGTGACTAAACAAGGTAAAGTAAATAAAAATAGAAAGAAAGTCATTTGAAAGATTCTTCTGCTCTAGTTTGCTAAGCTGGCGTCTGTACTTCAGCTGAACATGTTATGTTGCCATAACCGTATCGAAAATATGAGGTATGCGTGGAACCGTGGACCACACGGGAAGAAAGCTTTAACGAATGTTTTGGTAGGCAGGCAAACAAGAAAATCATTAATCAAAATATTTTTAGTTGTGCCAGAATCGATGAAAAACGGGCGATGTCAACTGTCCTCTCGCGTTTGTAACAGTTCAATGAAAGAAACGAAATGTTCAAAAGTTAAAGATTGATTTGAATCTTGTAAAAATTGGATTTAACATTTCGTGTTCGTTAGCTTGGTACTATTGGCATAAAAACTTATTAAATTAATGTTGGATATATAATTTTTATAAAGTTTCTATAAAGAAAAAGAAAATTTCTATAAAGAAAAAAAAACATTTTAGAAAAGAACTAAGTAGGTACCTAAAATTATCTAAATTATAAAAACAAAAAATCCCGGAAGGACTGAATTTTAACTGTCTTGGTACAATTATTTTTTTCAGTATTTTCTTTTTGTCAAAAAAATACTTACCTACCTAGTTTAAAGATGTTTACAGTCCAGTTTTCGCAATGTAACGCTACATTTAAGTATTTTGGCCACTATCCGAGCCACTTGTAAAATTAATTTTTAAATGACTAATTCCACGTCTCCTTAATTATAGTGGTGTCATTAAAAAATTGAAGAAAATATCCGAACGAACCAACAGATTAATTGGCGCCAAAAATATACGAAGCGCGGGAGCGTTGCGTGAAGTCAAATGGTGCGGGAAGGCGTCAATTGCTTGACTTTTTATCTTTTTTCTTTAGTTATGTTGTTTCAAATTACAAGCTCGCGTTTCTGTGATTTATTTCTTTGTTTCAAATAGGTATTCATTTTTGAAATTGTATATTTTTGATTTCATTTTGTCGCCGGATGGAGTGATTATTTTTGTCGAAGTTTTTAAGGTACAGTTTTTTTGGCCTAAACAGCATTTGTTAATTTTTAACATCTTTCACGATTTTTTATCCCAAAGGTGCAATCATTTTTTTCAATGATCCTTAATAATAGGTTGTTCCTACGTGTACATGAAACATACTTAAAAAAAATAAAAATTAACTCTATCTATCTGTTTGTTACACCTCAAAAGCTGAACGGATTTGGGTGGAAATTGGCACACGGATAGATTCTGGGTTAGGACATAGGTCAGTTTTTATCCTGGTGGCCTACCATGACGTCTTAAAGCAGGTGTAATTCCAGAATGGGAAATAGATGGCGCTAGACGACCTGTATAGCTCTGTCTCTTTCCCACACTGGAATTACTCCTGCTTTATGACATATATCCTAGTTACCCCCTGGTAGGTTACCGTAGCATAATTTCCGAGTATCATGTGCGCGAAGCCGTAGGTAAAAGCTTGTTAGCCGACTTCAAAAAAGGAGGAGGTTATATGTTCATGTGTATTTTTTTATGTATGTTACCTGATTTCTCCCCCATTTGTAGATCGATTCTCAAAATTATTTTTTTATTTGAAAGATTATACTTCTGAGGTGGTCCCATTTAAATATGGTGAAGATCTGATGCTGATCTTCGGAGATATACTATGGAACTCTTCAAAAATAGACGGCAAATCTGTCGTGATTTCTGCAATCGCTTGGATGTTTATTGTTTATACAACATCATGACGTAACATCACGCCTGTATGCTCTAAGGGGGTTGTACGCAGATGTGTACAATGCACCCAGATTTCCATTTATTGGGGATAAGCCAAAATATATGTCATGGTAATGACCATGACATATATTGTCCATCATTTTCCCAACTATTTTGTGGTCGGCTTTCAGTCTTACCGGATGCAGCTGAATACCAATATTTTATACACAACACAGTAGCCACGACATAAATGAAAAAAATCTAAAGCTATTAAGACATTCGCGTATGGTCATCATTATCTCATGACGCTGAGCTGATGAAGGAAGGTACAACTCTTTAACGGCCTAACCGTTAGTTAGGTGATTTCTTGTTCTAGAATAATGTATAGATAATGCGACTTGTCAATATCTATATAGTTGATTTCTCTAGTTACTCTAGAGACAACAGAGTGAGTGCTAGAAACTAGAAGTATTAATCATTTTAACCGACTTTAGGAAAAAAAATGTTGTTGTCATTTAGACGCGTATTTAATAATGTAAAATAAATTCATGGCGACATGGGAACAACTAGAAATGGAAAAATAAAAACTTTTTTGCAAAAAAATAAAGCCGACTTCAAAAAAACACAATGAAAAAATAAATAAAAAGAAAAACAAAAATAAAGCAAAACACAAAAAAGTGAAAAATAACTTTAGCTTCAGAAGCCGGCGACAAAAGCTGTTTTTTTAGTTACTATTGTTATTATCTTCTTAAAATGCATTTTTTGCATGCTTGCTCGGTCTGACGGCATGACTTCCCTAAGGCGGTGGGTTGGGTGGGGGGCAATAGAATTTCAATGCTTTGGGGGCTATAAATAATTTACTCTTTCCTAAGGAACAAGCAAGAACTAACCGTAATAGTACCTAAGCACGGTGTGTATCAGAAACTGTAAAATAATTCCGCCGAATAGCTTGTCGAGTAACCGACCGCGACTCAACTTTATGTCTTTAGTTTGATAATGAATATAAACCGATATAGTGACAATGTACAAAAGAAACCATTGTTCAAATCACATTTTAAATACATTTTTATAGAACTCAGCCTCTCGTTGCTGTAGTTACTACAATTAAAGCGCCGCGAGGCTGCAGAAGCGTTGGATTTATCGAATAAACACAATTTCCTTAATTATTTTCATAGAATATTTATTATTAAATATTATTGCGTAGGATTTAGACATATTTTAGTGGACAAACACCTAGTTTTAACGCAATTTTACACTATCTTGCGGAAAAAAATATTACGTGATATTTGCCGTTACCCCCTTTCTCCCTCGTGAGATTGGGTGAGATTCGGCTTGACGCCCCCCCCCCCCCCCCTAAACGCCTCACGTAATTAATAGACGCCCCTTAGGAAATGGCGAAGGGCGGACGTTTTGGAGCAGGTCTCATGTTATTTCTGACCTTCAAAAAGTGGTGATTATCAGCTTAAAGAAGACAAGACTTTTGATTTAGATTTTTAAGTTGCTGCAAAAAAGGTGTTGGCCATACAGAGATTGATCTAAAAATCGCCAATTCATCCCCGACCTGAAGTTCGGCATTATAATCGGAAGGGTTACCAGCGAAAAATGAACATACCGGTAGGCCTAGATGAATTCTTCTTTCTCAAGGACATCCATGTTAGAAAACTGCTGCAAACGCAATTTGACGAAATCGGGGATTATAATAAACGAAACTGAGTCTCGGCCATGCCAGCACAGCTTAGCGGTGACCAGCCATCGACATAATATAAACATTATAATCCGCAGTGCGGACGTGCACATACAGGTGCACTCTCTCTTCTCTGACTCTCATAGTCCTATGGGACAGCCATTCAAAATGGGCAGAGAGAGATCAGGCGCAGGACGTATGCTTTCCGAAAATTCCGAGTCTCGAAGCTATTACATCTCCAAGCTGCTTCTGAAAAATTCCTAATAGAAAAACCCAATAGCACTGTTTGTCCTAGGAATCCGAATCAGCACCCCTGGCCCAGAAGTCGCGCTTGCAAGCAAGCTACCAATGAGATAGTTTGACGGCCTATAGTATAGGCCTTATACTGCGTGACCCATTTAACTGATGCAATGCCCTTGCATTGCATCAGTTAATATTTGTTTGTTATCGGTGCGGTGCTTCTGATCATGATTACCAGTGGCGTGCCTAGGGGAGAGGAGCGCCATGGTAGGCCACCTGGTATATCATAAGGTCATCGTCATCCGCCTAACCTTACCCTAGCTATGTTGGGACCGGCCTCTCGTCTATCCGGATGCAGCTGAATACCAGTATTTTTACATTGTAACGATCGCATATCTGAGATTCACCACCAAGTTACTGGGCAACAAGATGGCAATTCTCCTTGGTGCGACTAGAAATTATAATAACGTTGATACCAAAATAAAGGAGAAGATCGTTAAATCGCTGATTCGCAGTCGGCCATAATAGCTTAAAGAACTGTCAAATAATGCTACGTCAGTTGCCCGTGTGTATGTTAAAGTAGTTGTATTTATTTCGATGAATAATTACATAGTTATTTATAATATTTTTTTTTAATTAAAAGTATAGAATCATTAAAGAGTTTTAATGTTTTTATACGTTTTAAATCCTTTTTTATTTTAAGTTTAAAAAAAAAATCGTCTTCATCGCTGTCAACGGAAATGGTGCCCCGTTGCCCAGGAGGTTGGCATCGCTGGTTCTTTGACCAAAAAATAGGCCTAAAAATATCTCCGTAACTAGAAGGCTCCCAGCTAGGGTCCAGAACAAAAAAAAACCGCAATGACGGGGAGAAAAAGTGTCGTCTTCTTCATTTTGGATCTTTTTACTCTCACATATCTTTATTTTTAAAAACCTCTAACGCAGGGCAGGCGTGTGGCAGTGAATTCCAAGTACGCCCAGCACGAACAGTAAATAATCCATCTATCGACTTAAGTTCAGCGACAGAATTCGCAATGCCACAATACACTCAAAAACTGGACTCGCTGATGTAGGCAATAAGACTGCTAGGTTGAAGAGGGAAGACACTGAGTGAAAGTAATTTTAGTTTGAAATGTCAACTTCTACTTTAGAGACCAAACGAGCAAATCAACCTCCCGCTAACATCGACAATGTGAACATTCCAACGCTTCGGCCGTCAAGGAAACCGGGGTTTCGTAACTGGTTTCCATGAAGGCTTTTTTTGTACGTCTACGTAACTAGTTTCCATGAAGGCTTTTTTATACGTCTTTGGATACAGTCCAGGAAAATAACGAAGTCTTGTACTCAAAATCAAAATCAAAGCATTTATTTCAATTAGGCCAGTTACAGGCACTTTTGAATTGTTGAAACAAAGTTAATAAAATGAAGCTACAGTCCCAGGTACCAGGTACAAGGCAAACAAACTATGAAAGTACTGTAGTTGCACATTCCCTAGCATAGATCTCTATGAAGAAGAACGGGCAAGAAACTCCATGGACACCCTTTTAAATCATCATCATATTGTTACAAAACCTTGGTTACATCATTCATATTGAGATGGTACACTATGTGAGAACGATGTAGCAAGATGTGCACGTTAAAAGTCTCCATAGAAAAACAAAAAAAGAAAATTAAAAAAAAAAAAAAACAAATAAGCCGTGGCAACTAAGGCTGCATTCCGAATTACGCTGTAATCGATTTGAGCGTCCATAAACCCGTTCCGTATTATCGTGAGCGCGATATTGATATCCCTTGAATCGTCATAGATGACGTCATGACATTCGCCATCTTGGGATTACAACGACCATGCCCCAAATAAATATCACCGTGAGCGCTGTCAAAAATGACAGTTTTGTTCACAGGTTGTGTTGTTTTGTTATGGTGGATGCGCAAGGGTAGCCCGCGAAATTTAAATTTTCTTACGATTTGCAGATCAGTGTCAAGTTGTATGTTGGTGAAACGAACAAAAGCGCCAGTAACACGTATGAAGTTACAGAATTATAATCATTCAAATCATCAATACAACCCTCCAAGTTCATTTAACCCCATTGAGTGACTTTTTCATGAAATAGTTATTTAATGGGGTTAATTGAACTTGGAGGGTTGTATGTGCAGCAGAGTCAACCAGCATATCGTCCATTTTCAAAAATAGGTCTTGTCAAAGGTTTCGGTTTGGGGTTATGGTCACTGTGAACGCGTTCACGAGCGTTCCAAATTGATGACAGCTCTCAGCTGTCATAATCGTGATATCTAAAACGGAACGCAAAATATAGATGTGAGCGCTGTGAGTGATTATTTTCTAATTCGGAATGCGGCCTAAGAGATGACCAGTCACTACTGACAGCGCCCGTTCACGAACATGACGCATGGATCAGCACCATTCAACTCAACCATTTTGAAGGGAACTAAATGATCCGACACTCGCGCTACCATCAGCGAGACATTTGAGTGAGCATGACATACTCTCAACCACCAGGGCCCAGGGGTCGAGAAAGGACATGCTTTCTTAGAATAGACTATACCCACAGCATCGTAAATAACAGGCGGGAGAAACTGGTGTTTCAATAAGTTCACGAATTACCTGACACTAACAACGAGAGCTTGTGATTTTCTTCCTTTCGTATGTTTTAGCCCACTGACACGCATGCACGCAAAGAAGCAGACTGATCTTTTTAAAATCATTATTGTTGATTTTATTTATTTAATAATTTTATTTATTTACCAACAATTATAACATCCTTACAGACTTGTCCAATACGATGCTATAAGACATACAACATTAAAAAAAAATATATATATATAAACAGTTAAGATAGAAAAACATAAAATATAGACATGTGAGATTACACACAGAAAAAAAAAAATAACTTAATTAATTGAGCATGACAATGTTTACAGTGGCACACCTCTTTCAATAATGATTTGCGCTCTCTGGACAAATCTCGGCAGGTTTCGCCCAAATATATCTTCCGATACCGTTATAATATTAATAATACGTGCAGCTCGCGACATAGGGGCAAACTTGAGTAAGTTAGTCCTAGCCGCTGGCACTTCTAATAATGCGGGGCAGCGGCGCGCTCCCACGCACCCATCCGGCGCGCGCAACCGCAGCGCCGCCAGCACCTCGGGGTGGTGCAGCAGCCCTAGCAATACGCTCGCCACGTACTTGACTAGCGCCACGTCCCTTCTTACTGCCAGCCTGGTGTACCCAACCATGCCCAGGACGAACAGACTTGGGTACATCAGGGGATAAAAGGGATAAACTCCATACTGTTTGAGGTAGAGGAACCTACAGAATTTATTTTGCATTTTTTCCAACATGAGGCTGTATTTCCTTTCATGTGGATTCCAAATGAATGCACTTGTTTCCAGGTGACTTCTCACAAGTGCATTATATACCTAAAACCTTAACAGCAGCCGTATCGGTAAAATCCTTACACTGTCTTATGATGAAACCAAGATTTTTGAAAGCCCTACCGCACACCTCCATTATGTGTTTGCGGAAAGTCAGCTCATGCATGCATGCTGATGGCATCGATAGCTCCATGCCTGCACTTGGAGTTTAATATGGCAATAAAGCTTCAGGTCGTCTACTTAGATATGGTTAAAGCCTTGTTTAATATATCTATGGTTAAAGCTTTAATAAAAACGGAGAAAAGATGAGGGGAAAGAAAGGACGCCACCCTGAGGAACACCCCCAGCCAAATTCAAAAGCCTCATTGAAGTAAACCGAATTTTCGGTCCTTCTCTTGTCACCATAGGGTATTTTGTTACATATTTCATGCTGTATTAGTGTGATCATTGACAGTAGATACTTCATTAAGCTGGTCTACATAGCCTAATTATCCTGTGATCAGCTATTGATGTAACTTAATAATTTAAATGAGTTGATCATGACCTTAGTACCCTTAGTGACCTTGGTTTCCTTAGTAGTTTTGTCTTCACCATTTTTCTTATCGAATTGTTTATTTGTGTACAAATATTTATCAACATTGCTTTATGCCTCAGTTGGAGGTCACTGCTGAGATGATGAGTAGTATAGAAGTATAGAAGAAGAAGGCATGCTGCACCGACCCCAAATAAATTGGGCTATGGGCAGGAGAATGATGATGTCTCAAATTCGTAATTGTTGATTTTTAATTTGGTGCTTATTTAAATTGTCGCTGACCTTTATTTTTAAAACAAACTCTTTTTTATTTATATTGCTTTGTTTCTTTCCAGTTTTTTTACCAAATCTTGTCAGCTTCGGGCTAAGATATCTCAGAAGAAATTAAACTTATCCCAATGTAAGTTTTTCCGCTTATCCTTTCATTACTCTTGAAACTTGAGCACTACGGACTAGGGAAACTTGCACTTAGTTTGGTAAAATCTTATTTGAGTGATAGACAACAACATGTTCAAATAAATGGTGTCAATTCACAGGGTTTAAAAGTAAAAATGGGGGTTCCGCAAGGCTCAATATTGGGTCCTTTTCTCTTTCTAGTATATATAAATGATCTACTCTATTTATTGAAAATCCAACCTCAAAATATGGTGTTATTTGCTGATGACACTTCCCTAATTTTTAAGATAAATAGACAGGTCCAAAATCTAGATAACGTACTTCAGGTCCATAATTGGTTCACAGCAAACAATTTAGTATTAAACGAAAAAAAGACTAAATGCATAAGATTCGCTTTACCGAATGTTAAAAGTAGTGATTGTGATATAATATTGAATAAAGAGAAACTAGAATTCGTAGATAAAACGGTTTTCCTGGGGATTACGCTTGATTCAAGGCTACAATGGAGTTCTCATTTAACATCTCTTGCGGGGCGGCTAAGTTCAGCAGCATATGCCATTAGAAAAATCCGTCAATTTACTGATGTAGATACCGCTAGACTGGTCTATTTTAGTTATTTTCATAGTATAATGTCTTACGGCATTTTGTTATGGGGACGAGCTGCAGACATTCAGTCTATATTTATTCTGCAAAAAAGAGCCATCAGAGCCATATATAATCTTCGTAGGTGCGACTCTCTAAGGGAACTGTTCAAGGACATTAACATCATGACGGTACATTGTCATACATCTATGAAAACATAATGTACGTAAGAAAAAATCTGCATCTTTTTGGTAAAAGAGGTGACAGATACCATTACAGTACTAGAAATAGGAACCAATTAGTTCAGCCAGGCTTCAGACTCGTTAAAGTAGACTCATCTTTTATGGGGTACTGTTTGAGATGCTATATGCTATATGCATCAGTCTCACTGTAGGCGCTGTGTCATACGGTCACTTTCGTTACTCACATCTATTGCGTTTGACCATTACTCCAGTGTATCTCAAACATTTTGCGAACTGTGTATACTAAACCGACTCAGTCATGAATTCATACAAGTGTGGCGCCTGCGAGGAACCACTATCCGATGGAGCTCATTGCACAATATGTAATCAAGAACTACACTTCCACTGTGCTGGAATAACCGAGGCCGGATACCGGAAGCTGGGTGACAGAAAGCTGACGTGGCGTTGCAGCAAATGTAAAATAACTGCCACAACTCAACCTCAAGTGTCGGCTGTCACTACTCAACCCCCATTGTCACCAAGGCTGGAATCGGAGTCGGTTATCCTTAATGAGATAAGAGCACTCGCTGAGAAGCTAGCTCCTCTAGAATTTTTAAAAGATGAGATAACTGCGCTTCGTACGGAGTTTGCTGATCTAAAGTCATCATTAAGTGAAACAAATAAGGAGTTAAAGGACTTCAATGAGAAAATCAATTATATGGAAGCGCGCCTTGCACACGTTGAAAAGGTCCAGGAACAGGTGAACATCCTTCAAACCCGCTTGGATAAGCTAGAGGAAGATAATAATGCTAAAGAGCAATGGACTCGATTGAATAACATCGAAATAAAAGGTCTACCCCAGAACAATCACGAGAACCTGTTTGAAATCATCAGCAAAATTGGCACTAAAATTGACTATCCCGTGTCTAAGGCCCAGATAAACTTTATAACTAGGGTACCAACCCGTGAAAAAGATCACACGAAGCCTATTATAGTGAGTTTCTGCAACCGTTACGTGAAGGAGGACTTTATTGCCGCTGCGAGACTACTTTTCAAGACTGTTCCTTTAACTACAGGGCAAATAAACCTTCCTGGAAACCAACGGATTTACGTCAACGACCACCTGACACTACAGAACAAGGCATTGCTGTCAAAAGCCAAAAAAGCGGCCGCAGAAATGGATTTCCGCTACGTCTGGGTCAAGCACTCCAAAATACACGCGAGGAAGGCCGACTCGTTTCCTACAATAGTGTTAAAATCCGAAAAAGACCTCATAAAAATAAAATAAAACCATGTCAGTACCGTTCTAAACCTATAAATATAGACAAAATGTCTAAGTCTAGTCGTGCAAGACCAAAAATTGAAAAAAAGGTTGAGAGCCGTGCGCAGGTGAGTGCTACCAGCGTATTCCTGCAATCATTGTGTCGCTCAATAGTGCTACATAAATTAATTTCTAAATGTCATTATCATGTTTTTTGTTGTCGTTGTGCAAAATTAGTCCTTATGGTAATTACGTTACAGTGCAATTTTAATTACTTAGCCTACCCAGTTGTGACTCACCGGGCCCGTGTCGTTTCTTTTGTTCCTTATCTTAATCCATTCGTTGCGAGTGTTTCAAAGTTCCGTGTTTTTATTCACTGTGCATTGCAGTGCCTAAAAGATTCCTACCAGTTTCTGTCTTCTACCTCCATTATACTTTATTATTGTTGGTATTCTATGCATTCGTTTTTATTAAACGATTTACCAAATTCACTACAAAATAATTACGAGTATCTTATTAAAGCTGACAATATTGTTGCTGTTAAGCTCAAAAGTGATTAAAATATACTATCAGAACGTACGGGGTCTGCGCTCAAAAACAAACAGCTTATATCGTAACGTTTGCATGAATTCTTACGATGTTATTATATTTACGGAAACATGGTTAGTGGATAGTATTAGTAACAGTGAGTTGTTTGATGGACGATATCTCGTCTGGAGGCGGGACCGGGATTACTGTCGAACAGCACAGACACGGGGAGGCGGAGTGTTGATCGCGGTGAGGTGAGGAATGATCTTACAGTTGTGGAAAGATGTGACTGGCGTACCTCCGCCGAGGACGTATGGGTATCCATCGTTCTGAAGCGTTCTAGACCAGCGGTAAGTTACAACATCAATATCTGTGGCCTGTATTTGTGCAAAGAGAATGTTGGTAACTCGTACTTAACTCAATTACAAAACTTCCACCATAAAGTTAACTATTTAGTATCCGCCCACCCTTTAGATACGTTTATAATAACAGGAGACTTTAACTTTGGCGGCGATGTGGAATGGCGCCAGTCTGACGATAGTTCTGGATTATATCCTGAGAACGTGTCCGTTCGATGTATTTTAGATTTCTTTGACACAATAAATGCGTGTAACTTGTCCCAGTTTAATGGTCAGCGTAACGTCAACGGTAGACTATTAGATCTTGTTTTCTCAAATAACGCATTAAAAGTGATTGATTGTGGTGACCCCTTGGCGGTGCCTGTTGATATACACCACAAGCCGTTGATTATTGACGCTGATTTCGTTGAAGTTCATAAACTCACTGAGAAACCTAGCACAAAATACATATTTCATAGAGGCGACTACACTGCAATTACGTCTGCACTAGATCTTATGGACTGGAATAAGTTGTTGTCTGCTGGATCATTGGACCAGGCCCTTAGCCTTTTCTATACCAAGCTATACGAGCTTAGGGACTTGTACATTCCCGTTAAACCATTTTAAAAATCAACACACCCCCCCTGGTACACTAGTGCTTTAATAAAAATCCTAAAAGAAAAACACAAATATCATAACAAATACAAAAATTACGGCAACTTATCCGATTACCACTCTTTTTCTCTCTTGCGAAACCGAGCTAAGGAATTAGAGGCGCTTTGTTTTGATGCTTATATGGAAAAAATAGAATCCTCAATCGCCAAAAATCCTAAATGTTTCTGGTCGTATGTCAAAAGCAAAAGAAGTGGTAATACATTACCTAACGTATTACACTACATGGACTCGTCCGCAGATACCGGCGAGGGTATCACTGAGCTTTTTTCCTCTTACTTTCAATCTACCTTCCAAGAACCTGACTCAGAATCTGACGATCTGGATGTTAATATAGACTTTCATCCTGCTAGCTCGGTGAACCTGAGTACGGTCAGCGTGTGTCCGGAGATGGTACTCAAGCTACTTAAAGGTTTGGACCCATCTAAATCTGGTGGGCCTGATTTGATACCCCCCATTTTCATAATTAATTGTGCAAAGAGCCTGGTGGCGCCAGTCTGTGTGCTGTTTGAGCGGTCGTTTAAAGAGGGTATCGTCCCGAAGATGTGGAAATCCGCATTTATTACACCAATTTTTAAAAAGGGGGATAAATCTAAAATAGAAAACTACCGCCCAATATCCAAATTATGTCTTTTCTCTAAAGTTCTTGAAAGAGTAGTACACACGGAAGTTTATTCAGCTATGCAACGCCATTTCGGCGACGAACAACATGGTTTTCTCAGAAAACGGTCAACTGCCTCCAACCTGATACTATCCAATGAAATTATAACCACTGGGATGGAAGAACGATGCCAGGTCGACGCGATATACACGGACTATAGCAAATGTTTTGATCGTATAGATCATCGAGTGCTTCTTCAGAAACTATTTTCCGCAGGGATTCACGGTGATCTGTTCCGTTGGTTTGCATCATACATAGATAATCGATCGCAGGCTGTGGTTTTACGTGGATATATGTCTGGATGGAAATCTGTCCCATCAGGAGTGCCCCAAGGCTCGATCTTAGGACCGTTATTGTTTACAATATTTATTTCGGACATAAAAAACTGCTTTAGAAACTCACAAATCCTACTATACGCAGATGACATGAAGGTTCTAAAGTCCATACGCACATTATCTGATACTGAGCTACTTCAGTCAGACCTTGACAGATTCGTACAATATTGCAAAACCAACAAATTACAACTAAATGTATCCAAATGTTTTCACGTAGTATTCACTCGCCAGAAATCTATTATTGGCCCAGGGTATACACTAGATGGTACTAACATAAGTAAAGAAACCAGTATCAGGGATCTTGGTGTGATACACGACAGCAAGCTGCTTTTTGATGATCATATAGAAACAGTTGTCAACAAGGCGTTTAAAGCCTTGGGCTTCATTATTAGAGCTTGTTCTAGCTTTCGTTCCCTAAAACCACTAAAAGTTCTTTACTGTTCCCTAGTACGTAGCCACCTTGAGTACGTTTCGCAAGTATGGAACCCTCAATATGAGATCTACAAATCTCGTATTGAGTCTGTTCAGAGGAAATTTTTGCGGTACTTGGACTTCAAGGCTATGCAATTCTCAGTCGACTATGAACACCGTTGTAAGCGGTATCATTTCTTACCGTTGGAGGTAAGACGTAATATCAGTGATATCTGTTTTTTAGTGAGCATCGCAAACGGCTCGGTTGATAGTCCCGAACTACTGAGCAAAATACTTCTTCGCACCAATATAAACAACTTAAGAAAACGGCCGCTACTCCATGTACCATTCGCATCCACAAAGTACAGGCGCAACGCCTTCTGCATACGTAGTGTTATAGCCTATAATAGTTTACCATCACACCTGGATATCGATTTATTTAGCACCAGCGCACACAAAATTAAAAAAATATTAAACAAGGAGTATTTTGGTGACAACCGTAATAAATAGCTTTTAATTTTTTAAAGCTATTAATTTTTATTTTGATATTGCACGACTTGACCTAATATATTATCTCGACATACCTACTTACCTAATTGTAATCTTAATCAAATCGTTCTAACAATCGAACTGGTCAACGCAAGTAACTTGTAACTAAGTAGATATATACATGTGGAAGCTTGTAATTAGCAAATGTCCCTACTTATGTATGATATTAATTATTGTTATTAGTCTGTAAGCTTTCTTTAAGATTAAATAAATAAATAAATAATAAAATTCCACAAAGTGTTCTTGAACTCAATGAGACGAAATTTAAAACATGCATTAAACGCACACTTTGTAAGCAAGCATATTACAAGTTGAACGATTATATCGCTGATAAAAATGCTTGGCTCAATGCCGGTCCTGCTCCACAAGGACAGGGACGCATAGTATTGTTGGAGCTGCTGAAGATTGTACAACTATCTTTGCATTGTATAGATTCAATCTCTTTAGTATTATATAAAGCCCATACTGTGTGAGTACGAGTACTATGTACTAGAAAGCTACCATTCACTGGAAACCTACGTCCTTTCTTGACCTAAATGTGCCCTGGCGGTTGAGAGTATGTCATGCTCACTCAAATCTCTCGCTGATGGAGGCGCGAGTGTCGGATCATTTAGTTCCCTTCAACATGGTTGAGTTGAATGGTGCTGATCTATGCGTCATGTTCGTGAACGGGCGCTGTCAGTGTGACTGGTCATCTCTTAGTTGCCACGGCTTATTTTAATTAATTATTTTTATTTTTTAAATTGTCTTTTTTGTTTTTACTGTGGACACTTTAAATGTGCACATCTTGCTACATCGTTCTCACATAGTGTACCATCTCAACATGAATGATGTAACCAAGGTTTTGTAACAATATGCTGATTTAAAAGAGTGTCCATGGAGTTTCTTGCCCGTTCTTCTCCATAGAGATCTACGCTAGGGAATGGGCAACTACAGTACTTTCACAGTTTTTATGTCTTGTGACTGGGACTGTAGCTACATTTAATTGTTATCTTTGTTTCGACATTTCAAAAGTGCCTGTAACTGGCCTACTTGAAATAAATGCTTTGATTTGATTTTGATTTTGATTGATAGCTCTCAAGGAGGGTTAGGTTCGGTTGTTGATAATACAACGAATTTGAAGAAAAGGAGCTATTCAAACAAACATTTTAAATGAGCGGTCGCTCATTCATTTGTAGAGCCGTTTGTATAATTTTAAGTTACCAATTTATATTTAGTCTTGCATGTTTACATTGGCTACATTTCAGTGCATACATAAATTATAAATGTGGAAGTGCGGAGTCTCCTAATACAAGCAATTCCTTGCTTAAAAGGTGATCTCCAATAATATATATCGAAATGCCCATTGTAATTGAAATAAACTTTTTATTTTATTTTTATTTAAGTACCCAACAAGGTAGTCTAGAGCGAATCTTATTGGAATAAAAATGCAAGGCCGCAAAAACAGCAGGTTAAACAGAAATAAAATTTCTTTTTTTACTTATTTTGTACGTTATCATCACGGCAGATTTTGTTATGATTGACTACAAACTACAAAATAAAATAAAGCATTACCTGATTGTCCATAATCAGTAGATTTCAAATCAAGAAACTCCTGCGCATCTCCGACGGTGGAACCCTCAACGTCGACATTTTCCGAACTATCGCTACTGGCTCTATCGTCATCGTCCGAATCGATAGTATCAGTCACATCACAAGTAAAATTGTTTTTTAAATCACAAGTCACACCACTAGTAGACGCGTTTGCATCATTTTTAATATCATTAGAACTTTTTTCAAATTTATCAGCCAGCAAATTCTCTATGGAAAACGGCAGTTTTGTTTCAGATTTTTCTGTTTTTGTTTCTTCAACGTCCATTGTAGATTCTGACGGATCCATTTTGAATTTTCTTAATTATCTAATTGATTATTTATTCAACGTGTGCACTGTAAGAGCTCGAGGGACATTTTGAATCACAATTTAAGCACTGCAAGTGTAGTATCTCTCACAGGGCGATAATTTAAACTAATAAGAAACTTTCACGATGCGTTTTTGTCAATTCGTCCGCTGAAACGTCTGAGGACGGAATGTTAACTACCTCTTTTGAAAAACATAATCGTATCTCAACATATTTTGCCTTCTATCTCCCTTATTACAATAGCAATAAGGTTGAAAATCGTTTAATTATCAAATTAGTTATATCTGGCAGTGTTGCGACTGATCTGAATGAAGATTGAGAGCCTTTACTAATGGGCGTCTTTCTGGATGACAGTATTTCCGTGAAAAACTCACTGAAATACACACTCTACGTGTTCCAAACAGAGTTTACTATTAATTGTAGATAGTTAAACTATGCAAATAGCTCATGAAGATCCACGAAGTTATAATTAGAGTTGGACCAATCACCGCCAGGGGGCGTGGCGAGCGTCTCAAGCGTGCGTTTGCGCACTCCTTGTACATCAAACGGGAGATTTATTTAAGGAGTCTGCTGATATATGTGTGGAGTCATTAATTCTGATAATTATTTAGTTAGTTCGTTTAATTGGAGTAGTCAGATGGTCGCTTATAGAACGGAGGCGACTCCATTGATTTATTGTTCGCTCCTACGTTATGGCTGTCGCGTAGGGTTTGATTATAACTTCTTAATTTAGTTGTTAATTGTTTTTGAGTTTTAAAATTGGGAAATTAATGTTTTGGTTAATTTTCATCTTAAACATATATGAAGCAGAAATATATTTTTTTAGGTAGCTTAACAGTTTAAATAGCTGTCTAGCTTTTTTCCACTTAAGAGTCGACTTCCAATCTAATCGGATGCACCTTTCCTTGTCCTATATTAATCATAACTGTTCTAATACTTAGTTTAATTTAAAAAATCAGGTGAACTTTATTATGTAGAGTAAACTAACTATATAAAAACTATTAAAAAAAAAAAAAAACTTTATAAGTGCATCAAAAAACTTCTTCTCAACGCTGTCAGCTGGTAATGGGCCCAAGAAATTGGTGGCGTTGCCTCGTTGTATGTAACACTTAGGGTGCCTTTCCACCAGAGGTGTGCTACAAGGGTCATGGAGGTGTTTATAGTAAAAATCTTACATTAAAAACATGTATTAAAAACAAAACTTGTGAAAAAGTTGAAACTTTGACCCCCAATATCTCCGTAACTATAGAAGGTATGGTCTAGAATAAAAAATCATCGCAATGACGGGGAGAACAAGTGACTTTCGGCTTCGTTAATAAATATTGTTTGTGTCAAAAACTGATTTTTTGTCCAAAAATCCAAACTTTGTTGGGCACCTATCCCGTTTTATTTCGTAGATCGCTATCCCGCGCGGAGACGCGTGTCTGGACACCTCGCTCGCGCATCTAATACAAAGCTCAAAT
Source organism: Eugnorisma glareosa (assembly GCA_947578425.1). Classification (NCBI taxonomy): domain Eukaryota; kingdom Metazoa; phylum Arthropoda; class Insecta; order Lepidoptera; family Noctuidae; genus Eugnorisma; species Eugnorisma glareosa. The sequence goes on along the minus strand of OX387985.1, from coordinate 4,598,609 downwards.
AAAATTAGGTACTTTACACCCTCTATAGCTAAGAAAAAACAAGATGGCGGTGTTAGCTCCGATTTTCAACACGCTAAGCTACATAATACAGGATGGCGATTAATCGCCTGCATCCTTCAAGGAGGTGAGCCTAACAACTTTCCTTAAGAAACTAATACCCAATAAAAAAATAAAAAAAAACATACATGGAATTAACATTGTTCTTTTTTCAGGAATCAGTTTCTGATTTCCTTTGGGAAAGTTGTTTAGTAAGACAGGTAGATTTACTTCCATGTTACTTCCTTGACGGTTACAGCCGATCATGTCTTGGTACCTTCAGAGTTCGTCTGCGGCAGTTTCTTATCGAATCGCAGAAAAAACTGGGTATGACTGTTTCGGACACGTCCATTATTTAACTGGCTCTTGTATCCTTCACGATTCAATCTAATGTATCTGTAGCATAACTCGTGGTCACAAACCTGTGAACAAGGGGGTACTTAGTAATTGAATAGTTAGTGAATCTTTTGTCGGCGAGCTAGCCCATAGCTCACCGTCCACAGGCCCGCGCCTACGGTGGCCCGGTGCGTCTCCCGCGGCGGCTGGGACGTTCAGACGTTCGGGACGTCTCGAAATCTTTGACGGTCGTTACAGGTAGTCAGACTACCTGTAACGACCGTCAAAGATTTACAAAAAACTTGTATTTAAAACAAAACCGTTTCACAAGATTTATTTTAAATAGGTGCATGTTTTTTTAAAATTTATTTTACTTTACACGTTCTAAAGTTTAAATGCAAAAAAAAAACTATTTGGAAACAAATGCAAACCATAGTAAAACCAATAAATTAAGAAAAAAAAACGTTCGCGTCGCCCTTTCAAACCTCCGACGTATATTGTCATAATTAGGCTGAATAGGGAGCTCGGTGGCGCTTAGCGTTTTTTTCTTAATTTTTTCTACGAAAATGATGAATGTCTGGTGTTCCTGTTTAAAAATTATAACATGACGCTTGCGGGTTCCGTAGAGAATTAGAGATATTTTTTGTTAGATTGTTAGTTTTTTTTTTTGCTTTTTATGCTGTTGGCTTTTATAGTATATATTACTTCGGTATTTCGGTACTTATTTATTCGTATGTGATTAGTTTTTTTTATTTACAGTGGGCACTGCGGACAGCACAGCAGACACTCGAATAGCATACTACTGGGATATCAACCTCTATTTTTCCTAGTTTTATAATCCCATTCAAAAACTATTTCATGAAAAAGTCATTCAATAGGGTTAAATGAACTTAGGGTTCTATTGATGATTTTAATGATTATATTCCACCATAAAATAATAATCCTACTTATATTATTTATAAATACGAGAGTTGTGAGGCTGGATGGATATTTGTTACTCTTTCACGCAAAAACTACTGAACGGATTTGGATGAAATTTGGCACCCAGATAGTTTATAACCTGGATATAGGACATGCACCTACCTGGATATGGAGCATATAGGATACGTTTTATGCCGGAAGTACGACCCCGTGGGATGATTACCGAACTCCACGCGGACGAAGCCGCGGGCATAAGCTAGTGTTAGAATAGACGTATTGAATTTTGTTTATTATAATCGAACATGATATTATTATATAACTTTTTGTAATATAGGTACATCTATACACCTAATAAAATTATAAGTAAAATTATACAGCAAAAACAATGTACTTAGATACCACGGAATTATTCCGATTTCAACAAAAAATTGTGAATGATTACATGATTGTGTGATTGATATGTGATTGGTTCCAGCTTGAAAGGTTTGATAGATTTGGACCCAATAGGTGGTGCTGTGCTGTGCTGTGCTCTCAAAACGGTGAAGGAAAACATCGTGAGGAAACCGGCATGTCCTAGAACCAAAAATTCGAAGACATGTGACATCTACCAACCCGCACTGGGCCCGCGTGGTGGATTATAGCCCATTCCCTCTCATAGAGAGGAGGCCGAGTGTCCCAGCAGTGGGAACATTAAAAGCTGATTATGCTAGGTGGTGCTGTTGATAGTAAATTGCAGCCGAAGACGGGGTGTATCCCCTATGTAATTCTTCAATAATACGGATTCGTTTCTCTTATTTCGCTACGGCATCCTAAACCGTGAATTAGTTTTCGACAACTCCACACTGTTTCGTTTCCGCATATTTGACTGTGGCATGCGATCCCTACATCTAAATGATCTAAATTGCTACAGTATGCGCTCGCGCAGTCTATCTGACATGAAATTAAATACGTGGCAGAAGTTCCACTTTGTTTATTGAGTGCCTAGTTAAATAAAAGAGAGGTTTTCTTTGTTTGTTGATAATAAATAAAATTGATGTGTCTGTTGAATGCTAAGAAGTTTGTTCCGGCTAATCTCCGAAACGACTGAACCGATTTTGACGAAACTTTTACTGGCAGATAGCTGATGTTATAAGGTCTAACATAGGCTATTTTATTTTTATTTTAGAAAAAATATTAGGGTCCCTCTCAAAACTAAAACTATGAAATTTTAACAAAATCTGTTTCAATCGGCTAATCTCCGAAACGACTAAACTAATTTTGACGGGACCTTTACTGGCAGATAGCTGATGTTATAAGGTCTAAGATAAGCTACTTTTATTTTAGAAAAAATATTAGGGTCCCTCTCAAAACTATGAAATTTTAACAAAATCTGTTTCAATCGGCTAATCTCCGAAACGACTGGACCGATTTTGACGGGTTTTTTACTGGCAGATAGCTCATTTCATAAGAAATAACTAAAGCTACTTTTATTTAAGAATAAGAATTAGGGTTCCGTGCAAAAAAATTAAAACTCTTGAAATTGGTAATAAAATTACATTAAAAAAGGAAAGTAATATTTTTTATAATAATTTCACGCGGACGAAGGCCGCGGGTAACAGCTAGTTGTATTATAAATTACTAGCTTATACGGGGTGGAAGGGACACCGACGCGACGAGAAATATTTCGTTAATAATTAAAACAAAAAACTGTTCCATACAATTTGGCCGTGTAGGTATTGCACTTTTGTAACTGCTGTTTTTTTTAAATAATCGATGAAAAATATATATGCTCACAATGATGTGCTGAATACGTGGTAACCGTGATAACCGACCAAAACCGCTGTCTCCACGAATTTAAAAAAAATATAATAGACTTCTAAAAAAGTTGGAGGTTATGTATTCCAGCAGCATCTTTTTTTTAAATGTATTTAAAAAAAAAGCGTTGCCCCACGCTAGGAATTTCTCCTGTATCGTGGGTGCGTTTACAAACATTTAAACTCACATATACAAACAGCCAGACCTGGAACAACTACGTAGGTCATACAAATATTTGTTCCGTGCGGGGATCGAAAAACGCGTCACGTAACGCAGCAGTCAATCGCTCAGCCACTGCGCCAACCGTGCCGTCGTCGATTCGATGATGATGTATGTTCACCGATTTTTCTGCGAATACTGCTCCGATATAAGTGATTCTATTTTCATTTGGTAGACGAAGCTCGTGCGGTGCTCCCAATCAATTTTCTAGGTATTTGTATGATTTATCCTCTATATTAATATGCAATTTTTCTTCTCCCGCTATGTTGATGCTGTGCTATTATTTTTAGGTTACAATGTAAAATTGATACTTGAAAAGGATTTGTGTGAGAGACCACAACTAAAAAGAGTAAAATAAATACTTTTTTGCAAACAAAATAACTGAGTTCTTCCGAAAACAAAAACACAAAGCAGTGGAAAATATCTTTACTATCGGAAATGGGTGACTTTTTTGCCACCAACGTCTGAAAGTAAAGTTATTTTCCACTTTTTAGTGTTTGTTTGGAAGTCACAGTTACATAATTAAGTAATTTTTTTATTGCAAAAAAAAATTTTGTATCTCATTTTACCTTATCTACATTACCTACTACAGTAATAACTAATTACGACATATATGTAGGAACTGTAGTTACTTACGCATTTGTACAATAAAGGGTGTAACAAGATCCTTAACGAAGCGAAAAGCCACTTGTTTCCCCGTCATTGCGATCATTTTTTTGTTCTAGACCAGGGATCCCCAAACTATTTTGGACAAGTGACCCCTTTTCCAAAATGAACTGTTACCTCAGACCCCCATGGCCAAATTACCTACTTTTAAGATCAACCCCCTTATTCATAATGGTCCGCTAACTTAAAACAGCTGCTACAGTGTGTTATTTTTCATTCTGACTTAGGTCAATAGAAGAAGACAGAGTGAGAATTAGCAATGCTTTAAGTTAGCAGACTATTATGAATAAGGGGGCCTATCTTTAGTTTTTTCCTATTGACACAAAATACCTAGGTACTAAGGTACCAATTGGAAAACTTTGCACTTGGTTAAGTGAGTAAAATTGACTTCATTTTCGTATCAAAATTTAACAAAATAAAAAGACATACAATTCAGTAAATATCAAGTTTAATTTATAACGATTATTACAAATTAGGTACTTAAAGAATTTTAAGTAGGTAGGAAATTATATTTAAAAAAGTATTAATTCGCAAAGAGAAAATAAAACATTCAGTGTGATGGATGAACCTGGTGACTATCTACCAATCTAGCTACATCCGGTTCAATATTGGTGAGTTGCAGCCTTAAATCTCCACGTTCGTTGATTTTCAAACGGTTTCTTTGTTTCGTCAAAATGTTTGTTACCACACTGAAGCTTTTTTCAACTAGGTATGATGATGGAAAAGCGATAAGGTATTTTTCAGCAATGTTCCACAATGTAGGATACTGTGTTTCAATGTTGCGTTGCAACCAGAACTTCTGATAGCCTTGGTTGAACTTCTGCTTAAGCTCTTCATCTGTGCTGATGGTAATCAACTCTTCTTGCATTATCACATTGGCTTCTTCTATGGCTGTGGTATTGTACGGATTTATTATCCATTGAGGAATTTGTAAATTTAAAAGATCCTCAAACCTCTCCGTAAAATCCTTGTGTAATGCGTCCAAGTGAGTGACATATAATAAAATGTCATCATCTTGAAGCGTTTCTGGTAATTTTGACAAATGCAGAAACTGCGAATATTCTTTTCTGCCTAAATTTTGTTTATAAAGGATTAGTTTACCCACGAAGGCCGATATTATTGATTTTGTTTTAATCAAGTTAAGATCGTCACCCTGCAGCTGCAAATTAACTTTGTTGAACATTCCAAAGATATCAGTCAAGTAATAAATATCTGTTTTACAATTGTTCAGATTTTCTTTCAAATTCGGATCTTTTTCTTGTAAAAACTCCAACACAGATTCAAAAACGGCTGAAAATCTTTCTAAGCAAGAGCCTCTTGATAGCCAGCGAACTTCAGTGTGAAGAAGTAATCGAGTAAAGACTTCGTCGTTTTCCTCACATAGCTGAGCAAATAAACGAGAGTTCAAAGAATTGCTTCGAATCTTGTTGATAGCATTTATTACATATTGTAAAGACTTATGCAATCTAGGACTCAGCTTTTTTGCTACTAAATGCTGCCTGTGAATCACGCAGTGAATGACCAGTACATCAGGCAGTTGTCGCTTTAAATGAGCTATAAAACCACGATGACGACCAACCATAGACGGTGCACCATCAGTCGCAACAGAAACAATGTTCTTCCATGGAATAGCTTTGTCAGTAAAAAAATGTTCCACGGCCTGAAAAATTGATTCTCCTCTGGTATCAGTCTCTAAATATGTAGCAAAAAGCAGTTCTTGGCACATATTTTCATCTTTGATATATCGAACATATCCTAACAACAGAGCTTCATTGCCGGGTAATGAAGACTCGTCCAACTGGAGAGAGAATCTGTTGGTCTGTAAGAACTTGCATAAAATGTTTTCCACATCGCGTCCCATCTCGTCTATGCGTCTCTGAACGGTGTTATTGCTCAAAGGTATTCTCTTTAAAATATCATGTGCGGGTTTGTGCAATACATTGTTAAGGACCTCCGCAATGGCTGGTAAGATAAGCTGCTCTCCAATTGTGTGGGGTTTCCCCGACTTCGCTATTAGTAAAGATATATTATGGGACGCTCGTAAACCATCATCGACTTTAATAGATGATGACGCAAACATCGATCTTATGGATGGCCTTTTGTCTAGTTTTTCTTTAAGTGCTTGAAAAAATGTCAAGGGCTTACTTTTTTTGTCAGCATGTACTCTCGATAAGTGGTCATCCATTTTTGAAGGCTTCATGGCATCGTTACTGAATACTTTTTCACATATGAGACACATCGGCAAGTGTTGATTTGATGGAGATGCAATAAATCCGAACTTCAAGTAGTCCAAACTGTATTGTCTGCATTTTTTTTTCGTGTCCGCCATCATAAAACTCTCAGTAATCCTGCAAATAAAAAAATAAGAAACTAAGTACCTAAATTAAAAACAATACCTAATAAACTGTTAAATTTACTGGTAAATTTTTACAATTGAAACAACTGAGGCAACTGCAAACTGTTGCAAACAATCTACAGATAGCTCAACTGATCACTATCACACAGTGTGCAGTGGGGCAATGCTGATGCGCTGTGCCGGATAAAAACTGTTTGGTACTTACCCTGTTAATTTTTCATAAACTGCAGATATTGTGTGGTTACGCTATTAACTCGCGTAGGGAGCTCAGCATTTTGTAAATTCTTTTTCAGTCACTTTACTTCACTTAATTTAGCTATGTAATAACTTTGTAATCTCTTGAAATAAATGAGTACTTATATGAGTTATTATCGTTCAAGCTCCAACGAATTTCAAAACGCAAATGAACTTTCAACCTAAGTGCAACCTCGTTAAATAGTAAAATATCAGGAACATGTTTGGACTTGCAACTTGATCATGAATTCGTTCGTGTTAAATCGCGCAAGCGTCAAATAGAGAGCAAGTCAAAACGCGCCTGAAAGACGTACGCTCGAACTCATTATCTTGCACAAACTTGTCCACACTGACTTGCCGAGTTTTTGTAATGAATGCTATTTCCTACATAAATATTAATTATTCTTAGTACACGTAACACAACATAAACAATACAGTACCTACCTACCTATCTTGAAAGTTTTAAATAAGAACTTGTGTTAATTTAATAGGGGTCGATTTTTAGACCTCGTCGACCCCCATAATCAGTTTTCGTTTATGTCGACCCCTAGGAAACCGATATCGACCCCAAGGGGTCGATATCGACCACTTTGGGAATCCCTGTTCTAGACCATAGGGAACCTTTTAATTACGGACATATTGGGGGTCAAAGTTTCAACGATTTCACAAGTTTTTTCTTAAATATATGTTTTTAGTGTAAGATTTTTACTATAAACACCTCCTCAACCCCGGTACTGTTCAATGCATCCATCAGCACAATGTTTTCAGTACGTTACATTGAGTCCTACCGTAAAACGTGATTTTTCACCCAAAAAAAAGTCGTTTCCCAGCAATAATTTTTGCGTAAAGTTACTTAGTTTTATGTACAGAATGCTTGGTTGACGGCGTCGTGAAGGGTCTTTTTACACCCTGTATAATAGGTAGCAATGCAATGATTAATGTAAAAACAAATATTAAACTAAAAGTCGATTTAAATCTGTCAAAGCAAGTTCCCTGTAGTTATGAGTAAGAATACTGCACTTTTTTGTTCTTTGATGCGCGAGCTTCATGTCGTTTATCAATAAACACGTGTAGGAACGGATGAGCATGGTTACCGCTTAATTAGTTTGTTTCTAAAATGTTTAGAGTAATTGGTAAGAGATACGTTTTTAATTGATCTGGATTTGGTAATACCTATACATATGGTCCATAACTTCTAAAGAGGCCAATGTGAGTGAGAATGCAAAAAGTAAGGTTTTCATCTATGTAGGTCGCATATTCCTTAATCACATCGCCATCCTCTTCTTTTTATAACCTTCTGTCTTTTGCCTATTCATTTTGCTTTAGCCCTTGTTAAAACAGTTTTAAAAACTACACAAGTTAGGACTGTGGACTTGAGCGTATGTAGGTGCGTATGAAATAGAAACAAACAGAGGACGTACATTATGTTAACATCATCATCTGCCTAGCCTTTTCCCAATTATGTTGGGCTCGGCTTCCAGTCTAACCGGATGCAGCTAAATACCTGTATTTTACATGGAGTGACTGCCTATCTGACTCCACAACCCAGTTAGTACTGAGTAATACGATACCCCTTGGTAATACTGGTTCGTAATGTTAACAAAATTGCATACAAAGGTGCATTGCTTTCTCTAATTAATTAATCAACGCCCCACATTCTCACGTTCTTAGGTTAACTATCTCTTGTATTTGAACTTTGCACATCCTGCACAATAAAAAGCGTGACATATTTCTACTTAAATCATCCGAATTTTTGTTTATGGCAACTGCAATTAAAAAAAAAAAACACCGTAACTGTCAAATATTTATGACGCGGAACTGTGCGGAACCTATGTAAAGAGTTTTTGTATGAAAACGAGGAATCTATGGAATCTCTTAACGGCACACAAAATATTTAACACAAAAAGACATACGACTTCACACTATGGAATGTATGCTTTCTTAAAAATACCTGTACCTACCTTAATTATTGCTTTGTGGATGTATCTGCAGATGATGTCTGAAGTTCAAAAATAAAATAACAAACTAATGTACTATAGATAAAGGATTGGTAAAATTCACTTTTCGTAATCGGCTGAAGCCAGTCAAAGAAGGATAAACGACGCCTTTCTTTTTAGGACCGTCGCGGGTCGTACCTATTTCTTTTTTTGGGTCTGTTTTTTTTCAAACGGGCTTATGCCAATTTCACGTCAAGAAATCGGACGACAACGCCCTTAAGGTTCTTACGTTTTTTACAATTTGCAGGTCTGTTTCAGGTTGTATATTGATGAAAAATGAGTCGCGCCAGTAACACGTATGTAACTAAACTAAAAATCATCAATACAATCCTCCAAGTTCATTTAACCCCATTGAGTGACTTTTTCATGAAATAGTTACAGATTAATTATTTTTTTAATAAGTTAGTTACTCTCAGTTATTTTAATTTATAAATTTTAATGTATAATTATGAATAAATTGATTGTTTGATACTTAGAGGGTTGTATTGATGATTATAATTTAAATTTTTAAATAAATAAATTAATGATTATAATTCTGTAACTCCATACGTGTTACTGGCGCGATTCATATTTTCATCAACATACAACCTGACACTGATCTGCAAATTGCAAAAAACGTAAGCAAATTTAAATTTCGCGGGCTACCCTTGCGCTTCCACCTTAAAATATTGGTTTTGTTTTGGTTTACTGCGCTGGTGGAAAATAGGTGTAAAAATAATCACTGTCTGTTTTTGAACCTCGAACGTTAATTATAGATTAATCGGTTAGGCATATCGAGAAAATGGGCTGCGAATTGAGTAATTGCCGCAGTACTTAACCCCTTGACTGGAACGTAGTCTTGAGAGACATGTCTAGGCAATTTGAATTTGTCTATGTTTGTATCTTAACCTCTAGGTTAAGCTAGATTACTGATGCTGCTCTACCAGCCCTCAAACTGTTCAACTATGGCGGCTCGGAAGTTAGCTGCAAGTGACACTCAGCGCAGGAATCTTATATTATATCTTATACATTTTTGGGATTCGCCAATTGTAGCTCGGTATGAAACTTTCAGGGGAGAATGTTTTGAAAATTCAAAAATTGTTGAATATTTTTGCGCAGAGTTTCTTTTTATTAGAACTGCTATACCATGGAACTTTTGATGCGTTGGAGGTTGGAGTAGTGCGGTATTATTATTCCGGCTTCCAAATTATACTTTTATCAATCAGACGCCTGTGACAGAATGTCCGGAGGAGGCCACATACAGGGAAAAGGAGAGATATGCTGCAATCTGACATTTGAAAACCCTTTTGAAGCTACAAAAACTCGTAATATTCAAATTAATTACATAAATCTGCCAACAATCTGTTACGACCACGCAATTAGGCGTGTTTTGTCAACACGCGGGCTCATGACAATTGCATTGGCACGCGAAATCGATCTTCATTGATCAATAAGCATTTGGCAACAAACCGTGGCAACAAATATTTAGCTCAGTTATTTTAAATTTAGTACAAATAGAGCGGTACGGATAAAGAATTTGGAGATTCATCTTTGGAATGAGTAGTGACAATCTTTATGTAATCTAAAGCACATTACGTATTAAAAAAGTATGAGTTATGCTTCATGGAATATTGTTAAACGTTGCACAGCTAACGAAAGGTCTCGAGAATATAATTATGCAAGAAAAACAAATCATTTTTTATTTCCTAAAAATGCCTTGTACTGGCCTATAAAAACATTGTGGTACACAAACACTTGTTTAATTCTCTAATACAACACTTATTTTAAAATTTAATATTTTATGTAGCGTGTTTTTGGTGAAATGGAACTCAAACACACAAAACGCATCGTCCTCGATAACTCCGGTAGTGACGTCAAATACTATGTGTCAAAGAAACACTTTTATTTGAAAAGTATTTTATCTAAGATTTTATTATTGTTATTTTCTTGGGTTGATGATACTGTATTTTATTGATTTAAGTGAAGAAAAAATTACTTCCATATTCCCTATTGACAATGGTGTTACAGCAACAACCGGCTCGGATATCGCAAATAAATTTAACAATTGCTTTATTGATATTGTTGAAAGCAGTAGTGCTACCTCACAACATCCTCCTAAAAGGACTAACCCAAAGAAAGTAACGATAGTAGAAAATTTTTAATCCTTCAGATCCCATTAGCTTAATAAAGACGTTAAAAACACTAAATCATCCGGCTATGAAATGATGATATTTCTACGAACCTTCTAAAACAAATGTCTTCTTATATCGCTGATACCCTTTCTGGGCACTTTAAGACCGAGGCCGCTGTGCAACAAGGATGCATCTTATCGCCGTTGCTATTCAACACCTGTGCAGAATACATCATGCGCATTGTCTTAGAAGAATGGGACTAAGGCATATCAGTTGGGGGTCGCGTGATAAATAACCTTAGATACGCTATGATACAACCATTCTCGCACAGTCTAGAGAAGATATGGAAAATCTTCTGATTTTGATTCGTCTCGAGACTACCAGCCTCAATTTTGGACTTGCCATCAACCAAGTCAAGACGAAGATGATGATAATAAGCCGGGCTGAACAAAGCAGAATTAACGTACAGAGCATAGCTAACTGCGAAGTTGTACAGAGCTATATCTACCTCGGCTCTGCTATCTCCAATACTGGAGATGTGGCGACGAGATAAAACGACGGTTCGCCATCACCAGGTTGGCAGTGGAACGGCTGGGAAAGATTTGGGGGGACAGGAGGATTACCAAGAAGACGAAGGTCAGGTTGATGAAATACCTTGTCTTGCCGATCTCTCTGCGAGTCTCTGCGAGTGCAGGATCGCCGTAAAGTCAACGCATTGGAGATGTATTGGTGGAGACGCCTCCTAAAAATCCCTTTGACTTCATTTCGCACCAATGTTGCATCCTCAAAGAGCATCATATTAAGGACCGGCTTTCGGCTACTATGCAGCAACGAATATTAAAGTTCTTTGGTCACATCACTAGAAATGAAGATTTGATGGAAAGACTGCAAGACTTCCATCGAATCTTCACTGACTGGCTGAAAGAGCAATCCTCGGGGAAGTCAACGACCCACCGAACATCTCTCTGAGTGCCTCGTCTGCGTAACCACGACCACTCTGACAAGAGTGTTTAGACTAAGAAGAAGAGATATTGCTGAACCTCTTTCTTATATTATCAACCAGCTTATGCCCGCGGCTTCGCTCGCGTGGAGTTTGATAATTGTCCCACGGGATCACGCTACCGGGATAAAAAGAATCCTAAGTGTTAATACAGATTATAAACTATCTGAATGCCAAAGGGGAATGCCGATTTTAAGCCCAATAATGCCCAAGAAAGGGGTTTCAATTTATTTAATGGCCGGCCAAACAACATATTTTTTTTTTCAACTTTGATTTGATTAGCCACGCATAAAACCTATATCAATCGGTAGCTAGCATCAATATAAACAAGTCTAAGAGACAAAATGTTCGTTCTAAAGTGTCACGTTTCCGAGATATAAGCTATCGGCTAGCTAGCGGAATATAAGTTGTGCTGAAAATACCATCAGTGAATGGACTTAGATTTTGATAGCTCGATCGACATTATTCGTCGAGCCCTTGCCAGCGCCGCGCCAGATCCTCTAGCGGCGCAAATACTTACTATAACCTTATTGATAAATAAAGTTTTGAGCCGTGGGGTCGAAACGCTCGGGTCATGGGGCCCGAGTGCGCGTCTCCTTTTTAAGCAAATATCTAGCTGACAAGTCGACACTTGGCGCGACCAGAGGGGTCTTTCTTTGGTCAAAGAATTAGCATAGCCATAAAACGGTGACTTCAAAAAAGAAAAAATGTAAAATAACTGAAAACCGTGAAAGTATAAGTGAATGCTCTTTGAAAAGTGCTCACTATAAATCGAGAGCATTGTTGCGACATGTGAGATGTAGTACACTTTAATTGTTTTGTTATTGCTTGTACCGTGATAACAACTGCCTTTGTGCTCGTAAACTACAGATATCTACGTTACATAGGTACTTAGTTCAGTCTGTATGGACCGGGACGTTAAGTGTGCGGGCCTCGAAATTTAAAAAAAAATCTTATTCAATAATAATGTGCATAATTTACCATAAGTAACTCAGTATTTTTTTTAATGTTTCGTTCCAAAACTAAATAATCAGATTTTTATAGCTATTTTATCGAATCGTTTCTGTGCTGTAGGTACTAGCTACCTACATAGTAAAAACTACTAAAAACTACTTTACTTTTTGATCGAATAGTAGATATTTTCGTGAAAACCTACTGCAACTGCAAGTGCTTAATTTTTAAGAACCTGTGTAAAACATTTAGAAAAACAATGAGGTTGTATACTGTTTGCAGACGATGGACTGGTTGGGCCTACTGCTCGCTACAAGCATTTTGTGTAGTGTTTTGTGTATTTTCATTATATTTACTGCTGATAGATTCAAATAGAAATTATAAGGATATTGAAGTGATTACCATTACAACTACTTCAAATGTTGATAGAAAGATTATTACGAAGTTAAGTAAGTATCACCTCAACTCAATACCTATTCAATAATACAATGCAAGCCTATCTAGGCTTGCATTGTCAGATCATCATCTTCCTGGCCTTTTCCCTCGACTACATACTAGACTTTGTTAAATGTCGGATGTCATAGAGAGTTCGCGCGTTTCTTGCTTTTTATCACGTATTTTTACTCTCCCACGATTGTGGTCTAGATTGGAGTTAGGATCTTATTTGATAGTACTACTTGAAGGTAAAATTGTTTTTTTAATGTTTCATGCTTGCTAATTTTGAGAAGAATATTGTAAATATGTATCCTATGTTGTTATACCGAATAAAATGAACTTTTTATTAAGCCATTGATACTTTAAAGTATAAAATAGAATTGTTGACATGACCTTACTGGACAGTGGCGCCATCTGGTGAGCTCAAAAACGATAGCCCTCATTGAAGTATCCTGACTGGGATAGGTTAGCCTGATAACAAAACAAGTTAATTTTCATTTTTTATTCATTACGGCCTTCTTAACAATAAAAATGAGGTTGTGTTGAAAATATTTTGTATCCTCTATACGACCGGGCCTTGTATTGTATTAAAAATACAAAATTAAAGTGTTTGTTTGTAATTTCAAAATAACGGCTTTTTACCGAATGCTTATAAAAGTATACATACACGGTGTAAGGAGCAGCCCTGCACAATCTGATGGGGTGAATTCAGAATAATCATACTTAGATGACCGGTACAAGAAAAAATAATGGAGAATTACTTCAGGAATGCTATGGGAATCCAATCAATTTGATTTGATTTTTTCCTCATACGCAATGTATCGTTACCGTGGCGTAGCGTACACGTAGCGATCGTAGCGAATAGTAGATGAAAAAAAAATCTATTTTCCGGAGAAAAATTCCGGTGGAATATGATTCAAACTAAGGAGCTGAATCAAATCAAATCAAAATATTCTTATTTCACATAGGCCTAGATGGGCGCTTATAAAACGTCGACAAAAAGGTGCACGGTTCGGGTTGGTCGTTTCCTATGGAGAAGAACCGGCAAGAAACTCCATGGTTACTCTTTTCAAATCATTTGGTGTTACAATATTATCATGTTACAGCACTAGTATTTAAGTATGGGGGGACAGCATAGGCCCGTCAATAGGTCGTTGCTTACTACACAAAAAATGTAAAAAAAGATAAAAAGTTAACAAAAGTTAACGAGCATCTGGAAATCTACAGAGCCTATAATGTTCACACATTCACAAACAATCGGTAAAAAAGAATCTATACAAAGGTAAGAAAATATTGTAAAATAGTAAATTAAACAAGCGACACAAATATTGTCATAAGTGCTGTAACTATTCTGAGCAAAAGATGTATAAATGATTTGAAAACTATCGTAAAGAATCTGGTTAGAAAGATGAGAAAAAATGAGATTGAGAATAGTTAGAGACATCCACATATTTGTGCCGTTTATGAGCTACCAGGGAAGCCGCATGCGCAGAAGGAACTAAAGCCAAACTTCTTTGTCTTCGACGTAGTCCTTGATTTTTTAATATGCTTTTTTAAAAAGGACGCGTTTGATGTAATTTTTTAACTTTCCATCAGTCAGTTCTATAACTGACTTTGGCAACTTGTTATAAAAGCGTATACTGTTTATAAGAAAAGATTTGCTAGTTTTAGTTAATCTGAATTTAGGTATTACAATTTCGTGTTTACTGCGTGTATTTATATTATGGAAGTCGCTTCTAATTTTGAAAAGCCCTCGATTTTTGTGGACATATAAAATACATTCTAAGACATAGAGCGAAGGCAGAGTCAGTATATCGATCTCTTTGAATTTTTCTTTTAGGGACTTGCGAGGACCCATTTTATAGATTGCGCGAACTGCCCTCTTTTGTAGAATAAAAATTGAGTCAACCTCTGCTGCTGATCCCCACAGCAGAATGCCATAAGACATAATACTGTGGAAATAAGCATAGTATACTAACCTAGCTGTGGCTACATCAGTTAACTGCCTTATTTTCCTTACTGCATAAGCAGCTGAGCTTAACCTACCCGAAATAATTCTAATGTGCGCGCCCCACTGCAATTTTGAGTCGATAGTAATCCCTAAGAATACAGTTTCCGCTATAACATCAAGTTTTTTGCCGTCAAGATTTAAATTTAGATCCCGTTGTGGTACTTTTGGTAAAGAGAACTTTAGACATTGTTTGTTTTGTTCGCATTCAGTAAAAGATTGTTAGCTGCGAACCATTTTGAGAGAACAGTTAGACTTTCGTTGGCATGTAAGACATTCGTATCTTTTCTATTTATTTTATAATTAGCGAAGTGTCATCAGCAAATAGAATTGTATCCGAAAATTTGGCCATCAATTATGGGAGATCATTAATGTAAACAAGAAATAGGAAAGGACCGAGAATCGAACCTTGGGGCACGCCCATCTTGACTAGAGACCCGGAGGACGTCGCCCCATTTATATTTACTTTTTGCTGCCTGTTTGAAAGATAGGAAAGAACAAGATCAGCAGCTTGTCCACGAATTCCGTAGTGGTGTAATTTACAGATCAGTGTGTTGTGGTCGACGCAGTCGAATGCTTTTGAGAGATCACAGAAGATGCCAATGGCATCCTGGGACTTCTCCCAAGATTCCAAAATGTGACTGATAAACTCCCGCGTCCGTTGTCGACCTACCCTTCGTGAAACCAAACTGCTGACCATGCAGAATCCCATTAGAATTGAAGTGCGATAGCATCTGGTCCAGCATGATTTTTTCATAGATTTTACTCAGTGCTGGAAGCACAGATATAGGTCTATAGTTAGAAGGATTACTCTTACAACCTTATTTAAAAATTGGTGCTACTTTACTATGTTTCATTAGATCAGGAAACTTGCCGCTGTCCAAACACTGATTGAATATGCCTGTTAGGACAGGAGCGATTGAGTCATTAATATCTCCAAGAACCTTGTCGGATATCCCCCATAAGTCTTCGGTATTTTTTATGTTGAGACTTTTGAATGCGTTTATAATTGTAGCAATACATATTGGTTTAAATTTAAAGTTTGGTATGTCCCGAGAAAAGTTTTCTTTAAGAAGAGCTTCAGCTAGTTTAGATGAAGAGGGGAGAGATTTCGTAACCTCTAACGGAATGTTGGTAAAGAAATTTTCTAGTGTCTCAGCGACTTCTACCTTATCAGAAATGGTCTGATTATCTATTTTCAAAGACAGTTCATTCTGATCTCGTTGTTGTGCCTTTCCAGTTTCTCTGTTAATTACCTGCCACATAGTTTTTATTTTATTATTAGAAATACCAATTTTATTAATTACTATTTGTGATTTTGTTTGAGCGCAGACACCCATATAGAAGTCATTCCTTACTTTATCCATTCCTGCCACTCCATACATCCATCTTAACATCCTCATATTCGCTATATGCTACCGTTACAATCGTGGAGGGCTGTCCCTTACACCCTGTACCGTATACAGGGTGTAAGGGACAGCCCACTAAAATTATAAATAAAAATAGGTAGTAATCGCACAAGCGCGCGCAAATTGTTGCAGACATATTTAGGCAATAAATTGTCGTAATTTAAGTACTTCAAGAGCAATAACTATCTCTTTCTGTATCATACGTTCCGTATTATCTAACGCAGTCGTAACAACGGCAACGCAACGATCGTTCAGTATGAACGTATCTTTCTATAAAATATCATTGTATTCGGTAGTATTTACCGTACGATTCTACGATTTTTGCTGGCAGATAGCTGATGTTTTAGGTAGGTAGTAACTAAGTCTACTTTTTATTTTAGAAAAATAATTAGGGTTCCGTGACAAAAATTAAAAAAAAAAACCTTGAAATTATTAACAAAATCCGAGTTAAATATGGAAGGAAGTACCTAATTTTTATAAACTAATTTCACGCGAATGAAGATCGCGGGCACCAACGATGATACGGCTGTAACTATGCCCCGTCATTGTGTCCACTACTGGACAAAGAAAGTCAAGTAGTAAGTTAAAATCTATTATTTCCGCAGGAAAATGCCTGTAGCAAAACAATTTTTTTTCAATCCCAACAAAATACTTTGTTTTATTTCTACCGTGTGCTGGTAGAAAATTCTTTCAAGAACTAGCCACACCGCGCTGTCAGCCAGCCGTCATTTGTTTTTTGACGTGTACACACGTTCGAGCGGTGTTTGTTGTGGTTTTTAAAAGAAAAAATCGTAATTTTTCAATTATCAAATTGCAGTCCATTCGCTCTAACTACAGTAAAAGTGTTAATTAACGGGGGTTATAAAGTTTCTTTCGTTTTAACGAGGTTTGAGACGCGAGATAAGTGATCGTGGGGAAACAATTTTGAACTGGAATTTTTCTGATCGTATTATTATTAGTGATGTTTCTTGTTTACTTTTGCGTCCACCGGATTGCGGGAGCATACCTTACGGGACTATGGACGCGATAAGTGGTTAATGACACTCAATCCCTCACTTACCCAGTCCGTTAAAAAATTGAAATCCACAATGCGTTTCAATGTAAAAAAAGTGACTATTGCGGTCGGTGTGGTGTTAGTTTTATGGCTCATGATTTCATACGGGTCTGTAATAGAAGTACCAAAGTCTGCTAGGTCGAGAAATCCCGCCGTAGAAATTGAAAATAGGATAATAAGGCTGCAAAAACAATTGGATGTACAAAAAGCTGACAGCTATAAACTTCTAGAGAAAGTAAAGAAATTGAAGAAGATAGAGAATGCCAAAGAGGAGGAAAATGAAATTATGAAGGGGGAAGAAGAAGAAAACGCTAAAGATTTAGAGGTCTTGCAGAGTAAGTTTTTTTTTTTTTTTTTTGTAAAAACGTAACATGTTGAAGAGATGAGAGGGAAAGACATTTGTTTAAAATTAGAACACAACCAAATAGGAACTCCTTTACTAACATGTCATGCAATGGGGGCTATCGCGTATGAATTCGCCGCTAGAGGTGCTAGTGTAGTGCGAGGTCACCCAAATGTCATATGCCAAGTGTTCGCGCGTTGTGTGCTATTTTAACACGTATTTTTAATAGTATTCACGATTGTGGTCTAGATTGAGCCATTCCTGATTAATCATGACTAGAAGATTTTTTTGAACTTTGAGGTAAAATATTGTAAATATGTATCTGAAGTTTACAATATATTGTTACACATAATAAAATAAACTTTTTATGAAGTTATTGTACTTTAAAGTATGAAATAGAATTATTGACAGGACCTTACTCGACAGTGGCGCCATCTGGTGAGCTCAAAAACGATAGCCTTCATTGCCTACAATCTGTCCAGTCCTTGTATGAGCTTTATGGTTTTAACAATTATATTTATAGTTGTTATAAGTACATCTTTCTTGTCATACTATTTTTGGTTCATACAACATTTGTTGGGTAAATCTACAGAATACAGCACTTTATTAAATATGTTTATCACCTATTGGAATACATCATGGATTGCAAAAAAGAATTGGAAATGTTTATTAAAATTTCCATCACATCATACTAAATCGTAATGCAAATTTAACACATTCATAATACACACATAATTTATAATATTCTTGTAGTATTATTATTTAAATTATTAATTAAAATAATCGAATAACTAGAAAACTTGTATACTTCCTGTTACGCAAATCTAATTCAAATAACCTGATTACCCTGTTTCCTATTTGGAAAACCAATTTTAATCCTAATATTAACATATTTAATATAATTGCTATTAATTAAAATGATATTTTATCAGCTTATCGTAACCTTAGAATACATAATCCACTTAGCGACTCAAATAGCAACTTTTGCCATAACACAATCAAGTGCAATTCAGGCCGCACAGCACTAAAATTACCTACAGTTATATTCACTTACAAGTCGCCTCTTTCCATCGCGAAACTTTTATTCCTTCTGACTATGTTAGGGTAATCTTCTTTTAAATTAATCTGAATATGAACTAATCTCTTTTATAATTACTGTGTGTACTTTTGCTATATACCTAGGCTTGGTGCTTGAGATTTTTAGGGTTCCGTAGCTGAATGGCAAAAAACGGAACCATTATAGATTCGCCAAGTCTGTCTGTCTGTATGTCTGTTTATGTAAGACCCACTTTATTCCGAAACTATTAGGACTACGCAGTTGAAACTTAGTAGGTAGAGGTATTTTGTGAACGGCTTTACGATTTTATACCAAAAAAAAAAAAAAAAAAAAAAATTAAGGCGGTTTCCCATACATGGAACTGAAACTAAAAATTATTTTTTTCATCAAATCTATACGTGTGGGCTGTCTATAGATAGGTCCCCCTCTAATTTCTAAAGTAAGGGGAGGATAATTCTAAAAAAATGTAGGATTATAGAATGTAAAAAAACTTTCAACCAAAATTGGTTTGAATAAAATTTGATGTTTAGTTTTGGAGATATGGGACTTTTTCACCAAACTGCAGCAGTAACTCTGTTTTTCATTAACATGCTATGAAAAGAAAATTTAGTTTTGCTGTTGAATGTAATACAATGCCTACAACATATGAATAAGCAAACAAAATATTTTTATTATATTGTTTGGTGCTACGGAACCCTGTGTGGGTGTGAGTACGACTCGCACTTGGCCGGTTTTTTAGAATACGAATCGATAGAATATTTTTTTAATAATGTAGCCTATATTTTAAGTTAAGCATCTAGCAGTAGACCGGTGAAAACTGCGTTCAAATCCATGCAGTATTTTTTGCGTGATGCGCGTACAAACATACACTACAGAAAGACAGACAGACAGGAAAAATTCTAAAAACTGTTCATTTTGGCTTCTCTTGCTCTAATAAAGAAAAAAATTATATGGGGTAAGTATATTTTTTTTTTTCAAAATCTAATAGTTACAACAAAACAGTCACATGTGGAAAATCACAAAAATTGGGATAACCAAAAGATTGTAAGTATTTTACATGAAGCGACTGCCTCCACAACTCAGTAAGATTAGTTATCAGACCTTCGAGCCACTGACTACCTGTAACAACTGCCAAAGAAAAAGATCTACAAATGACAGCCAGCACCAACGGCAAAACATGCAAATTGCATGTAATGGATGGTGGTGTGTAAATTCACCAATTTATAAGACGATTTCGAAAGGATGGGTTGAATGGCATATATGTATATCGTCGCCTGTTCCTATGATCTACGTCATATGAAAGAATCAGTTGATGAGTGGTAGAATTATAAGCAAGACGAACAGATGGCGTCACCAGATGGGCATCCATCCACGGACCATCCCAGGCAAGGGCAGCTTAACCTTGAAGAATACCCTGTACGGCTATTTAACCAAAAGCTCCTCGAAGCCACCGTTCAAGTAGTTCCTAAAAATTTAAACTAAAAAGGTTTTTACTGAAATGGACTACACACTTCATCATCATTCCCCCTGCCCTTATCCCAATTTATTTGGGGTCGGCGCAGCATGTCTTCTTCTTCCATACTTCTTTATAACTCATATCTCAAGGTCACCTCCTTTCTAGCCATATCATCCTTCACACAGTCCATCCATCGTTTCTTTGGTCTTCCTCTACTCTTATAGCCTTCTACATTCATACTTACTCAACATTTTCCATATTCCTCTGGATTACATGTCCATACCACGATTACCACACAACTTTTTAGTCACCAGCGTCAATTTCAGACTTCCTCTAATGTACTCATTCCTTATTTTATCCATTCGCGATACACCACACATCCCCCTTAGCATTACTTTTCATTCTTCCCGTTTGTGACCCAATATTCAGATCCATCATGATCTGGCAGGTCTTACCATGGTGTAGTGTATCTATTTAATAGATATGGAAACACTGTCTCACAGCCACAAGTAGTCAGGTAGATGTCACAAATGACAACTGACAGTCACCAGGAATGGCGGGAAGTTGGAAGGAGAAGCGTACCCTGGACTGGGGCTTGGTGGTGTTGGTGAGCCTGAGCTCTACTACAAGTGGGTACTACACATGGTTTTATAAAGCTTCCCCTAATTAGAATGCGTGTACACTAATAAGTCACGCTAAATGGTAAGCAAATATAATGTCATTATCCTCTGAAATTGACACAGGTGTTAGCGAGTATGACGAATTCACTGTACACACTGTCTAGTCTGCTCTTTGTTGGATATATGAAGGCATTATAGACAATTTACAGTCTATAAGGGGGTTTTCGATTAATTCTAAATAAAAAGACTAGAATTTTCAACCGCACTGAGCCGAGCCTTGAAATCTAAAAGTGGCTAGTCAGACTAATGTTTTCATCCCTAGATGCATTTGCAATAATTATTATAAGTCAACATAATTATTATAAGTCAACATAATTATTATAAGTCAACATAATTATTATAAGTCAACATAATTATTATAAGTCAACATAATTATTATAAGTCAACATAATTATTATAAGTGGCGGTAGGCAGGCTTAAGGCCAAAACTGCCGCCCCAGGACCCGGCGGCTTACCTGGCAAAGCCTGGGTCCTGGCCTTGCAGGCGCTCGGGCCCCGACTGGAGGGGCTCCTAAGTGCATGCTTGGAGAGAGGCCAGTTCCCGCTTCGTTGGAAGACGGGGAAGCTGGTCCTCATCCGGAAGCCGGGGCGCCCTGCGGACTCTCCATCCGCATACCGGCCCATTGTGTTGCTCGACGAGGTGGGCAAACTCTTTGAAAGAGTTATTGCCAACCGCCTCGCCGGGCACCTGGCGGGGATGGGACCGGATCTTGCGGAACACCAGTTTGGTTTCCGAAGGGGGCGCTCGACGGTGGACGCCATCATGCGCGTGAGAGCCCTCACGATGGGGGATGCGGTGTCCCGGGGTGGGGTGGTCTTGGCGATGTCTCTCGACATCGCCAACGCCTTCAACTCCATGCCCTGGAGCTGCATTAGGGAGGCACTCCGGTATCACCGGGTGCCGACCTACCTTCGTCGTGTGGTCGGGGACTACCTGACGGATAGGTACGTCATCTACCCTGGTTGCAGCGGAGGGTGGAACCGGGGAGAAATGTCGTGCGGTGTTCCACAGGGATCGATTCTAGGGCCGCCCTTGTGGAACATCGGTTACGACTGGGTGCTGCGCGCCGACCTCCCTGACGGCGTCAGCGTAGTTTGCTACGCTGACGACACGCTGATGCTGGCGCAAGGGAGGTCGCACGAGGCGGCGGCCGAGCTGATGACACGCGGGGTTGCTATAGTCGTGGAGAGGATGCGGCAATTGGGTCTCGAGGTGGCATTGCACAAGTCCGAGGCCATGTGCTTTCATGGGCCTCGGAATGCGCCACCGTCGGGATCCATACTGATGGTAGGAGGGGTTCCCATCGGCGTCGAGCCGACGTTGAAGTACCTAGGTCTCGTCCTCGACAGCCGGTGGAACTTCGTGAAGCATTTCCGACGTTTGGCCCCCAAACTGGAACGGGCCGGGGCAGCCTTCAAGCGGCTCTTGCCCAACCTGGGGGGTCCAAACGCCTCCTGCCGGAGGCTCTACGCGGGGGTCGTGCTTCGAGGCGGCGAGCCGCCCACTATCTGAACGCGCCCCAAAGGGTGATAGCCGTAAGGCTGATCCGGGGGTACCGCACGATCTCCGGCGAGGAGGCTCTCCTTGCCGGATTGCCGCCATGGGATCTGGAGGCGATAGTCCTCGCGCGCCTGCACGAATGGCGCAATGGAGGCACTAGGCAGGGGGGAAACTCCGCTGCCGCGGCAAATTGTCGCTCAGCGGACAGACTTCCGGCGTGATCTCATGGTGACATGGAGAGAGCGACTGTCGCAACCCCGTGCAGGGCACGCCACAATAGTGGCGGTAAGTCCCCTCTTTGAGGAGTGGCTAGAGAGGCGCCATGGCGCCCTCACCTTCCGCCTGACGCAGGTCCTCACCGGACATGGTTGTTTCGGGAGGTTCCTGCACCTAATCGGGTGGGTGGAAACGCCCGGGTATCACCACTGTAAGGATCGACCGGAGGACACGGTGGAGCACACTGTGCAGGTCTGCTCCGCTTGGGCGGAGCACCACCGTGTCCTCGTAGCGGCAATCGGCGGCGGCGACCTCTCGCGTCCGGCCCTGGTTCAATCCATGGTCCGGAGCGAGAGGGAATGGGACGCCGTCACCTCCTGCGAAGCAGTCATGCTAGCGAAGGAGGTGGCGGGACGTGAGAGGGAGAGAGCCTCACGTCTCAGCCGCCGCGGGAGACGCACCGGGCGTCGGGGGCCACCGTAGGCGCGGGCCTGTGGACGGTGAGCTATGGGCTAGCTCGCCGTCCGTCCGTCTTATGACGACAGGCCGTGTCGACGGCGCGTTCGTGTTCCACGCGCAAAGCAAGCAAAAAGGAAGGAGTCCGTAAGGACCGACGCCTGCCAGGGTTGCGGGACTGTTCGAAAGAGATATCGCGGCCCTGGAACACAAGGGCAAGGGCAAAGGAAGGAACATGGATGGGTTTTAGTCAGTAAAAGTCTGACACTCCCTCCTGCTCAGCCCAGAGCGCTAGGGATTATTTGATGATTTCCCATCGGTAAAAAAAAAGGCCTAGTAGAAAGTTTTTGGTTCAGTGAAATCAGTTATCTACACAGATAAAAAATTACACATCTGAGAAACTTATCAGTAAAAGAATTAACACAAATTCACATATTTATCTCCCACATGCCAGCCAGATGTGGACAGATGAAGTTTTTATCACAATATCATGGCTTTATCATAATTATTGTCTGACCTGTGTTTTGTTGGCTTAGAGTGTAATTGTTGGATAGGAGAATTACCCTTGTGTGGATGGGACAGAGTTTCATTTCATTTACATACTATGTAATAGTTTGATAGGTGGAATTTCAACCTTTAAACGGATGGAATAGAGTTTGTTTTTGTTAATTAGTTTAATTTTGCCAATTATGGTATTATCTGTGTTTGTTGGCAACGCATTTTTGAGCATCAATAATATTCTAAATGTGAAAGTGGGGTTCTTGTATTAAGAGCGGCCAACCCGTCATACTTTTCATACAAACGCTCGTACGTGATTATGCCGTTGTTACACATCTATCTTTGAATGTTTTGAACTAATGGGTATTTTGTGCACTATATCTAGGTTTCTATGGTAGCAAAAAATAAAAAAAAGTAAAAACAAATTCAGTATAAGCCTCCAAAAATTGCTGTTTTGCACAAATTTTACCTGAACTTTGGCCGTTCATAATGTACTCAAAAACTGTAAAAATAAAGAAAACATCTCGATAGAAACCTTGCACATGTAATGCAGATTCTTAATGATAATTATTTATTTCACACACTTGTAAGATTTATTCAAAAACACGTATTTCCTAGATCAAGTTTAAGAAACTTTCAAACACTATTTTTCGTTCAGTGTCATCGCGTTAGGCGGTATGAAGTGCGTGGGAGACGAGTGGTGCGGGGTCGAGGCGGGGTAACACGGCGTAGTTGAAAGAAAATCGCGCCAGTAACACGTATGGAGTTACAGAATTATAATTATTCAAATCATCAGTACAACCCTCCAAGTTTATAATAGCTATTTCATGAAAAAGTCACTCAATGGGATTAAATGAACTTGGAGCGTTGTATTGATGATTGGAATGATTATAATTCTGTAACTCCATACGTGTTACTGGCGCGATTCATATTTCCATCTACATACAACCTGACACTGACCTGCAAATTGCAATAAACGTAAGAAAATTTAAATTTCGCGAGCTACCCTTGCGCATCCACCTTAAAGCAAGGAGCAATTCCAGTGTGGGATAGAGATGGCGCTAGACGACCTGTATAGCTCTGTCTCCTTCCCACACTGGAATGACTCCTGCTTTAGACATCGTAGTAAAGTAACCCCCCAGGATACGAGTTTGGCGCTTTCATTAGCGTCCATCAGTTTCTACAATATGCAAACAACAGGACACGCAGCTGGACACGATATAAGTGCCCCATCGTTTGTGAAACTGCATTACATTTACATCCAGGGGGCCTAAAATGGCTGGTTTATCAGAATCATAATACGAATCACGTTAAAAATTTAAAACTCTTAAAATGGACTTTGTGTCATAAACATAAAGACCATTTTAAGAATTTAAAATTTTTAACGTGATTCATATTATGATTCTGATAAAGCGGCCATTTTAGACCCTCAGGATAGAGTCATCTATGAATCTCCTTTTCAATTCATCATCATCAACCGAAATATGTCCTCTGTTGGAAATAGGCGGGTGACTTAGTCTTAAAAAAAAAACTTGGCCAAGTGCGAGTCGGCCTCGTGCACGAAGAGTTCCGTACAATTATTATCTAAAAAAAAAAACACGTTTGTTTATTTTATACTGTTTTTGGTAATTGTTGTTACAGCGGCAACAGAAATACATTATCTGTGAAAATTTCACCTGTCTAGCAATCACGGTTCATGAGATACAGCCTGGTGACAGACAGCCAGACAGACAGACGGACGGACAGTGGAGTCTTAGTAATAGGGTTGCGTTTTTAGCCCTTGTGTACGGAACCCTAAAAACTAACTACCTAAATGCGTTCTACGCTATTTAAAAAACAAGCAAATTACAGCAGTCCTTGAGAAGACAATTGTACTGAAAATCGTCGGAAATATTCTCAATTTGTGACGCTATGAGCTATGATTGCACGAATCGGTCAATGTCAGTACTTACAGTTCAGTTTACTGTCAGTGACATACATAATTATTTTATGTCGAAAGTTAAGAGGAAATGCGGTAGGTATTCGAAGAAACTATCGCTGTCCCTCTACGAGCGCGATTTCGACATTGGTGCGATAAGGACAACTACAGATCCGACAAGTAAAAAGTCATAATTCGAGGTTTGGCTCTCGACTATTTCATCCTTCAATATTCGACCAATTTAAAAGACATTTCATAAACTGACTAACAAGGATATATACTGCGTCCCTATGTTTTTCTTTTTTCATTAATAGTTGTCAAATTTGTACACTAGGCCTCTGTTCAGCGGTGCAAATTGGCCTTTTTTAGCATTTTGTAAAGGTTCTAGTGCTGATACAGATTATGTATAATCAAAAAGGAAAACATATGTATATAGAAGATGGTTGATATTTATTTAACTGTAAAAAAGCATAGCTCTAAAGTCATAAACCATAAAGAAACTAGGCGAGAGCGTTTGTATGCAGAAAATACCACCCCCATTTCCTCTTAAGGTACAAATCAAATGAAAAACACACTAAGGCCTAGGATTTCCACCAAACGGCCCGCAACGCATCTGATCGGAACGGATTTTACAATCTTTATACGATATTAAATCTTGAACACAGTATTTAAAGTCTAGATTACCAAGCTGCGCACAGCAGCTTGACCGCGGGCGTCTTCCGCGACACGCGATCGTAGCCGAAAGTATGTGCGACGAGCGATTAGCTCAGTTCGCTTGTCGTCTAATCCGATCGGCTTTCAATACGGTAGGAATGAAACTATTTGACTAGGCGCAGGAACTGATCCGTTCGAGGCGACGGTACGGAGCCGATCGTATGCGTCTACATCCTGCCAGACGCGATCGGCTGTCGCCGCATGCGTTCGTATCCTTTTCGATCCGATTCGATGCGAGCCGTATAATATTAGATATTTTTTTGCTTTGAATACAATAAATAGTTGAGTCATTTAGTTGGAAAATTAGTAATGTCACAGCGTGCGATTGCCATATAAAATCTATGATCCCGAATCTTTTTTGACAGCTGATACAAAGTATGTCAATTTATTGGTGGTGTTAACTATAGTTCCTTTCCTTTATGGCGGCTCGGAAGTTAGCTACGAATGACGGTCTGCGCATTATACAATCAAGACTATGAGTCCTGCGCCCGCTGATACCTAAAATTGTGTTCTGCGCACCTTTACGTTAAATGTTTAGAACTGCAATAAACTTGAAGCGGTTTTAAATGCGCTGATAGTCATTCGCAGCCTCCATATAGTTTTAACAGGACTACCCTACTAGTAAATGTTTGTCAGAGAAATCTATGAGATTTTTTATGTTTTGAGGAGGGTGGTCTAAATTATACAAGGTCAAATTAAATTAAATAGCGAAACTCCGCAGACGAAATAGGTATCGATATCTAAACACGCATCAAAGAAAAAATATTTATTGTATTAAAAATCAAACACAAAAAAAACGAAATTATAAAAATGATACCAAAAAAAAGCAAAAATTAAACTAAATTGGGCGTTAATTTTACCCCGTATACTCGTAGTTCGAGTTTTTTTCCGACTATATTATATTCTTTTTTTCAAATTCATCGCGAGTTTCGATTCCTGGCTAGGAATTCTGATTTTTCAAAAATCCAACGATGCAGTTTTAGTTTTCAACAAAATCGGACGCGAGACTCCTTTCAGTATTTTTCGGTATTCCTCATAGTTTCGGATTTGGCCATCCTCGCCCACTTGAAAAATTCACACTGTGTACATAAACTCACGTCTTTTTCGCATGAGGGTAGACACAAACCACAGAACGCCACCTGCTACGATCCATACATATTCTTTTCGCCTCGTCCACTTTCATACACTTCGTCATGCGCGCACGCCGGTTGCGAGTACTGTGGGTTGGCGATTTAAGCTATAGAGCTGTAAAAGCTGACGCAACCTGCTATTACAGCCTGTGCTGGACAAAGGTCTCTTCAAAATCATGCCAGTTTGTGCCACTGAGCCCGATCTTCGGCTGCATCCTGCCGTCAATACCAGTTGCTCTTGCTCCACGATTCCACGATTCGAACCAGCTAGAAAAGAATCCCTCGTCTCGGCTGTAAGACAAGATATACCCACCCAATATTAATGATTTCCTCCCGACTGCATTTCGGCCACGGCGGCCAATCTAAATGTAGATTAGCCAACACAGGTGCAGTCTCTCTTCCTTTACTCTCATAGTCTGATGGGACGGCAATCCGACAAAAACTTGTGAGGATGGATGGATGTTTCTTACTCTTTCACCCAAACAGATTTTAAATGAAACGCACAGAGAGTTCTAGCCTTTTATCCCGGTAGTACGATCCCATGGGACAACTACCGAACTACCCACGGGCGAAGCCGCGGGCATAAGCTAGTACTAATGAAATATTGTCTAATTTCAGATGCCGCTCAAATAGTCCTGCCCGTTTTAGTGATAGCCTGCGACAGGATCACGGTGCAGCGATGTCTGGACAACTTAGTCAAGTTTAGACCTAGCAAGGAGATTTTTCCTATTATAGTTAGTCAGGTAAGTGTCTTACACCTTTATCATCATCCTCCTGGTTGTGAACTGCAGTGGCCTATTTGGAAAGCATTGAATCCATTGCGTGTCCAAGTATGCTGCTGCAAACATAATCTGGCGAAATGGGGTATTATTGATTCCTCCAAAACCGATTGCGAGTGCGGCGCCCCAGAACAGAGTGTCCCAGGTATCCGTTTGCGCTGTTATGAACGTGGCCCCAAACTGTTTAATTGTTATACATACACATACAGGGCGTAACAGGACCCTTCACGAAGCAACATGTACATCATCATGACAACAGCGTGTTATAATTATAAAAGTGAATAGATATAACGTCATGACACACTCTTCTCAACTCAAATTTAACAAATATGGCGCCCCACAAGGAAGTGTATTAGGCCCAATTTTATTCATTCTTTATATTAATTCTATTATTAATATAACTAATCATCAGTGATCGGAATAGGTAGAGCTAATGTGCTTTAAGTTCAAGGAACAGGAACGAAAGTGGAGACTTCATTACGACTATTTATTTTTTTCGGAATATTTTTTCCGAATGTCGGAACATTACCTAAGTACAACTCTGTACAATTAAAATTAATAAAGTAAAACAACTATCGAATTCATTTACTGTTTCGGTTTAAAACAAAAGTGCACGATTTTTATTGTTTAAAAAATAAATGTAATGTCCTTATCTTCGTTTGAACGCCGTAAAAAGTGCGGAAGCTAATTTAATTTTCATACCAGATTTAATAGTTAGAACTAACAAGGTAAAAAAAAAACAATTTATATGTTTTCATACCATTTATTCATTTTGTACAATTATTGGAACTAAACGTAATCAGACAAAAAAACAACTTGCGGTAGAACGTAGTCCATAAAATCAAGCTAAGGTGGTATGTGAAGCAGATCCAATAAACGATAAAATAAGTATAGGTAAAAAAAAAACAATTCACGAGTCAAATATGCGTACACAACTTGAGAAACTACAGGAGTGAATGATGTGATGCTTTTTTTTTTTTTTTGTGGATGGCATCTTGCAGTTCAGCCTCTGAGGCTGGCTACTGCTTAACCGGGCAAATCCCTGTGGATGCCTTAAAAATGAATCTAAGGCCTCCAGCCAGGGGCTTAAAACTATACTTAAAAACTAAGCGACCACTCGCTAAGGGCACCCCCTGTGGGGTATGGGCCTCGGCATAGGGCGTCGCTGGGGAGGGCAGCAAAGGGACAGGCTGGATCTGAGCGATATTAATTAGGGGCTGGTTTAAAACTACCGGCTCAGCATCGCGGGCTGGCTCTGGCAAGGGTCGGGGGGGGCGGGTTCGTTGAACGGGGGCGTCGCGACGGGCCTCGACGGCGAGGACGGAAACTCGGCGGTTTGTACCTGTGTTTACGAAGTGTGCTGGTTTCTCTACTGCTCTCCTGGAGGAGGGTGATGGGGTCATCGGGGGTGGATGATGTGATGCGCGCACGACGACGCTTTTAATGTGAAACACCCCTCTAGGGCCTCTACCCTTTTGTCATTGTTTCAATTTGTTTCCCAGCTACAAACAAAAGATAGAAAGAGGCAGCAAGTTTTGGCTATTCTGGGAAACGAAAACATGAGGCGGAGGGTCCGCCGCGTTCTTTACCTGAATTAATAACAATAGAAAACGTATCTACTGGCTTTTGAGAACGTTCTCCTTGCTGTCGAAGTCGGTTAAAAAGGAAAAATAATGAATTCATTTAGTTTACTGTACTGATTAATAAATAACATTATTATTAAAATATGTACTTAACTAATTCCGAGACATTTCAGAGTTTCAGAAAAAAAGATTCGGAAAAAAAAAATTTGGTCGTAAGGAACACTATTCGTTTCTGTTCCTTGCTTGAATTAGCTCTAAGTATTCCGATCACTGCTAATCATAGCTGCATATTATTTGCTGATGACATTTCCATTATTGTGACATCTGATAAAAAGAATACTTAATACAATTGACGATCATGAAACTGAAATTGATATCCATTGAAGTGCAATGCCTCTAATGCCAATTGCCTCCAATTTCTGTAGTAACAGGTCGTGAGATACTAAGTCAAAGGCCTTAGATAAGTCAAAAAACAACCCTGTAGTAAGGTGGTTTCGGTTAATGTTAGTCAATATGTTTTTTATAAAGGACCAGTTTCCTCCAAAGCAGAGCGAAAAGAAACATGCAGAAATCGACCATTACATTAGTTGAAATCCACAGTGCATCTCGTTTCCGTTTCACTTTCTTGGGAAACGGGCCTTAAGCATCATTTGACCCAGTCCTATAAATCGATATATTCCCCAGGTTTTCGCCCGCATGAAGATTCCCACAAGAACCTTGCAGTTTTCTGGGTAGATAGGAAGCCTATTTATTTTCGCCTAAACTATCTCTATGCATAAAACCTCGGCGATCAGTTGCTATGTAAAAGAAAACAAAAAAAAATACGACAATTTAAATCTTTGTACCGAAATGGCTTCAGCAGTTGTAAAAACATTTTCGTATTTGCAGCAATTCGTACTTCGTAGTAAAATCTTATTAGTGAGGATTTTCGTTGCTTACATAGGTCTTCCATACAAGTATTGTTTTAATTGGTTTTAGGGATCAAACACTTTCCGCTTCCGCTTGGTAGCGTTGCTTGGAAACTATGTCCGACCTCCTGCTGTCCTGCCCTCTGAGCCCCAACATATGCAGTCAAAGCGACCTCTGCGCTGCTGACGCCAACGACGTAGCAGAAAACATAACATTTCAGCTTTGCTACTAGTATTACAAGTATTACAACGCACCTCTGGTATTGCATATGCGGACTTACTATAAGCTGGGGGATGCCCGATCTGAATGGATCTTCTAGAAGATCGATTCATGGCCATACGATCTACCATTTTTTTTAAATCGATTCAACAGGATGCGATCTTCGCCCAGATCGAATCTTATGCGCATAGGCGCATACGATTCGATTTGGGCGAAGAAGTAAGTTCTGTGAAGATCGTATGAAAAAATCGTATCAACTAAAATCTAAACGTCAACCAAAATGTACCGTACGACCTCCAACAAAGTAAGATTACTACCCGTTTCATTACTTTTCATTTAAATAACGGTTCATCTTTATATAACCCTATTCAATAACTATTTCATGAAACAGTCATTGAACGGGGTTAAACGAACTTGAAAAAAAAGATCATCAATACAAAAATAAAATACATCAATACAACTGACCTGGAAATTAAAAAAAACGGAAGAATATTTGAATTTCGTAGGCTACCCGTAGAATAAGTTAAAATCAATAATTTTACATGCATACTGTGCTTTTCATTATTTTTATAAAATTATTATTAATCGATTCAATAGAATACGATTAAGATCGTGAATCGATTCACGAGGTAACGATCCAGAAGATCGACTCAAAGCAAAAAATCGGGCATCCCGGGCCGCCTGCTCGTTTGTCCAAAAGCATAAAAATTATCAAGATTTAAATTCCTTACATTGTCCCAATACGTTAGGTTCGGCTTCCAGTCTAACTTGATGCAGATAAATATTAATATTTTACATGTAGCAACAGCCTGTTTGACCTCCACAACTTATTACTGACAACTGTCAAAGTTCTCAAAATGACAGCGATCATCCATCCACGGACCGGCCTCAGCATACGTTGCTTACCTTCGGTCGATACGGACGCCTGTTAGTACTTAGCCAGGAATAGTTGCACTCATAAAAATACACATTAACATGAAACTCGATTCCATTTCCATCTGTATGTCCTTGCAAAGATGATTACATTTAATAATCTGACGAAATTGTATACGGCTCATGTACTACTCGGACGACGATAAGAGTAATGCAGTTTTTACGGTTGCTATTTTACAAACCTATGAAGAGTGGAATCTACAGCCTGTAACAGAAAGGGTATAATCATATGGAATACTGTGGAACGGACCATCAAACTGAACAACTTTCTCTATGGGACCACCATCGAAATCGTAAAAAAATAATCAGCTGTCCCATAGAAAATTTCAATACCTACTCGACCCAAATGTATGGGACAGCTGATTATTTTTTTACGATTTCGATGGTGGTCCCATAGAGAAAGTTGTTCAGTTTGATGGTCCGTACCACAGTATTCCATATGATTATACCCTTTCTGTTACACGCTGTATAAACATTTTTTTCGTATTTCAATGAAAGACTGCCTCGCTGATCGCTAATGCTGAGCTTATTAAGGTCCTGGGTTCCATTCCTAAGTCGGGTAAAGTGTTAGCAGGTTTTTCCATCAGGAATTTCTTAGCAGCAGCCCGGACATATTTATCTCCCCCGTTGATGGCAATAGGCTCGCTCCCTATTACATGGGATTCAAACGTATCTTTGAAATGTCGGTGTACTTCTGTCCTCTATCGTATCCTGTCGGAGTACTGGCGTTATATTATGTTCAAAGAAAGGTGTAATTATGTTTTATTTCAGTAAATCGGTCATGGTCGCCATCAAAGATACTCAATAATTCACAAGTGCCTGTATTATTGATGTCATTGGAATAGTTTGCGTGATACAGCTAATCGTGATAGCAATAATAACTATTTTAGAACTGACTTTTTAAAGTGGTCTTAATTTGAATATCTATACAGGGTGTAACAGGACCCTTCACGAAGCCGTCAACCAAGCATTATGTAAGTACATCAAACTAAGTAACTTTACGCAAAAATTATTGCTGGGGAACTATTTTTTTTTTTTGGAGTGAAAAATCACTTTTTACAGTAGGACTCAATATAACGCAATCAAAACATGGTGCTGATGGAGGGATTGAATAGTACGGGAGTCGTGGAGGTGATTAAAGTAAAAATCTTAATTAAAAACATGTATTACAAAAAAACATGTGAAAAAATTGGAACTTTAACCCCCAATATCTCCGGAACTAGAAGGTTTCCAGTTATGATCGTTAAGGGTCCACCCTTACACCCTTAGTTACGGAGATATTCGGGGTCAAAGTTCCAACTTTTTCACAAGCTTTTTTCTAAATACGTGTTTTTAATGTAAGATTTTTTTACTTTACTTGTAAACACCTCCACGACCCCCGTACTATTCAATGCATCCATCAGCACATGTTTTGAGTGTGTTACATTTAATCTTACCGTAAAACGTGATTTTTCACCCCAAAAAAAAAGTCGTTTCCCAGCAATATTTTTTGCGTAAACTTACTTAGTTTGATGTACACAATGCTTGGTTGACGGCTTCGTGAAGGGTCTTGTTACATCCTGTATACAAATAAATAAAATTGAATTTTCTGTTTGTAACATCAAAATAATAGCTTTTCACTGAATACATCTGCAAAAATACAGGTGAATTTTTCAAGTGGGTGTGGATGAAATCTGAAACTATGAATAGCGAAATATATCGTGTCCGTTCCGTCGTGGGTAAAAACAGTTTGATGTATGTTATTATTTCCCAGAATTTGATCTTTATTAGCGACACTATCGGATGGTGTAATAATACATTGCGTGTTTTTTTTTCCAATTTCAATGGGCTCGATTCCTGGCTAGGAATATTGATTTTTCAAAAATATGATACAGTTTTAGTTTTCATCAAAATCGGGCTGCCATCAAAATACATTTTCGCCATTCCTCATACGGCACATAAAACAAAAACACATTTTTTTTTTTTCAGTTTTGTCTGTCGGTCTGTTTGTTCCTCCGAAACTCGGACCGATTTTGACGGGAGTTTTACCTGGCATATAGCTGATTTTATAAGATCTAACTTAGGCTTTTATTTTAGAAAAAGAATTAAGGTTCCTTGCAAAAAAAAAAACGATTCAAAAACGGAAGTAATATTTTTTTATTATGTATTTATTTATGTACACACAAAATACTTAATAGGACATTACATTAAGATAAAAGAGCACAAAGGTACTGCTTATTTCATAAGAAATTTCTTCCAGCAGACCTGCGAGAGGAAAGTTGGATTAGAAATGTAGACACAGCGTGTAGAAAAGACAGAACAGGAAAATTTCAATAGATTAAATATATTTTTATAGTAATATCACGCGAACAAAGATCGTGGGCAACAGCTAGTACCCAATATTATATCACGCCTGTAATCCACAAAGGATTAGGCAGAGGTGTAACTATAATACTCTCACATTTCACTAGTTATGTTTTATAGGGGTGAGCCAATTGAGACGATTCCTGAGTAAAAAACATGATTCTATTTAGTAGTCCGTCAGTTAGATTATCGAAAATTATTGGATACGTATGTTTTGTTTTATCAAATCAATAAAAATTGACTAAGATAAAACGCATCAAATAATCGAAGTGGGTGCTTTTGGCGTCACTAGTACGTAAAAGGTGTACATACAAGTGACGTCACGCGAGTTTTCGAAGCACTGCACTATTAATTTTTTATTTACGTGAAAAAGAAAAAATACTTAACCAAAATTTTTTTGGAAATCTATCTAGCAGACTAATTAGTTTTGTTTAGTAATTTACCCTATTGCCACCAACCTATACATATAAGTTCGTACGTATGTTTTACAAATCAGTCAACTGTAGAATGTAGGAGCATTGATCATAATGGCGGTTCAGTTCACTATGTCATTGTGTTCGTTGGAATTCGAGACCAAAAAGATCTTGTGACGATGTTTTCCTTTACCGTTGGACAGCTGTTTTCAAAGTCAACTTGAATACTTACCGTATTTCTGATAGAATTCACAAAGGCGATATGCGCACTTTAAGTTTTTGAACTATCAACTTGATTCGAAAGAACAATTTCAATTCATTTAAGTATCAATAACGATTTTTACATCGTGTCTGAATTTCTATAACTAGATATATAAGAAACATACATGCAATCCAAAATCATAACAATTATCCAAATTAAATTTAATACAAACAAAATAAGAATAAAAAGAATAAAAGTTATAAAAATTAATGCCCAGTCAATTAATAAAATTTCCATGTCAATTCAATGAACCGGTAATAATGTCTTCGCCTTTGAAAGTCTGATTATTTTCTTCATCTTAGCGTATCGATGACAATCTAAATCGAGTCTGCCCAAAATTTGGCGAAGAGTTTGGTACTTTCAGTAGCGTCCATCAGCCCCTGTGATGTGCAAATAACAGAACAGCCTGATCCCATCGTTTGTGGGGCAACACCACATTTACACTCCAGGGAAGAGTCATCTATAAATCTTCACTTGAACAGGTTGGTATCACACCAGCAGCAGCTGGGCTAACACTCCCGGAGTGCGCTGGACGTACTTATAAAGTACTAGCTGTTGCCCGCGGCTTCGCTCTCGTTTTGGTCGGAAATTACCCTACGGGCACGTTGTAAATGTAGCTTATGGCACTCGGGGATAATGTAGCTTCCTATTAGTGAAAGAATTTTCAAAATCGGTTCAGTAGATCCAGAGATTACCCCCTACAACCTCACAAACTTTACCTCTTCAGTATAGACTACTAACTTATACAGGAGTGATTCCACCCTGTTTAAATCTTAGCTTGTAATCAATCCGGTTAACCAGCAAAAGTTATTCCCATTTGACTGGCCACGTCTGCCGCATGCCCAATGAGCTGTGGGCAAAAATAACCACTTTCTGGAGCCCTGACACAGCCAGAAGGCGTCGCGGTAGACCTCGTAGAAGATGGCGAGACGACCTGGATAAAACCAACGACCAGTCCACAGCCAGGTCCACATTAGCCCTGGATCGAAACAACTGGAAGTCAGTGGGCAGGCCTTTGCCCAACTGTGGGATGACGCAGGCTAACAGTATCAGTATTCCCATTTAATCAGAATCCTCAGCAGTGAGTGAATAGGAATAAAGTTCAATCAAGCATCCTCATCATATTATTTTATTAATTTCTAACTCCCTGACTTTCCATTTGCCCAACAGGATTGCGGCCACAACCGCACATATGAAGTCATAAAAGCGTACACAGTCTCGGACCCGACCATATCCGTGGTCCGCCAGCCAGACCTGTCAGAAATAGTGCTGCCCAGGCCCAAGGTCAAGTTCAGAGGGTACTACAAGATCGCCAGGCACTTTAAGTTCGCGCTCAACCATGTGTTTGAGACGCTGGGACATGAAGCCGTCATTATTGTTGAAGGTCAGTATATATGTTCAAGGTCGTTGGTAAGTTTAGAAGAGGGTACTACAGTTATAATTTCAAGGTCAATATAACAATGTGTCAGATGAGGTAGTACAAAATGTCCAGGCACTACAAGTTGGCGCTCAATCTTGTCTTGATATAAATGAAATATGTGTCGAATTCGTAATATTAAACTTTGTAATTTAAAAATTCTAAAATACTGTTGCTTTCCTAACAAGATATAATTTTAGCCGCTTACATGATATTATAATAAACAGGTAGACCAGAACGAATAGCGGAACGTATTTCCATAACAGTATTACTGTAACCCGCATTTGCGTTCATTAGCGGTGACATGTTACCTCCATAAGAATGATTTCCACCAAACGGTTCGCGTCGCATCGGAACGGATTTTACCGTCTTTAAACGATATTAAATTGTGAACACAATAAATTAATCGCGTGAAATTTTAATAAAAAAACCTTCCCTTGACTTCCTTTTTTAACCGACTTCAAAAAAGGAGGATCTTATTGATCCTAATTTTGTTACTAATTTCGAGGGTTTTATTTTTTTTTGCACGGAACCCTAATTATTTTTCTGATATAAAAGTAGCCCATGTTAGACCTTATAACATCAGCTATCTGCCAGTAAAAGTTCCGTCAAAATCGGTCCAGCCGTTTCGGAGATGAGCCGGAACAAACAGACAGAAAGACAGACAGTGAAAATTGAAAAAAATGAGTTTTTGTTAAGTGAAATTATTTTCATATGTATTCAGTAAAAAGCTGTTATTTTGATACTACAAACAGACACTTGAATTTTATTAGTTTGTTTAGATTATACAGATGTATAGATAATGTTGTAGCACGGAGTTGCCGTGTTGGTATGTAACACAAACAGCGCAGGTTATGACCTGCGATGGTTTGTGTTGGTATGCTTATGTTTTTCGCAATCGATTATTATAATGTTATTTTATAGTATTTATAGTATTTTTATATGTTTGTATTTATAAGTATGTTAGTATATTCTTATATGGTATGAGGAGGTATTATATTTAAATAGTTCTGCTTTATGTTTTGTATTCCATTTTCTTTTCTTCTTTTACACACTGTGTCTACATCTCTTTTTTAAATTCTCCTTTCGCAGGTATGCTGGAAGAGATTTCTTTAGAAATAAGCATCACCTTTGTACTATTTTCTGTTCGTTTTTTCTTTTCTGTATTTAGTGTGTACATAAATTGTTAAATAAATAAATTGTTAAATAAATGTTTTGAATAATAGACTATAAAAAAAAAGTAGTTGAAAAACTAAAAAACAGGCGGGGCCCATTTGAATATAAGGTTTAGTCCCATCTCGGCACCTTCCCAACTCGGCACGCATGAAACATTCCCATCTCGGCACCCTTGTTAAGTACGCAGTCATCAAAAAATGGATACACAGTATCAGTACAGTCAGTAAATCCACTTGATTTTTTATTCTTATTTTCAGCCGAAAGACGTCCACTCTGGACATAGGCCTCCCCCAGGAGTGGGCCCCGCCTGCTTCCAACTTTTGTTTAATTTAAAATGTGCTTGTTCTTTGCTTTTCAATTTTTTCAGTCGGGTTTTTTTAGTTTTTTAACTATTGTGTTTATTTCCAACTTTTTAGTTTATTTTGGTTTGCATACAATTTTTTCCATTTTTTAATCGATTTAGAACATAAAAGTTGTATGTATTTTTGTAATTACCTTTTAAAACCCTTCTTTTTGATACCCCATACGATGGTATTAAAAATAAAATAGAACTCCACTATATAGCCCCCAAATCTGCCATTTTATTTGTACCAAATGCGTTCATCCGTTTAGAAGTTACGAGGGAACAAAGAAACGGACATACATACATACATAACCCTCCTTTGGGCTTCACCGCAGTCGGGTAAAAAGGACTGACGCGAACACATCTATATCTGTCTGGTATTGCCTATAATTTACCACTTCAGTCGCAAGGCCACATCACACACAGTTATGAACGAATTTGTCAATACGCTAGCTCAGTGCTGTAGAAGATACTAAATTAAAAGGATCAAACCTGACAAAATTAAACGCTCCTCATAGTTCTACCAAGTAGAATGTAGTCCATTTCAATGGCTTCGTTTGAATGTCATTATGTAAACATACAATGGTGGACTCGTCCGTTTAGTACGATGACCTTGTTGACCAATCATGAGGTATTGTTAATACATACAACAGAATAGACTAATAGTATCACCGAAACCTTTTTTATGAATCTGAATGCATTTTTGACAGCTCATTCCTAATTATTTTGGAGTCGGGTAGACGTTATATTGGGTTTGTAAATCAAGAATTTCTCAGTAAAATATAACGACTTTCCTCCGTCTCAGAAAGCACTTTAAGCCGTTGGTCCCGGCGGTCATTTCATTCTAGTTGACAGTCGTTTGAGGTAGTTATACGGGAAGAAAGAGACACCGAGGCGCAACGGTTACCAGAGTACCATCGGTTATTAAAAAAAAACAGCTGTAAAAACAAAATGTATCCATACATTTTGACCGTTTTTACAGCTGTTTTTTTTTATAGGTATTGCACTTTTGTACCCCGTATAGTGGCCCGAAAGTCTAACAACCAGTCTTACCAAGGGGTAGCGTAGTACCCAGTACAAACTGTGTTGTGGAGGACGGATAGACAGTTGCTCCATGTAAAATACTGGTTTCAGCTGCATCCGGCTTGCCAGGTAGCCGATCCCAACATTGGGAAAAGGCTAAGCCTATGATCAATATCGATATACCCATCTCGCCTATCGAGTCTCACTAGCTAATTTAAATTGGTGTTATAAAATGCAACTACTTTATATTATATTAACCATTCGAACGTAGATCTACGCGAGACACAATAGCTTTTTAATTGTGTCTATAAATTCGGCATACGAAAGGTTAATTAAAGAGTTTTAATGAATACAACGTAAAAACATTGCTAATTTGCTTGAAATACCAGTAAATTGATAAGGGGAACATTTGCTAGAATGGCAAATGCAAATACTTTACCTGTAACAAGCATAGTTAGCATACCTACTCGAAATGGCTCATAGTTTATACTTGTAATACTTTAGAATAAAACCAATGGGTTAGCAAGGAGCAAAAATAATTAAGAAATACAAAAAGCAAAAAAAAAAAAAACACACCAGGACCCTTTTGATACAAACTACTTTACAAGCCACGTTAGAAACAAACCACTATGCTATGTTACTTAAATAAAAACATAAAAAGGGTTACAAAAAAAATAAAAATTGTTTTGCCTTCGATATTTTTGAGACTTCTTTTTATTTATATCATATGACTCAAGAAAAGTGTACCAGATCAGCTCTAGTTTTTTAGTTATTGTGGTTTGTGGTGGGTATACCCAACAACAAATGAATTTGAATTTGAACACATACCACAACAAAACTCAACTCTCTCAAGTTGTAAAAGTTGAGAGTAAATAAGAAACTTAGGCAGAGGAATTCTTTGCCCAGCAGTAGGATCAGGCTAGATAAATTAGATAAGTTTTACATAGATATTAATTGGAAATAATGGATCTTTTTTTTACTTTTCTTGATGTTTCCAATTGATGTAAAACATAAATCCGCGTTGTTTTTTTTATTTATTTTGTTTTGTACCAGTATTTTCAATGATTTAAAAAATACATTTTTCGCGATGTCCATTTTTTTTTATAAAAAAAAAAACACAAAAAAAATTTCTCCTCCATCCATACAGGTCTATTTCATAGAAATTTCAAATAGTCAGAAAAATAACTAGAATTGATGTCCATAAACTGTTATTTTTCGTAATTCTTGGGTATAAGGCCAACTTAAAATCACTCTCACATCAAGAGCAACAAAATCACTGTTGTGCAGTGAATCTATGAGAAATCATAAAGAAGTCTTCATGTTTATAGATAGAGTCGTATTTGGAATGTGAGCAAACACCCGCACACTTGAAGTACTTAATGATGTTATACAACAAATCTCGTTCCTACATAAGAATAGATTAACGAACTGCCATTATTTACCGACTTCAAAAAAAGGAGGAGGTTATGTTTTCCACCAGCATCTTTTTTATGTATGTTCATCGATTTCTCCGTGATTACTAGTCCGATTTAACTGGACCGACGGGACTGGTCATATGATCAGTCGTTCTGAAAATGCCAAACCTACAATCAAACATTAGATATTGAATTATAGAACCAAACGCATATATTACCTACCGCAGTCCAATGGAGCGATATATTAAACATAGGTGTTATCAGTAACGGTTGAAGAGCACTTACATATGTATATAAAATGTTAAGAGACTTTCGATGTAACTTGAGTATTTCGATGACCTAATATTTTGCTTTACAACATTTCTGTTTTACCAAATGGGAAATGACGAGGTGCATACCAATATATTAGAAAATAAATAAAATTAATCGGGAATCAAATAAATAACATTAACCTGGACCCCAAATGAACATGCCGTTTTGTAAACAAACAGTTAACAAAATATATGTATAATAAAAATATATATTATATCTTTCTTTTTTCTATTATTATGTCAGGTGCGTATTGTACTATTATCACTTGGAGTACGTGTCCATACCACAAAAAAAAAATTCAAAAGTGTGTGACTGAATTTGAAAATAGAATTCCATATTTAATCAATAATATTCATTCGAATTTGGAATTCTTTGCCAGCCATACATAAATTACATTTGAAATTGCCAGTATTGTTGAACGGCAACTTCATAGGTAAAGGCCTAAATATGTATAAGCGAGTTTATTTTTATTTTAATTAACTGTTTTAATTTGCAGATGACCTCGACATATCCCCTGATTTCTTCGAGTACTTCCTTGGCACATATCCTTTGCTACTCAAGGATAATACGCTTTGGTAAGTTTTAAACTATTTTATTCTGTTTTTTAACTTGTACGTTTTTAGTAAATGAAACTTTCAATCAAATATAACATATTTACAAACTACAAATCTATAATAGTAATAAAAATATGTACAAGTATCAAAAGGGTTACAGGGCGTCAAAAACTTCGTCCACATCGCTGTCAAAAGGAAAAGTGCCCAGAAGGCTGGCAGCATTGCCACGTTGTATGTCAATGCTGATTCTTTGGCCAAAAAATAGGCCCGCCCTCTGGTCACGTGAAGAGTCGACCAACCGCTTGGCGATTTCCCGAAATACTAGATGGGGACTCGGACCCCATGGACCATTCTGTTTTAAAAAAAGCATGGACGCATCCTTTTCTTGGATCATCGTATATCATCAATGTATATCATCAATGTATAGCCGCGTATAGTCGCAAGCAAAGAGAGAGCCTTCAAAAGCATTCAAAAGCGATTTACTCGTGGAATAACAATTACATCTTTGAGATAAGACATATTTCATAATAATAATATGGTTTGGATCAAAGACCTGATTCAGAAGGCAGCACTCCTCGATACGGGTTGCATTGTGAGGAGGTTCCTGACTCTGGAATCCTAACTACACACGTGTAAGGCGTGGGCCCTGCTCCCGACACATTTTTTTTAAATAATAGAAGTCAAAAATATAATAAACATGTTTATTTAGAAAATAAAGGAATCAATCATATAAAGGAAAGTTACTTTATTCATATATAAATTAAAATAACCTATAGTAACTAACTTATTAATAAAATTAAAAAATGGCGTCAAAAAACTCCTCAACGCAGTCAACTGGTAATGTACCCAAGAGACTGGCGGCGTTGCCACGTTGTATGGCAATGCTAAGACTTTGGCCAAGGTAAAAGCCAGCCCTTGGGTCACGGGAAGTGTCAACAAAGCGTTTGGAAATAATATCAATAATATGGGTTTTAAAATGACTATTTTCGTAACAGGAAAAAAACACTTTTCAAAGTTGCTAAGTGTATGCATATTGGTTCTCGTGACTGCAAAATGGCCGTTGACTAATTCAAAGTAATACAGTTACAATGGCGGGCCTATCGCTTACATTAATGTCTGTCAGACAACTTTCAGATTCACAAATCTATACATAAAAATAATGAAACAAAAGTGTCTGTTTCTAATAAAAAAATAACAGCTTTTCCTAAATGCTTATGAAAGTTTATACGGTACTTTAAAAAAAAAATCTTTTGTCTGTTTGTTCCGGCTAATCTCCGAAACGGCTGAACCGATTTTGATAAGACTTTTACTAGAAAACAGCTGATGTTATAAGATCTAACATAGGGTACTTTTATTTTAGAAAAAAATATTAGGGGCTCCGCGCAAAAAAGTTAAAACACTTGAAAGTTTAACAAAATTCGTCTCAAACGGCTATCTTCGAAACGGCTGGACCGATTCTAACAGGACTCACTGGCAGATAGCTGATGTCATAAAGAGTAACTAAAGCTACTTTTATTTAAGAATAAGAAATAGGGTTCGTGCAAAAAAAATTAAACCCTTGAAATTAGTATCAAAATTCGATTCAAAAAGTATATAATATAATATGTTTTTAATAATAATTTCACGCGAACGAAGGTCGCGAGCAACAACTAGTAGACCATAAATAGATTAGTTGTAGTCTATCGTATTTTATTAATCAAATACTTGTTTCCTTCAACCTATTCAGGTGCATATCAGCGTGGAACGACAACGGCAAGGTGGGAGTAATAGACGTGTCCCGTCCAGAGTTGCTACATCGCACTGATTTCTTCCCGGGGTTAGGCTGGCTGCTGAGGAAGGACACCTGGACCACGCTGGCGCCTAAGTGGCCAGTCGCGTGAGTACCAACCAACATTTTTTGGTTAAAATTTTCAACCAAATGAATGGGAAAAGTTTTTTGCAATTTCTGACTTTTTTAGTACTCCAACCTGGGTTGGTCACTTAGAAGTTTTTAATCAGTATTAGAAACAGGATCGATTGGCATCAAAAAAATGTTTTTTGTAAAATGGCCATTTTCTTGCTGACGGTACATTTTTTTTTAAATCTGTGACCACGCTGTTTTACCATAAAATGTTTTTTTAATTCTTTTTTTGAACTTATAGAAAATTATTTTCTTCTTTTTAGTTCGGCTAGTTCCAAAAGTGTATTTTTTTTAGTTTTTCAAACTATTATTTAATTTAATTTAAGCTTCTATTTAACTTGCCTTGTTAGTTAGTTAGTTTATTTATATGTATTGGTCAAATCTTGCAACTGAATTTCAAACCAGTTCCCCCAACCGATTGAGCTAAAATTTTGCACACACACCTTTGGTTCTGGTGGCAATACATTCTTATAACAGACCTGCCTTGATCCTGCAGCCAGGATCGCCTCCTCACTCAGAACTCCTTAACAGTTAATAGCAAGGACACAACGTTTTATACGCGTTCAATGTTGGTAGATTAACCATTTTTTTTTTGTTTTTATTTGAATAAAAGCATGTGTTTATGTTTTATTTATTTTCTATTCCAGTTTCTTCGACGATTGGCTTCGTAATCCAGTCAACATTGATGGCAAAGCGTGTATACGACCTGAAATATCTAGAACATACTCTTTTGGAAAGGTAATTGTCTTGTTTTAGTTTTACAAACATCCAGCCGGTAGTAAGTGGTTTTTACTGTCGCTTATGCTAGCAGGTATTATAGCAGTGATAGCCTAGTGGTGTGACCGTCGGACTGTCAAGTCATAGGTCTCGAGTTCGAACCCAAGGCACGCACCACTGATTTTTCGGATTCATGTGCGTATTGTATAATTATCACTTGCTCCGGTGAAGGGAAACATCGTGAGGAAACCAGCATGCCTGAGAGATATTTTTTGACGGCATGTAAAGCCAAGTCAGAGGCTCATGGGCGGCCTAAAAACTCTGACACCAGGTTAGGCACTAACCACACAATAAATAAAAATGCGTTAGTTTGTAAATGGATGGATAGACGTTTGTTACTCTTTCTCGCAAAAACAACTGAACGGATTTGGATGAAATTTTGCACACAGATAGTTTATAACCTGGATTAACACATAGGATACTACTACTTTTTAGCCCGGTAGTATGATCCCATGGGACAATTGACATAAGCTAGTGTTGAATAATCTCGTTAAAAGAGAGTATGTTCCGACAAAGCCACTGTGGGCTGTTTTTTAACTTCCCACTTCACACTTTCCACGAAACAGGGCCACCTGCAAGTTCATAATAAAACTCAGTATAAGATCGTCCGGAGAGCAGCGGTGGCCCAGTGGTGGCGGCCCCGACTTACGAACAGTAAGTCGTGGGTTCTAACCCAGGCAGGCTTTACTTCTACTTTGTGTAATATATTTCATCATCACTGCTCTCAAAAATGGTGAAGGAAAACATCGCGAGGAAACCGGCATGTCCTAGAACTAAACATTCGAAGACGTGACATCGACTTACCCGCACTGGGCCCGCGTGGTGGATTCCCTCTCATAGCGAGGAGTCCGTGTGTCCCAGCAGTGGGAGCATTAGCTGGTCAATTCGCCCAGTCTCACCATCACTGTGCAGTGCATCATCACCATTGTAATGATGGTCATCCATCCACGGACCAACCTCGGCAAGCACGGCTTCCCGTGCGGCTGTAATTATTTAGCCAGGAGCTGAAATTGTATAACTAAAAAAAATTAAATTAGAAAATCCATATTGAATTGGTTATGTAAGTTTAATCTTAATCTTCAACAGGTAGGCGTCAGTAAAGGCCTG
Organism: Eugnorisma glareosa; assembly: GCA_947578425.1. Taxonomy (NCBI): domain Eukaryota; kingdom Metazoa; phylum Arthropoda; class Insecta; order Lepidoptera; family Noctuidae; genus Eugnorisma; species Eugnorisma glareosa. The sequence continues at coordinate 4,553,648 of OX387985.1, read as the reverse complement.
TTCTTCGAAATGCATCTGCGCAACATACTACTCAACATGGAGTATGTGGAGTTTACCAAGTTGAACCTCACTTATTTGCTCAAGGTAAGGTATACTTTATTTTTAATTAGCGACCCGCCCCGGCTTCGCGCGGGTGCAATGTCATACTTATAAACCTTCCTCTGAGTAAATAATGTATTCATATACACATTAAAATTTATAAATTAAAATAACCTAAAGTAACTAACTTATTAATAAAATTAAAAAATGCCGTCAAAAAACTCCTCCTCAACGCAGTCAACTGGTAATGTACCCAAGAGATTGGCGGCGTTGCCACGTTGTATGGCAATGCTAAGCCTAACCTAACCTTCCTCTTGAATCACTCTATCTATTGCTGAAAACTACATTAAAATCCGTTGCGAAGTTTAAAAGATCTAAGCGTACAAACAGCGGGAGCGACTTTATTTTATACTATGTAAAGACGAGCTGTTGCCCGCAACCTTCGCTCGTGTTTTGGTCGAATATTATCCCAGGGGTATGATAACTAGTGTAGGCGACGCATATTAATATTGTGAAAAAAATAAAAAAATAATAATATAAATTAGCAATTAGATTTTACCAATTAAGTTAGATAAGATACTTTATTTCTGAACGTGTAACGCCATCTATTGGGTTATTTATAAATAAATAATTATAAAGACGTTGGTGGGTAGCTTCTTTAATATTAGTCCATTTTTTCTATGCAAGTTTCATGCACCCGCAGTTGTAAAAAAGTAGTGTGTCCGCCGCGTTGAATCCTGTCGCTCGCACCAACGCCTTTTCCCCTTTGTCTACCTAAATTATCGAGTTTTCTTTACCTTATCACCTACAACTAGATAATAGCCGATTCTCATAAAATTTCATAAAAATCGGTCAAGCCGTTTCGGAGGAGTATGGTAACTAACATTGTGACACGAGAATTTTAAAGATAAGATTACTTCTTTATTTCAATCGGATTTTGAACAATTTCAGGGCTTTTTTTTGCGCGGAACCCTAATTCTTTTTCTAAAATAAAAGTAGCCTAAGTTAGTCCTTCTAGCATCAGCTATCTATCAGTCAACGTCCCGTCAAATTTGGTCCAGCCGTTTCGGAGATTAGCCGGACCAAACAGACAGCATTTACTTATGCATTCAGTAAAAAGCTGTTATTTTGACATTACAAACATACACTTTAATTTGTTTTATTTGTATAGATAGGAAGTTATCCTGATAGATCATTTAAATTTTAATAATAACTAGTTGAGGTTTCATTAAAATCGGTTCAGTCATTTCGAAAAATAAGGACTTGAAAGTTTGTATGAAATGCCGTAAGTCGTAAACGCTCTTTAAAGGTGACTAGTCGGTCGTACTTCTATACAAAACAAACAAATGTAGTATGGCGATTACTCAACTGTTTGATGGTGTACGTTCAAAATAAAACATTATATCGATTTGTCTCATCATTATCTAGCCCTGTATGGAAACAAAAAACTAAAAAAAAAACTTTTTTTTATTTTTAAATTTTCAAATAACATTTTTTTTTTCGTTTTTTTTTTCCATGCAGGGCTAGATAATAATGACATAAATTGATATAATTATTTATTTTGAACGTACACCATCAAACAGTTGAGTAATCGCCATACTACGTTTGTACGGAAGTGTGACCGGCTAGTGTACCTTTAAGGTACTTTCCTTTCGTGTGGCATAGTCGTGGCACGGACTGTAGACTAGCATCTACTAGATATGAGTGTAACGAACTCCTAGCTAATCATTTATTTATGAACCAATTTTTAAATATATTTGTTTATATATTTTTTTTATATGTATATTTTTTTATATTTTTTTTATATTTTTATTTTTTGTTTTTATTATTTTGTATAGGTTTACGTTAGATCACTATCTCATCAAATTGTATGTCATCACCTATAGAAAGAAAATAGTATTTATCAGCACAGGACAAAACCCCCCAAAAATAAATGGTTACATTAACAATAGGTACAACAAAATTATATAAAAAGCAAACATAAAAAAATAACAACGAAATTAGTCCTGTACGAGGCCAAAAGGCCCTTATCTTAGCATAGTGCTGTGACATTTAAAAAAAAAAACACAGTCACAGTGCTGATATTCTGATAAAAAATTAAATTCGATTGATTCGTGGCAAAATGATGCCACGGTCGGATACGAATAAGAATTAAAAAGTAAATAAAGTGTACAACGAATAAAGAAATATAAATATGTATATAAGTATAATAAATAAGAATTTAAGAAGAAGAAAATAATAAATACAGCGAATAAATATAGCGAGCGGTCTACACTGGTCAAGTCACCTATTCGCTCGAGATTTGGAAACTTTCGAATATCGGGAGCTGATAAAATTATTATAATGATTGGCTCTCAAAAAATCTTCACAACTTCCTAAAAAAACTCTGTAGGTACCTTCATACTGATCTGCTTCAGTGAGTGGTATAAAACCTTTAATGGTGTCAGATTTTATTATTTTTCTCCCTTCCAGGACCATTACGACGACAGCTTAATAAGCACCGTAGAAAACCTACCAGAAATGACAGCAGACGAAGTAATCGGCGACAACGAGAGTCAGACAGCCGTGCGCGTCATGTACAGCACCGCTAAGACTTTCCAGCGCGCCGCCAAGAGACTAGGACTCATGGACGACTTTAGGGTAAGTTGCGGATCATTACCCTTATTAGTGTTGACTGATAGTGTCATGTACAATAATACCAAGACTTACCAGCGCGCCAACAAGAGACTAGGACTCATGGACGACTTTAGGGTAAGTAGCGGATCATTACCCTTATTAGTGTTGACTGGTAGTGTCATGTACAGCAATGCTAAGACTGACCAGCATGCCGCCAAGAGACTAGGACTCATGGACGACTTTAGGGTAAGTTGCGGATCATTACCCTTATTAGTGTTGACTGATAGTGTCATGTACAATAATACCAAGACTTACCAGCGCGCCAACAAGAGACTAGGACTCATGGACGACTTTAGGGTAAGTAGCGGATCATTACCCTTATTAGTGTTGACTGGTAGTGTCATGTACAGCAATGCTAAGACTGACCAGCATGCCGCCAAGAGACTAGGACTCATGGACGACTTTAGGGTAAGTTGCGGATCATCACCCTTACTAGTGTTGACTGGCAGTGTCATGTACAGTAATACCAAGACTTACGAGCGCGCCACCAAGAGACTAGGACTCATGGACGACTTTACGGTAAGTGGCGGATCATTACCCTTACTAGTGTTGACTGCTAGTGTCATGTACAGTACTGCCAAGACTTACCAGCATGCCGCCAAGAGACTAGGACTCATGCACGACTTTAGGGTAAGTTGCGGATCATTACCCTTACTAGTGTTGACTGGTAGTGTCATGTACAGCAATGCCAAGTCTTACCAGCGCGCCGCCAAGAGACTAGGACTCATGGACGACTTTAGGGTAAGTTGCGGATCATTACCCTTACAGGAGTGGCCGACGCGAGCGTTAACACTGTCTAACTGACCGACATAATTATGTTACTGGTAATAACACCCCTGGTAAGGTTGCCAGACTTTTTGGGCTAACCATAACGACATCCCGCGATCATGGCGCTTGCGACCGAGTCAAAATATCGGGAGCTCAAAATAACTGAAAAACACGGAAAATATAAGTAAGTGAATAAATTATACGTAAGTGAATGTAAGTTTAACAATAACTACTATTAAAGGTCTGGAAATAATAGCCCTGGAATCAACAACTTAATGACTTACCGAGCTACTAAAAGGTTTCGGTGTTTATTGGATGGTCACCCATCCTCGGACCAACCTCGGCAAGCGTTGTGTAACCATGAAAAAATTAAATAAATACAATCTATTTATAAATCCTACAATGATTTAATTCTAATTTCAATATCTTTCTTTTCCCCAGAGCGGTGTACCCCGCACGGCGTACCGCGGCATAGTGACATGCTACGTGCACGGGCGTCGAGTGTACCTCGCGCCGGACTTCGAGTGGACCAAGTATAATCCCACGTGGGGCTAGCGAAGCTGAGCCTTTTGAACCACTCCGCATGTGCAGCCAACAGAGTAACTAGTGACACGACCCCAGATCGGGTACTGTTGGACCCCATCTTGGGTAATGTGTGGGGCCACACAGTACCGCATAGTATGAATGCTAGCATTTTATATCGAAGTCCAAATACGTAGCCAACAGAGTAACTATAGTGACGCAAAGGGTACCGTGGTCCCCCATCTGGAGTCCGGTGGGACCCCATCTGATGGTCCAGATTTTTAGCCAAAAAGCTAGTGATAGTGACACAGAATCACCCTACCTGGGGTACGTACCCCAGGTAGGTAGGGTGGTATCCTCATTTGGGGTAGTGTAGCACCCCACAGTACAAGTATTAGCATTTTATATTCAAGTTCACATGGAAACCAAGTCAAACCAAAATATTACACCGCATCGAGCTTGTTGGACCCCACGCTATAAACATCGGAATGTATTAATAAAATGAGCTGCGCAAGAAAATTCAACCTAGAACAATACATTGATAAATCGGACTTCAAAAGACATTTATTTGAAATATCAGTTGAGTTTTAACTGTAAAAATAAAACACGAAAATTATCTCGGTAACGAATTAATGAAAAAATGCAGGTTTCTGGAAGCCTAATCAGAGCATCTGCTATCAAGTCTTCGTGTGGCGATACTAGACAAGAATTGGGTTTTCAGAAACAGTGTATCGTAATTATTTAAATTAAAAACATGGTTTGAATGGCTGTCTCGTCACTATAGTGCTAGATAAAGTAATTATTGTAAATAAATCCGAGTTTGTGCTCGAGTCTTTTCGAATATTTACACTATACTAGGTTTAATGAATGAGCGGACTTGACTATTGGAGTTAGTTCAGTTCTAAAAGCTTAGCTTCATTGGACAGTCAACTTGAACTGAACATCAAATTTAACAATATCACATTCACGGAGACTAAGTCGTAGCAGTAAAAGCGACTTTCGTAGTGCAAGTGTTACCACTTGAAGAAGAAGTTTAAAAATGTGAAAATGGCTAAGTAAGAATTTAACTGTAAAACGAAGTTAAGCTTATTGCTCAAACATACTAAATAGCATTACATTGAAGCCACATTTTTTTGTTTTATATTTTTAAATATCCATGACGTAATCTAGTGATGTCCTAACCACTAAAGATATGTTATATAATTAGCCATTATTCAGGGTAGATACGTTCAGAGGGGCAGTAAGAGGAACCTTAACCATTGCAGTTACATGAAAATAGTCTTAGGATCCATAACTTTTCGTGGAATTTTGATGATTCACAGAAACATTTTTTTGATGCCAATCGATCCTCTTTCTAATACTGATCAAAAAGGTGTATTCCTGTTGACCCCACCGCCCGTGGCCCCACTGGTGGGGTCAGCGGGAATTGATTGAAAATTAAATTAAAATTTGTTCCTGTTGACCCTACCGTATTTTTGAGTAATCACTGCATGGGATCGAGTAGTGTTAGTACAGTTGTGCTATTTATGGGCAGTAACCTTACAAATAGTACTAGGTGAGCATAAATCCAAGAAGGTATGTACTAGAAGACCGTACCTATACCCAGAATTATAAAAATGCATACCACCTTGAGCTCATGCCAGCCTGGTACTTTTTGGGGAACATATGTGTCATATTATATGCCTCACTGGCAACAAACGAACTTTTTTCCCGTTTGTCGCCAGGGAAAATGTACAAGACCGTGATCAGAGCTGTCGTACTGTTTGGATCGGAATATTCGGAATGTCTTTTAATTCCCGCTGACATCAATAAGGTTTATTTCATTTCTTAATTTTTCTGATCTCAAGGTAGTGGGGCCAATGAAACGACGGTTTTGTGCTTTCTCGTTGGCCCCACCAGTGGAGCTAGCGGGAATACACCATCGAAAACTTCTATGAGACCAACCCAGGTTGGAGTACTAAAAAAAGTTAGAAATTGCAAAAAACGTAATCAAAGTTTCACGAAATATTATGGATAGTCTCCTAAGACCATTTTCGTGTAAACGCAATGGTTAAGGTAGTTCGCCTTACTGCCCCGTTGAACATATCCACCCTATATATGTAGTTTGCGACATATATTTAACTATTTTAATAGATATTACTTATTGCGCGTCCTCAATTCTTTTGTCTAACTTTTTCTACCAAAATGGCGGCTTCAGGGAATGCTAAGAAAACAATATGATAATGCCAACATTAGTATAAGAAGTCGAGTCGACTATAATAAGTTATTTTAGTAACTTAAAATATAAAAGTTACTATATCAAGTGATTCTAGATAATTTTGTAAATATTATGTAATTTAGCTTAAGGTACTTTGGTTATGCACTTTATTGTAATATTACAGTACTGGGTATAACGGGGTGAATAAGAATGCAGGGGTGAATCTAGACAAAACTTTGAAAGGGTTTTTAACGTTAAATTAATATGTTATGGGTGCCATCAAGGCCTCTAAATAATTAAGCATAACTAAGTAAATAAAATATAGCACCTCTTGGTAACATAATTATCATATCAATTCAACGTTAAAATCCCCGAGGAGCTCGTGGCAAAATAATAACAGCCACTCAGGTCGATCTTTAGGTTAAGCCGTGCTTGCCTAGGTTGGTCTGTGGATGGGTGACCGCCCATTACATACCGAGTTTCCTCCTTGCCTCGGAAAGCACGTTAAACCGATGGTCTCGGCTGTCATCTGTAGATCTTTAACAGTCGTTACAGGTAGTCAGTGGCCCAAAAAGTCTGACAACCGGTCTTACCAAGGGGTATCGTATTACCCAGTACTAACTGGGTTGTGGAGGTCAAACAGGCAGTCGCTCCATGTAAAATACTGGTGTTCAGCTGCATCTGGTTAGACTGGAAGCCGACCCTAACATAGTTGGGAAAAGGCTAGGCAGTTGTTTTTTTCAACGTTAAAATCCCTTTCAAAGTTTTATCTCGATTCACCTCTGCGTTCCTATTCACCCTGTTTGATGTTAGCATCTGTTCCCGGAGCAACATAATAACGGATTGGCATCGTAGAAAAAGTAAAAGGAGCAAGGGAAAAGACTTTAGCGGGCCCCAACTGTAGGAGATTGGATACAATGGAAGCAGCTAGAGGGGCTTTTGCCAAGAGGCATGCTTGTAAGAGATATACTTTACCCACACAAAAAACCAAAAAAATTCAGAATGAAAGGGCTTATAAATAAAATATAAAACCGGACAAGTACGAGTCGGACCCGTGCATGAAGGGTTCCGTACCATCGTATTAGGCGAGCCTCCTTGAATTTATTTTTATTATTTGTTACTTTATCTTTCTTATAGGCTTTCCTTTATGAAAAAAATTCAATTTTTTTTATTTTTTTTCACAATTTTCAGCCCTGTTGGTTCGGAGTTTAGGGGGGCGGATGGTAAATTTTCGCCTATTTTCTTAAATAACTTCAAAACTGTTTATCTTAAAATGATTTAAAAAAAAAATTGTGATGCTCACAAGGAGCCCTGATTTGATATGTAACTCAATATAGTTTGCATATATTTTTTTTTAATTTTCTAATTTAGCCCCAAAAGCAAACCCCATGTTTAAAATTCATTAATTTACGTTACGTGTCCGTGTTTGGGTCACCAACTTACATATGTGTACCAAATTTCAACTCAATGTGTTCAATATTTTCGGAGTAAATTGGAACGGAACTCTAAAAATTGTGACCGGTTGATGGCAAAAGGCTCGTCCCTATTACATAGTTATACCTCCTATGGGTACACCACTGCCTGAATTTCTAGGTAAATACAAGTGATGTATTTATGTTTCTGTTTAAGTTTTGAGCGAGCAAGCACGTATCTCTTACATATTATTGTAAACTCTATTTTGTTATAGCTAGAATTTAGTTCATTGTTGTCAATCAAAAATTACCAAGCATATTGTTTCTTTGTATAATAATAATATAGTGCATTGCCAAAGCAAGTATATTTAATATTAACTGACATATGACGTTACAAATATAGGCTAAGTTCTTTTTCAATTTTAACGAAAGATCTTCCATTAATTTAAATATTTCTTTGTTTTACATAGTTTTTTTTAAAGAAATGTGATTTTTGTTAAATTATATTTTTTTCACTCATATCAGTCTAAGACTGCTTCTTTGGTATAGTGGTCGCAGTTCCGACTATTGAGCATGAGGTCCAGGGCAAAATGTTAATAGGTTTTTTCATCAGAGGAACTTCACCGTAGCAGCTACGGAGTCTAGATTCGTGCCCTGTTGATGGCAATAGGCTCGCCCCCTATTACATGGGACTTAACCTTTCGTATGCCGAGTATAAAGACACAATTAAAGACCTATTGTGTCTCGCGTAGATCTACGTTCTGGGGTTGTACTGATGAGGTACATTTCTGCCCAACCCGCGTTAGCTCGTGGCTAAATAATAACAGCCACGTCAATCTTCCAGGGTAAGCGACGCTTGCTGCGGTCGATCCGTGGATGGGTGACCGTGCATTATATAGGGTGACTGGTAATTAGTGACCGATACTTAAACACGTGATTCTACTCATGATAACAAACAACTTTCCCAAAGAAACTTTTTTTTTAAACTCATTTAATTTTATCACAATAACACAACAGCTGTATGAAATTCCCACGCGCGCGCTTTTGACCTACGAGTATCAACTGGTAGCCGCATGACGCCGTTATGTCTCATTACAATGGGTGGGTTAGCAGAGAACCCGCGCGGCTCGCAAGCCCGCTCCTTAATCGTTGTACATGAGCAGTGTAGGTAGGTACCTACATGTTTAGGTAGCCGCTAAATTAAAAAATAATAACCAATGACGACCAGACGCCAGACGCGACGCTCCGGCCGCCGCGTGGCCATTTAGGTACACAGTGATGTACCTACATAAAGCTTCTCTGTTTACGACACGGTGGGGAGAAAAAACACGGTGAGGTAAAATAAATAATAAATTATCTAGTATTTTGGCACTTTACGTGCGCGCGCTACAATAAATACCTAAATGCATTATCTTTCTATCTAAATAAACTAACTTCAGAAATTGCGTTTGTTTTGTTACCTACACGATGTTTAGAAACGGCAAAGATACAGCTACATTACCACCTGACTTCTCGACACTGGGAATTGTTCAAGTTATTCCAAGTTTCCCATCACACTTTTCTAGGATTTGGACTAGCAGTCTGTTAACGATATTTGAGTCTGAATCAGAAGCATGGCAATAAAAATGTATGTATTTTAATGCTTCGCCATTACCACCTTCCGAGTAGTAACACATCACCATATCACTGTACTCACTAGCTGTATAATTGTACTCCATAGCGCGTATGGGCATCAAAGAAAATCAAAACATGCGCCTGCGACGCGCTCTCCGGTGTGACTGTTTTTAGTGTTTTACGTCATTACTGCACTGAGGCAAAGGGTGCGGGCGGGTGGGGAGCGCGAGACGCTACTAGTACAAGTACATTTTTGCCCCTTCCCGAGGTCAGACTATCAGCTGATAGATTGTGCCTACTTTTTATGTAGGGCGCGCGCGCTCCTAGATATTTTGTAGTTATGCAGACATACGTTGCATCTTAAAAGTAGTTATACTTAAGACTACTGTGGAACACGCCAGCCCCGGATCTAGGGGGGGGCAAACCGGGGTACCCGCCCCGGGCGGCAGTTTCAGGGGGCGCCAAAATCATAATATAGTATGATTGAAAATACAAAACTTGCTCCAAAAAGCGCCTAGTATACGGAAGCCTAGTTGGATCCTCCTTCTACGAAGCAGTCATGGTAGCGAAAGAGGTGGCGGGACGTGAGAGGGAGAGAGCCTCCCGTCCCAGCCACCGCGAGAGACGCCCTGGGCGTCGGGAGCCACATGGTGGTTCCCGGCCACCGTAGGCGCGGGCCTGTGGACGGTGAGCTATGGGCTAGCTCGCCGTCCGGACGGACGGTCTTATGTCTTAGGTCGAGGGCGCGTGTCGCCGCGTGCGCGCCTCAAAGAGGTGTCAGCAAACGGGAAGGGGTCCGAAAGGACCGATGCCTGCCAGGGTTGCGGGACTGTTCGAAAGAGATACCGCGGCCCTGGAACACAAAGGGCAAAAGAAGGAACATGGGTTTTAGTCAGTACAAGTCTAACACTCCATTCCGCTTCGCCCAGAGTGGGACCTCATTTGATGATATCCCATCCGAAAAAAAAACCCTGGTTGGATCTACGTAAATGAAAAAAAACGGCCAAGTGCGAGTCGTACTCACTCGCACACAGCACAGGTTCCGTAGCACCAAACAAAATAATAAAAATATTTTGAAGGCTCATTCAAATATTGTATTACATTCTACAGCAAAACTAAATTTGTTTTTCATAGTATGTTCATGAAAAACAAAGTTACTGCTGCGGTTTGATTAAAAAGTCCCATATCTCAAAAACTAAACATCAAATCTTATTCAAACCAATTTTTCCTTTTTTTTTACTTTCTACATTCTACATTTTTTCTGAATATTCCTCCCATACTTCAGAAATTAGACGGAGGGCGCACACATTTTACCACTTTGGAAGTGTCATATCTTTCAAACGATGTACTGAGAAAAAATGGTTTTAGGACCCTCAATGTAATTTTCACGGATAGATTTGGATGTTTTTTTTTTTGTTTCGGTTCCATAGTCTTTGGGGAGTCCCTTAATCTTTTCTTTTTTTTTTTGAAATCGTGAAGCGGTTCACAGAACACATCTACCTACTAAGTTTCAACTGTGTAGTCTTATTAGTTTCGGAATAAAGTGGCTGCGACATACGTACGGATAAACAGACAGACAGACATGACGAATCTTTATAGATTCGGCTACGGAACCCAAAAAAGGCAAGTTGGAGAGAGGGGCGCCAGTATCAAGTTTCTGCCCCGGTTCGAAAAAATCGTAGATCCGGGACTGGAACACGCAGTCTTTGGATATTATTTTTTAATTTAGCGGCTACTTAAACATGTAGGTACCTACCTACACTGCTTACGTACACCGATAACATTGTAATGAGACATCGGCGTCACGCGGCTACCAGTTGATACTCGTAGGTCAAAAGCGCGCGCGTGGGAATTTCATACAGGTGTTGTGTTATTGTGATAAAATTAAATGAGTTTAAAAAAAAAGTTTCTTTGGGAAAGTTGTTTGTTATCATGAGTAGAATCACGTGTTTAAGTATCGGTCACTAATTACCAGTCACCCTATATACCGAATGACACCTCCGATATGGAATGAGCCCTAGCTGTCATTTCTAAAACGTGTAACAGAATAAACGCAAAACCTCTTAAGGGGTCATTGTACTCATCATTATGAACAACTTTCACTATGGGACCAGCACTGAAATCACGAAAAAAAATCGACTGCCCCATACATTTCTGTGCGCATAACTCGACAAAATGTACTGAACAGCTGATATTTATTTTGCGATTTCGGGGTTGGTCCCATAGTAAAAGTTGTTCATAATGATGAGTACAGTGACCCCTTAAGAGGTTTTGCGATTATTCTGTTACACGTTGTATATCTTTAACAGTCGTCACGGATAGTCAGGAACCCGAAGGTGTCCCAGGAGGTGTTAGCCAGTTAGGTTTGGGAGGTCAGACCGGCAATCGCTTCACTTAAAATAGGCAGATGTTAATACGTGGAGGCCGGTCAGACCAAGGGAGATGTGACGACGTGGAGGGCCGGTGGTTTTGTGAAGGACGATCACATTTCTGTAACATTAAACTATTACAATTATTATATTTTATATCCTAATATAGTTGTATCTATTATTTCTAGTACGAAGAATTTTTCGCTCACCTTTTATTTATTTTTTGACTCAACATTGTGCAATAAAATATAATTTTAATGAAATGATTAATGATCGTAATATAGTCACAAACTCGAATAACTTTTATGTATAGTTGAAAATATCAGCAAAAATTATTCACCATTTTATAAAAATTCCATTCCATGTAGTAAAATTAATGAATGTATGTTAAAGCTTTGGCCACACTAAGGCGAATCCCGCAAGTCTGACGCGGGATACAATTATGCTCGTCGGTTGTTTCAATGATTAGAAAGTCACGCGATTATTTGCTTAAGTTTGAACACTTACAAAATAGTTACACAAGCGGCGGAAGTAAACTCCGTCATATGAAACTAGATGTGTGCCATCCTCCCCTACAAACCAGCCGACACAGCGTGTAAACGGGACAATTGTACTGCTATTCGAATGAGACCCCACAAATAAAGGGACAGTAGGCATAAGGGCAGATGGGAGCAAATCCGTCCGGGATTTGCATCAGTTTCGCCAGAGTTTTATTCTTAATATTTTGACATTACTTTTGAATGGTTTGTTTGTATCCAGTTCACAATTTGTTTCTCATCAAAAAACATCTAAACATACTGAATACCATATAAGACTGTGATCTGCATTGTATTATATTATTGTGCGTGTATATAGCCCAAGTTATGTATTTATAACTTAATATATTAAATGGTTTTGTTTATTTCGCATTGTTTTTGTTTACCTATCCATATTCACATATTGTAATGGCCCAAAGGCCACCCTGGCAAGTACCAATGTCCAATGTGGCTTTATTGCGTCCGATTCGAGCAAGCGGAAAATTCATCGCGCTCTTTTTGATGTCACTGAATAAAGGACTTTATCAGCTTTGACTTGAAGTAACAAACTAGGTACTCAACGCAGACATTCAGCGTCTCCTCACTTGCGCTCGAGGATACGTGAGCGTCCCAATAGTCCTTTATTCTGTTTACTTTTTTTTGCACTAGGATATTTCTGCTTGGTGGAAGCTTATGGTTCTGAAATGCTGAAAAAGGCGTTTGTACAACATAAAAACAATTTGATGTTTAGTTTTTGATAAGTATATGAGACTTTTTTGAGAAACTGCAGCAATAACTTTGTTTTTCATTACCCAACATTTTCCACTCAATTTTCCGTGTATTCCCGTTCGTCCCACTGACTTCGTCTCCGTAGTGGGACGAACGGGAATTTACAAAAATAATATTAAATTTGTTCCCGATCGTCCCATTCATGATTTTAGGGGGACGAACGGGTTCTTAGATTAGCGCCATTCGTCCCCCAAAAAATAGGGGAATTTCATAAAAATACTAACAAATTAATTTGAAGAATGGTACAAGCGTACAAAAATGATCATTTAAATTAAAAACGTTTACTAGATTATACAGCGAAATTTACATAGTGTTTACATATATATATGGCGCTAGCCAAGACTCCATACATTTCTGGAACATCTCCTTTGTCGGGATATTATTATTGGATATTTTAACTGTGATTTTTATTCCTTAATAAATGACTGATTTTTATTTTAAAATTTGTCCCGCAACCCTGGCAGGCGTCGGTCCTTACGGACCCCTTCCTGTTTGCTGACTCTCTTTAAGGCGCGCGTGGAACACGGTGAACGCGCCGTCGTCACGGCCTGTCGTCATAAGACGGACGGACGGCGAGCTAGCCCAAAGCTCACCGTCCACAGGCCCGCGATATAAGATGCTCTGTGCCGCACTCTGTAGGTGTACACTCAGCACTCTAGGGCGGAGTCATATATGTGTTACCGGCCAAACCCGATTTCAGGCCAAACCGGTTCGTATCAAGATACACTAACCCAAACAAAGCAATTAAACTGCGCCCAACTTGGATGTAGCGCTCGCAGGCCGCTGCCGCGGCACCGCTCGCTACACTCGCTCTGCACGCGCGTGGTTGGTGACCAATCTAACCTAACCTAACCCATTTAGTCGGGGGGGCTCTATAATTGTCCTTTTGTGATGATCCCTAGTTTGGCTTGAAATCGGGTTTGGCCGATAACATATGAATCTTTAGGAGCAGGTTTACGTTGCTTCGGCCAACCTATAGAACCCTTTCAATAGGATACTCGAATTTGTTAGTAGTCTGGTTATAATGTGGTGCTTGAACTCGCTAGAGTATATAATATGTTCTGTGTGCTTGAATGACTGTCAGGAGAAAGCTGTCTGTTGGTAAACATTTTTGTGAAATTGTCTCAAGTATTTAAAAAGAAAATGGCGGCGTTAGTTCCAACTGTTGCCACACGCTAAAAGAACGACGCAGCACTAAAATAATATCGTGAAATGGAACGTAACGAACGTGAACATTCTATAATTCTGATTTCAAATAATTTCGTCATTTTGTTTTCCTCTCCCCGTTCAATGACTGTCTTTACTATATATCTATCTCTTTCGTTTACACCAAAATATGTATGTAGCAGAAAGTGATGGCAAATATGTATGAATACTTCTCTATCAATTTACAGGTTGGAGTTTTATCGTTTTATCTTTCCGAAGCACCCATATACAAATAACACGGATTAAATCGGATATAACATATTGTTAATAGATATTAGTAATACGTATTAGATGTTTATTATTTTAAATTAAAAATGGCGAGCGCGGCGGCTCAGAAAAGACCTAGTTTTGCTGAATTTAACGGCGGGAAGGAACCAACACAGTTTATATTCGAAGACGAACAGGTAATTTTATTTTTATAAATATGTAAAATAAGTTTTGATAAAGCAAACAATGCTGATACTGATGTGTCCATATTAACATTAAGAGCATCCATCTCTCTTTGTTATTATATAAGGTCCCATTAAAATAGATGGACAATTTAACACAGCGTTCAGTACGTCTAACCAATGATATCCAAGCAAAAAAAAAACACTGCTTAAAGTGATTTTATTTTGACCTAAAATAATAAATTGCCGGCGACAGTCTAGAATAAACACATCCATTAGGTCAAAATAAAATCACTTTGATCAGTTTCTATATTTTGCTTGATATCATTGGTTAGACGTACTGAACGCTCTGTTAAAATTTGTCAATCTATTTTAATGGGACCATAAATAAGGTGTTATGCTGCAAATCATCGCGGTTGTGTTCTTCAAAAGGCAGAACATAATTTCCCTATTCCATGTTTTGTTTTCTGTTTTTTTTTTGTTTCTAACATTCGTTTTACCCTTACAATTTTTTAGAAATGTTTTTTCTATTTTCTGTTCCAGTGTGTTGTATTCGACGAAACAAGAAATAAACAGGCGCCCATACATTTCCTAGTGGTACCCAAGAAAACTATACCGTCTCTAATAGAGACGTCGGTAGATGATGAGTTACTATTAGGTTAGTAGAATTTATTATCGTCATCGTGTCTTAGGCATACCACATATCAGCGTGGGCCATACATACACAAATTCACGCTGTTTTCTCATGAGGGTAGGCAGAAACCACATAACGCAACCTGCTACGAATATGATCATTACGTAGGTACTCCTTTTGGTTTGTTTACGTTCATATTAGTATGTTTACTGATACGAGCCGGTTACGAGTGCTACGCATCCAATACATTTAGAGGTACGCAACCCCAGTTTTCCACATCAGTTGTCTAATTGTCTTGGCCAGGTTAGTATCATAGTATCATTCCTGAGTAAAAAAAATATTATTCTATTTAGTCCGTCAGTTAGATTACCGAAAATATTGGATAATATTTTTTGTTTTATCAAATCAATAAAAAATGAAGGTAATACGCATCAAATAATCGTAATTAAAGTGGGTCATGTAAGGGCGCGTTCCCACTATGTCGTGACGATTTATTTATCGTTGGATATTATTATGGAAAAGTCATGGGCGACAGTTAATTGTGTCGTCCTATATATGAACACCTCCATTTAAATAAACAAGCCACGACGCTTTAAACAACACGATAAACTGCCGTCACGACATAGTGGGAACGTGCCCTGACGTTACTTGTCGCTAAAAAGTACACAATTATACATGACGTTCCGCGAGTTTTCGACGCAATTGTGATGATTGTATTGTCTTCATTTTTGTTTAAATGAAAAAGGAAAATACGTATCCAATATTTTTAGAAATCTATCTGACGGACATAGTAGATTTTTTTGACATCGATCGGTGCATCGATCATAGACGACGTGAAGAGCCTACCACCACGCCTTTTCAGACGAATTTATGATCGCAATAGGCTGTCGTCGTGTCCTCACATTGATTTCATGTGCACACATTGACATGAGGTTTCAATGGGGGCTATCGTGTATGAATTCGCCGCTAGAGGCGCTAGTGTAGCGCGGGGGCACCGAAATGTCAGATGTCATAGAAAGTTCACGCTTTGCGTGCTTTTTTAACACGTATTTTTACAAATATTCACGATTGTGGTCTAGATTGAGCTATTCCTGATTAATTAAGACTTGAAGATAAGTAGCAACTTAGAATCTTAATTTTCAGTAGTTGGAGATAAAATGATTTTTAAATGTTTCATGCTTGCAAATTTTATGGAGAATATTGTATATACATGAACCTGAAGTTTACACTATGTTTTTATACGTAATAAAAGAAACTTTTCATGAAGTTATTGGTACTTTATAGTATAAAATAGAATTTTTGACAGGACCTTAATCGACAGTGGTTCCATCTGGTGAGCTCAAAAACGATAGCCCTCATTGCAATCATTGGCGGGAGGGGCCTATAAAGGCTGCTTTAGCAGAATCATAATAGGAAAATTCCTAATATGATGACTCTATTTTAATGGCCCTTTTATGCCCCAGGCAACATTCTGATAATCCCTTGAAATTAAAATCCGTGAATGGGTGGAACATTCTGCACTATGCCAAAACTAAGATTCTAATGACTCATGTTAATTCAATAATACTGTCTTTAAACAAAGATAAGCTAAATAAAAATAAACACCGAATAAAAAAAACAATAATCACAATGACTATTTAAGAACATTAAAAATTAATATTCGTTATCAAAGGACGCGCCAATTCGCAAGGTAACGCAAACTGGCCTCGAATGGTCGAGGTGAATCATTTTGTACTCGCACAAGGTCGAGGTCGTTTCTCATGGTTCTAACCTTGGCCTTGTGCGAGGTCTTGCACACGGTCACAGCCTTGTGTTTCAATGCTGCGGGATGTTCCATTTCAGTCGACGTGAAGTGACGCTACGTTCCCCGTCACATGTGACGTTTCAGTTGACGTCACTGTCACTAATGAATAATTAATTTTATCGGACATACAATTTAAAGATGGGATCTACGAGTAGGTATAAATTGTTTCTTCGTTAAAATTCAATAAACGAGTACTAACTAAACAGACTAAATTAATTTATGGCTAAGTTCCATTATAAATTAGTCAGTCAGCCAGCTGGGTGGTTTTTTTGTGAATAAATGCTTATCAGTAATAATTTCGTCATTCTGAATCATTCAGTTACTTGTAGTTTTTGTGCCACATCATCATGATCAGCCTATTAATAAATTGCCCCTATCTCACTTCTTTTAATTCTGCGGATGATCTTACTTCATCCTTTACGAATCTGACTAACGTCAAGAACTTTAACAATTTCTAATTTTAACTAATGATTTAAATCATCAAACTCAGGTCACCTGCTGATCGTCGGGCGCCGCATCGCCAAACAGAAAGGCATAGACAAAACAGGCTTCAGAGTTGTAATGAATGAAGGACCACATTCGTGTCAAGACGTAAACCAGTTTTATATTCAAATTCTTGGCGGAAGGCAGATGTGGTGGCCTTTTTCGTAGGAAATAAAGTTCAATTTAACATTTGGTATTTCATTACATAATCGAGGGTTTTAAATTAAATAGCTTTGATTCCTCACAGCACACAACAGACGGTAATTTCTGTAAGAGAAACCTTTTTGACCTACCGAGGGAAAGTAAACCCTTTTACAACTTCAGTGACTTGCATTCAAGAAACTCCATGGCAGCAACATCATCATCATTATTGGCTGCTTTATTCCACACGCTTCAGACTACAGGTGTTCTCTCTTATAATTGCTAAGTTTTGAGTTTTTTTTTAGACTTACACATAGGTACCAGGGAAGCGTGGCACAAAAGGTAGAAGACTTCAAGGGAAATATACTCTGCAGTGACTGGGATACCCAACCAACCCAACGGTTTGGGTGTGTCTGATGGTCCAGATCAAGTCTTTTACGATTGACATTTAATTTATTTCAGGTCACATGCTGTTGGTAGCGAAACAGTTAGCCATAGAAAAGGGGCTAGACAGAACTGGTTATCATGTGATGGTTGATGAAGAGCATCATACTAAAAGTCTCAAGGCTTTTCATGTCTTTGGAAGAGCGCTGCATCATATGTTGTGGCCTGTTGGGCCAGGATGTAGACTATAAGCAGAAAACTAAAATGGTGCTCCAACGTAGAATGCACCTGAAATATTAATTCGAATTAATCTTTCAGGTGATTAAGAAAAAATATTTTAGTGTAATTTTACTAATTAAAAAGTAAGTTTTATATATATTTTGTTTTATTCACTCAAACTACGTAAAAAGAAACGTGCACGTCAAGAAAGAATGACGTTGACGTTTGCGGTGAATGGTTTATCAATTTTTGTGATTTTCTTCATAAAAATGGCTGGTGGTGAGGTAGAACTAGCGCAATCGGCCGCTCCGACCGCCGATACGATATTTGGAAAGATATTGAAGAAGGAAATACCTGCAAAGATCGTCTACGAAGACGAACAGGTAAGTCTTTCATTATTTATGCTGGTATGGTAAAATGCAAAATTTTAGCAAACCGGCCTGCTGACATTTGTAATCTCAGCTGTTGAAACAATTGCAAGTCTTTCCAATTTTTCGTGACTGTGAAATGACCTCTTTCGATTAAAAGACAAAGATTTAGTTTGGTCTTTGGTCCATTCATTTTTAAAAACCATATTCATGACTATCTGAACAAAAGAAATAAATGTTAGGTTATACTAAGTCAAAATATTGTCTTTTATATTTTAGTGTATCGCGTTCCACGATGTGAACCCGCAAGCCCCGACTCATATCCTGGTTATCCCGAGGAAGCCCATCACCCAGCTGTCAAAGGCTGAAGATGGTGATGAACAACTCCTTGGTAATTTTTAATGCAACCTCTTTTTACCCGATTGCGGCGAAGCCCAGCAGGGTTATTCATTCAATGTTTAGTAAGATTTTTAAGATATATTGCTTGTATTATAGACTATCGGTCCGTCCCGGCTTCGCACGGGTGCCTATGTTACTCAGGGTGAATGTAGCTTTCTAATGGTGAAAGAATTTTTGAAATCGGCGCAGTAGTTTTTGAGTTTATTCATTACAAACATACACACTAAAATACAAATCTACTACTTTTACTAATCTACTTTTCTCTTTATAATATTAGTGTAGATAGATATAGATTGTATTATAAATATTTTGTTGATTGTAAATAGCATTTTATCTTTAATTAGGGCTTATCGACTTTAAGGGGCACAGCAACTTGATATTTACTACTTATTATAGATGTGAAACATAGAATGGATGGATGGTGATTACTCTTCACTCTTTCACGCAAAAACTACTGAACAGATTTGGCACACAGTTTGAATTAACTCATAGGAAACTTTTTCTCCCAGTAGTGTAATCCTGTGTGAAAATTCCCTCGGATCAAGCTGTGGACTAGTAATTGTTAAAAACATGGAGCTCTCAAAGAGAAGGTGGATTATTATTATTATTTCTTATCTGGCAGGCCGTTGATACAACTGATAGCTGTTGTATCCAACAGGATTGTAGGCAATCACTTGATTGGTTAATTCTGTTTGCACAGAAAGTGGCTAGCCTCCTCTGAAATATAAAAAGTTTGGAGTCTGTAAAAAGTCCTACATTATTGTTTTTATTACTGCAATCATATTTTATTGCAGTATCATAGACTTCATAAGATAACCACTGCTGGGACTCGGGGTCACCTCTCACCAGTTACATTGTTTTTTTTTATTATTATTTCAGGACACTTGCTGATTGCTGCTCGCAAAGTTGCCCATAAGGAGGGTCTGGACAAGGCTGGCTTCCGCCTGGTCATCAACGATGGCAAGAATGGGGCACAGAGTGTCTACCACCTGCATATCCACATTCTAGGAGGCCGCCAAATGCACTGGCCTCCTGGCTAAGTGTGGAACTGGCTTTATTCAGAATAATAATATTGTCTATGAATATAACCTATTTTTTTTCTTTCATCATGGGTTAGCTTCTGTTTGTTGAATTTCTAAACACTGATGCCTTGTAATTTTAAACGCGATGTTATTCATTATTATAATATGGCTACAAGTAGATTTCGTTTGTATTTATTTATATTCCACAGTGATGATAACAAATGCTTCCACCTTAACACAGCCTGACACTAACCTGCAAATGGGGGCTATCGCGTATGAATTCGCCGCTAGAGGCGCTAGTGTAGCACGGGGGCACCGAAATGTCAGATGTCGAGAGATTGTTTGCGCGTTGCGTGCTGTTATAACACGTATTTTTACAAATATTCATGATTGTGTTCTAGATTGCGCCATTCCTGATTAATTATGACTTGAAGATTTTAAGTAGCAACTTATAATCTTAATTTTTAGTACTTGGAGGTAAAATGATTTTTAAATGTTTCATGACTGCTCTTATTTTAGGGAGAATATTGTAAATATATGAACCTGAAGTTTACACTGTTGTTATACGTAATAAAATAAACTTTATGTAGTTATTGGCACTTTAAAGAGTGTAAAATAGAATTATTGACTGGACCTAAATCGACAGTGTCGCCATCTCTATAGCTATTCACAAACGCTTCGATTCGGAAAGGCGTATGTCTATCTCGCTTGCATTCGTAATGCCAGAAAAAGGTAGACATACGACTTGTCGAATCAAAATCGAAGCGTTTGTGAATAGCTATGCTGGTGATGTCAGGCATTCCGGACGAGTCTGTCTCAGCTGTTATGGTTGGTAACGAGCGTCTAGAAATGGTTGATCATTATGTTTATCTGGGACATGTTCTATCTTTTGACAAAGAGCATAAAAACAAGGAGATCTCTAAGAGAGTACAACTTGGATGGGCAACATTTGGTAAACTGGAACATATTTTTCGGCCCACAAAGATCCCTCAGTGCCTAAAAACCCTCTTTTTCAACCAATGTTTCCTGCCAACAATAACCTATGGTGCCGAGACATCGACGCTCACAAAGGAGACTGTCCACCGAGTACGAGTAGCACAAAGGGCCTTGGAGCGAGCTATGCTCGGCATAACCCTCTTAGATCGAGTGCGTAACACCCAAATCCGCCGTCGGACGTAAGTCTACGACTTCGGGGATCGGGCGGTGCGCCTCAAATGGACCTGGGCAGGACATCTGGCTAGACGCGGAGATGGCCGATGGAGCAAGGCTTTGACCGAGTGGTGGCCAAGGTTAGGCCATAGAAACCAGGGCCGTCCTAAAGCTCGTTGGGTCGACGACATCGTGAAAGTCGCGGGAAACACCTGGATAAGGGACGCACGGAACCGGGAAGTGTGGCAGAAAAAAGAGGAAGCCTATACCCAGCAGTGGGTGATTCCGGGCTGATATGATGATGATGCTGGTGAGTTCAAAAACGATAGTCTTCTGAATAGCAAAAAAGCTAAGAGAATTTGACGGCACGGTTGGCGCAGTGGCTGATCGATTGGCTTCTGCGCTGCGTGTCTTGGGTCCGATTCGCACGGAACAAATATTTGTATGGCCTCTACGATGGGTCTGGCTGTTTGTGTATGTGAGTTTAAATGTTTGTAAACGCACCCACGATACAGGAGAAATTAACTAGCGTGTGGGGCAACGTTATCAATAATTTCCTTTCTGTTGTAGCGCGTAGGCATATTAAACATCCTTAATCTTAGGCATTGTATGACGTAGCTCGTAAGTTAGATTTAAGTTCTCCCAACCGCTGTACACATAACTTCACCTTCACCAGTCGTTCAGTAAACCTCCAACAGAGAACACGCCTTTTATTTGCCAAACCTTCTGATACTTACACACACGCAGTCACCTTATCGGCAAAGTGGTGACACCGACGTGTCCGCGCGCGTATCGAGTTCCAAGTTATAGTAACCAAGAGACTATAGCCCATCGCGCGTCAAAATGAACGACCCACGTTACCAGGCTGCAGCTCTCCAACAACCCGCAGCCATGTCAACCCCGGAGCAGCAACAACCGCAACAGATGACGGCAGTTTCCATCACACCGAGGATACCGGACTTTTGGCGAGACCGACCAAGGCTCTGGTTTCATCAATTCAACGCCATAGTGGATCCACAAAAGGCAAGTGACCTGCACAAAAGTCAACTTTTAATAGCTAGGCTGAAACCTGACGAATTACCTGATATAAGTGACATTCTTGAAAACATGCCTGAGAATAATAAATTCGAAACTCTTAAAAATAGGTTAATTTCTGTTTACGAAGAGTCGGAAACAAAACAAATGAACCAACTCTTAAACGAAATCGAACTCGGAGACCAAAAGCCTTCACAATTACTGCGGCGTATGCGAGACTTGGGGAAAAATAGAGTGCCAGACGAGACTCTAAAACTATTGTGGTCAGGTCGTCTTCCACACTCAATTAGGGCCGTCATAACCGCATGCGACACTGGCGAGGTAAAACTCGACAGTTTAGCTAAAATCGCAGATAAAATTCTGGAAAATACCAGACCATCGGAAATATCCCCGGTTACTAAAACAACTCCGAGCGCTGACCAAACAACCCCCGAAACCATTGTTTCCGAACTAAAACAAATGAAACTAGAAATTTCGGAATTACGTAATAAACTAAATGGTTCCAATAATCATCAAAACCGTGAGTCGCGAAGCCGAGATCGATATGGCCGTGGTACATCTCGGGCACGCTCTAAAAGTCGCAAAAACAATCAAGAAAATAGGGAAAATTTCCTAAGACAAAAAGCGAAACCAGGTGATGCGGATTACTTGTGTTTCTATCACTTCACCTATGATACCGAAGCGCGTAAATGCGGCGACACAATACACTGCAACAAAAAGAACCCGGGAAACTAATCCAGACACCGGGTCAAATACACAATGTCGCCGGTGTCAACAATTCCTATCGTTTGTGTGTTACAGATATTAAAACTGGTGCAAGATTTCTTATCGACACTGGTGCTGATGTATCGGTTTTAGCCGGTAAAAGGCAAAACGCACCTACATCACATTATATATTATATGCAGCCAACGGCACTAAAATTAAAACATACGGCGAAAAAACCATTACGGTTAACTTAGGTTTACGTCGCCCATTCCAATGGAAGTTTGTACTAGCCGATGTTCAGCGTTCAATAATAGGGGCTGACTTCCTTGCTGCGAACAAACTAGTAGTAGATTTACATGGTAGAAAACTACTGGACAAACTGACTTTAATATCACGCACCACAAATATTACAAATTGCCACGAACCGAGTATTCGATCAATCGATGTAAACGACGAATACCATCTCATATTGCAAAAGTTTCCCGATATCACCAAATTGGAAAACTTTAAAACACATCCTAAACATGATGTACAACACCACATTTATACTACTGGACCACCGGTTCATGAAAAGGTACGACCGCTTAATCCGGAGAAATACAAAGTTGCCAAAGCAGAATTCGAGAGGATGATGCAATTAGGTATTTGTAGACCTTCGAATAGCCCTTGGGCTAACCCACTTGTATGCGTTAGTAAAAAAAACGGTGAAATACGACCGTGCGGAGATTATCGTAGACTTAACGCACAAACTACACCCTACCGTTACCCATTACCAAGACTACTTGATTTCACATACGTACTCAAAGGCAAATCTATATTTTCAAAAATTGATGTTCGGAAAGCTTACCATAATATACCAATGGCTCCCGAAGACGTCCCAAAAACTGCAGTCATAACTCCATTCGGTTTATTCGAGTTTACACGAATGAACTTTGGGTTACGCAACGCAGCGCAAGATTTCCAAAGATTCGTCAATAATGCATTAAAAAGTCTAGATTTCGCATTTCCTTATCTTGATGACGTAATTATAGCGTCGGAATCAAAAGAAATGCATTTAAAACATTTGGAGACAGTTTTGGAACGTTTAAACAATTACGGTTTAACTATCAACACAGATAAATGTGAATTTGGTAAATCCGAATTAAACTTCCTTGGGTACCACATCAACTCAAAGGGTATAAAACCAAGTGCAAACAAAACTCAACTTATAAATGACTATCCACAACCCAAAACAATCGAGGAACTCCGCCGGTTCCTCGGAATGATGAATTTCTACAGACTAAACATTCCAAAAGCTGCAGAAATTCAAGCACCACTAAACGCGTATTTACATAATTCAAAAAAACGCGACAAGACTGAAATTACATGGACCGAAAGTGCATTAGAAGCATTCAGTCGATGTAAACAAAGTATCAATAATACAGTCATGTTGTCACACCTCGACGCAACTGTGCCACTAGTATTGATGACAGACGCTTCCGGTACTTGCGTAGGGGCAGCTTTAAACCAGGGAGTTAGTGGTAAATTAGAACCTCTAGGATTTTACTCAAAGAAACTCACCGACACCCAAACAAGATACAGTACTTATGATAGGGAACTTTTAGCAATATACATGGCAATAAAACACTTCCGCCATTTGGTAGAAGGCAGAAAGCTAACAGTCCTAACGGACCACAAGCCATTAACGTTCGCCCTATCTAAAAAGGTGTCGCCTTCAGACTCACCTAGGCGATTAAGACAGCTAGACTTTATTTCTCAATTTTGTGATAACATCATGTACATAGAAGGTGACAAAAATACTGTTGCCGACGCATTATCCCGAATCGATGAGATTATCGTACCACCATTATTCGATTACCAAAAGATAGCCGAATTACAAAAAAGCGATACAGAATTAGAAAACTTACGCAAACACGATAAACTCCAATTTAAATTAATCACAATGCCCGATTCGGAGATAAAGATAGCCTGCGAAACATCAACAAATAACATACGTCCTTATCTACCTAAACAGTTCCGGGAACTCGCCATCAAAACCTTACAAAATGTGAGTCATTCCGGCATAGCAGCTACCCAACGCTTAGTTAAGTCAAGGTATTTTTGGAGCAGCATGAATATACCGACATAAAAGATTACGTCAAAATGTGTATTCCCTGTCAAAAATGTAAAATTCAACGCCACACAGTAACACCGATAGGCGAATTTGACAACACAGGAAATCGTTTCGAACACGTACACATAGACAGTGCCGTAACTAGCCTTTTATGCGCCCGGTGCGAGCTTTCAAAACTGCGCCCTTGAAAAATGCTCTAATCAGGCTCTGACAATAAAGTGGACAAATGTGCATAAAAATAAATCTATCTATTTTTTGTTTACGAAGGTATAGGTACTTAGTAGATTTCTTTAAGATAAAAATTGTTTATTCAAAAATATTTGCTCAAATACAGAAATGACACAAAGTACTCGATAGTAAAGACCCAAGGCTAAGGTAAACCGTAATCACAAGAAAAGGACAGCTACCTACTCAAAGATTTACTTTCCGCGCTTTTCTCATTGCGAAGTCCTTGATTACATTGTCATACGACAGGAGCCGTGCTATGTCGCGTTCAATCGACAAAATCGCTAGGCCAGACAATCTTTCTTGGCCCATCGTCGAGCGCAGGTACGTCTTTATTAATTTGAGCTTACTGAATGATCTCTCGCAGGAAGCTACAGTCACTGGCATCGTTAAAAATATCTTTATAGCGACTACTACATTGGGAAACATTTCCTTTAAATCCAGTTCCACTATAGCTTTGAGAAGACCCATACTTGACTGACATTCACATTTATCAAATAATGTAGTCGCTTCAACTTGACTCTTCAAAGTTTCTATTTCGGCCCAAAATTCTGTGGCATTTATATCTGTAGAATATTTGATACTCAAATCAGCTGCATGTTTTTTTAGTTCTTCAACCGAATATGTAGTTATGTGTTTTACGGTCAAAAAACCGAAAGAGTGGTGTATGTCGCGTAGTTTTTCGAATCGCCATTTTAATTCAGAAATTATTGTATCTATTGCTTCATTTATCTGAATTTTGAAACTTTGTTGCTGAGTAATGTAGTAGCCGGCGTCTGAACTTTCACTTAAATCGTGTCTTTTTACTCGCTTTCGTCGCTTTTCAGGAAAATTGTCTTTAATGTCACATTGTTCACAAATTCTTTTTGCCTTTTCGAAAACAATGTCCACAGTGTCGCGAATATTCTGAATCTGGCTTGTTAATCCCTTGATTAATTCAGAGGCTTTGTCGATAGTAATGGTTTTAGACTGTAGAGCTACATTCACTCTGTCAACAGATTCCAAAATTTGATCCCAAATTTGCAGAGTACATATGAATTTATAATTAATTAGGTCCATTATACTTTTAGCTGTAGCGATTGTTTCCGCATTATAATCATTGGTAGTTAGAATCTTTAGCACACACCTGATTTGGGGTATTTGCGTGTTCAAAGCTTTGACGGCCCTAGCTTTAGAGGCCCATCTAGTGTCGGCGTGTTTTTTCAATGAAATATTTAAGTGTTTCATTAAAGTTTCCCATCTGACCGTTGAACTCGAAAAAAACACAAATATTTTCTGGATTAATCCAAAAAATGTGATCATGTCAGGTGTCACACTAGCAGCGTGTACGCCAGATAAATTCAAAGAATGCGCTGCGCACGGCACGTAATCAGCATTTTCATTCATTTGTTTTATTTTGGCTTGGACTCCGTTATATTTACCGGCCATATTACTACCATTGTCGTAGCCTTGGCCACGGAGATCTTGAATATTCAATCCATCAACTTCTAATTTCTCTAAAATCTCTTTCGACAATCCCTCGCCCGATTTTTCATGAGACTGGATGAAATCTATGAATCGTTCTTCGATTGTAACTTTCTGCTCGGATACTTTTACGAATCTCAATATTTGTGACATCTGTTCTTGATGCGATACGTCTGGCGTACAATCAAAAAGTATGGAAAAGTATTTTGCCGCACGAACGTCGTCTAAAATTTGTTTTTTGACCTCAGAGGCAAGAATATCTACAAGCTCGTTTTGAATATAAGGCGTAAAATATGAAATATTTCCTTTATTAAGCGATTCGATGTGCGCTCTAAGTTCAGGATCGAATTTTGAAATCATATCCACGGCACTTAAGAAAACTCCAGATCCTGATTCTCCAATATGCTCATGAGAGCCTCTGAGGGGTAAATTATTTTCCGCGCAAAACAAAATTATGCTAGTACACACTTTTAAAATATGTCTCCACTTATTTGTTTCTTGATCAATAGCCTTTTGTAAGGATGCATCTATTGTGGTCTTACTTTTTATTTGCTGTTCAAGCATTTTCCACTTAATACAATTTTCTCTATGAAATGTAGAGTTTTCGTGCTCAGGAATACGTGGACTTAAATGACGCCAATCATTAAATCCTTTTTGTGCATCAGCCAGTGCCGGCATTATTTGCTTAGTCGAGGAAGAACCGAAAAGTATACATGGGAAACAAAATATTGCATCTCTTTTTTTACTGTAAATCAACCAAGGCCTTGGTACCATCTCGCCATTGCTCATCTTTTTTGTAAACCAATGCATATGAAATTTTCGTCCTGCGTCTTCAGTTGAAGAAATATTTTGACTACTTTTTCCTTGATCAGGACCTTTCTCAACAAGGAAACAACGAATGTGGTCAGTTAATGGTAACCATGAAACAGGATCGTTTATGTCTAACTGGATCTTATCAGTTGCAGTTGCTTCTTTAATTTCAATTTCAGAACTTGGACTAGTGGTGATGGGCAAGGTCAAGTCTTGCTGGAATGGGCTGACTGGGCTGTCTTCTTTATATTCTATCTTTAAATTTTTTCCAGATCTAGTTCCAGACATACCAGGGTGGGCCAAAACGTCATTATTGGACACATCTTCCTGACTGTTTTCTGGTTGTGTGACTGTCCACTTTCGTAACGTATTTCCCATTTTTTTTGCTTCCATCTCTCTCACGCGTTTTCTCTTACGAAATTCAGAACCGGATGGACGTTTTTGAGACATGTTATTTGTTATAGCATGCGTGCTTAGCTTACGGTAGCCGGCAGGTAATATTTCTGAAAGAAGAATCGCTAATCAGGCCTAGTCTAGTATATACGAGTAGTTCGGAACTCAACACAAGTACCTGTCTATATGTATACTTGTGTGTCGAACCGAACTCGAGCATAAAAATGGTCAACATAAAAATGCCACCTAAAAATACCTACTTAGGAAAGTAATAACACTTAATAATAATATAAAGTAATAACATTTACAAGTCATAAATATTTATTGATATTATCAGCGTATTAAATGTCCTACTGCTGGGCACAGGCCGCTCCTACTTACTCCCACCGACCTTAAAATATTTTCAGTTAATTTCACTATTAACGTAAAAATTTTAACCGAAAAAATATACTTATATACAACTTTCTTTGTAAAACTTTTAAATACAATTTTCTAACTTACCCAAGCGAGTTTATCAACGAACAACAAATCAACAATAAACTTATTCACTCTCACACACAATTTTACTTTAAACTAATGAAATTTTATACAAATAATGACCATGGTTGAGAAGCAAGACAATCAATCCGAGTGCCCCCGGCCGGCTATCTGAATGCGTGATTCTCGATGTATCGGGGAATCCCCGAACATTGGGTGGGACGGCGCGGCAGAATGGAACGTTTGTGAATCGTTTAGTTTTGTAAGTCATCCTTTTCACTCTTGTCGAACGATGAATTTTCTATCTATCTCTCGCACACTAGTGCGTCAGTAACGCCGCACGTAGTTAATGAATAAAATCAAAGATAAAGGGAGGACCAATGAATGTGGCTGACAGCAATGACAGCGTAACGTGAACTATATGTACATCTCCTCAGCTAGATTGACAGATTTGCTTAGAACTTCTAAGTTAGAAGTGGCGCCCTCCAAATGAATATAGACAGAAATTGTCTCATAGTTACGGTATAGGTACTTTTGTTTGTGTATGTAATATTGCGAGCAAGACAAGGTGGATTTATATTTGTCTGATGTGTCGTGACGTGACGCGTCAGAACTGTATCGGTTCCATACATAAGCCATCACAACACAACACGTTACGCACTAGTGTGAACGTTACCATCCTACTAATATTATAAACGCGAAAGTTTGTATGGATGGATGGATGGATGTTTGTTACTCTTTCACGCAAAAACTACTGAATGGATTTTAATGAAACTTTACAATAATATAGCTTATACATCAGAATAACACATAGGCTACAATTTATAAACATATTGTTCGAAATACTAATCCTGCGCAGACGAAGTCGCGGGCACCAGCTAGTACTAAATGTATGAAACCGATACCGTTCTGACGCGTCACGTCACGACACATCAGACAAATATAAAACCACCTTTACAAGTGTTGTTGTTTCAAGATCGCTTGAAAAATGCCATATAGATATAGATAGTACAGAGGGCGCGTCTACACCATATTCGCAATAAAACAAAATGTACCTACTAACTACCATGCATGAAACAATAAACAAAACTAGATACTGGTCTGGTCATTTCTGCGCCCCTCCAGGGTCTGCGCCCTGTGCCTGGGCACCGCTGGCACCGCCCTAGTTACGGCACTGCACATAGATATAATAGGACCACTGCCACCGGCAGAGGATTTTAAATATTGCGTTACCATCATCGACAGGGTGACGAAATGGCCTGAAGTTATACCCGTCAAAGATATAACAGCTGAAACGGTTGCTAAGGTGTTCGTAGAGCATTGGATTGCTCGTTTCGGTTGTCCAATACGTATAACCTCAGATCAAGGTCGTCAATTCGAATCAGACTTATTTCGGCAGTTATTAACCCATTTATAACGACCGATCGTTATAAAGATCAAAAAAAGTACTGGAGAATACCCTCAATTTAAAAATAATAACGAGCGGATAACTTTTGCTTATTGTAAACCAATCGCCGCAGTGATCGTTTGACAGTATTTCAGTGCATAGAAAATTATCTTATGATTATTATTTTGAAGTGCTTTTGTAGTTTAGTTCGTATGAGCGTAATTAACTTTCACTATGTCTTCAAAACGGTAAGTGTTTACAAATTAGCTTGTGATTGAAATTAATTTTATGCACGTTTTTTATAAATTTATAACCTGTGTAACAAAACTGTGAATTAAAATTTGATCTTGACATATCTTTTTTATAAAACAAATGATATTATATTTGATGATCGTTTTAACGATCGGTCGTAATTTGGGGATGTATTTTTGACTTTCAGACCCAGGAATACCAATAACCCATTGTCTCAATGAAATCGTTGACGAATTTGAAAACTTAGATGATGATGCTCCATTTCCAAGAAAAATAACTATTTTATCACAGATGAACATTCTGGTGATGAGGAGTTTGAAACTCTGAACAATTTTCCAGATTTATATGACATCTATATCGAACGATATGATCATGTCAGTTGTTATATTTTTTCTATCTAGGTTCTCAGCTAAGAGCTCCTGCCGAGATACTTTCGGAACACATGTATTCTGCTGAGATAGAATACATGTGTTCTGAAAGTGATGAGGACAGTGTACACTTGTCTTCTTTAGCAAAAAGAAGTCGAACCACCGAAGAACCCCTAATTGTGGAAGGTCGTCAACCTGAGCCATCTACGTCTAATTTAGCTCCAGTTATTAGCAGCACGGTCACGGCAGCCGGTCCTTTTGTTGATCCAACCGTACCAAAAAATCAAAATTATACTAGGATAAATCGCCATAATTATGGTAAAAAGATTATGGCAATTATGGTTTGATGACTCTGTTATCGAATTATTAGTCAAATATACAAATATTTACGCGATTCAAAAGAACAAAGTGGGCAATGTGACAAGGAGTGAAATGAAGTGTTTCCTTGCTATACTTCTTTACAGTGGTATACTCGTAACGTAGTTCCCGAAAAAAAATGTACTACGAGTAACAGAAATCATCAGACAGTGATTTCAGTCAACCAAAATCAAAATATTTTTATTTCACATAGGCCTAGATGGGCACGTCGACCAAACTATTATAATATATAACGCCATGTCGAGGGATATATTTTTATTTATCATGAATTCATGACTCACCTCCACTGTTGTGACAATGCTCAGATAACTACCTACTGAAAGTGTCAAATTTGCAAAGTTGAGACCGCTTTTCAATATCCTAAACGAAATATTCCTAAATATGGCTCCTTTATAAGAAATGTACATCATAAATGAGGCTCGAGCATAATCAGCCTATATTGTTCCCACTGCTGGAACACATGGCCTCCTCTCTATGAGAGGGGATGGACCATAATCCACCACGCGGGCCCAGTTCGGGTTGGTAGATGTCACATGTCTTCGGATGTATTATATAGATTTTAGGAGATGCAGGGATTCAGCGTAGATAATAAAACTCAGTACTCCAACTGGGATGAACTACGAATAACGAATAATTTTATTTACAAAAGCTCTACTTTTATATACATCAACTTGATAGCATCTAGGCATAACCGATCAGTTCTCCAACGCTCGACCAATAGCGACGCGCCGCAGGGCGAGCCGCGCGCGGGGCGCGGGGCGCTGTTTCGCCGCGAAGGGATAAATAGGAGTGGCGCGAGAGGCGCGGTCCTCTAAATCAGATCCAGCCTGTCCCCTTGCTGCCCTCCCCAGCGACGCCCTAAGCCGAGGCTCGTACCCCACAGGGGGTGC
Organism: Eugnorisma glareosa; assembly: GCA_947578425.1. Taxonomy (NCBI): domain Eukaryota; kingdom Metazoa; phylum Arthropoda; class Insecta; order Lepidoptera; family Noctuidae; genus Eugnorisma; species Eugnorisma glareosa. The sequence goes on along the minus strand of OX387985.1, from coordinate 4,522,051 downwards.
CCTTAGCGAGTGGTCGCTTAGTTTATAAGTTCATTTTGCCCCTGGCTGGAGGCCTTAAATTCTAGGCATCCACAGGGATAGACCGGTTAAGCAGTAGCCAGCCTCAGAGGCTGAACTGCGAGATGCCATTCCTAAAAAAAAAAAAAAAAAAAAAAAAAGGCGCGGTCCTTTCCATCGCGCGCCGCCGTCGAGTGAAGACCGTCTGCTCTGCTGTTGCTCCGCCGTGTGTCGTCAGCGCCACGTGTTTTTTTTTTTTTTTTTTTTTTAGGAATGGCATCTCGCAGTTCAGCCTCTGAGGCTGGCTACTGCTTAACCGGTCTATCCCTGTGGATGCCTAGAATTTAAGGCCTCCAGCCAGGGGCAAAATGAACTTATAAACTAAGCAATTGTGTGTGCCCGTGCTTCCATCCTATTTCTTTATAAACCCGTCTTTTTCAAGATGCTTGCTTCTCTTTTTCTTTGCGGAACGTCATAAACGTGGTAAGGTAACTGGTTCGGTGTTGAGTGGTAATATTTTGGTTTGAAGGTATGTGGTAACTTGCTCAGAGGTATGTGGTAATTGTGTGACGGTACTATGTCACTACATCACTCCCCCCTAAGCAAAGCGTACGTTGGGTTTCACTGCGCGGCCGGATTGAGTGACGTAGGAGTCGTTCGGTGCGCTTGGGGTCGACGAACGCGACTCGACGCTCGGTGATGTGTTTTCTGTGCGCGGTACTTGCTGTGTCGCGCCTGTTGTAGTAGATGTAAACCCTTCGTTGAGTAAGTGCGCTGGCTTGAGTCTGTCTATTGAGACGACTGTAGTTCGAAGTGGCATCTGTATGGTAAAATGCTTGCTGTCACGCTGAATTACCTTGAACGGGCCGTCGTAAGGTGGGGTCAATGGACTTCGCACAGTATCATTGCGCACGAACACATGGGTACACGTCGCTAGGTCCTTGTGTACGAACGTGCTTCTGTTATTGGCGTGAGACTTGCTGCTCGGGGACATCGTCGACATTGTTTCTGTGAGCTTCCGGACGAATTCTGCGTCTTCATTTTTCGGCTGTGAAGGCACGAAGAAATCTGACGGTATTCTAAGTGTCGATCCGTAGGTAATGAGGGCCGGGCTCAGTTGAGTATCTTCCCGTAGGGCGGTACGAAGGCCAAGTAACACAGTCGGTAGTTCCTCGCTCCAGTGCGCACCGGCGCTTCGCGCCATAAGCGCGGACTTCAATGTGCGATGCCAGCGTTCAACTTGACCATTTGCTTGAGGGTGGTAGGCAGTTGTACGTATTCTTGTTATGCCGAATTTCTTCATAAGTAAGTTGAATAACGACGATTCAAACTGTCGCCCTTGATCCGTTGTAATTCGTAAAGGACAACCAAATCGTGATATCCATCCCTCGTAGATTGCTTTGGCGACGGTGTCGGCGGTGACGTCACGCACAGGAATTGCTTCCGGCCATTTAGTGCAGCGGTCGATTATTATTATTAGGTATCTGTAGTCGTTAGAGGGCGGCAGTGGTCCAACGATGTCGACGTGAATGTGTTCGAAGCGCGACGATTTTTGAAACTCGCCGAGTGGGCTGATAACGTGTCGTTGAACTTTCCCGCGCTGGCAACCGATGCATGATTTCGCCCACAAACCAACTTCTTTATTCATATTGGGCCAGAAAAACTTTGTAGACATTACTCTTCTTGTTGTTCGCACACCCGGGTGACTTAGTTCGTGTTGCGCTTTGAATGCTACTACACGATAAGCCGCTGGTAGGTATGGACGAACGTTGCCGGTTGATGTTTCACATATGATGGGTCGTTGACCTCCGGGTAATGTGATAGGCGCGAACTTGAGATTTGGGTTCGACATGCAGATCTTCAGTTCTTCATCGTTTTCTTGGTCTTGAGCGAGTTGGTTGTAGTCGATCGTGGAGTGCGACAAGTCGATTTCTTCGATGCGTGATAAGGCGTCAGCTGCTTCGTTCTTATCACCGTGAATGTACTTAATCTTCGCACAGAACTGACTAATGTAGTGAAGCTGGCGTTCTCGTCGTGGTGTGTCGCTGCTACTTGGCGTTCTTGTCAGGGCGTAAGTTAGTGGTTTGTGATCGGTGAATATTGTTAGGTCACTGCCCTCAATCAGTCGTCGTAGGTGTTGCACTGCGGTGTACATTGCTAATAATTCGCGATCGTACACGCTGTAGCGTCGCTGCGTCTCACTCATAGTTTTTGAGTAGAATGCCAGTGGTCTCCACGCGTTGTCCACTTTTTGTTGAAGAACGGCGCCGATGCTAGTGTTCGATGCGTCGGTAAATAAACATAGCGGCGCGTTAGGAATGGGGTGCGTCAGAGTTGTAGCCTCGAGTATGCTTTGTCGGCATTTTTCAAAGGCTTGTTCTGCTACTTGAGACCATTGTATCGGAGTTTTGTCGTTCTTCTTGCTGTTGTGTAGGTATTTGTTCAATTCATGTTGGTACTCGGCTTGATGTGGTAAACAACTACGGTAGAAATTTATCATTCCTAAAAATCTTCTTAGTTCTTGCACTGTTTGTGGTTTGGGATAGTCGACTATGGTTTGAATTCGTTCTTGAGTGGGTTTGATTCCTTCTGATGAAACTTCGTATCCGAGGAACTCGATGGTTTTCTTGTCAAACTCGCATTTATCGATGTTAAGACTGACGCCGTAGGTATTTAGGCGTTCGAGTACTTGTTCTAAGTGGCGGCGGTGTTCTTCCTTGTTTCTCGAGTGTACGAGCAGATCGTCGACGAAACAGAATACGTTGTCGTCGAGTCCTCGCAGAACCTCATGCATGAAACGTTGAAAAGTTTGACCGGAGTTTCTTAAGCCGAACGTCATGCAGTTGAATTCGAAGAGGCCGAATGGAGTTATTATTGCTGTTTTTTGAGCATCTTGTTTTGCGATTGGTATCCAGAAATATGCCATTTTCAAATCGAGTTTCGAGAATATTGTCTTGCCATGAAGTTGGTATGTGAAATCTTGAATTCGTGGAATGGGGTATCGGTCGGGAACGGTGACGGCGTTGAGTCTTCTGTAATCGCCACATACTCGAAGTGATCCGTCTTTCTTTTTCACAATGTGAAGTGGACTCGCCCACGGACTGCTTGACGGCTTGCATATTCCCATCTCAATCATGCGCTCGAACTCGAGTTTTGCCGCTTTATATTTGTCGGGCGGTAGAGGGCGCGGTCGTGAGTAGATCGGCGGCCCAGTCGTCTCGATGTGGTGTGTGACGTCATGCTTGGCTGGAGTTTTTAGTGTCATTGGTCGTAGTACATCTGGATATTTCTTCAGCAGGTCGTGATGAGTGTGGTCGCGGTTGATAATGTGGATTGATTCTTCTTTGTTGTTTATTTTGATGGCGTTCACACTAAGCTCAGTCACACGGTCGATAAGTTTTCTTTGGTGCAAGTCGACTAACAGTTTGTGCTGTACCAGGAAATCGGCACCCAGTATTGAAGTCTTCACATTGGCGACGACGAAAGTCCATTTGAAACTTCTTCGTAATCCTAGGTTGAGCTCGAGTGTGCGCTCTCCGTAGGTACGAATCTCTGTTCCGTTGGCTGCGTAAAGTTTGTAGCCTGCATTGTCCGCCGGTCTTGAGTATTTCTGGTTTCGAGCGGCTAATACCGATATGTCGGCTCCCGTGTCGACAAGAAATTTTTCTCGGTTGTTGATGTCGATCACACATAGGCGGTGGCTTATTTGGTTTACATCGACACCCGCCACTATCGATGCACGTTCTAGTTTTCCCGCTTTTCTCTGGAACACGGCGATTCACATTTCCGTGCCTCGTTGCCGAATCGGTAATGGAAACGGCACAGCCAGTCGGGGTCGCCGGGCTTGCAGGAGTTAACATTACGCTGTCTTGATTGTGAGCGTGAGCGGCTACGATGTGCTGAGTTTTGGCGGGAACGATGATACGATGAATGTTGATGTTTTCGAAGTTCGGCGACTTCGAGTGACAACTTCTCTATTTGTTTCGTAAGCATATTGATTTGTAGGTTTGTTATCGCGTTTAACTGCACCTCATTGACTGCTGCACTTGTTGACGGAGGATTTGCTGTGGAGACTGCGGCGACTGTGGTGGGTTCGAAATGCTCCATCATTTTGTCGGCCATCGCGGCGAGCACTTCGAGCGACGACTCGGTGTTGACGGAGAGCACGGCGCGAACTTGTGGGGGCAGCTGGTTGAGCCACATAACCTTCAGCGCCTCATCGGATAGTAGCTTGCCACTGAGATCTCGCATTTTACGCAGCAGCTGGCTTGGCTTGTTGTCGCCGAGTTCGAGACCGCTGAGTAGCTTCTGTAACTGCCGGTGATCTGACTCTTGGTACGTCGAGATGAGTCTGTCCTTGAGCGTGCTGTACTTGCCGGTGGCAGGTGGATGTAAGATTATGTCTCCGATTTGTTCTAGGTCGCTGTTGCCGAGTAGCGGGACGACGAGGTTGAATTTCTGCTCTTCACCTATCTTGCTGGCAGCAACGGCGGCTTCAAATTGCGCGAACCACAGGCGAGGATTTTGGCGCCAAAATGGTGGTAGACGTGCAGGAAGTGAGATTGTTGCCACGTCACTCTTCACTGTTGTGGCGCCCTCAGCATCGCAAAAATCGTCGGGAGTCTTCGACATGATGGTGTTCTTCTATTTCTCTAGTGGATCTTGCAGGAGTTTGATGATCGAGGAGCTCAGGCTTAGTCTTCCAGGTCGTGTTCTTGTACTTATTGTTCGCGGGGTCACCAATTTAGGAGATGCAGGGATTCAGCGTAGATAATAAAACTCAGTACTCCAACTGGGATGAACTACGAATAACGAATAATTTTATTTACAAAAGCTCTACTTTTATATACATCAACTTGATAGCATCTAGGCTTAACCGATCAGTTCTCCAACGCTCGACCAATAGCGACGCGCCGCAGGGCGAGCCGCGCGCGGGGCGCGGGGCGCTGTTTCGCCGCGGCACTCAATCGCCGCGAAGGGATAAATAGGAGTGGCGCGAGAGGCGCGGTCCTTTCGGTCGGTCGGGGACTACTTCGCCGCGCCGATAGCTCCCGAGGAAGACGCTGTATTTTTCTCGCCTGGGGCAGTCAGACGCGCCATCCTGAGGACGAAGCCTAGGAAGGCCCCCGGTGCGGACGGTATCACCAACGCAGTGCTGCGCCAATTGCCGTACCGTATGGTAGCGGCGCTGGCGCGCCTGTACACGGCGATACTGCGCACCGGGACCTTTCCTGCCTCGTGGAAGGAGGGGCGCGTCATCATGCTGCCCAAGGCGGGGAAAAACATCCTGAAGCCGGAGAGCTATCGGCCTATCACATTGCTGCCCACCATCTCCAAGGTGTTTGAAACACTCCTGTTGCGGCATCTCCAGCCGCACATCAGCCCGCGGCCCGAACAGTTTGGGTTTAGGTCGGAACATAGCACGACGCTTCAGCTGTCGAGGGTACTGCACCATCTGGCTCAAGCTATGAACAAGAAGGAGTATTCGGTTGCAGTATTCCTCGACATGGAGAAGGCCTTCGACCGCGTGTGGCACGATGGCCTCGTATATAAGTTGGCCACGTCCGACGCGCCTCGCCGTGTTGTAAAGGTGGTCCAGTCTTTTCTTTCAGACAGGAGCTTCCGTGTGGTGGTTGAGGGAGCGCTCTCTAGCGCCCATCCGGTGATGGCCGGCGTTCCGCAGGGCAGCTGCGTTTCGCCGGCGTGTTACTCACGTTACACCGACGACATCCCCACGACGCCAGAGGCGACGCTCGCGCTGTATGCCGACGACGCCGCGTACATTACCACCTCGCTCAACGCGAAGTACGCGGCGGTCAAAATGCAGCGCGCGCTAGATCTGCTGCCTGACTGGCTGTCTAAATGGCGGCTGTCGGTTAACGTGGGTAAGACGCAGGCGATGGTCACCGGATCAGTGCCCCTCCCACCACCCCTGACTCTACAAGGCGCCGACGTCGATTGGTCGCCCCGGGTGAAGTACCTGGGTGTCACCATCGACCGTCGGCTCACCATGGGCGGTCACGTCCGCCAGGTCGCGGCGCGGGCTGGCATAGCCCGTCACCAGCTCCGCCCAGTGCTCTCGTCCCGTCTGCCGGCGCGCGTCAAGTTGGGCGTATATAAAACCTATATACGCTCGATACTGACGTACGCCGCTCCCGCTTGGTACGTCCTCGCGTGCGAGGGCCACAGGAAGCTCCTCCGCACGCAACAAAATTTTGCGTTGCGGACTATCGTCGCCGCCCCTCGCCACGTGAGGAACGACGTCATCCAGCGGGATCTCGGGATCGAGAGCCTGGACGCCTTCATCCGGCGCCTCGCGACGGGAATGTTCGCGCGTGCCGACGCATCTGCTTGGCCCCACGTCAAGCACATAGCGCCCTGGCATGCGCGCCCCCCTGACGCGAGGCGCCCCCTCCCCCGCGACCTGGTAGCGGACATTGACCCCCCCCCCCACCGGATTGACGCCCAGGTAAGCTGCCCCAGGCTACACGCAGCTTACCTGAACAATATGACTCTACAACTCACATACACTCAGCTGTGTGGCGTGTTCTAAGTTAATATAGGCACGTCGCGCAGCTACACCACACATGCACCTCTCTACACACACGTAGACTCACAATGTGGGGGCGCGGCGCGGGCTCGCGACCCACACCAACACTGGGCGGTGTTACACAGTACAATACCGCCCACACACTCATAACGGCTTCTTAGTCCGGACCGCGACCGGCTAGCTCTGGAAGCGGGGCGGACGGGAGCCCTACATCCTTCATAGGTGCGTCGAGTCGGTACCTCTGTCGCTGGTCGTCCTCCGCCGGGCCTCCTCCGGGTAACCGGGGGTCTCACCTGGCGGGGACAGACCGCCGAGGTGCCGTGAAGAAAGCAGCGCTATGAGACAGCGCTGTGGCGCGCCTACTGAAAACTTCACCGCAACCACACACACAGGCGTGCGTTGTCTCACGCACGCCAACAGGCCCAGCCTTCTTAAGGCAACGCAACGACGGGCCCGTTTTAACGGGCCGAGGTATGGCCTCCGCGGCCAGGGGGCAGAGCCCCGTGACCGCCTGCCGCGCCCCCTAGCGGGGGCGCAGCGACATCCTACGAGCGCGGTCCTTTCCATCGCGCGCCGCCGTCGAGTGAAGACCGTCTGCTCTGCTGTTGCTCCGCCGTGTGTCGTCAGCGCCACGTGTCCATCTGCGTAGTCCCGGAGTGTGAAGTGAAGATGCCGAGGGAACTGGTGTTAAGCTTGCTCTGCCTGCTTGCCTCTGCTTACAAAACCGCTTCTTTCGAAGCGAAATGGCCGGCGTGTGCGGTGTTGTGATGACGCCGTACTGTGCCCGTGCTTCCATCCTATTTCTTTATAAACCCGTCTTTTTCAAGATGCTTGCTTCTCTTTTTCTTTGCGGAACGTCATAAACGTGGTAAGGTAACTGGTTCGGTGTTGAGTGGTAATATTTTGGTTTGAAGGTATGTGGTAACTTGCTCAGAGGTATGTGGTAATTGTGTGACGGTACTATGTCACTACAAGATGATTATCATATATAGATGGTTCTAGGACATGCCGGTTTCCTCACGATGTTTTCCTTCACCGTTATGAAAGCAGTGGTGATGAAATAAATTACACAAAGTAATGCGCCTGCCTGGGTTCGAACCCACGATTTCCTGTGCGTAAGTTGGGGCCGCCTCCACTGGGCCACCGCTGCTCTCATTGCATACCCTCAGTAAAATCCATTTGCATCCTAAAACATGTTTTGTTACTTACCATACTCCTACATAGACTTGTTTATTAATTAACATTTTTCATTTGGATAATAAAGCCTTTTTCAGAGTAATAACCGTGTTTCTTTAATTTAAAATAGGATACAATCGATAAAGGGGTAGTTATATGAGCGTTAACCTACCCGCCTATTACTACTGATCGTTAAAACGATCCGCATTTTCAGAGCTTTTCTGAAAACTCAGTTTTTTTTTGGTATTTTTCCATGTTTACTATATGCATCAAGGTAACAATACTAAAAAATTACTTTGATTCGAGATAAAAAAAAGTTTCAGTAACAACTGGGTTAAAAAGACTCGGCATCGAACGAGTTCGTACAACAGCATACAACCCAAAGGCGAACGGCATGATCGAAAGACTACACCGTACCCTAAAAGCTGCTATTATGGCAAAATGTTCAAATAGTACACAATGGTTACGGGAATTACCTCTAGTACTCCTAGGGTTACGCTCGGCAGTTAAATTAGATCTGGGATACAGTCCATCACAATTTTTATACGGCAATAGTCTCAGACTCCCAGGTGACCTATTTAATCCAAAGCCTACAACAAATATTAACGAGAGCGACTACATCAAACGCTTAACTAATTCATTGAATTCATTGTCATCCGTTCCCAGCCTCTCTCATTCAAGTTCACATAGCAACAACAATAGCGTATTCGTTCATAAAGACTTATCCATTAACACTCATGTGTTTGTTAGGAACGAAGCACGGCGATCTTTGGTACCACCGTACGAAGGTCCTTATAAAGTCATAAAGCGACATCCAAAATTTTATACTTTAGACTGTAACGGCAGGCAAGTCACAGTATCACTTGATCGTCTAAAACCAGCTTACCTATTAGACTTTGATAACGTGTCGGTCCCACGCCAAGAGAGCCAAATAACGCCACCCGACACCGTCCCACATCCGGCAAACGTTACGACTTCATGCGACACCTCAAGCACTTCGACACCGCCGGTTACAACGAAATCGGGCCGCATAGTTAAGAAGACCGTGAGATTCGACATGTGAGCCGCCACCAACGACGTTATCAACGGTATTCTTAACCGTCTCACATCAACAAACGCTCACTATCGTCGCACTCATTCGTCACACCAGTCAGCAGTCCTGTCAGACAACATGGGGCAGCCAGCTAGCAAGATGACCATCGTAGCGCAGAACAGCGCAGCCGCCGGCAACAACAACAAGGCCTTGGTGGAAGATGAAACACTCAACATTACCCACAAGATGTCGCTGGCCGCAGTCATCCTAGTCAGCACAGCAGTAACCCTATGTATACTCTACGTGGGGTGGCGCTACTGCAGGCGCCGCATCGAAGCCGCCGTCGAGACCCGAATCAGCCGCGCGATAACACAGCGTGCTGTCGGCGTACCATCAGGGATGCCCAACCTTCAAACAAATATCGCGAGTGCAAACCTCAAACAAGCATACGGTGTAGTGTAGTGCAAACAATGTGTGACGAAAGCCTGTGAACGTTATAATATAAGTAAAACAATTTTATTGTTCGCAATTTCAATTTGTTTATTTTTATAAAAGTAATGTGTTTATTGTCAAAGTTAGTACATAGCTTATATAGTTTATAATTTTGTATTCTCTGGGGTAGTAACTAATTCAAACTTAATTGTAAACCTAATCTAAGGGGGGAGGATTGTAGCGCGTAGGCATATTAAACATCCTTAATCTTCGGCATTGTATGACGTAGCTCGTAAGTTAGATTTAAGTTCTCCCAACCGCTGTACACATAAGTACATAACTTCACCTTCACCAGTCGTTCAGTAAACCTCCAACAGAGAACACGCCTTTTATTTGCCAAACCTTCTGATACTTACACACACGCAGTCACCTTATCGGCAAACTGTCAAGATTTAAAAAGATATAACGTTTAATTACTTTAGTGTAAATAAATTATTATTTATTTGGCCTTTATTTACTTTAATGCAGCCAGTATCAACATCTCAGTCATACCTAATTATAAAACATGTGTTCATGTCGGACGCCAGAATTTCAAGCTACTACAATCTGTCAAATATCTTTAATAGATTTTCAACTTTATCGTTGCAGCATTAGGTTCAAGGTTATTGGGAAAAATTGACAGTTAGGGTAGCTTGATGTGCCGGTGCCGGTGGATGCGCAAGGGTAGCCCGCGAAATTTAAATTTTCTTACGTTTATTGCAATTAGCAGGTCAGTGTCAGGTTGTATGTTGATGAAAATATGAATCGCGCCAGTAACACGTATGGAGTTACAGAATTATAATCATTCAAATCATCAATACAACCCTCCAAGTTCATATAATCTCAAAAAGTGACTTTTACATGAAATAGCTATTGAATGTGATTATATGAACTTGGAGAGCTGTATTGATGATTTAAATGATTATAATTCTGTAACTCCATACTTGTTACTGGCGCGATTCATATTTTTATCAACATACAACTTGACACTGACCTGCAAATTGCAATAAACTTGAGAAAAAATAAATTTCGCGGGCTACCCTTGCGCATCCACCTTAACTAAGATCACGATTATTTTTTTATCATGCCGTAGTAGGTCGGAAGTTTTCGTTGAGTCTAATTTGATGGCAATACAAATAAAACAAAATCTGAGATTACAATCATTTATTCACTTCCAAATGAGATTGAAATGAACTTTGTCGATTAATCGACAATTAATGGAAAAATTTATCGACAATCGATTAGTCTACAAATAACGCCAAGTCCGACTCTTGTATAAACCTAATAGAAAATGTATCCATTTTCCCGATAAAAAAAATATAATCACAATTTTTTTGAAGCCATTTTTTTATGTGACTGGCGACACTGATAATCCTTAAGGTCACGTCAAGATCAATTAGAGGCAACAATAAATCCGTCGACAAGGGAAAGATGAAAATATAATTATTTTAGGCTTAGGACATCCAATTTTTAAAATATTGGAAAAAAAAACTTGAGTGGATAGTTTTTGGACACTCAGAACATTTCACAAAATTCAGTTGCCGTATGAACTTAATACCATAGTAATAATAATAGTACAGCTTCGTGTACATACACAGCGACGAAAAATTTGAAAATCTTTTAATGCAACCACTATTTACATTTTTTTCTCATAAGTATAGGCGAAAGTGGTCAAAAAACCTGCGTTTAGATAGGTACCTAAGATCAGGACTATTTTTTCTTATACCGTGGTAGGTAATTCAAGTTTTTGTGCAATCCTATTTGATGGCAAGACAAATAAAAAAAAATCTTATCTAAAAGATTAAAAAAATAAATTAAGAAACTTATCAACCCCCCCTTTTTTTGGTCGGGGGACAAAATCTTTCACAAAATTTATTCACTCCCAAATGAGACTGAAATTAACTTTGTCGATACCAGCAAATAATGCCAAGTCAGATTCTTGTATAAATTGAATAGAAAACTTATCCATTTTCACGATAAAAATAATATAATCACCTTTTTTTTCCGTCTTTTCGACAACCCACTCTTTGGTAGATATCTCCTTATTATACAATTCAAGCATCTTAAACAAATAGTTGCTATCAAAATCGAAATAGCCACACAATTTTAGAGCCATTTTTGTTACTTCCTTAATGTCAAACACTTCTACGTTACTGGCGACACCGATTGTATTTTGGAGCCAATCGTAAGTTTTTTTGTTAAGGCAAGTATAAAATAGTGCGCCATTTTGGACGCCGTGACACTTCAGTAAAGGTAACTCTGTAGCTAGCTTAATACAGTTAGAAATATGCCATTGAATTTTTTCAACTTTTTCTGTACTTAACTTCCTGATCGGATGACGAATATGTCCTATGCGTACATTTTTGATTTCTGAATCTTTATCGTAATGGAAATCTGTTCCTGTACCAGCGGTTTGTACAAGACTATATTTTGCTGACCGAGTATTACAAAACTCTTCACTTAAAACTATGTCTTTTGTAACTCTATCACAATCAGACTTATTGACTAAATCGTCTTTCACAATATTTTCATCACTTGGGTTAATACTAGTCCCTTCATTAATTTGTGCAACTTTTTGGACGACTGCGGCCTTCGATTCATCTATGTCGATTACGGCCTTCGATCTATCTATGTCGATTACTGCCTTCGATTCATGTTTGTCGATTACAGCCATCGTTTCCCCTGTGATGATTACGGGTGTCGGATCACCTGAGTTGATTGCGACTTTTGATTCATCTTTGTTGATTACGTCCACCGCATCATTTAGTTTGATTATGGCGTTCGAATTATCTATGCTGATTACGGTCATCGATTCACCTTCCTTGATTGCGGTGTTCGAATCGTTTTTGACGATTCCATGTACGGGTTCTGTGTTGACTCCTACCATTAAGTTTAAGATAGCTTCATTATTAATTTGTAAAATATCATCGTCATCAACATCTTTGCATGCGTTGACTATTTTAGCATCATTGGCGAAATTTTCCTTTAAATTTTCTGGTAAATCAATTTCTTTCCTATAAATTTGAAAAGAGTTTTCAGCACTTTCTAATTCTTCTTCTTTATAATCAACACAAATAACATATTCAGCCTTTTCCGAATCAACATTATTTTCCTTTTGAGTATCTTGCGCATTACCACCAGCTCTCTTCATATCAATAAATTGATTATCATTATTATCAATAACCACGTTCCCATTACCACTATTATTCTTACTATTCCTATTTTCAGTCACATTCGAGGCGGAATCATTATTAATAATACTATTGTTCCTAATCCCAGCTGTACTAGTCTTATCTTTATCATATAAGTATAGAAAGTTAGATAGGTTTACGCCTTCTTCACCGGGAAGTAGTTTAGGTACTTTGGCATTCGCGTTGTTGTTGTTATATTCTTCAACACTACTATCGTCACTGTCATAAGGTCCCAATTCGTTACTAATTGGTAACGCTTCTGAAGTTTCATCGTGAGATACATTAGCAGTCGTATTTTCAGTAGAAACTAGAATATTGTCTGTTTCTGTAATTTCATTAGTATCTTCAAAAACTTCATATTTATCATCACCATCATCATATTTAATTTGTCTATCAAATAGTTCATCTGAGTTTAATTTAGGTTCAATGAGAGTTTCGCTAGTGAAATCGTCGAGATTTACAGTAGCTTGAGTTTTGCGTCTAACAGCGTTGTCCGGCCTGTTTAGACGTTTGAACCGATAATATTTGCTGAGAGTTATAATTCTGAAAGTAGAAGAAAGAAAAAGTAAGTATTTTAGTATTAAAAAAAAAAGTACTTATTCAATATAGTATTTAAAAAATACTATATTGAAGTGTTCTACTAGAAAAAATACAGTAATAAAGGAGTTAACTCATAAACTACTCAAGCAAAGTTAATTAAATTCATATGGGACCAGTGCGCTTCATTTAGTAGAGCAAAACTCTTTTACATATACAGCCGAACATAGAACCTCCTCCGTTTTTGAAGTCGGTTAAAAAGAGGTCTACACGGCCTGCGAAAATCTGTGGATTTTAAATGCGTTCCAAACTAAAAATGTCCGATAGGTTCTAATTACACCTAGTATTGTCCATGCTGTTAGGCAGTAGAAATAAGTACTGTGGTTGAACCTCAGACTAACTTTGTAGTAAAGAGTGCTATGTACCAATACAGACATTAAGCCTGGAATCCCTGAAGAGATATGCAGAAGTGTACCGTCACATACCATATCATATTAATTAAGATAACATGTTAATTCAACGTTAAAATCCCTTACAAGGTTTTGTCTCTATATACACCTGCATTCCCGTTCACCCCGTTTTACCCGGTACCTATTGTGGAGCCAGCCTATTGCCATCAACGCTTCGGCTGCTTACTGAGAAATTGCTTACGGAAAAACCTAATAATCCTTTTTCGGAAATCGAACCCGACCCCTAGATCAACAAAGCAGTCTACCATAACTACTAAACGGAGTAATAGATACATAATACTTACGTATGCTCATGATCATACATGATACCCAAGAACGCATCTTTCACATGCTCCCTGATTTGATCGCCCAACTTGCTTTCAGCTGGACTGGAGCCAAACTTTATTCTCATATTGATTTGGTCGACAACATTCTCCATATATAACTTTTCCTTCGCATTCAAAATCTTATTAAATGTAACTTCGTACTCTTCATACAAAGACTTGACAAACTTCAACATGTTCATTAAAAATAGTACTTTGAATTGCATATTTTTAATTGTCTTTAGACTATCGCCAGTACCATTCGTGGAGAAGATGTAAGATTGTAAGTTTTCACTATTTATTATTTGATTGCAATTAGTAATTGTTGCGGTGTTTTCTTTGTTTTCAAATACTATGGGTGTTGGTGGGTTGAATTTCTTCGGTAGCTTCAGTAAGTCTATTGACCTAAAATTGCAAGGGTATATTATAATTTACATATTTTAAGTGAATTAATTAAAGATTGCATGGCATTGTGGCAGAACCAAGCGCACTTAGAGCGGTTTAGACTAGCGTATTTTGTAGCGCGTATAAGCTCGTTCGAAATCCGCATGTGGCAGGCGTATACGCGTCTACACGCGCGCAAAAAAACGAGCTTATAAGCGTCGAAAATACTATAATCTGCAACCGCCCTTAGCCCCACACCGGAGTATTCACCGGTAATGTAACAATTCAAATTCTTTTTGAGCATTAGATTACAAGACTTCGTGTTACAAATAGTATCATTAAAAGTTGTACACTGTAATCATAATTTATAATATCATAATAATTTATAATTTAATTTAATCAATTAATTTTCGAATCATCATAGCCTTTTAACAAATTACAAACAAATTTTAACCAATGATATCCAAGCAAAACAAAACACTGATTAAAGTGATTCTATTTTGACCTAAAATAATCAATTGCAGGCGGCACTCTAGAATAAACACATCCATTAGGTCAAAATAAAACAATTTAATCAGTGTTTTTTTTTGCTTGGATATCTTTGGTTAGACGTACTGAACGCTGTGTTAAAATTTGTCCATCTATTTTAATGGGACCTCATAGATATGGGTAGAAAAGAAAAGGTCTTAAGAGGGCCCTTCCCGGCGCGTCTATCGTCAATGCGAGCATGATCGAAAAGCTTGTTTCATCCAGAGCCACAGCGGCGATTTTCTTTCAACTCCCCTGTCTTACCCCGCCGCGACCCCGCACCTCATACCGCCTAACGCGATGACATTGAACGAAAAATAGTGTTCGAAAATTTCTTCAACTTGTTCCAGGAAATACGTGTTTTTGAATAAGTCTTACAAGTGTGTGAAATAAAAAAAATGTCATTAAGAATCTCCATTACATGTGCAAGGTTTCTTTCGTGATGATTTCTTTACTTTTAGAGTTTATGAGTACATTATAAACGGCCAAAGTTCAGGTAAAATTTGTGCAAAACAGCCATTTTTGGAGGCATATACTGAATTTTTTTCTACATTTTTTTATTTTTTGCTCCCATAGAAACCTAGATATAGTGCACAAAATACCTATTAGTTCAAAAAAATCAAAGATAGATGTATAACAACTGCATAATCACGTACGAGCGTTTGTATGAAAAGTATGACGGGTTGCCGCTCTTAAACTAACAATAGTGTTCATTAGCCATATCCTACCTTATGGCATGTAATACAATTTGTAACAATTTCTTGTTTCTCTGCAAACTAGAACTTTGATTGTTACATTACAGGCAAACGCTGCGTCTATTTGTAAAGTAATGCTCAAAATCAAATCATGGATTTATTACATTACTTTACAGGCGAATGTTCCGGAGCGCATTTAAAAACATGTAACAAAATATTAAACTTACATATAATCCCAAAAAAAGCGAGCTTCGACAGTCATTTGGGTATCCAGGTATTTATTTCGGATTTGTCTACATATAGGAATTTCCTCCTGTGAGAACATACATCGTACGGTATCTTTCTTGCTACCTAATGTTTGCATAGCAAAAGTCACGAATTTTCTTTGTTTCTTGTTAATTCTTCTATCATATTTCAACGATTTGCAAGAAGCATCTGAATTTAATAAGTCCCAAATGCTCTGCAAAATTTCCATCCGGAAAGGTAAGCGTAATTTCAAATCAGCGTTTTCTGGTTTTTGACGCTCAATGCTAAATCTAGTTTGTGTTGGGAGCTCAGCTTTCGGTTTTGAAGGTTTCGATGGCAAAACCTTAATTTTTCCTGGCTCAGTCGTATTCACGATGGTATCAAATGAAACATCTTCAAGTAGTAGTTGCATCGTCTTTTCAACTACAATATCGCTTCCGGGCACAAATGGAGGTGGTGAATTAGTTTCTTTCGGTTTCTTTGGTACTGGGACCGTGACCGGGTTTGAGTTTTGCGTTTTTGTTCTGTGACTTGTGAGGCCGAAGCCTGCTCCTCTGGGCTGAAAATGGTTATAACACATTGGCGATCGTTGGTCAAAGCTCAGAGTAAGAACCAACATAGAGGAATTGATTAGAAATAATATAACATAACATTTATGGCAAGCATTAGTTACCGTCACGCCTGTATTCCCCGAAGTGTTAGGCAGAGGTGTACCTAATGGTACACCAACATTTCGACAGTTATGTTTATCTCCCATGTAATAGGGGGCGAGCCTATTGCCATCGAACGGGCACAAATCCAGGCTCCGCGCTAATACTGAGAAATACTTGATCGAAAACCTAATAACACTTTGTCGGACTGGGAATCGAACCCAGAACCTCATGCTCAACAGTAGCCTTTACTTTAATAGGTTTTTGGAAAAAAATAATTGTCAGCTAGAAAAAAAATACAATTCTCATATTTTATTTTTATTATGCCTGTCCTTGCCCCATCTCAAAAAAAAAAAAGAAAAACAAAAAAAGGAAAGAAAAAAAAAAAAAAGAAAACTTACCCTACTGTGTTTCCTTAAAACAGCAGTTAGTCGATTTTAGGTCGAGATTATAAAGGTCACAGACACAGAAGACAGAAGGTGACAGAAAGAAATAAGGCAAAATTGAAGAAGGGAACTTATCGACACCTGCAAGGAATAACATTGTAACTCAGTTTTAGGCAATTTTAAGTTACAATCATATTCATGCTAGACAAATTCAGTTTATTATTTATTTTATTTTTATTACAAAACGGGCCTGCTCTTGACCTCGATCACACCTGAAGACAAGTAATGGACGAGGTATATGATGGAACGAGCGTACCCAGAAGATGCCTGTTCACTCTTGCTTTGAAGGCAGGCGGGTTAAATGGTTAAATGTGGCAGGGAACTCAGATGCCAGCAGAGAGTTCCACACTTTGGCTATGCACACAATAAATGTGGAGGAGAAGCGCTGAGTACCGACTCGTCGGGATATCAACCAAGTGTGGATGCTTTTGCTCCTAACCTAGTCCTTTGTTAAAGGATTCTTTATAATGTAATTGAGGGTCAGCTGCAATTAATAAGAATTTCTGTGGCATATAACAACTAAAAAACCAGATTACTGAAAAATCACGCTCTAATTAAATTCGGGGTTTACAAGGTAAAACTTGGTTACATCATTCATGTTGAGATTATACATGTATGTGAGAATGATAAGGAGCGTCTTCGTACTAGTTCGTACCTGACTACTCGAAAAGAAAAAAATATACTATACAGCGTGTAACAGAAAGGGTATAATCATATGGAAGACTGTGGTACGGACCATCAAACTGAACAACTTTCTCTATGGGACCACCATCGAAATCGTAAAAAAATAATCAGCTGTCCCATACATTTGGGTCGAGTAGGTATTGAAATTTTGTATAGGACAGCTGATTATTTTTTTACGATTTCGACGGTGGTCCCATAGAGAAAGTTGTTCAGTTTGATGGTCACACTTATTCAGTTCTGTTCAGGTTTTGTTTTGTCCATAGAAAACAACGATTTTGTATTATGGAGATCCGTACGCATCCGTTCAGCATTCCGCGTCTATTCGTACGCGTACGCATCTCCATACAAAATCGTTCATGTCTTTTAAAGTCCATAAATCTTAATCAAGTCACATGAGGATCGTGCAGATTAGTGTCTGAGATTGTCTTTTAAAGAAAGAACCACACAAATTTGAGTGGACCTGTCCAGTCAGTGCAAGCATTTGTCAGTTATGGTGTAGATCACGGAGTAAATACCCCGTGGTGTAGATCGAATTATAACTCAAGGAGCTCAACGACACGACGAACAATACCAAAGAAAGGACATGTGGGTAGGCTGCATAAAGTACCCAAACTAACAGATGTCATTAAAATATAATAAGTACTCTCCTCTAAAGTTACGAAACATGAGTTACAATGCTATGCCTTGCAGGTGTCGATATTTAAGCCAAAGTACATACTAAATACGTTAGTTAATCTTGGCCTAATGGGTGGGTTATGAATGTGATCGATATAACCTTACACGGTTTCTATGTTAGTTATTACTCCGAGTCATTCATTTTTATCGTATACAGAGTAAAATTGAAATAACTGAATACCTCGTAAGGGGTCACTGTACTCGTCATAATGAACCACTTTTACAATTAGACGAACTCTGAATTCGCGAAAAAAACAGCTGCTCCATACGTTTAAGTGTGTATACAGGGTGTAACAAGACCCTTCACGAAGCCGTCAACCAAGCATTATGTACATCAAACTAAGTAACTTTTGTAAAGTAGCTGGGAAACGACTTCTTTTTTGGGGTGCAAAATCACATTTTAAGGTAGAACTAAATGAAACACACTCAAAACATTATGCCGATGGATGGATTGAATATTACGGGGGTCGTGGAGGTGTTTAAAGTAAAAACCTTACATTAAAAACCAATATCTCGGTAACTAGAAGGTTCCCAGGTATGGTCTAGAACAAAAAAATTATCGCAATGACGGGGAGAACAAGTGCCTTTCGGCTTCGTTAAGGGACTTGTTACACCCTTAATAAAAGGCGTTAAAAGACCCTTAACGAAGGCGAAAAGCACTTGTTCTTTCCGTCACTGCGTCCATTTTTTCTTGTTCCTAACCATGCCTGGGAACGTTTTAGTTACGAGATATTGTAGCCCAAGTCCTAACCCCAATTCCCAGTTCCAGTTCGAGACAAATTTGTTTTTCATACAAGTTTTAAATGTTGTAACTTTACTTAAAATACCTTCATGACCCCCCCCCGCATGTTTTGACGTGTTACAATGAGCGATACCAAAAAACGTGATTATTCACACCTATCAAATGTCCGTTTCCCAGCAATATTTTTTGCGCAGTGTTGCGTAGTTTGACGTAATAAATAATAATATTCCATTTATTTCAGGTATCCAAGACCCATAGATAAATACCCTAAATATACATAGGTACTAATAACATTGTTATTAGTATAAGCAACTAAAACTATGTTAGAAACACTTCACTTGCACGATGTATACAGAATGCTTGGTTGACGGCTTCGTGACACCTTCGTTTACACCTTGCTTTCTTTTTTGTATCGTTAGTACACACGGCTACCCATCAAGCTATACATTTACATTGTAAGCTGACCACGTATTGTACGGAAATCCCATACAATGCGAGATCAGCATAAACTGGAAATGTAAAGCTTGATGTGTAAATAACCTGGTGTGAAGAGTTTTTATGCCACCCATGGGCTTCTGACTTAGCTTTACATACCGTCGAGAAATATCTCTCAGGCATGCTGGTTTCCTCACGATGTTTTCCTTCAACGAAACAAGTAATACTTTTACGATACGCACATGAATCCGAAAAATCAGAGGTCTTGGGGTCTTGGTTTTGGTTTCGAACTCAAGACCTATGACTTGGCACTCCGACAGTAACACTACTAGACTATCGCCTTTTATAAGCAGCCTATAATGTTCCCATTTCTGGTACACCAGCCACACAGGCGTCATAAATCGACCACGTGAGCCGCAATCCACCACGTGGGTCATAATCTACCAGGAGGGCCTATTGCGGGTTGGTAGAATTGTTTGGTTCTACTAAAAGCCGGTCTAAGAGGTTTTCAGCTATCCCAATAACACCAAGTATAACTTACCTCAGAGCGCACGACAAATCGAGAAGTATGAGCGACGAAGGTGAATGGTACCGGCCCCACGTAGAAGGGGATAAGCAGAGGTGGGTGATGGTGGGTACTTACTATCTCCAAAGCTGGCATTAATGGCTCGGTTATGCCGTCGCCTCTCGCTCCTAACGCACCGCCATTCCAACCCATACCGAGCATCATTCTGAAATGGTACATTTATTTATTTATTTGGTACACCAACAGCAGTACATACTAAGAGTTAATGTGAAACAATAAAATAACATAAAAGTGCTGGTATGTACGCCTATTACAGTCTACAAACAACATAATGTTCTTAAAAAGTAATAGGGCTTGATTCAGAAAGCAGTACTTCTGCACACGGCGCGTATTGTTAGGAGGTTCCTCTCACAAGAGTCCTGACCATCGGTAGCTCGGACCCTGTTCCCGATGCCGGTGGGCTACTATTTTTAATAGTTTTAAATGTTTTTTATTTTTATTACTAAAAATATTTAAAAATGTAAATAATGTGTAAAGAAGACAAATGAAGAAAGTAGTAGAAACAAATAATACAATTTCAATACAATATAAATGAGATGATAATTATGAATTATAATGATTGTGGTATGAGTTTGATATCTAAATATTTACATATTTTTTAGCTAGTTGAAAACATTGAAACACTAATCTTATTCGTTCGCTGATGCACACACAGAAAACTACTTCGCGATCATGCGCAAGATAATGGCATCTACATATAATACGCATACTCAGAAGAATCAAGAATAGCATTCTGAAGGTTTATCAAGCTCCATGTCACACATAAACCTTGACAAATCTCCAAAAAAAAAATCAGTTTCAAACTGTATGTGTGTGCCTTATTGTAATTGTTTCTACTAACATAGTTTTAAGGCTATTTGTAAGAATAGCGACCTTCGATGCCTGACTGTTGGTTCTAGATAAGGCCCTCTTAAAAGTTAGAACAAGCCGTATCGTGTCGTAACTGGTCTTAAATATTCAGCGAATATCCTAGTATACCAGGCTGAAACGTTTGACCAAAGGAGATTGGGCCAAATTGCCTCAGCGTCCAATAGCGTTAAGATATATACCAATGGATAGATCTCGTTAAGAAGCACATTTCGTATTATGGCGACTTCTCTCGATTCAGAGTCAGAGAGGAGCTACAGAACTCTAAATATGAGAAATTAAGTTAAATTAAATACTGTTATTTCGTTAACTTATTAACTTGCATTGATACTGCACGTTTCAAACATCATATTACAAGCTTATAAACGTCTTTTCCAAAACATTGACATCTTAACTGCCGTTTTAGGAACAAATCCTTAAAATAACAGTAGGTTGGATGGATCGTTAATTCTACCCCATCGACCAATAGCGTTAAGATACGATTAATGGATTGATCTCTTCAAGAAGATTTTTTTTTGCTTTGACAACTTTTCTCGATTCAGAGTAAAAGAGGTACGGTTCGGTACTCAATCAACTAACTAGTCAGATCAATAGAACCAAACAGACTACGAAGTAGCAAAAGTTGTATGGTAGCAAATGTTCTCATTGAAAGCTCTTTCGAATGGTGTATCGCTTATTGCTATTCGTTACCCAGAACATCTTAACTTGGGTGCCCAATTACACAATTTAGGTCACTAATTCCGAACAGAAACGCAGCCAAAAGTGGTGCAAGTAGCAAAAATTCTCTTTAAAAAGCTCTATCTAATAGTGTATATTTTATGACTATTATTTGCCTGTAAACTTTGGTTGTAAATAAAGTCTTAACTTCGGTGTCCAACTACTGACCTATTGGGGTCAATAACTCTGAACGGAACACGAATTGGCGAAAGTTGTTTAATGGCAGTGGTTTTTCTTTATCCAATAGTGTATATCTTATTGCTATTGGTTACCCAGAAATTCTTAACTTTGGTGTCAATTAGACACAAATTTAGGTCAATAATTCTGAACAGACTACGAATTAGCAAAAGTGGTGCTAGTAGCAAAAGTTCTCCTTTAAAAGCTATATCTAATGATGTATGTCTTATGGCTATTGGCTGCCAAGAAAATCTTAACTTCGGTGTCCAAATAATCAGCTAATTAAGTCAATAACTCTGAACGAACTGCGAATTAGCAAAAGTTATGTTAGTAGCAAAAGTTGTCATTGAAAAGTTTTCTCTAATTGTATATGTTATTGCAATTGGTCATCCAGAAAATCTTAACTTCGGCGCTCAAATAGTTACCTATTTATGTCAATAACTCCGAAACGACAACGAATGGGCGAAAGTCGTGTTACTAGCAAAGGTTCTCCTTGAAAAGCTCTACGCAATGGATTATAGGTTACCTTAATTGGTTGCCAAGAAAATTTTAACTTCGTTTTCCAACTAATTACCTATTTAGCTCAATAATTCTGACCATACTGCGAATTGCCAAAAGTCGTGTTAGTAGCAAAGGTTCTCCTTGAAAAGCTCTTTTCAATAATGTATATCTTAAAGCTATTGGACCTTGGGGCAGATGCCTATACATCGAAGCCCATTCTCCTTTGTTTCTGATAATTCCACTACCACACACACAATGTACCAATACATTCCACTGCTTCGGGGAAACATCCCTAATCCTAGATCTATTTCTATGTTTGTGTAGATATTTTTGGATTGACAAGCTACTGACCTCATAGCCTTATCACTTTGTACAGGCACAGACATTGCCTCTCTAAGCTTTTCATTTCTGAGCGTAGCCACGCTTGGCCGACTCGGGAAAGTGTTCTTAGGGCTTTGGCTGATCTCGCTCGATGGTCTTCTGAAAACATCATAAAGTTACATGACAGAATCACTTGGGCCCTATCAGAATAGCATGCATGCTAGCATGCTGAAATGCCTTTTGGTCTCGTACAGGACCAATTTAGTTTAATCTTTGTCTTATTTTTTAATTATTTCCTTTGGTTGTGCTTTTTTTATTGAATTTTATGTTATTGTTTTGCCGTGTGAGTCAAATAGTTTTTCTTTCTTTTTTCTTTCTTAATAATATCCTAAGACCGCTTTGCGTGGTCACGGAAGCCATGTTCAACGGAGACTAGCCAAATATGCGCGTACGCAGGTGATATTGCAGTACATAAATGTGTGCGCTAACACAGCTGTCCTTTTTTTTTGACTGTCTTAATTCTACAGTGTGAATTTTTCATGTAACTAACGAAACTATGAGGTATACTGAAAAACATTCAAAGGAGTCTCGGTCTCGAATAAAACTGCATAATTGGATTTTAGAACTAAAATCAACGAAACGTAAAACTAAATCTATATTTATTGGCGCCAATTCACTTTACGTTCTAATTTCAATTGTTTATATTTTTTATCTTTCAGTTGATTTCAAACGCGAAGAGATAATAAAAACACGAAATTAGAACGTAAAGTGAATTGGCGCCAATAATTTAGATGTTGTTATATGTTTCGGTGATTACTACTGTTTTGTAGTTTGCTACACATGTTCAAAAAAATCAACTGTCAATATTAAACGGACAGCTGATGATTTTTTTTTGCGATCACCATGATGTTCATATGGAGAAAATTGTTCAGATTGAGGTGGAAGCGTCAGGGTTGCCAGTGAAATTCAAATTTTCTTACGATTTTTGCAATTTGCAGGTCAGTGTCAAGTTGTATGTTGATCAAAAATTTGCCGCGCCAGTAACACGATGTGGTTACAGAATTATAATAATTAAAATCATCAATACAACCCTCTAAATTCATTTAACCCCATTGAATGACTTTTTCATGAAATAGTTACAGAATAGCTTTATACTTATTTTAATCTATACTATGCAATTTATACTTAATCCAATAACATGATATTTATTTTATTTAAAATTTTATTCCGTTATTAATTGATTTGACTTCGTTTTTATACTTGATTTGAATTGTATTCGTATCTCACATTTTTGTTATGTACCTATGTAATTAATTCATTTTATACTACACCTGCTTGGAAAGTACCTTGATACTTTATCAAATTTACGGTAGAAAGTACGTCATTGCATATCGAACAAATATGCGGGGAGAAAACGCATCTGATCGGGAGAGAAAAGTGTATGAAAATCCATTTCTTACGTGGTCTTTTTTTTTTAATTTTGGGTAAGACTATGCGCCGGTAACCTAAATATCAAAAGCCAAAAAGGTACAGTTAGTTTTTATCTCCAAGTTCGCAAAACGACCCTGGCCACTAGCTGTGTGTTGGATGGTGTCGGGCTGGCAGTGCGACCCTGCGGCGGCAGGATAAACAATTTGAAAAAAGAACATGTGAAAATTGCAGACGCCATTGGCGCCATTTTCAATTTGTGTGTTGTTTGAGGATTCAGTTTTCGTTTTTTATTTTTCCCGATCTCGGGTGTTTTAAAGCCCTCGCCTACGGCTCGGGCTTCAAACGACACCCTCGGCGGTAATCGGTCACTTTCTCCTCTCGGTGAACAATGTACTATTTTTTTTTAATCATTTTTAATTGTATGTTGTGAATGTTGTGCATACCTATAACTGACGTACTTACACTTTGTAGACTTATAATCACCATAAGGAACCAATATTCTAAATATGTCGTTGGTGTGCCTTACCTAATAAATAAATAATTAGGGTTAGCCTTTTTTTTTCGGATCGGAAATCATCAAATAACCCCTCCCACTCTGGGCTGAGCAGGAGGGAGTGTCAGACTTTTACTGACTAAAATTCATCCATGTTCCTTCCTTTGCCCTTTGTGTTCCAGGGCCGCGGTATCTCTTTCGAACAGTCCCGCAACCCTGGCAGAGGGTTACCCTGACGCTTCGACCTTAATGGTCTGTATCACACCCGTAAAATTACTACACCTTTCTGGTTCACGCTCTATAAATGCTATAAAAACTTACTTGGCAACTTTTGGACCTGGGGGAATGAAAGCAGACGCCATAGCCGCTTTCACCCTATCCCTGCTGCTGTCACGACTGCTCGAACTGCTCGAGCTACAAGAAACACTAGTCGATTTATATGATTTATACGATTAATGCAATATGAGATGATTTTTTAAATGAGATTCTTGTTTTAATATCAAGAGAAATTAATGAGAAAAGTTACAATTGGTTTTCACACAAGAATAGAATAGAATATTCTTTAATATGTACCTACACCATACAAGTAATATTCGACTAACGAAAACGGTTCTAGCAAGCATGCGTTACAGAAATCGACAAATGAAAATGAGCCTTAAAACTTGTACTGTCCGCGAAGCAGACACAATAGGCAACTAGCAATCGCCCTGAACCACTTGTGGTTCATGGAACAGGGAAAAGATTATGATTAATATAAGTTTGCGTGAAAATTAAAGTTGTAAAAGGAAAACAAACCTTGCACCTTTACTTTCTTTTGCTTTCTTTAATTCGGCCTTCTTCCGTTTTTTATCTTTCTTTTTACTTCTTAAGCTAAATAAAAAAAAAAACATAAAACAAAATAATAAATACAAAAAAAAAGTATAAAGCAATTTTTAAAAAAGCATATTCTTTTTATTAAGCCGAGGTCACACCAAACTTATATTTCGCAGCCGATTGTGAGCGTCAAGTTCACTACGTATTCAATACATAGACCATACCATGAGTTAGCGCGACGACGCTATGGTACATACTCACGCGAAAGAAACAAGTGACGGTCGCACGTGTCACTAAACCTGAATCACACAGAATCGGGTCGGGTCGGGTCGGGTCGTGTCAGTCGCGTGTAGAGATGCAAAACGAATTTTAAACGTTTTAAACCATTTGATTTTAAACGGTCTTTTTGGTTTAAAACGATTTAAAACCACACTTAGCGGTTTAATATGGTTTAGAATGTTTTTTTTTTTGGAATGCACTGAGGCTTTACACGAAGTTATCTAGACCACACCTCCTTCCTGATTTAGAATATATAAAAGGAAAATAAAATAAAAATGTTTTAAAATAACCTTCATTAACATTCACAAACATAAAATCGATCCCTACCTGCCCCATCTCTCCCCGTTGCGATTTTGATAGCAAAGTGAAAAATAAAAATGCGGCATTGCCGTTTTATTTTAATAAATACCCAAAACATGATTGTTTTCAGTGTCTAATCCTAAATAGTAGTATAAATATGATATATGACTTCACATAATATTAATAAAAATGGTAAATGATTTCAATTAGACTTTTAAACTATTTTTTTAAGTAATTCGTAATCAATGTACGGCCCACGTGGTCGTGGTTTTAAACCGTTTTAAACAAATTTAAAACGGGTTTTAAACCACTGATTTTGGTTTAAAACGGTTTATTTACAACTATAGTCGCGTGAGACAAGCTCGGCGCGTGTCGGCACGCGCCGTGCCCGACCCGCGCCCGCGTCGTTCGGCATGCCTCGATAGGCATGTGCCGATACACGTATTCCCCGATGGGAATACGTGTATTACGATGCAATGCAACAACGCTACACCCACCCCCGACCCACTCGCCCGCGCGCTGTGTGTGGTGGCGGACGACGCGACGGGCGCGGTTCCTGAGCGTGAACCGACTCGCGCACGCTCTCTGCGTGATGTGTCCAAAAAATTCATGAAATTACACCCGCCGTATTCCCGACCCGTCCCGTGCCCGCTTCTGTGTGTATTGTGCTTTAACGCAAGTGGCGTCGTTTGTCGTACATTCTCACAGTCGGTTGCCGACTATACGTTTGTTGTGAACATGGCCTTACTCAACATATGAAAATATTTCAAAGCAATAGCTAATATTTGTCGGCGGTGTTGTCATACCTCTGATTTAAGTTAATAACTTTATCCAACTTAATATTATCCATCGCAGCTAACTGCAAGGCCTTTTGCACATTAACTTTCGGCTTTTTTGGCGTGCTAAATAATAATATTAAAAAAAAAACAAATAGTAAGTAAAAATATATAAAACAGGCAACTACCCTACAACATATGAAAAAAAAAAACATACACAAAAATACGAATCAAATAACGCCTACGCTTAAACGACGGTGAAAAGGGGTTTAAATATTTTTATATTAAGCCTATTAGCCTAGCCTGTGTAACTCCCGCCATTTTTTTTTCAAAGTAGCTACTACTACGCATAAAATCTGTATAAATCAATAGCAGATCTAAATTCAAACAAGTATGGTACGAGTCAACAATCTTTTAAATCGTTTGTTGCCCGTGGTACTACCAGTAATACTACCAGTAGTACCACGGGTAAAAAAAATACCCGTAGAACTACCAAGCGATCCAGTAGTACCACGGGAAGTTTTTTTTTACCCGTAGTACTACTGGTAGTCGACATTTCTCACTTCAACTTTTGCTATTTAGAATTTCCCTACCTTAACACTGCACTGGTGTGAAGGGTCAAAGTGAACGTGGATCAACCACGACCATTTTGAATAATGCATTTAGATCGAGTTGAAATAAAAAAAAATATGTGAAAAACTCGAACTCTTAGTTTAAGCTGAAGTTAGGCACGCCAAAGCAAAATAAAATATGACCCTCCAAAATTACAAAAGATGCCCCGTTTCTAAATTCTAAAAGTTAGGTTAAATTGATAGGAGCCTAGATACTCTTTCTTAAAAAAATGATGTCAAAAATATTTGAATCGGCTCTGTTTTCGAGGACAAAAAAGAGGAATACGAAACGTCCATCTCGTCAAAATTTTCGTGATATAATCGGTCTGATCGGTCGGTCCGCTGGATGCGAGTCGCACGGGACCGGTCAATGTGGCGACAGTTGGGGGAGGCCTATGTCCAGCAGTGGACGTCTTTCGGCTGAAATGATGATGATGAATCGGTCTGAGCTGTAGCTGTCCCTATCGCGCTCTATGTATGTGGGCAGGTTTGACGCAGCGGGACGGCAGCAATAGTTTCTTCAACTATTTTTCAAATTCCTCGCAGGCCCTGTCTCCTCTTAACGCAGGGCCACCACTGCCGCACTGCTCTAAAAAACGGGCCCTATTAGTAGGTAATCTTACCTTTGCGATTCCCCACCATCCGATGTTTCCTTTGCTTCAGTGCACCCAGATACATATTTTTTCGGTGTTTTCACATATGTTACTTCCCTGAAACAATAAGAAAAAAGATTTAGACAGGTCAGCCATTTTTGATGCCGCGATTAATGTGGCTACATGGGCCCAAGAAAGGAGATCACCCAGCCTGCATACATTTTTAGGCTATTTTCAAAAGTAAAAAAAAAACTTATTATTTAGATAGAGCAGAACTTAATAAACCAATGTTATAATTACAGCTCAGTCGTAAGTCAATTCAACGAGAAGTTATTCAACCACAAAACATCTGAGATTACCCAGTTTGGGTTAATTTTTTTTCGCCGGCCAACTAAACGAAACGCAATAATTAATACAATCCTGGCTACAAGGTTGTGTCGATGCAAGTACTCTCCGTTAGTCAAACGAGAACACCTGGAGATAATGTGACGGATTGATTCGCCAGGACGTTGGCATGCCCGACATAATTATGTCAACCGTACCGTACTTCACAATAAATCTCCGGTAGTTATTCGTCATCATAACTTCATCTTTAGTAGCACAGACAAAACCTTCGGTTTATTATTTATTTAAAACTATTTACATTATTTACAAACTACAAATCTATAATAGTAATAAAAATATGTACAAGTATCAAAAGGGTTACAGGGCGTCAAAAAATTCGTCCACATCGCTGTCAACAGGAAAAGTGCCCAGAAGGCTGGCAGCATTGCCACGTTGTATGGCAATGCTGATTCTTTGGCCAAAAAATAGGCCCGCCCTCTGGTCACGTGAAGAGTCGACCAACCGCTTGGCGATTTCCCGAAATACTAGGTGGGCACTCGGACCCCATGGGCCTAGTGTTTCAACCCCAAACGGCTCAAACACGTAACTACCAATTAAATTATTGTATTTGCGCCGTTTGAGGTTTTCAGCACCTGCAGCAGCCGCCCCAGCGCAGCTCACTGTGCTAGGAAGATGGGATGGCGCAAGGGTGTCGACGCAAGTTGCATCCCACACCAAAGGCCTACCCAACTTCCAAGGCATTATGGTCATACCATCTGGTCTCTTCCCATCGACGCGTGCCAAGCCAGTTGGTTCTAAGACAGCTGGCACCCCGGCGGTGGCAAGAGCACGACGGATGAGATCATTAATGCTAGCGTGCCGCGCAAGCCGACCTGCACTCTTACTACAAGAAAGCCCATGGTGTCCGAGGCAGTCGACTGCTTCACCACATTGACAGCGATGTGGAGCCCCGCAAGGAGCGCCCAATCGCAAACAAGTAGCGAGCCGGAAGGTTGTGTCACCTAACATAGTGCCTATATTAGGTGACGGTAGTGCCTGAAGCCAGAGGCCCGACTCCCACTCACCCACAGCCAGCAGGCGGGCACGCTCAGCAGTATTGGTAGACGTATTAAGAAGTTTATATGTTTTTTTTTTTTTTTTTTTTTTTTTAAACTTGGGTATAGAACTAAGGTGGCATAATTAAAAATGTTTATATCCCTATGCTCTATTAAATTATTTAGTTTAATTGCCAGCGAGAAGAGTAGACTCCTGAGAACAGTGAGGGATTTAAACTCACACAAGAAGAAGACACCTTTATCCCCGAGGAGCATAATCTACTTTTGAGTAAGCACCACAGAACTTGCCATAGCAGTCGATCAGCTGTTGCGATGACTTGCCGCCATTACTGTCACCGCCACAGATAATGTTGCAAAAAGCTTAGGGCGAGTCAGTTAGTCAATAATAGGGAATATGCATGTAATTTTTTTTTCACTTAAATCAATAATATGCAGTACTAACAACCCAAGAAAATAATTAAAAGGTAATTTCAACTACTGCTTGTCGCATAAAAAAAAAAATTAAACTCCTACAATTTTCTACGACAGTTCAAACGTCCATGACTATCGCGGCCATTCATATCATAGCATTTGATGTCACTTACCTCTATCTGCCGTGTTTAAATCTAATTTGTTGCCCTTATTAAAATTGTTTTACTATAATGTAAGTGCTTTATTTAAGCAAAAATTGCAATAAAAATATTATAGTAAAATCTTAGTGAAACTTTAAGTACTTTTCAATTATAAGTGTTTCTTTGACACATCATTTGACGTCACTACCGGAATCGATGCGTTTTGTGTTTGCGTTCCGTTTCACCAAAATCACGCTACATAAAGTATTAAATTGTAAAATAAGTGTTGTACTAGAGAATTAAACAAGTGTTCCACAATGTTTTTATGGTCCAATACAAGGTATTTTTAAGAAATAAAAAAAGTTTTCTATTTCTTGCTTATAACCTATTTTTGACTTGACCATTTGCAGAAAACAATGAATTGTTTTTACTGTTGTAACTATATAATTTACTTGTTGTATTAGCCTGAACTGTCCCACTATTGGACAAAGGCTTCCCCCCATTCCTTCTACATTTTAGAAGTAGCGCCTCATCTCACCAATTAACGAGAATTTACATTAGCGTTTCTTATAATACCACATCATATTACTATTTAATTATTTTGTTCATCGACGGTAATTAAAACCAACGAAGCGAAAAATCTTTGGTAATACTTTTCATACCATTTTTTATTTGAGGTTTCAAATTCAAATCACATTATGGACCAGCGGGTAATCATTATTATTATTATATATTTAATGAACAAGTAACAGAATCAAACTAAGTTAGTAACAATATTTCTTGACAACTATGTTAGCAAACTTAACCTAACACTGCCTTATAGATATGAGAATCCCTGCTACAAGCTCAACACCAATGTAGAAAGCTTGCAGCAACGATTCTCACACAAAAAGTCCAGCCTGCCCGCAATACACTGCAGTATAATGTCGGGGCTGGCCCGCACCCGAGGCACCAGGGAAGCGCATCTTTTTCGCATCGTGGTGTAGAAACAATCGACACGAGCATCAGCAAACATCCCTGATGCGCTACAGAAGCGGAACAGCCCCATCAACACCCGGAACGCATTATTATATTGAACGCGAAGGGCGCTGTACGATTTTTGAGTGTAATCTACCCACAGACTGCACGTGTCAAATGAGGTGCAATATGCACGAAATAAGGATCTTTTTACATCTTCACAACAACGTGCAAACTTGCGAGCGATCATATTAGCTCTCACCGACAGCGCCCTTCTTTCTCTTTGAATATCATCATCGACTCTGAGGACAGCAGATGTCCCAAGTATTTAACTTTATATACCCTCATAAGCGTTAATCCCTTCAACTTGACTGGAGGGATAGGAACCGGACATCGACCACTGACGCCAAACACCATGACTTCACTTTTAGTGATGTTGTAGACCAATCCATGAAGTAAAGCATATTCTTCACAGATGGTCAGCAACCACCTAAGACCACAAGCGGCATATTATTGGCTTATAATGCATATAATGGCTTGCTTTACGTTAGGTTCGCATGACATATAATTTGACATTTGAGAGCAGGTGGTTTTAGCATTTAATTTGCCCTAACAGACAGTTACTTTCGCATGTTTAATATAAATATGGAAGTATGGATTGACTTACTTAATTCCAGTGATTTCATTCTGGCCTCGCTTCGTGACCTGAACGTTAAACCGACACAATAAGTGCGAAATTCGACAATGTAACTCTCGAAATTCTTCACCAAACTGCGACAGATTTACACTGGACTTACACCAAGTAATGCATTTCCTATAGAATTTTAATTCAGATGGATTTTTTGGCACTAACACCAATTTTACCATATCATCATTTAATAAAAAATCCAGGATTGAATTTAAAGCGTCCTCGATGAATTTTTTAGGTGTATTTTTGAGGTAAAGTAGGTGGTTTTCATATTTTATCTGTCGCTTAGTTCGAATTAGGGGTTTTGGTTTTTCAAACCATGGTTCTGCTACATCTGGCTGTGGGGGTTCTGTATTTGGGGCCCCTGAATCAGAGGTCTTTGGAGCCTGTGATTTGGGAACATCTGGTTTTAGCTCATCTATCTTTGGGCCATTTGATTGAGGGGTATCTGGCTTTAGTACATCTATCTTTGGGCCATTTGATTTAGTGGTATCTGGCTTTAGCACATCTATCTTTGTGCCATGTGATTCAGGGGGATCTGTCAGTGGCACATCCATTTTTGGGTTTTGTGATTTAGAGGCATCTTGCTTAGGCACATCTATCTTTGGACCATGTGATTCAAGGGTATCTGTCTTTGGGCCATTTGATTTAGTGGTATCTGGCTTTAGCACATCTATCTTTGGGCCATGTGATTCAGGGGGATCTGTCAGTGGCACATCCATCTTTGGGTTTTGAGATTTAGAGGCATCTTGCTTAGGCATATCTATCTTTGGACCATGTGATACAAGGGTATCTGTTTTTGGGCCATTTGATTTAGTGGTATCTGGCTTTAGCACATTTATCTTTGGGCCATGTGACTTAGGAGCATCTGGCTTTGAGAATTCGGGCTTTGGGCCATCTGGTTGAGGGGCGTCTGTCTTTGGGTTTTCTGTATTTTGAACATTCATTTTTGGAGTCCTGTCAACAAAAATAGTGAATTACTAAGGGGAAAGAGCAGTCATAAAGTGGCACCGGTGACTAAAAAGTTGTGTGGAATCAGTAAACAAAACATGTCGCGAATGTTTAGAGTATGAATGTGGATCGCGCAGGAGAACACCAAAAAACCCATGAAAAGAGTGCGAGATTGCATGAAAGATGATATGGCTAGAAAGAGTGGGAAGGGGAACTATTGAGAGGACGACTTACTATTACTGAATACTTACTGTTTTGATTTGCCTGCCGTTTGCGCTGAATTCACCGCAGTTTCGGACGGTATAAGTACTGGTACTTTTTCAAACACCACACTCCTGCAAGATAACACTAACTTTAGTTTTCCATTTGTGTTTTTAGGGTTCCGTAGCCAAGAGATAAAAATGAAGCCCTATTACTAAGACTCCACTGTCCGTCTGTCTGTCACTAGGCTGTATCTCATGAACCGTGATAGCTAGACAGTTGAAATTTTCACAGATGCCGCTATAACAACAAATACTAAAAACAGAATAAAACATACAACAAACGTGTTTTTTAGATAATGGTACGGAAGCCTTCGTGCGCGAGTCCGACTGGAGGGAGCACAACTGTTCAATGATTTACCGGAAGATATAAGGAAGTGCGACAATATTAACATATTTAAGAGCGTTAAAGTCTTACGGCATTTCATACAAACTTTGAACTCATTTGTTGTCGAAATGACTGAACCGATTTTAATGAAACTTTATACGCATAAGCAGGATAGGGTCTAAAAGTTGACAGAGAATATTTTCCTATTGGCCTATTTTTGGCAAATGAAGCGAAAACGGAGTTTCCTTGCGTGATCAAATCAGAAATCAGGACATCCGCAAGAAAACCAAGGTTACCGATGTAGCCCGACGAATTGCCAAACTTAAGTGGCAGTGGGCAGGGCACATTGCTCGCTTCTGCGGATGGCTGATAGGGCCGAAAAGTTCTGGAGTGGCGACCGCGAACCGAAAGACGTTGCGTTGGAATGCCTCCAACTAGGTTGACCTATGACCTGGTGAAGCTTGCGGGATCCGCTGGATACGAATCGCACGGGACCGGTCAATGTGGTGACACTTGGGGGAGGCCTATGTCCAGCAGTGGACGTCTTTCGGCTGAAATGATGATGAAGCGAAAACTGCTCAAATGGCTAGGATGGGATCATTGCCATTTAAGGACGCGTTCTCAAAACAGATAGGTATCGAATCGCATCACTACACTAACACGGCTCACACACACATACGCAAGGTAAACTGCGGGAATAATGAGTAACTAAACTGATGTTGATACTTTAGCAAATTCACTCACGACGGCGGCGGCCGAGCGCTACTAACGCTTTCTCTTTAGAACTTTTTAAGCAATACTCCAGACAGTGACAAAATAAAATAACCCTTAAAACCACACGTTAAGGTTCATGCGTAAGAGCAAATTACGTGCAAAATTAGACGGTTCGTTTTTATTTTTTTCTGACATTATTCATAACATTTTCATGAATATTTTATCCATGATTTTGAAAACATTATATCTGCCTAACTAGGGTATTTGTTAAGAAACAAAATTATGTACCTAATTAATAGCAGAAAAATGATCCTGAATGAAGCCCCAAATCGGCCATTTTGTGTGGAGAGGTAATGGAAAATCATTTTTACGATATCAAATAACAAAATTTCAAACCAAAAATTGTCCATCATTTGGAGATCAAGAAGTAATCTATGTGTGGCAATAGGGTATATGCAAGAAATACAAAATCTTTTTTATTTCTTAAAAATGCCTTTTAATGGACCATAAAAACATTGTGGTACACTTGATTAATTCTCTAATACAACACTTATTTTACAATTTAATATTTTATGTAGCGTGTTTTTGGTGAAACGGAACGCAAACACAAAACGCATCGATTCCGGTAGTGACGTCAAAAGCTATGTGTCAAAGAAACACTTTTAGTAGAAAAGTACTTAAAGTTTCACTAAGATTTTACTATAATATTGTTATTGCAATTTTTGCTTAAATAAAGCCCTTACATTATAGTAAAACTATTCTACTAAGGGCAAAAAAATAGATTTAAACAAGGCAGATAGAGGTAAGTGACATCAAATGGCCGCGATAGTCATGGACTTTTGAACTGTCGTAGAAAATTGTAGGAGTTTAATATATTTTTGTGCGACAAGCAGTAGTTGAAATTAACTTTTAACTATTTTCTTGGGTTGATAGTACTGCATATTATTGATTAAGTGAAAAAAAATTACATGCATATTCCCTATTGTTAGTTTTGTTTGATTTAGTTCCATTTCATCGCAAACTCTACCGAAAAATAGCTTATTTTTGTCGGATTTGAGAACGCGTCCTTAACATGGGAACATTACCAGATTTTTTTGTATTTTTCCCTGCCATAGACGGATACGTACGAATTTTTTAAGATGCCTTCCGTTCCCGTTTACATGCATGAACTCATATTTTTATTATGTTTTGACTGTTAACTAAGCATAGAAATTATGATGTTACATTTTAGTTTAGTTTTTCTAAGTTTGTAATAATAATAATTTTATCCCCACAAACACTTACTTTTTTCCACCCCAGCTTCCATCGCACTTAATTCGAAACTCATATTTCAATTCGTTTATCTTGACAGCATGTACCAACTCCCGATACAAGTCCGTCACTTCGGGATTACTATCAAAATGATCTATGTTAACTTTTCCAAGTAATAATTGCATGAATTTCGCTTGGTCTGTGTTCAATTCGGGGAATTCTTTTGTTTTTATGGCATCGTTCTTTATGAAAACTAGCAAAGTGCGAAGGCAGTGGATTTTAAAGCCACTAGTTATGGCAGCAGGGAAGAGTGATCTGCTTTGATCGGTGACGTCCACATTCGTTGATGTTTGTGATGGCGGCATTATGGCCCCGCTTGCACTGAAAAAAAAAAAGATTTGTGATTTGTCTGTATTCGTTTAGATACAACATTATTGTGTCAAGAACTGTTTAAGGTGGAGCTATTTTATGCAAAAGTCACTTTTTGAGACATAGGTGACTCTCAAAAAGTGACTTTTGCATAAAATAGCTATTGAATGTGATTATATGAACTTGGAGAGCTGTATTGATGATGTGAATGATTATAATTCTGTAACTCCATACGTGTTACTGGCGCGATTCATATTTTCATCAACGTACAATCTGACACTGACCTGCAAATTGCAATAAACGTAAGAAAATTTAAATTTCGCGGGCTACCCTTGCGCATCCACCTTAAAATATTTATTTATTTTACACATTACGCACAGCTAATTCTTTTATACTAAATCACTTTCTAGCAAGGAGACAATCACCATGTTTATATCAAGCAAAAGCACATAATTATGTTTTAGCATAGCAAACAAACCGTACAGTCAATCTAGTTATTTTACCTATGACTTTGCATCACTGTTAAAATCACAATCTAATAAATGATCTTTATACTCATAGCAACAAAGTTTAGAGATGAAACGGATATCCGGTAACTATCCGTAACCCACTATCCGGCCGGATACTGAATATAAAAGAAATAAATAATTTCTCATAAACACAAGATAAATCATGCCACAGCAGCTTATAACACCATGTATTTATAATTAAAAATGCTAAATTTTATTAATGACTATAATTACTTGCCAAAAATATTATTATTAACACGTGGAAAATTATGGCGAATAGCTACTAAATTTTCAGCATACGATGGTAAAAAGCAACTCCACTTGGCTACGTAAACACCACACTTGTGCGTTAACTCAAATCTAACTCGTCACAATATGTAAAGCGGCAAAAGGCCGAATATCCGGCCTCGAAGCTTGCCGAATATCCGGCCAAATTGCTATCCGTTTCATCTCTAATAAGGTTGCTGTCACTGAACTCACTGACAAATCTGTCAAAATTAATAATGGAACAATAAGGTTTCAGTTGGATTGGTGCTGTTACAGGTATAAAACTGTGACAGGACTGTAGGCCCGTGGATGTTAACTGATTACTCTTGGCATCAATTGTTTAGTTTTGGCATCAGCGCACATGGACTTAAAAAAGAGACAGCAATACAAACTGGGCAGAGCAAAAGTGTTGCCCCCGCTCAAACTTCTTAAAAACGAGCAGAATTATTTCTATACCTTATTTTCAATAGCGAGTATATCAGGGGAAGTTTGAAAGTGGCACCTGTTACAGAAAAATTTAAAAGAAGTCGTTTGTCTTGGTATGAACATGGTGATGAGGAGGGATGAAACGCATGTGACTAAGAGGGATGGATATGAATGTCGATGCATGGAATGGAGAGGTAGGGGAAGGCCAAAGATAAGATGGATGGATTGTGCGAGGAATGACATAAAAAGTAAGGAGTATGTGATGCCATGATGTCTGACAGGGGAGAATGGGAGATAAAAACATCTTGCACCGGCCCCAAGTAGAATGGGACGAGAGCAGAAAGATTATGATGATTTTCCATAGTGTGCGTGTCATATAAGTACAGGGTGAATTTTCCAAGTGGATGTGGATGTCAAAATCCAAAACTATAAGGAATAGCGAAAAATACCCAATCGAGTCTCAACCCGATTTTGATGAAAACTAAAACTGCATCATTAGATTTAAGGAAAATCAATATTCCTAGCCAGAAATCGAACCCATTGATTTGAAAAAAAAACACTGTATTATTACACCATTCGATAGTGTCGCTAATAGGGAAGTTTAAATGAATTTGGGTTCTGTGCAAAAAAAAACAAACACCCTTGATATTGCAAAAAACGATTCAAATAGGGAAGTAATATTTTTAAAATAATTTCACGCTGACGAAGGTTTTGGGCATCAGCTACTAACAAATAAAAAGGGGTAAAATATGCATAACATCCATACAAAAAGGCTCAGTATAATTCTGTGACACCATGCCAGACAGTGACATTACCCATGGAACTGCCAAACAATGAGCAGAGAGCCTAAAATGGCTGATTTATCAGAGTCATAATCAAGTTAAAAATTTAAAATTCTTAATATGGTCTTTATGCTCATGAATACAAAGTCCATTTTAAGAGTTTTAAATTTTTAACGTGATTGATATATTATGATTCTGTTAGAGCAGCCATTTCAGGCCCCCAGTTATGTATATTATATTCTCACCAAGAATTTGAAGCTGTGCTGTTTCCTGGCTGATCCATTATATGTACTTTTTTAATCACCATGACTTTTCTGAAACTAAAGAAGAAATTGAAAAATATATTTATGACTTTGATTGTTAATGTATTTTACTGTGTTTTTACATACTATAAAATAAAACAAAGTTAACATAGACACAAATGATATTAAATTGGGAGTTAAATCATTTGCTGATTTCCGAGCTTGCACTACATGAAATGTAAATACATGAATAAGAAAAGATGATGGTGGCATAGGAAACCGTCTACTTTTTTATCTATACTAATATTATTATTTTGTTTTACTAATATTATAAAGAAGTAAAATTTGTTTGTAAGTTTGTATGTAGGGGGTAATCTCTGGATCTACTGAACCGATTTTGAAAATTATTTCAGTAATAGCAAGCTACATTATTCCTGAGTGTCATAGGCTATATTTAAAACATGCCGCTGGGATAATTTCCGACAAAAACGCGAGCGAAGCCGCGGACAACCGCTAGTTTTTTAGAAGTCATTTAAAAACATTACATTTTATTTCAAAACTAGCGACCCGCCCCGGCTTCGCACGGGTCAATGTTATACATATAAACCTTCCTCTTGAATCACTCTATCTATTAAAAAAGTTTCAAAGATTTAAGCATACAAAGGGACATAGGGACAGAGAAAGCGACTTTGTTTTATACTATGTAGTGATTTAAACAAGCCTAACTGGGAAGAACCTCATACTCCCAAATCATTTGGCAATGGATCACCGGTTGTGCACAATGTATTGGCTTCTTAACAGGCCCCAATCCCCAAAGCCTCCCAACATCTAAACTCACAAATTTGAGCTCCTTAAAATATTAGTTTAGAAGTATAGATAGTAAAACACCAAATGATATACGGCCTACAACTCTTGGGATCTGCAGAAATCGAATATTGAGATAATACAGATCTCCATCAAAAATACTAAGAATGACAACAACCGCACCTTTGTATCTTTGAATCAAATAATTGACTCAATCACATTCTGCATTAGTGTTATAGAAGAAATCTCGGAAAAGACGAAAGAAAACAATAAGCGAACCAATCATCTAAACATGCTGCCAATAAATTCTTATTCTTTAGTGTACACACAAAAAAAGGAAAAAGCATGTACATGGAAAATGCAATATTTTAGCTCAACAAACCCAATCCTGGGTTAGATTTGTAATCTAACCCAGGATTGGGTTTTCTTACAGCAAACCTCATAGTGATTGCCAGATTTGCAAAAAAGCATACCTACCCACAAGCAATAAAACTGAAGAACAGAACACTCAAACAGTCGCTACAAGACTAAAATTAAGCATTTCTCAGCATTATATTTATGATGCTATAAGAATAAACGGAGCAGTCCCTGGATAGCTTTCATGCAATGCCAAAAATATTTCCTACTAACATTGCTGATTATCTGCAAAATTTAAGTCGTACAATTACAATTTTATTTTTACAATACCATGCTATATCTACAATCTTGACAACTATTGTTTTAACTTACTGAAATCCCGGTTTATATTCAAATACATAAAACAGCAATTTACCAGCTGAAGCTTTTATTATTTTATTAGAGATATATCTATAATCATCATCCAAACTCTTTGATTTCAAAATGTTAATGTCCTGCACTATCATTTCAAAAAACTCTTCATAATCTTTTGCGAGGAAAAATGTGCATTTTTTGTCGTCACTTTCCAAAAAAAACAGTAATTTCGTTAAATTCGTATACAGCACGCCGTAATCCAGATTTTTGAATACCTCGTCAAAAGACGAAAGTTTTCTTTTTTTACTTCTCGGTGGCTCACAAATATTTAGAATACTTTGAACTTCTGAGCTAGGTGTGTCATTTTTTGGCAGGATTTCTGATTTATTTTTTATTTTATTTGTGTTATTCTGCTTCTTGCTTCCAACAACATCACAATCAGTCCGGCTTGCATCATCACAAATCATGGAATCACTAAATAATTCCGAATTCCTTTTGTTGTTATTATTATTATGCGAAACATCGGTAGTTTTAAAAGACATTTTGCCGGCGTTATCTGTTATCCGTTATCGGCCATCGGCTGTCTGTAATTTGGAGTTATTTACGCCACGAAAAATAGTATTTATGTTATTTATCCAAACAATTTATTAAAGAAAGTTTTTAACATAAAAAATCCATATCTG
Organism: Eugnorisma glareosa; assembly: GCA_947578425.1. Classification (NCBI taxonomy): domain Eukaryota; kingdom Metazoa; phylum Arthropoda; class Insecta; order Lepidoptera; family Noctuidae; genus Eugnorisma; species Eugnorisma glareosa. The sequence continues at coordinate 4,482,481 of OX387985.1, read as the reverse complement.
GATACGGTAAGCTAAACCCTAAAACTATTATATTATTTCAACAGTTTAATAATTGAAATTGTTTTCACTGGAAAGTTACCTACCTTCAATTCAACGTTAGTAAAAATTCAAGACAATTTTCAATGACCGACCATCAGCAACGCTCCAAACAAAATCAATAATTTATTATCCAATTTGCCGCGAAGATGATTTAATGCATTTTCTTTCAAGAATGAAAGCGATATTTGAGTTATAGTAGCGAGAAAAAGACAAAATACTGACATGTTATGGATTACACATTTTCCTTTCCGTCATTTCATGGACCGCAGGAAAGGAAACCAGTGTTGCCAGAGCCCTTGAGTCATAAGTTACGTTTCGTTTCCTGAAATGTTACATTTTTGCTGTAAAAGTTACATTAGGTATTGTTTTTTTTTTAATTTACCTGTTTTTGGGGTCGGAGGTCGGAGGCAAATTGATGTCAGTAAAATGGCGAAATGTAAAGGAATCTATGATCTCTAATGGTGTATAATTATAGTCTTATGATAAAACAGACAGTTTAATTTGTTCGCAGCGCCAGCTTCACTGTTGTTACTAACTAGTCTAGCACCTAACTTATTCTATTCTAGTTTAAACCAAAACTACGAGGTTGTGCATCTGTTAGTTTTACACTGGACTAACTACTATAATATTCGATAAGTACTTACAGAACCCTCATAACGTACTGTTCTTCCAAGTGGTCGTAACATGCTCTGTTATTGAAGGGCAAGAACGCCTCAATGCAAAAAAGCATTACAAATCTCGTTGTTCTGAAAATTTACGAAAATACCCTAAAATTTAAAAATTACTTACATGTAGGAGGATTACTTACATGTACATGTACGAGGGGGTCAAAAGTTACGAAAAATGTAAGAAATGTAACCTTCTGGCAACACTGAAGGAAACTGTCTTTGACAAATAAAAAAATCTTGCCAATTTATTAAAAAACTTCTATTTCAGCAAAATTATTTTTTGGTGTTTTTTTTTTACAAATGACGCATTTGCTCACCTGCCATACCTGCAAATTGCAAAAACCTTAAAAAAAAAAAAATTCGTGGGCTACTTGAATCGCTTTGGGCCACATTTCTCTCGATTTTAGGGTTCCGTAGCCGAAAGGCAAAAAACGGAACCCTCAGAGATTCGCCATGTCTGTCTATCTGTCCGTGTATGGCACAGCCACTTTATTTTGAAACTATTAGGACTACACAGTTGAAACTTAGTAGGTAGATGAATTCTGTAAACCGCTTTACGATTTTTATACAAAAATAAAAGATTAAGGAACCGAAACCGTACATGGACAAACTAAAAAATATCAATCATAAAACAATTTTTTGTCAAAGCCAGTTTGAAAGATAGATACTTCCAAACTGGTAAAATGTGTATCCCCTCTAATTTCTAAAGTAAGGGGAGGATAATTCTAAAAAAATGTAGGATTGTAGAACGTAAAAAAAACTTTCAACCAAAATTGGTTTGAATAAAATTTGATGATTAGTTTTTGACATATAGGACTTTTTGTTTGCTGCTATGTGCGTGTGAGTACGACTCACACTTGGCCTGTTTGTACTATTTGCAAATCACCATCAGATAGAATAAGAATATTATACCACCTTAACAACACGTGTGAGAACGACTATAAGCTTGACAACGGGAGGTACACACACAACCACCGGCGTCCGCTCACACCGAGACGTTACGCTTGCTATTTGCTCGTACATACAACATAATATAAATTATTCTTAATTTCCATTGTATACAAAACGTTTCAAATAAGAATAGGACTGACCTCACGCCAAATAGTGACGTTACAGCTGTCAAATCGAATAAGTTGAAAGTTTGATACAGTCAGCAAAAAAGATATGTTTGATAATATTATAATATATTTTTGACAACCATACTTTTCAAGAGACGGTATTTAACCACAGAAACGTAAAAAAAAAGAAAAATTAATGAATGTTGACATTGTTGATAGTTCAAGGTTATTGATGGTCTTAATCATAGATTAAAGTAATATCCATATCATAGAGTAAGAGTAATCCTATTCCTATTTGAAATTGAAACGCATTGTACAGCTTGTGTCCACTGAGTTTTCAGTGTTTTACCGTTGATTAAATTCAAGTTTTACTACCTAACATTGTGTATTTCTTTAGATTAGCCCGAATACACCTCCCTGAGAAGTGAGAACAAACTTTCATAGAATAGTAGATATTTGGAACTTTTACGTTTGCAACCGAGCATTATTTTGAAGGTGAATTTTTCGAAAGGAAAATGTCTAAAGTTATCAACACAAATAATTCCGCGGCGAATAACTCAACAGGCGCCTTTGAAGTGAACTGGGATATCGAGAAATACAGAGATGAACACGAATGCGAGGAACATTGGCAGTTACGCAAAGCTTTCATGGAGAAATGGAAGAAGAATTTTCCCGAAGAAAGATTGATTTGTTTGGCGCGAGTTTATACGAATATCGAGTTTATGGGATGCAGATATCCTGCGCCGGTTATGCAACAGATAGCCCAACTATCTTTTGAGGTAAACATAGCCTACAATCCGTTATTATCATTGGTATAACAACATAACCTCAAATGATTGTTTACTATGTTTTGGCGTTACATGCAGTTCCGAAGACTACTGCTCGTGATTGTAGTGTGTACTAGCGAGTATCCTCTGTATCCTCAACATCATCGCATTAGCTGTTTTGTGATGACCTCAGTCTTACAAAATTGATTAGGGCATTGTTTGTTGTGCTCAATTCTCGAAGGTCTAATGGTCACAAGCCCAACTGCTGGGCGTTTTATTAAGGTGATATGGTTCCGTGGGTCGTCTTAGCGGGATATGGCTAGAAATAGTGTGCCTGAGATGACCACTAGGAAAGATATAGAAGAAAAAGACATCTTGTACCAACCTTTAATAAATTGAAAATTGGTGATCACAATAATCATGTAGTCTTTTGGGTGTTCAATTATGAATTATTACTTACTGATCTTACTGCTACTTTTTTAAATTAGTAAAACTAAGTTTTATTAGACATACTCTCAACAATATTTTCTAATCACAAAAGGTAGATGCCACAGAACATCTTTTATAACAACAATTATTTTCTATGAAACATACTATAATTTAATCTTCCAGGTCGGCCAGAAATATAAAGACAAAAAGAAAACAAAACTGCAAAGAACATTTGTGTCCGCTTCAACAGCTGCCGAGGATAGAGCACGAGGAGTCAAACGTGTTGGCGGAGAGATTGTTACCGATGAAAAACATAAATCTACCCGCATTGCATTTGTAGCCCAAGGTGAAATACCAGCGCCAGTTGAAGATGAAAATGTTTCTGATGAAGAAGGTATGATACTTCTCAAGGGAGGTGCCTCTAGCACTTTTCTCGCCCCTGGTGGCCCTGCAGCTAACGCTCTAAGCCCCAGTGTGGGTACAGGTCTGGTCGTGGCGAACACCGCAGCTGAGACCAAAACTCTGTCCCTATGCAAACAAAGGATGTTGGCGCTGATCGCGACCAGTACCGACCCTTCGTCCTCCACACAGCTAAAGACTACTGCTGGTCTGAGCCTTGCGACACAGACCGCGGCGCTGGGTAACACCGGCAGGGTACCACTCACACACCCTCCTTCTTCTACGGCTCCTCAAGCTGACCCGTCCCAATTGGCTCTCACCGGTCAAGTGGGGGTGAGCAATTTCGATAAAGACGTGTTCATGCTAACCTGGCAGAAACTTAAAGGCAAAGGTACATGCACTCCACAAGCCACCAATTACCCTTCAGGTCCATCAGCTCCTGCAGGAGCGGGCGAAAAGAGTTATCGCACGAAACGATCGCAGAACCAGCGTCTCAAAGTACGTAGGAAGCTGTTGCAGGCTGAGGCCGGCAATACCCAACCAGCGTGCTCAGGACGACCGGCCCAGCCAACTGAGACGACACAGCGACCCGATCGTAAGGATCGGGTTACGGTCAAGCGGGCTCTGCACGAGACATTGTTGCCTCGTAGGGACCATAAGCGGCCGTGTGTTGATCAATCCCAACGGGCCGCCCACCGAAACTGCGCTCAATCTGGCAGCGCCACACTGAACGTCGCGGTCACCTGCGCCCGCACGGGTATCCTCAGCAAGGACGTATCAGACCAGGTACTCGCTGGTATCCAGAAGCAGATCATATTTGAGGCCTGCTCTCCCAAGCAAAACACACCCGGACCAAATTTCAACGCCAAGCCAGTGTTCGGTGAGGGTGTCCTCAAACTCTGGTGCGAAAACGAGAATACCTTAGCCTGGCTAAAAAATACAGTCTCCGGCTTGTCTCTTCAAAGTAGCAGTTCCTTAGTCGTCAAGAGCCAGTCGGAGATCCAGAAGCGAGTGCGATGCGGAATAGTCATCCCTGACGAACAAGGGGTCTTTGAGGAGCCGACCAACATTGGGCGCACTCTTAGCTATCAGAACCCCTGGGTCGACATTCAAAGGTGGGTACTTCGGGAAGCTAAAAAGCAGGCCGCAGGGTGGTTTATAGTGGTTGGTGTGCCCGAGGTCCAAATTCCGACGATAATGAAGGCTGGACGCCGCCTCTCAATGGGAGTGGGGGAGGTGTACGTGAAGTTCCAGGGTCGGAACGGCAGGTACGTCGATGTCCCTCAAGGATGGAACCCCGCCACAGAGGGCATCGGCGAGGAGCTAAAGAGGGGGCCTCAAAAGCAAGAGGGAGACGAGGAGGGTGCAGCCAGCAATGGCGTCCCTTTCGTCGCCCTGTAGTGTCAAACAAACCTCCACCACAGCCAGACCGCGACGGCTCAGCTGCAGTGGCTGGAGGTTCAACACACGGCGATTGCCTTGATCCGAGAGCCGTGGATCCGGGCGGGCCGCATGCAAGGAATCTCCAATCTGGGTGGTAAGCTCCTAGTTAATACAGACCATGATCACTTTAAATCGTGCATCTGTACGACCTGTACTGACTAGCCAGTTGGCAAAGACTTAAGAAAGGAATAGAATTTGCATGTGCTACCATATTATATTAACTTACTACTAATTGAAAATATACCTCTTGTGTGAATTAATCACTAGCTCTGACCACGATTCCTCCGCGTCGAAGAAATCCTATAGCACTCGGTAATAGTATATTTTTCTATCAGTGAAAGATTTTACAATCGGATGAGTAGATTTGGAGATCATCAGATCACCCCTATATCCTACAAAATTTACCTCTGTAAAAATATTCTTTTTCAGTTTTCCGATACTCGACCTTGCGTCGGTTTAATTATATCGCGTCATGCATCACGCAGGAAAAAATATATCCATTTCCTTCCCTAATCTCCTTCTTCTCCTTCGTGTGCTAGTTGTGCTTTGTGTAGTTGACGAGTTTGTGTATTTGGTGTTGAAGTAGATGAATGTTGTGTGTCTTGTGTGGTGTTTTTAAAGGGTGTGGTATTTGCTTAATTTTTCTATTTCTTTAGCTCCTATGTTGTAGTCTGAAGGTACTGCTATGTCTATTATAAAGGTGATATTGTTGGTCTTGTCTACACATATTAAGGTCTACAGGGTGTAACAGGACCCTTCACGAAGCCGTCAACCAAACATTATGTACATCAAACTAAGTAACTTTACGCAAAAATTATTGATGGGAATCGAATTTTTTTTTTTGACATGAAAAATCACGTTTTAAGGTAGGACTCAATGTAACGCACTCAAAGAATTGTGCTGATGGTTGGATTGAATAATACGGGGATCGTGAAGGTGTTTAATGTAAAAATCTTACATTAAAACATGTATTTTTTAAAAAAACTTGTTAAAAAGTTGGAACTTTGACCGCCAATATCTCCGTAACTAGAAGGTTCCCAAGTATGGTCTAGCTAGAACAAAAAAAAAATCGCAATGACGGGGAGAACCAGTGCCTTTCGGCTTCGTGAAGAGTCTTGTTACACCCTTTATATGAGTTACGGTAACGTCAGTCTGTAGTGGTATTTCCCACATGATTTCTGCCTGTTCATTTTAGTTTGCCAGACACCAGTGGACATGCGGAACCAAGCTATTATGTCGCTTGACATAATGCGCGCCCGCTAACTTTCTGCACAGCGAGATAATGTGTTGCGTAGTCGTTTCGTCCTTGCTGGCACATATGTGACATTTACCTATGTCTACCTTTAAAATTTCGCGTTGATGCTGACGCATTATAACAGCCTGGTCCTGTATGGCAAATATTGCTGATTCCGTGGAGGGTGATATGTGTTGTTTTTTTATCTATTTGAATGAATTTTCTTTGTCCATATTAGCTTGGTCCAAAACTGTTTTAGGAATCTGTCCATGTAATTGCTTATTTCTCCACTTATCTTTCTGCTTCTTGACTATTGTTTTTTTGATTTCTTTATCTGTATGTACTCGTATATTATTTTGTGGCAGTTGTAGTTCTCTTTCTATTTCTTGGTTTCTTTTATTGTTGAATATTTATCCGTATTTTTTATCATGTTGAACCACCACTTTTAAGAAATCTTCATTCTCTGTTTCTAAATATTGTTTATATTTAAGTATCTGTGTTTTATACATATTTTCTATATTTATTAACCTCCTACTCCCCTCTCTATTAAGTCAGTAGAATCTTTCCACATCTGCTTTTATTTTTTGAGCTTATTAATTGCTAATAATTTCCTAGTTTTTATATCTATTGCTTTTAAATCTCTATTCTTATAATAAATAATTCCAAATAAGTACAGTAGGACTGGTATTGCATAATAATATATATTTATCCATTTTATAATATTTCGCGAGCTGAAATGAGTGTTCAGTAAGTTTTTATCTCTTAAAATATTCATATTAAACCTGTTCCGTAATCTGGGCTTTGTTCTATCTTCCCTGATTCGAGTATTCCTAAATATTTATATGTCCTATCTATTCCTAGCTGTTCAAATGTATCTCCGCTTTATATTATCATTTCATTCATTCATTCATTTATGGAATCACGTTAAAAATTTAAAATTCTTAAAATGGTTTATACGAAATTTTAAGAGATTTACATTTTAACGTGATTCGTATTATGATTCTGATAAAGCAGCCATTTTAGGGCCCCTGGTCTAATGTGTATTATAGTACATTTAGTTAAGGTGGAAGCGCAAGGATCGCCCGCGAAATTTAAATTTCCTCAAGTTTATTGCAATTTGCAGGTCAGTGTCAAGTTGTATGTTGATGAAAATATGAATCGCGCCAGTAACACGTATGGAGTTACAGAATTATAATCATTCAAATCATCAATACAGCTCTCCAAGTTCATATAACCTCATTCAATAGCTTATTCATGAAAAAGTCACTTTTTGAGATTATATGAACTTGGAGGGTTGTATTGATGATTTGAATGATTATAATTCTGTAACTCCATACGTGTTACTGGCGCTATTCATATTTTCATCAACATACAACCTGACACTGACCTGCAAATTGCAATAAACGTAAGAAAAATTAAATTTCGCGTGCTACCCTTGCGCATCCACCTTAAACCGAATCTCACACCTATGCCGTTAGTTAATATTTCTATACTGTGTAACAAAACTTTTAAATGATGTTTATTGTTGGCGTATATCTGTAAGTCATCCTTATACAATACGTGATTTACCCATAAGCTATCTTCAAGTTAAAACCCTTTCATTTCATATTTGTTTAGGGTCAATGAGATCGGATTAATTGCCAGGCAGAACAACAAAGGTGCCACGCTTGATGTAGATGGGTTCAGTAGTTAGATATTGCTACGATTGGCAACTATAACCATACACTATTAAGATCTTAGTAGTAGCAACTTAGGATCTTATTTGTTAGTACTTGGAGGTAAAATGATTTTTAAATGTTTCATGCTTGCTAATTTTAGGGAGAATATTATAAATAAATGTTCTGAAGTTTACACCATGGTGTTATACGTATTATTATTAATAAACTTTTTATGAAGTTATTGGTACTTTAAAATATAAAATAGAATTATTGACATGACCATAAGCGACAGTGGCGCCATCTGGTGAGCTCAAAAACGATAGCCCTCATTGAGCTACTAGTTTGGCGCTTTCGGTAGCGTCCATCAGTTCCTGTAGTGAACAAACAACAGGACACGCAGGAGACTATATTAAGTGCCCCATCCTTTGACATTTAAACATATACGAGTACTTAACTTTGAGTAGCCTTCTTATAAATAAACCTCTTTTAATCACTTTGAATTTGAAGGTCACAAAAATCAAGTATCGGATGCAGACACAGAAATAAGGACCAATACAATAAAGACCGAAGACCAGGATACATCAACAAGTGAAAAGAAAAACTCGGACTATGCAGATGATTATATAAAAGAGATGACAAATATAAAATGTTTGGATGTCAGACTGTTTAGAGATTACATGTTCGTGTCTTCGTTTGGCCGAATGGTGCTGTTGATACGACCTTGGGCGAGGAAGATGTGGAATATCCAAAGTACGTACATACAGGGTGTAACAAGACCCTTAACGAAGCCGTCAACCAAGCATTATGTAAATCAAACTAAGTAACCTTACGCAAAAATTATTGCTGGGAAATGTCACGTTTTACGGTAGGACTCAATGTAACGCACTCAAAACATTGTGCTGATGGATGAGTGATGGATGCATTGAATAGTGCGGGGTCGTGAAGGTGTTTAAAGTAAAAATCTTACATTAAAAACATGTATTTAAAAAAAAAACATGTGGAAAAGTTGGAATATCTCTGTAACTAGAAGGATCCCAGGTATGGTCTAGAACAAAATAAATATCGCAATGAGGGGGAGAACAAGTGGCTTTCGGCTTCGTTAAGAGTCTTGTTACACCCTTTATATTGTAGGTAAACGATTAAAATACAAGTTATAACTTTACTTTAAATACTTCCATGACCCATTTAGTATGAGACCGTAAAAGTCATTTCCCAGCAAAATTTTTTGCGTAGAGTTACATAGTTTGATGTGGTACAGAATGCTTGGTTGACGGTTTCGTGAAGGGTCTGTTTACACCCTGTATGTCCAGTAGTGAATTGCAATAGACTGATAATAAAAATAGAAGCTTGTAAAAAACCATTATTCGTGAAAATATTCTATCCTATCAAGTTTAAGTGCAGACGGTTTTATATCAAAATAAAAGCAAAAAAAAAACTTGACAATGTTCAAGGTCATCTTGATTGAAGTGACCTTGGATAAATATCTACATTTTCTTCTGGATATTAGTAACTTTTTTACTAAAAATAAGTGCGAACACAACACACGGAATTACCTACTGCAAGTTAATTCCCGTTGAAGCAATGAAAAACTTCTTAATTTATTTCCCCCAAGAAAATCCACTCCATATTTTTCAGCTAGCTGTCAAGTCTGCGGGGTGAGCTTAACAAATGGCTATGAGAACAAAGTGTACTCTCTCTGTATCAACAAGATTTTACTGGCAGAGGCTACTGGCGAGACTAAAGTGGAGGCGAAGAATGCGGTCGAGATTATTGCTTGGGAGGTAGGTTTGAAATCATATAAACATAAACGCCTTTCGTTCAGAGTAGTTATAGCACTGATGACAAGATTTGTGTCACTGGGGCGTTAAAGTCTTTTTTATAATGTTATCCTTTGTATTCATTCTTTTTTACCGATTGTTTGTGGATGTGTGAACTTTGCAGTCCTTGTAAATTCTTAGATGCTTCGATTTGTAATATGTGTAACTTTTATAATTATCTTGTTTTACGTTTTTTGTCAACAAGTCGGCCCTATGCTGTCCTCCCGTACTTAAGTACTGGTGTATTAACGCAATGTAATGTATGTAACATAATAACATAGTAAAATCTAATAATTTTAAATGAGTAACCATGGAGTTTCTTGCCGGTTTTTCTCCTTACGCAACGACCAACCCGAATCGTGCACATTTTCGCGACGTTTTATAAGTGCCCATGTATCTATGTGAAATAAAAAAAATTGATATGATTTCGTTACATTCAATAATCATAACACTTCTGAATTTAAACTTACACTAATTACGGGATATATTCCGTGATTTATTGTGAGCTCCCGATATTTCGACGCTGTTATAAGCGCCATGATCGCGGGAGGACCCGATAAGTAAAATCCCGATATCCCGTGATGATATCCTGTAATTTAATTTGTTAGTTTAGTTATAAACCGTGAAAGCTTAAAACACTACTGGATTTGATCATCATTCTCCTGGCCTTAGCCCAATTTGTTTGGTTTCAGCGCAGCATGTCTTCTATTTCCATACTTCTCTCGCCCAGTCACCCCTTTCTAGCCATATCATCTTTCATACCATAGATATAATAAATAAGGAGATATGCCCGGTATACGAAAATGTATCGCAACCTACTGTCTCCGTTTTCTCCCATCACCCGGCAACTACTGCACATGCAATTCAGTAAAAGCAATAGATACACAGTCGCGCACACACCCGCAATTCTTAAAACAGAACGTACTACACAATCAATTATAAACCTTACCCTATCAAACACAGCGTGTATTTTCCATGCACCGTACAACTTACCCACACAAAAACATCGGTCGGTATCGTTGTGCTGTGCAAAAGCAATTGAATTGAATACCCACGCTAGTGATTGACTAAATCAAAAAGTTATCGAATATTCATGCGTTCAAGTAATATGTAAATCAATGAATGTTGTTGTACTGACATAATGAAATCGATTCTTACTGAAAGTATGTTACGCAATTACTTCGCAGGTAATAGATTTTTGTTATAAAAAAAACCCTAGTTAGGAAAAAAAATGTAAATAAATGAAAACAAACAAATAAAAAAATGAATAAAAAAATTGAATGATGATGATGAATGCATGAATAATTATGTTAACTTATTATAAGCAAAAGTCACTATTATATTATCTGAACCATGCCGATTACTATAACGTATTCTATGCCAATATAAAAATAAAAAACATAAAAAGTAAGGAAATAGCACTTGGGCATTCAGTTAGGTGACAGTTTAGGTGTAACTTTGCGTAGGTGAAAACGAGCTCAAGGCGTCGAGTTAGGTGTCACTTAGTGTTGGTGAAAACAGGCACTGGGCGTTCAGTTAGGTGCCACTTTGTGTTGGTAAACACAGGAATTGGGCGTTCAGTTAAGCGTCACTTACTGTTGGTGAAAACGCGCATTAGGCATTGAGTTAGGTGACACTTAGTGTTGGTGAAAACGGGCTTAAAGCATCGAGTAAGGAGTCACTTGTGTTGGTGAAAACGGGCTTTAGGCATTCCGTTACACTTTCGGTGATACTTATTGTTTGTGAAAACGGGCTTAAGGCATCGAGTTAGGTGGCACTTTGTGTTGGTGAAAACAGGAGTTGGGCATTCAGTAAGGTTAGATGTAACTTTTCAAAACGCTTTTCAGGCATTGAGTTAGGTGTCACTTAGTGGTGGTGAAAACTGGCTTAAGGCATCGAATTAGGTGACACATAGTGTTGGTGAAAACGGGAATTAGGCATTCAGTTAAGCGTCACTTACTGTTGGTGAAAACGCTTTTTAGGCATCGAGTTAAGTGACACTTACTGTTGGCGAAAACGCTTTTTAGGCATCGAGTTAGGTGACACTTAGTGGTGGTGAAAACGGGCTTAAGGCATCGAGTTAAGTGCCACTTTGTGTTGGTGAAAACAGGAGTTGGGCATTCAGTAAGGTTAGGTGTAACTTTGCGTTGGTGAAAACGGGTTTAAGGCATCGAGTTAAGCGTCGCCTAGTGTTGAAAACAGGAATTGGGCATTCAGTTAAGCGTCACTTACTGTTGGTGAAAACGCTTTTTAGGCATTGAATTAGGTGACACTTAGTGGTGGTGAAAACGGGCTTAAAGCATCGAGTTAAGCGTCGCTTAGTGTTGGTGAAAACGCGCATTAGGCATTGACTTAGGTGACACATAGTGTTGGTGAGAACGGGCTTAAGGCATCGAGTTTGGCGTCAATTGTGTTGGTGAAAACGGGCTTTAGGCATTCCGTTACACTTTCGGTGACACTTATTGTTTGTGAAAACGGGCTTAAGGCATCGAGTTAGGTGCCACTTTGTGTTGGTGAAACAGGAGTTGGGCATTCAGTTAGGTTAGGTGTAACTTTGCGTTGGTGAAAACGGGCTTAAGGCATCGAGTTAGGTGCCACTTAGTGGTGGTGAAAACGGGCTTAAGGCATCGAGTTAGGTGCCACTTAGTGTTGGTGAAAACGGGTTCAAGGCATCGAGTTAGGTGTCGCTTAGTTGTGGTGAAAACGGGCTTAAGGCATTGAGTTAGGTGCCACTTAGTGTTGGCAAAAACGCGCTTTAGCCATGGAGTTAGGTGACACTTAGTGTTGGTTAGAACGGGCTTAAGGCATCGAGTTAGGTGCCACTTTGTGTTGATGAAAACGCGCATTAGGCATTCAGTTAAGCGTCACTTACTGTTGGTGAAAATGCTTTCCAGGCACTTTCCACTTTGTGTTGGTGAAAACAGGAGTTGGGCATTCAGTAAGGTTAGGTGTCACTTTGTGTTGGTGAAAACGGGCTTAAGGCATCGAGTAAAGCGTCGCTTAGTGTTGGTGAAAACAGGAATTGGGCATTCAGTTAAGCGTCACTTACTGTTGGTGAAAATGGGCTTAAGGCATTGAGTTAGGTGTAACTTTGTGTTGGTGAAAACGCGCAATAGGCATTCAGGTAAGCTTCACTACTGTTGGTGAAAACGCTTTTTAGGCATCGAGTTAAGCGTCGCTTAGTGGTGGTGAACAAGGGCTTAAGGCATCGAGTTAGGTGCCACTTAGTGTTGGTGAGAAAAGGCTTAAGGCAACGAATTAGGTGACACAGTGTTGTTGAAAACAGGAATTGGGTATTCAGTTAAGCGTCACTTACTGTTGGTGAAAACGCTTTTTAGGCATCGAGTTAAGCGTCACTTACTGTTGGTGAAAACGCTTTTTAGGCATCGAGTTAGGTGACACTTAGTGGTGGTGAAAACGGGCTTAAGGCATCGAGTTAAGCGTCGCTTAGTGTTGGTGAAAACGCGCATTAGGCATTCAGTTATGCGTCACTTACTGTTGGCGAAAACGCTTTTTAGGCATCGAGTTAGGTGACACTTAGTGGTGGTGAAAACGGGCTTAAGGCATCGAGTTAAGTGCCACTTTGCGTTGGTGAAAACAGGAGTTGGGCATTCAGTAAGGTTAGGTGTAACTTTGCGTTGGTGAAAACAGGCTTGAGGCATCGAGTTAAGCGTCGCCTAGTGTTGAAAACAGGAATTGAGCATTCAGTTAAGCGTCACTTACTGTTGGTGAAAACGCTTTTTAGGCATTGAATTAGGTGACACTTAGTGGTGGTGAAAACGGGCTTAAGGCATCGAGTTAAGCGTCGCTTAGTGTTGGTGAAAACGCGCATTAGGCATTGAGTTAGGTGACACTTAGTGTTGGCGAAAACGCTTTTTAGGCATCGAGTTAGGTGACACTTAGTGGTGGTGAAAACGGGCTTAAGGCTTCGAGTTAAGTGCCACTTTGTGTTGGTGAAAACAGGAGTTGGGCATTCAGTTAAGCGTCACTTACTGTTGCGTTGTTGTTGTTGGTGAAAACGCTGCTTAGGCATCGAGTTAGATGCCACTTAGTGTTGGTGAAAACGGGCTTAATTAAGGCATTGAGTTAGGTAACACTTAGTCGTGGTGAAAATGGGCTTAAGGCATTGAGTTAGGTGTAACTTTGTGTTGGTGAAAACGCGCAATAGGCATTCAGTTAAGCGTCACTTACAATTGGTACAAACGCGTTTTAGGCATCGAGTTAAGCGTCGCTTAGTGGTGGTGAAAACGGGCTTAAGGCATCGAGTTAGGTACCACTTAGTGTTGGTGAGAACGGGCTTAAGGCATCGAGTAAAGCGTCGTCTAGTGTTGAAAACAGAAATTGGGCATTCAGTTAAGCGTCACTTACTGTTGGTGAAAACGCTTTTTAGGCATTGAATTAGGTGTCGCTTAGTGGTGGTGAAAACGGGCTTAAGGCATCGAGTTAGGTGTCGCTTAGTGGTGGTGAAAACGCGCATTAGGCATTCAGTAAAGCGTCACTAACTGTTGGTGAAAACGCGCTTTAGGCGCGTGGCAGGCATCGAGCCTAGGCATCGAGTTAAGTGCCACTTTGTGTTGGTGAAAACAGGAGTTGGGCATTCAGTAAGGTTAGGTGTAACGGGCTCAAGGCATTGAGTTTGGTGTAACGTTGTGTTGGTGAAAACGGGCTTAAGGCATCGTGTTAGGTATCGCTTAGTGGTGGTGAAAACGCGCATTGGGCATTCAGTTAAACGTCACTTACTGTTGGTGAAAACGCGCTTTAGCCATGGAGTTAGGTGACACTTAGTGTTGGTGAGAACGGGCTTAAGCCATCGAGTTAGGTGACACTTAATGGTCGTGAAAACGCGCATTAGCCATTCAGTTAAGCGTCACTTACTGTTTGTGAAAACGCATTTTAAGCATTGAGTTAAGTGACACTTCGTGGTGGTCAAAACGGGCTTAAGGCGTCGAGTTAGGTGACACTTAGTGGTGGTGAAAACGCGCATTAGGCATTCAGTTAAACGCGCACTAGGCATTGACTTAGATGACACATAGTGTTGGTGAAAACAGGAATTGGGCATTCAGTTAAGCGTCACTTAAAGTTGGTGAAAACGCTTTTTAGGCATCGAGTTAGGTGTCGCATAGTGTTGGTGAAAACAGGAATTGGGCATTCAGTTAAGCGTCACTTACTGTTGGTGAAAACGCGCTTTAGCCATGGAGTTAGGTGACACTTAGTGTTGGTGAGAACGGGCTTAAGGCATAGAGTTAGGTGACACTTAATGGTGGTGAAAACGGGCTTAAGTTATTGAGTTAAGCGTCGCTTAGTGTTGGTGAAAACGCGCATTGGGCAGTGACTTAGGTGACACATAGTGTTGGTGAAAACAGGAATTGGGTATTCATTTAAGCGTCACTTACAGTTGGTGAAAACGCGCTTTAGCCATGGAGTTAGGTGACACTTAGTGTTGATGAGAACGGGCTTAAGGCATCGAGTTAGGTGCCCCTTAGTGTTGGTGAAAACAGGAGTTGGGCATTCAGTAAGGTTAGGTGTAACTTTGTGTTGGTGAAAACGGACTTAAGGCGTCGAGTTAGGTGACACTTTAGTGTTGGTGAGTACGGGCTTAAGGCATCGAGTTAGGTGCCACTTAGTGTACGTGAAAACGGGCTTAAGGCATCGAGTTAGGTGCCACTTACTGTTGGTGAAAACGCTTTTTAGGCATTGAGTTAAGTGACACTTAGTGGTGGTGAAAACGGGCTTAACTCATCGAATTAGGTGCCACTTAGTGTTGGTGAAAACGCGCATTAGGCATTGACTTAGGTGACACATAGGTGAAAACAGGAATTGGGTATTCAGTTAAGCGTCACTAACTGTTGGTGAAAACGCGCTTTAGCCATGGAGTTAGGTGACACTTAGTGTTGGTGAGAACGGGCTTAAGGCATAGAGTTAGGTGACACTTAATGGTGGTGAAAACGGGCTTAAGTTATTGAGTTAAGCGTCGCTTAGTGTTGGTGAAAACGCGCATTAGGCAGTGACTTAGGTGACACATAGTGTTGGTGAAAACAGGAATTGGGTATTCATTTAAGCGTCACTTACAGTTGGTGAAAACGCGCTTTAGCCATGGAGTTAGGTGACACTTAGTGTTGGTGAGAACGGGCTTAAGGCATCGAGTTTTTTTTTTTTTTTTTTTTTTTTTTTTTTTTGTTTTGGCAGGAGTGGGAAATCCCCACGGACACCTCGACTATCTCACGGCTGTGAGACAGTCGAGGTAGTGTCGGACTCGAACCGACTAAAACCCACTCCTGCTCTGCTCGTGTCCCCCTGACGTTGTCAGAGACCTTTTTAAGCTTGTTTTGTTTTTACTGCCGTTTGATTGATTGTTAACCGTTAATTTTGAAAAAAGTTTACTATAATCTACATGAATATTCTGTGTTTAATTTATAAATCCAACGTTCATTTATTATTTAATTTAAGAGCTACGTTTTCCTATACTTATACCTAAATATCTTTTCTATAAAGAAATATACATATTTGGAAAAGCATAGTTTTATTTTTATTTATTTCGTTCGATTACTTTTGTCGTGACTAATAAGCAGTACTCCAATAAGATATTTCTTGTTCTATTTTCAGACATAAGATTTTGTATGCTGTTTTTGTTTAAGCTTGTCTCCAGTTTACGTTCGACATTGTAACGCTCTGCCTCAAACACTGGGCATTCCGTTAGGATGTGTGCGATCGACTCTACTTTATTTGGTTCGCAGATGCACGCTGGGTTCTCCTTACATTTAAAACGATGCAGGTATTCGGAGAACCCACCGTGCCCCGTCATGAATTGTGTAACTATTCCAGCTGGTTTTATTTTTTTCACAATCTTGTAGGCGTCGATCGCATCTGGGAGGAACATCTTGGTGACACTTGCTGTGTCACCTTGCTTGTACCTGTGGTTCCATTCGTCAAGCGACTCCATACGGATCTGCCGCCTGACGAATGAAACTAAGGCATCGAGTTAGGTGACACTTAGTGGTGGTGAAAACGGGCTTAAGGCGTCGAGTTAGGTCTCGCTTAGTGGTGGTGAAAATGAACTTAAGGCATCGAGTTAGGTGCCACTTAGTGTTGGTGATAACAGGAACTAGGCGTTCAGTTAGGCGTCACTTACTGTTGGTGAAAACGCGCATTAGGCATTAACTTAGGTGACACATAGTGTGGGTGAAAACAAGAATTGGGCAGGAATTGTCATATATTATGCCATCATAATACTAAACTCCACCGATTATTAAACTGAAATTTAATTAAGTTTACGAAAATTAGTTACGCATTTCTCTACTACGCTGTAAAATAACCAAAATACGTCAAAAACATTATTCGACATCGATCTTCCAACCGGGTGAAAATGGTTGATAAAATTGAAAAACAAACTATAATAGCAATATTTCTTTCGTCAATCGACATTGTCGATAGCCTACGTTAGTTGAATCTGCACAAGCACATCACTCGTCGCAAGAAGCAGCGGCCGTACTACGCGATGTATAATGCATAAAAAAGTATCGTTTTGTATTTTTACATTGCTTGTCCAGTCACTTAGCGACAAACTTTGTTAGTGGTTAAGGAGCAATGTATATATTGCAAAACTTGTACAGTCGCTGTGATATTTGAAAACAAAATTAACATAGTAAGAGCAAGAAATATTTTACGATTTGTGATGTTAAAGACAAATATAGTAAAATACTTGTACATACATATAGTAAGCGATTCTATGATTTATAAAGTTTTGGTTTATGCTTCGATTTTTACAAGCAACCACTGAACAACACGGCATTCTTATAAGTTGTCACGATCGCGGTCGAAAGCACACTAGTTCGCGGAGACGGCCATTTGCCTTATGACATGCTTATCGTGCGCTCGTCGCGGCGTCACCGACACGCCCCCTTGCCACTTCTCCTGTTTTTTATATTTCTGTGTTTCATACAGTCCAATCCAATCCATCTTTTTATCTTCCCCTACAAGCCATCCACATTCCTGTGTGGCGCCGGTGACTGAAAAGTTGTGTGGTAATCGGTTATCGTGGTAAGGACGTGTGATGCGGAGGAATGAGGAAAATGTCGTGAGGAGACTGTTGAGTATGAATGTAGATGACTATAAGAGTAGAGGAAGACCAAAGAAACGATGGATGGACTGTGTGAAGGATGATATGGATAGAAAGGAGGTGAGATGACGAGTAATAGCGAAGTATGGAATAGGAACACGTGCTGCGCCGCCACCAGGTGAATTGGTATAAGGGCAGGAGATTAAGTATGGAATTATATGTGACTTATTTATTTATTTAATTACAAGAGTTATGTTTAAAACCAATTACAGTAACTAAAATTATAAAATAGAAGAAACAATTATAAAACATATGCAAAATAACAAAGCAAAGCAAAACTTTAAGTGAAAATAAAAGAAAGAACAACACTTGATATACTAATAAACGTAGCGTGAGCTTTGAGGTTCCGTGTGACTAGTCTACACTTATCCCGGGCAGCGAGTGCCTTGAAGTAGTTCGTCGGCTTACTGGTAATTTGGTGGTTTTATTCTAACCTAATGTTACTAGTGAACATCACAAACTCAAGAATATTCTATCTTTGTTTACAGAAGTTACTACGGGAAGTAGTCAGCGTTTTAATAAAGGAACAATTCATAGCCCAAGGAGACGCTAGAATAAGCCTCAGCGATGTATCCGGGAAGAAGAGAGATGACATGTTCGGCACGCCCGTGGAGAATACTGTGGCTATGAAGTTAGTACCTATTAGCTTAATCACCTTCTGCTTAGCCTTTTTCTAATTATGTATATCGGGATCCGCCGGCATTCTAACCGGATACAGCTGTTTGATGAAGATAGCCCCAGAGCCTTGTGGCTGTCTACTAGACTAACGAGGCAGTCATTTAAAGCAGGCTTTCATTTTAATTGTTATTTAATATGCCAGAGGCGTTACTTCGGTAACCCAGGTACTCTCCGCGAGATTACCAGCAACATCAAGGCGCTGCTGGCCTTTCTCGGGGAGTTAGGGTCGATCGAATAGATTTCCCACCCGCACGCAAAATACGCGCTTAGACGTGGAGTTGCGGACACCAGCCCGCTATACAATACAATGCCAGAGGCTGTGTGTTGTCATACAACGTGGCAACGCTGCCAGACTCTTGGGCACATTACCAGCTGACAGCGTTGAGGAGGAGTTTTGTCGACGCCCTTTTATAGCTTGTTGTTAGTTTATTTAATATTATTTAGGGTTTACCCAAGAGGTAAAAACGGAACCCCATTACTAAGACTCCACTGTCCGTCTGTCTGTCTGGCTGTATCTCATGAACCGTGACAGCTAGACAGTTGAAATTTTCACAGATGATATATTTCTGTTGCCGCTATAACAACAAATACTAAAAACAGTATAAAATAAATATTTAAGGGGGGCTCCCAGTCTCCCACATACAACAAACGTGTTTTTTTTTTGGATAATGGTACGGAACCCTTCGTGCGCGACTCTAACTCGCACTTGGCCAGGTTTTTAGATAATTATTTATATCGTTAGTTTACTCTACTTAATAGGAACTATATTCCAGAATGATGAAGATGATGGGTTGGCAAGGCGGTGGTCTGGGGGTCGACGCACAAGGCATATCAGAACCAATCAAACCTAATTTACAAATGGTAAGTATGGTCTACTTCTTCGTCGTATCGATGCTTTCCTTTATTAGAGTCAAATTTACTTGGCCCAGAACTGTGACACCTCGACGGCGTTGGTGGTGGCTTCGGGCAGGTGGCCATGACGTCTAAAAGCAGGAGTAATTCCAGTGCGGGAAAGAGATGGCGCTAGACGACCTGTATAGCTCTGTCTCTTTCCCACGCTGGAATTACTCCCGCTTTAAGACGTCATACTAACCCCCAAGGTCCCTCAAAGCGCTGGTGGAATTACACATAGCATAGAGCAGGATAAGAGGTGAGCCATAGTTTATTAAGGCGCCGTAGTCGCACCCCGCTTCATCGGATCTCCACCCTGGTTATCTGGCGTAAAATTGGGTATGAAAGAAGGTAGCTAAGTTTCAGGTTAAATGACACACTGCCGGGATAAAAAGTTAGTTAATCCAGGTTATAATAAGAATAATAAATATCATTTATTTTCTACCATTTACTTTCTATTTTTATTCCTTTTTTTTTACCTTTTTTTTTCTTTTCTTTGTTTTTTTTTTCATTATAACTTGTGTTTACAGTGGTGCACGAACAAGAAATTAACTTTGTAATTTGTTTTTTTTTTGTGTCTTTGGAATTGACTGGTGCTTGAAGTAGGTCTCTATAGAAACCTGTATTACAAGTCACCAGGGCACTCCCGCAGCTATTTGAGTGCAGGAACTAAGTTAAAACACAAACTAAAAAATAAGATAAAAAATACAAAATTATTGTGGAAATATCAGAACGTGTGTGAGGTTATAAACTATGTGTGCCAAATTTTATCCAAATCCATACAGTAGCGGGTAACACGGGGTGAATAGGAACGCAGGAGTGAATAGAGACAAAACTTTGAAAGAGATTGTAACGTTAAATTAATATTCTATGTTGCCAACACGGTCTCTAAATAATTAAGTGAATAAAATAGAGTAGGTACTTTTTGTATGATGCACGTCATGTCCCTGCGACAAATAAATATATTTTCTTTCTTTATTGATGATTATAATTTTGTAACTCCAGACGTGTCAGTCTCGCGATTCATATTTTCATCAACAGCAATTGGCAGGTCAGTGTCAGTGTCGTGTCCTGACGCTGACCTGCAAATTTCAATAAACGTAAGAAAATTTAAATTTTGTGGGCTACCCTTGCGTTTCCATCTTAAGTACACCTCAGCCTAACCCTTCTGGAATTACAGGGGTGATGTCATGTTGTGTTAAATTAGCGTCTTCTTCCCATGAGAGTAGGCAAAAACCACAGTTACGCCACCTGCTACGATCTTTACACAATCTTTTTGCGTCGTTCATGTTACGCTACTTGGCTACGTTGCCTCTACTTTGATATGGCCTGATATTTTGGGGCAATGGTACTGAAGCAGAACCAGTACTTATAGCACAGAAAAAATGCATTCGAGCTATGTGCAAAATAAAACGGACTGATTCATGCAAGCCACACTTCCAAAACTTGAAAATACTGACTGTACCATCACTTTATATCTATGAAGCCTGTATTTTTATTAAAAAAAAAAAAAACAATATGCATCTATACAGACCTGTCGAAAGTCAACGACGCTTAAATCACACTTGCTATACACAAAAACCAAATTTCACCATAAAAGCATTAAATGGCTCCAAAACTGTACAATAAATTACCAGATGAAGTTATTTTAGCCAACAACTTAAATAATTTTAAACGTCAGCTTTTTAAATTATTGAATGACAAGGCAACATTAAAATGCCTTTCAAAGTTTTGTCTCAATTTTCCCCGTTTGACAGTAGTTTTTGGCGTGAAAAAGTAACAAAAATCAACCATCCTCACAAACTGATCAGTCTGATTAGAATTAATTACTTACTTGTTTTTTTTTTCAGATTTATTGTATTGATTACTTTATATTTTATTCATCGACAGGTAAATCGAGCCGGCCTCGGCAGCTCCCGAGACATTCGCTTGGTCCGTAGAGCAGCCCAAAGTCTGATGCAGCGCTTCATAGCAACTGACACTTTCGACCTTGACCTTGTATTCACGAGCGACTTCACTAAAGAAGAACGCGCGGCCTTACATCAGGTCGCACAGAAGAGTGGACTCGCGTCCAGGAGTTATGGTGAAGGAGATGAGAGGTTGGTTGCACTTTGAGATGTTTTTGTTTACTAACCCATCATTCTTGTCCAGTGTTTCTTTTGTCAGTCGAAATCTACTACAAATCTTAAGCAGTGTCAGATTTCGTCCTTGACCTTCAAGTGACTGACAGGTTGATTGACCTTGAGGTGTATCTGTGTTAAGTTAATCAGGCTATACCAGGGGGGCTAAAATGGCCGCTTTAGCAGAATCATAATAGGATAATAATATGAATTACGTTAAAAATCTTAAAATGGTGACGAGACGCAATTAATGTTATGAATTGTCACTTTGTGATCATTTTACGAATTGTAATGTAATTCATACTATTTTCCTATTATGATTCTGCAAAAGCGGCCATTTTAGACCCCCAGTTCATTTACTGCTACTAGTTAGTAAGAAAATGTTGAATTTCGCGGGTTACCTTGGCGCTTCCCGCTTAAAAAACGAAAACCTAATATTGCCTTTTTCCCTTTCAGATTTCTAGTCGTGAAGAAGAAGCTGGACCCTTTCTCTCTAGTCCGCGCCATCATCGAGAAAGGCGGTACCACTCCGAAGTACCAAGTTTTTATACCGAAAGCACTGGCACGGGATAATAGTTCTTAACTTATTAAATAAATAAGTACTACAATTACTTCTACAATTTTGTAAAGTGTAAGATTATCATAATAAAGATTTTTTTTATTAAAAACAAACCGTGTTTCTTTATTTGAAAAGTCAATTTTAGTTGGTTTGTTACATGATACATGAAAATAGCTTCAACGAGTAGTGATAATAAGGTTAAAATCTATAAAGCGTACAAAACAAAAACCATATTCTGAATGTATTTAATGTGCCTATTCCAGGGACATTGATCAAATACGAATATGAACATTATCATTTAAGGATATAGTTCATTATGGAACTTGTTCAGTATGAAACTAATGTCCATTTGGCGAACTTAGGAAGGTCAGCGCCGCTACCAGCTTGTGCAATCATTTGCGTGTGGTGTGAGGGCCACTAAGGGCCACACTAATATTATAAAAGCGAAACTTTGTGTGTTTGTTACTCCTTCACGCTCAAACGGGTCAATGGATTTCGATTAAATTTGGTATCAAGATAGTCTATATTCTGGTTTAACACATAGGCCTAGGTACTTTTAAGCTCGGAAATAGTAGGTAGATAAGTTAGGTGTAGATTAGTAAAAACACAAGGAAGGAGTAGGTAGAAAAACCTGCAATGCAACGCATGATAGGTACAGCTAGTGGCTATCATTTTAACCATGGCATAAGCTTAAAACTGTGAGCTATGTGAAAGACGAGCCGTATGACGGGTTCCCAGTGCTAGCAGCGTTGAGCATTGAACACATGACCCCCAACAGTATTCCTCGATGAGATAGGAAAAGCCGCACATTATAACTCAATATGTGCTATGGGGCATTACCAGCCTATGTAGGCTCAGCAATGGTAGGGGAGCCCAGGGGGGTTTTCAGCATAAGAGCATCAAAACTTGATAGCCTGACTAGGTAGGGCGTGATGAGGGTATGTTAAAACAATAAAAAGTACATAATATGAAAAGTTTGAGACGGGAGCCCTTCAGGAAGAGTCCAAAAACTAACATCGGGCTGTTCGGCAACGTTTATTTTCATCTCATTGTACGGGGCCTGAACCAAAACGACTCAAACACGCAAACCTCGAAGATATTGTGGCCTTCCAATAATGTTCCCACTGTTGGGACAGGCTTTCTCGCTGTGAGAGGGAAACCAAGGTAGTCCATTGCGGATTGGTGGATGTCAAATGTCTTCGATTTTTCGGTTTTCTTACGATGTTTTTCTACACCATTATGAGAGCAGTGGGGAATGTTGTGATGGAATAATTACCGTGAAGGAAAGATTCTACCGAGCTAGACGCCAGCAGTCCAGCACATCAAGCTGCCCGAAACTGTCAAATAATGTTCCCAATCAACGTTGGACATAATGCTTTAGCTATAAAGTTGAAAAGAAATTTGACAGATTGTAGTAGCTTGATGTGCTGGCGTCTGTACAATCTGCCTTGTACCTGCTCGTAAATCACGGCCGGTACTACTCAGCCATAACTGGTCACCATTCATTGGGCTACCAGTACTAGGGAACGAGCGATCCTATTGCCGTAAATCTAGCACAAAATTCGCTGGTCTGCAGCGCTGGCTGATAATAAAATGTCAGGAGAGTTGTATTGAAATGCCGCCATTTTCTTCTGAATTCTGTAGTAGGTACCTACCTATCTCTTGCACACGGAAACGTAAGGAGCAACTTACAGAGGACTTGTGACTTGAAAGTTTGTGCAACATGGGCCACTGTGTGAAGAAGATTTCGGTGTTTCTACCTACCATTAGCATACCGTATATGAAAATCTACCTACCCGCATGTTGAATTTTAAGATAAAAATCTAACACCTATTTAAATTCTGAAAGCGTAAATGAGTTTTGATCAGATCTTTACTAAATACGGGAGCAATCGAAACATTTCAGTATAAAATAGCCAGAAAACTCCAACTCTACATCATTCAGTTTTCGTCTCTCTACGAAACACGCGCCATTTTGTAAACTTTTTAAAATGAACTCTAAATTGGCAACGGCATTGATGGCATACTGCCTCATCCACTTTTTCAGTGGTGCTGAAGGTTCTTTTATAAAGCCTAATAACGTACCAAGGGTTGGAAGAAGCAATGAAGAATCTCCATTCGACCAAGGAAGTTTTGGCTATGTTATTAAAACGAATAAGAATATACCACGCATGGGCAGGAGGAACTATGATTCGGTGAGTCATTTAAAATCTAATTCTCTTAATTTTTTAACCAACATCAAAATAGAAGGAGATTCTCAATTTGCGCCTTGGAGAACCTATGTTTTTTTTTTATGTGTTACCTTTTATCTCTGCCATTTTGATGTGAAACATCTTTATGCATCGCGTCTAGGCAGTAAAAACCGACTCGTATGCCGTGATGGAATATGGAACGACGCTGTGATGATTTTTCCATTAGCATAAAGTTTTTTTGGATCGATTGTTAATTTATTTAATCCGCTTTCGAAAGTTCCACGCTACTCAATGAGGGCTATCGTTTTTGGGCTCACCAGATTTATTTCTTTATTTTGGATTACCAACAAGTCACGTTACAATTTATCTTATATAAATGAAAACTATTACAAATACATGGTCATGTAACGTACACTCAATTACTGGTAACCACAGCTTACACATTATCGAGTACACAAGCTTTAAATAGGTACATAATTTAATAGAAATTAAAATTAGGAATACATATAATTGAACAATCATGATATTATTAATATTAGAATAAAGTCAAAACGAGTCAGATGGCGCCACTGTCATGTCAATAATTCTATTCTAAACTTTAAAGTACCAATAACTTCATAAAAAGTTTTTTTTACATAAAACAACATAGTGTAAACTCAGATACATATTTACAATATTCTCCCTAAAATTGGCAAGCATGAAACATACGAACGATATAAGATCTTGTTGCTACTTAAAATCTTCAACTTTTAATTAAGTAATCAGGAATGGTTCTATCTAGAACATAATCATGAATATTAATAAAAATACGTGTGAATATTAATAAAAAAGCTCACAACGCGCGAACACTCTATGATATCTGACATTTCGGTAACCTCGCGCTACACTAGCGCCTCTAGCGGTGAATTCACACGCGATAGTAACGTGCAATTAATCGATTAATATCGATTAAAGGAAATATTTTAATTAATGTAATATTTATTCTTTATTTTACTCCTTTTACCAACGCGCACTGGGCCCGCGTGGTGGATTATAGCCCATTCCCTCTCATAGAGAGGAGCCCGTGTCCCAACAGTGGGAATATTAAAAGCTGATTATGCTATGCATGCTGATGCTTACTCCTTATCTCGTCAGAGGTTTTTTTTGTTGTAATTATGACTTCTTATTTATAAACATAGATGTTTCACATCTGCCGGGCGTCCCGTGGTGGTATTTTTTTTTTTTAATTACTATACCGTCTTGGCTGCTGGTAGTGACATTCTAGGTTCGAATCCCGAAAAAAAAAGAACAAATTCGCAGAAGCAACTCGGTGTTATGGTATTACACTTTGCTTCAATGAGCACGATTCAGGCAGGGATGTGTCTTCAATGTTGCTCCAGATTCCCGTACCATCAAAGTATGAAAGTGAGCCTACTTTGAGATTGGCCACCCAGTAACCTGAGAGTATTATTCGAGATTTCGGGAAAATTGAAAAATTAAGATGAGAATTACAATACTTTCACTTATTTTGCAGGAAAACCGCTATGACATCCCCAAGTTCTATCAGCTGCCTTCAAACAACTTTGATGTTTACGAAGGTAAGTCAATGGAGTGAAAAGCTGCCTTTTTATCCCACCAGATGTCGCTCGATCGACTTTGCATTAGTTTGCCCTACAACCACCTGTCAAAATCCATATTATTAGATTTTCACGTAAATCAAAATATCAAAAATTATTAAACACTACAAATATGACGCAGTGTTCTGCTCCAGACTGCAAAATAAAGAAGAAAAGAAACCCAGAAAATTATAATGTAGTCACAACCTTTTTCATTGGGGCCTTGCATTAGCCCTGTATCTATGTGTTTGCACCTTCAATGCTATACGCTATACCGTGCAGTCAAAAATTATATATAATTATATACATAGCCTGTCCTTTTGGCTGAGCATTGAATCTGAAAGAAAATGAATAGCACTTTGATAAGTCATGTAACAGAGGAGGTCCTAAAGTCTTAATACATAATAATGGTATCACCAAAAAAACGTTGCAAGAGATTTTATAAATTAAATTGTTTTCCAAGTAGGTACGACTGTATCTTGCTTATTGAGAGCAGGAATCTTCAAATCGGCATTGAAATCTATAAAAGAAGAAGTTGGTGGGCATCGATATTGTGGGTCACTAAGAGATGTGACAGGCCCTGTGTTCGCATTAAAATTAAAATTTCGGTCGTATGCTTATATTCTGAAACTTAAAAACATACATCATACTCACATAGATTATTTGAAGAGAATATCGATTACTCATTATAAATAACCAAATATTTTTAGCTTTCCTACCTCTCAATCGAAACTGCATTTTTTCCCTGCTGTTGATGCATTTAGTTCACGTAACTCCGCTTATAATGAGGGCTATCGTATTTGAGCTCACCAGATAGCGCTACTGTCGCTTATCATTATTTCTATTCTAAACTCTAAAGTAAAACATTTTACCCCCAAGTACTAACAAATAAGATCCTAAGTTGCTACATAAAATCTTCAAGTTATAATTAATCAGGAATAGCTGACTCTAGACCACAATCGTGAATATTATTAAAAATACGTGATAAATAAGGACACAACGCGTGAACTTTCTATGACATTGACATTTCGGTGACCTCGCGCTACACTAGCGCCTCTAGCGGTTAATTCACACGCGATAGCCCCCATTGTAAAACAGTCCAAAAATCGAGTCACTATACAGCGTGTAACAGAAAGGGTATAATCATATGGAATACTGCTGTCCTAGAGAGCTGATTATTTTTTTATGATTTCGATGGTGGTCCCATAGAGAAAGTTGTTCAGTTTGATAGTCCGTACCACAGTTTTCCATATGATTATACCCTTTCTGTTACACGCTGTAGATATAAAATTATTCGAAAACAGTAATAACAAAGTCATTTTAATCTCAACTCTTAACTCTGTAGTTAGAGTGTGTTGTTTACGTGACTTTATCAGAGTCGATGCTAGCGACACCTTTGAGTTCTTGTCCCCATTGCTGTAATCTTTGCTTGACTCTGTCTTGAAAATATTCATGTATCGGACTGCATTTTTATTTCATCCACAGGTGAACAACTGGAGTACAATAATATGCCAATTGAAGCTTTCTACTCCAAGCAATCAGATAACATGAAACGATAAACCGGAACTTTTTCCAATACGAGACATTTTGTGATCCTAAAAAATTACGTTTTTTGTTGATTCTAGTCTTAGTTAAGTTAAATAAATGATTATCAAGCATGCATGCAATCTTTTGTTTTATTTTAATGGTTTTTTTTTCAGCTACTAATCCACGTAAACAGGATGGATGGACTGTGTAAAGAATGATATGGATATAGCACGAAAGGTGTCTGATGAGATGACGAGTACGGGTAACAGAAGTATGGAAGAAGAAGACATGTTGTGCCGACCCTAAATGAATTGGGACAAGGGCATATTACTTTACTCTATGGACAAGGGCAAGAGAATGATGATGATGATTCCACGTAAACAGGAACGTGATTTTCAATATTTCTGTCAATGTCAAACAAACGCTATTACGCTACAAAATTTAATAACTTCATTTCGGTTTATCTATCTCTTTCGCGCATGCATAAAAGGTAACCGTTTATCTCTTTTTTACTAAACTAATGAATCATCCAAAAATTGACGGTTTATTCTCTTAAATTCTTCCACGAATTTTTGTGGAAGAAATTACACTATTTGTTTTGGAAAATAACATCTAAATTGCTCGTATTTATTAAAATAAGATAAAATGGTGGTGACATCGGATGTTCATCTACCGGAAGATTCCGAATTGACGGTGGACGAGCTCAATTTGTCTACATCAACTTTATTGGCTGCATCTGTACATTTAGGAAAATATTGCGAACAAGCTAATAATGTAAGTAAAACTGTTATTTTATTTACTAACCGTTGATTGATATGACTTTAATGTTATTGGTTCACAGTTGTTGTGTTATAGAGTTAAATTGATTGCATAATCAAAGTTTTATTGAGGTTATGTTATGATAGATTTTAGGGTGATAAATTCTCATTTTCGAAGTGACTGTGATTACAGTAATCAATCATCTAAAATCGAAGAATCGAAGTCGAAAGTTTGACCGATTTGTCTGTCAATGTTTTTTCAATAAGACTAAATTTAATGACATTCCTCTTTATTAACATTTTTTGCTTTCACCAAGTGTAAAAAAATATAACTTTATTATATATATAATAGCCATTGCCCTTTCAAAATTAGTGCAAACAATTTATTCAGTTAAATAAAAGTAAACAAATTGCCAGGCTCTATAACAATAGAAGAATAGTATAGTAAGGTATATTTTAAAATTTTAATCTTACTCTGTTTACTTTCTTTATTAATATCCTTCCCTTTGTCTCTATTTATTTTAACTAGCCGACCTGCGCCAGCTTCGCCTGGTGACAGCTTTTCATACAGATTCAGACCCTATTTCGCCCGTTTAGGATTTGCATATTTTTCGATTTTGTGTTAATTTTAGAATTTAAAACCGCCTATGTGAAACAGTTGTGAATCGTGATCTTTTGTTTTTCGATGACAAGTTAGAACAGTGACGAGTCAGCATAAGCCCTATGTACTGCTATTGTACATGAAGTCTAAATAAATAAATATTAAAGACATAGATTGCTACAGTTGAATAGATCGTAATTCTGTTGTAAATCCGTTTGGTAGAATTTGAGTTTATTGTGTTCAGAAAGACTAGTGATTGTTAGCAATAAAATACATTTTGATTGATTATTTTATGCTAGGTACACCTCTACCGATTGATTTGTTTTGTTTTGTCTATTATTTTTTAATTAAAATACCCTTCACAAACTTTTTCCAGGAGTTCATGCTCTGTCGTTTGGAAGAGAAAGACCCTCGCAAATGCCTCAATGAAGGCAAGATGGTTACTGCATGCACGATGGATTTCTTCCGGAAGGTGAAGAAATCTTGTTTGGAGGAGTTTAACCAGTACAGCAACTGCGTTGACAAGAGCTCTGGAGATTATAGCTTGAGATAGTAAGTAACATAAACATCATATCCCACTGTACTCCCCGTAGAGTCGGGCAGATGTGTACAGTCACATGTAGCACTAATTTGTATACACACAGTAACTTTTAAAAGTAATTTGCTCCTGCTGTTTCCTGAACATAGTATTTTGAAAGCCATATTATAATGAAATAGGCCTTATCTCAAAGTAGAAACTGTTATTTCAATAGAAAATCACATTTTGATTTTGGTATATATTTAAATATTAGAGCTCTTGACTGTACCTAATAACAAGCTACACTTAAATATGTAAATGTCCGAAGACTGTTGAAATTTTGAACCTTGGAGCTGCAAAGTAGAATTACAAAATTAAAACGGTGTATTTAAAATCAAACTTGTGATAAAGTTGAAACTTTGACCGCCACTATCTCTGTAACTAGAAGATTCCCAGGTATGGCCCAGAACAAAACAAAAAATCGCAATGACGGGGAGAACCATTTCTGTTTGGCTTTGTTAAGGTTCTTTTACCCCCATCATACTTTATTGTACTGTACACTAAAATTGTTATACAGCTCTTTGTCTGCCGTTATTCAAGCCTTTCGCCATCTGCACGTTTTACAAACTTGTTATAATAATATTCAACCATATTTTCAGCTGCCGCAAGACTCAAGCTGTGTTTGACAAGTGCGCGTTCGAGAAGTTAAACATCGAACGTCCATCGTTCGGCTACTTCTGTGAGGCTCGCATCCATGATACTAACAGGTAACTTGTACATTTAATTATTTATTTCGTATTTTAATCTTAGTATTTAAATTGAGGAATATCGTGAGTAGTAATAGTTAACCCAATTTATTCGGTTTCGACGCAGCATGTTTTCTTCGTCCACATTTCTCTATTACTCGTCATCTCAGCAATCATTCTATTCTGTAAGTATTACATGAAAAAGTCATTTAATGGGGTTAAATGAACTTAGAGGGTTGAATGGGGATGCGCAAGGGTAGCCCACGAAATTTAAATTTTCTTACGTTTATTGCAATTTGCAGGTCAGTGTCAGGTTGTATATTGATTGACTTTATTTTGAAAGTGTTGATTATTTTAATCTTTTACTCTGGACGCTCTTAATGTGCACGTCTTTCTACATCGTTCTCACATATATGTATAATCTCAACGTGAATGATGTAACCAAGATTTTGTAACAATATTTTGATTAAAAAATGTGTTCATGGAGTTTCTTGCCCATTCTTCTCCATAGAGATCTACACTTTGGAATGTGCAACTACAGTACTTTCTCAAGTTATTAAGCCTTGTGACTGTGACTGTAGCTTAGCTTTTTTTCAAAAGTGCCTGTAATGGTCTAATTGAAATAAATGCTTTGAGTTTGAGTTTGAAAATATGAATCGCACCAGTAACACTTATGGATTTACAGAATTATAATCATTCAAATCATCAGTACAACCCTCCAAGTTCATATTTATAATCTCAAAGAGTGACTTTTTCATGAAATAGCTATTGAATGTGATTATATGAACTTGTAGAGCTATATTGATGATTTGAATGATTATAATTCTGTAAGTCCATACGTGTTACTGGCGCGATTCATATTTTCATCAACATACAACTTGACACTGACCTGCAAATTGCAATAAACGTAAGAAAACTTAATTTCGCGGGCTACCCTTGCGCATCCACCTTAAAGTGAAAGTATAAAATTGAATTTCAGTGAAAACACTAGAATATTAGAACAAAAAAAATGAAAAAATGTGAATTGTAAAATTATTGCTGTTATATTTGTATTGTTGTTGTTGTGTTGTATTGTAATTGTATTGTGGTTGTTGAAATTAAATATCTATTTCTAGACATCACTCTCAATCAGAAGTTGTATGTTATTATTAACCACACGATATTAACCATTGTTATTATTATTATTCCAGGCCAAAGCCTTTAGAAGAACCGAAGGCGGTTTACCCAGATGCTACTCCAGCCCTCCCGGAAGATACCGAGAAGAAGCCAGCCAGATTCGGCTCTCGTTTCTACTGGATGACCGAATAAACGGCAACAGCCGTGCGACCGAGACGCATAGACAGCGGTTACGTGTGTGGGAAAGAGATGGGATGAGGGTTATTTATTGGCGGGAATAATTTTGCAGTGGGTTTATGTTCTGCTTGTGGTTTTATTTATTTAAACTAAATATGTTGGACTAAACTAAATATGTTGGACTACTGGAGAATACTATAATACGTAAAAGCGGTTTTGCGTTCCTGTTAAAAATATCGTAAAATGCTCTTTGGCTTTACATTCCATTCCGCATCTTTTTCACACACTACTGCAGTCTCCAAAAGTAATGCATTGGATGAGTTTTTTTTGGTCTTCTTTTAACAATTTTATTGTTATTATTTAATTTATAAGCTAACAGTGTTACAGATCAACAAATCATGTTATACAGAAACTTGTCTAGTGATTTACTTTGTCAATCAAATAGCTAATATCGATTTGTAGAGTAATAAAAATGTTGAAATTTATTTGTTTGCCTCATTTTTTCTTAGCACTGCTCCAATACTAGGCCGGCCGCTAAAACCCGCACAAGTGCAGTGCATAGAGCAGGTCCCTGCTGTCAATTTTTTTTAGGAAAACCGTCATACGCGCAGTTCGCCGCTCATACATACTATTTTTGAACACACATTGCGAGCGTGCACCCGCGCTGAACCCTAACAAAACGTCGAGCCTATTCGCTAATCAATGGTTTAGAAAAGAGCAGAGGGAGCAAGTCTAGGCTTAGTCGTATAAAACCTATGATTATGTAGTGCAATTTGCAAGAGAATTATCTAATTGGAGATCTTATTCGATTATTTTTCAAGTTAAAAGTATTACTTAGATTGGAACGATGTTACAAGATGTCAAAATTGACATACTTGACATTTACTACTTTTTTAGGGCAGGTACAGCGTTTCAGGTTACAGCTAATTGAATGTTGAGTTTACTATTTGCGTTCCTACCTTCTCTTACATAACAGTAATTCATATAGCTGTCTCCTTCAAACATATGATTTTCAAGTCTGTTTGTTGATTTCGAAATGAATGAACTTATTACAAACCTTGAAATCTTGAAACGCATGAGTGTCATTGAATGTACAAGTACATGATCGATTGAATCAATAAATACTACTCTAAATAAATTGTAAAAATAACAAAGTTACGTGACAAACATTGCATCCGTTTGCTATGGCAGCATTCCTTAATATAATATTTGAGTAAACAGTGAAATCTAACTTGAAATGATGTGAAAACACGCGTTTCATGCTCGCTTTCAAAGTATAAACAAATGTTATGATATTGTGTTTTTCTTAGTGAATAATGAGTGATTTGTGCGATGATCAGGTTATTCACGATAATATTTACGCGAATACGTATAGTTTGTGGGGGAATTCGAAGTATTATGATATAAAAAACCTGTCTCCGCAAAACTTCGCGAATCGTAATGGCACGATTGGCAGTGAGATTAGCCAGGAGTTGAAGGCTTCGCGATGGGCTTCCGCGGTCCCAGTGGAGGTGGTGCCAGTCCCGGAGCCGCCCGACAGGCTGACCCGGAGGACTGTAGACCGAGACTCGTTGTACGAAGACCCTGAATCGTTTAATAAGGAGCCCCCGTGAGTTTGTTATTGTTTATGTTTATATTTGAGTCGTTTGACGCGTAATTTACGGTATGTTACGTCTAGCAAAGGATGAGCGAAAGGAAATCTTAAATTTCAGTATATTTTTAATTCTTTTTTTTTTTTTGGCCTCTAGGGTTTCTCCATGGTTTTAAAACATATTTTATGGCTCTGCAACTGTAATATACATTTCATGGTCCATAAGTCTTATGTAATTTTGAATTATATTTACTATTGAGGCTGAGCTATACTGCAATGTAAACAAAAATCATGAAACTTGAAATCATGAACTTACTGAAGTTAACATATTGCTATTTATTTAAAATTGATTCATTGCATTGATAAAACATATCTGTAGTGAACAAATCTTTAATTCAAATTTTATAATTATGAAAAACATCACAGGCTTTTGAATCCGGTATGATAGTTCCAATTTGTGTTTTTAGACCTAGAACAGAATGATGATATTCAATTGTTACTCAAAACACCTAAACCGAGTCATTAAGCTTATTACAGTCCATGTTTTTCACTGAATATTCTGTTATTTATCTGTTTATGTAAGTACCTACCTCATTTCCTCTTAATGTCCTACCCTAACTCCATATTTATTTAGGGCTCCGCTAATATACATGATTCAAGTCTCCCATATGAATTTTCCTTCAACAAAATCTTCCGTACACAAAGTGATTTCTTCTTTATATTAAACAAGCTGTTGTCTGCAACTTCGTTCGCATGGAAATTTAGATGCGTATCTGTTAGGAAAAAGAAAGTAGCTAGCCTATGTCCTTACCCAGGATGTAATCTATCTTCATGCCAAATTTCATTACGATTCGATCAGCCGTTTAGTAGTGAAAAGGTAGCAAACAGACAGAGTTACTTTCGCATTTGTAATATTTTAAGATGGAAGTATGGATTGAGTTAGCATTTGCGTTTGATGTTGTTTTTTTTTTGCATTGTTGCAATATTTTATTTTATGAAGCTAGCAACTAATTGTCGTTAAAAAAGGTTTCATCAATTCCACAGCCCTACCGACATCCCTCAAGACCCGTCACCACAACCCTCACTCCTCAGCGAAGACAGTCCCCTCAGCAAAAGTCCCACGTTCGACTGGACCCATGCCTACTGGCACAAGGCTTCGGAGGCCATCCCTGATGGGGGCCAGGGCCCCAGCCGGGGCCGGAAGCGGTTGGTGTTGGGCCCCAACAATATCCAGAAGAAATTGGATAAGATGCTTGCTAAACCGGTGAAGATGACAAAGGCTGAGAGGTGAGGACATGAAACTGGGTTACTGAATACTTTAAGTTAAATTTATTAGAGATGTATATATTTTAAGAGCTATATATACTGAAAAATGCATGTCTATTATCTTGTTTGAGTTTTTTAAGAACTTTCAAGTCATAGGTCTCGAGTTCGAACCCAAGGCACGCACCTCTGATTTTTCGGATTCATGCGTGCGTATTGTATAATTATCACTTGCTTTGGTGAAGGAAAACATCGTGAGGAAACCAGCATGCCTGAGAGATATTTCTTGACGGCATGTAAAGCCAAGTCAGAGGCCTATGTTCAGCAAAAAACTTTGACACCAGGTTAGGCACTAACTACACGTTAAAGGAGGAGGAGATGAGAACCTTCCACCATGTTGGTAGATAGTTCCTCATCCTCATAACTTTTCTTATGGCCATTCCTCCTTTTTTTTTTTATTTATGAGGGCTGACCCGAACAAAACCATTCACTCGATATTTTTTTTTGTTTCTTTTTTTTCGGATGGGAAATCTTCAAATAACCCCTCCCGCTCTGGGCTGAGCAGAAGGGAGTGTCAGACTTTTACTGACACAAATCCATCCATGTTCCTTCCTTTGCCCTTTGTGTTCCAGGGCCGGGGTATCTCTTTCGAACAGTCCCGCAACCCTGGCAGGCATCAGTCCTTTCGGACCCCTTCCTGTTTGCTGACTCTCTTTGAGGCGCGCGTAGAACACGAACGCGCCGTCGACACGGCCTGTCGTCATAAGACGGATGGACGGCGAGCTAGCCCATAGCTCACCGTCTACAGGCCCGCGCCTACGGTGGCCGGTGGCTACAACGTGGCCTCCGACGCCCGGTGCGTCTCCCGCGGCGGCTGGGACGTGAGGTTCTCTCCCCGTCACGTTCCGGCACCTCTTTCGCTAGCATGACTGCTTCGCAGAAGGTGGTGACGGCGTCCCATTCCATCTCGCTCCGGACCATGGATTGAACCAAGGCCAGACGCGAGAGTTCGCCGCCGCCGATCGCCGCTACGAGGACACGGCGGTGCTCCGCCCACGCGGGTAGATCTCCACCGTGTCCTCCGGTCGATCCTCACAATGGTAGGACCCGGGCGTTTCCTCCCGCCCGATTCGGTGCAGGAACTTCCCGAAACAACCGTGTCCGGTGAGGACCTGCGTCAGGCGGAAGGTGAGGGCGCCGTGGCGCCTCTCTAGCCACTCCTCAAAGAGGGGACTTATCGCCACTGTCGTGGCGTGCCCTGCACGGAGTTACGACAGTCGCTCTCTCCATGTCGCATGTTTTGTTTTATTGATCGAAGATTCACTCAGAATTATGTGTAAGCGGGCAGCATGGTGTATTTTTTTTTCACACTAACGACTGTTTCTCTATAGGATAGGCAGAAACCACAGAACGGCCATCTGCTACGATCCTTACAAACTCCTTTTGCTTCGTTCATACACGCTCGCCGCGCCGGTTAAGAGTAGTAAGCACCTTTAACTTGTACAATGTTTATGTTTCTTTCAGCATGATGCAAAAGATGGGGTGGCAGGGCGGAGCGCTCGGCAGGAGTGGGGACGGCATCGTGGAGCCAATCGCGCCTAACGCTGTTTATGTCGGTAATAACGTAAGTAATGATTGCGTATTCTCTTGCGATTAAACCTACCGATTTTTTTTGCAATATCAGTGAATTTCGCTCTGTCTCATTATGTTACTTTAATGCCGCGTAATAATGGGCGGTTTTGATGCACGCGCAACGCAACTCGTACGAGTGTTACGGCTGACGCGCTTATTAGCTGCGAGAGACACCTCCACGCGCCCACTGGCCTCGCGCGAACACGCCGCGAATAAGCACGCGTGTTCGTTTTTTGAAACGTAACATGGCGCTCGCGTGTTCGTAGATGCCGATACGAGCTAGTCTAAAGCCGCTCTAACACTACACTTGAATGAATACCTAAACAAAAGTCCGCTATTGGATTTGCTACGTAAGATGATGAACAGAGAGTTGAAATTCCATCATTGTGTTTTGCGGTCGTGTGTGTACCGCAGAATATAGTGTTCCGTCGCTTCCGCGGACAAATTCCATTAGACCTAAAAGTTCATATGAAAAATTGGATAGCTGTTCTACCAAAAACATAACATAACCCTCATGCATGTGATCCCCGAAGGTTTGGGCAGATGTGGAGGTGGTGTTTAGACCTAATGGTGCACCCACATTTCTTCAGTTATGTTTAAGTTCCATGTAAAAATCCAGGCTCCGTTGCTGCTACTGAGAAAAACTCAATAACACTTCTCCCCACTCCCGAATCGACAGCAGGACCTCAAGATCCAGCAGTCACACTTGCGACCACTACACCAACGACGCAAAAACAACCTCTAAAGTTAACACACACTCTACTAAAGTGAAGACTTTCACTTTACACTTCGCTTTACTTTACTGTTTGACTTTATAATTCGATCGTATTACGTTCTTTAGTTGCCTCAATACAGAGCTACGAAACAGTCGTGTCATTTTATTTAAAAATCGCAACAATACATTTGAAACTTACAATCAACCTTACGTCGCCAACTCACCGTCTGGTCCTTCGAGCCGGATAGGAGTCTTTGAATTCTGCCATGTCCCATGTAGTGTTGGCCATGTTGTCAACGTATTGCCGTTAACTATCAACCTCTCTCTTACAGGCCAAAACGAAGATAGGTTTCGGCCAAAACCACGTCCAACGCAACACCATACGCTCACCGAAGCACAGCAAGAAGGCAGACAAACAGTCCTACGAAATGAACGTTCTTCTAAACATTTACGAGTTCGTCAAAAATAACAACGAGGTGTTTATTTTTCAAGTTTTGCTTTTATTAAAATATACAGGATAAAATTAAAACAGCTAGAGGAACTCCGCAGCCGTGTACTGAATATGTGGTAGTCATTTGTGCTTCGGTGTTCCTTCCACCGTGTAAGTATTTTGTGGGGCCAATAACCCAGAGTTGCGTTAGCTAATTTAATTGCTGAGTTTCGTTAGCAACTCCGCAACCAACCCAGTCAGAACTATCGCCGCGATTTTGTTTTTTCAATACTTCAAGACTTTTTTTTTTGTAAATGTTCACAAACAGCGGCCTCCGGACAAGGCATTCAAGCGGCAAAAGAAGCATGCTGCACCGTACACACGGCGACATATCAAGCTATACATTTCCAGTGTAACATGATCTCGCTTTGTATAGACTTCTCGTACAATGGGAGATCCGCTAATATTGGTTTTGTATAGCTTGATTGATAGTCGTGCGTAGAATAAATAGCTTTTCGTCCCTTTTTTACCCGACAACGGCGAAGCCAAAAGAAAGGGTTATGGTTTTAGCCGTCTATCTATGTACGTTTGTATTTACGTATGTTTCTCCGTAGCGCCTAAACTATTCATTCGATTTTGATGAATAAGGTGTCAATCGGTTCGTTATTATGGCCTGGGTAACATAGGCTACATTTTAACCGACTTCAACAATAGGAGGAGTCAATTTTACCTTGTAAACCCCGAATTTAATAAGGGCGTGATTTTTCAGTGGTCGAGTTATTTTTTTCAAAGTCAATGTCAAAATTATTTATTTGCGGTAAATGTGGTACAAAAGGTGCATCTAATTTTTGCAGAAGAAACAGTTTTTCGTCCTTTTTTTACCTGACTACGGCGAAGCCAAAAGGAAGGGTTATGATTTTAGGTTCAGGGTTCCTCCGTAGTCTCCGTACTATTCATCCGATGAATAAGGCGTCAATCGATTCGATATTATGGCCCGGGTAATATAGGCTACATTTTAACCGATTTCAACAATAGGAGAACCAATTTTACCTTGTAAACCCCGATTTTAATTAGTGCGTGACATTTCAGTAGTCAGGATTTTTAGTACACCACATAAATTCTTGTTTTCTAGGTCGAGTTACTATTTGACAAAAACCTTAAGAAGGATGAACGGAAACGGATTCATCATTTGGTTCAGATCAAACTGAGCGCCGACGACTTGGCATCAGTACATTTTGACAATCTTGCTCAAAGGGACCTGGTTCTGCAGATCAGTGATAAGAACTGCTATATTTTACACACGCAGAGCTTCGGGACTCATCCTACACGGTAAGTTCTAGATCATTATGATTTTTTGAATGCGAGCGTTGCTAAAGTAAACGGTAAAGAATTGAATTATATGCAAATGCATTTATGGGCATGTTTTTTTTTTAATTTTAACTGTATCCAACTGGAAAACATACATACACAAACAGCCAGACCCGGAACAACTACCTGTAGGCCATAGAAATATTAGTTCCGTTCGGCGATCGAACCCGCGACACTCAGCGCAGCAGTCAATCACCAAGCCACTGCAAGGAAAAGCATGAAATGTAAACTTATAAATTCAATGGGATAAGAAAAAACACAATTAAAGAAATAAGATTGCAATTTGCACTTCGTCTTCTTCTTATCTAAATCATTATTCGACATTTTAATAAATAAATGATGTCAAAGATAATTGTTATTTAATATTAACATAATCCCTATCTATTGATGCCATAAAAGTATAGAATGTTATTTTTACATATTTTGTCTTCCACTATCTACCTTCTGGACCCATCATCAGACTTTCAACATCAATAAGTGCAATCTATTGGACTCATTTAGACTAATCATATGACCCGACACTCGACGGGTTTACTAGTAGCCACTGAAGAGTTCCACTATCCACCTCCTGGCTCCATCATCAGACCCTCAACGCTAAGTGCAACATATGGGACTGAACAAAACGAATCATATGACCCCCAATTTGAGGGTTTTCTTGTAGATACTGAAGAGTTCCACTATCCACCTCCTGGCTCCATCATCAGACCCTCAACGATAAGTGCAACATATGGGACTGAACAAAACGAATCATATGACCCCCAATTTGAGGGTTTTCTTGTAGACACTGAAGAGTTCCACTATCCACCTCCTGGCTCCATCATCAGACCCTCAACGCTAAGTGAAACATATTGGACTGAACAAAACGAATCATATAAATAAATAAAATACGAAATACAACCGTTACGAAAATCAACGCATGAAAAGTATTTGGGCCTAATTGTAGACAGTAATTTGACATTCAAGCCACATATTGACTATGTAAGATCTCGAATACTCCCACTAACTGGAGCTATACGTAACATTGCAAAATGCGTACCCTACAAGCTAAGACATACTATTTACAACACGCTAGTCAAGCCACATCTGGAGTATCTGATCCAAGTATGGGGACAAGCTGCAAAAACAAATCGACAACACCTACAACGAACACAAAATAAAATCATCAAAGTCCTCTTCAAATATAACTACTACACTCCTACAGAATTACTCTACAAAAAAACGAAATTATTTAACCTACAACAATTGTATACATACCATACATGCATGACCATCCGAAAGATTCTTAAGACCAACATACACACAAATATTTCATTCACACAAAAGACTCACAGATATAATACCCGTAATCAAGACGACTTAGAAGTACCAAGAGTGAGAACCCTGCAAGGCAGGAAAACTATACAGTATGAGGGGGTCCGGCTATACAATAAATTACCAAGAAAGGTCAGAGAGTGTACAAGCATACCAACATTTAAAAAAGGCCTAAGGAATTATATATTGGGCACACAAGTTTAGTTTTCTATACACACACTATCTGTTGCCCGTGGTTTCGCTCCCGTTTTTGTCGGAAATTATCCCAAGGGCACGTTGGAAATATAGCCCTTAGGCTTACTCGGGGATAATGTAGCTTCCTATTAGTGAAAGAGTTTTAAAATCGGTTCTGTAGATCCAGAGATTACATACAAACTTACAAACAAATTTTACCTCTTTATAATTTTAGTACCTTTAGAAGTATAGATAAGCTTCGCTTGAACTGTTTTGTATTTTAATCATTCTTTATCTACTTATTGCTATTTTATAAATGTAACTATGGTGTTCAGTTTTTTTGGATGGCCTGAACGTCGTAATGAAAACTACAACCTAGTGTTAATTTAGTTAAGTTTCTCTCTAAGTGAACTGTTATTTGTTCTTTTGAGAAAATAAATGTCTTTAAACCGAAAATAAATATCGCTGGACATTACACACAGCGCCATCTAGGTGCCACACTAAGCAACGAGGCTTGTGTCGTGGACACCAGATAGTTGATAATAATACATAGATACTTTTTGTTTGTAAATACATACTTATTATACATATAAACATCCATGGCTCGGAAACAAATGTCCATGCTCATCACACAAACATTTGCTCCTACCGGGATTCGAACCCGGGACCCTAAGAACGTAAGGCAGCCTCACTACCGCTGCGCCATTCGGGTCGTCGACACACATATGACCCCCAATTTGAGGGTTTTCTAGTAGCCACTGATGAGTTCCACTATCCACCTCCTAGCTCCATCATCAGACCCTCAACGCTAAGTGAAACATATTGGACTGAACAAAACGAATCATATGACCCCCAATTTGAGGGTTTTCTAGTAGCCACTGAAGAGTTCCACTATCCACCTCCTGGCTCCATCATCAGATCCCCTCCAAGATACCAAACTATAGTATTGTCATCGGAACTACATTATAATACAAAGTTTAATCTCGATACGACAATTAGAAGTAGGTTAAAATTGACTTCCAAGATTTGATTACATTGTTTGTTACAAATGTAGCTAATATAGTCAGCCTATAATGTTTCCACTGCTGGGACACTCGGCCTCCTCTCTATGAGAGGGAACGGGCTATAATCCACCACGCGGGCCCAGTGCGGGTTGGTAGATGTCATATGTCTTCGAATTTTTTGGTTCTAGAACATTTTCCTCACGATGTTTTCCTTCACCGTTTTGAGAGCAGTGGTGATGAAATAAATTACACAAAGTAATGCGCCTGCCTGGGTTCGAACCCACGACTTACTGTTACGTACTTACTAAGCGTGTTAAAAAGAAAGGTCCGATAATTCTTCTCTCTCCATTCCAGCCAACTCAGCCTCTTCAAGATAGCCCCACCTCACGTCTACCTCATCGTCCCAGGCAAACTAAAACATCAAAAAGACTCACTCTTCTCTGACGAATTCCGAGAACGCTTTTTGACAGACACGAACGGAGAAGAAATCCTAGAAGTAGAAATCCAAGAGCCTCCTGCACCAGAAGTTGTTGAAGAACCGGAAGAAACTAATCCCTTCTTGATAAGCATTACGAGGAATTTGAAGAAGAATTCTGAATGTCAAGAAGATGAAGTGGTTGAAGAAGTCAAAGTAGAACCGGAAGCGTTGCCAGAAATGTCGGAAATTACGAAGAAAATTGTGAATTTTTTCACTGAATTTGCTGAAAATAGTCAGTATTCTCAGTTCAAGTTTTTGGGACCGTTTTCTGAGGAAGAAATCGTTGCGATCAATGAGTTCATTGAAGAAGCCGTGAAGTATGTCAGTAAGGAGAAGAGTTTGTTTGAGAGTGTCTTCAAAAAGGTTGACTTTGAAATCAATGAAGACTGTACTG
Source organism: Eugnorisma glareosa (assembly GCA_947578425.1). Taxonomy (NCBI): domain Eukaryota; kingdom Metazoa; phylum Arthropoda; class Insecta; order Lepidoptera; family Noctuidae; genus Eugnorisma; species Eugnorisma glareosa. The sequence goes on along the minus strand of OX387985.1, from coordinate 4,441,017 downwards.
CGAATACAGTGTGAGTATTTAATTATGTTTTTAATGTTTGACTTAATTTCTGCTAAGTACACTCAGGAAAGTCTTTTAAAATAATCTTCTATCGATATCGTCCTTTCGCAGTTATTTTTCGTTTGGGGTAGTTCTTTAATCACGTGAAGTTCGAAAGAATCGCGATTAATTCCGATAGGCCCGGGCCAGGTTCATGCGAAAATCTTTTTCGTTAAAAAAATATATTTTGTTTGTGACGTTTTTTTACCAATAATGAACCAAAAATCCGAGAAAGCAAAGTGACTAAACAACCGAAACGTTTTTATTTTTTTCAATAAAAAAGAATTTAAACTTATCTGATCTTTCCAAATAAAAAGGGAAATGGCCAAAACCTCACCACGTATCAGCAAGAGGAGGGAAGGCGGTTTCTATAAAAGTGGCCTAAAAAACCTCGCGTGAATTAAGGACGCGTTCTCAAATCCGACAAAAATAAGCTATTTTTCGGGACACTTTGCGATGAAATGGAAGTAAATCAAACAAAATTAACAATTGCCACAAATAGATTACTTCTTGATCTCCAAATAATGGACAACTTTTGGTTTGAAATTTTGGTATTTGATATCGTAAAAACGATTTTCCATTACCTCTTCACACAAAATTGCCGATTTGGGGTTTCATTCATGATCATTTTTCTGCTATTAGATACATAATTTTGTTTCTTAAAAAAATACCCTAGTTAGGCAGATATAATGTTTTCAAAATCATGGACAAAATATTCATGAAAATTTTATAAATTATGTCAGAAAAAAATAAAAACGAACCGTCTAATTTTGCACGTAATTTGCTCTTACGCATGAACCTTAACGTGTGGTTTTAAGGGTTATTTTATTTTGTCACTCTGGAGTATTGCATAAAAAGTTCTAAAGAGAAAGCGTTAGTAGCGCTCGGCCGCCGTCGTGAGTGAACTTGCTAAAGTATCAACATCAGTTTAGTTACTCATTATTCCCGCAGTTTACCTTCCGTATGTGTGTGTGAGCCGTGTCAGTGTAGTGATGCGATTCGATACCTATCTGTTTTGAGAACGCGTCCTTAAGGAAAACCGCTGTCCTCTTTCGTCTCTAATTCACAGTGTTTTTTTTTCCTTTTGACAATACGGTGCTGTCGGATTGCTTCACTGTCAAGTCACAATCACAGTGATCTTTTTCGTTTTTGATCGTTAAAAACCATTCGGCATCTGCCATCGCCGTATCAAGTGCGGAACGGCTCGCCTCAATTCGAGCTAAGCCAAGCAACTTATTTCAGCTGGCCTACCATGACGTCTTAAAGCAGGAGTAATTCCAGTGTGGAAAAGAGATGGCGCTAGATGACCTGTATACCGCTGTCTCTTTCCCACAGTGGAATTACTCCTTCTTTAAGACGGCATAGTAAACCCCCAGAACGTAAATAGACTATGTTCGTTCTTACCCAAAAATGTCAGATAGTTGGGTGCAAAGATTAGCACCCCAGAGTTGTCAACATAGCTCACAGAATAAGTAAGCTGAAGTGGCAATGGGCCGGTCATATTAGCCGTAGAACCGCTGACCGTTAGGGTAGACGTGTTCTTGAGTGGAGACCGCGAATCTGCAAACGTAAAGTGGGATACCCTCAGGCTCGGTGAAGCGACGATCTTCGCAGGGTGGCTAGCAGCAATTAGATGAGAGTTGCCGAGAATCGAGTTAAGCGTCGAGTAATTGAAGAGGCCTATGGCCAGCAGAGGACTGTTGTAGGCTGATGATGTTAGCACGACCGTTTTCAATAACTTACTAACAGTTAACGGAACGTTGCTATCTCAGATAAACAGTTAAAGAAACATCAACTGTTAACCCTCCGAGAGTCAGATAAGTGACATGGATAGGATATTCCTGTCAATTCATTGCTAACTTTGTTTATAGAAACACCGAAAGCTACTAGAGTAAGGCATATTAACTAGCCGTTGTTCGTAAGTTATAGAAAACCGCCGTAAGTCACTTGCCTTTCCTTTTCCTGATTTTGTTGAGGTCAGCCTCAACAAAATACTGGTATTCAGCTGCATCTGGTTGGACTAACCAGATGCAGCTGAATACCAGTATTTTATAAGTACATGTTTTAACAAAATATTTTGTTTCTATTTCCAGAATATACAAAAGACCGGTGGAGAAGAAGTATCGTACGAAGTAGTTCTAACGGTATTTTTATCTTAAGTTATATTTAGTTAATTGCGGAAAGTTTAAGTTGGTGTACCCGCGCCGACGATTAGCGAACGTGTATGTAGTATTTAAAACATACTTGAATGTTATTAAGGACTAATATACTTTGCTAACTTAGTCGTTCATAGAAATATGTACCTTACCTGATGTGAATAATTTTTATATTGCTATGAACGAACGTCTAATTTTGAAATTCTTATAGGGCCAAAATTTGATTTAACTTTGCCAAGTACGAGAAAGTTTAATCAAATCCTGATTAATTAATTTTGCCCTAAAGCTTCACATTTTTGCTAACAAAACTAAACAGAAATTACTTAGTTTGTTATGATTTGATACCGATACCTGTTACGTTTGTAAAGTTTCGCAAACAAACTTAATTTGAACCTTAGAAAGTATGTATATTAGGTATGAATTACACTTTTCTAATAGTCGGGGCGAGTCTAAACTGGTAAGTTTTGATTTGTGATTGTATACCCACCGTTTTGACTACCCTACAGTTAGAATAATGCTCATTTTCACCAACACTACGTGTCACCTAAATGCAAAGCTCAATAAAACCGTACTGTTGAATTTTCAATTCTTGACGCTAGGCCGACCATTGAAAATCGAACACGGCATCTAGGTGTTGCCAAGTCTCAGTGAAAACGGACAATAGGTATGGCTTTATTGTTAAGATAATGGATTATTTTCGTAAACTGAAAAACTAAAGCATAGAACCCTTATAAATATTCGTGACCTCAGTTTAAAAACTTATACATATAGGGTGATTGGTAATTAGTGATCCGTACCTAAAAACTCATGATAACAAACAACTTTCACAATAACACAACAGCCGTATGAAATTCGCGCGCGCATTCCTTTAACCTATCAGCTGTTAGCCGTGTGACGCCGTTCTGTCTCATTCCTAGCGTACCGTGCAATAGTGGGTAGGCAGAGCATCCGCGCGGCTTACAAGCCTGCTCTGTAAGCGGCAGCCGCGTCACAGGCCGGCCGCCAATTGCCGTCGAATGCGTATAAAAAAAAATGTTCGTTTGGGAAAGTTGTTTGTTATCATGAGTACAATCACCTATGTAAGGTCCCATTAAAATAGGGGGATAAATATAATGATCACCAAAAATAACTTTGTGCTCCATAACCTCTATTACGAGTACCTAAAATGTATACCAATCAACAAAATAAATTAAACCTAAACATAAAAAAATAAAACCTAGAAATTACAATGGTTCTAGTTATGTTAGTCATGACTGCACCTTAAATTGTTACTACAACCATCATTTACTATTTTTGGCAATATAAAGTGCTTTTTTTGCCGTTACATTTCACTAGATCTGGTGGTTAGTTAAACATAAGCCTTAAAATAGATGGACGAATTTTAACATAGCGTTCAGTACGTCTAACCAATGATATCCAAGCAAAAAAAAAAACACTGGTCAAAGTGATTTTAAGTTCGACCTAAAATAATAAATTGCCAGCGGCACTCTAGAATAAACACATCGTGTTTTTTTTGCTTGGATATCTTTGCTTAGACGTACTGAACGCTGTGTTAAAATTTGACCATCTATTTTAATGGGACCGTATTTAAGTATCGATCACTGATTACTAGTCACCCTATACAGCGTGTAACAGAAAGGGTATAATCATATGGAACACTGTGGTACGGACCATCAAACTGAACAACTTTCTCTATGGGACCACCATGGAAATCTTAAAAAAATAATCAGCTGTCCTATACAAAATTTCAATACCTACTCAACCCAAATGTATGGGACAGCTGATTATTTTTTTACGATTTTGATGGTGGTGCCATAGAGAAAGTTGTTAAGTTTGATGGTCCGTACCACAGTATTCCATATGATTGTACCCTTTCTGTTACACGCTGTATAACGCCACAGACGCCGCGATCAACGTGGCCATATACCTACTGAAAGCTCCAAAGAAATTTAAATAAGTCGTACCATCGATACGAAAATAAGAAGACTTAATAAGCGTAAAAGAGTTGTCTAAATTACGATTATAACGATTGCATGTAACGGAGATGAGAATGTTGAGATGGATGTGTGAAGTGAGAAAAATGGATACAGGGTGTAAAGGACAGCCTTCCGCAAACTGACAGGGTGCATTCAGCTCTTTATTTTGAATCATACTCCACCGGAATTTTTCTGAAGAAAATTCTCTTTTTTTAAATTTCAATGTAAAATTACATTCTCTGCACGCAGCACTTCGATTTATGTAAATAATACGTCTATTCACAAACAATGGATGTTGAAATACTCTAACGAACGACGCGTGAAATCAGCTGTTCAGTCCCTGCCTAGCTACAGAGCTCATCGAACTCGTCGTCGCGCTTGCCGTTCGTTACGTGCGTTTTGCCACGGTAACTATACATTGCGTATGAGGAAATAAAACAAATCAAAAGAGATGTTTCATTTTTGTATGGGATTCTGGCCATAACCTGTACTTTTTTAAAAAGCTGGGAATCAAACCCCTGAACAGAATAAAGTGTCATTTTTTACATAATAATACATGGTTTTTATGCACACAATAAAAATTAAAAATATTTGACGTTTGTCGTGAGTGTTATGACAGCTATGACAAGTTGTAGAGATGACGTTTACCTAACCTAAAAATTGTTATTTGATTTTGTAAAAAGCAAAAGTCGTAGGAACAGAACACAAATGAGACAACGTAACATCACACCGAAAGCCACGAAAGTCGAAACCAAGTCGAGACGAGCGAGACTCGACTGACAGACACTGATGGATTTGTCAAAACAAAATGTCATTTTGAATTTTTCGTTCAGAAGTACACTACAGAAAAGTAGTACCTATTATATTTTTTTAACAATGAAATCATCATTCTTGTTTAAAGTAAGTCGAAAATGATGTATAAGATTATAATAATTATTATTTATTACAAGAACACATACTTTTAATATTTATCATCGACGTGATAATATTATGTTTTTATGTGACATGATTTCAGAACGAAAGCAGAATACCCAAACAGTAAGACGCCATGTTGAATAAAATATGGCAATAATTGAAAAACTATTACTTTTCATGCACAACAAATCAGGCTTAAATTCTCGAAAGAATATTTTTTCTAAATTCGTGGTATTTTTTCCTGTTTTTCGGTAAATGTACATCTTATGGCCGAAAATAAACATCTCCTTTATTGGATTCCCATAACGTTTCTGAAATAATTCCTTGTACCGGTCATCTTAGTATGATATACTGAATTCAGCCCAGCACTCTGCGGAGGGCTGTCCCTTTTACCTTGTATTAGGGGAAGTTTGAAAGTAGCGCCTGTTACAGAAAAATTGAAAGGAAGTCGTTTGTCTTGGTATGGACATGTAATGAGCAGGGATGAAACGCATGTGACTGACAGAGTGAAGGACATGAATGTTGACGGATGGAGAGGGAGAGGAAGGCCAAAGAAAAGATGGATGGATTGTGTGAGGACTGATATGAAAGAGAAAGCAGTAAATGATGCCGTGACGTCTGACAGGGGAGAATGGAAGAAGAATACGTGTTGCGCCGACACCAAGTAGAATGGGACAAGGGCATAAAGATAATGCTAAGTAATACTTGTCTGAATATCTTAAAAAATATTTGTAAAGATGCATCTTAATACAAACAACGTAAAATTAAATTAACTATTGGATCTCCACGCGAGATTTCCTAGATTAATTAACTTTATCCTATTTATCTGCCAATTATTATTATTGAACAGTCAATTATATTACATACTAGCGACCAGCCCCGGCTTCGTACGGGTGCAATGTTTTACATATAATCCTTCCCATTGAATCACTCTACCTATTAAAAAAAATCCGCATCAAAATCCGTTGCGTAGTTTTAAAGATCTAAGCATACATAGGGACAGACAGCGGGAAGCGACTTTGTTTTATACTATGTAGTGATTCTGTGTAAATGAGATGCAAGTTATTTTATTCCGAATTAGCGGTTTTACTTGCATCTATAGCGTACGACCTTTGTTTTGCATATGGCTTCGACTGACGCCACGTTGATGCCATGTAAACGCTGGTGTGTCGTCGCTATTCCATAATTGTATCGAAATTATTCGCTGAAGCTTTATTAAATCATAAATCATGTTTATTGTTGTAAATTGGTTTTCAAAACATATTTACACGTCGATTTTAAAACTAGATGTGGCCGGTGTTTCGTAACTGACTACTCTGACAAGAAACATCCGAAACAAACTCAGAGGTCACTGTCTCTTTTAAACTCCAGACATTGGTCAAGTCACATGAGGACCATGCAGATTAATGTCTGAGATGGTATTTTGAAGATTTGAGTGGACCTCTCCAGTCAGTGCAAGCATTTGTCAGTGATCGTGTACCTCGACTCATAACCCAAGGAGCTTAATAATACTAGCGTTGTGTTAACGCAACGAATAAAGTCGCCGACCGCCTTTGCTAAATGAGGACTATCGGTTTTGAGCTCAACAGGTGGCGCCACTGGCGTATAAGGTCCTGACATTCAATCTATTTTATACTTATAAGTGTCTATAACTTCATAAACAGTTTATTTTATTACGTATAACAACATACTGCAAACTTCAGATACATATTTAGAATATTGTCCCTAAAGATAGCAAGCATGACAATGACAAACAAATTAGAGCCTAAATAACTTGCTACTTAAAATCTTCAAGTCATAAATAATCAGGAATCTTGACCACAATCGTGAATATTTGTAAAAATACGTGAAAATAAAGCGCGCAACGCGCCAACACTTTATGATATCTGACATTTCTGAAGACCTTACTCTACACGAACGCCTCTAGCGGCAAATTCATGCCCGATAAATCACCAATATATGGTATGTCAAGTTTTTGAAAAAGATCAGCTATGCATAGCGTTGTCCTTTCTATAACTCAATATGTCATATTATCGTTATTTTCTTATCGATATATTCATCTCTCAATATTTTAACCGTCGTGGGTTTACGGGTAATTCTCATTGCCCCACTATGGGTCATATAGTAGTGCGCGGGTTAAAACCCCGCTTTTTAACGTTTTACTGCCACGGACGTCTGTAGACGTCAGCGCTTGAATGTCAGGTGACCATGACGTGTTATGACGTTACAAAAAACCGCCAACTTGCGAGTCGGACCCGCGCACGAAGGGTTCCGTACCATTATAAAAAAAAAAAAACATTTTTTGTTGTATGGCATATAAAAGACAGCTGTTCCATACATTTTGACCGTGTATTTGCACTTTTGTAGGATACAGCTGTTTTTTTAATAACTGACAAAAATGTCTATGTGGCTCAGAACTATGTACTGATTACGTGGTAACCATTTTCGCATATCACGATTGACTTTGAGTGTCGCTTGTGCCACTCGCAGTATACTTGTGGCGGTTTTTATTTCAATTAAAGATCAAGGATAATTGAAGCTTCAGTGGGATATTATTTGAAAACCTAATATTTTTGTGTTATGCCAGTTTTTTAGAAGACATGCGAAATGTTAATATTTGTTCAAGCGAATCTGATGAAGTGTTTCGTATTAAATACGAACCTTATTTACTTACTGAGATTGCTATTCGTATAAAAAATTAGCTTTCCTCAAAAAAAAAACAAAGTCAAAGTGTGAATGATATTATTCAGATAAGAGCTCCCGTTTAATATTTTTTTTATTCTGTTTTTAGTATTTGTTGTGATAGCGGCAACAGAAATACATCATCTGTGAAAATTTCAACCTTCAAGCTATCACGGTTCATGAGATACAGCTTGGTGACAAACAGCCAGACAGACAGACGGACAGTGGAGTTTTAGTAATAGGGTTTCGTTTTTACCCCTTGGGTACGGAAATCATGAATAATAATAATGACACAATAATTAAAATTATGTCAAAATCACCATTATTCATGTCAAAATCTATAATAACTAAAAAAATGTAAAATATAGAATTCACAGTTTAGCGTGGCCGCCGGCGCACGTTGAACAGTGACCGCTTTCGTACAATTCTATGGTTATCGAAATGGTCTCGCTCTGAAATAGGTCTATTTGTATATTTTGCCATGGTTCTCATGATGTGGCGTCAATTTCGAACTAATCCATACTAATATAATAAATGCAAAAGTAAGTTTGTTACCTTTCCACGCCTAAACCACTGAACCGGTCATCCTGAAACATTGCATATACGTTGTCAGGTATACAGAAACGGATATAGGGTACCTTTCATCCCGAAAAAAGTACTGTTTCCGAGGAAAGCAACAATAACGTTCTTATGATAATAGATGGCACCACGTGTCTTTCGAATCATGATTGAATTATATTATTACAAGCAGAGTACAACCCGAATTGATTGTCAAATTCTAAATTAACGCGAGCGAAGCCGCTGGCAATTGCTAGTATTCTATAATGTGATGACACTAGTGTGACACTCATACAAATGTAGTTTAAAAGTAATGGTTTTAAGCGCCATATTTTAGACTAGTTGTTGACCGCGACCTTCGTCCGAGTGAAATTATTATAAAAACTTTTTTTTCCCGTTTTTGCAAAAATTTTCTCGCTCGGTCCTTTTGGCCGTGATTTTATATAGCCTATAGCCCTCCTCGATAAATGGGCTATCCAAAACTAATATAATTTTTCAATTCGAACCAGTAGTTCCTGGGATTAGCGCGTTCAACCAAACAAACTCTTCAGCTTTATAATAATAGTATACTCGTAAAATAAGATACCTAAAATCTAAAGTAAGGAACTTATAATAATTATTGTAAGAAAAGGCTTGGCTATAGACTTTTATGAACATCACACAAACAGTAAATGGCATTTTTTCTCTAAAAAGACAGTAATATTGGGAAATCGGAATCATTTTAGTATTTTTTTTTATTTAGGGCTAGCGTGTTGACGTAGCGTGGCGGTAAAAAGTTTTAATAACATTTTAAAATAAATTCAATTGTGTAAAATAATAAAAGATTTAACGACTCTGGTACACAATGGGCTCTGCTGACTTTAAATTACGTTTTATTACTGCGTTTTTATGCAAGAAAGCAATTAATAAATGGTTCCAAATGTTCATGTATACAGGGTGGAAACGACACCGACGCGAAAACGGAAACACGTATTTGGTCGGTACGGTTCGGTTTCGGCACGGTATTCGGATGAAAAATTTCTATAGGGGGTGGCTCAGAATGATGTACTGACTGAATACGTGTTACCGAGTCGTACTCACACGCACATAGGGTTCCGTAGCACCAAACAATATAATAAAAATATTTTGAAGGTTCATATGTTTTACATTCATCAACAAAACTAAATTTGTTTTTCATGGTATGTTAATGAAAAACCAAGTTGTTGCTGCAGGGACTGTTTCATCAAGAAAAAGTCCCATATCTCAAAAAATAAACATCAAATCTTATTCAGACTAATTTTGGTTGAAAGTTTTTTTTACGTTCTATAATCCTATATTTTTTTCAGAATTTTTTACCTCTTACTTTAGAAATTAGAGGGGGGGGGGGGGCACAGATTTTACCACTTTGGAAGTGTTTATCTTTCGAACGATTGACTTTGAGAGAAAATGCTTTTAGGAACCTCAATGTCATTTTTAAAGACCTATCTATAGACACCCCGTACGTATAGGTTTGATGAAAAAAATATTTGTTAGTTTCAGTTCCATGTATGGGGAGACCCCCATAATCTTATTTTTTTTTTTTTTGTCTAAAAGCCTTATAGCGGTTCTCAGAATACATCTACCTACTAAGTTTCAACTGTGTAGTCCTAATAATTTCGGAGTAAAGTGGCTGTGACATACACGGACAGACAGACTTGGCGAATCAATAAGGGTTCCGTTTTTTACCATTCGGCTACGGAACCCTAAAAGACAGCTGTTCCAGACCGTGTATTTGCACTTTTGTAGGATTCAGCTGTTTTTTTTAATAACTGACTAAAAATGTCTATGTGGCTCAGAACTATGTACTGAATACGAGTACGTGGTAACCATTTTCGCATTTCACGATTGACTTTGAGTGTCGCTTCCGCCATTCGCAGTATACTTGTGGCGGTTTTTATTTCAATTAAAGATCAAGGATAATTGAAGTTGAGTGGGATATTATTTGAAAACCTAATATTTTTGTGTTATGCCAGTTTTTTAGAACACATGCGAAATGTTAATATTTGTTCAAGCGAATCTGAAGAAGTGTTTCGTATTAAATACGAACCTTATTTACTTCGTAAGATTGCTATTCGTATAAAAAATGAGCTTTCCTAAAAAAAAACAAAGTCAAAGTGTGAATGATATTATTCAGATAAGAGCTCCCGTTTAATATTTTTTTATTCTGTTTTTAGTATTTGTTGTTATAGCGGCAAAAGAAATACACTATCTGTGAAAATTTCAACTGTCTAGCTATCACGGTTTATGAGATACAGCCTGGTGACAGACAGCCAGACAGACGGACGGACAGTGGAGTCTTAGTAATAAATAGGATTCCGTTTCTACCCCTTGGGTACCGAACGTTAAAAAGCAGTTTTCAACGTATCAACCTTCACAACTCATTGTGTACCAGAATCAATCTCGTAGCGTAGCTAACACAACGCGCGTTTTACTTTTATAGACAAAGAAGGAACATGCAGGGCGTATCTTTCTTAAATGTAACGTTACTTTTTAGTGAGGACGTACTTGTAACAGTTGGCGCGATTTGGAACTCTTTTCGCGATTTTTTATATGAGATGGTGTCAATTTCTCCGTGATTCGATTGGGATATTATGAGCCTTTTGTAATACATAACTATGGTTGGTTAAATTTAAAGCCTTAGCAAGCTAGCCTACTAAAACTATACCAATCACATCACATGACACTCATGTCATGTGTCAATGTCAAATCTCAATTTGACGTTTGACATTAAAATATTGCTGAATAAACGATGGTCAGAAAAAGCTCTAGGTCCGTGAAAAAGCGAAATAGACGCCATTCGTGGAAACACAAATCCGAAGTATTTATTTCATTGGAACATTACAAACACTTTTGGAATGTCAAAAACAAAATGGTGAAGCGACAGTCCTAGTCACAAGGCGTAGTAACTGTGAATGGACTGTAGTTGCCCATTGCAGTGTAGATCTCTATGGAGAAGAAAGGGCAATAAACATGCGGACGACGCAACTTCTATTTTATGGACAAAGAGGCTCAAGTAGATTCTGCTTTGATACGTGTCTTCACTCTCTTAATCGGTAGTCGGTCGAAGTCAAACTTTGTGTCCAGCCCCCGTAGCATGACTTCCGTGGAAACGGGTTTTGTCGACGGGAGAACCGACAAAACGACAGATTTCTTTTGTTGTTCTGTCATTTTGTCGATTCTCCCGTCGACAAAACCCGTTTCTCGTGCGAAAAACGCGATTTGGTCATGCTACGGGGGTTGGATGGAGGTGATTAGTACTAGTTTAGCACTTCGCCCTGTTTGTGAGTATCTCTGCAACAAAGCAATGACACGCCTTGAAATAACATGGCGTCTAGTGTAACAAGTTTCATCCAACAAAGTTTTATAAGAAAATTGTATACTTAGAAAATTTCCTTCACATATTTCAAATGGTAAATGTATGGAAAAATATATTCTGAGGTGACTCCGAATAAATAGGTATAAGAGGAGAATCATATGATGATTTTTACGATAGATTCTCGAAATATTTGACTTAAATTTTAGATTTATGCTTGATTTGTAATTCTCTTTCCGATGGGCATGAGACCCCTAACACCTTGAACCTAGAATGCGTTTCCAGTCTTATGATATATTATTTTGAAAAGCGATCCAGCTGTTTAATTAAAAACGATTTTACTCTGAATACTATCGGAATTTTAAACCATACTGGACCGATTTTTTAATTTAAATAAAACTTAGGAATCAATACCAGTTTGAATGCTTTTGTATTAAAGTATGTCGATGCTGGTTTGACACCAGCATAATTATTATTCAGATAAAAATATCGAAATATTGAAAAATTGGCTCTTAGTAAAATTTATTTGTTTCTGGTAGTCTTTGGTGTTCGAACGTAGGTCGATTTCTGACCGAAGCCCATTAATTGGCAATCGCCGCAACCTTCGGCCGAAGTGGAAGGTTAATAACCCTAAAAAAATCAGATAAGGGGAAAGCGTCAGGGTAGCCCGCGAAGTTCAAATTTTCTTACGTTTTTTGCAATTTGCAGTTCAGTGTCAGGTTGTATGTTGATGAAAAATTATGGTCATTAAAATCTTGTATACAACCCTCTCAAGTTCATTTAATCCTATTCAATAACTATTTCATAAAAAAGTCATGTAATAGGATTAAATGAACTTAGAGGGTTGTATTAATAATTTTAATGATCATAATTCTGTAACTACATACGAATTACTTGCGCGACTCATTTTTCATCAACATACTACAATCTGAGACTAACCTGCAAATTGCAAGAAACGTAAGAATATTTGAATTTCTCGAGCTAATCTTGTGCTTCCACCTTAAAGATTGGCTAGAAGTGAATAAATAAATGTTTTTTTTTTTTAAATTTTCAAATTAAAACTTTACGAACAACTTTATTTACACTTGATTAAAACTGTTCGTTCAACCTCGGTGCTTGCTAGAAACCTTCAAACCTTTAAGCCGAAGGTTTGGCCGAAGATGGCCGAAGCCGAAGTTTCTGTCGGCCCCTAGAAATCTTAGAATGATTAATTTATGAACGGAGATAAAATTTATTACTCCATCACTCATAATTTTAAATGTAAAAGAGATTATTTGATTACGAAGTAATTAAAATCCCATCTAAATTATGAGGTGAAGCTGAAGAATACCTTGAGTGTGTGTTTTGTAAGTAAGTAATTATAGCATAATATCAATAAAAATACATAAATACAGGTTGAATTTCTGACATGGGACTTTAGGGCCAAAACAAAGCTAAGATTGTTACACTTACAATTTTTATAACCTTTTTGTTTAGCTGGAAGTTTTCCATAGAACCTAGATAAAGATGTGTTACACTCAATGATATTATAAAGAACTAGCGACCCGCCCCGGCTTCGCACGGGTGCAATGTTATACATATAAACCTTCCTCTTGAATCACTCTATTAAAAAAAACCGCATCAAAATCCGTTGCGCAGTTTCAAAGATTTAAGCATACAAAGGGACATAGGGACAGAGAAAGCGACTTTGTTTTATACTATGTAGTGATGAAGATACGCTACGATCATACTGAGCGGCGCGGCGTTCAAATATCGTTGCGTTGTTACGGCTGCGATAGATAATACGGAATGTATGATAAAGAAAGAGATAGCTATTGCGCTTGAAGTACGGTACTTAAACTACGATAATTACTGTCGGAATGGGGTGACAAGTTGTGAAACTAATGGCGCTAGCATCGCTGGTTCATAGCATCGTCATTGGGTGAAAATCTGGAAATGTCATTTTGTATTTCAAAGAGCTTGACTCCATTGGTCGGATTGGGTCTGTGGGGTGGTGGCGCCATCTGAGATCAGCTTTCAAGTTCCAACCCCATGTGTCTGCAGCAATTTGCGCGCGCTAGTGCGATATCTACCTCTTTTTATTTATAAAATCAATGGTTACACTACTTTGGTCGCGCAAAGTGTTGCACGCATGAGACGAATGACTCGATTTTCGAATTTCTTTGACCGCTTTAATGTTCCTCTTTGCTTATTATGTTTCGGCGATCGCAGTGGAATCCCATTTCAAAAGTTTATCCTGTATGTGAAATTCATATTAAACAGTTTTGCTAAAGCTGATGTCAGACGCTTTGTTAGAGTGAATGTTAATTTTTGTGTTATTGTATTTTCAATTGTTAAAGCATCATTGAACACTGTAAAAGTAACATAGGATTGAACGTATATTAGCTCTTTTATTTAATTTTTAGATCATTCGATGGGCGAGTGTTGAATTCCAACATCTTTGCTCGGTTTTGTAGAGTAATTAATTGGTTTTCGACTATTTTCATGTTGTGTTCAGCCGTTTCACTTCGATTAAAGATGCCGAATAATGGTCATTAATGAATTAAAAGTGAAACGTGTAATGTCTGCTTAAGCAAATATAATACGCTTCAATTTTAATGCATTTAGAAACAATGCTAGATTTCTGCACTTGTGATATTTAATCGCCAACGGAATTCGAACAAACTCTTGAACGTTTATTCCTTCATAATTTCATCTGTACCGTGTGAACATGAAATTAAATAAAAGTGAACAGTAGCCCGAGTCTCCGAGTGAACCGTTGATTCGTGTGAGGCGTCTGATATGTGCTTAAGTACGACTGCAACAAGTGAAATGCAAGCCTCAAACTTATGAATAAGAATACTAAGGCTAAAGTCGATAGCTCTTACATTAAGGCTTCAAAAATATGCAGTCATGATGTCAATGATGACAATTTAAAGTTCTTAGCCAGAGCTAGCCCAATGAGGCAATTACGTCTTTTAAATAGACGATTTTATTTATATTAAGTGTAAATATACATGGAGATAATACACATATAGTAGCATAATCAGTATATCATATTCCCACGGCTGGGACAGGCCGCTTCTATGTTTGAGGGAGTGAATCAACTAAAATTGTTAAGAGGGTGCGTTCTGTAAGTTGGGAACGTCCCTAATAGTTGTCAAATACAGGGTGGGAGGTCTCGAGTTCGATCCCAAAACACGCACATCTGATTTTTGTCCAAACCTGGTGTCAGAGTTTTTATGCCGCCAATGGGCCTCCGACTTGGCTTTACATGGCGAGAAATATCTCTCAGGCATGCTGGGGGCCTAAACTGGCCGAATCATAATATGAATTACGTTACAATGCGTAAAATAGTCACAAATTGACAATTCATAATATAAAATCCGTCTGTGCACATTTTAAGAATTTTAACGTTATTTATGATCCTGTTAAAGCGGCCATTTTAGATCCTCAGGTTTCCTCACGATGTTTTCCTTCACCGAAGCAAGTAATAATTATACAGAGGCAAGTGTCTTGGGCTCGAACTCGAGACCTGTGACTTGGCAGTCCAACGGTCACACCACTAGACTATCAGGGACCAGTCTGGACCTTAAGTCTGGAGTTGTGTCTCTTGACAGTCACACGACTTTTTGTAATATATTTCCGTTGGCCACCACTGGAGGACAGCGACACAATTTGAAATATGAGTACTCTCTTTGTCCACCCATGGCGGACAGTAACAAAACTTATTAATATTATGATGAATGATTTTCGCTGTTATTTTCAAAATTGTTGTTAAGTAGTTATTATGTGTGATTTTACTTATTAATTTTTTAATGTATTTTTGATGTAGTAGTACTGCCTTATTTTAAAAATAATTTTGAAAATGGCAGCAAAATTGAAATTGGGTTTCTAGAAATAATATTAATGAGTTTGATCACTGTCCACCAGTGGTGGGTAAGCAGATGGTGGCCATCGGGAATCGTCGTGCGACCAATAGGTTTTTGGTCTTTCCCACGATCGATATCGCTGATGGAATGTCATTTTATCTAGGCCCTCTGAGAGATATTTTCTGCTTTAAACCTGACGAAGCCTGTAATTGAGTCTGGCTCAGAATTTAGAGTGGAACATTTTGTGATGACATTGAATAATAAACCTTATCATCAATGCCATAAAGTGCATGCTAGCACATTAGACCGCCCAAAGACGCCTGAAGAACCTTTTTCATGTCTCCATCGATGTTCGTACAACATTAAACTTTATGTCGCTGAAAATAATGTTTATTACTCAATACTATGTGGATCTTGCCTACTGTGCGTATTATCTCTACAAAATATATCCGTGTGTCGTAAGGAAAGGGTCTATTTTATTTATTTATTAATTAAAATTAATTATTTATATTTAAATTAATTAAATCATAATGGGTGTAGCCGGGATAAGAAACTTGTATAGATTTTATGTGGATGTCTAAAATTCTGTCGCCGTAATGGCTGCGCAATTTAAAAAAGTGATTGTGGAAAAATAAGCCTTGCTACATGTTTTCTTTTTGTTTAATAAGGCTGTTTTTTTTTTTTTCACAATTGCGCCTCTATTTGCTTGCAGGCAGAATAAGGACTTCCATCCAATTTATTTAATGTTTATTGTAAAAAGAAAGGCATGTATTGTATCGTAGACCTTGTAATTGGTTGGCCACCTTATGAGCAATGTGACGCTTTGTTTATTTGAACCTTGGTGAGTTTCAATTTATTGTTTTTTTTTTTATCAAAATTGTAAAACAAAGTAAATGGTAAATTAGACTATCCAATTGATTCAATTGTGCTAACTCACATGTATAAATTAATGTTATTTTATCTTTTCATTGCACTGAAATTAGGATGAGATACCTAGTTAAAAAAAAATAGTACATTGTTCACCGAGAGGAGAAAGTGATCGATTACCGTCGAGGGTGTCGTTTGAAGCCCGAGCCGTAGGCACTTTCTCTCGAGTGATACATAGTGCTTTATACTACACCCACGAGGAAAATAAAAAACGAAAACTGAATCCTCAAACAACACACAAATTGAAAATGGCGCCAATGGCGTCTGCAATTTTCACATGTTCTTTTTTCAAATTGTTTATCCTGCCGCCGCAGGGTCGCACTGCCAGCCCGACACCATCCAATACACAGCTAGTGGCCAGTGTCATTTTGCGAACTTGGAGATAAAAACTCACTGTAAAAACTTTTTGGCTTTTGATATTTAGGTTACCGGCGCATAGTCTTACCCAAAATTAAAAAAGAAAAACCACGTAAGAAATGGATTTTCATACACTTTTCTCTTCCGCTCAGATGCGTTTTCTCCCCGCATATTTGTTCGATATGCAATGACGTACTTTCTACCGTAAATTTGATAAAGTATCAAGGTACTTTCCAAGCAGGTGTAGTATAAAACACGTTTTTGGTTCTACAATACTTCAACATGAAGGTTAATATGCGGGCAGGCTTCTCGATTATCAGAGACGGTGCCCAATAAATATTCTATACAAATAAATAGAGTTGAAATGTCTGTTTGTAATATCAAAATAACAGCTTTTTACTGAATGCATACGATAGTGTTTACGGTACTTATAACAAAATGTATCTATTTTTTTCTGTCTGTTTGTTCCGCTTTATCTCCGAAACGGCTGGACCGATTTTGACGAGACTTTTACTGGCAGATAGCTGATGTTATAAGGTCTAACATAGGCTACTTTTATTTTAGAATAAGAATTAGGGTTCCGTGCAAAAAAAACCCTTGAAATTGCTAACAATTGCCGATTAAAAAAGGGAAGTAATTTTTTTTAAATAATAATTTCACGCGAACGAAGGTTGTGGGCAACAGTTAGTGAATAAATATAAATGTCGCCCGTGTAACCATTTGGCACCATGTTCTATGTCTCTTTAAAATTGAAAAAAGAAGATGATCAAGTAAGCAAATCCTGCTTTCTGAAAGTTGGCAACATCGCATAGAACTGTCAAATATTACTCAATTTATTAACGTTACTGAACGAAATTATGAAATATCGTTTTGTTTTGTACTAAAAAATTAATTATGAATTGCAATCATCAGAACCGTGACACTAAATTTAGTTTAAGGTTGTAAAAAGCAACTGGAAAACATTCAAATGCCGTTTTTTATCTCTAAACCAGAACAATACATTATCTGGTGGTGTCATTGCAATTCATAACCAAAACAATTCACACCTTTCCTATTCATGCTGTATTTCAATTATTTTAACAGTGGTAAAGTATTCTTACAATAAAAAAAGTGATTATATGCACTACATGTATGCGGGTATGCGGGTGTTGACCCGGTACCTGTCAGGGCATGCGGAACCAAGTTTCGGTCCCGTAGTGAAACCAGTTTTTCCCAGGGAACCAAAACCGGCTTTCGCATGCCCTAGTACCTATAGTAACTTTAAGTATAGATTTAGAACATCATTTCTTTTTTATTTAATATACTCATTGATATATTAAATATAAAAATCCTAGATGCACAGTTCCTTGCAAATGTCACATCAGAAAGAGTGGTCGATGTCAATATATAAAACTATAAAATAAAACCAGATATATACCTACCACTGCTTGTCTCTGCATCACCCAAAGGTTGACTGGTAGAAAAGGCCTATGGCATTAAGTCCGCCTCTGTACTTTGTGCTTGAAGTGTTAAATAAATAAATCAAACCCAAAAAATCACTAGTTCTGAAAAATGCGAACTTACACCTGCTTTATAAATGGCTGTCAAAAGCAGTGAAAAGTGTTTTTTTTTTAGTTTGTAGTGCTTTAATGGATACCACTTTAATGCATTCCATAAGAAGTGATGGTTTCGCTTCCGGAGATATTATTATCAGCTAGGATGGTAACACTTTTTCTGCGGCCGTTTTTGAATCGCTGACTGCTGGGTGTGTATCTTGGGTTTTTATATATCACTGTTTATTCTCGTTTAGTAACGGATTGAGTGAAGTTTCGCTAAACAATTTAATTTGTCCCTGTGTTTTGGAATGTTATTAAGAGGTGCGAAATGTATGTGAATACCGATTGGTTACCATAGATATATGTTAAACCATCGGTCTATAGCCTATGGCTTTTAGAGTTTAAGGAGGTTAAGTTAACCTTTTTTAATGTCACTTTAGTGTGCGAAAGAGATAGAGCTATCGATGACGTCCAGCTCCATCTCTTTCGCGCACTGAATTGATATTAAAACAACACTGCTTGGGTAGGGTAGCTCACCAGAACAGAGGATTTACTGAGGACATTAAAATTGACTTGATTGACTAATTGCTAGATTCAGAATTTAGTCATTGAAGTTTACTTGTCAAAATCTACCTGAGAGCGTTAACGCCTTACGGCATTTCATACAAACTTTGAACTCATTTGTTATCGAAATGACTGAACCGATTTTAATGAAACTTCTTACGCATAAGCAGGATGACATAGGTCTAAAAAGTTGACGGAGAACATTTTCGAAAAATAGTGTTACAGCTAAATTAGACCGATTTATCTTTTTTTTAAAGACATTTCAAAAATGTTCTCTATCAGCTTTTTAGACATATATATGTATATTCTGCGTAGGCGTATGAAGTTTCATTAAAAGCGGCTCGTTGATTGGAGAGTCTATTTCTGAAGATCGATTTGTAAGGCTCGGATTCACCAAAGCGAAGATGTGTGAAGAGGAGAGGAGATGCTTAGAAGCTAGGGTGTATCCACCGAAGCTGAGCGGAGATGCATACTGGCTAGACCGGCGCAGAGATGTGTGTACAGGCTACTCAAGCCCAGTTTAGCAACCGCCGCAGACTGCTCGCCGCACGCCGCCGTGCGCTGTCTAGTTCGGAGGCTGGCCAAAATGATGAAGGATGTAAAAATGAGACATCTCCTCTTCTCTCTGCTGACCCGTTTCCACAAAATCTAAGCGGAGACTGGTAGTATAAATAACGAAATTCTGTTGATGGTTCACAACACATCTTTCCTCTCGTCTTGTATCCGCTTCGGTGGAATCCAGACCTATATTGAATATAAAATTTCTCTGCACATCTCAAAATTGTTTCATAAGAAAAAATCTGTTCCCTCCTAAAAACGTACTGTCACATAAGTGCCGATATTTACCCCATCCATGTTTCTTCTTTTGCCCGTTGTGTTCCAGTGCCGCAGTATCTCTTTCGAACAGTCCCGCAACCCTGGCAGGCATCGGTCCTTTCGGACCCCTTCCCGTTTGCTGACATCTCATTGAAACGCGCGTGGAACTGATGGCCTAGCATGACGTCTTAAAGCAGGAGCAATTACAGTGTGGGAAAGAGATGGCGCTAGACGACCTGTATAGTTCTTACTCCTTCACACACTGGAATTACTCCTGCTTTAAGACGTCACAGTGACCCCACTGCCTATAATACCGCACAATGTCTACTTTCATTTCATTTTAATTTATTAATTGACAGCGTTGTCCCATGTCCTGCTGAGTATTATATACTTTATTATCCATAATCATGTTCATTATGATAAGTTTGTACGAATAAGTTAAGTTTATTTTTCATCAGTAAATCCTCTGCTTTTCGTGGAGCGTACAGCAGGTTGATAGATTTTATTTGTAACCCGGCTACACCGATTTTATAAGTTAAGGCCAGTCCAGAGGTAATGGGCGATCTTAATAAGATTTTATGACTAATTTGTACCATTGTTATTGTTGGTTTTGGCATGATTCCATGTTAAAAGACTCGACAGCTGCAAGGTCTGGGTTTTAAGGTCTGACTACTAGCCGGTCAGAAAAAGCTTTATTATAAGTGCAATAAAAGCGAATATATTGGTCTCGACTCGGTGTCGAGTCGCGTGACCTCCAAACCAATACGATGCGAATGACGTCGATTCCACCGTGCATTCCCGTTCGTCCCACTGACTTCGTCCCCGTAGTGGGACGAACGGGAATTTACAAATATAATATTAAATTTGTTCCCGATCGTCCCATTCATGATTTTTAGGGGGACGAACGGGAATAATTTCTTAACTATTTTTTAGTCCTCTTGGTCCCACCAACTAATTTCAGACTGGTTGTTTTAATGGTAAAAAAACAAATTTTAAAATAAAAATCAGTAATTTATTAAGGAATAAAAATCACAGTTAAAATATCCCAATAATAATATCCCGACAAAGGAGATGTTCCAGAAATGTATGGAGCCTTGGCTAGCGCCATATGTATACGCGATGTAAATTTGGCTGTATAATCTAGTAAACGTTTTTAATTTAAATGATCATTTTTGTACACTTGTACCATTCTTCAAATTAATTTGTTAGTATTTTTATGAAATTCCCCTATCTTTTTCCTACTTATCTATTTAGTGTACATAGTGGTAGCCCAAAATCAAACATCTCCTTTGAAGTAAACTACGAAACAATGACTAAACAATACGCACAAAATTATTTAGTGGGACGAATGGCGCTAATCTAAGAACCCGTTCGTCCCCCTAAAATCATGAATGGGACGATCGGGAACAAATTTAATATTATTTTTGTAAATTCCTGTTCGTCCCACTACGGGGACGAAATCAGTGGGACGAATGGGAATACACGGATTCCACATCGACATGTGGGACTACCTCACTACCGTAGAAACATTTCCATTCATAGATCTTCATTTGAATCTTTCAATGTATCTTTTTTTTTAAATTTAAATTCCTTTCCTTATAGAATGCAGTCTTTTCGTTCTATAGATTATCACTCAAATGAGTTTAGCTCTTGAATAGTCTTACCTTAAAAGCTTGCCTCTGGGCAAGCCATCCTTTTTCTTTTGTGAATCTGAATTGAATCTTTCAAGTGGGTGTGGATGGCCACATCCGAAACTGTGAGCAATATCGAAAAATGCTCAAAGGAGTCTCCAGCCCCGTTTTGATGAAAACTAAAACTCCATCATAGGGTTTTTGAAAAGGCTAGGAATCAAACCTGTTGGTTTTGAAAAAAAAAACACTGTATTATTACACCATTCTATAGTGTCGCCATTCAATCAGCCGAAAATGAAACATGTCCTTTTACATTTATCCTAAAGGAGATGTTTCATTTTCGGCCATAAGATGTACATTTATCGAAAAAGAGGAAAAAATACCACGAAGTTATCAAAAATATTCTCTTTAGAATTAAAGCCTGATTTGTTGTGCCTGAAAAGTAATAGTTTTTCAATTATTGCCATATTCTATTCAACATGACGTCTTGCATTGTCCGCTTTCCTTCTGAAATCGTGTCACATAAAAACTTAATCTCACGTCGATGTTAAATACGAAAAGCATTGTGTTCTTGTAATAAATAATCATTATTATACTCATAAACATAATTTTCGACTAATTATAAGCAACTATGTTGATTTCATTGTTAAAAAAATATAACTATACTTTTCTGTAGTGTACTTCTGAACGAAATATTCGAAATGACATTTTGTTTTGACAAAACCAGTGTCCGTCAGTTGAGTCTCGTTCGTCTCGACTTTCGTGGTTTTCGATGTTATTTTACGTTCTCTCATTTATGTTTTGTTCCTACTAGTTTTGCTTTGTACAATTAATATCAAATTACAATTTCTGGGTTATGCAAACGTCATATCTACAACTTGGCATAGCTGTCATAACACTCACGACAACCGTCAAACATTTTTAATTTTTATTGCGTGCATAAAAACCATATATTATTATGTAAAAAATGTTACTTTATTCTATTCAGAGGTTTGTTTCCCAGCTTTTATAAACTGTACATGTTATGGCCGGAGTCCCATACAGAAATGAAACATCTCCTTTGCCGTATGTCGCTACTTCCCAGAATTTGATCCTTATTAGCGATACTATCGAATCAAAATCAAAACCAACGGTATTGATTTTGCAAAAATCCAATGATGCAGTTTCAGTTTTTAATCAAAATCGGACTCGAGACTCCTTTGAGCATTTTTCGCTATTCCTCATAGTTTCGGATTTGGCCATCTTCGCCCACTTGGAAAATACTCCCTGTACTTACAGTCAAATCGCTTTAACTAGGCAAAATAAGTGAAAGTCAACTTGTGATTTTTAGATATTACAAAAGGGATATTATGATGATTCACCTCCACTGCCAGATCCTTTGTGTGCGTAATAACGTGTGTTCAATTTCAATTTATCATACTTTAAAGGCAGTGGAGGAGGTGAATCATCATACCAATTCTTCTTGAGGCTTGAGTAGGCCTGGCGACACGCGATTACCACTATCAAACAAATATCAACATTGCTTTCCTTAAAAATAAGTTGAAAACTTAAAACCTGAGCTTGAGACGCGCACCTCTTTTCGCTTTGATGCGCTCTCGAGCTAATCGACTGTTTATTTTCAACGAATTCAAGGTTGTTATTTGCGTTGTTGTACCCCTGTTCAATAAAGTATAAATTAGCTCACGTCCATTAACTCTGAGGGTTGGCCTTGCATGTAAATAATTGTAATTAGTTTATTATTTAAGAAATATACACTATATTGTCAATATAATTTTGTGTTTCATTTGACTTTTTATTTCCGAGTTTAAGTAAGTTTTACCAATCATATTAAATTTTGCTGCCAAGCAGTGTAGATGCTCTGCAGCATAATCAGCCTGTAATGTTCCCACTGCTGGGACACTCGGCCTCCTCTCAATGAGAGGGAATGGGCTATAATGCACCACGTGAGCCCAGTGCGGGTTGGTAGATGTCACATGCCTTCAAATTTTTGGTTCTAGGACATGCCGGGTTCCTCAAGATGTCTTCCTTCACCGTTTTTGAGAGCAGTGGTGATGAAATAAATTACACAAGTAATGCACCTGTCTGGTTTCGAACGCACGACTTACTGTTCGTAAGTCGGGGCCGCCACCACTGGGCCACCGCTGCTCTCCTGCTTCAGCTGCTCTGTATTTTAGTTAAATGATTCGGGTGCTGGTCGACTGCCCCGTTTCTCGTGGAGGCAAGCGCGATTGCTGAGCGTTGTGTGCTGGGTTCTTCCATAAGACATTTCTCAGTAGTAGCCCGGAGTTTGTAAGTTGGCGGTGTGATACCCCCGTGCCTTGAAAAGCACGTTAAGCCGTAGGTCCTGCGCCTGATCTCTCTCGGTCGTGTCGGATTGCCGTCCCATCGGACTATGAGAGTTAAAGAACCAAAGAGTGCAGCTGCGTCTGCGTCTCCCGCGCCGATGGCTAAACTCCGCTTGGCCGTCGTGACCGAAAACGGTAAGGACTATTATGGGTGCTGGCGTTGGTATAGCGAGAGTCATTTGAATGCGTCACTGGTCTAACGAGCGCTAAAGCCGCTACTGGACATAAGAACCTGGGTTCAATCTCAAGGTGGTCTATGTCTATGATTAGGAATTCCTGTGTAGTGTAGATTTGTGCTTGCATCATGGCAATAGGCTTGGCCCGTATTCTTCTACTTGTTCGTCGTCACACTCTTGGCAGAGTGGAGTGGACCATTGAGTGCAGACGTGGTCGGTCCAACGCATTTTGGTGACCTGCCGCGCGCTCTTGTATTACCTGTCTTTTATTATGACGAAATGTAGGTGTACTATAAGCGACACCTCTGCATAACCTTCCGAGGATCATGGGCGAGTTGTCGAGTTATAGAGGGCTGAAATGGATCATACCATTCCAACTTTTCCTCTGATCTCTCTCTCCATGGCTCCAGTTTTGCAGATTGCTATATGCAATTAATACTTACCATTGGCATTAGGACGGTCGCCTATTTCCATCATAATTATCATCTTCATCATTTCAACCGATAAACGTCCACTGCTTAACAGGCCTCCCCCATGTGTCGCCACATTATTTCTATCGACGCAAGCATAGCGATGTTAGAAATGAATAACAAGACATGTCAAGTTGTATAGAAAGAGCTTTGTCGATTCTTGGTAGAATAGATATAGTATTGCCATGCTGGTCAACCTTCAACTTCTTCCACCCATGTCATAAATCTGTGATTAAAATAATTGGACTTTTTGGAAAAAATAAAACCAATAATCATAAATATGAACATAGTTGATCTTTATTTACACACATCAGATGACAAATACAATTTTCAGTCTATATCGTCTACTAGCCACACATAACATAAACATGTCTTTACACAATGACCCATACTGACCAATGGGCAAAATACCCTGAAGTGAACAGTTAGGGATAGCCATTCTAACTTCTAGGATAGTCAAAGTAAAGCCCTCAGAAATATAAAAAATATTCCATTAATTCATTTCAGAAAGTAGGCCAAAACCGACCACTGTGTAAAGACACCGTAACAATACTTGCTGAACATTGCCGCCAGATGGCGGTATTATCAATAAACCTAACTAAGATATGCAAGAATGCAAGATTGAGTATGTATATGTGAATTTGTTGACTTCTTGACAAATGTTGTCTATTTCTTGCATTTTCGCTAAAGATTAGCCTCAGTATGGCGCAAACTATTGTTATTAATTAGGTACTTTGAAACGATACAAATGGTGACATTTTGAGCACTAAATAACTGCAAAATAAAATAAATAATAATCATATTAACAGCATTCAATAAATGCAAAATTCAGAAATAATAATGCTAGAATTCATAATACTATTGCACGAATCAACAATACGCAAAAATAATATACAAGAATCCATAATAATATGCAAGTATGCAAGAATTAATAATAATAATTCAAGAGTCCATAATAATGCAAGACGGACGGTAACATCAAAGCATCACCATTCACGTCGAATCAAACTTTATACAAGATAATAATATACCTAATGATAAATTTTAACTAAAGTCGTTCATTGCGAACTAAATATTGCGTGTTTAATTATTTAAATATATCTAAATTATTACAAAACTTGACATGTGTGTATATAAAAATATTATCGGGTATGTACAATACGCGCCACGAAAGATGAGACTTGACACAACCCGTAGTTTGACTTGCGCCGTAGACGATTTTAAGGACTCTTTAGCGGTATAAGGTCTACTGCGCAAGTTAAACCAAGTGTTGTGTCAAGTCTCATCTTTCGTGGCGCGTATTATACAGATATATTTTGTAACTCTAGTACACACCTGTTTACAGAAGAAAAGAGACAGAAAGGATTATTCCTTTTGCCTCTCAGTCATAGATATTCACATAACCGAGAGGCATAGACATTTCTAACTTCATTCTTTCAGTAAACATAATTACAAGAACCAAATAAGTCACATTTTGACGTTTCTCTTTAGACATGCCAGATGATAGTGACATATTTGGTTCACTATGACGTCTTAAAGCAAGAGTAATTCCTGTGTGGGAAAGAGACAGAGCTATACAGGTCGTCTAGCGCCATCTCTTTCCCTCACTGGAATTACTCCTGCTTTAAGACGTCATGGTAGGCCACCAGTACTAGAGTGAAACCCTTGAGTGTGCTCTGAAATATGTATAGAACAGTGAAAGAACACGGGAGAGAACAGATCCATATTACATTTCTACTGAGTTGTTTAGGATTGTTTTATGTATACTTTGCGCTTTAAATATGTTAACACTTTGATATACAGTCGCTCCATGTAAAATACTGGTATTCAGCTGCATCCGGTTAGACACGAAGCCGCCCACAACTTAGTTGGGAAAAGGCTAAGCAGATACTGGACTAGTGAAATGTGATGTAACGATTGCTAATGTTTTGTAAAATAAATATAAATACAAGGTGTAAAATGGACTTTTCATGAAGTCATCAAGATTACCGATGCATTGAATAGTACAGGAGTCATGGCGGTATTAAGTACCTAACATTAAACCAACCAACATTAACTATTTTTATTGGGAGAAAGTTGGAACTTTGACTTCCAATACCAGGTATGGGCCAAAACTGAAAAATGCAATGGCGGTACAAGTACCTTTCTGCTTCGTTAAGGGCCTTTTTACACCCATTACATTATTTGAGTAGTTCCACCTTTGCGTTATAAAAAGTTATACATACATACATAAAGTCATGCCTTTTTATCTCCGTAGGCAGAAACTGCAAAACGCTAGGTGCTAACTATCAGAATATCCTTACAAACATCTTTATGCTTCGTCCATTTTTTATAAAAAAGTGTTCACATATTTTCGACGCCAACTTTAAATACATTTATTAGAAAATAAGGTTTGACTAGGGACCAATGGCTTAGCAAAGTGATCAGTCGCAATCTAAAAGGGAATGATAAACAATTGAATATAAAGAAGCCTTACAAGAATCTTTTGGCGCGTGGCTAAAATCGGAACTAACGCTGTAATCTAGATTTTTTTCAATACATTTCACGTAACATTTTCATAAATGCTTACCAACAGCGCCCCCTGTGGAGCGTCAAAAGATCCTTGTAGCGCTATAACACGGGTATTAATATAATAAATCATACCACACCAGTGTACCTATAGATTTAAGTAAGATGATATTGCTTACAAACAGGTAAACAAAACATTTATTTTTACACTTTTTCAGGAAAAATTCAGTATCCAAAAACGGTTTCTTAAACAAATTTTGTTCTTATAGTAATTTTTTATTATTAACTAATTTCACAACATACAATTCAATTTCATAAATCTACCGAACGACGATTAGAAATCTCCAAAAAACACATTTACCAGCCATTCCACAATTATTTCCGTCTGACATCAGCAAACCAATGTCATAAGAATAAACATCACTGTGATTTTGACACTGACGGTAAGTCAGATGTAAAATAACAGGGAAAAAACTACTATTGCCAATGTACATATTAAAATTCTACCATAACAAAAAAATATTTAGAAGGAAAAATAAACTCAGTCACCCATTAAAGCAATATGATCGATATTTTACTAATTTAAAAACTAACTCGTGTGGGTATATGAAAAAAATGTCTTTTTAAAATATTTAATCTAGGAAATAAGCAGTCTATGGTAATATCACTTAAATCAAGATATGGCAACACTAACTTTATATTAATGGCAAGGTGATAGTATAGTCGCTCATAGAATAACTCAGTTATCATAAAAAGTCCATTTCTTATTTGCAAGACTACGTGATTTATCGTTCAGAAGCGCGAAATTATAACAACCAGTCACCAAAGCGTTTCGTATTACCCACCAACTGGGTTGTGAAGGTCAGATAGGCAGTCGCTCCATGTAAAATACTGGTATTCAGCTGCATCTGGTTAGACTGGAAGCCGACCCCGACATAGCCGGGAAACGGCTAGGTATTAGATTGCCCTGGCAGATGACAATGACCATGTGATCAAAAATGCCTATTGTCAGAGTCTTACATTTACCGATTGACCATACAAGCTTATTTTATGGTCTCCATACAAAATGACTTTTTAAAATAACCGAGTATCATGGCACGTCATGATATTGTGCTTATAACAAAAATAAAAGCATGATAAGTATACATTCTAAGAAGCCGTCAATTCATTATGAATATAAGGCAAAAAACACAAGTTTATTTCTCTTGAGATACAGTACCCAAACAAATATAACTCATCGAGCTTCAGAAAAAGATTCAAAAACTGTAAGCTTGAGTGACACAGAGAATGCGGTACAAAGTAGTGCAGCATTGTTTGTTTGTATATTTTCATGTACAAATCAGCATTTTGATCCCTTTCTGTCACTAAGAATAGCAACTCACTTAAGTGAGAGGTTCAATCGAACGTTAAAGTGCTTACGATGCGAATAAATGTGGATGCTTGCGACCGGACTTCTAGCTACACCAAATGACGCCTTTATGCGACAGAATGAGATACGAAAAAGCTGATCCCCGCAATATTTTTTACGATACAATTTCCACAGGTAATTTCACAAATGTTTTGCCAACAGCGACCTCTTGACGACCCTTCAATGCCTCTTGAAGAACCATGCTGCACTTTAAGACTCGATGAGTCGTATTTAATGGGGAAGCGGCAAGGTAGCCCGCTAAAATCAAATTTTCTTACGTTTTTTGCAACTGTCCGGTCAGTGTCGGGCGTATTAAAATCATCAATACAACTCTTGTAAGTTCATTTAATCGCATTCAATGACTATTTCACGAAAAGGTCATTCAATGGGGTTAAATGAACTTAGAGGGTTGTATTGATGATTTTAACTCTGTAAAACAATATTTGTTACGGTTGTGAATCATATTTTAATCAACATACAACCTGACACTGACCTGCAAATTGCAAAAAACGTAAGAAAATTTTAATTTGGCGAGCTAACCTGGCGCTTTCACCTTCACAGTCGGGTGTACTTTGCATTAGGTGCCAACAAAACAGTATCCTGTTGAGGATAATTATTTTTAAATTGTCGACTATTCTGTCACCTCAATTTTCAGTAAACAATTGATAAGGAAATTAAATTTCTTGTTTTTTCATTAGCTACACAAAAACGAATGTTAGGTCCATGTTAGGCTGTCTTAAGTTATAAATACAGAATCAAGTTATGTAAGCTAGCTAATTTGATTTGACGCTACAGATGTGCTCAGACAAAAAGCAAGTTCTCGATGTAGCAAAGAAGTGTACATTCACTAGTATGTAACCTCTTTTTTGTGTAGCCAGCCAGTTTGTTCCATTTAGGTATAAAAATAAAAGAAAGGTACAACCTTTTTGTATCGTCTTCATCGATATGTTCAGCCTTGTATGTACACTACATAAATTTTATATATTATAACAATAATAATTGAAAAATACTAAATTTAAAGCTACCGATACTTTCACAATTAGGGGGAAATTTTCTACCATTTCTTTGTTGAATATACTTATATGGCAACACTTGTTGTATAGCCATTAAATTTTATTAAAAAGTGAAAATGCAGAATAACAAATGCATTGGACATAATTTTACATACTTACTTTAAATAAATACAATATCACTAAGTATAGATAGTAGATTTTTACGTTTTTCTAATGACTATACAAACAAGATCACTGCACATGCGCCTTCTAATAATTTTAGTAAACGACTATGTGCTTATTCATTTTTAATACATAAAAATCTTAACAAATTATGAGAAGTGTCTAATTGAAATTGGTTTTAAAACTACAATTTTTTGTTGATTCAAAAACCTACCATTCTATAAAAGGTAGTTTTTTTTCAAAGTGTTGCTTTAGTACTTTAGTGCCCCTTTCAAGCAGGCCTGTGTCTTAACAATAGAAACTGCTATTATTTTATAAAAAAAACATCAATTAGCTGCCACAATCACAAAGTCGTTTACAAAACCACAATATTCCGTGTTCTACAATACAAGCCGAGAATAAGATATGCCTATATTAAAAGGTATATGTATAAAAAACTATTTTATATAGTGGGATAACGTTTCGTTTTGAATTGTAGTTTGCCTTTACAAAAATGTGGTTGCACTGAAATGCGATCGCCTCCTTTTTGATATGTAGGACAGTGCTCCATTTTTCTTCAGATTGAATCGCAGGTTACAAATATATCTTTGAGTCCGTGCGGATACACAAAAGGCCGAAAGTCTGAGAACCAGTCTTACTACGGGGTATCGTCCACAACCCACTATCTGATCAATACAACCAGAAACTGGCTTGTGGAGGTCAAATAGAAAGTTGCACCACGTGAAACACCGGTATTAAGTTGCATTCGGTTAGGTTAGCGTAGGCAGAAGTAGATTTTGAACCTTATCTAGTCATCATCTGCCTAGCCTTTTCCCAACTAAGTTGGGGTCGGCTTCCAGTCTAACCGGATGCAGCTGAATACCAGTATTTTACATGGAGCGACTGCCTATCTGACCTCCACAACCCAGTTAGTACTGAGTAATACGATACTACTTGGTAACACTGGCTGTCAGACTTTCACGTCACTGACTGCCTGTTTTCGACTGTCAAAGATCTACAGATGACAGCCGGGACCAACGGCTTAACGTGCTTTCTGAGGCACGGAGGAAACTAGGTATGTAATGGGTGGTCACCCATCCACAGACCAACCTAGGCAAGCGCGGCTTAACCTAAAGATCGACCCAAGTGGCTGTTATTATTTCCACGAGCTCCTCTGTCTCTCTCTTTGAACTTTATCTAGTAAATCTTTCTAAATCTTTGGATTATTCTGTAATGGTAGATGTAAGTATATAAATAAAAATAGAATCCCAAAGTACGAGTATCAACCCTCCCTGTGCCACATTTCATACTAGGCTTTCTTTCAGTGCAAATCTTTATCAATATGTTATAGTCACATGTGCAGTACAGTAGGTACGGCATGAGAGTGGCGCGGATAAGGAATCGTATGACACTCATTGAGTCCCAGGACTTTGAAAAATAGGAGCCTTTATATATGCGCGAATTCAATTAAAGTTTATAAAAAAACTAGTGACCCGGCCCGGCTTCGCACGGGTGCAATTACATATAAACCTTCCTCTTGAATCACTATATCTATTAAAAAAAAAACCGCATCAAAATCCGTTGCGTAGTTTTAAAGATCTAAGCATGCATAGGGACAGACAGCGGGAAGCGACTTTGTTTTATACTATGTAGTGATGCTCATATATGGCAGGTCAAATCGTTAGTCGCTTTATAGATTGGTTTAAACAAAAACCACGTTCAGACAAGACTATGACCAGCAATGGACTACGACAGGTTGAGTTGATGATAGAAAATCGGTTGATGGCAATAGGCAAGCCCCTATTACATGGGACTTAAGGGAACACTAGCCGGTCATACTTCCATACAAACGTAGTATGGCGATTACTCCACTGTTTGATGGTGTACAATATGTACAGAAAAAAAAAAATGAAAATAAAAAACATTTATATAAAAATTGGAAAAAAAAAGAGTTCTTTTTTTACTTTTTTATTTCTTACAGGGTTAGATAATGATGAGACAAATTTGACGTTTTTTTTTTTTTTTTTTTGAACGTACACCATCAAACAGTGGAGTAAACGCCATACTACGTTGTACCCCTTCCGGGGATAACAGACGTGGGGTTATGCTATGTAAATTAATAAGAGAGAGCGGCACAGCAAAGCATTTCCGGAAACGTATAGCACGAACAGTTATACCTGTACCACATTTCGACTCAATTAAGATTGCCATCGACACGCTAGCAACCTTTGTAGTCGAGCAAATTGCCGTAACAAAATATTACTTAAACACTTTAAACCAATAGCTAATTAAAAAACTTAAAAAATGCAAGATATAACCTCTCTAATTTTTCAAAGTCCTGGATTTATCAATCATGGCACAACACTAAAACATTCAATTCAATAACACCGAAATCAGACGGTTGATTCGAGTGACCCGTTCATTCGGTTGTATAAGCATAATCAGCCTATAATGTTCCTACTGCTGGGACTCACGGCCTCCTCTCAATGTTTTCCTTCACTGTTTTTGAGAGCAGTGGCGATGAAATAAATTACACAAAGTTATGCGCCTGCGTGGGTTCGAACCCACGACTTACTGTGCGTAAGTCGGGGCCGTCACCGCTGCTCTCTCATTCGGGTGTGATCATTTAAAAAAAAAAAAAACATTTTGCACTCTTTTTTTGTATTATACAGTAACTGAGTTGTGGGGTTCAGATAGGCAGTGGCTCTATGTAAAGTACTGGTAGTCCGCTACACCCAGTTAGACTGGAAAACGACCGCAACCTAGTTCTAGGACTAGGCAGATGATGAAGGTTCATTTTTTGTTGAAACTGAAGCGTCTGATTTTGATTTAAACTTTGGTATAAAAACGTGGATCCACGCAATCCCGTTCTATTGCCGGAAAGCGGATCCACGACAAAAAGCCAACACGCGTTTTTTTTAAATATATTATTCGTTCGAGGATCCACGTTCATCACATCCAGTGTCCAAAAGTTGATCATCACAAAAGTGAACGATTCTCAATCCGCGCACCAAGCATATTTACACTAATTTACACCGGAATTACATTTAACTCAACGAGTTTATATTTTAATTTGAATATAAACTAAATTGTCTTTTCATTGCTATACGTTTGTTATTGCTGATGTTAATAATCCATTACATCTCATCAGTTTAATATCGAACTATTCTGAATCAAAGGTGTGATCGTGTAACTTCGCGACTGCAATTGCCGCTTGAAACTGTGGATTCACTTCTTTGACAACCATTAGTAATAATTGATTCATGATTTTAGTCATGTTCCTTAATGTCTTCTAGAATAATACAAGCCAAAATCTGACAACCGTTCACACAACCACACATATTCTATTAACCAGTATAGTTCTGGGGGGTTATAATAGGATTTTGTAATTCCAGTGTGGGAAGGAGACAGCTCTATACTAGTCGTCTAGCGCCATCTCTTTCCCACACTGGAATTGCTCTATCTTTAAGACGTCATGGTAGGCCACCTGTTCAAACTTTATGGCGGCTCGGAACATCTACCAACGAACACGAGAGGCCCAAAAAAATCTAATTAGTCCGTCAGATAGATTTACAAAAAATATTGTATACGTATTTTTTCTTTTTTCACGTAAACCAAAAATGGACACGATACAGTGCGTCGAAAACTCACGTAACGTCACTTGTAGGTACACTTTTTACCGACAAGTGACGTCACAAGCCCACACTTCGATTATTTGATGCGTTTTATCTTGGTATTTTTTGATTGATTTGAATATTTTTTGATAATCTAACTGACGGACTAAATAGAATCATATTTTTTTACTCAGGAATCAGCGGGACGCAGAAGACGCATCGTCTCGACTGGAAAATGGGCAGACTGTCACTCGCAGCTAACTTCCGAGCATAAAGTTTGAACTATAAAGGCGCAAACGCACCGCGGCGCATGGTGTGCACGGCCACGCGGCGCATTTTAGCTTCGTGAATTCATTTGTTTGACAACGTGGGTCTACGTTTCTACTGCAGTACACACTACACACCCACAACTATGTAAAACTGTAGCGTGTGTGGCCCGAAGCGGCGCAGTGCGTGGCCCACAAGGCGTATATTATATCTCAAAACTGTGCTGCGATACACGTATTTAGTCGTGGGTTATTCGTGTATAGCGTGTACCGCATGCACAGCGTGCATGGCGTTGACAGCTTTGAGCTATGTGAGCGCCTTATTCGAGCAAGCCACACATGTACTAATGACGTCAATTGATGCATAGCGTGTCCGTGGTATGCAGTGAAATCACTTTTTGTTTTTGTTGTTACACGTGTGTGGCCTATCCGTGCACCGCGGTGGGTATGCGCCTTAACTGTGTTGTTGCGTAAGGCAGTTGCTCCATGTAAAATACTGGTATTCAGCTGCATCCGGTTAGACTGGAAGCCGACTCTAACATAGTTGAGGAAAGGCTAAGCATATAAGGATGCAACCAGTCGCAATAGCTATCACAAAGTTACACGACACACTCAAATTAGTTGTTAATTTATTTTAAACAAAATAAATTCAGTCGTCAATACTTTGGTAGGACATTTTAAATGGCAAGTTTTGCTTCTTTTTTTTTAAATTGGGTTTTATATTTATATTTTCGACACGCTCAGCTTAGAAGCTGACGAAAAAATTTGATAACACGATTTCATGAAACAAGGGTGTAAATTTTTACCTTTAAATAAATAATTTTGCCAAACAATTTCATCAAATTCGTTTTGAGTAAAAAATTAAAATATAAAACGCCAACTTAATTACATTTAAATAAGTTATTTTCATAACTACAGTAATTCTTATTACAACCTCATTGGTTAGCAAAGTCAAAAATTCATATGTCGTCGTTTTCATAGAGAAACTCAGGATTCCTCAGAATTTTCATTTTAAAGTCCTTATGACTCGAAATACCTGAAAGTTAAAAAAATAAAATTCATTTAAGAGCCACCTCGAGATGTTTGAAGACTATTCTCAAAAAAAAAAAACCTTTATAGACACTTTTGAGCCAACAAAATTCGAAGTACAGTTAAACCACAAAAAGTATGGGCTTCGGTAATCGTGTTTACGAGTTAATCGCGAACATCGCGCCACAGAATATCACGCCGAGACCTTTGGCCGCGGGCGTCTTCCGCGACACGCAAACGTAGCCCAAAGTATGCCGCGACGCGCGATCGGCTCCGTTCGCCTGTCGTCGTATACGATCGGAAGGAATGAAGCTATTTGACTAGGCGCAGAAACGGATACGTTCGCAAGCGACGGTACGGAGCCGATCGTATGCGTCGACATCCTGCCGGACACGATCGGCTGTCGTCACATCCGATCGTATCCATTCCGATCCGATGCGAGTTTGGTGGACATCATCCTTTACATTGCGCATTTCTTTGAAGTTTTCTCCACGTCACGTTACTATTCCGGTCGCAGATCGTAATGTGTCTTTTATAACTTTATTGGGAATTCCCAATTAAAAAATATAGATTAGCAATTAGCAACTGTATGCAATTGCATACAGTTAAATGAGCAAATAGAAATTGTAATTGTATTGAATTGCATATAGTATAATGATAGTTTTACCAAGGCCGCATTCTGAATTACGCTGTAATCGATTTGAGCGTCCCTAAACCCGTTCCGAATTACTGTGAGCGCGATATTGATGTCCCTTGAATCGTCATAGATGACGTCATGACATGCGCCATCTTGCGATTACACCGACCATGCCCCAAATAAATATCACCGTGAGCGCTGACAAAAATGACAGTTGTGTTGTTTTGTTATGGTGGAAGCGCAAGGGTAGCCCGCGAAATTTAAATTTTGCTACGATTTGCAGATCAGTGTCAAGTTGTATGTTGATGAAAATAACAATCGCGCCAGTAACACGTATGAAGTTACAGAATTATAATCATTCAAATCATCAGTACAACCCTCCAAGTTCATTTAACCCCATTGAGTGACTTTTTCATGAAATAGTTATTGAATGAGGTTAATTGAACTAGGGTTGTATGTGCAGCAGAGTCAACCAACATATCGTCCATTTTCAAACCGAAACCTTTCACAAGACCTATGTCATATGAAAGGTTTCGGTTTGGGGTTATGTTCATTGTGAACGCGTTCACGAGCGTTCTGAATTGATGACAGCTCTCAGCTGTCAGAATTGTGATATCTAAAACGGAACGCAAAATATAGATGTGAGCGCTGTGAGTGATTATTTTGTAATTCGGAATGCGGCCTCAATAGCCAAGTGTTTGCATGGTTGTAACAGCTCTACAGCATGTATCACAAAATTAGCTGATGTATTTGGAGCAAGTCGTTATTGAAATTTTGTACGGGACAACTGAATATTATTAGCGATTACGATGATGGTCACATGGAGAAGTTAGTTGTTCAGTTTGTTTGTATACTAGGGATGGCGAACCAATGGCACGCGTGCCATTGATGGTACCAGACACAATATTTTGAGCACGCCACCGATTTTAACTATACTTCCTACTATTAAGATGAGTAACATTAAAGACTATATAAATACTCGCTAGGAAACCGTTTGACAGATGACTCCAGTGCAGCACCACTCTAATATAAATTATTTCTAATCTGCAACAACAGAAGTCACACTAATGTTACTTTAATTTGAAATAAACGAATAACTGAAACATTTATTATAAAACAGTGCAAAGTGTATTTTTTTGTAGTAAACAAAGAGTGAGTAGACAGCATTTCATTTAATTATATTTTCCGAAGCCAAAATCATTTGACGACACTTTTTTTTTGACGACACGTCATTAAACATTTTTTTAGAAAAAATGGCCCGTTTATCGATAAAGGTTCGCCACCCCTGGTCAATACCATCCATAAATATGACCACAACTTTCTTATAAACGCTGTATTAGATCATAAGACCACACCCACCACCGCGCCGTATTTCCGATGATACCCGAACATTCCCGAAGCACACACTTTTTCTAGTAGACCTGTAGTAACATTACCTTGTGTCTAATGTATGTTAGCAGCGAGCGCCGTGCCGGTGGCGGCGGCGCCCAGTGCCGCGCACAGGACGGCGCTGACGATGGGCGCGCCGTCGCCCGCGCCGCGCACTACCGCGCCGCCCATGTACGTGACGGACAGGATGAGGCCGTGGGCTGTGCATCTGTTGAAACAATCATTCAATAACAAACTACAAACAACTTCGTTGACTACGCCCTCGCCCGGAGCGACTTTTTGCAGTGATTGAAACACAAAACGGCCGCGATACAGTCGCGATGCTGCACGATTCTGTATCTCTAGTATCGCGATGCCGTCGCGCTTCAATGAGGGCTATAGTTTTTGAGCTCACCAGATGGCGCCACTGTCGATTAAGGTCATGTCAATAATTCTATTTTATACTTTAAAGTACCAATATCTAACTTCATAAAATTTGATATTTTTTTATTTTATTACGTATAACAACATAGTGTAAACTTTAGATATATTTATTTACAAAATTCTCCCTAAAATTAGCAAGCATGAAACATTAAAAAAACATTTTAGCTCCAAGTATTGACAATTAAGATTCTAAGTTGCTACTTAAAATCTTCAAGACATAATTAATCATTAATGGCTCAATCTAGACCACAATCGTGAATATTTGTAAAAATAAGTGTTTAAACAGCACGCAACGCGCGAACAATCTATGACATCTGACATTTCGGTGCTCCCGCGTTACACTAGCGCCTCTAGCGGCGAATTCATTCGCGATGGGCCCCGTTGTGATGGTAGAGCTTCCTCTCTCCGTTCTCCACTCAGTTTTGCCGTTAATATCAAACCCGAATTGCTTTTAAATATGGAATATTTTTTTTTATAAAGTAGATCGGGCAGAATTCTATAGACTCTGGTCTAAGAAGCTTTGTTGATTCTTCTTACTCAGATCACTTGTTGAGTTTGATGCTTTTCAATTACCAAAGCTCATGGAATCGCTTAAAAAAGGGTAAAATAATGCTTTTTGTAAATCGAACTCTTCCTTTTATTTAAGAGTAATACAAGACAGATTAAACAACTGATATTGACCAATACGGGTAGTATCAAGCTTTCATCAAATGATTGAATTATGTCTTAATCGCCGACGCTGTTTATAATTAATGCAATCGTCGTCATTGTGTCTGATGCAAATAAATTATTATTATTATTTATTTAGAATCCTCTTATTATTAGAATTGATTAAGAATTAAGAGGCCTCGTTCACCGACCCTACTTAGACCGCTTCCGCCCGATCTTTAAAAACAATATTTAATTGAAGTAAAAGAATGAAGAAATTTGTTACCTCAAATTATGCGGATAAGTATCAACAACACTCAATCCCACAGAGAAGAACACTAGCGTGATGAACACCCGGTACACCGCTTCCACGACGTATAGCGCCGTCTCGCTCTGCGCTATATAGACTAGCGGAGACAGCAATAAGCACGCCCCGCACATTGCCACTGTAAAGGGAAAAAAGTATTTTAAAGGACGAGCTTTTGCCAGAGGGTGGTTGCCTGCTGCTACTGGGACCAAAAGTCGTATGCCCTAAACCAGGTCATGGTCTACCTCTGTGCTTAATTTTATCGAAATCCATTCAACCATTAAAGAACGAAAACCGTTTCTTTTTTTCGTTTATCTAACATTTTGTAAAGTGACTTCTCATTTAGTATCAAATTATTTACCGTGACCCAATTTTGGAACAGAATAGTAGTTATTCATGTCATCAAGACTTCGCGACCGTCGGTCTCTTATAAAGGTAAACGATGTGTCCTCTACCATCTTCGGTTGGTTTAGAATTCATTGGAGCAAATCATAAATGTAAACTAAAAAGAGGAATGGACCCAGTACCGAACCTTGAGGAATGCCCATTGTCATTTCAGACCCTAATGTGTTTATGCCGTTTACCTGGACCTGAACATGTCTATCTATAAGGTATGATTTAAGCAAGATAATGCAAGATATTTTCTGATTCTATAAGTGCTTCAGTTCTTGCAGGACTGTGTCGTGGTTTACCCAATCGAAGGCCTTAGAGAGGTCTTAATAGGTTCTAATTGCATCTTGTGTTTCCTCCTGCGAATGCGCCCCGGCCATATTTGCCGTAGAACGGATGACCGTTGGGGTATACGTGTTTTTCGTGTGGAGAACGCGTATCGGCAAGCGTAAGATTGAACGCCTTCAAGCTAGATGGAGCGTACGTCCTCACAGGGTGGCTGGTAACAGCTGGTTGAGAATCGAGCTAAGTGGTGTGCAATTGGAGAGGTCTATATCTACCAGTGAACTGCTGTAGGCTAATGATGATGATGAAGGCACTGGGCGAGCGTTATATTTTGAACTTTCAGCGCTGAGCGAAAAGTCGCGAATCTAATAACAATGTCATGTTTTCGTTATAAATACCGGTGGGTCTCATGGAGTGCGGCATCAACGCAATGAACGTGACGAGGAACATCGCATGCGACACGTAGCTCTGCTCTGACGTCATGCCTCCTAGTTTGGACGTCAGGTCGGCATGCCTCGCGCAGCCGCCGCGCATGCCTCGGATTATGGTGCTGTTGAATATGCACCACTCGTCTAGCTCTCTGCCTACTTCCATGTCTGTGTCGATTATTCTGTGGGCAAAAAGACAAATATGAAATATTGAAGGTTTAAACGTCTTTTGATGTCTTGAACGCGTGCTCTCATCTATATGATAAATAAATTTTAAGTGTCTGTTTGTAATTTCTGAATGCATATGAACGTACCGTACACAAAACAAAACAAAAAAACATTTTTTTACATTTTTGTCTGTCTGTCAGTCTATTTGCGCCGGCTAGTCTCAGAAACGGTTTGGAGACTTTGACGGGAGATCTACTGGCAGATAGCTGATTTCATAAGGAGTAATAACGTGCTAACCGTTTGTGCTTCCGTTTTGTTCCACCCTGTATTATTTTGAAGGGTAGTGTTGTTGAATGTCATATTGTAGTATTTAACATTTTGTCAGTATCTTATCATAGTGTCAACATCGTGGTATCATCGTTATATTCTAAACTAGCGACCCGCCCCGGTTTCGCATGGGTGCAGTGTTATACATATAAACCTTCCTCTTATAAATAAATAAATAAATAAATATCGCTGGACATTACACACAGCGCCATCTAGGTGCCACACTAAGCAACGAGGCTTGTGTCGTGGACACCAGATAGTTGATATTACTACATAGATACTTTTTGTTTGTAAATACATACTTATTATACATATAAACATCCATGACTCGGAAACAAATGTCCATGCTCATCACACAAACATTTGCTCCTACCGGGATTCGAACCCGGGACCCTAAGAACGTAAGGCATCCTCAGTACCGGTGCGCCATTCGGGTCGTCCTCTTGAATCACTCTATCTATTGCTGAATTGCATTAAGATCCGTTGCGTAGCATAAAAGATCTAAGCGTACAAACAGCGGGAGCGACTTTGTTTTATACTATCTTTCTTTCTTTTCTTTATCGTGTGGTTAGTGCTTAACCTGGTATCCACAGTTGTTTTGCCGCCCATGGGCCTCTGACTTGGCTTTACATGCCGCCGAGAAATATATCTCAGGCATGCTGGTTTCCTCACGATGTTTTCCTTCACCAAAGCAAGTGATAATTATAGAATATGCACATAAAGGGCGTAACAAGACCCTTAACGAAGCCGAAAGGCACTGGTTATCCCCGTCATTTTTCTTGGTTCTAGACCGTACCTGGGAACCTTATAGTTACGGAGATATTGGGGGTCAAAGTTTCAAATTTTTCACAAGTTTTTTTTAAATACCTGTTTTTAATGTAAGATTTTTACTATAAAACGACCCCCGTACTATTCAATCCATCCATCAGCACAATGTTGTCTTACCGTAAAACATGATTGGTCACCCCCAAACAAAAGTCACTGTCCAGCAATAATTTTTGGGTAAAGTCTGATGTGTGTGTGTGTGTAGTGTGATGTCTGTGTGTGTGCTTGGTTGACGGCTTCGTTAAGGGTCTTGTTACACACTGTATAACCGAAAAATCAGAGATGCGTGCTTTGGGTTCGAACTTGAGACCTATGACTTGGCAGTCTACCGTCACATCATTAGGCTATCACTGCTTGTAACTAAGCTTGCTATAAAAAAGTAAAGAAGACTAGTACTCACGTGCTATTAACAAATAGGCAGCCCTCAAAGGTGGTGAACGAGGTCTTGATGTTGGACAGCGCCACGTTAGTGAAGGAGCAGTTCCTGAAGACGACGTGCGACATCAACATATCGCGAATAGTGCACTTGCTGAATGTCACGTTGTAATACTCGACGTTTTCCATTGTCGTGTTGTATTGTACATCTATGTATGTTTCGTTGCCTATGCTTCGTTTGGACGCCTCGTAGAGATCGCTTTCCATTTTAACGACAGTTGCTGGTATGTAGGAGGCGAGGTAGTACTGTGTGAGATAAATTTTTATGGTATAACATAATACATAACATTACGCGCAATCCCCGAAGGGTTAGGTAGAGGTGTACCTAATAGTACACCCATATTTAGCCAGTTATATTTAAGGTGGATGCGCAAGGGTAGCCCGCGAAATTTAAATTTTCTGACGTTTATTGCAATTTGCGGTCAGTGTCAGGTTGTATGTTGATGAAAATATGAATCGCGCCAGTAACACGTATGGAGTCTATGGAGTTACAGAATTATAATCATTCAAATCATCAATACAACCCTCCAAGTTCATATAATCCCAATAAGTGACTTTTTCATGAAATAGCTATTGAATGTGATTATATGAACTTGGAGAGCTGTATCGATGATTTGAATGATTATAATTCTGTAACTCCATACGTGTTACTGGCGCGATTCATATTTTCATCAACATACAACTTGACACTGACCTGCAAATTGCAATAAACTTGAGAAAATTTAAATTTCGCGGGCTACCCTTGCGCTTCTACCTTAAGTCCCATGTAATAGAGAACAAGCTTATTGCCACTATCCGGGCGCAAATCCAGACTCCGTGGCTGCTACTGAGAAATTCTTGATGGAAAAACCGAATAACACTTTGCCCGACCCGGGAATCGAACCCAGGACCTCATGCTCAGCAGTCGCTCTGGCGGACCACTCGACCAGCGAGGCAGTTAGATTCTTTCTATAACTTCATATTGCAACATTACTTATAAGCATAGTGACGTCAGCGCCTCGGAGCGGGAAATCAAAAATCGTATGCCCACTATGGTTAAATACGTAGTATTCAGTACATCATTGTGCCCCCCAGATAGAAATGTTTAATCGGTTATTTAAAAAAAAACAGTTTTTTTTTAACAAAAGTGCAATACCAAAATCAAAATCACAGCATTTATTTCAAGTAGGCCAGTTACAGGGACTTTTGAACTACTGAAACAAAGATAACAAAGAAATGTAGCTACAGTCCCAGTCACAAGGTAGAAAAACTGTGATAGTACTGTAGTTGCCCATTCCCTAGCGTAGATCTCTATGGAGAAGAACGGGCAAGAAACCCCATGGACACTCTTTTGAATCAGCATATTGTTACAAAACCTTGGTTACATCATTCATATTGAGATGTTACACTATGCGAGAACGATGTAGCACGCTGTGCACGTTAAGTGTCCATAGTAAAAACGAAAAAGACAATTAAAAAAAAATACAAATAATTAATTTAATACCTAATAGGGAATATGCATGTATTTTTTTTCACTTAAATCAATAATATGCAGTACTATCAACCCAAGAAAATTATTATAAATTAATTTCAAAAACTGCTTGTCGCACAAAAAAATATTATACTCCTCCAATTTTCTACGACAGTTCAAATATCTTAGTATTT
The DNA here is from genome assembly GCA_947578425.1 of Eugnorisma glareosa. Taxonomy (NCBI): domain Eukaryota; kingdom Metazoa; phylum Arthropoda; class Insecta; order Lepidoptera; family Noctuidae; genus Eugnorisma; species Eugnorisma glareosa. The sequence goes on along the minus strand of OX387985.1, from coordinate 4,398,803 downwards.
GATGTCACTTCCCTATATCTGCCTTGTTTTATTCTTTACCTTTTTTTTTTACCTTTTAAATATTTATTAAAATTTTACATAACACATTGTTTAAATCTAATTTTTTGCTCTTGTCACCGTCGGCGTTCCAGCTATATTAGAACCCAATGGCTTGGCACGCGACGATGGCAAGAGACCGGACGGGATGTCTTTGTTTCCATGGAAGATGGGTAGGCCTTTAGTGTGGGACGCAACATGTGTCTATACTCTTGCGCCATCCATCTTCCTAGCTCATCGTGCTGTGCTGGGGCTGCCGCTGCGGCTGCAGAGAACCTCAAGCGGCGTAAATATAGTAACCTCATTGGTAACTATATTTTCGAGCCGTTTGGGGTTGAAACTCTAGGACCGTGGGGTCCGAGCGCTCACAGCCTTTTCAAGGATATTTCTAAACGTTTAGTTGACACTTCCCGTGACCCAAGGGCTGGCTTTTACCTTGGCCAAAGGCTTAGCGTTGCCATACAACGTGGCAACGCCGCCAGTCTCTTGGGTACATTACCAGTTGACAGCGTTGAGGAGGAGTTTTTTGACGCCATTTTTTAAGTTTGTTGCTAGGTTATTTACTTTAGGTTATTTTAATTAATAAGTCTGTATATTATGTATATTAATATTCTTAGCAAGTACTTAAAATGTTATTAAATAAGAAATAAAAACTACCTATACTCTATTTTTTGCTTTTAATAGAATAGTTTTACTATATAGTAAGTGCTTTATTAAAGCAAAAATTGCAATAACAATATTATAGTAAAATCTTAGTGAAACTTTAAGTACTTTCAACTAAAAGTGTTTCTTTGACACATAGCATTTGATGTCACTACCGGAATCGATGCGTTTTGTTTGCGTTCCGTTCCACCAAAAACACGCTACATAAAATATTAAATTGTAAAATAAGTGTTGTTTTAGAGAATTAAACAAGTGTACCACAATGTTTTTATGGGCCAATACAAGGCATATTTAAGAAATAATAAAAGTTTTGTATTTCTTGCATATATCCTATTACTTACACGGTTAAAATATACGGAACAGCTGATTTTTTTTTAATAACCGATGAAAAATTTCTATGTGGGGCTAAAAATGATGTACTGAATACGTGGTAATCCTTTTCGCGACGGTGAATTCCACCCTCCGTATAGAATTTTTGTGCATAATTTCATGCCTCGAAACCCAACGGTTCAGGCTGTCCATTGTCTGACAGTAAATTAATTAAATTAATTAGATTTTACCTGTATCGCCATTGTGAAAAGCAGTGTCCCTCCAAGCGAGAGTGTAGTACTTCTGTACGCATTTGAGAACAACTGGAAAAATGACTGCCAGAACTGTGGACAGAGGAAATATTCTTTTTGTGACTAAAAGTACATTTATAACTTTTTTTTTTCGGATGGCATATTATCAAATAGCTCCTCCCGCTCTGGGCTGAGCAGGAGGTAGTGTCAGACTTTTACTGACTAAAACACATCCATGTTCCTTCATCGCCCTTTGTGTTCCGGGGCCACGGTATCTCTTTCGAACAGTCCCGCAGCCCCGGCAGGAATCGGCCCTTGCGGACCCCTTCCTATTGGTGACATCTCTCTGAGGCGCGCGTGGAACACTCGCGAGCCGTCGACACGGCCTGTCGTCATAAGACGGACGGACGGCGAGCTAGCCCAAAGCTCACCGTCCACAGGCCCGCGCCTACGGTGACGTCCGGTGCGTCTCCCGCGGCGGCTGGGACGTGAGGTTCTCTCCCTCTCACGTCCCGCCACCTCCTTCGCTAGCATGACTGCTTCGCAGAAGGTGGTGACGGCGTCCCATTCCGTCTCGCTCCGGACATGGATTGAACCAAGGCCGGACGCGAGAGGTAGCCGCCGCCGAAGTATATTTATAACTTAGAATGAAAACCGATTATCATTCAAAGCCATGTAAAAAATTGCCAACAAATTTTGAAAAGCCATGACACGGTGGATTGAATTAAATAATACCAGCTGCTGGGCAAAGGCCTCTTCCCAACAGAGAAGGCACGAGCATTGATCACCACGCTTGCTCAAGACGGGTTGGCGATTTCAGACTTTTATAAGTCCAGGTGTCCTCACTATGTTTTCTTTCACCGATGTCTGTGATGTCCAAGAATGAATTGAAAAAGTCACATTGGTACTTACCCGGATTTGAACCCACAACCTCATGCATGAGAGGCGAGACTTTAACCTCTGGGCCATCACGACATATTAACATTTAATTTTGTTGAGTTATGCGGACAGAAATGTACGGGGCAGTCGATTTTTTTTCGCATTTTCACTGTTGGTCCCATAGTGAAAGTTGTTCATAATTATGAGTAGGTGACCATGACAATGACAACCTTAAGAGGTTTTGCGTAATATTCTGTTACACGTTGTTTAAGTACTACTTAATACAACTTGTGCCGGTTTTTTTAAATATTTTTAATGAAATGTAACTTGTTCATGCTTATAAAGTTACCATCTTCACGCTATGCCTGACGTGGTGCAGGGCAGGCGGGCGCCTCTTGCCGGGCAGCGCGAGCTCCCCCAGCCGGTACTCAGCGCTGGCCGCGCTCACGGGCGCACCTCCGCATACACGGAACTTGTTGCTGCTGTGAATGTTCTGCGGAAGATTCCAGAATATAATGGTAACTAAATTCGATTCAAAAGGGATGTAATATTTTTTATAATAATTGTAACCTTACGAACAGTACTAGGCGGGCATAAATCCAAGAAGTTATTTATTACTAGAAGACCGTACCTATACCCAGAATTATTGGAATGCATACCACCTTGAGCTCATGCCAGCCTGGTACTTTTTGGGGAACAACAAGAACATGTTTCCTATTTGTCGCCAGGGAAAATATACAAGATCGTGATCAGAGCTGTCGCACTGTCTGGATCGGAATATTCGAAATGTCTATTAATTCCCGCTGACATAATTAAGGTTTATTTCATTCTATCGTTCCCTTCCTGATCTCGAACTAGTGGGGCCAACGAAACGACAGTTTTGTGTTTTCCCGTTGGCCCCAGTGGTGGGGCGGGAATACACCCGAATGAAGGTAGCGGGCAATATCCAGTATTAGGATTAGGACCAAAAAAACTATGTTGGGTGCTTCCCTAACATAAGTAATGTCAATGCAAATGTAAAATGTCAAATTTAAACTTAAATGCAGAAAATGTCAGTGAATGCTCAACAGGATGAATCTAAATAAAAATGCAAGTTGTCCGACTCAAACCACGTCTAATTGAACACTAAAAAACGTAATATTCATAAAATGCAAAGAACAAGGCAATACAATGTGTCAATGCACTGCCAAATGTAGGTCGCGTCCAAAGTGCAAATACGCGAGCCTACTGGCTAACTTATTGTAATAAATACATTTTAAAACCCATGTACGTGCACCGTACAGTAAGTATATCTTACCTGATACACCACCATAGCATCGACTTCTCTACCCACATCCAGCAAATATCTCGGCGACTCTTGAGTCCAAATCAGACTCACCAGCGACGCTAGGATCGGTATTGTGCAGATAAGGAGGTATCTGTGGACCAAAATACAGTGTTGTTAGCAATTTTATTGCAAAAAGTATTTATAGTAAGGTGTAATACCATTTTTAATTGGAATAATATCCTTTACAAATTTTTGCTATGCAATAATTTTAATTCGTTGACAATACATGTCATGGTAATACGCTTATGGTGGCGCCGGTCTGCGGCAGCATGGTGGCGGAGAGGGAGCCGGCAGGATGGCAGGCCGTGTGTACATAGAGCAGTGCTCACCTGTGCCAGGCACTGAAGTGCTCCTTGTTCTCGATGAGGGTGGTGGCGCCGGTCTGCGGCAGCATGGTGGCGGAGAGGGAGCCGGCAGGATGGCAGGCCGTGTGTACATAGAGCAGTGCTCACCTGTGCCAGGCACTGAAGTGCTCCTTGTTCTCGATGAGGGTGGTGGCGCCGGTCTGCGGCAGCATGGTGGCGGAGAGGGAGCCGGCAGGATGGCAGGCCGTGTGTACATAGAGCAGTGCTCACCTGTGCCAGGCACTGAAGTGCTCCTTGTTCTCGATGAGGGTGGTGGCGCCGGTCTGCGGCAGCATGGTGGCGGAGAGGGAGCCGGCAGGATGGCAGGCCGTGTGTACATAGAGCAGTGCTCACCTGTGCCAGGCACTGAAGTGCTCCTTGTTCTCGATGAGGGTGGTGGCGCCGGTCTGCGGCAGCATGGTGGCGGAGAGGGAGCCGGCAGGATGGCAGGCCGTGTGTACATAGAGCAGTGCTCACCTGTGCCAGGCACTGAAGTGCTCCTTGTTCTCGATGAGGGTGGTGGCGCCGGTCTGCGGCAGCATGGTGGCGGAGAGGGAGCCGGCAGGATGGCAGGCCGTGTGTACATAGAGCAGTGCTCACCTGTGCCAGACACTGAAGTGCTCCTTGTTCTCGATGAGGGTGGTGGCGCCGGTCTGCGGCAGCATGGTGGCGGAGAGGGAGCCGGCAGGATGGCAGGCCGTGTGTACATAGAGCAGTGCTCACCTGTGCCAGGCACTGAAGTGCTCCTTGTTCTCGATGAGGGTGGTGGCGCCGGTCTGCGGCAGCATGGTGGCGGAGAGGGAGCCGGCAGGATGGCAGGCCGTGTGTACATAGAGCAGTGCTCACCTGTGCCAGGCACTGAAGTGCTCCTTGTTCTCGATGAGGGTGGTGGCGCCGGTCTGCGGCAGCATGGTGGCGGAGAGGGAGCCGGCAGGATGGCAGGCCGTGTGTACATAGAGCAGTGCTCACCTGTGCCAGGCACTGAAGTGCTCCTTGTTCTCGATGAGGGTGGTGGCGCCGGTCTGCGGCAGCATGGTGGCGGAGAGGGAGCCGGCAGGATGGCAGGCCGTGTGTACATAGAGCAGTGCTCACCTGTGCCAGGCACTGAAGTGCTCCTTGTTCTCGATGAGGGTGGTGGCGCCGGTCTGCGGCAGCATGGTGGCGGAGAGGGAGCCGGCAGGATGGCAGGCCGTGTGTACATAGAGCAGTGCTCACCTGTGCCAGGCACTGAAGTGCTCCTTGTTCTCGATGAGGGTGGTGGCGCCGGTCTGCGGCAGCATGGTGGCGGAGAGGGAGCCGGCAGGATGGCAGGCCGTGTGTACATAGAGCAGTGCTCACCTGTGCCAGGCACTGAAGTGCTCCTTGTTCTCGATGAGGGTGGTGGCGCCGGTCTGCGGCAGCATGGTGGCGGAGAGGGAGCCGGCAGGATGGCAGGCCGTGTGTACATAGAGCAGTGCTCACCTGTGCCAGGCACTGAAGTGCTCCTTGTTCTCGATGAGGGTGGTGGCGCCGGTCTGCGGCAGCATGGTGGCGGAGAGGGAGCCGGCAGGATGGCAGGCCGTGTGTACATAGAGCAGTGCTCACCTGTGCCAGGCACTGAAGTGCTCCTTGTTCTCGATGAGGGTGGTGGCGCCGGTCTGCGGCAGCATGGTGGCGGAGAGGCCGCCGGCGAGGAGGGAGCCGGCGGCGGCGGCGGCCGGGAGGATGGCGAGGCCGTGGCCGCGGCGGCCTCGCCACCACATCTCGCCTGCGTACGTGTAGGATGTTGGGACTATGCCGCCGGAGCCGATTGATGAGCAGAATCTGTATAGAGGATAAGAAAGATTTGATTTAACGGGTTTTCAATAAAGTTTTGAGTTGGCCCCACTAATTCCGAACTCAGTCACTAAAAGACGGAGCAGAATTAAGTGGCGATACGTACACACGCCCGTATGAAACGGCTCTAGTCTAAAGGATTGGATTAAAAATGTTTAGACCTGGGGGCCTAAAATGGCTGCTTTATCAGAATCATAATATGAATCACGTTAATAAAACTCTTAAAATGGACTTTGTGGTCATAACCATAAAGACCATTTTAAGAATTTTAATTTTTTAACGTGATTCGTATTATGATTCTGATAAAGCAGCCATTTTAGGCCCCCAGTAGCTTTGTTAAAAAATAAGTTTATATCATAAATCTTTCGCTGTACTTTTGAATAATCAAGAAAAAAATTCTAGCATCGTACATTTCCTTTGATACAATTTACTTAGTTAGCATTTTTGCAAAAGGAATCCTATTTCAAAAACTTAACCCACATAAGAGAAAGTTTAATTCAAAATAAAAAGAAATAAGACATTAATAATAAAAATTCAAGAAGTTTAATTTAGTATAATTCACCAATAATGACAAAAACTAACTCTATAAACATAATCTAATGACCACATTTTATAAACACTCATATCTGTCTTCATGTACATACCTGGCCATCATAAAAGTGCCATATGTGGGCATGAAGGCGGCTATAGCAGCGAACACGGCGTTGACAGCCAGACACGACACGAGACATCGTCGGCGACCGAGCCGCTCTGACAGCGCGCCCCATCCCACCGCGCCCAACGATCCGCCTACTAGGCTTATCATCACTGTGAACGAAGAAAACATTATTGAATCATACCCGCTTTATCGGGTAAGTGTGCGTCCAGAGTGACGGCACAAAGCGGAAACGGAATACGCAGCGGACGATACAAATACTATACACGGAAGTTCAGAATCGCGCGGTTCCCAACATGTCTGATTGAGTACATAAACGAAGTTTATTTCTCTCAAACCATTAATTGTTCCAAACCTGGGGCAAAAACCACTCCTTTCTCCTTAATAACCCTAGAGGGGGGTCTTCTGCGATCTCAGGCCATGTTTGTCCCGGAAACAAGATCAGCCAGCCACACTTTCGCCGCGGTCTAACTCAACGGTGGATTAAACAATCCAGAAAGCTGACAAATTAGATTGAATAGTAACGATACAACTACGAGCCAAAATTTTAATATTAAGGTGGTCCCTCACCAGGAGCATTCGCCTGTAATGTAACGATACAGATTCGAGCATTACTTCAGTGAGGGAGGAAAATCGAGCATTACAGCGCGCACTTGTAATGATATAAAACGAGTATTGACATCAGTGACGGAGGAGAACCGAGCACTACAATGCGCACCTTTTTTCTTTTTTTTTTGTTCCGCTGCGAAATCATCAAATAACCCCTCCCGCTCTGGGCTGAGCAGGAGGGAGTGTCAGACTTTTACTGACTAAAACCCATCCATGTTCCTTCCTTTGCCCTTTGTGTTCCAGGGCCGCGGTATCTCTTTCGAACAGTCCCGCAACCCTGGCAGGCATCGGTCCTTACGGACCCCTTCCTGTTTGCTGTCTCTCTTTGAGGCGCGCGTGGAACACGAACGCGCCGTCGACACGGCCTGTCGTCATAAGACGGACGGACGGCGAGCTAGCCCATAGCTCACCGTCCACATGCCCGCGCCTACGGTGGCCAGCACGTGGCCCCCGACGCCCGGTGCGTCTCCCGCGGCGGCTGAGACGTGAGGCCCTCTCCCTCTCAAGTCCCGCCACCTTCGCTAGCATGACTGCTTCGCAGAAGGAGGTGACGGCGTCCCATTCCCTCTCGCTCCGGACCATGGATTGAACCAGGGCCGGACGCGAGAGGTCGCCGCCGCCGATTGCCGCTACGAGGACACGGCGGTGCTCCGCCCAAGCGGAGCAGACCTGCACAGTGTGCTCCACCGTGTCCTCCGGTCGATCCTCGCAGTGGTGACATCCGGGCGTTTCCTCCCGCCCGATTAGGTGCAGGAACCTCCCGAAACAACCATGTCCAGTGAGGACCCACGTCAGGCGGAAGGTGAGGGCGCCGTGGCGCCTCTCTAGCCACTCCTCAAAGAGGGGACTTACCGCCACTATTGTGGCGTGCCCTGCACGGGGTTGCGACAGTCGCTCTCTCCATGTCGCCATGAGATCACGCCGGAAGTCTGTCCGCTGAGCGACAATTTGCCGCGGCAGCGGAGTTTCCCCCCGGCGTAGTGCCTCCACGTGCCACTCATGCAGGCGCGCGAGGACAATCACCTCCAGATCCCATGGCGGCAATCCGGCAAGGAGGCTCGCCGCCTCGCCGGAGATCGTGCAGTACCCCCGGAGCAGCCTTACGGCTATCACTATACCCCTTTGGGGCGCGTTCAGATAGTGGACGGCTCGCCGCCTCAAAGAACGCGCCCACACCGGGGCCCCATAAAAGGCCATGGACCGCACGACCCCCGCGTAGAGCCTCCGGCAGGAGGCGTTTGGAACCCCAGGTTGGGCAAGAGTCGCTTGAAGGCCCCAGCCCGTTCCAGTTTGGGGGCCAAACGTCGGAAATGCTCCACGTAGTTCCACCGGCTGTCGAGGACGAGACCCAGGTACTTCAACGTCGGCTCGACGCCGATGGGAACCCCTCCTACCGTCAGCGTGGATCCCGACGGTGGCGCATTCCGAGGCCCATGGAAGCACATGGCCTCGGACTTGTGCAATGCCACCTCGAGACCCAATTGCCGGATCCTCTGCACGACTACCGCAACCCCGCGTGTCATCAGCTCGGCTGCCGCCTCGTGCGACCTCCCTTGTGCACAATGCGCACCTTGTAATGATCCAATGTTTAATACCTTAATACAACTTGTAACATCAATGCGCTCCACTTGTAATTCGTTGGTCGACTAAATCACACGTGAATGCTCGCAAAGTCAAATCTGTTATGTTACATTACATGTCTCGTCGAAAACTCGTCAGTTAGGGAAGTAGCATCGTAATGTAATGTTCAAAGTCGAATCAGTAATGTAACATTACACGCAAATGCTCGTCAGTTAGGGAGGAAGTATTGTAATGTAATGCTCAAAGTCGAATCTGTAATGTTACATTACACGCAAATGCTCATCAGTCAGGGAGGTAGTATTGTAAAGTAATGTTCAAAGTTGCATCTGTAATGTTACAATACACGCGATTGCTCCTGGTGAGGGAGCACCTTTAGGGGTATGTAGGAACATGCAGTAAAAAAACAGTTCCAAGACGCACCTTCTTTATCGCGTATTACGTTAGAAAAATATATCAATACTGTCATTTTTAAGTCAGTTCACATTATGATCAAAACCATTGAGTACTTACCAAGCCAATTTTTCTCATGAGGCAATATGCACAGCTCAATCTCCGCAGAGGGCAGTATGAACGGTATCGCTGAGAGCTCTAGCGAAGCGCCGGAGATCGCCAGAAAGACTGCCAGCGTGACTCGCGCTTGGGAGAGACCGCAACCGGCCTATGAAAGGAATAATAGACAAGAAAGTCTAATTAGTCCGTCAGATATATTTCCAAAAAAATGTTGGTTACGTATTAAATAGTGAAGACGATACAGTGCGTCGAAAACTCGCGTGACGTCACTTGTCTGTACAGTCTTTACCGAGATGTGACGTCACAAGCCCCCACTTGAATTACTTGATGCGTTTTATTTTCGTCATTTTTTATTGATTTGATAAAACAAAAATACGTATCCAATATATTTCGATATTTTTTTAAATCAGGAATTATCCCTATTATAACATGACACAGAGTATTCCCGTGATGTGTTGGGCAGAGATGTATGGAACTGGTATACGCGTACGCCCACATTTCACCTGTTCTTTAAGGGTAGGTAATGAACACACATTTTATGAACACTGCTGATCCCGTATCAGCATCCCATAAGCTTATTGCCAACTAAGCGTTAACCCCAGGTACAGTCACGAGCAATGAAATGTATGCACTTAGAAAAAATCAAGAATTATCGGTTTCTAATTTGAGATAGGAATTACATAGTGCACAAGTGAAGTATTACTAACATAGTTTTATGGTTCTATTTACTAACACAATTTGTATTTTATCATAAATTATGTATGGTTAGTATGTAAGATCTATGGGCCAAAGAAGCCCGAAAATAAATGGATGTTGCTGTTGTTGATTTCGTAAAATTATGGCTTCCAAAATACTAAAAGGTGTAAATAGACCCTCTAGAAGCCGAAAGACATTCTCCCCGTCGTTACGATCATTTTTTTGTTCTGGACCTCACCTGGGAACCTTCTAGTTACGAATATATTAATTGGAGGTCATAGTTCCAACTTTTCCACAAGTTTATTTTGAAATACTAGTTTTTAAGGTTACAACTTCACTTTGAATACCTCCATGACCCGTTTACTATACCATTAGCATCTATCAGCATAATGTTTTGAGTGCGTTACACTGAGTTTTACCATAAAACATAATTTTTCTCCCGAAAAAAAAAATCCTTTCCAGCAATATTTTTTGCGTAGGGTTACTTAGCTTGATGTCCAGAATTCCCGAAAAAAAAAAAATGATGTGAATGTGTGAACGGCTTCGTGAAGGGTCTGATTACACCTTGTTTAATCGTACAAAACATCAATACAGTAGGACAAATTTTTGCTAAATGTAAATATTTCATTGGTTGACTGTACACACGTAATCAGTTCGTGAGTGGCTAGGCGAGGCCCTGCTTACGGGAGGCTTAGACAACATCTGTTTTCTAGCTGATCCTAACCGAGGCGATGCCGTATGGAGCCTACCTGTCGCAGAGCATTCTCGTGGTACTGCTCCTGTACACTAGAGTCGTTAGTCAAGGAGTTTGCAGCTCTCGTTAGATTAGGCGGTGTGGTCTGGTGTGTATACATAAACTAAGAGCCTACCAGTCGCAGCGCATCCTCATGGAGCTGCTCCAGTACACTAGTCGTTATAGTCTAGGAGCTCGCCACTCTCGTTAGCTAACGCGGTATGGTCTGGTGCGTATAGACTAAGAGCCTACCTGTCGCAGCGCGCCCTCGTGGAACTGCTCCAGTACACTAGAGTTGTTATAGTCTAGGAGCTCGCAGATCTCGTTAGCTAAGGCGGTGTAGTCTGGTGTATATAGACTAAGAGCCTACCAGGCGCAGCGCCTCCTCGTGGAGCTGCTCCAGTACACTAGTCGTTATAGTCTAGGAGCTCGCCACTCTCGTTAGCTAACGCGGTATGGTCTGGTGCGTATAGACTAAGAGCCTACCTGTCGCACCGCGTCTTCGTGGAACTGCTCCAGTACACTAAAGTTGTTATAGTCTAGGAGCTCGCAGATCTCGTTAGCTAAAGCCGTATGGTCTGGTGTGTATAGACTAACGCCTACATTCTGCCCCATTAGCCATATTAACAGCTACAGTTTGTTTATAATTTGACATAAATGCCTTTGAAAAGCGGGATTATAAACAAATTGTAGCTGTCAATATGTCTAATAGGGCGGAATGTAGGCGTGTCAAGTCCGACTTAAGTTCAATCCACGACTAAGAATACCGGTGTAAGAGCCTACCTGTCGCAGCGCATCCTCGTGGAACTGCTCCAGTACACTGGAGTCGTTATAGTCTAAAAGCTCGCCGGCCTCGTTCTCCGCGGTGTTGTCTGGTGGGCTGGCGGCCATGTGGCTTGTGGTGCCTGGCTCTCCGGCGCCGCTCTCCGTGCCTGGGAACATGGAGCAGTAAGTTAGAAAACTAACAAGGACTGTATATCGAGAGTGGATATTTGAAATGCCGAATAAGTGGTCCTGGGATCAACAGACCATTGCAAGGACTGTCTTTAAGTACTTTTGACCTCCAAAATAAAGGGTGTAACAAGACCCTCAACGAAGCCGAAAGGCATTTGTTTTCCCCGTCATTTCAATCATTTTTTTTTGTTGTAGACCATACCTGGGAACCTTCTAGTTACCGAGATATTGGGGTTCAAAGTTTCAAATTTTTCAAAAGTTTTTTTTTAAAATACATGTAATGTAATTTTAATGTAAGTTTTTTACTTTAAACACCTCCACGACCCCCGTTCTATTCAATCCATACATCAGCACAATGTTTTGAGTCCATTAAATTGAGAAAAACGTGATTTATCACCCTAAAAAAAAGTCGTTTCCCAGCAATAATTTTTGCGTAAAGTTACTTAGTTGTATGTAGGGTAGAACAAGCTATTTGGTATACACGCAGAAATATTCTCAATCCTAGTACACTGACAATATTGTTTGCAATTTTATTTTATAAAGCATATGTCATTAAGAGTCAGTCTCATAATGAAAAAAGCTTTATTAAATAAAATTTGGAAAAGTATACGCTTCGGCATTGGATTGTGAAAATTTCCGCCTGTATACCAAATAGCTTGTTCGACCGTACATAATTCTTGGTTGACGGCTTCGTTAAGGGTCTTGTTACACCCTGTGTAGTGGTTGTCAGCCTGATGGTAGTCGTTCGTCGTTCTTCCAAACCACCTTTAACCAACTTAAACCTTTCAAATGAAGCAAGGCAATGCGACATTTTCGCGCGCTGTTGGGTTCCCTCTCAAGAGTTATTTCCGCCTTCCTCATAGGCGAATAAAGGTGCATAGGTAACGCACGGGACCAGTACCACATCGGCTCATGTAGACTAGCTGATCCCGATCCGAGGCAATCACGTCACGATGCTTATAAGTAATGTTGCCATATGGAGTTCTGCCTCGCTGGTCGCATGGTCCTAGGTTCGATTCCCGGATGGGGCAGTGTTATTGGATTTTTCCATCAGGAATTTCTCAGTAGCAGCCACGGAGTCCGAGTCGCCCCTATTACATGGGGCTTAAATAAATATATCTGGTGAAATGTGGGTGTACTATTAGGTACACCTCTGCCTTACATTTCGGGGATTACTTTTCGGGGGGGGATGTTATGTAGAAAGAATCTCGGACCACTTGAGTTTAAAAGCTGCTGGTCCCGTGCAATGCACATGCCTTAAAAATCAGTATTACAAACTTACCGCTCAATCTATCTTCAGTGTACGTCATAGTGCCAAAACTATGTTTGGACGAGCCCTCAGAATCTGAGCGCGCGCGCACCAGGCACGCATGCTCCTCCGCCATTATGCGGCCGGCGCGTCACGACTGCGCTAGAGCGAGCGGGAGGCATCTGCAATGTATGCTGAGTTAAAGAGAGATAGATGTTGGTGGGGCAATAGTCTTCCATTCCCAGCGAAAGTTTTGAGGCGTATAATAACTCCTCTAGAGGGAGCGAGAGGCATCTGCAAGCCGTCACGTGTCAGAGAGAGATAGATGATGAAAATGGGTGCAACAAAGTCTTCATTTGCAGCGACAGTTTTGAGAAGAAAGCTGTTCTTAAGTATTGCTTATGGTAGAAGAAAACCCTCTAAAAAGCCGATTCTCAAACAGGTTTTGTAGAAGACTATGAAAAAAACGAATATGCACTAGCATATTCGTTTTTGGCAGAAGTGCAAGTTGGCAGAAGCCATGTCCACCAGTTGATTATTGCAGCAGGCTGAAAATACCAGAGGTTCTACAAGTATGATCAATGTGTGATTTAAGTAAATGTCCTGTTGGTAGTGGCTATGGGCGGGAAAACCAGTGCCTAACATATTTTCTCGTAGTCAATGGTCTCTTTGGAGGCCGGAAAGAAGGAACATGGATGGATTTTAGTCAGTAGAAGTCTAACACTCCCTTCCGCTCCGCGCAGAAGGGGACGGGTCAGTTGATGATTTCCAACTGGAAAAGAAAAAGCGGTAAAGATGCATTATTTAAGTTATTAAAAATAAGCACAAAGCTTCAAAGATACTGTACCATATTGTACTGTGATTAATTCATTGTCTTTAAGCGAGAAAAGTTGAAAAAACAACCAAGCCATTTGAAATGTGAAATGACTGAAAATCAATTTTCCAATTCTTTTACACATTTACAAGTGAATAAAAATGTGTGGTGTATAAATACAACAAATTATCAGTGAATGTGTGAACCATTTGTAATTAATAACAAGGTGCAAGCCTGTTATCTGCATATTGCTAAATATAGCACGCTGAATTGCTTTATATTGTTAATAGAAACTATTGGTACATTATGATTACAAAATAAATATTGATTGTGTTAATGTTTTATCAGCCAGTTATTTTCCTAGTCTATACTAATATTATATTTATAGAGGTAAAATTTGTTTGTAAGTTTGTATGTAGGGGGTACACTCTGGATCTAGTGAACTGATTTTGAAAATTCTTTCACTAAAAGGAAGCTACATTATCCTCGAGTGCCATAGGCTATATTTACAACGTGCCAGTGGGATAATTTCCGACCAAAACGCGAGCGAAGACGCGGGCAACAGCTAGTGTAGGATAAAATGTTTTTTTTAACACAGGAACATTAGAATGTATAGATGGCTGTACTGGGTACATGTTGCTGCTGTTCATTTGGAACTAATCAATTAATTTTAAATTACAGAGGGTTTTTTAACACATTTTTTTGTTTTAAAAACTTTGCTCCATACTAGGAACTTCTCTTGTATTGTGGGTGCGTTTTCAAAAATGTAAACTCACATACACAAATGGCCAGACCCAGAACAACTGCCTGTAGGCCGTACAAATATTTGTTCAGTGTGGGAATTGGAAACTGTGACATGCAGCACAGCAGTCAATGACTCAGCCACTACACCAAAATCAAAGCACTTATTACAAGTAGGCCAGTTACAGGCACTTTTGAATGTCAAAAAAAGCGAAGCAACAGTCCCAGTCAACACAAGGCATAAAAACTGTGAAAGTACTGTAGTCGCCCATTCCCTAGCGTAGATCTCTATAACGAAGAATGGGCAAGAAACTCCATGGACAATCTTTTAAATCAGGATAATATTGTTACAAAGCCTTGGTTACATCATTCATGTTGAGATGGTACACTATGTGAGAACCATGTCTCCAAGCTAAGTTTTTAACAATCATGACTTAGATTTTGAAAACATGTGACATCCTACCAACGATCCTACCAATCCCCTTTGGGCCTGCCTGTCTTCTACCAGTTAGCTGTAAGATTATTATATGGCGCTTATAAGGTAGATTTCAAGTGGTACTCAAAAACAATGCAAAACACACATTTTGTATAGGTAATAAAAATCAGAAATAGGCAAGAGAAGTTCATTTTAAAGGGTAATAGAATTAATGCCTATAGCTGGCGAACTACCTATAATACCTCTGATCAAAGAGATTGAAAACAGTTATAGAGCGGACAATACTTGGTATGGTTGCCATAAAAGGGAAGTTACTTAAATCACGACTACCATTATTATTAAAAGCAAAATAATAGCAGACCTGTAGTTATTTACATAAACAGCGTGGATTATTTACATTCAAATTACAATATTATATAGCCCATAGCAATGGCTTTTAATAGCTATATTTTACGACACAATAGTAAAAGTGGCATTGTTGTGTGAACAATTCTTCAGAACATAAACAATATCTTAGAAAACATCTTTTCAAACAAAGACCATACTTACAAGATAGAATCACATTTCGTAATACAGACAGGAAGAGAAAATTATCACGACTGATTACGACCAACGCTTAAATTATGCACAAGAACCACTCCCGATAACTTCCAGATAAACCAAACTTTATTACTGCACCCGCTCTATTTAGGAGACGCCGATATCAAATAAATTTAATTCAAGACGAAACATATTGGTAGTAACAATTTTCGATAGTAATAAATAAACAGAGGAAACTTACGATTTAAGAGTTTTCAATCACTAAATTAAAATTTAATTAATCGTTTCGGGAAATACTCTCTTACATTCGCGAGTTTTTACGAAGAAAAATCCAAAATAAAAAATATAAACACCCACAATGAGCAACAATACAATTTTATATTTATTTGTAATACGATGCAATTGAATCACAGTAATTTGAGCTGATGAATGCGCTGTCTTTGTCTTATTGCCAAATGAAATGTTAAAGATGAAAGAGACAGAAATAAATATTGTTTAGCATTTGCCTGTCAATGTATTTTTGTAAGTTTATCTCGGAGAATGAATGATTTCTAATTTTTGAATGAACTGATTCAATTGTGACTAGTGATGTTCCAATGTTATCTATCACATAAATCGATTACAACAAAATTAAAGTATGGCTTTAGTAATGTAATTATCACCAATGAATTAAACAACATGAAGTGATTGAAGAAGATAAATTATAAGAACAAATGAGGTAGTTAGTAATATTATGAAGTTGCTGAACCAATTCTCAAATATCTGTAAAGAAGGTTAATTGTTATAACAATCATTTGGTAAACAAGCCAAATAATAAAAGAAAAGCCTTAAATCAAATATTAATCTTTACAATTTCCACATAACAAAATATCACACAAGCTCATAATGTTTTTCAAACATGCAAAAAACAGAGCAAAACTTAATATTTAATCGTTATAACCTTTTTTTTTTTTTTTTTACCGATGGGAAATCATCAAATAACCCCTCCCGCTCTGGGCTGAGCAGGAGGGAGTGTCAGACTTCTACTGACTAAAACCCATCCATGTTCCTTCCTTTGCCCTTTGTGTTCCAGGGCCGCGGTACCTCTTTCGAACAGTCCCCCAACCCTGGCAGGATTATAACCTTGACTTGTTAATTACTTTGATGTGAAATAAAGCAATCAGACAAATACTAGTATGTATCATCAATTCATCATTGCTAACTTTCAAGGTTTAAAATAATTAAAGCCTTTTGAACAACGTAACTGTTTAATTAATTAACCCATACCTACATTTTCTGAATCACTCAAATTATGGTAAAAGGTTGATAAGAGTGGCTATGGGATAGTTTGGACCTTGAACTAGAAAATGCGCGAACCAGTCAAAGTATTGATTTGGAGGTATGGTTAGATTACCCTGTTATAGGGTTGATAAAAGTACAATAAATATTATGATGTATTAATATTTAGACAACCCGGAGTTTTTTTTTACTACTATTGTAATTTCATCCGATTTTTACATTGTTAAAAAATAAGATTTTGAAGCTATTATTTTTTAAATCTAAAGCTACTTTTAAAAAAGAATGCAAATCAATCATAAAAACGCGATACCACTTACAATTTTGAAGCATTAAGCAATTTTGCGTCTTATTACTTTTCACTGTTAAAAACACTGAAAGCGGTGCCACACTGCTGTTCTCTAATTGTATGAAATATATTATACAAATTACATTGTGATTATTATGGCTGGTGTCGTGTGCGAAATTTGCAATAAATAATTGAACTATTTCAAAACCTGATGCACTGTTTAGCACTCATTGTTATTCGTTTGTACAATCACTAAAGTTTAACACTAAGTATATAAATATGAATAAAAATATAATTTGTAGGTCATCATAAACATTTTCACAATTTTTCAGCTTCATTAATTTTAGGTGACATGAGAACTGTGGTTAAGAAAGACGGAACACGACATAGAATTTACATAACGATACACTTATACACTTCGCGTCTACTTTCAAAGATTCTACCGATTTCGTTTACCTACTGCAAAAAATGGTTTAAGAAATTTTAAAATTATATATTCAGGTCCACTCGTATAATGTGCCTCATGTGGACTACAATGAAATCTGCAGGGTTTAAGGTCATGAAAGGGATAGGAAACCTATTTTAGGAAATGATAGAAAGAGAGGTATAGCGAAGATCAAGGTAATATAAATGGGCTAAAAATCGTCAGATATATTTTGTGTAAAAATAATTTTGGTATGTACCTAATCAATATCAATGATTTACTTAATTCTTGTTCAGCCAACTGGAACATTAAAATTAAAGTTAATATTCTACAAGGAGCAGGGTATTTTGTGATTAGAAAAAACAGCGATATTTAATTTAAATAGGTGAGCTCACTTGACCAGTAATATAATAATCATTGATATTAATTATTCAATTTATAAAGGCAGGTCTGACGACATATCTCTAGATTCGGATCTCTTGTGTACATACTTCTTGGTTTATTGATCGCTCACCGGTGTTGCGCGGACAGACAATAGTAGCACATGCGCGGAACGTTGAAGGCCCATGATAATTTAACATCTGTCATTTTTATAGAAAACATGGTGACAGTGATATGTTGAGTTTTATAAATAATATTTGTAACGGATTAAAATGTATTCATACAATGTAAAAATTACTTTAGTCATCTAATTCAAAAATGTTAATTTTTAGTCTAAAGTCTAATTCATTCCCTTCATTCAATATTTTTATATGGAACAACACTAAAAGGTTAATTCAATCATTTTTGTTATCGTACACTGCTGTCATTTTGACAATTAGAAGTAGTGTTGCGAGATCAGATTATATCCCCCGAAATTGAAGATATTTCACATAGTAATAGGATTGTTACATACTCAATTAAGATCGGGATTTAATCTAAGATAACTAAGACAAAAAAAGTATTTCCTAACTTCAAACTAAGTATTTCCTGAGAGGAGAGAAATAACTAAGTTGCTTGTTCCCGAAAATCTGTAGTCCATGCTGCTCGTACACTCTGCTAGGCAGTCACATATTTTGGAAAAATAAACAAAAGTGTGAAAGAAGTTCAGTGAAACAACTGGTTTATTTGTTGAGTTTTATCATAATAATCTCTTTTTTGGGGGAATGCTACATTAAGAGGAAACACGAGCCGACAATCTGGCAACACTTTCAACGGCTGCCGTATTTGTTGATTGATCTTGATCGCCGCCGCCGGCGCGAACGAACGAAGTTTCTTATCTATTGTTTACATTATTGTAGTACTCCAAAACACTCCAAAATGTGCGGCTTACAAACAGAAAACCCACTTGCGGTGCAAATCAAACTAATAAGAAAGTATTTAAAGTTGAGAATAATGGCTGACGGCGTTACGTTTCGCGGGCACAGTCAAGAAAGGAATCACGTTTATGATTTGTTTAAACGAACTGTTTCTCATGGTGAATCGCATTCTGCGATGATGATCGGGCCTCGAGGAAGCGGCAAGACTACTGTAAGCACTTTATATTAGTTATTAAATGGAGTAACAAAGTTCTATGGATAGAATTTTTACAATTATTGTTTCATAGGTTATAAAAACAAAAATAGTACACCCACATTTCGCCAGATAGGTTTAAGTGGGAATAGGGGCTGTGATTCTCCATACTGTTTATATTTACATACTAACATACTATTATTATTCAGGAAGAATGCCTCTAGAGCAATTTTTTTTTTTAAGTTTTTGCCATAAGTTGATAAGAACCTCTTTCTTATAATGATTCTGATAAAGCTTCCATTTTAGGCAAACAGTATGCCTCAGAGTAATAACGTTATCTCTTATTAGTTAAAAGTTCTGAAAAGTATAAGCAGCCCACAGACAAAGGCCACCCTCTATATAATACGGAGACTCCAAGAGGTAGGCTGAAGAGTCGGAAGAGCTTCCTTAGGCCGACCACTTAAAATCCAACCTGCAACCACTAGAAAATGAGGCAGTCAAGAATAATGACTAAAAATCTATCTGTTTTAGCTCATAAACTCAGTGCTGCAACAAATCAGCAAAGAGGTGGACCTATCCAACGATGCCATCATCGTGAGACTCAACGGCCTGATACATCATGATGATAAAATTGCTCTCAAGTCTATTACTGCACAGGTAAGCTGGTTGTTAAATTGCAGTAGTTTGTATTTGGGCATAGTATTACACCTGTTATTGTTGCATAACCGTCAAACAAAAAAGAGTGGAGACAGGAACGTGTCTAAGTCAAAACATCATCTAATAAATAACGTTTACAGTTCTTGGCCTAAAAAACCGGCTAAGTGTGAGTAGGACTTGCACGTAATGTGGCGCCCTCTGTGACTCGTCCTCGTTAGGGAAAATGAATGGTAACGGTTGATTGTAACATTATAAACACATTATAATTGAAAAGTACTTAAAGTTTCACTAAGATTTAACTATAATATTGTTATTGCAATTTTTGGTTGAATAAAGCATATACAATTAGTCAAACTATTCTATTATGGGCAAAAAATTAGATGTAGACAAGGCAGATAGAGGCAAGTGACATCAAAAGTACTATGACATGATTGGCCGCGACTGTCACGGCCGTTTGAACTGTCGTAGAAAATTGTAAAGAGTTTAATATTTTTTTAAGTGACAAGCAGTAGTGAACTTAACTTTTTACTAATTACTACTATTACCTACGATATTTTTGTCTTTTGCTGTGCCCGACAGAGTCCACAATGATCACAATTTTTAAGTTACCACCTAAGTACCTACACATTGTGGAATGCAAATAAAGTATTGAGTATTAATTTTCTTGGGTTGGTGAAACTGTATTTTATTGATATAGGTGAAGTAAAAATTACATGCATATTCCCTAATTTCAATTTGTCAGTAATCACGAAGGTAAACAATCGTAATTACAACATTCTTAAAATCTTTTCCAGATGCAACTAGAAAATGCAGTAGGCGACCGTGTCTTCGGCACGTTTGCAGAGAACCTAGCCTTCCTCCTGAGCTGCCTACAAAGTGGGGCTGATCGTCGCTGCAAGAGCATGCTGTTCATACTCGAAGAGTTCGACATGTTCTGTCACAGCGGACGGGCACAGACGCTGCTGTACAACTTGTTTGATATCACTCATAGCGAGCAGGCTCCCATGTGTGTGTTAGGTAAGTAGCTTTAACTCGCTCTTGTTGGGTAAATCAGGCGCTGAAAAGAGGTCTCTCGCGTCCAACGCAAAACTGAGTTCTTTTTTTTTGTATGGCAACTCGGAGGTCAACCTGTGAGACTGGTCTGCTTAACCAGACTATCCTGTATCCTGTCCTTGAATGTAAGGCCTCCAGCCAGGGGCAATTCTGAGTTCTGTTTCAGCACTCCTTACAGGGTAACAGAGGCTACATTGAAAAATCTATCCAGCCATTAAAAACCTTTATATCCTTGTCCTCAAAATGGGCTCATTATTTTTGACAAAAATCTTTTATTTTCTTCAAAAAATAATAATTGTTCTCAAAAACTACATAGTTTCTGTAAATAGATTTGTTTTAAAATTCGATTTTATTGAAAGGGAATTTTTATTGTCTTGTTGAATAACAAGACAATAAAAAATATAAAAATGTAAACAGAAAACTATAAGTAAATAAATAGTATACCAAAATACCCATAAAATTACAGTTTATAAACAGAAATTTCTGCACTATTTCTTCAGTGAACGCCTAGCGGTCGACGTAGGAATATCGTCAATTTTTTTTCGGAATCTCTCTCTCTCACAGTCATGCCATCGCGCTCATGTTGTCATGTAGCATGTGCCTACTCAATAATTTTAACCGACTG
This sequence comes from Eugnorisma glareosa, assembly GCA_947578425.1. Taxonomy (NCBI): domain Eukaryota; kingdom Metazoa; phylum Arthropoda; class Insecta; order Lepidoptera; family Noctuidae; genus Eugnorisma; species Eugnorisma glareosa. The sequence goes on along the minus strand of OX387985.1, from coordinate 4,377,847 downwards.
CCAAGAAAAGAAGGGCACGTTTTATCTATGATTTTTAATTTTTTACACGTGCGCGAATGACACTAGCGCGACCGGTACTCGCGGGAAATGAGATTCTCATCTGAAAACTTATTATCATTTGTTGTAAACTGATTTTCCAAAGGGCAATGGAGAGGGCTATGCTCGGAGTTTCCTTACGTGTTCAAATCAGAAATGAGGACATCCGCAAGAGAACCAAGGTTACCGACGTAGCCCGAAGAATTGCCAAACTGAAGTGGCAGTGGGCAGGGCACATTGCTCGCAGAACGGATGGCCGATGGGGCCGAAAAGTTCTGGAGTGGCGACCGCGAACCGATGACCTGGTGATGGTTGCGGGGATCCGCAGTCGCACGGGACCGGTCAATGTGGCGACACTTGGGGGAGGCCTATGTCTATGAAATGATGATGATGGTGATGATCACTGGTTTTCCAGGTATTACCAACCGTATAGACGTAATGGAACTCCTAGAGAAACGCGTCAAATCCCGCTTCTCCCACCGCCATCTGTTCATCTTCCCTAACGAGGACGAGTCACAGCGGGCGCCACATTACAAGTACAGGGACCTGCTGGTACAGCTGCTGAGTATGCCTGTCAGAGAGATGAGTATACCTACCCCTAAAAAGAAGGGAAGGACTCGGAGGAATACAGGTAATAATGTTTTTTTTTTTCGTAATCTCGATCTTTGAGTTGGTTAGTTAGTGACCCGAAAGTCTGACAACTAGTCTTACCAAGGGGTATCGTATTGCCCAGTACTAACCGGGTTGTGGAGGTCAGACAGGCCGTTCCATGTAAAATACTGTTCAGCTGCATCTGGTTAGACTGGAAGCAGACTCCAACATCGTGGTTTTATAGAGACACATCCATCAAGGGTTATGTTTTTCGCGCGTATCTTGTATGTTTGTTTGTTACTTGTAAATGTCTTTATTACCTCGTATGTTCCAAATGGCTGTATAGATTTCGACGATTACGTTATCATTTGATTCGTCTCTAAAACGCAAGTGTCGTTAGATAGGTGTTAAAAAAAAAAAAACAAAATGGCGGATTTTTGGCGCTAAATTGTAAGTCGTTAATATTTTTTTTTTCAACCAAGCTTATCGAGTAGGGTATCAAAATGAAGGAAATTAAAAAAAGATTACAAATATCGATTATATATATAGCTATATAATACAATTTGTAGTCGGGTTTTTTGATACTTTTAATTAATTAATTAATTAATTATGTTTAACTTAATTATTTTTCTTTCTTCCCAGCTACTACAGAAGACATGGAAACAGACACCCCTACCTCCACCCACAGCCTACCACCACATCTACAATCTCGGGTAGACCTACAAGCTTCAGATCCCGCCTTCATCCTAGACTGGAACGCACACATCGCAAGCTTGGCACAGGATCAGAAACTGACTGATTGTTTGGAGAAGTTCTGCTATTATACTGTCAATGAGCAGATTTTTAGGAATGTTCTGGTGAGTTGCGATTTTTGTATACAGGGTGTAAACGGACCCTTAAAGCGGAGCGGAGCCGAAAGGCACTTGTTCTCCCCGTCATTGCGATCATTTTTTTGTTCTAGACCATACCTGGGAACCTTCTAGTTACGGAGATATTGGGGGTCGAAGATCCAATTTTTTATTATCTTATTCTTTATTGCACACAAAATATAAAAGTAGGACACACAAAATTACAATATATAACTTATGTACAACGGCGAGCTTAACCCAGAATTGGGTTTTCTTACAGCAAACCTTACATGACCTACAATACCTACCCCACCCACCCCACCACCTCTACCCCCTCCCCCACCCCCCTCCTCTATCTATACTTTACCTTTATTCATGATAATGTAAATTTTTAATGGGATTAATGAACATACAACCTGCCACTGACCTGAAAATTGCAAAAAACGTAAGAAAATGTGAATTTCGCGGGCTACCCTAGCGCTTCCACCATAAGTGTTACTAAAAAGAGCCATACTTAGTGTTTTTGGTAAATATTCTCTTCTCTAAAACTACTTTAATTTTAGGCCTTCATAATAAAACTATCTCTTTTTTATTACAGTTCGAATTAATATCCAGATTATCCACCGACAATCCTTTCATAGACGTATCAGATCTATCATTAATCATAGACAAAACCGTCGCTCCGGAACATAGAGTGAAGCTTCTACAATCTTTGTCTATACTCGAGTTATCTCTAGTAATCGCTATGAAACATGGCATGGAGATATTTGATGGACAACCTATGAATTTTGAAATGGTGTTACATAGGTGAGTGGTATTAATTATTATATTTAAACAATAGAAAGTGCAGGATAGAGGCGCTCTTGACTAAATAACAACAGAACGGATCTTTAGGTTATGCCGCGCATGCCTAGGTAAGTCCTTGGATGGATGGTTACCCATTACTTACCGAGTTTCCTCCGTGCCTTGAAAAGCAATTTAAGCTGTTGGTCCCGGTTGTAATTTGTAGATCTTTGACAGTAGTTACAGGTGGTCATTGGCCCGAAAGTCTGACTATCAGTCTTATCAAAGGGTATCGTATTAGCCAGTACTAACTGGGTTGTGGAGTTCAGACAGGCAGTCGCTGCATGCATGCATGCATGCATGCATGTAAAATACTGGTTTTCAGCTGCATCCGGTTAGACTGAAAAGGAAGGAAAAGGCTAGGCGGGGCAAAAAATTTAAATAATCATCTAGAATCTAGATGGTGATTTAAACAATAGAACGTTATTTTGATGATCCACTTTCACTAAGACAGCAACGCAGTAAAAATATAGTAAAAGAAAATCGATGTACAGTGAGTTATAGCAATTAGACTGACCCACCTTTGCATAAATAGTTATTATTATCATTCTTTTGTTTTATTTATTTGAGCAAAGCAAAATAAAATATAAACGAATTACATAATTCGATCGATTCATTTCGCTATCACTCACGCTGCGTCCGCGGGTGCATTATTGTAAACTTACAAATATTTTCCTGAAGCTGAATAAGAAGCCAGACGTAGCCGATAAAAAAAAAATTGTCCACAGATACACGAAATTCGCCAACTCAAACTCCTCCACACAAACAGTTCCTCGCCCAGTCATCCTAAAAGCCTTTGAACACCTACAAGAACTAGAAATCATCATGCCAGTTCGCAGCACCGACTCAATACACAACTCTGCTGACCCCACAGCCAGTCGAGTGCAGAAAGAGTACAAACTGTACACTCTTGCTGTGCCCTGCGAAGATATTAGTGAGGCTGTCAAGAGTTTTAAAGCTTTACCCACTGAAATTAATCATTGGTTTAGTAATTCTGTTGTTTGATTATTTTGGCATGGCAATACTGTTTGTTTCTATTGGCAACACTTTAGTGAGTGGATTTTTTGTTGTGGCAACATTGAGTTTTTGTTGACAACACTTCTCTATGGGTAATTTTTACTTTCTGTTGCGGCATCATTCCGAGTTTTTTTTTGTACAGTGTGCTGGTAACACTAAGTCGGTTATGATGATCACATTTGTACAGTCTTGCCAACACAAATAAATTAGTTGTTTAGTTTATTTATTTTATTAGTTAAATATTAAAAGTCGTTTTATTTTAAAACATTTTTTATTTCTTTGAACTCACTGTCTAAGTCGTAATCCGTCATATCACCATCTCAGGTCCAGTTGAAAACCAGCGTCAGGCACTAGCTGCTCGGCAGTTTGCTGAACTGGGCCTATTTGGCGCAGCCAAATTATTATCTCTTGTTTTTTCTTGTTTAGATTTAAGCTCTTTTTTATGTAATTTTTTGTTGTGTGCACTTGTGGCATGTGCCAAATAAATATGTTTTCTTTCTTTCTTTCTATGCTATGACCCCCAATATATCCGTAACTAGAAGGTTCCCAGTTTTTCTTTAAACACCTCCACGACCCCCGTACTATTCAATGCATCCATCACCACAGTGTTTTGAGTGCGTTACATTGAGTCCTACTGTAAAACGTGATTTTTCACCCCAAATAATGTCGTTTCCCAGCAATAGTTTTTGCGTAAAAATTCTTAGTTTTATGTACAGAATGCTTGGTTGACGGCTTCGTGAAGGGACTTGTTACAACCTGTATAACGAAATAAGTCCTATCTCAATCTAGAAACCGTTATTTCTTGAATTTTGGTCACACCCTTTATGGCGTTATTTGAATACGGCTTTGTGTGTGAAATGTGAGGAAGGATTTAAATCAATAACTCGAATTTGTACTGTCATTAATTTTATTGATCATTCACTATTCTAATATTAAAATATCTTATGACTAAATAACAACACAAAGTTTTAAATTGGTTAATGCAGAAATGTAAAACATTATGGTAAGTACTAGCGCGAGTACCCTGAGTACCTACTATGGTTGGAAGTTGGTCGAGCGTCATTGAGTGCGCGGTAGTACCTACACATTTAATGTAATACATTATATTTAGATGTAAATAAATTACTCAATCCAAATAAATCAATGTTAACCAGATTTTGGTGAGTTCAAACCTAATTGATTTGAATCGTAAAAGATGATTCCCACCAAACGGCTTGCATCGCATCGGATCGGAACGGATTTTACAATCTCTAGCGATATTAAATCATGTACACAGTATTTAAAGCCTATATTACCAAGCCTCGCACAGCAGCTTGACCACGGGCGTCTTTCGCGATACGCGATCGTAGCCGAAAGTATGTTGCGACACGGTTGGAATGAAACTATTTGACTAGGCGCAGAAAGGGGTACGTTCGCAAGCGAAGGTACGGAGCCGATCGTATGCGTCGACAAACTGCCGGACGCGATGGGCTGTCGCCTCATCCGTTCGTATCATTTCTGATCTGATGCGATACGTTTGGTGGAAATCATTCTTAAGAAATAGTCAAGTATCTGGTTTCTTCACTCATGCACCTACTAAAAACTCTACCTCTCAGTGTGAAAACTTTCGGTCTACCTAAGTAAAGCGCGAATTATAAGTAGTAAGGGGCGTAAGCTGAAGGCGCGGCGCAGGCGTGGAATTTATATGAAACAAAAGAACGGCGTGCCTGCGCGCCGCGCCGCTTGAGTGTAATTCACGACACATTGCCTAGGTACATTTTGTTTGAAAACGTTTTGAAGCGGCATCATGCCTGCGCTGCACCTGCGCCACGCCTTCACCTTAAACCGTTTCTGTTAAAATCGCGCCTAAGGTGAGGGCGGATTTTATTAGGTAGAATAAAATGGTAGGAATAAGTTTGATGCGAATTCACTTTCCCAACCAATTCAAGTATCTAGTTATTCAAAACAAAAATCAGTCAGTAACTATATTTACATACTAGCTGTTGCCCGCGACCTTCGTTCGCGTGTAATTATTACAAAAAATACTACTTCCCTTTTTAATCTGATTTTGTTACCAATTTCAAGGTTTTTATTTTTTTGCACGGAATCCTAATTATTTTTCTAAAATAAAAGTAGCATATGTTAGGACCTTATAACATCAGCTATCTGCCAGTAAAAGTCCCGTTAAAATCGGCCCAGCCGTTTCGGAGATTAGCTGGAACAAACAGGCAGACACAAAAAAAAAGGAAAAAAAAAGTGTTTTTGATAGTAGCGCTAGTACCGTATACAGTAAAACGCTGTTATTTTGATATTATATATATGTTCTTAAGAAAATGAGTCAAAACAAAAATACCTATGTACTATTTAATAGTTCGCACGGCGACCAATCAAGCTATAAAAAAACAGGTAATGCGGATCTCTCATCGTACGGGAAATCTATACAAAGCGAGGCCATGTTATACTGGAAATGTATAGCTGGATGTGTCGCCGTGTGTACCTCCTACCTAATATTTAATTAACTCGGCACCACTGAAACGTTATGCCATATCAAAATTAAGCCTAACACCCTAGAAAATCTTTTGATTACACTGCGAAGCCCGCGCTGCGACGCCGCACCGTCAGTGTGCCCACCAATACGGCGAAATCATACCGCGCCGGCCCGCAACCACAGTATAAATATTTTATACTGAGCCGCAACGCATCGTGTTCCCTATGCACACGGTGCGTAAGTGCTTTTACGGTCAACATTAATTAAATAAACGTCAGGGTAGCCCGCGAAATTCAATTTGTCCTACGTTTTTTTGCAATTTGCAGGTCAGTGTCAGGTTGTACGTTTATTAAAATTTGATTTGCGACCATAACTAATTTACTGAATACTAATCATTTACCGGCTTTACTGAATAATAATCATTAAAATCATTAATACAACCCTCCAAGTTTAATTAATCCCATTGAAAGACATTTTCATGAAAAAAATAAATAAATGAGCTTAGCTTGTGAATGAATGACGATTAATGAAATGAGCTTAGAGGGGCTGTATTCATGATTTTAATGATTATAACATGATTTTGATGTCAAGAATTATGTAAATACATACGTGTTACTTGCGCGACTAATTTTTCATCAACATACAACTTGACACTGACCTGCAAATATCAAAAAAACATAAGAAAATTTGAATTTCGCGGGCAACCCTGGCGTTTCCAATACTAGTAAGTGTTACAAGGACAAAAATGAAAACTTACCTTTTAACACGACTGCCCAAAAAAATATGCTTTCAGGCTTAAAGTTACTTATTTAAATGAGTTTCTAGAGAATTTTTAGTCTAACCACCTAATATTAGAACTTATAGCACTCCTTTCAATATCATTTTTATAATCATCTTCATGAAACCTATACCTAAATCGATCTTGATTCGCACTTATTCTTCCCAATTCCTCTAATTCTTTAGGCGTCAAATCCTTATACCTTTTCCCTTTGATTTCTTCCGGTATAACGTGAACAACATTGCTTATTTCTTTATTTACTAGTGTGGCATCATTGATTTCGTGGACCATAGAGTCTAGAGTTTTATGGGGGTTGGGGCTGCCAGGTCGCTCGTGTAAAAATCCCTGGTTGTTGAACGATGTGGCTGACGGCTCGTGGTCGCTCACAATTGCTTTGTTGTTGAACATTTGAACTACGCCTTTTTTTTTATTTGCCTGTAACAAGGGTAGGTAGTTTGTTGTAAGTGACCAGGCATGGCGGGGAATAGAGATGTAGTGAAGTTATATTTAACTGTGGGTTCCCACTAGCGAAACATTCACATAAAACAACATTTTAAATACTCTGTTTTTATCTTTTATTTCACCAGATAACATGTTTTTGTGTTTTTTTGCCAGTGGAAACGCACACATGCATGTTGCACCGATCTGAAATAAATGAGATTAGTGCAGGACAAGGATCTTATGATTCATGTTAGTCTATTATTTTTTGGTTGATTGACCTAAACAGTGTTTAAATTGAAGTGCCTAAATAAAAAATAAATCATGTTGAGAGGACGCGTGAAAGGCGACCTACAAAAAGCTGATTAATGTCATTGGAAACGACAGGAGGGGTATGCCCTAGACTAGAAGGACATATCAACCCGTTTGTTGGGGTTCTATAGAAAGGTTAAGTGCGCGCACTCATAACTGGCGTGTGTGTAGAACCCACATATAACCGTAGCTGAAACAAAAGGAGTGTTAGGATCGTAGCAGGTGGCGTTCAGTAGTTTCTACTTAACAGTGATACCTACACATCATAAATGGGTACTAGCCTCGTGCAGCTTGTCCACGATAAAGCCGTGGCCGGTGTTCATGCCGACGGTGGCCATTTGTTCGATACTGGTGGAGCGGTGGAACGGGCGGAGGGCGGAGACGGCGCGGGATATGCCAACCTGTGGAGGGAAAAGGATTTGTTATGACGAATTTTTCAACAACTGTTGGAATTGGGCAAGAGCTGAGAAATTGCCAACTCGACCATGCATGTCTTAGGCTGAAATATACAGGCTGTCGTTTTGCATCCTGGTCAAATTCAAGGAGGTATCTATTCTAATGATTCTCGACCAGAATCTATAATAAAAAAGATTGGGCTAGGCTAAAAAAACCATAATAAGTAATCTAAATGTTCGTGTTACCTGTCCATGTCTAATTCTATGCTCAGTAATATCAGCGCCGAGTAGCTCAGTGTAGGGGTCCATGCGTATCGGCATGATCTTGTCGATGATCCAGAGCAGCGTGATGGTGACCAGGATGCCCCACGTCATGAGACATAGGCCCGTCAGGGATTGGACGCCGAGCAGGTACCAGCCGCCACCTGTGAAGAGACAGTATATAATAGTAATGAGACATTATTTAACACAACGTACAATCTAAACTGCTGGGGATGAAATTTTGTTCAAGAGTTACTGATATAATACAACTAAAGTAAGCTGTAAGCACTAAGGAATGGTAATCGAAGTTTGACATATTTGCGAATGGATCCGATCTGATACACGGCTTGTAAAAATCAAATAATGCATGAATAATCCAAGTAAAGTTCAAGTAAAAAATGGAAAAATAATGCTAACTTTACCTTTGAACAGTCCGGAGCGGCCGTTAGTAGTTTCCATTGGAATTGGGTTGTCAGCAAAAAGTCCCACTGCTAATACGCCTGTATTAAAAGGATAAGTTATAATATTTAAATAAAGTAACATAGCGGAGCATCTAGCAACTAAATCTTCAACCTCCTATTTTGAAAAACAAACGGCAAACCAACATCACCTTCCATCCAAAATTAACCCAAACTCTTCGATTTCGCAGGCGCGTTTACTTAACAATGATATCTTACCCCATAGCCCACACGCTCCATGCACAGCGGAGGCGCCAACAGGATCGTCCACACCCATCATATCGAACAGTGGTGACGAGCCAGACGCTATAGCGGCGCCAATGAAACCGATCAGCAAGGACTCCCAGGCGCGGTAGAGGAAACATCCAGCTAAAGGCAAATTTATTCAAAAATCAAAATCAAAATCATTTATTTGCTAAAAACATGGTATAAAAGATGGTAATGTTAATAATGTGAACGAACATGTTTTGCTTAATAGATAAAAGCGTGCAAATTTGCAAATACATGCATAACGAAACAATCTGTCATCATGCGATTTTATATTCCAGGAACTCCTTAACACTGTAAAAACTATTAGTAGAGAGCCATTTGTATAATTTATTCTTGAACATTCTTGTATTTAATGTTTTTAATTCATTTGGTATTCTATTGTATACCTGGACACACATAAACATACAGCTTTTATTATATTTCGCAAGCCTTGGGAGGACATCTAACACGAGCCTGTAGGGGTCGCGCCTGCTGCGAGAGTTTATATCGCTTGCTTTCGCAAACAGTTCCCTATGCCTCCACACAAACAAACAAATTTCAAAAATATAAAGGGATGGTAGTGGTAACAAATCAAGTTTCTTAAACATCGGCCTGCAAGATTCGTCGGGCTTAAGGCCGCATAAAGCTCTTATGCATTTCTTCTGTGCGACAAATGCTCTATTTTGATCCGTGCTGTTTCCCCACATAATTAAGCCATAGCGTAACACTGATTCAACATATGCATGATATGTTGTTATAGACGTTTTAACGTTTGTTATGTTTCTAATCTGTTTCAGTGCATATACAAACTTATTAATTCGTTTGGATATTGTATCAACATGTGCTTTCCAGTTGATATCCTGATCCAAGGTTACTATTTTACAATTTTATTATATGGTTACAATTTTACTATTATACCTAATATGATAAACCAAGAACAAGTTCTAACTGCACAAGGATCATTTAGCGCGAGTGCAAAATAGGAACGAAGGCGGCCATCTTGTGTTTGCTAGATATGCTATTTCATAAATCGATTTTACAAATGGTTTTATCAACGGCGGGGTGCTATAATCGTTTGAGCCCCAAAAGATCCTTGGACTCTTTATTTATTTTGAATATACAAAAAAAAACAATTCGCCTTTATTTAGGGGTAAGTTTAATTGTTTGGCAACACTGTCTCGCCTGCTGTTAGACAAACCCGCTACAAAATGTTGCCAAATTAAATGACCTACTAAAATAGTAGGAAACATACTAAGGCAAAAGAAAAAGGACTTACAGTCATTTTACTGATCGACTAAAGTAAATTGGCAAGGATGAAACAAACTGAATAAATAAGATTAAAAATTACCTGTAATTGACACGAGTGATCCAAGGATGCTGTTAATTAGTTCCATAACTTCCGCCTTGCCCTTGTTCTTAATTAGAGTGAAGCTGAAATTCAATTAATAGAAATTAATGTCAGAAGAGGGACCATGTGCACTGGCTAGAAATATATTCAGGCGGTACATCTTCAGCACCACTAAGTTAACTCAATTTGGATATACATAATTAAGTCATGTTTTATTTATTTCATTCATACAATTTAGACTCACTTCGAGAACTAACGCAGATCAGTGAACTCATCGGAAGGTGCTGCACCTGCTCTATTAATTACAGGCCGTTTGACTTCGTTTAAAACTAAAACTCACAGTAAACCGAAGCAGCCGCCTCCGAAAGAGCCCATCATTGTCATGACAGCGGCTCGAGCTGCATACTGCCATTTGGCGCCGCTGACCTACCAACAAAATACATAACATATTAAATTAGGGTGTTGACGGTTGCCGCGGGCATGCAGCGCATCAGGAATGTTTGCCAATGCACAGGTGGTCGGCTTTCATACCATCTCGTGTAAGCGATCCGCCGCCACCGCCTTGCGCTGCAGAGTCCGTGCCAGGCCTCACATCATTCTGGCGATGTTTAGTAACAGACTGGACAGTCGGTTACCTATGCTTTGGAGGAACCTACATTTAGGTTTATACTAACGTAGATAAGTAAGTTCTGTATTTTTACTAACATTTTGATTTTGTGAACGTGAATAATTATGAATGTACAATACCCTCAACAAAGCCGAATAGCACTTGTTCTGCCCGTCATTGTGTTCTTTTTTTTTTGTTCTACACCATACCTGGGAACCGTCTAGTTACGGAGATATTGGGGGTCAAAATTCCAACTTTTAGACAAGTTTTTTTTAAATACATGTTTTACAAAAATACATGTTTTTGCATCTTTTGATATAAGATTTTACTTTATATCCCTAGTTAGGGATGCAACGATATGTCTATTACGATACCGATACGAATGTATCGTAATAGCTAATACGCTAATGAATGCGATAACGAATGCATTACGATTATTTTATTTACATTTAATAAAACAAGACAAATGTGAGTAAAAACAACAAATTTAAATTCATAGAAAGAAATCATTTTTTTTTTAATTATCTTGTTTCAAACTATTTCTTATATCCGTATGGATTAAATTTTGATTTGTCATTACGAGTATGTACGAGATTACCATTCTATGTCATTTCTTTCAATGGAGTGTCAGTGGTTGACCATTGCAAAGTCATAATGACGCCATTATATTAGTAGATTACCAAACTTGTCAAAATCAACAATTTATTATGAACACTTGTCAAAATCAACAATCACTATTGTAATAGCAGACTTGAGGCCCTGCTGTGGAGAACAATATTTTCGAATCTAAACTATTTATGCCGAAATATGAACGACTGCTGTCATTTTTATTAGTGTTACCAGCGCAAACATCGATGCTGTCATGCATCCATTTTCACAAAAAAAAACCCGACCAAGTGCGAGTCGGACTAGCGCACGAGGGGATCCGTACCATTCTCTAAAAAAAAATATCTTAATTGGCGTCAACTATAATTTTCAACTTATTTTTTGGAATATTTCCTTTATTTGTGCTATTTAAGGCAAAGGGAAGTACCTACCCTAAATGTTTTGATTCCCCTATGAAATTGCATAATATGCGACATAAACAGTCATATCTTTTGATCGCGTTGACTTACAAGTTTGATTTTTTCATTGCTCCAAGGGGTAGCAGACTTAAGTATTTGGTACCTGAGAAAAAGGGTCAGGCAGACAGACGGACAACAAACTGATCCTATAAGGGTTCCGTTTTGCTGATTGAGGTACAGAACCCTGAAAATTACATCAAATCTAATTTTAAGAATCGTTACAAATCGTAATACTTTTTACGATACGGATGATCGTCAGAAATTACGATAACCTGCGGTTTACGAGTATCGGCATCGGTATCGCTACATCCCTACTTTAAACACCTCCACGACCCGCGTACTATTCAATCCATCCAGCACAATGTTTTGAGGGTGTTACATTGAGGCATACCGTAAAACGTGATTTTTACCCTAATAAAAAGTTGTTTCCCAGCAACAATTTTTGGGTTGTTACTTAGTTTGATGTACACAATGTTTGGTTGACGGCTTCGTGAAGGGTTTGTTTACACCCTGTATATGGATCTTGTGATATCTGAATTAAATTAATTTATTTGTTTTATAACATTACGTCTGTAGACCCTGAAAGAACTATTCCCAACTTGAGAATCCCAAGACCTCATGCTCAAGTAGAGGTTGCGACCACAGATTGAATCTAAGCTATCGGAAATTGCAGTTGTGGTCAACATAACATATCATCACAATTCATCCAAAATTCGCCAGTCCCATTTGATAGGGGGCGAGGCGAGCCTGCTGCCATCAACCATATTGCCATTTGCCCGACTCGGGAATCGAACCAGGGGCCACATGTTCAGCAGTCGCGATTCCGACCACTAGACCAAATCATTTGTTAACTTGGTGGGAAATCGCCAGCAAAAAAAAAAAAATCTATTCTTACTTTTTTTATCGTGGTTAGATTTTGATACCCGTATCGCTTGCGGACAGCGGAGTTTCTCTTGCTAATTTAATTGACCTTAAATAATTTTAATTCATCATCATCATTCTGTTGCCCTTATCCCAATTTATTAGAGGTCGGCGCAGCATGTCTTCTTCTTCCATACTTCTCTATTACTCGTCATCTCAGCAGTCCCCTCCTTTCTAGCCATATCATCCTTCACACAGTCCATCCATCGTTTCTTTGGTCTTCCTCTACTCTTCTAGCCATCTACTTACATTCATACTCAAAACTTTCCTCACGACATTTTTCTCATACCTCCGCATCACATGTATACCACGATAAACGATTACCTACTACACAACTTTTCAGTCACCGGCGCCATTTTCAGACTTCCTCTTAGGTACTGATTCTTAACTTTATCCATTCGCGTTATACCACACATCCCCCTTAGCATTCTCATCTCAGCCACATGCAATTGCCTTTCATTGTCCCTTTTGTGGCCCAATCATTCTGATCCATATAGGACAGCAGGTCTAACCATGGTTAATTTTGTTCCCGTGACCTACTGCCGCCATTTCATCCATCATAAATTCATTAATAAATAAAAGGTTTATTGCAGAAACTTGTACAACTTTACAGTAAATCTTACATAGGGATTAGGGACCTCCTTTTAAGTTAAAGATAGAGGTACCTAATACCTATGCTAGGTCTAGGAGATCCCGTTCTTCAATGACAAATTTTGTAATGGTAAAAGTGGTGTACAAATAGAAAATAAAATTCAAATAAAAAATCACAAGTAAAATCTAAAACTAGACAACACATAATTTTGAATCAATTACCTAGTTAAAAATAGGTCAAAACTAATATAAACTAGTTACGAATGTCCAAACCAGCATAAAAACGATTCTACGTACGGCTTAGCAAGCACAATGAGCTTAATATCGTATTCAAAGTATACACTCAATCAATTAGACAGAGTGGACATGCAACCCAAATGACTAGTGATTTGTCTAATTTGTTCAAATGCGGCGTTTACCAACAATCTTGTTCCATGACAGGCAAACGTGCTTCGCATGGTACAGAGAATAGAACTAAACGTTTGGTTATACCTATTATTCTGTGACGTTTGTTAGTGTCACAGAACAGAAAAAACAGTAGAAGTCGCATAGCGCTATATTAGTATCGGGACCAGCGTACCCCAAACTAACACATAAACGCGTTTATTGTATTTCGTAACACTAAGAAAAGCGTGGTGTGATTGGTAATTTACTATTAAATGAAAGTAAGTAATATATTCGTTTTCGTTTATTTGAAAATAAACCATAAGCACGTGCTAATAGAGTGGTTTATTATCTACTCTGTTTACGTATTAGCTCATACGAAATAGTTTCACGAGCAAGTTCTGCTACTCGCCGCTAGATGTCACTACACTAAATGCATTCAATAAACCTTTAATTAATTGTGATAAGATTGATATTTCCTTAGCGAGCTCATTACTTTTTGTGTGCTATTCGTCCTTTTCTAGGGTTGTACCACTGTCGTTGCCTTTTTATCGACATTGCGTTTTATTTCAAATAAAATACAAGAGTCGATAAATATTTTAAAATTTCGAAATGAATTAAATACTTACATATGTTTGAAATCAAGTGTTTAATAATAATTTATAATAATGCATAAGATTTATAGAAAGAATAATTAAGAATTTATTGATATGTTAATATTGTCATGTTAAACTACTCATTGATTTCGAAATTTATTTGTTATTCTATTTGTTATTTACTATTTATTATTATACTATTCATGGAAATATGTACTACTTATTACTAATTCAGAATCATAAAAAAACGCACATAGGGTTAATTTTCGCCGATACATAGAACATTGAAGTTTAATATATCGATAACTCATTATCGATAACGTTAATCTCTAATTGAGTAGCGGACTGTGACATGTGCGTAGTTGGAATCTTCGAGAATAATATGTTTGAGTTAAAAGAAAGTAGACCTTATAGTATAATTAATAAAGTCTATTTGTACCTGTGTTGTCTAATAAAGTAATTTTTTTCTAATTTTAATAGAATATAGTAGTCCAAAAGGTTACAGCACTTGAAGGAAAACTCCAACGACTTTAAATAGGTTTATTAACAATTTTGTTACATTACACAGTACACACTATTACAGCCATAACGGATCGGCAACTATCTTAATAATTATCAGTCGTTTTTGACGTTCAGCCACAGAAATGATCGCTCGGGCATCAACCCCTGACCAAGAAGCCCGCCGTTCTGGAGGGAAAATCCAGCTCCCTGATTGGCTCACGACTTCACGCCACGTCAGTCTCGTGATCCAATCAGAGAACCGCTTTATTCTCGCGCCAAACATTTTACCCATCAAATTATAGAAGTATTGTCATTCTTACGGAATTAATGTTACCAGTCTACATAATAAAATATAAAGCATTTAAGATGTGTTCACATGAATAAAGCTATTAAATTAATACATTTAAATAAAATTATTTCTGAAAACATAGGAAATTGACTAGTAAAATTCCGAAACCTAACAATCGTCCGTCCTGACATCGTGTGCGGCCCTGCACACGACACCAGGTGGTAACCTAACAATCGGGGGTATCTTGGCCAGTAGATTAATAACGTTAGGTCCCAAAAAAAATACAATGAGAGTATTACAAAATATGACAACTTAAAATTATCTAATTGATTGTGAAACAACAACAAATTTGTGCAGAGTATGGAACTAAAAGACTATATACCATAATTTACCAAATGAATGTTATTCAATAAATTTATGCAATCTAGGCACTAGCTTATACAGAATAATTTATATACATCGTCATTTGATTTACTGGAACTAAGTACAGTGAACACAAACGATCGATTAATTGCGTCACTAAACAACTTCACAAATTTTAACAAAAAATCTAATATTCTGACTGAAAAACAAGTAATAAACGTTGTCTATCAGTCTTGATAATTGACAATAACAACTTTAATAACATAACAAGTAACAAGATGTTAAATCCGTCAGCAATCGATTTGCTGGTACTAAATATAGTGAACCCAAACGATCGATTAATTGGGTCAAAAAATAAAACCAAGGTCACAACCGATCGATTAAGTTGTGCCAAGATATTATGCATACGAGTATTCTGAACGATCGATTAATCCAGAATACTATTATTCCCCGACGATCGATTAATCAGGGTGCCCTAACCTCCTGAACGATCGATTAATTCAGGATGCCTATCGACGTCAGTACGAGCCGATCGATTAAGCTCATAGTGGCTGCCGTAGGTCTTGCCACTCGTTGCACCAAGCCGCGATCCGATCGATTCTCGCGTACTTGCTCTGTAACAACGAATAATATCTGTGTAAGTAATCGTTCACACATTCCATGCAATAAAGGAAAGGATTTTATTTTAACTCAAAATACTGCCAGAATTGTCACTGTCACTATCAGAATTATCATCGATATCATTATCATTAATCTCGTCTCTAAGGTAGTCACATAAATCCATGACTTCATGCGATCCGCGGCCACGGTTTTCGACCGTCTGTTTTGTGTATGAACAAGGCCTGGTATAGGGGCTACAACTTAACGGTCCCTGCCTTGCTAACACGATGTGGACCTATGAAGGAAGACATCATTTTTTTTTGCTTTGTCCGTTATTATTAAAACAAGTCTTTGTTATTTTAACAAGGTCCCCTACACTATAGGAACGGGAAGGTTTTCTACCTGTCATACCTCTCCTTTTGCTTGACCTGCTCTAGATCTATCCGAGCCTTAACGCTTTCGCGGATCTCTGTCAAGTCATCATCCTTACGAGTGCCTGCAGTAGCATCATTAAGCATGGGATTAAATTCGCTATTCATACAAGTTCCTAACATCACCGCTGCCGGTGTTCTGCCTATAGTTTTCTGTATAGTGTTGTTGAGTCCCCATTGAACTCGTCCAAGTGACTGCCCCAGCTCTTTACACTATGTTTAATGCTCAGTGCCTTGAAGGAATCGAGAATCGCGCGGTTATACCGCTCAACCTGTCCGTTGGACCTAGGGCTAGAAACCGCATTTAGGACATGTTTGATTCTCTTATCGAAGCAGAACCGTTTGAGTGAATGCGAAGTAAAACAACTACCGCGGTCGCTTATGAGTCGGTCAGGGTTTCTAAATATACAGAAAATATCGTCTAGAGCCCTAATTGCGTTTTGGATATTCGTGTTTCTAACAGACCTGAGGAAACAGAATTTGATGGCACCGTCAACAACTACGAGGAAATGAGTAAAACTCCTAGTCGATTTCACGTGAACTGTGTGGAAAGGAATCTCCACCTTTGTGATAGGATGCAGTAACCCTTCGCGAGTGCTGGAATTGGTCTTTGCATATGCACACTCAATGCAAGCATCTACATAATTCTTGACAAACCTGGACACTTTAGGGAACCAATAGTTACTTTTAATTCTTTCTAAGGTTTTCTCAACCCCAAAATGTCCAATGTCGTCATGATTGAGTTTACATACTTGCCACCTTGCCCCTTTTGGCACAGCCCATCTGACCTTCTCCTTATCCCCGTCCAAGTAGCGAAATAATCTATTATCTTTGATAACGAAATTCTGTTTGATGTATCGTAGCCCCTTTTCAGATGAAAAGGACAGACACGAAGGAAGGATAGGACTAGATAGTCAACCTTTTAAAACGTCCATTATTCTGTACATCTCGGAATCACCTAATGAAGCGTGTGGAGCCAATCTTCGCTACTAATAGACATTATGGCTGGAAACTGATCATCGAGACATTCCGACGGTTCGACAGGATTCCGGGACAATGCGTCGACATGGCTCATTTTAACCCCTGCCCTGTACTCTATAGTGCAATCGAATTCCTGTAACGTCAGCCACCAGCGTTCTATTCTTGGAATCAAGTCCCGTTTTGAAAACGCAGAACGCAAAGCGCTGCAGTCTGCGATAATCTTGGATTCCTCCCCTAACAAATAATCCCTAAACTTACGAAGGGAGCAAACCACCGCTAGGGTTTTGAGCTCGTAAGATTGGAAGTTTTTTTTTTTTTTCTTCCGGTGAGTTTTGTCGGCTATAAAATGCCTTGAGGTACCATTTTTCTTTCTTACGTGTAAAATGGGACTAGCGTAATCTAAAACAGATTCTCGTATCACACGTCCGACAAGTCTCCGACCATCCAACGTACATTCTCCCGTTTGTGTTGCGACAACCTGTATGGACGATGAACAACTGGACGTTGACTATCGAGATCAATCTTCATCTCTGTAACACTGGTACATCCTACCTCCCTAAATGAAGAAGCAAAGCAATGCTGATATTTCTGCAACATGTTTATTAAGTCTTTCCTGATCTCTGCAGGGATGAGGGGGTCATCCACGCGGACCTTAGTTTCATCGAACCTCCGACTATCTACAATCTCTATAGATCGCTCATCAACAATCCTATTCACCGCATCAACTATTTCAGCACGGCAGGGAACCTGTTTAGATGAAATGCGGCAAGATTCAGAACAGGGCAAGACCATCATCTTGATTTCACCGTTGATCGAGCGATGAAGCCGGTGGGCTTCATCATCAACCTAACGACTGAACTACACTATTCCCAAAACCTTTCATAAATGTAGGGGTGTTGTCGTGCGACAAACCTAACTGCTTGACAGCAGATTCCTTAATGAGAGAAACGTCGCTTTCGAAATATACAAACGCTTGGAGTTCAGAATTGTTGACATTTATTTCTTTCAAAAATTATGCTCCGGGGTTATGTACGCTCGCGTCTTCGTTTATAAAATCGATTCTCATAGTTTTTCTGCACTGCACCACCCGTGTTAGTTAACTTTTCATCAGATTTAAAATAGCACTTTTCAGAGGTGTGACCAACTTTATTGCAACGCGTGCACTTCACCAGCGGCTTAGGGCAGTGCAAGAAACTATGACCCTTCTCCTTGCAAAACAACCAGCGACGTGATTCGGCATAACACCAAATTTCGGGATCGCTAAACTTAGTTTTTCATAATAGTACACCTCAATAGATTCATTGTACCTACTATTAAACAGACCTTGGAATCAATTTTCCAAAGTCTGCCCATAATTCTGTTCACATGGGAATGCACTATGCAATTTCTCCTGCCATTCAGGCCACGTGTACAGTATAACTTTTGCATAGCAAAATGAGTAGAGAGTCTTTCATCCCACCCGTACACCGTGGCGCACTCATTGATTTTTTTAACCATACGTCCATGCGCTGATTCTTGGGCCAAGGGTCAAAGTTCGGTAATATATTTCCTTTGATAGATTTTCTGCAATGGTTGTAAAGCGCTCTGGTTCACGGGGGGTAATGCAAGACCATCCCTCAATTTTTAAACAAGTCGAATAAATCTATTTGATAAAGAAAAGCTACGTGACCTGTCAATCCGTTCGTGCCGTTGTCCACGCTCGACGTGTCGCTCCACCCGTGGCCCAGCATCCCGACGCCTCGCTGCCTCTAAGGTGCTCCGTCGTCGACTGTCCGCCCGTAGCCCAGCATCCCGACGCCTCGCTGCCTCGGAGGTGCTCCGTCGTCAACTGTCCGCCCGTAGCCCAGCATCCCGACGCCTCCGCCCGTGGCTCGCTGATGCATATCTTCGAGATCTTCCGCTTAGACTATGCCTCTGACTCTGTCTTTAACTATGCCTCTGACTCTGTCTTTGACTATGCCTCTGACTCTGTCTTTGACTATGCCTCTGACTCTGTCTTTGACTATGCCTCTGACTCTGTCTTTGACTATGCCTCTGACTCTGTCTTTGACTATGCCTCTGACTCTGTCTTTGCCTATGCCTCTGACTCTGTCTTTGGCTATGCCTCTGACTCTGTCTTTGACTATGCCTCTGACTCTGTCTTTGACTATGCCTATGACTCTGTCTTTGACTATGCCTATGACTCTGTCTTTGACTATGCCTATGACTCTGTCTTTGACTATGCCTCTGACTCTGTCTTTGACTATGCCTCTGACTCTGTCTTTGACTATGCCTCTGACTCTGTCTTTGACTATGCCTCTGACTCTGTCTTTGACTATGCCTCTGACTCTGTCTTTGACTATGCCTCTGACTCTGTCTTTGACTATGCCTCTGACTCTGTCTTTGACTATGCGTGATCACGTTCTCGTCGAACTACCTCCTCCAGCATCCGTAGTCTCTCACGTCGCAGCTCGATATCCGGTTCCGGCATACTATGGCTGGGGCTCCGACTACGAAGGCGACTTCGGCTCCGGGTGGCAGAGTGGGTACCCCTTCGACTCGGTGTTGCGAGCCTTCGTCGGCCCGGAGGCCGACATTGCCTGAAATCTTACGTCCACGAATTTGAGAATTTAATTTTTAAAAGTCTAACGCATTTGGGACGTCAAGTTAAATACACAAAACACGATAGAAATTGAAATGTTATAAAATTCAAGGCATTCACAAGGTATGTCATCTCTAAAATATAATCACGAAATATTAATTTAAACCTTTAAAATTATTCATTTTAAACAATGTTGCTCATCAAAATTAACTAAAAAAAAATATCGTAATAGGGTTTATATACAGGAAACCTCAGGGAGTATATACTATATAGGTAATAATGGGAAAAGAAATACGAGTACTAGAGTATACATATAGTTATGACACATGAATGCGTTCCCAGTTAAAACCAAAGAAACAATAATGCATGTGCACTGGGAAATGTTATTAACTCACAATTGTTGATGCATCCGTCCTTTTATTATTTTATATCCAACCCAACCGTCCAGCCACTGACTAGGATACGATTGAGTAGTCCTTATTTTCAAAAATTATGACCGCGTAGGATTATGTAAAACATTTATTTCTGTGTTAAACGTGGCCTTGTTCTACATACCTAGCATTACCAATAAATAAATTGAATTGAATTTACGAGAGTTAATTCAGTTTTGCGGAAAAGTAGATCTACCCTCCAACCAAAAATTATGAGTACAAAGGGCAATATTAACTAATAAAGCGGAACTAGTTAAAATAATTGACGGCTATTAGATAAGTAACGTGTAGATTTACTTGAAACCACGGGTAATATTGTTAACTAAAACGGTATGATTCTAAACTGGCTTCGAAACGAATTACGAACAAACTAAGGAAGCATATAATTTTGGGCGTGTACTTACGTTTTAATTGTTCTTGTCACTTCTGAAATATAGTAGTCCAAAAGGTTACAGCACTTGAAGGAAAACTCCAACGACTTTAAATAGGTTTATTAACAATTTTGTTACATTACACAGTACACACTATTACAGCCATAACGGATCGGCAACTATCTTAATAATTATCAGTCGTTTTTGACGTTCAGCCACAGAAATGATCGCTCGGGCATCAACCCCTGACCAAGAAGCCCGCCGTTCTGGAGGGAAAATCCAGCTCCCTGATTGGCTCACGACTTCACGCCACGTCAGTCTCGTGATCCAATCAGAGAACCGCTTTATTCTCGCGCCAAACATTTTACCCATCAAATTATAGAAGTATTGTCATTCTTACGGAATTAATGTTACCAGTCTACATAATAAAATATAAAGCATTTAAGATGTGTTCACATGAATAAAGCTATTAAATTAATACATTTAAATAAAATTATTTCTGAAAACATAGGAAATTGACTAGTAAAATTCCGAAACCTAACAAGAATTAAAGCAAATTAAGACTTCCCGATGGTATGATATACCACATTTGATACATTTTTGGTTCTGCTATCGTTTTTACACCCTAGAACAGCAAAATAAGGCGTTTTAGTACTTTTTTTAATTTAAGTTAAGTTTTGTAGAAGTTATTATCACTGTGACGCTTCTATCTAGACTGATGTGCGTGGCGTGTGCGTGGGGGAAACACTTTGCGGAACAGCGCAAAGCACGGGGTACGCGCGCCCCGCCCACATGCGACTTCTACTGTTTTTTCTGTTCTGTGGTTAGTGTGGTGTTCGACGAGCCGAGCACTTCAAATAGGCACTGAAATAATAATTAGGTGTGATTTTTTTCTCAAGAAAATCTAGTTTTGTTTTTACCAAGCAATTTGGTTTGAAAACTGAGCACATTTAATTTTTTACGATAAAAATACATGGAGCAGGTAGATATGTTTTTTTTTAATGCAGTTGCAATGTTGTTTCAGAGATATCCTGGTGGCCTACCATGACGTCTTAAAGCAGGAGTAATTCCAATGTGGGAAAGAGATGGCGCTAGACGACCTGTATAGTTCTGTCTCTTTCCCACACTGGAATTACTCTTGCTGACGTCATAGTAACCCTCCTGATTTTTCATACTTGCACTGCACCATTATTTTTTTAGGAAATAAGTCCTCAGTTTTCAAATCTTACTTGGTGTGGCATATTTGATTATAGTAATACTAAACAGAAGCAATTTCAAACCTAATCAAGCTTATATTTAAAAAAACTTTTAGAAAAACAAGCTTTTAAAATAAGTGTGACTTCATTTTTTTTTTTTCGTTTTCTTCTCAGTAAATCCTTTTAATTGATACCTATATCACGGGGTGCTTAAAAAATAACAATTATTATAGCAGTAGTATATTGGATTTAGAATGACGTCACTTAGCTAACCATGCATTGTGTCATCCAAACTAAACGTTTATGCAAAATTCCAGCTCAATCGGTTGCGGATAACCGTTTTAAAATTCAGTCGCAAGATTTGACTTAAACAAACATACAATCGTTGCAAGATAAAAACAGCTTGTACTCGTAATCAAAATTAAAACTTAGAAGCTATAAGTCTCCGATACGTCATTTTATTTAGTGTGCGCTGTTTTATAAAAAAACTTTGGCGTAAAGTCATGTCTTTAATAACTAGACCTAGCAGATTTTGCAGTGCTTTGTCACTTTGTCACATTGTTTCACTCAATGAATCAGAGATTTATAATAAGTAAGAGGTCGTCATCAAAATTAAAACTTAGTAGCTCTAAGTTTCCGAAACGTCATTTTCTATTTAGTGTGTGCTGTTTATTAAAAAATCTTTGGTGCAAAGTCATGTCTATAGCTAGACCTAGGAGATTTTGCAATGCGTTGTCTTTCACTGAATGAATTAGAGATTTTTTTAAGTATGAGGTCATCATCCGCCTTCCTTGTCTCAACTATGTTGGGGTAGTCTTTCAGTCTAACCAGATGCAGCTGAATACCAGTATTTTACATGGAGAGACTGCCCATCTGATCTCCACAACCCAGTTAGTACTATGCCATTATGCAATACGATACCTAAGTTATGTAAGAGGTGATTTAACTAATTTGCTGAATTGCATAGTTTACCGTGAATCTTGTTCAATGACGGGCATCGTGATTTGCATGGGTACAGAGAATCGATTTAATTTAAATGTTTGTTAGTGGGGTGGTACACGAGTCGAACACGAGTGACAAATTTATTTATTTATTTATACTAAACTATGATAAATATGCTGGCCACTACGAAAATTTAGATCGTGCTTCGAGTCTTCAACCCAGAATAAGGCACTTTTATGTAGGTTCTCCTAAGGATGTCTCATGAAATAACACGTTTCGAATTTAGGTTTGGATTTTTATGTTGCATTATACCTAATTTAAGCCCTTCTTTTTTTGGGACAAGCCCCCCAGCTTATTCTCAAACCACTGCAACTCCTGAGAGCCAGAATCAACAGTGGTGACCACCAGAAAAGCGCCGAGACAATGAAGCTCGACGAAATCCTAGAGAAAAAATTTAACTATCTTGGATCCCGCAACGAAATTAATCAGAAAAGAATAGCTAGGAGGCTGGGCTAGGTGTAGGGAAAAAGCAAATTTTCTCTTCCCTTCATATTAGCAGGAGATAGAACGAAACAAATTAAAGCACCTCTTGCTTGTGGTTATTCTCTATCCAAAAAGTGGAAGAAGAAGCGTAACGAACTCTCCAGCAACTCATCTGTTCGTAGTTAGGACCTATTTCTAAAGAAAAAAAAATAGTCTATGGTTTCGTACAAAGAAAAATAATTCCTTCATCGAAACTAGTTACGTGCAAGGAAAAATAATTCCTTCATCGAAATAAAACTATGGTTTCGGAGACGGCCGAAGGGGTCCCAATTAGTATAATAGTGCATTTAAACGTGTAACAATAGTATGCGAAGTTATAATTATGTATATTACCAATTTGTCTTGTTCCGAATAGAAATATATTTTCTATACGGCTATTGTTACATGTCTATTTGAGTCTCTGCTAGCAATTATGATGTTTTTTACATTTATGTAAATTCTTTTAACTTTATTTAAAGACATTATATTATCATAATTACACAGACAGGAGTTGGTAACATTTCCCATTAAGTCAACAATTGCAAGGATCCAAATCGTTCGATGTGTCCGCACCGTTCTTTATGTCTCGCGGAAAAGTGTTGTACATTCCTTATGGAATGATCGAAACGATTTTCAGTATCTATACAAATAAATAAAATTGAATTGTCTGTTTGTAATATCAAAATAGCAGCTTTTTGCTGAATGCATATGAGAATATATACGGCACTAATAATAACAAAAACACATTTTTTAATTTTTGTCTGTCTCTCTGTCCGTTTGTTCCGGCTAATCTCTGAAACGGCTGGACCGATTTTGAAAGGACTTTGAATGGCAGATAGCTGATGCTACAAGGGCTACTTTTATTTTAGAAAAAAAAAAATAGGTTCCGTAAAAAAAAAAATTACCTACACCCTTGAAATTGTTAACAAAATCTGATTCCAAGCGAAGTAATACTTTCACGCGAACGAAGGTCGCGGGCAGCAACTAAAATTAGTAAGCAAGACTATACTATTCGACTGTCATTGCCAATGAAACATAAACGTAACCATCTTTCAACGCAGTAAGGCGGATCTAACGATCAAATCTTTGAATAATTGAACTCAATTTTATGGAACTGAATTGCATTGAATCAATGATTTAATCGAATTAAAATAAATAGTATTTTTTTTTAATCCAAAAAAGTAGGAAAATTTAATTGAATTAAATGGGAATGAATTAATTTGTAATGTATTATTTACAGCTGTCACAGAAGGCTCAGGATATTGGTATGGGTTACATGTTTGTGATCATTAGCTTTTAAGGATTTTTTGTATTTTCTGTAGCATGTAACTGTTTTATGTCCCTAACAAATAAAATAAAATAACAATAAATCTTTGGTACGAGTATGGAGGCGTGCCTCAGCCTGGCTCGTGTACCCGACACTTACATTAGTTATTCAAGATTCAAGCTATCGCTTAAACTAATTGATGGCTTGTCCGTTCGACCTTGAGGACACGTAATGTAAATGTTTAAAGGAGTTTAATAAATTATGTTGTCTTGAAAAAGTCTTATTATTAATTTTGATGTGGTCCAGAGTAGCACATAGCAGGAAGTCCTAATATAGACTCTCAGATTGATAGCTTGCGATCCTCTCTGCCTGTAAATTTTTCAGGTCTGTCATTCTGGTAGATTTTCAGACTTATACCTACGGCTGAGAGGATTTCGATGAACTTTGGAACATGGATAGACCATGACCTGAGTATCTGCAAAGTATATTCTTTTTATCTCGAAAGTGATAAGCAGTGACAGCTTAGTGTTGTGACCGTCAGACTGCCAAGTCATAGGTTTCAAGTTCGAACCCAAGGCATGCACGCACCTCTGATTTTTCAGATTCATTTGCGTATGGTATAGTGACCACTTGCTTCGATGAAGGAAAACATTGAGAGAAAACCAGCACGCCTGAGGGATATTTCTCGACGACATTTAAAGTCAAGTCTGATGCCCTTGGGCGGCATAAAAACTCTGACACCAGGTTAGGCCACACGATAATATGCTATGAATGAACTAATACACACGCTGCCTACCCGGTACACACCAACGTTTTATATGAAACAACTTACCCCATAAGTACTGCCAGAGTTGAAAGCCAGCCACCCCCACCACAGGACGAAGGTTCCCATGACCGCGTTGACAGGGTTCCCCATTGGCAACGGCGCTATGCCGTGCGCGTAGCGGCCGAGCCGGGGACCCAGCATTAGAGCTGACGCGAAGGCTGATGCTCCACCTAGGCGGAAGAGAAGAAGTATTGCAAGCTTTAAGACGTGCCTTTGTATTGTATTGTTTAACGGGCTGGTAGTGGCGGTACTTTCACATATAAGCCCAAAAGCTTGGTTTGATACAAGCTCTAATTCTAATAACTCTTACCCATACAAACTGACAGGGTGATTCCAGCTCCTTATTTTGAATTATATTCCACCGGAATTTATCTCTGGATTTTTTTTTTGGTGACTATATTATTGCTTTACTCAGCGCTCTATTTATGTAAATAATACGGCCAAAATCAAAAATCCAAAAATGGATGTTGAAATACTCTAACGAACGACGCGTGAAATCAGCGTGAGTTCACTTCCTGCCTAGCTACAGAGTTCATCGAACTCGTCGTCGCGCTTGCCGTTCTCTACGTGCGTTTTGCCACGATAACGATACATTGCGTATGAGGAAATGAAACAAATCAAACATTCCTGAAATAATTTCTTGTAGCGGTCATCTTTTTATGATATACTGAATTTATCCCATCAGTTTGTGGCGGGCTGTTCCTGGCGATGTTTGCTGCCCCCAGTTTGTTGAGGAAGCCGAAGGAGTAGCGGTACCTTTTTAAATGCTAAAAAGTATTTTGTTTGGAGCTGCGATAAAAGAAATCCTTACCTATAAGATGCACAGGGCCTGACCCTGCAATGTCTACAGCCCCTAGCTTGTTGAGGAATCCGTGAGAGCCCCACACCCAGCCCGCTGGCACGCAGTAGACGATTGTGTTGAGTAGCGAGAAAAGGCAGTATGCTTTGAAGTTACATCTAAGGAAAGAAGAAAATACAAATTTTTCGGATGGGAAATCATCAAATAACCCCTCCCGCTCTGGGCTGAGCAGGAGGGAGTGTCAGACTTTTAATGACTAAAAACCCATCCGTGTTCCTTCCTTTGTCCTTTGTGTTCCAGGGCCGCGGTATCTCTTTCGAACAGTCCCGCAACCCTGGCAGGTATCGGTGCTTTCGGACCCCTTCCTGTTTGCTGACCAGTGGCGTGCAGTGCTTCTCCACGGCGGGTAGGCCATATATATACGGATACCCAAAAAAAAAAAAACTCGCAACGTCACAGCGTCGCTCTACTTAGGATTACCCTCAAAGTAGTCACATCTATTGATATATTCAGTCACCCTTCCGGGCCCCCGCATCTGCCCCTGGTGGTTTTAGTAAGCGTATGAGAAACAACGCCATCTAGCTTAAATTTAAGGAATTTCAATGGTATTCTGTCAATACAAGAACGAAGGATGTCGCTTCGTTACAAAAAATTCTAAAAAATAAAACAGAGTGCGCTGTTAACAAAAAAAAAATAGTTTATTTTTCGTTCCGTACCCAATTTTGAGCGTCTGACCGGAATATTTGAAAAACAAACATATAAGCCTGTAAAAACCAAAGTTATAAATACAAGAACTCACCACATTAATCAAGGTTCAAATCACGATTTTCTGACAATGCAAACAGAAGAAAGATTCATTTGAAATACCGAGTACGAGATGAATTTTGGGTTAATTCTCGTAATTCGGGTGCCGTCCATAGAGGCAATTAGGCCTAGCCTACCCTACCATTCCTACCAACAACACAACAAATGCATTTATTATAACTATATTAATCAAAAATAAAAAAATAAAACGCCTGTTATAATACTTAAAGCAACTTGTCGCGGCCGTGTGACGTAACTGGTAATAATACTACGACGCTCGCTCCCGGCCGTCTAGGCAAGGCCCCAGCCGGCCTAATTTCCATTGATAAATTTAAGCACACTGATGCGTATTTTCGTGTATATATACGGCACACATGCTAGATTAGGTGCGTAAACTCCTGCGAGTGTAGCTGGCCACTGATTGGCTGCCCCGCAAAGTATTATCCGGCTAAAACGGTATGCGGTGATGCAATTATATTTGGTAGTGTTTTTTTCATTGACAAAATAACAATTGTATTTTTCTTAGAAGCCATATTTGTTTCATGTGACAAGCAAAATTTATTTCGTGATCTTGAATGTTTTGATTATTATAATATCTGACGGTTGTAATTCGTTTTGAAACGTACAGTAGTGTAAATATTATTTGTTGTATTTGTTTATTTACTTAGAAATGGTGTTCTGTTGTGAAGTTTGCGCTGATAATGTGTTTGTCAGAAGTTAAAAACAATAAGTATTCACGATTGTTTGATGTTAAGATTCAAGTGGTGTCTGAAGGAAAATGTGTAGTTACCCGAATTACGAGAATTAACCCAAAATTCATCTCTTACTCGGTATTTCAAATGAATCTTTCTTCTGTTTGCATTGTCAGAAAATCGTGATTTGAACCTTGATTAATGTGGTGAGTTCTTGTATTTATAACTTTGGTTTTTACAGGCTTATATGTTTGTTTATCAAATATTCCGGTCAGACGCTCAAAATTGGGTACGGAACGAAAACTAAACTATTTTTTTTTTGTTAACAGCGCACTCTGTTTTATTTTTTAGAATTTTTTGTAACGAAGCGACATCCTTCGTTCTTGTATTGACAGAATACCATTGAAATTCCTTAAATTTAAGCTAGATGGCGTTGTTTCTCATACGCTTACTAAAACCACCAGGGGCAGATGCGGGGGCCCGGAAGGGTGAATGAATAAATCAATAGATGTGACTACTTTGAGGGTCATCCTAAGTAGAGCGACGCTGTGATGTTGCGAGTTTTTTTTTTGGGTATCCGTATATATATGGCCTACCCGCCGTGGAGAAGCACTGCACGCCACTGGTCGACACGGCCTGTCGTTATAAAACGGACGGACGGCGAGCTAGCCCATAGCTCACCGTCCACAGGCCCGCGCCTACAGTTGTAAAACTAAGCGAAAATTACGCTATGAATTTTATAAAAACAAAAATAATTCTAATAAATTAATATATAAAAAATATTCCTGTATGCTTAAAAAATGTATTTACAGCTCAAAAAAGAATGCGAACATAAAATATATTGAAACACAAGATAACAAATGTAAAGCCACTTGGACTCTCATCAAAAATGAAATAAATAAAAATACCACCCCTAAAGATAATATAGATGCAATAAAATTAAATGGTATTGTAGTTACAGACCCTGTAGAAATAGCTTCTACATTCAATAATTATTACGTGAATTTGACGCAAACGTCACCGCAAGATCCAGCTGTTCAAAATTATAGGCAAAATAGATATGTCAACTCAATGTTTCTTAAACCAATGTCAGAAAACGAAGTGCGACTTGAAATAATGTCCCTGTCCAACTAGATCAGAGGGCTATGACGAAATTAGTACTAAAATCATAAAACCTTGCTGTAATGAATTGACTAGTATTTTAACCCATTTAATAAACATGTCTTTTGCAGCAGGAACATTTCCCGATAGGTTAAAATTATCAATTATTAAGCCGTTATTTAAAAAAGGAGATAAAAGTGAAATTAGTAATTACCGTCCAATTACATTGATACCTATTTTTTCAAAAATTTATGAGAAATGTATGTATAAAAGGCTAATAGAATTTTGCAATAAATTCCAAATAATAAGTACTGAACAGTATGGATTTCAAAAAAAGAAATCCACATCATTAGCTATTTACTCTCTTATGACAGCAGTACTTTCAAATATTAATAATAATCATCTGACTACGGGACTTTTTTTTGATTTATCAAAAGCCTTCGAATTTGTGTCGCACAGCATATCGTTGGAAAAACTAGAGACTATTGGGATTAGAGGACCTGCACTTGAATGGATATCATCCTATTTAGGCAATAGACAGCAACGTGTCATTATTAGTAAAATTAACAGTAATAGAGATATCATACCATACTCATCAGAATATAAGCAAAATAAATGTGGCGTTCCGCAAGGAAGCGTGCTTGGTCCAATATTGTTTCTTTTATATATTAATAACATCATAAAAATAACCAATCATAAATGCATATTATTTGCCGACGATATATCAATCATAGTGACATCAGATAAAAAGAAAAACAAGACTGACCATGAGTTTGACATAAATAATACAATAGACAAATTACTGCTTTGGCTTGACATGAATAATTTAAAAATAAATTTAGATAAATCCCTTTACATTCAATTTAATCAATCAAATAATAATAAAAACAATATAAAACTTAATATTAATAAAATCGAAGAGCAGCCCATACAAGGTTTTTAGGCGTAATAATAGACAAAGATTTTAACTGGAAAGAGCATGTAGATAATGTAAGCACTCGAATCAATAAATTTGTATACGCACTGAAGCAAGTTAAAAACGTAACTAACATAAAAACTGCAATTATGTCATACTACGCTTATGTTGAGTCGCTACTGCGATATGGTCTCATAATGTGGGGTAATGGTACCAATATGGATAGAGCATTTATCGCACAAAAAAAGTGCATCAGAGCAATAAGTGGTATTAAACCTGATGACTCATGTAGACCAATGTTCAAGAGGTTTGGTCTGCTACCTCTACCATGTCTGTATATATATGAGGTATGTATATTTGTAGTTAACAACAAACATTTATTTAAATCAGCAAATGATGTAAATCCCAGAAACAGACGAGATCCTCATAAACTGGTATTAAGTGATTTGCCAAGACTTGCGAAATACAACAAAAACTGCCTTGCAATGTGCGTACGTATTTATAACAAAATACCAAGTCGCTTTAAAATATTGAACTCGAGAAAATTTAAACTAGAATTACACAAGTGGCTTATTGAATGTAATTTTTACAGTTTAAAAGATTTTATGGATGTGAGATGTTGATTCCTTTTGTCAAAATATAAATTTTTGCATGCTATGTTATATCTTAGCGAAACATGTTGAGCTACTGTAATAATATTAACATCAATGTATACCATGTTTTACGCAAATAAATGATTTACTTACTTACTTTACTTACGGTGGCCAAGTTTAACAGTTTAACTGATTGAAAATGTCTATGGTCACTTTCTGTGAATAAGTCTATGGATACGCGTGCCCTTTTTCCCTCTCACTGTAATAATCTGCTGTAATCTTTCTTTTGTGATCTACTTATCTAATCTAAATTAATCCCAATAATCCTAAGTCATTAAAACTATAAGTAATTGTATTTGGGTGCCTTAATATGAAATACAGTATCTCAAATCGAACCACCGTCGTTTACTTTGCTTCAAACTGTTGGTATAACTGGGCAGTACTCTGTTACAGATTATAGATTTGATGGAACACTTACCTCTCAGCCATAGCCCCACTCACAATAGTCGTAGCTGTGGTAGCGAAGGATAGTTGAAACAAGAAAGAAGCGAACGCGGGTCCCATCAGCGCGTCCCCTACAGGCGGGTCCAGAAGAAAGTCTCCTACACCGATGAACGGGTTAGAGTACGTCCCCTCGCCGAACGACATGCCGTAGCCGAAGATCCAGTAAGTCAGACCTAGAAACATAGACTCCTCAGTTGTTTCTAGGATTGTTCTGTGTGTTACCATAGGTGGCGGTTAGTGATTACTTTAGAGGTTGTAGGAGCAGGGTGGAAAGTCCCTCATCCTCATCCTTATTAGAAAAGGATCGTACAAGATCAGACGGGTGTTCTCTCTGGAGGACTAAGCCCAATAATTGCTCTAATTCTCAGTATTGTGCTAATTTAAGAATCTCTAGTTAAGCTTGGCATGTAACTGCTTTTTGTCCCTAACAAATAAAATAATAATAATATTATTATTTAAGCTCTCGTTAGGCAGCTGGATGAAGGGCTTGATTTAGAAAGCAGTACTTCTGGACACGGCGCGTTTTGTTAGGAGGTTCCTCTCTCAAGAGCCCTGACCACCGGTAGCTCGGACCCTGTTCCCGATGCTGGTGGGCTACTATTTTTTAATGTTTTTTTTTAATATTGTTTTATAATAGAATATTTAAAAATGTAACTAATTTGTTTTATCATGAGTTAAGGGAATAATATAATAATATAAAAAAATATTTAAAAAAAATTGCTTTCGGTTTGTCGTATTAAATATCTTAGCCACTACCATTCGCCATCAGTTGGGGCTACTGATTGCTTGCCAATGTAATTGAGAATAGTATTGCAGTTTCTTCATTCAAAGTGTTATTTTCATTCTAAAAATGAACTTACCACCCAAAGAAATGTCTGCTAAGTTCTTCATCATGATGTTCGCTTCGTTCTTTATGGAGACACATCCTGACTCCAGCATGCCAAAACCTGAAAAGACAAAGAATTTGAAGTAACGCAAACATACCTACCATAACATGTAGTCCACAAAAGGGGATAATATGCTATTCCCAATGGGTCCCATTTCATAGGAAGAGCGCTTATTGCCGCCGATTGGTTCTAATTTTTTATGGTTGCTGTTAAACCATTGGTCCCTGCTGTCATTTGTATATCTTTCAGATAGGTAATCAGTGGCCCGAAAGTCTAACAACCAGTCTTACCAAGGGGTACCGTATTACCCAGTACTAACTGGGTTGTGGAGGTTAGATAGGCAGTCGCTCCATGTAAAATACTGGTATTCAGCTGCATCCGATAAGACTGGAAGCAGACCCCAACATAGTTGGGAAAAGCCTCGGCAGATGATTGATGGGGTAATTTGGAGTAGATAAAACTGGGTAAAACTCAATAACGACCTGGGGGGTTACTATGACGTCATAGAGCTGGAGTAATTCCAGTGTGGGAAAGAGACAGAGCTATTTAGATCGTGATCGTGATCGTGACAGGAATAACTCTACTACTGTATGGGAGCCCCCATAATTATTTATTTTATTCTGTTTTTAGTATTTGTTGTTATAGCGGCAAAAGAAATACATCATCTGTGAAACAGTTCATGAGATACAGCCTGGTGACAGGCTGCCAGACAGACAGACATATGCATCTGTCTGTCTGGCTGTCTGTCTGTCACCAGGCTCTATCTATCTATTTACTCTTAGTCGAGTCTTAGTCATAGGATTCCGTATTTACCCCTTTTTTTTTTTTTTTTACCGATGGGAAATCATCAAATAACCCCTCCCGCTCTGGGCTGAGCAGGAGGGAGTGTCAGACTTTTACTGACTAAAACCCATCCATGTTCCTTCCTTTGCCCTTTGTGTTCCAGGGCCGCGGTATCTCTTTCGAACAGTCCCGCAACCCTGGCAGACGTCGGTCCTTACGGACCCCTCCCTGTTTGCTGACTCTCCTTGAGGCGCGCGTGGAACACGAACGCGCCGTCGACACGGCCTGTCGTCATAAGACGGACGGACGGCGAGCTAGCCCATAGCTCACCGTCCACAGGCCCGCGACCGTATTTACCCCTTGGGTACGGAAAACTAAAAAGTCTCTTTCTGCTTTAAAGTATCTTTACTTTCGGCATTCGGTGAGAAAAAAGTCAATGAAACAAATAAACTACAAAGTCACTTCCAAAAGTAAAGTTATCTTAGGCTTTTTAATATGTTTTTGCAAGTCGGTTTTTTTTTTAACAAAAAGTTTTTCAATATAATTTCCACAAATAATTCTTCAAATATTTACGAACAGTGCCCTCTTGACAATGTCATTCTAACAAGCGCCAAAAGAACTACAGTGGGACAGATTGCGTTTCTTCGGCGCACTTATATAATGCTGATTAGTAGACTTAATTAGTCTAAAATTCTTGCTATTGCGTTTGTTGATTAATTATGTTCACTATTTATGTCCAATTCGGACTTAGTTATGTCTACGCACGTCTTTTGCTTTTCCGTTTCTGACAGTTTGACAGTTCGTCGGCGTTAAATGAACATAAAGGTCTAGGAAGTATTGTTCTTTATGTTCGCACTTATTTAGTACGTACGTAAGCGAAGTTTCTTAAAAAAAAATTGTAACATGTTTCCTTATGGCTTGGCATTCAAAGAAGATACAATGAGGAACGGCAACAGTATGAGTCATCTGCCTAGCCTTTTCCCAATTATGTTGGGTTCGGCTTTCAGTCTAACCCGAAGCAGCTGAATACCAGTATTTTACATGGAGCGACTGCCTATCTGACCTCCACAACCCAGTTAGTACTGGGTAATACGATACCCCTTGGTAAGACTGGCTGTCAGACTTTCACGTCACTGACTACCTGTAACGACTGTCTAATATCTAAAAATGACAGCCGGGACCACGGCTTAGCGTGCTTTCCGAGGCACGGAGAAACTCGGTATGTAATGGGTGGTCACCCATCCACAGACCATCCTAGGCAAGCACAGCATTTCTTTGGATATGGCAGCTATCAAATAACGATTTAAGTCAGCTATCTGTAAGCAAATGCTTACAACGAGTTGCTGATGCAATTATAGCTGTCTTATTGAATGGCAATAATATTAGTACGAATTTTAGACTACCTAATTGAAGTCGGAAGTGCGCCGAAGAAACGCAATCGGACCCAAGTCCCGCTAGATATTAGTGTTCTGTGCCCAAATCTTACGCCCAAATTTTGACAGTTGACTTGACAGACTAGCGGTGTGGTGTTGCCATTTGCGGCGGCAAACGATCGTAAACTGTCCATTTCCATAGACGCAGAATGACGTGAACTTATTTTAACAGAAATTTAGTAGCTTTTGGTTGACATAATATATTTAGTAAAATTTTCGTCTGTCATTTCTTAGAATTGGGGAGCAACGCAATCGGACCCAATATGACCACTTTAAGTGTGCATTTCAAGGTGACGCTGCTTATCAAGCAAAATTTGCATCGCATATGTAAAACTTGGTATTACATTTATTTTAGTTACATTGTGTTTTCCCACGTGCACAGATACGTAAGTTGATGTGTATGTAGCACTGTAACAGGTTCCAGATTTTTTTTTTATTTTTTTTGGAGATGGCATCACTCTGTTCAGCCTCTGAGGCTGGCTACTGCTTAACCGGGCAAATCCTGTGGATGCCTTAGAAATGAATCTAAGGCCTCCAGCCAGGGGCTTAAAATTATACTTAAAAACTAAGCGACCACCTGCTAAGGGCACCCCCTGTGGGGTACGAGCCTCGGCTTAGGGCGTCGCTGGAGAGGACAGCAAAGGGACAGCTTGGATCTGAATGAAGGCAAGTCAGACGGTCAATCAAGCTTTTATACAAGTCAGTATATAAGCGGATCTCTCATTGTACGGGAAATCTATTCAAAGCGAGATCATGTTATAGGTACTGGAAATGTATATCTTGATATGCCGCCGTGTGCTGTCTCTTCATATCGATCACCTTGACTTTCAACTTAGCTACAAGTACAATTATCATGTAATCATGATGGTTACTGTCATTGCCTTCAAAATGTATTTATTTTACTTATTAGAGGAAAAATCGTAATAATATTATAGTAATGTCGTCTTTCCTTTATAAGACGAATCCTTGGCCTAGTCTGGTTTGGCAGTTTGTAGGAAGGTTGTCTAGAGATGTCTTATGCGGTTTAGATTACAATATGTTAATTGATGCCAATTCGGGCGAATTTCACCGGTAAAACTAAAGTTATATTTATTTTGTAAAAACATGAGTATGTGTATTATGATAGTCACAATCGATATGTAGCCTCATCGCAAAATGATCTATCCTAGGTTTGACGAACGCCTTTTGGCAAACCTAATATAAAAATAGATTCCAATTTCTGCCTTTGACTCTTTGACTGATATATTTTTGGCAAAACTAGAAGGTACTTGCTTTTTACAAATTAGCTGCCAGCGCCGTTTGTTGCAATTGCTGCCGGCGCTGACTTTGAAAAAAAAAAGCGAAAAACGGTGATGGCAATTTGGCATACGGAGTAGATAATTAATAAAACAAGAAAAGATTTGGATGCAAGATCGAGCAAAACGAGCTCAGGACTTGGGCCACCCCGACTCGGACAGGTAAGGTTCCAGCGATACTAAGACCCCGTCATCCCCTTCGTGTTAGGTTACTTTAAACCCTGCGAACAGAAATAGGAGCCCCAGGCCGCGGGGCTTCGTTGACTACGCCTTATTGGAAAATATTGATATTTACCTTGCACTTTAAATGAAACTTACTTGCCAAACTCCGATTTAATCGTATTGAATTTCGGCGTTGTACTCTCCGAGTTGGTCTCTCCTAGGATTAGACAAAATCGTAAGTCAAAGGCCGAAACATGCTATTGGTTTGGACTTTGATTAAGACTTCTTGATAAACCACACACATAAGCTCTCTAGTTGGCAAACCCCACCGAATAAAGAAGTTATCTTACAATAATTATTCGATTACAATTCAGCATTGTTCCTGTAATAAATATCGGTAAACGGCTGGGTTGGCCTCTGCTGGCAGAGAGCCATGTTGTCAAGACACGTCACTCGTGTAATACTTCGCAAAGGGGATTATTTGTATCAATGGACCGGCTACATTTAGCCGTAGAACCGATGACCGTTGGGGTAGACGTGTCCTTGAGTGAAGCGACATTGCATGTCTTTTTTTTTATTGGGTTGGCCCGTCACACTATTCCCACCACTATTAACCACTGTAACTCTTGAAAGCCAGAATCAACAGTGTCGACCACCAGAAAAGCGCCGAGACGGAAAAAAATTAAGTCTCTTGAATCCCACAACGAAATGAATCAGAAAAGTATAACGGTGGAGTAGAAAAACCATAACTTTCACGTCCCTTCATATCAGTAGGAGGCAGAACGAAACAAGGGGAATAGGCACAAAGGGACGTTTATAA
Source organism: Eugnorisma glareosa (assembly GCA_947578425.1). NCBI lineage: Eukaryota > Metazoa > Arthropoda > Insecta > Lepidoptera > Noctuidae > Eugnorisma > Eugnorisma glareosa. Next base: position 4,341,553 of record OX387985.1, on the reverse strand, counting down.
CTGATAAGCACAGTTGCCTAGAACCCATGCTTACGACGATAAAAATCTTTCTACAATCATTCATTTCATTGTCGGCCCGTCATTGTCATGTCATTTGGTCGACTCTTCCGTCGACAAAATGACACGCCGTTTCGACGGTGGTCATGCTGTGCGTGCTGGTCTCCACAACCAATTAGGTAAGTTCATGATAACTATGTATATTTCTAAATAAAAAAGAAACGTTGCCAAAAGATCCGGTTGTATAAAATTACCAATTTTATTATTATTATTGGTTGTGTGGTGAGCGAACGCCTCGTCATTATGACCTGTCCTTTTAATTGGGAAAACCCTGCATTTGTGGTTTTTATCTGTTTCAAAAATTAATTGGTAAAATGTTGCCATTTTTAGGATTCCGTAGTCAACAAGGAACCCTTATAGTTTTGCTATGCCTGTCTGTCTGTACTCTTAATACTAAAAACCTGTAATTTGGCATGAGTAAAATACATAATATAATCACGCAGTCACGCTGACAAACAGGTAAAATAATATATTTAATAAAAAGAATTAAATGTTAAAACTAGCTAAGTGCGAGTCGGATGAAGAGTTCGTACCATTTTTTTTTCTTAGGGAAATTAACAAATAACTCCTCCCGCTCTGGGCGGAGCAGGAGGGAGTGTCAGACTTTTACTGACTAAAACCCATCCATGTTCCTTCATCGCCCTTTGTGTTCTGGGGCCACGGTATCTCTTTCGAACAGTACCGCAGCCCCGGAGGGTTCGTTCCATCGTAGTAGCCCCTTTAATTTTTAATTATTTGTTGTTAAAGCGGCAACAGAAAAACAATTTCTGTGAAATTTTCAACTGTCTATATATATATTACAGATCATAAGATACAGCCTGATGACAGACAGAGACGGACAGACTATATAATACTCATAAGTAATTGGCTCCCGTTAGTCCCCTTCGGGTACGTAACCCTAAAAAATTAAAGGCCAAAAGTCCGAGTATGGTGAAAGACAACTACGGAACCTTACACTGCACGTGGCCTGACACGTGGCCGGTTTTATACGAATGCGGTCATTTGGGAAAAACTTTGAAGGCTACATATTATTATATGAGTACCTACTAATCGCATTATGATATCATGATGATAGCCTTCGACATTAAAAAGAACTACCTCATTGGTTTAGTGGTTGAAAGGTCGACTGCTGAGCATGAGGTCCTGGGTTCGATTCCCAAGTCGGATAAAGTGGTTTCTCCAACAAGATTTCTCAGTACCTAGCAGCCACGGAGTCTGGATTTTTGCCCGGCTGATGACAATAGGCTCGCCCCCTATTACCTACATGGGACTTCGGACTCTGCGTTCACGTGTGATCACTAAACCAAGAAAGCAGGGTAAATAAACATAATTTCCCATTTGTGGGGGCTTCTGCCTGTGGGGAGGAGGACCGTACACCCACCTCGCGAGCACATGTTCATGTTTGGTTGAACGACTTGCCGGGTTCCTCACGTACATACCTTCAACGTTGTTAGAGACGTGGTAATAAAATAATTTAAACAAAATAAAGTTCAAAACCAAAACCTACAAATCGTAAGTTACACCCGTTACCACTGGTCAAACAAAGCTTAGCCTCAAAAAAAGGCAACCACAACTCAAAAGAACGAAATTATCCAGTGTCAAAAACTAATGTATGAAATACCTGTTTGCATGGTGAAAATGATGAACGAAGACGTCAGGATCCAGTTGGTGTCCTCCAAATCAATTTCGAAGTTCTCCTGAAGGCTCACCGTTGTATTGGTTAGGTTTGGGGAGCGCAACCCTATACGTGGGTACATGGTCCAATTGGAATCCATCCTTATTGCCTACGCCTTCCCGGGATTTTAGAATTATTATCTGTGTTTTCTTTATTTTGGCGGGAAAACTGTCAGGTGGCAACTGGTAGCAACTGACAGCAGAATTTTATGTTATCTATTATTTGAGCTCCATTTTTGTTTATTAACTAATCTAACTATTTCTAATGCCACAAGAAACGTTTAAAAATTATTTATTATATTTTTTTTCCACCAACAGAGAATTGTCACTTGATTTTTCTTTAAACCGTTTCGCACATGCACTCGTGAAAAAGGCTGTAACGCCAAATGGAGTGTTTGCCTTCATTGAAACCTCTTTTATATGAGGCGAGCGAATCGCGTGTTGGTTGTCGGTAAACAAGTATAGAATTGATGTGGTCTTGTTTAAATGCAGATTAGTGCGTCATTGAGCTAGGTAATTTGAGGTAGATTTCAGGTTCAAAGCGCAGTTAGACTGATTGTGTCGCTTACTTCTACCATGCATTATTGAAGAAGAATGACATGTAATGCGCTGGAATGAGGAAAATGTAGTCAGGAGAATGTTGAGTATGAATGTAGATGGGTTTATGAGTAGAAGAAGACTAAATAAGCGATGGATGGACTGTGTGAAGGATGATATGGATATTTGAGGTGGCTACTGAGATGACGAGTAATAGAGAAGTATGGAAGAAGAAGACATGCTCGCGAAAATCAATCAAATCTTCCCAAGGGGAATAAGGAAGTAATATTTTGATAATAATTTCACGCAGACGAAGGTCGCGGGGAATAGCTAGTAAGTCTTACATAAAAGATACTTAATTGTCCTCCTCGGAAAATGCGCTCGCCACATTGATTGGTAAAATTTGAATGGGCCCCGACTGTGAGTCATTCTGTTCTGCATTAGAATTTATGATTTGTTTTATGTGTGTATCGATTATAAAACTATTTCAATTGTGTAGTTATTTAGTATTACTTAACAGAATTCTAAACTACTGGGCTTGTTTCTTTCTTTTTAGTTTTTATTTTTATTTAAGTTAATTTTTTCACGTATTTTTTTAAATTAGTTTTTACGCAGTCGGGTTTTTTGTTTTTCTTTAATTTTATTTTTCATAAGATTTGTTTGTAGCAGCTTGGAGCCTGGATTTGTGCCCAGTTGGTGCAGATAATCTTAAAAAATGTGGGTAGACTATAAGTATAGCTAGCCCTTCGGGGATTACAGTCGTGATGCTATGTTCTGTGTAGCTTTGATGTGTTCCAAATTGAGGTTTTTGCGCTTGGGAGCTGGTAAGCCTGTCTGTTTGCCGTCTTTTCGTGAATTTACAACGAGGTGTTCACGCCAACTCACGACGCGCACGCACACATCAACAGCCGCCGGCGACGCACACACACTTGAGCGCAGGCCACCACACCGCTAGCATCTTTCGATAGTTCGCGGTGTGAACGAAAGTATGAAAAAAGGTGAAACGACGCGTCGTTCGCCCGCCCGCCAGCTGGTGGTGTGGCCTGTGCTTTGCTCGCCCGCGACAGCAAGCGAGCGCGCGATTCGCCGTGCAGCTAAACTAGTCGTCTGTGTGTACACACGCAGAGCTCATTCCCAACGTTGCTCTGTAAATCGAACCTCCTCAAAAGTACTCTGTATCATCTATGTCATCTATGTGTATCTGTATGTTTCTATGTACGTGAAAAGTAATTAGCGTAAATACGCACTAATTTCAATATTGTCGTTACGTTTGTTTCTAAGAGAATATTACGTAACAGAATACATGTATGTTATTTTTAACGTAAAAAATGTAGGTACGTACATACCTAGCTATTCAATGTGAGTATAAATACTTATGTCGGTAGGTTTCACGAAGCACTAATGAAAGAAATAGAAAATACAAAGAGGTGAGCAGTAGACACGGAAAACTAATCATTTTTAATTACAGTGATGATTAGTGTTTGAAGTCTAATGGGTAATTAGTGCTGTATGTGTCTCTTAAGTTAACAATAAGTTTTATTGTTATATTTTATTGTGTAATGAAAGGAATAATCCCATTACTACTCCATCCCAATAACAGTTTACAAACCCATAAAATGGAATCAACAGTGGGTACCTAATTACGTTACATACAAAAGCAATGACTTTCATTTTGACAGTTCAACAACATCCAGTAAAAAAGCTTTCTGCGAAATAAAACCGACTTCCAAAAAAACACTAAAAAAGTCTAAACTAAACTAAATTAAATAACTTGACTTTCGGAAGTTGGTGTCTTTGTTTGTTTCATTTACTTTTTTGCCATGGACTCCCGAAAGTTAAAGTTTAACCCTCCTATTAATAAACACAGAATAAAGTTATTCCAAGTTTAAACCTTTGAAAATGTATGGTTATTCCTTTGTTATTCCCGGTGTAATTTTATTCCGTGTTTATTAATAAGAGGGCTAGTTACTAGATACTTTAAGTTAGACTTTTTTATGTTTTTTTGGAAGTCGGTTTTTTTTCGTTTTTTATTTTACCCTTTTTATTTGTAGTATACCACACAAATTCTTGTCATGAATTAATTTTTACATTGTAACTAGAAATTATTAATATTGGAGTGTAGCCTTCAGGGGCAGAGTTGACAAAAAAAAACAGTTTTTTTTTTAATTTTATAAAACAAACTGTTCAAATTGTTTTAAATAAGTGTTTTTTTAGTATATGGCATTTTCTAGACTAGATTTTTTCAAATATTTACGAAAAACGATCAATGGATAAACATTTATTTTATGTTGCGTATCACTAATCAATACTGAACGCTTTACATTCAACCTGCATGTTTTAACTAATGTTTATTTTTAAATTGGGCGACATAAGTTTTTCCTAGCGGGACTATACCGGCGGCGGGGAATTACCTATGAACTATGAATTCTATTCTATGATGGGCAACACCAAAATAAAAACTAAAAATGAGGGGAATACCCAGTAGTCCATTGATTTTCTTTACGTACTACTAAGTACTTATGAATTCTATAAATACGATTGCCTTTCTTTTTAATATTTCATCACTCAGATCCAGCCTGTCCCTTTGCTGTCCTCCCCAGCGACGTCCTAAGCCGAGGCCCGTACCCCACAGGGGGTGCCCTTAGCGAGTGGTCGCTTAGTTTTTAAGTTTAATTTAAGCCCCGGCTAGAGGCCTTAGAATCACTTTTAAGGCAAGGCCCGGCTTTTAAGGCCCGGTTAAGCAGTAGCCAGCCTCAGAGGCTGAATTGAGAGATGACATCTCCAAAAAAAAATTAATATTTCATTTCATTATTAGTTCTGCGACTGATAACACTTCATTTACATGTCAACTCCAGACGCAAAAAGCATGCAATTTGGGAACAATTCACATCGATCCCCCAAGAAAAAACCACACTTAATCTATGACCAATACAAATGTAAGAAAGAACTAGTTGGACTTGTGAAAAGAATCAACTGGTTATATACAGGGTGTTACAAGACCCCTCACGAGACCATCAACCAAGCATTCTGTACATCAAACTAAGTAACTTTACGCAAAAACGGTTGCTGGGAAACCACTTTTTTTTTTGGGGTGAAAATTCACGTTTTTCGTAAGGACTCAGTGTAACGCACACCAAACATTGTGCTGATGGATGGATTGAATAGTACGGGGGTCCTGGAGGTGTTTACAGTATAAATCTTACGTCAAAAGCATGTATTAAAAAAAAACTTGTAAAAATATTTCATAAAAACATTTATTTAAAAAAGAACTTGTGAAAAAGATGGAACTTTGACCCCCATCTCCGTAACTAGACGGTTCCCAGGTATGGTCTAGAACAAAAAAAATATCACAATGACGGGAAGAACAAGTACTTTTCGGCTTCGTTAAGGGTCTTGTTACACCCTTTATATGTCAAGCTATTTCGACTCCTAGATCTTTATTAATTTATTTTCATTTTAAATCCATTCATTCGTCATGAATAGTAGATTATTAACCAAGGGGATAAAGCAGTGTCTTCTGTCGCGGGTGATGATTTAAATCGCGAGCGTAACGAAGGACTCGAGGTTTACTCCCGAGCGTAGCGAGGGTGTTAAAAACTTAAATCACGAGCGAAGCGTTTCATTGTAGATAGTATACGTCGGAGATAGTGGTGGTGGTGCATCGTGAGTTACGGACGAAGATAAGATGCCGGAAGTTGATGGTTGTGGCTCTGATGGATTAAGTTTTATTTTTTGTTAATTTGACTGCTTAATATGGTTTTATTCGCCATCGAGCTTTCGATATAACCCTCAGCTACTCTATCAGAGCTCCAACCACCGTGTCTTTTTATTGACGTAATATCCGCCCCTGAATCCGCCAAGAAAGTCGCCGAAGTTTTTCTAAAGCAGTGACCGGTGTAGAGTTCAACATCTTTAAGTTTTAAATATTTAGTAATTTCCTTTGACATATTGCTAATTTTATTTTTGCCGATGGCTTGTCGAGTACATTTCCCATTCAGACAGTTTATAAAAAATCTATTGTTTTCCATGTTGGTGGGACGTAATGCCAATGCTTGGTATTTATGAATGATTTTAATATATTTGTCCTTGTACACTGAATGATCGATTTTTCTTTGTCTTAGTTTCCTTTACATTAATCAGCAGTAACTCATTGGAATGATTTTCAACGTCCTCCACCTTTAAGTTTACAAGTTCACATCCGCGGCAAGCACCAAAGAGTTGAGTCCAAAAATTAAGGCCACCTGTAACAAAGATAAAAAACAGGTAAATATATAGAATAATTACCATTAATATGATACGAAATATTCATAGTTAAATCATGTATACTTACTTTTGTGGCCAGAAAAAGTTTCGTCAGGAGCTTCATTAAGAAATTTTTCCTCATTTTGAGTCGTAAAAATTTTAGACTTCTTTGCGCAATGCCCTTCTGATTTTCTTTTTAATAAAGCTAGTAATTTCGTGAATCTATTTATTTCAATGCTGTTTGATGCTTATTGTAGCTTTCAGTTTTAGTATATGCACCAAAGTGTATTCGGATTCTTTGTCTTGGATAAATAATCAAAATAGACAAGAAGTACTGATTCTGAAATTGATAGGCCTTTCGCACTTCTCCACGTTGAAGATTCTTCATAAGTTTTTAAATAATTTTCCTTGGATTTTGTTGAGGGCAAATTATTTATAATTGCGGCAGCATTTGCACTGATGGAATTCGACAATTCACTGTCACTGTCGCTTTGATTTAACATCGTAACGTATTTTTAGAACATTAACTTATTTATAAAAATAAATTAAAATAAACTTAACGTTTATGTATTTGAAGAAAACAAAAATGTGGCAAATTCCTAGACTAACTATTTTTTTGTCGGAAAAGCAAAGGCATCAAGCTCATACGGCCTCGTCGGTTTTCGTAATTTTATTTAATAATATAACTGCATAATAAATGCGTATTCCTTTTTCAAAAAGATGTATAATGCTTTATATACAAACTCAATGGTGTAAACACAGATGTAGTTCAGTATAAATTTCGGTAAGTATTCCAAATTTAAATCACATTCTCCCCCTAGAGGATGAATGAATTTCAGTACAATTTTCTTTCCCTGTTTTTAACAGATTGAAAATGACTATTGTTATGTTCGCTTTTTCTGGCATAGAATGTCACTTTTTTGAGCAAGTGGTACGAAAAAGTAGTTTTAAAGCTTTTATAACCACTATGCACGTCAGAATTTTGACACATGACACATCAGCTGAAACGGCGGGGTGATGCGCATTGTCAAGAAATTCAAGAATTTTCGTGTGCTTTCAGCATTCGATTTTATAATGAAAAATATGTCGCGGCAGCTGTTTCATACGATAAGTTTATGGTTAATATCTCCGTCAGTCTATTGCCAAATATGTGTAAATTACATACCACTACACCCTTCCAAAAATAGGTAACTTAGATGCGCTTGAAATAATGTACATGGACAAGTTTCTCGTTTGCTAAAAAAACTCGAAAGGGCAAAATAAAGACAGTAACATTCTATCTGCGTTCTTATTTTTACCATTATTCATACAAAATGTCATAAAAAAAACACGATCCAAGTCTTGACAAATATTACTAAAAACTCTTAGTGCTGACCGTAAACCCAAGATTCAAGTCCGTACCACAGTATTCCATATGACTATAGCCTTTCTGTTACACGCTGTATAATTGAAGCACCATCACGCGACGTCGCGTGAACATCAAAGCACCTTAACGCAATGTCGTGTGATGTGACAATTAATGTGAGGAAAACTACCAAATTACTAAACCGATTTTGATATAATTCTATGGGACCAATCGGGAAGTATATCCTTTCAGATGAAAAAAGAATTTTTCAAATCGGTTTACAAATTTATCGTAGATATGAGGTAACAAACATATAAAAACAACTGAATTGAGAACCTCCTCCTTTTTGAAGAAAGACGGTTAAAAAAATTCTTAAAACTTGATTTTAATGTCTGTCAGGAATTCAGGATGTTGTACATAAACAAGCAGATATTTTTTAATTCTACATTTTTTATTCAATTCAATGCAAAATAGCGTGTATTCATTGGTGTATTCAGACATCATATACCTACATTATTATATTATAATTACATGCTTATTATAGTTAAATCATATTTTTTCAGTACAAAGTTGTTAGACATGACGTACGTATGCAATAAAAGTATTGAGTATTGAGTACTTTCGTACTATAATAATTTTATTCGAAAATTAAATCTTTTGCATCTCTCTGTTACGCGGTCGTGACTTTTTTTACGAGCTCGATCATTACTTTTGCAGTTAAGTTTTGTTTTTTTTTTTTTACTATTTTCTACAACTGTATTGAAAAACGTCGTATGATACACGGGTGTGTAGGTTATTGCAAACTCGTTTCATTAAAACCCTCGCCTTCGGCTCGGGCTTGTTAATAACACCTCGTTTGCAATAACCTACTTTCCACCCTTGTATCACAATGTACTGTAATACAATATAATACAATACAGTCCTAATCACACCTTAACTTTTGATATTAACAAAATATTATTACTTGGTTTTTATTTTGTTTTTATTTTATTTACAACTAGCCACGCGCCCCGGCTTGCACGGGTACAATGTTATATACATATAAACCCATATAAACGTTCCTCTTGAATCTATGAAGAAATTGCTGAAAACAGCATTAAAATCCGTTGCGTAATTTACAAGATCCATCGATCTATAATATAAGATCTAATAGCGTACAAACAGCAGGAGCGACTTTGTTTTATATTATGTAAAGATTAGTAATTATCTTATTGACACCTGTCTGAGTGCTTTTTGTTGCCAATGTTTCGGGAGGTTCCTGCACCTAATCGGGCGGGAGGAAACGCCCGGGTGTCACCACTGCGAGGATCGACCGGAGGACACGGTGGAGCACACTGTGCAGGTCTGCTCCGCTTGGGCAGAGCACCGCCTTGTCCTCGTAGCGGCAATGGGCGGCGGCGACCTCTCGCGTTCGGCCCTGGTTCAATCCATGGTCTGGAGCGAGAGGGAATGGGACGCCGTCACCTCCTTCTGTGTAGCAGTCATGCTAGCGAAGGAGGTGGCGGGACGTGAGAGGGAGAGAGCCTCACGTCTCAGCCGCCGCGGGAGACGCCCTGGGCGTCGGGGGCCACGTGGTGGCTCCCGGCCACCGTAGGCGCGGGCCTGTGGACGGTGAGTAATGGGCTTACTCGCCGTCCATCCGTCTTATGGATACAGGCCGTGTCGACGGCGCGTTCGTGTTCCACGCGCGCCTCAAAGAGATGTCAGCAAACAGGAAGGGGTCCGAAAGGACCGATGCCTGCCAGGGTTGCGGGACTGTTTGAAAGAGATACCGCGGCCCCGGAACACAAAGGGCTAAAGAAGGAACATGGATGGGTTTTAGTCAGTAAAAGTCTGACACTCCCTCCTGCTCAGCCCAGAGCGGGAGAAGTTATTTGATGATTTCCCATCGGAAAAGAAAAAAAAATTAAAAAAAAATAAAGGCCTCCTCCAACTGTCTCTATTTCTCTCTATCATTGGCTATTGTTCTCCATCCACCACCCGCTATGGCTTTTACTTCGTCCACCCATCTTCTTGGTGGCCTGCCGCGTTTCCGTTGCCTATGACTTGTGAAGCAGTGCACTAAAGATTGCGACCATTACCTCTGATGGTATGTCCACCAGTGGTGGAAGATGCGATAAATAGTTGCAATTACCACCATTGTCGACAGACCGGTGGGGGCAGACGGGAATAAACCATCCGAAGGAGTCTCTTCTCCATCATGCTCCTTTCCATAGCGTTTTGACAAGTTTCAAGTCTCTTATCATGGGCTTTATTGAGTGCCTAGACATATATAACAGGCAATACAGGGTGTAAGGGACAGCCCTTCGCAGACTAATGGGGTGAATTCAGTATATATATCATACTAAGATGACCGGTACAAGAAATTATTTCAGGGACGTTATGGGATTCCAATAAATTTGATTTGTTTTATTTCCTTATAGGAAATGTATCGGTACCGTGGCAAAATGTACGTAGCGAACGGCAAGCGCGACGACGAGTTCGATAAACTCTGTCGCTAGGTAGGAAGTAAACAGCTGATAGCTGATTTCACAAGTCGTTCTTCAGAATATTTCAAGATCCATTGTTTATTTTATTTTACCCGTATTATTTACATAAATGGAGCGCTGCGTACCTACAATGTAATTTTACACTGAAACAAAGGAATAGTAAAAAATAAATGAAATTTTTCCAGAAAAAAATCTGGTGGAATATGGTTCAAAATAAGGAGCTGCATGCACACTGTCAGTTTGCGGAGGGCTCTCTCTTACACCCTGTATACAAGTGTCGAAAAGTTAATGTATAATATGCATTTCCTATGCGTCCACTAATTTCTTTGGAGCCAAGGTCTATAGGCGAGATTGTTGACCTAGGTAGATATATTCGTCTGCATAATCGATTGTGTTATTGTTTACGCAATTACAGGTTCTTGGCGCCCGTTCACATGGCGTTAGTTTCTTCTGTGTTCATGATTAATCCTATCTTATCACTTTCTCTATCCAGATCAATTCAATTTTATTCACAAACAATTTACATTGTGTTTGAAATAACAAAAATAATAAATAATAATAAACGATTAATGATTAAAGTAAGACAACCAAAATTAACAATAAAAATTATTTTCTCACATCAAATTCAAACTAATAACAAAAAATAATTAACAAATTCATTCATTCAGCATAGATTGTAGTCGTTCTCTAGAATGCGATCATAATCAAGTCCTCCACAAATCTCAAGTGCGATAGGTTTTCGCCGTTAATTTACAACACACATTTCCCGCAGTCTAATTGCCTGAATACGCTGTGAACAATTTAGGTGACACTGGGTCGCCCTGACGTACCCCTCTCTCAATTCTTATTTCCTTACCTTCCTTTTCTAATTTGATTTCGGCTAAATTTGTCTAAGTATCATATATATACATTTACATATATATTCTACGCCTTGATTGTTATGGGCTTGCCAAATCTTCACATGTTCTAACGAGTCGAAGGCTTTGCTATAATCCAAAAAGCAGCAGTAGAAGGTTGTGTTGTATTCTCTGCCCTTTTCATCAGTTTTTTTTTAATAGTTTCATTTAATGTAAGTATTTTACGCTATATAAAGGACTAAAGGTACATAGCGTAAAATACTGACTGCATAAAATTATGCATTTCTTATTAATGTATCTTTATTTCGTTATGACTGAAGCTTAATCCCTTTAGTTTGGCAGCTGTCATTTTATTCAAGCTAGATTTTATGGATTCCACTGTAGGGCGAAGACTTCTATAACTTTTTAATTCTGTAGCAAATACCTCGCTTTCCTCTGTTATAGAGCACTTAAAGCCAGATCTATGTACTTATCTAACGATGCAGGCGCATTTTCAAAATAATAACCAATGGATAGGTAATTCCTTCCAAAATATTCAGATTTGTGATATAAAGTCTTGCATCCCGATTGCGTTACATACTTATGTAACGTATCTTATGTACTTATTACGTTACATACGTATGTAACGTAATCGGGCTCCAGGACTGCGCTAAATTATAAGATCACTTGAGTTTTTTGCTATATAGTCATTGGTTTTTTGCAACTTTAAATAAATCAATGTAAAAACTAAAAGACATAACAATGAAATATTCAGACATGTTGTACGAGTAGGTACCTAATTCCTAATCGTTATTACAAAAAATGTACTTGTAATGAATTTTAACTAAGTTAATCTAACCTTAGGCTCTGTTTATAGCCTTGGGCGATACTATTTGCGACGCGACGCGACTCTCGTCAAGCGACATGCGCTCTAGGCACTTGTTACAAGTCGCGTCGCGCTGACTCGTCATCGTCATCATTCTCCTGGCCTTATCCCAATTTATTTGGGGTAGTTGCAGCATGTCTTCTTCTGCCATACTTCTCTATTACTCGGCATCCCGTTATACACCTGTTTTCTAGCCATATCATTTCTTTGGTCTTCCTCTACTCTTAAAGCCATCCACATTCATACTCGAAACTTTCCTCAGGTCACGACATTTTCCTCATTCATTCGCATTACATGTCCATACCAAGATAACCGATTACCACACAACTTTTCAGTCACCGGCGCCATTTTCAGATTTGCTCCTATGTATTGATTTCTTACTTTATCCATTCGCGTTACATCCACATATCCCCCTTAGCATTCTCATCTCAGCCACATGCAATTGCCTTTCATTCGTCCCTTTTGTGGCCCAACATTCTGAGGCATAGAAGACAGAGGTGTATGTATGCTTTTAAAAATCTTCTTTCAGGTGTTTTAACACCAGTCGCCGTCGTAATACGCTTGTCGCTTGAGAGGGTAGCTCGTGCCCAAGCGATAAGTGTTTGTTTATATTTCGATACAAATGCACTACTCCAAGTAACAGCGGCAAAAGCTGGCAAGGTTAAAGGTGTATAATGTGTGATTTAAGGACCCTTCACGTACCAATCATTCTGTACATCAAACTATGAAACTTTACGCACAAATTATTGCTGGGAAACGACTTTTTTGGGTGAAAAATCACGGTTTACGGTAGGACTCAATGTAATGCACTCAAAACATTGTGCTGATGAATGCATTGAATAGTACAGGGATCATGGAGCTATTTAGCTATGCTAGCTAAAAAGGTTTGACATTAAAAACTTCTTTTATTTTTTAACTTATGAAAAATTAACTATTACCTCCAATATCTCCGTAACTAGAAGGTTACCAGGTATACTCCAGAACAAAAAAAATATCGCAATGACGGGGAGAACAAGTGGCTTTCGGCTTCGTTAAGGGTCTATTAACACCCGTAATAATTTCGTAGATGACTTTATGCAAACCTGCCCAATTAAAGTGACAATTCCGTAAACAGCGAAATTGGAGCAGGCCTCCGTTTCCATGAAGGTTTTCGCTACAGCTTCGCGACTGAATTGCAGCAGAAGTTATTGGTGTGGAAGCGCCCTAATTCCTATTTGAATTCTTAGCACGTTATTCTAACATTTAGGTTTTAAATAGTCTTTATTTTATAGTCTTTGTAAGATTGGAGATAAATAATACCTACGTTTTTTATTTTAAAACAAACGATTGTGTTATTAATTAAGACGAATGTGATTTGATACCTAATCGTTTTGTCTCAATAGGCACTCATGTACTCGCGAGTAGGAAAGTACATACTGTACATAGAGGAAAAGAGATCCAGCTGAGTTTCCATAGAGGAAACAGCTCTTTGGAAGGGGGCTTTACTATCGAAAAAAAAACATGGGGGAGGGGGGTTATACACAACATCAAAGCATTAAGGTGGATGCGCAATGGTAGCCCGCGAAATTTAAATTTTCTTACGTTTATTGCAATTTGCAGGTCAGTGTCAGGTTGTATGTTGATGAAAATATGAATCGCGCCAGTAACACGTATGGAGTTACAGAATTATAATCATTCAAATCATCAATACAACCCTCCAAGTTCATATAATCTCAAAGAGTGACTTTTTCATGAAATAGCTATTGAATGTGATTATATGAACTTGGAGAGCTGTATTTATGATTTGAATGATTATAATTTTGTAACTCCATACGTGTTACTGGCGCGATTCATATTTTCATCAACATACAACTTGACACTGACCTGCAAATTGCAATAAACTTGAGAAAAATTAAATTTCGCGGGCTACCCTTGCGCTTCCACCTTAACAGAAAAGTCACACACATTTGCAACTCTTCATGCACACTCCTACACACTCATTCACGCTGTACTCTTAGCAATGTTTTGTATAGCTATTAAATTGTAAATCCGTAATTGGCTGTAGGATTAGTTTATATAGTTTAAGACAAAATTGTAAAGAGCTGTGGATTTTGTGAATAATAAATAAATAAATAAAAGTCAATCAATTTTAGCAGGATTTAGGAGCGAACCTAGCGAAATGTTTAGCACCCACCCTGAATTTGACAGGTTTTTGTTTATTACTACAGAGTACAGACTAAATAACTAGCTTTTGCCGGCGCTTTCGCTCGAGTTAATTTATAAATTTGTTAATCAATTCGGGTTGTACTCTGTTATGTAATAATACGAAAGTTTGGATGAATGGATGTTTGCGACTCAATCACGCCAGACCGACTGAATGGATCTGGATGAAATTTGGCACAAAGATGGATTATTAGTTAGTAGATAGATTAGTTATTTTTCCCTCACACATACACATCATCCTAGTGGTTCATACACCACCCTGTATGAACCACTAGGATTACCACGATTACAACGATTACCACGTATCCAGTAGGTTAGTCAGTTATTAATACATTCTGAATACGTCGTAACCGTTTTAGCTTCTGTGACCCTTCCACCTTATACAGGATATGAACAGACCCTTCACGAAGCCGTCAACCAAGCATTCTGTACATCAAACTAAGTAACTTTACGCAAAAATTATTGCTGGGAAACGACTTTTTTTTTTGCGGTGAAAAATCTTTTTATGGTAGGACTCAATGTAACGCACTCATAGCATTGTGCTGATGGATGGATTGAATAGTACGGGGGTCGGGAGGTGTAAAAATATTACATAGAAACATTTATTTAAAAAAGAACTTTTGAAAAAGTTGGGTCTTTGACCCCCAATATCTCCGTAACTAGAATGTTCCCAGGTATGGTCTAGAACAAAAAAATATCGCAATGACGGGGAGAACAAGTGCCTTTCGGCTTCGTTAACGGTCTAGTTACACCTTTTTGTTGGAGTTAGTAGTTAAGGTGCATGCGCAAGGGTAGCCCGCGAAATTTAAATTTTCTTACGTTTATTGCAATTTGCAGGTCAGTGTCAGGTTGTATGTTGATGAAAATATGAATCGCGCCAGTAACACGTATGGAGTTACAGAATTATTATCATTGAAATCATCAATACAACCCTCCAAGTTCATATAATCTCAAAAAGTGACTTTTTCATGAAATATCTATTGAATGTGATTATATGAACTTCGAGAGCTGTATTGATGATTTGAATGATTATAATTCTGTAACTCCATAGGTATTACTGGCGCGATTTATATTTTCATCAACATACAACTTGACACTGACCTGCAAATTGCAATAAACTTGAGATAATTTAAATTTCGCGGGCTACCCTTACGCTTCCACCTTAAGGGTAGGTCGCTACTCGTGCCATGTTATGTCAGTCGCCAGCGCATCCAGTGACTACAAATTGTCTAATTTGATTTCATTCGATTTTGAACTTAACCCTCAACATTTTATGGTTTAAAATCATTTGGAGAAATTTGAGAGGTTGTGGTAAATTGAGTGCTGGCGACAGTACTTAGACTGAATACCGTCCCCAACCTAGTTCGGCCAAGGTTCTAATGATAACTGCAGTTATTTCCTTCCTAATAATTATCTTGCCCAGGAGAATGAACAAACCGAGAATAAATAGGCAACTATTTTTGCCAAGTTTTGTCAAAAACATACATTTAACAAGGAAATATTCTTATCGGACAGTTAGCATTGACCCAGTAACTGTGACATTACAGGTGATATAAATGTAATTTTATTGGCAAATATACTTTAAATCCTACGTTTAGTGAGTTTTTGTTAATCTGAAGAGATGAAAAGAGGAGGTCATGGCCTCTTGGACTCAGCGCTAAACGTACACTGAAAAAATAAACGCAGAGAAACGAGTTTTTTATTTTACTTAAAATAATTTTATTAATTACTAGCGGCCCGTCCCGGCTTCGCACGGGTGCCTATGTTACTCAAGGTGAATGTAGCTTTCTAATGGTGAACGAATTTTTGAAGTCGGCGCAGCAGTTTTTGAGTTTATTCATTACAAACATACCCACAAAATACAAATCTTTCCTATTTATAATATTATTGTAAAAAATGCGAAAGTTTGTTCATCTTTCGCGTATAGCACATGGACTAACCATATCCTCACAGTGCAATTATAGTTACCGACAGTGTTTAAACAGGAACCCTCATTACAAAAAAATATGTGATTCTTATTGAAAATGCGTGAGTGAGTGACAGCTGTGTGGGTTCCTACTTAGATTAGGTTTTTATTTTACCTTTTTTAGGGACACTGTGTACAGTCGATGGCGACGGCAATAGGGTACTCGTATATGAAAGAAATACAAAACTTTTCTTATTTCTTAAAAATGACTCCCAAGTAACACAGAAAGCATTCTAACAAACGAATAGCAGACTTGTGTAGAACTTAAGGTCCTTATAAACTCATAAATAAGTTCACCGAGCATCTTGACGCTTTATATTGGTATTTCAAAACCATTAGGATGCTTTACACTGTATAACGGTTGGATAATAGCATATCAAAATGCTTTTGAAAACCCTTTAGTTTTAGTGCAGCAAACCACAACGCAGCTGAACGGCTTTCAGCAGTTTTTAGTGCATTTGGAATTACAATAGCATTTTAAGTAGTAAATAAATGCTTAATGCCGTTTAACAGCACAAATATGAACCATTATAATGCCACGTAAATCCGCTATACAACTTTCAGCTGTTTTTAGTGCCTTAGGTTCTACAATAGCATTTTTAAGTAGTAAGATAATGCCTAATGCTGTTTAAAAGCTTAAACTTTTACCGTTATAATGCTCCGTAAAACCGATATACAGCGTTGAGCTGTCTTAAGTGCCCTTTGTTGTGTAATAGCACTTTTGAGTGTTAAGTAAAAGCCTAGTATTGTTGAACAGCATAAACGTGAATCAATGTAATGCTTGCGTTTTTTAAGATCAACTTAGCTGTGTGGTACAGCTAGCAGCTCTTTAATCAAATATACGTGAGTTATTGTAATGCGTAAAACTGTTTATACATTCATTTTACTGTAATCGTAGAACCTTTTGTCGGACATATTGGGGAAAAGCACATATTAAATGATCAATAAAACAACAGCAATTTTTATGGTTGATTTTTATTTTCATTACTTCTTGATTTTGAACTATTGTCGTCCAGGGTGCAAACGTGCCTGTGTCATTCGCGTCTGTGTCTGAATGTTCTTCCATAATTGATAATTCAGCTTCGGCAAGCTCATATGTTCAAATATTGTTCATTTTAAAATAGCACTCCTATAATGTCCATTCTTTTTATCGGGCTTGGATTGCTCATCTTTCATTAATTTGTACTGTGTCTTTTTAGGCGGCCACCACAATTTACCATTTTCTTCCCACAGAGACTATCTCGTATTGTTTTTCCTTTCTCTCTATCGTCTGTTCCATTTTGTACGGCATTGTATGGTTGGTATAAAAATCACTGAAAATAAGAAAACAATATTTTTTTAAAGCATCACCCATAAAAATATATTATTGCGTTTTCTGAAAAGTTTGGCCATTTTAAAGTGTACAGGTATATTTGATGGCTACTGTACCTGACTACGTACTACACTACACCGGGTATGAAATAAATAACGGTCCTGTCTATAAAATAGTTACGGAAAAATTAATCTTAATGACGCCTTTTTATCAACTTGGCAAACGAATCAAATTGTATAAATTCTGAAATGGGTTTTATTGTTTTGCTCAAGGATCCCCAAAATTGCGTTCAAGTAATGGCACTACTTCAGTCTACATCAAAACTACTGGTATACCGGTGAACCCATATAGACCTACTTTATAGACAATGCCACTACAGTGGTTCATCAAAAGCCTTCTATTGCCTCTGGCTTAATAATGGTTCACGTGTGAGTATTTATACAGCTGGCAGCATTAATTAGCCTTGTTAAAGGCTCACCAGGCTGCTATACCCCGACACCATTTTGTAAATATTTTATAACCAAAAAAATTATCATTCGGACCTATTTATGAAAGCAAAAGATCTGTAACATAATGATATAACTTGATTTAATACTGCCCAACCAATACTATTATTTTAATTAAGCAAAATTCGTTCTATACTAGGAATACAAAATTGTTTTGATGATTTCACACATATTTTAATATGACATTTTCTACCAAAACCACAAAATATCGAAGGCGCGTGAAAATTTTCAATGAAACTTTAATAGACATTTACAGTAAACCACTACTACATTGCGAATAATATTTGAAGGCATGAAGTAACAAAAGAGTCAAAAACTTACCCAGTAAATTTGTTTTGATGCAAACAAATATGGTGGCACTCACTCAGTTTTGACAGTCTTCGTCCATATTATATTCCACGTTAATTGTATTATGACATTTGTGCCGTGGTATTAGAGATGTTTTTGCAATGATGTAGGGTTTATTTAAGTTCTAACTGTGAACACATAAAAAGCTCCAATCATTCTTTTACTACATTCAAATGCTAGTCTAATGCTTTTATAATGCAAACAACATCTTCATTATCAATAATATTGCTAGTATAATGCTTCTGTAATGCGATTGGTACGTTCTTTGGCCACAATAATGCTAATATAATGCGCCTGTAATGCAACTAAACAACTATTGTGAACATATTTAGGATCTAAAGCCGTATAATTTGTGCCCAAATAAGCATTACAGTAGCCGTATAAACGTTTGTAATGCTACTATAGAACTAACTCAAAATGCGAAAACGATACAGAAATGCTGTAAGTCGGCCGTTATACTGCTTTGATGTGTTACTTGGGTTGTATTGGCCCATAAAAACATTGCGGTACACTTGTTTAATTCTCTAATACAACACTTATTTTACAATTTAATATTTTATGTAGCGTGTTTTTGGTGAAACGGAACGCAAGCACAAAACGCATCGATTCCGGTAGTGACGTCAAATGCTATGTGTCAAAGAAACACTTTTAGTTGAAAAGTACTTAAATCATTTAGATTTTACTATAATATTGTTATTGCAATTTTTGCTTTAATAAAGCACTTACAATATAGTAAAACTATTCTATTAAGGGCAAACAATTAGATTTAAACAAGGCATAGTGACATCAAATGAATGGCCGCGACAGTCATGGACGTTTGAACTGTCGTAGAAAATTGTAGGAGTTTAATGTTTTTTTTGTGCCACAAGCAGTAGTTTAAATTAACTTTTAATTATTTTCTTGGGTTGATACTACTGCATTTTATTGAATTAAGTGAAAAAAAAAATTACATGCGTATTCCCTATTGGCAGCCGGCCTGTGACGCGGGCGCCGCTTACAGAGCGGGCTTGTGAGCCGCGCGGGTGCTCTACCTACCCACCACTGTTACACGATACACTAGTAATGAGAGGGAATGGCGTCACGCGGCTAACAGCTGATAGGTCACAGGCGCGCGCGCGTGAATTTCATACGGCTGTTGTGTTATAGTTGTGATAAAATGTATGTGTATAAAAAAAAGTTAGTTTGGGAAATTTGTTTGATATCATGAGTACAATCACGAGTTTAAGTATCGGTTATTAACAGTCACCCTATTTATAAGAAGGTTAACAACACTTTCATAAATTCCTCTCACATTACTTCTCCGACATACCAATAAAATCTTCGTCCATCCATCCGCAAACAGATCGTCTGTTGGATTAGAATCCAAGAGATCATAAAGCGCGGCCAGAGTGTGAGGAATTGGCGACTTAGCCCGTGCAACAGCACGACATGGAGGCATGGCAAACAGCTTGCTTGCATTGGTACTGTTGTAAAGTTACCGGCTCCTGCTTTGCACGGTATCTATTTAAGCCTTCACAATGCGTCAAGTTTTCTTTATTACATACTAGCTTTGGTCCGCAGCTTCGCTCTCCTTATACTAGACTTTCTATAATAAGAAAATTCAAAGACAATTCGAAAGACACGTGGCGCCATCTATAATCATAAGAACGTTATTGTTGATCGGTGGGACACTTGATATCCCATCACAGGAGTTGATGGACGCTTCTAAAAGTGCCAAACTCGTTGCCAAAGAGGCTGACTTTGACTCAATTTGAATTGTCATCGACTAGCTTGTACAGCAGAAGAGCTTATTAGTACTAAGTATTAGTAGCTATGTGCAAATGACTGGACGAGGTTAGTTCGAAGCGGTTTTGGTCGCATCTCTGTTTGTTCTGTATTTAGATAAAGATTATTTTAAGTGATCTCGTGAGGTTAGTTGACGTTTTCTTTTTGGCAGTTTAGTAATGCCCGACCATAAACGTATACGTTGTCAGGTGAAAATAAAAAAATGCCGGTTGCCAGATGCCAGTTGACAGAGCTGATTTTACGGGCAGCTCTTGAGTTGTGTTGTGATGATCGGGTTCTTCATTTAAACTAGGTTTTTCAGCATACAATTACTAATTTAATATTCTATTATGTATAATACTCGTAACAGGTAAAAAGAAATGGTGAAGTGACGTTTAAACAGACGTGGTCTCACGTCGGAGTTTTTTGGTGAAAAAACAAAGAGGTTGAAACAATTACAGAAGTTAGGCAAAGTAACATCAATCAAACCCGTTTATTGAGGCTTGATGGCCCGTCGTCCAACAAGAAGACTTAAAGATGACACACTCTACACCAAGTCTGAATAATCACCGGGTACGCCAACCACGTCGAGCACGGCAGCACACATCGCAGCTCCAGCCCGACCGCTTGCGCACCGCGCGGCAAGCGATCGCTGGAATCGTTTATTAGGAACATTTTATTATTTATTTAACCCCTTTCAATAACTATTTTTCATGAAATAAGTTTAATTGAATTTAACGGGGCTACTCTGGCGCTTTCACCTTAATTCTGCTGATACCCTGGTGCGTGCTGTCCACGATGTGTTGTGACCACAGATGTAATAGATTTCAATAACTAAAATTCAAATAGCGCCATCTCTTATTTTTTTCGAACACTATTTAACCGTAAAGCTCACCAGCATATTTTGCTATTGAATCATAGATGGCGCTGTATAATAGAAACGGCTACTCTATACTAGATGGCAGCACTGGTAGCAACGAAGAGAAAAATTATCCCGCGTCAGTCACGGACGTTTGAACTTTGAACTGTCGTAGAAAATTCTACTATATTATTTATACTGTGAACATAGTAAGCATGCAGGGATATAATTATTGCACGTTAAAGCTTCGGATATTTAGTTAACATTACACATTTGGTACGTCTAACATTTCTTTCTACAATAACTAACTCTAGTTATTGTATTTCATCTGAAAAATTTAAATTTAAGAGAAAACTCACTAACTCCGGTAGAAAATTCACAAATCTACAACTAATTCTGAAAAATTTTAGTGAACAACTAAGTTTATATTTTTTACATTTCTCAAATATTAGAAGTTTTACACATGTTGAAGCATTCATGTTCTTAGGAAACATTATTATAGTATCGTCAAACTAAAGCTATTATGAATAACATAAAGATTGTAATGACAAGCCGAAGATAAGAATATTCATATTTTGAAAAACTTTAACTCTCGAATATCTCAAAACAAAGTTTTTCGAGGTAATGATGTTTCGCTCGATGAGGAGCTCGTGGAAAAATAATAACAGCCGCGAGCTGCTCGGGTCGATCTTTAGGTTAAGCCGCGCTTGCCTAGGTTGGTCTGTGGATGGGTGACCGCCCATTTCATACCGAGTTTCCTCCGTGCCTCGGAAAGCACGTTAAGCAGTTGGTCCCAGCTGTCACTTGTAGATCTTTGACAGTCATTACAGGTAGTCAGTGGTCCAAAAAGTCCGACAACCAGTCATACCAAGGGGTATCGTATTACACAGTACTAACTGGATTGTGGAGGTCAGATAGGCAGTCGCTCCATGTAAAATACTGGTGTTCAGCTGCATCCGGTCAGACTGGAAGCCGACCCTAACATAGTTGGCAAAAGGCTATACAGCGTGTAACAGAAAGGGTATAATCATATGGAATACTGTGGTACGGACCATCAAACTGAACAACTTTCTCTATGGGACCACCATCGAAATCGTAAAAAAATAATCAGCTGTCCCATACATTTGGGTCGAGTAGGTATTGAAATTGTGTATAGTATACACAATTTCAATACCTACTCGACCCAAATTCCGAGGCACGGAGGAAACTCGGTATGAAATGGGCGGTCACCCATCCACAGACCAACCTAGGCAAGCGCGGCTTAACCTAAAGATCGACCCGAGCAGCTCGCGGCTGTTATTATTTTTCCACGAGCTCCTCATCGAGCGAAACATCATTACCTCGAAAAACTTTGTTTTGAGATATTCGAGAGTTAAAGTTTTTCAAAATATGAATATTCTTATCTTCGGCTTGTCATTACAATCTTTATGTTATTCATAATAGCTTTAGTTTGACGATACTATAATAATGTTTCCTAAGAACATGAATGCTTCAACATGTGTAAAACTTCTAATATTTGAGAAATGTAAAAAATATAAACTTAGTTGTTCACTAAAATTTTTCAGAATTAGTTGTAGATTTGTGAATTTTCTACCGGAGTTAGTGAGTTTTCTCTTAAATTTAAATTTTTCAGATGAAATACAATAACTAGAGTTAGTTATTGTAGAAAGAAATGTTAGACGTACCAAATGTGTAATGTTAACTAAATATCCGAAGCTTTAACGTGCAATAATTATATCCCTGCATGCTTACTATGTTCACAGTATAAATAATATAGTAGAATTTTCTACGACAGTTCAAAGTTCAAACGTCCGTGACTGACGCGGGATAATTTTTCTCTTCGTTGCTACCAGTGCTGCCATCTAGTATAGAGTAGCCGTTTCTATTATACAGCGCCATCTATGATTCAATAGCAAAATATGCTGGTGAGCTTTACGGTTAAATAGTGTTCGAAAAAAATAAGAGATGGCGCTATTTGAATTTTAGTTATTGAAATCTATTACATCTGTGGTCACAACACATCGTGGACAGCACGCACCAGGGTATCAGCAGAATTAAGGTGAAAGCGCCAGAGTAGCCCCGTTAAATTCAATTAAACTTATTTCATGAAAAATAGTTATTGAAAGGGGTTAAATAAATAATAAAATGTTCCTAATAAACGATTCCAGCGATCGCTTGCCGCGCGGTGCGCAAGCGGTCGGGCTGGAGCTGCGATGTGTGCTGCCGTGCTCGACGTGGTTGGCGTACCCGGTGATTATTCAGACTTGGTGTAGAGTGTGTCATCTTTAAGTCTTCTTGTTGGACGACGGGCTATCAAGCCTCAATAAACGGGTTTGATTGATGTTACTTTGCCTAACTTCTGTAATTGTTTCAACCTCTTTGTTTTTTCACCAAAAAACTCCGACGTGAGACCACGTCTGTTTAAACGTCACTTCACCATTTCTTTTTACCTGTTACGAGTATTATACATAATAGAATATTAAATTAGTAATTGTATGCTGAAAAACCTAGTTTAAATGAAGAACCCGATCATCACAACACAACTCAAGAGCTGCCCGTAAAATCAGCTCTGTCAACTGGCATCTGGCAACCGGCATTTTTTTATTTTCACCTGACAACGTATACGTTTATGGTCGGGCATTACTAAACTGCCAAAAAGAAAACGTCAACTAACCTCACGAGATCACTTAAAATAATCTTTATCTAAATACAGAACAAACAGAGATGCGACCAAAACCGCTTCGAACTAACCTCGTCCAGTCATTTGCACATAGCTACTAATACTTAGTACTAATAAGCTCTTCTGCTGTACAAGCTAGTCGATGACAATTCAAATTGAGTCAAAGTCAGCCTCTTTGGCAACGAGTTTGGCACTTTTAGAAGCGTCCATCAACTCCTGTGATGGGATATCAAGTGTCCCACCGATCAACAATAACGTTCTTATGATTATAGATGGCGCCACGTGTCTTTCGAATTGTCTTTGAATTTTCTTATTATAGAAAGTCTAGTATAAGGAGAGCGAAGCTGCGGACCAAAGCTAGTATGTAATAAAGAAAACTTGACGCATTGTGAAGGCTTAAATAGATACCGTGCAAAGCAGGAGCCGGTAACTTTACAACAGTACCAATGCAAGCAAGCTGTTTGCCATGCCTCCATGTCGTGCTGTTGCACGGGCTAAGTCGCCAATTCCTCACACTCTGGCCGCGCTTTATGATCTCTTGGATTCTAATCCAACAGACGATCTGTTTGCGGATGGATGGACGAAGATTTTATTGGTATGTCGGAGAAGTAATGTGAGAGGAATTTATGAAAGTGTTGTTAACCTTCTTATAAATAGGGTGACTGTTAATAACCGATACTTAAACTCGTGATTGTACTCATGATATCAAACAAATTTCCCAAACTAACTTTTTTTTATACACATACATTTTATCACAACTATAACACAACAGCCGTATGAAATTCACGCGCGCGCGCCTGTGACCTATCAGCTGTTAGCCGCGTGACGGCATTCCCTCTCATTACTAGTGTATCGTGTAACAGTGGTGGGTAGGTAGAGCACCCGCGCGGCTCACAAGCCCGCTCTGTAAGCGGCGCCCGCGTCACAGGCCGGCTGCCAATAGGGAATACGCATGTAATTTTTTTTTTCACTTAATTCAATAAAATGCAGTAGTATCAACCCAAGAAAATAATTAAAAGTTAATTTAAACTACTGCTTGTGGCACAAAAAAAACATTAAACTCCTACAATTTTCTACGACAGTTCAAACGTCCATGACTGTCGCGGCCATTCATTTGATGTCACTATGCCTTGTTTAAATCTAATTGTTTGCCCTTAATAGAATAGTTTTACTATATTGTAAGTGCTTTATTAAAGCAAAAATTGCAATAACAATATTATAGTAAAATCTAAATGATTTAAGTACTTTTCAACTAAAAGTGTTTCTTTCAATTTGGGTCGAGTAGGTATTGAAATTGTGTATACTATACACAATTTCAATACCTACTCGACCCAAATGTATGGGACAGCTGATTATTTTTTTACGATTTCGATGGTGGTCCCATAGAGAAAGTTGTTCAGTTTGATGGTCCGTACCACAGTATTCCATATGATTATACCCTTTCTGTTACACGCTGTATAGGCAGACGTTGATGACTTTTTTGGACGATTTATACAATGACTTTCAAAACAGAAATGACAAGTATAGGTACAGACGCCAGCACATCGAGCTCAGTACTCCAAACTGTTCCAATTTCCCCAATCATCCTTGAATCTAATCCTTTCGCGATAAAAATGAATATCTATTGAAGAAATTTGACAGATTGTAGTAGGTAGCTAGATGCTAGATGCGCTGGCGTTTGTACATAAGCTTTTCGGTAGCTGATGTCTATCCAACATATTTTTATTTAACATAGGTATTTAGCACCTTTACTGCTGATCAGAATGTCATCTAAGTCCGTATTACAAGGGGACCTAAAAGATAAAGATAAAGATCATTTTATTTGTCAAAACATGCGTATACATGCAAATTAAGCATGTAGGATGATACTATATTAATATTTCGTACGGTACATGTTTCACCCTAAGGCGTACAAATTTATAAAGTTTACAAAATAAAAAATAATAATTCCAAAATAAAATCCAAATTACTACAGGCACAGTCAATCCAAGTATAACATAATAGTCAGTAATAAACATTGTTATTTCAGTAAATTAAATTATTCATAAAATGTCACAAAAATTAATTTAAAACTAAGGATCAATTCGGTAAGATGTCAAATAGTGTCATTCAAAAAGTCATTTATATTATAATAACACTTGTCTGTTAACAAATCTCTAATCTTTTTTTTAAACAAATTTAACGGCAATGCTTTTTAAGACTTTGGTATATTATTATAAATTTTAGGAGCCATACAGAAAACGCTTTTTCCCATTAATGCAGTTTTTGACGCATGCGAACACAGTTGATTATTGTCACGTCTGTTACGGGGGAAGGTTTCAGCTAGTCGTGGAAACAAAAATGGATTTACCCTAACAAATACCGCAATTTCGAAAATATACAGAGATGGTAGAGTTAATAATTTGTGTTTTTTAAATAATGGCATACAGCTGTCGGTCGACTTCAAATTGAACATAGCACGAATGCATCTCTTTTGGGCCTTGAACGCTATTTCTTTATCTGTGGAATTCCCCCAAAATATAATACCATAGCGCAATAACGATGCTACTTGGCCATGGTAAGCTACTACTAAGGCATCAGTGTTTATTTCTGGGGCCAGTTTATATAAGGCATACGCAGAGGAGCTCAGCCGTTTACTTAGGTATTCGATGTGTGCCTTCCAGTTCAATTTAGCGTCAATAATAATTCCTAAAAATTTTGTAGTGTCGACTTTATTTAGTACAGTGTCCTTGTAAATTGCGTTAAAGTCAAATACAGCCTGGGTCCGTTGCCTAAAATGCATAATAGTTGTCTTATCTAGATTAATTCTTAGGTTGTTCCTGTCTAACCATGATATTATTGATGTCAAAGATTCGTTTATGTCACTTTCATATATATAAAATACCATAAAATGGCCGCTATAACACAATTATAATAGGATAATAATATGAATTAGGTTATCAACATTCATATTACAGTCCTTTAGTTATCCCTGAAAAAAATATTTTTTTATTTTTCATACTTATTCCACAAAAAAAAAAAATGCCTGTATCGGGTCCAAGCTACCGGCGGTCAGGGCTCCAGAGAGAGGTACCTCCTAACAATACGAGCCGTGTCCAGGAGTACCGCTTTCTGAATCAAGCCCTTGATCCAGCTGCATAATTAAAGCCTCCTCAGGTATTGATCGAGGCTCTTAGCAATTACCTCAGCCATGGGCTGATACGACTATCTAAAAATTCATATTATTATTGCGGGCATCCGCTGGATGCGAGACGCACGGGACCGGTCAATGAGGTGCCACTTGGGGGAGGCCTATGTCCAGCAGTGGACGTCTTTCGGCTGAAATGGTGATGACGTTAAAATGATCATAGACGCACTTTAGTATTATGAATTGTCAATAGCGATGGGTCGATTTTTGTAAGTGGTAAGCCGGAGTACATATCTTTAATGTGATTATATTATTTGTCTGTAGAACACTGTCGTGCCATTTTTCAAAGGGAATCCGGTAGGAATCGAGTATTATGGAACCTTCGCCACTGGAATTGTCAATTTGTGGCCATTTTACGATTTGTAACGTACCTAATTCATATTATGTATTATCCTATCTGATAAAGTGGCCATTCTAGGCCACCTGAACGTCACAAGCCTCAAGCATATCAAATTATAAATTAAAAAAATATATATGTATATATTGTCAGGCATCAAGGCCCATTATGGGTGTTAGGATTACATCTAACTTAAAAACTATATTAGTAACATGCAGGAACACAAAAAGAAAATCACAATCACGGGACGGTTTAAAGATTCTAGTTATTTGATTGGTTGAAAGTAACTTTAAGTAATGCTTGAGTCTTCAGTGAAGTTATAGGTAAGTACTCGTTTATTCAAGCCCTCTGAACTTCAAGTTTGAAAAAGCCAACAGGCATTGAACAAGCGTGGTGGTCAAAATACTCGCCCCTTCTCTGTCTGTCTGTGTTCGCCAGCGAAAAATTCACGTAGGTAGATTCAGCGCTATGACAAAGAAAATCACCCAAAAACTCTCTCTTTGTTCCCATAAAACAAAACACCATATTATATCCAAACCATATATTCGCAGACACAAACAAACGTTTACAACAGTAGTTAACACGGAACATCATCGAGCGCTTATTTATTTAAATTATTTATTGGTCGCCATTTTTTGTCGCATTATACCAGATCATAATACGTATTTATTTATCTCCCACCACTCTAAAACATACCTTATTTCATTTGTCATAAAGACGCTATTTACTTACCTGAATTCGGCTATTGAAGAGATTTAGATATGATTCAAAAGAAAATGAACTGTATATTAGGGACAGTAGGTTGAAATTCAATTGAACGTAGAGGATAATGAAATAACCTCCCCTCACAAAGAGGCGTGGTCCTCAACAGCGGACTGACACCGCACTGACATCAGTACACAACCAACATTCGGACGTTCCAAATACAAAAAATCGAAAACCGCGCAGTGGCCAGTGTTTTAGTGTAGTGATGGAATCGGAAATCAGCAAAATGCAGACGAAGCTACCTTCGAAGAATTTCTCGATCGAATCGATTGTCGGTCTCAACGAACGACGATCGCCCGAAATCGATATTGAAAACAGCATTTCTCAAGACTATTCAGCAACTAATGAGCATTCAGAAGACGAAGAACTCAAAGTAAGAAATGCGAAAATGGGATACTATTTTCAACAGAATCGAGTTCCGAATTTCCCGTTTTTCATGAGTTACGATAAGAGAATGGGAGGGTTCCAGAGTGAACAGGGAGGGCAGCAAGAGGAACTGAAGCGATCGAGTCCTGGGAGCGTGAGGAGTGAGGTGGATAGTGATGGCGTTGATGATAGACCTCATGGTAAGGTTTTTTCTAAATTTTTCTTTTTCAAAAATGTGTAGTTTCATTAATGAACAATGCAAGCAGGTAGACTGACTTTCCGTCGGGTGACGTAATTTTATGTAGTCTATTTATTAAAATAATAAAAAAATATTCAAAAAAAAAGAAAGAACGTTTACAGTTTTTTCTTAGATCTATAACGTCAAGTTCACCATGATTCTCATGTTCATTATGAGTGATCTAAGTTCTGATTCTGATTAATTAAAGGGTAATCTTTCCCATACAAAGTTTTAATAAGCAAGAATAATTTGTGATTTAAATTTGAAACAAAGAATATTAAAATTGCTTGCGTCATATTATACTCTAGCTAGCGACCCGTCCCGGCTTCGCACGGGTGCAATGTGTACATATAAACCTTCCTCTTGAATCACTCTATCTATTAAAAAAACCGCATCAAAATCCGTTGCGTAGTTTCAAAGATTTAAGCATACAAAGGGACATAGGGACAGAGAAAGCGACTTTGTTTTATACTATGTAGTGATAGTGATAATAGTACTTATAGTTAAAAAAGTAAAGCCAAATTTGAAGTGAAAATATAAATAAAAGAAGGTTAACAACACTTTCATAAATTCCTGTCACACTCACAGTACTTCTGACATACCAATAAAATCTTCGTCCATCCATCCGCAATATGAAGCTGAAGGACGTACCTTCCAGGTTTTACAGACCAGTCGCAAGAAAAAAAAACGTAGGTATGAAACTGCCAAAGCCTACATTGGTAATTTTAAAAAGTTTCACTCAATAGGTTTGCAATACACTGGGATTATCAGAATTATTATAAATTATCCACATAATATGGTTTGTTTAATGTTTCTGTAATGATTTTAATGTATTTAACCGATTTCAAAAAGGAGGATGTTCTCAATTCGTTGGAACCTTTTTTTTTCAACACACTTCCACGAAAACTGGCTCTTATCGCACTACGATTAGACTCAACGTGCAATGTATTTCACACTCGTGTTTTTTTTCATTTATCATAATAAGTGCGGGAATAAAAAAAAACATATACTTATACTAAGTCCAAATTCGTTCAAGTCGGCGGGTTTTTTTTTTTAAATCTTGACAAAGAGATGTTGGGCGTCTTTACGGCGTAAATATTTTTTGAATATTTAAATTGTGTTGATAAATAGAATATCAATATCACTGCATACATTATTATTAAAAAAAAAATATAATAGCAGTGGTGTGACCGTCGGACTGCCAAGTCATAGGTCTCGAGTTCGAACCCAAGGTACGCACCTCTCCTGCCAGGGTTGCGGGACTGTTCGAAAGAGATACCGCGGCCCTGGAACACAAAGGGCAAAGGAAGGAACATGGATGGGTTTAAAAGTCTGACATTCCCTCCTGCTCAGCCCAGAGCGGGAGGGGTTATTTGATGATTTCCCATATGTAAAAAAAAAAAAAAAGGTACGCACCTCTGATTTTCGGATTCATGTGCGTATTGCAAAATTATCACTTGCTCCGGTTAGGCAATAACCACACGATAAAGAAGAAGAAAGAAAGAAAGAATTATAAAAAAATATATTCTGAAACGACAGTTTTTGTGTAATTTGGTTGAATTAGGTATGACAATAATTGTTGGAAGTGTCGGAAAAAGTCAAGCCGCATAATCCCTTTGAGATATAACAAAACAATGCATGGTGGGATATTCTTCTTTAATAGATCTACCAAACAGTCGGCGATGGCATAATCTCTAATAAAATAATAATCTCTAATAATCATAATCATATCTTTTAAGGATAATTTAGGACTAACTTAGACGGGTACAGTATTAATCCTTATCAACATAAATACGTTAGTTACCTTAAAAATTTCATACATATTATTATAATCGTGAACACCACATCATTTAAATTAATATCTTAGATGTTATCGCAAAAAACGAACGCGCGCGAAAATAAATTAAGTCGGTATACTTTTATTAACAAATTAAGATTTATTTGTGTTCTAAATTCTAAAAATATATTTTAATTTTCTATTTTTCATAATAGGTTGTTTAGCGACTTCATACCTTTGCTTCTCCGTCAAACAGGCGAAAAAAAAGCACGAAAAAAAAGCAAATTAAATCACATACTTTCCTAATAATTCATGACAAAATTATTTCTTCAATAATTTATTTCTTCGAAAGCTTATTGAAAAACGTCGTTTTATACACGTGGGCATTTGTTACACTGCAATTCTCGGCTTCTTAGCCAGCTCGCCTGCGATTCGAGCGTGAATTCCGCCTCGACTGCAATAACAAAGTTTGCTCACTTATGTCAAAATGTACTATGTATTTACATAGCAAATGTGTTTTTCGCTACCTTTATTATAAAGTTAATGAGATCTTGTAATTGCTTTAATAGTTACCTAAAGATTTTTTATAGCCCTAAAAACTGTACCTACCTTTATTTAAATTACCAAACAGGCCATTCCAAAATATCTTTACTACTTTTTTTACATTTTCCGAACCTTACCAGCCAATAAAATAATAACTTTGTATAGCGGTAAATGGCTAATGACGGTAAATTGGTAATTACTGTGACACAAAGTGACCGACAATGTTTGCCGCCCGACGCCGCCCGCTCTTTCCTATGATCTTTTACAATGCAACTGTAAAATGGCTAGTAACTGTTTTTTTTTTTCGATAACGTTGTATTTTGTTTAGAAATTACTAAAAGGCATATTAGCGAAGGTTTTATTTGAGGATAGCAAAAAAATAGGGAAGCTAACGGTACTTTAGCGGCATAAAACTAATTTGAATGTTCACAATGTCTTTGAAGATTAGTCCTTGTGATTGGGGCAATAACATCTAATTTCGTTGGCCAATAAAACAATCGAACAACTCAGAATAAGATGGACATGAAACTCACCAAATAAACGAGTTATGTTTCGAACGTATTTTCTTCAACTTTGAAAACCCGACGCGCTTTTTTTTCCGTCCGCCGCGTCGCCATCTTATGAAAAAAAAAATCCGACGGCAAACAGAAACAGTACCTTTCCACTAAAATAAGAGTCAACTTACCAAAGCATAAAAAAAAATAAAAGACAAATTGTAAACACGACAATAATCGAAACCAAAACGAAAAAGGTATTATTAGTACGTTTTTCGTCATCATTTCTTAACAATCCCTCTAATACGTAGAGAAAATAAAGCATAAAAAAAAAAACGATTTTGTCTAACTGCTCCTACAAAAATCGTTGCATCAATAAGTTTTACTCATCACTACTAATAATGATCCTTCTAATTCATAGACTAATCTTCACTAATCCACAAATGATGTATTAATCTCAAAACATCTGAATTGTCAACTAATATTTACATAATAAAAACTCAATTGGGCATCAGATTGTTTACAAAATAAAGCTATTACAGAAAAGGGGACAAAAAAGGGGTCCCATTTGTTGCGATGCCGACAGTCTGACACCCCGGTGGGTTTTTTTTATGGGTGAATGTTGGAGATGGTGTTTTGTTTTGATTGATTTCGTATTTAGTAGGGATGTTTTGATTATTTATTTTGATTTTATTGAGTTACATTTTTATAATCAGAAGCTAAAAATGGGATTACTGTAAAATTATTGTAATACTAGGTAAATCTTTGTTTCTTTTTTGCAGAAAGAAAAGCAAATTATTTTTTTCGTTTTAATTGAAGACCATATTTAACCCCCGACACAAAAAGAGGGGCGGGCGTTATAAGTTTGACCGCTATGTGTGTGTGTGTCTGTCTCTGGCACCGTCTGTCTTAGCTCATAAACGAGTGAACCGATTTGAATGCAGTTTATTTTATTTGAAAGCTAGTTTCTTGGCGATGGTTCTTAGATATGTTTAATCAAAATCGGTGTAGCCATTTACTAGATAATTATAGGGGATGAAAGTAGGTATGAAAAATCGAATATTTTCAAATATACCCAACTGGGATATCAAATGAAAGCGCTTGATGTGTGTAATACAATTATATTACATGTTTTATCAAAATAGGTGCAGCCATTTTACTGTTGGCGCAGTTGGGCCGCGTTAAAAAGGCCTGCCATGGAATTTATTTTTATGAAGATATGATTGCGGTACAATTTATCATGTTCACGTGAACGACACGATTTTTGTTTAAAAAAAAGAAAAGTGCTGTTAACTTCAGTGACATGATTAATGGTCGGGGTTTTCAGCAAGTTACCTTCGATCATATACGTAAATTGGTTAGGTACTCATGTATAATTAGCGAGATCTTGTTATTGCCATATCATGGATCGTTATTTTACAATTCACAACACATTTACTAAGAAAAACACAATAGTACAACCTTCTAGGCCAAAATTAAACTTTCATGCTTTAATTTTGAAAAATCATCGGTAGACCAGTAGCAATTTAAACAAAACAGCTACTGTTCAAAGAAAAATAAGCCTTTTGTCTATGGCACTGTCACAGCGTGATGGCTGTCAAAATTGCCGCCAAAACGCAGCGAGGCATTTGTAAAGAGTTGGTTCTCTTTTGTGCATGTTGGCACAATAATGTATTGTCTTTGCTCAATTATGGAGTGGCGTATTGTGACCGCACTGAAAGTCGAGAATTTCTCTTTTATTGCTGTCGCTAAAGCCTTGTCATTGCTATTAACGTTTGGTTTTACTGCTTCCACATTTTTGGTGAATACGTAATGGTTCTAAGAATAGTTGCTTGCTCGATATGGTCAGTTAATTTGGTACAGCTTTTCGTTATTTTTAAGTTTTTGTGATGACACTTTGTTAGGTACAGTTTGTTATTCCATTGAATCATGAATCATGAAGGTTAGACTTTACAATTGATTAAAGTTACTACTTATTCTCAAATGCACAAGAGACTACGAAGAATTTACTCTGAAGCAACTGGCATGGTTTTGACCGCATCGTCAATCAGGTTTTAAACGTATCTAACACGTCAAAAAACTGTATTTTCTGCTTCTTTCGTAGATGAACGATTGATAGTGCCCGAAATAGACGGTGACATTTTCCATTTTTCAGTCTAAAAAAAATCGTTAAATTTTTGTACAAATTTTTGCTGCTTTTTACAATTATTTTCTTTAATAATGAAATAACGAAAACAAAAATTAATAGCATTGCAGCATAAATTCAATGTATCTGCAATTAGCGTAAATTTAACAACTTGCTCAAATAAAAGATAATAATCCCCATATTTCATACTAAAAGGCAATAACCCTTATATGTTATATCGTAAACCATTCACAAAGCCAGCCACACAGAAGATTTGTTAAAGTAGGTTTCAAACTAAAGCGAAATCTCCTAGTTATAAACCTCCTTGCTCAAATTTCCACAGCTTCCCATAAACTAAACTCTATCCAAGTAGACTAGCACTGATCCAGTGCTCACTGAAGCCCATACATCACAAAACTAGCTGGTTCCGTATTAATAACCTGGTTCGCAGTAATAAGGGTTCATGATGTTCAGTGCTCGCTGTTATGGAAGATGAGCGCGCATGATTAAAAGTTTAGGGTGGGGGTGTAGCAGGAGGAAAGTCGAATGGAATTTTGGGAGTTGGTGTTAAAATTGGTTGGGGAAAAAGTTAAAAGGAATTGCTTAAGATATAATTAAGGCATAATAGAGTTATTGTCTATAAATAAGTATGTTTTATTCAGAAATTAGTATAAATATGTTTAAAAAGATTCTTCATATCTATTTTAGTATAATTTCTCCTTAAATATATTGTAATTTGAGGTGTGCTACAGAATTTACACATTTTAGTAGCAATTGATGAAAATCGGTTCTTATGTATTTTGTTTATAAAGTTAAGAACTAAAATCATAAATTCTATTTACCTATCAAAGTTATTTTGACTTTCGCAACTGATAAAATGTAACGACCACTTAGTATCAATTAGTAAGAGTTACATCAACACAAAAATCCTAAAAGGCACGACAAAAAAGTTAAAACAATGTCAAATCAATTCTTATCTACCAACGCTCACTTTAAATAAGTAAAATATATTGCGACAAATCTATGAACAAAATCTAGAACAAGGCCTCATTGTGCCACTGACCTAACGGTGAACGAGCTTCAACAAAGCTCAGGAGCGAAAGAGACGGCAATAGATAATGAAGCCCCGCCCTGATTGGTGGGGATAAAAACGGGCAACGTTATTGGTCAACGCATTATAGATTTTTAGTGAGGCGGCGCGCTGTGCAACGAAAACAAACTGACAGTTGACAGTTCACTTTTTCGATCGAAGGCAAAGGCAACAAGCAAGGTTCCGTCTGTTATTTTTTTTAAGATGGAGGCTTTTAAGAATTATTCCTTTGATTACAAATCGATACGTGAGCCGTTGACTGTAGATTTGATGGGCAAAAGTAATGTGTATAGTGATTTGACCGGTCAGAATACACCGCCGTCGTCGCCAAAGAGTAAAGGTATGTGTTTAATTGATAAATTAACCTAATTATACTATTTAAGTGTGTGTTTTGACACTATGACGTCAGAAGGTTAGTTTAACTGCCTAGCCCTTGAAGGTTAATAATGTATCACTGTACTGTTCTTTGTTAGCCTAAATCGATTAACCTCTTCATTAATTAAGCAAGTAGGTAGATATGCAGTCCTAGAACCATACAAATATATATATCATAATATATATATTTGTATATAGATTATGATAAGAATATATATACAAATATATATATTCAATATCACAATTTGACAGCAACTGAGCTACATTATGGTTGACTATTAATTTACCGTATTATTAATAAGTTACATAAATACTCAGAAGTGTTTTTGTTATCTGAGATCCTGCCTATTTTAATACACTAAGTCGCTCTAAGTAAAATTCTGGTATACAGCTCCCTTCGGTTAAACTGGAACCCGGCCCCAACCTACTTACTATACTTTGTGCTAGATAGATAATGATGATTTATATTTTTTATGGTGGAAATATCTACACTGCTGATGATCACATTACTTTACTATTTTACTATATACTGTTGATGATCACATTACTTTTTTATATTCTATTGTATAATAATGCAACATGCTAATAGTGGTAGTTATAATAATACGGGTTTCGCTTAATAGAATCATAATCGCGACATTATTACTACCTATGATAAAATTATATTGAAATTGGCAAATATATTTTTAGCACTTTTGCATCCAAAAATCTTTCTTGTCGGCGAAATAACACGAATCCTCCAGAGTGAGTTGTTAAATTAATAATGATTATAACAGTAATAAACGACGTAGCCTTAGCAATAATCCACAAAGCACCGACTAACGGACAGACATTTTTATAAACACACAAATGGTAGGTAATACTTAAACCATCATAACTTTACGACCTAACAAACACTTTGCTTCAGTAATATAATCCTTATTGGTACGGGATAGAGATTTTATTAAGCTTTAGGGACGGTAAATGTAAGTTTGTTAAATTGTTAAAGCAATAATTGCCTTTTTACAACTATCTTTGAGACTTGCCGACTCTTTTGTTGATGTCAATAAATTATTAAAAATATTTTTCAAGTTCTGTTATCTTGGGTTAAATATTTTTATTAGTCTAAATTGTTATCTCGGAGTACCGTTAGGCTAAGTACGCTCTTTGTTTAAGTCTAGCAAAAAGTTCAGCAATCTCTCAGTGTACTCATTACCTAATTTTTTAGTCGCAATTTTTATTTAAATGATCTTTGTGACTGCACAATATATAACGTGTAACATAGCAAAAGTAGGATAATGCATAATACAACGTGTAACATAAAAAGCGATGACACTGCTATTTTATGAGCCCCAAAAATCGCAACAATAATTATCATACACTATCTTACTTAAGTTTATTGAGGATATAAAAGAATACTTCGTCCATTATTTGTATAATAATAAGCTCACATGATAAGTAGAAATTACAATCGACCAAATAAACAATGTTTCAGACGAATACCCGTTAACATCTAGTACAATTAAACTAAACAGTCGCCATAACAATTAACACAAACCAACTATAATAAATTAAATCGACACTAATTAACGTCAAATAAAACCTACAACTTACCGCAGCTGCCACCGCAAAAGTTAAATAGCGTGTCTATGGAAAGAAAAGCGTGGGTGAACTTCCCGCCATTATTTGATAGATGACAGTTAGCCGCCATTTTTAATTGATGTCAATTAATCCCGGGACATATTGAGCGTACGTGGATCGAAATAATGTTGTTCGCTTTAGCTGAATTATATGGGCATATGGCTGGTTCTGAGTTGTTGATTGGTGTCGGGATTTGCACTGTTCTGTCATTGTAATTATAGGTTTAAAATGTTGCCCAAATTCTACCGTTTTATAATTATTGTTTTCTCTCTTGTTACTGAAAGCCTACATCATCATTATGCTGGGAAAAGGCCTCTCCCCATGACTTGAAAAACGTAATAAATTAAATATTTATAACTAAGCAGATTACATTGCGAACAATGCAATCTGCTTTGTTATAAATATATAAATGGAGTTAGTTTTTATCTATGTCATCATCATCATCATCACCATGAGAGATATTTCTCGACGGCATGTAAAGACAAGCCGATGCCCATGCCCATGGGAGGCTTTTCCAAAAAATTGTGGGTTCGGCTACCAGTCCGACCGAATGCAACTAGATACATGTATTTTACATGGAGCGATTGCTTATCATTTCCATGAATATACGTCCAGTTAAAAACGTTTTAGTTGACACCTGTCAAAACGCGTTTCTTACTCAAAACTCAGTAACTCCAGATTTTCAATTTTACTAACTTTTATCAAACCGACAACCGATCAACATCTCGCGAAGGGTCAAGCTTGTTATATTTCTTGTCAATTGGGCTTAAACTGATTTCGTTTTTATTGCCTCCCTACAGAGATATTAATCTTCATTACCTACTACAAGCTACAGATTTTATCGAGTAAATTGTGTTCCGGACTTAGGGGAGTTTGGAAAGGGGATGACACCGTGTAATTGGCTTTATTTGCAGTAATTGTCTTATGCCACTGTTGGCTGTTGCTGTAAATTGTTTTTAATTCCTGAGGGATTAAGTTTTGATTATGCTTGAAGTTAAATTGATTAGTGTTTGGAGTTTTTCTTTTTAATTTTTGTCCAGTGATATTTTCAATGCCTGTATTCACTAACACACTGCGAAATTTTGTTGTATTCATGAAAACTAGCGTTCGGGTTGCTTGGAGATTAGTACGTTTTTAGACCATAATATTATGATACTCTACAATACTAACATTAAGTCAGTAATTTCGTTGTAGTTCGAATACCGAGATAAAATCAAGAACATTCCAAACCCAATAACACACTAATATTGCTTCACTTCAAAATGAGCAGAACGATCAAACCAGCCAGTGTTCATAGACAATAAACGTATTAAGGGGAGCCATTCACGGCAATACAATTACCGGAGCGTGCCACGCACGGGGCGGCGGCAATTCTCGATAATCCAATTGTTAATGTATAGGCTATCGGTTTCCGCCTATTACTGAGCCAGTTTGGTTCGCAAATTGAGCGGTGTCGCGATTAATTAACCGTTTAGTGTCGGTCGGTGAATGGGAAGCTTTATTGGGTTATTCTTTTGTTAAAGTTTATGTTGTGTCATGGGTTAATTTTGTTGTTAATGTATTTGGGATAACAAGTAATAATAGTTTATTCATTGGAAGGGTGATTAAGATTAGATATTTTTGTGTTAAGACTTTATAACAAGTTAACAGTTCTTTCAGTTTCAGCGAATTTCAAGTTTTTTCTATGTAACTTTTCCCGTTTTCAAAAACAAACTTCACACAATGTGTTATTTATGGCACACTCAAACACCACCACAAATTGGCTATGATCAGATCGCATTCAGCCAATTACAGTGTTGCTAGTGCTAATTAAAAACCAAAAAGTCTCGTGCCGTATTAGGTATCATTTATTAGGTAAATGATTTGAGTGCTGGTTTTGGTTTGAGTGCTAATAGATGGGCCACGACACGTTTCATAAGGTTTCTATAATAATGGTTTGGAAGTTTTGTTGATACATTGTTTTATCGGTACACCAAGGTTTTTGAGTTGTAACACCGCCGGATGTGGGAATGAACGGTCTTTTTCGAATTTGGAGTTTGTTAGAAAATTGTTAAAAACTTTAACATATTGTAATATGTTAAAAAAAAAACTCTGTCGTATCCGAAAGGGGCATAATAATATAGGATACCAATGGCATTGCCAAATAAAATAAGAAACTTTCATGAAAGTAAAAATATGAATGACAAGTTTTTTGTTCATAAATTACCACTGTTTCCTTATTCTAACAAACTTTTAAAAAGTGTCACTTCCATTTCGGGCATATGTTCATTGCATACGTAGGTATACAATGTTCGATCGTCAATTGTTTTTTAGATTGTTGGTTAGAATGTTTTAGTGATAACGCCTTTTTCAGTTTCTGTTTTATACCACAGATACCATCAAAGCATGACTTTGACGACTTTTTCCTAGTTAAGACAGTAAAATTTTCATT
This sequence comes from Eugnorisma glareosa, assembly GCA_947578425.1. NCBI lineage: Eukaryota > Metazoa > Arthropoda > Insecta > Lepidoptera > Noctuidae > Eugnorisma > Eugnorisma glareosa. Next base: position 4,302,502 of record OX387985.1, on the reverse strand, counting down.
TTTCCTGAAGAACTCTTAAAGCTACTTTACTCGAAAGAAATTGTATCTCACGATAATTAGCCCTGTGTAGCCCAGCCTTAAAACGTTATGACTGTACCAAGTAGTGTGTACTCAGCCGATTAGCGGACATTTCGAAACAAAGATATTTCGAAAAAAATTGACGAAGTGACACCATTGGTAGGTGACGTCAGTTTTCATGAGTTTGTAATGAACACTTATCTTAAATTATGTGTGAAAATATTCTCGGATACATAAGTGTTACGGCTTAAATAATAATACCTACAAAAAACATTATTTAAACTTTATTTCACCGTATTTCGTGTTCTACTAGTTTACGATTATTATCATTAATAAACTTGAACTAACTAAAGTGTTATTGACTCCGGTTATATAAATTGATGTTAAACAAAACAAACGTAAAATACTTTCCGTGTCACCACATTAAAGTATGATTCCTTCCTAAATATAGAACGGAAGCTTTTAAAACGGAAACTTTTTAAATCTCAATCGTTTCCTCGTTCTTTTTTCAAAAAGACACACGCCATAATAGCGCAGCTGGGAACCATAGACATCTCACTAAAGAGGTTGTAACGTAAAAAGTTTGTACAACAACAAATTGTTGGGAGGAAGGACGGCTAGACTATTGCAAATTGGTTTTTGAGTGTTCTGTCGCCACCCAGCATGGGAACGACTCAAGTGGCCCAGACGCCACGACTGACGATTAAAAAAAATCATGAATCGTTTAGTCCGACGCACTTATGAAAGCAATAAATTTTCTCTAATGCGAAATTATTACAGCTAAAGTTTTCGTCGTTTGTTTTTGACGAACGTTTTCAATTACTGAGCGATGCATGTGAATTGACCGCTAGCCCCAAAAACCTTTTTAACATCTCAATTAACGTTGAACATAAGCGACAACGCTAATGTAATTCCAAAACGGAAATAGGAATGAACGTCTTAATCACGCCGCCGTTAAAACAATACGTGACTTTTAAAAGCGTCCGATGTTCTTTTTTCAAAACGGGCATGTCAAATAGTCGCTCCCGTTTGCCGCGTTCTCTTTTAAATTTAGAACCACTTCAGCGACTAATCAGATTTGTAAAGTCGGCTTTTGGGTTGGTTATTTTTTTAAATTGAGCGGCGATCGACTGAGGCCGAAAGTCTTTCGGCTTCTTTGTGTTGTGTTTATATGAAATAGACAAACCGTGCATGGGAAAATATTTAATTAGACAATAGCTTATTTGTGTTTGTTCAGTTAATGTTTCTCTTGAAAGTCTGGGTGCGCGCAATTAGCACCTATGGGCTACTGGTTCCCGACCGGAGCGGTCGGTTATATCTTTTTTACTGTTTTACGACAAGTCAATTTCGGGTCTAGGGAATAATTAGTTTTTAAGAAGCATTCCAAGCATTTAAGAAGCACAAGATTGTTAGCTTTCTTTTTCTTAACAATCAAAACCTGTAACTTAGAAATTGGTCATAGAATCGACTTTAGACCTTATAAAGAGGTTTAAAACGGAACCTCATTACTTTTGTTATGTTCACTTGTGGCATGTGCCAAATAAATACGTTTTCTTTCTTTCTTTTTGACTGTCCGTCTTTCTGACTGTGTGTCTGTCTGTCACCAAGCTGTATCTTAGAACCGTGATAGCTAGACAGTTGACAGGCCGGGCTGCGGGACTGTTTGAAAGAGATACCGCGGTCCTGGAACACAAAGGGCGATGAAGGAACATGGATGGGTTTTAGTCAGTAAAAGTCCGACACTCCATACTGCTCCACCCAGAGCGGGAGGAGTTATTTGATGATTTCCCAGCCGAAAAAAAAGGGGGCTTCCCATACAACAAACAAGTTTTTTTTTTGGATAATTGTTCGGAACCCTTCGTGCGCGACTCGCACTTGGATGGTTTTTTGTCACAAATCTTCAGACATAATTATGCCATTTTCTTGATAGCTACTCAACATGAAATCTCCAGCAGCTATTACAAAACAGAAGGAGCGAGTGTCCTCCCGCCTGATCAAGTAGCTAATGTCTAAATGTCTAGACATAACAGTAATTAAGATAGTTGTAAAGCCAGCCGCCTTCAAGTGGTACTCACAACCCTTTATAACAAGTTAAGATATCTCCTAATCCGTCCTCTAAGTCTCCATTGAGAGATTTTTGAGTTGTGGTCGTGTTTTTAATGTGACGGGGTTTATTTATAATTGTTTGGAAGGTATTGGAGGGTGCTTCGGTCTTTTAAAAAATGAGTACGATACTCAATAGGCCTGAAGAGGTGGACTTCGACCTTCCTTGCTCTTGCGGTGAAGAGGCCCGCAAGAATGACTTGCAAGGCGCTACAAAAATCTTATATTATAGGGACATTAACAGTTTTCAACATCATCATTTCAACCTAGCATTACCCACTAGATGATTTACTTTTCAGTTTATGCGTCCGTGATTGACTTTTACTAACAATTTGTTTCTTTCTCCGCAGAGTCTCTAAGTCCACAATCAGAACAGATGACGAACTCTAACCAAACGGCGCCCGACCCAAACATCAGGTTTGTACATTTTAGATTATACAATTGATATAGAAAATGATCTTAATGGTTTTCTTGATACAAAGATTTTACTAAAAACATTAAAAATGTTTAAAATCAAAATCAAAGCGTTTATTTCAAGTAGGCCAGTTACAGGCAGTTATGAATTTTCGAAACAAAGATAACAATTAAATGTAGCTACATTCCCAGTCACAAGGCATAAAAACTGTGAAAGTACTGTAGTTGCCCATTCCCTAGCGTAGATCTCTATGGAGCTATAAGCTTGAGGGGTTAGCACTAACTGACGCTGTGTATACCATCAACCTCCTGCTCTTTTCCCTATTAATTTGGGGTCGTCGCAGCATGTCTTACTTCTTCATACTGCTCTATTGGTCGTCATCCCATGAGTCACACCCGTTCTAGTTATTTCATCTGTTACGCAGTCCAGCTATCGTATTTCTTGTCTTTCCCTACTCTTAAAACCATCAGACATTCAACTCAAATGAGAAAATTATAGATATTACTAGCTGTTCCCCGCGGCTTCGTTCGCGTTTTGGTCGAAAATTATCCCAGGGGTATGAAAAATAGATAGTAGCCGATTCTCAGACCTACAAAATATGCATTTAAAATTTCATAAAAATCGGTCAAGCCGTTTCGGAGGAGTTTGGTAACTAACATTGCCACACGAGAATTTTATATACATATAAGATTTAAAAAAACATCAGTTGAATTGTAAAAATACAATTCTAGAATATAGAAATATATTTCAACTGTCCTCTTTACTTCGTCATAAAAAAACATTTAATGAAAAATCATTATTTTGCCCTCCAGGAGATACCGTACTGCATTCACCCGAGAACAACTAGCAAGATTGGAGAAAGAATTCATGAAAGAGAACTACGTGTCAAGACCACGACGATGCGAGCTAGCCGCACAGTTGCAACTACCCGAATCCACTATCAAGGTAAGGATCGATAGCTATTGATTTTGACAGGCTGCCATTTTGATTCAGCCATGACAGTTTATTTTGTTCCTAAAGAAGGTAGTGCGTGGTTCTTTTGACGATAGAATGCCGATGATACGAGCATGCTGTTAGTAAACATAACTATAATCGTATAAAAGATAATTCGATTACAAACCACGCACCAAAAGAGCCCTTCATGCACACGGCTACTCATCAAGCTATACATTTCCAGTTTATGCTGATCTCGCATTGTATAGGATTTTCGTACTTGCGTCCCCGCACGCAAAATACGCGCTTAGACGTGGAGTTGCGGACACCAGCCCGCTATACAATACATATACAATACTGGAAATGTATAGCTTGCTTTATAGCCGTGTGTACATGGATGGCATGTGAGTAGGGAGAAGCATTTCAAATACTTAAGAGGGAAAAGGGTCTGCGAAGAATTAAAAAAATAGGTATTTGTAGAAACCATTGCCGTCACGCTGTGTCAAGCCTGCCCCCGTAGAGTGTGATAGGGAACCGATTATACCTAAAAAAAAATCGTATTCCCCTTTTTCTACTTGAAAACTGAGTTGATTCAATTATTTTTGACATACTTTTTTATAAGAAAGAATACGGCTTCGTATCAATTTCTTTTATGATAAAAACTTTTAGAATTTATCTGGTAGTCTTTAATTACGGCCGTAAAAATGGGGCATTTTTGTCATTTTCTTTACTTACTGAAAAAAGGGATATGAAAGGCACGTGTCTACAGTAACTTTGATTTTAAGAAAAATAAATTTATTACTCTAGAGGTTATTCAGGAAGAAAAATGAGGGGAATACACTTGTACGGAGAGTCGCAACCCTTATTCCCTCTTAATTGTCAAACTTATTGAGAGGTGTAGAGATTGCAACTGCTGCAATTTAGATATATTTTTTTTTTTGGTTTTTTTTTTCCGGCTAAAAACCATTCAATATCTAGAATGGTGGTTTTTACTTGCGGTTATTGGAATAATAGAACAAAACATTGACCCATTACCACAGTTAGGTACCTCTTCTAACTCAGTGACTCAACCAATTATACCCAACAATTTCACTCAGAAACATTTACGAAACAAAAGTAGGTAATTAAATTAAGCTTTCAGCCCGCCCCCTCAATGTGACACATACAAAACGGGTATTATTTCAGAATCACACCCGTGCCACCCACGAGTTGTTCCGAATAAACCCGACCTCTGTTCGACGACGAACTGGCGACGGTTTTCGTAACATCACTATCAATTGACAAGTGAATGTCACTTAGTAACGAGTTGCAGATCACATGAGGCATGATGACAGCCGTTGCTTGTTTTTTTTTGCGTAAGGGCATTATAGGATGTTTTCTTTGCTTTCAAATACACATACCTCCATATTTACAATTATCAAAACGAAATATTTAATTCTAGGGCATCAAAAATTAATAAGCTACAAAAAAGTTACTTGTCATAGTTACGGAGTTAATGTCAAATGTGATGCTTCCTTTGCCTTGAAAAGTTACTCGTAAACATTATAGTGAAGGGTCGGGTTGTCATTCGTTCAGTTGTTACCAGAAATGTATTGAATGAAAACTAGGTAACGTCGGTTTCGTTAAAAGGAGGAAAGTGCAAAATTGTTCAAATTCAAATTAAATATTGAAGCCCGTACATATCAGTTGCTAACCATAGTAGAAACAATTGATTCGTTAACTAGCTCTCATGACTACAGGGTATGATCATGATGCCTCAATAAACTTCAATTAGATCCTCTATGATTTCCATAGACGAACAGTCATGCGCGCTAATTCGCGAGTATACGAGTGTATCAAATAATATGCGAAGAATCAGACGGTTTGTATTGAGTATTGATTAATGCTACGGCTGTGAACTGTGAAGAAATTAAGTTTTTAAACTGACATAGTCATTAACTTTATTTCATGAAAAAGTCATTCAATGGGGTTAAATGAACTTAGGGTTGTATTGATGATTTTAATGAGTCTATATGCGTGTTACTAGCGAGACTCATTTTTCATCAATAAACAACCTAGCACTGACCTGCAAATTGCAAAAAACGTAAGATAATTTGAATTTCGCGGCGGTCTACCCTGTCGCTTCCATCTTAATGAATGAACGAATGTTACGATGAGCGAGAGAAAAAACACGCATTTTTAAACGCCTACGTATCTGCCAGATAAAATAAACAATCTCACAAAAATACAAGACTTACTAAAATCTTCATTACCAACAACAAAAAAGTTTCAATTATAAAAATTCGGCTATTATCAAACTACACGCCAATTTAAATTTAAATTCTTCAGTTCGGTCATAATGTCAATTATCACTTCCAATAAAAAAAGAAAAACCGTAAAGCAAAAAAAAAAAACATATGTTTTTTATGACTTTATTCGAGTTTTACATTCATGCTAATTTGTCGATGGGCATTAAAAGAAGCCGACCGAGTTATTCGGTAGCTGTGTGATGCTAATGAACATTAATGCGTAGAACGGAACGTTAGGATTATAAAATGACCATATTAGTATGAGGTCCCACTGACGGAGCAATGGGAGGTGTGATAAAATTCGAAGTTTTTATTTTTTAATTTCCTTTTGTGACACCTGCTATTGAAGCTGAATTGTATTCCTTCTGCTAGTTTATTTTTCAATTTCTGTGTATTACAGATATTTCATGATTCTCGAAAAATTAATTGATTCATTTCTGATAGAAAATATTCAATTAGTCTCTTAAGGTAAAGGCCCTTCTGGGCTATTTTTGTGAAGAAAAAAATAAATAAACAAAATTTTTAACAGACTTATGGTTGTATTTTTCGAGATGTCAATAAATTTGAATAAAAATTGCGTTTTTATAAGCGGAGCGAATAAAAAAGCTCGCTCACCGCTGTCAACAAAGCCTGACCCCCGCCATCATTAGTGAGTAAGTGAATGAAAACACTTCATCGCTTGTCTATGGCATCTGTTTTACGACGCGATAATACCAATTAAAAACTATTAAATTATACCTTTCGGCTACCATTTGATGAGTTATAAAGAACTGGATTTTTATCCCTATGTTTGTTTATTGTGATTAATTTTTATTGATGCCGTAAATGCTGTGTAACGTGTCAATAAATGAATAGAGGTTTTGAATTCCCAGATTATTGTTGCGCAATGAACGGTTTAGATTGTCGCTGGCGGCTTTGATTGATGTTGTACGTAGGAAATAATGATCTAAGAAATTCGACTTTGACCTGTACAAATTGCGTATCATTGCTCATTAAAAAAAAACTCAGCCGTCAAAGTTGATCTGCCAACGTCAAAATTTTTTTCCTCTGATTTTGTAACGAAAGAGATTTTATATTTACATTTCAAGTTTGGTTTTCGCCTTTATATTTGAGCATTGACTTTTAGCCAAGCTGTTAAGCCCCTTGTTTTATTATTTCTGCACAATAAAATGCAATAATCTTCTTGGAAGCGCTAAAGGAAAGTCGTTTTGTACGAACATTCGCGCGGTTCCCGCCAATTAACACTTTGCGAGCAAAGATGGCGGCCTGTTGGAGGGAAAGTCTTTGTGTACATACATTGTAAGGGCGGCTGTTATGCTGTGTTTAATGATTTAAAGAAGGATCGGGCTGAGAAGTAATGCGTACGAAGGTTTTGTTGACTGTTTCATGGAAGATTTTACTTGTTTTGGCAGCAGGATATTTCAAAATGTTTCCTACATTCAGAGCTAAGGAAATTCTGTTTACATTCATGAGGCTTTTATTATTCTTATTCGTTACTTTGCGGAAAACAATGACCGTAAAATCATAAGTTCTGATTCAGCAAAAATTTAATTTTAAAGTGACCTTCTCTAAAAATGGTCTTACCTTTTTTTTACCAATTTATTATGCCGAAATGATATTAGACACACTTAACTATTTATGACTACCCAGTTATAAGAAAACATGCAATTAATTAGCGATATAGTGCTAAGAACTAACGGTGACGGTACTAATAGTGTTTTTTAGCTAAGCAATAAATTCATAAAGCAGACGGCGACCGACGGCAAGCTTTGAATTTAGAACATAAAGAGGATAAGTACGTCCATTATTAAAACAAAGCAATTTATGACTTCAATTCCATCTTGCAGTTTTTAAAGGGCTCGCCATTTCCACCATTTCGCCTGCTAATTAGATCAATTACATACCGATTTTATCAAGGACGGGAAATTTTGTTACTTGCAAGTCAACGCCAGTCATAGATACTATAGACGGACTTAGTTATTATATCATTCATTCGTTCACTAACCCTCACCTTATTCGTTCTTTCAATCCTCGCTTTCAGAACGTCATGTATTGCGATAATAGCGTTTTATGATCTCTATTAGCACTTTGTATAATTTAATGATGTTCGGTTCGAATCAAAGATTTCTATTTTATTGGCTGATGACGTATGTAGCAAGTTTGTTTGGGAATTTGTTAATAAATCTATTCACACACTTTTTCGTTAAGAAATAATACATTTTTGTGAAGTATCAAGATGCATTAAAAAACTGTCAACTACTATTAATGCATTTTAGGTTATAAAATGAAATAGCCAAAAAATTGGAAACCGAAAAACCTCGACAAAGGAAAAATATCTTAAAAAGCTACTTAAATATTGAAACATCTAGAATCCGAGAGGGTCCTACGTGTGAGTCCTCAGACAAAAGTACCTGTGACTCCTGTGAGCGAGTAACCTAAACATTAATCGATAGCGCACATGCGCGTTGTGTGTACGTACTATTATATTATTACTATTATTATATACTAATATTATAAAGAGGTATAATTAGTTTGTAAGTTTGTATGTAGGGGTAATCTCTGGATCTACTGAACCGATTTTGAAAATTCTTTCGCTAATCGGAAGCTACATTATCCCCGAGTGCCATAGGATATATTTACAACGTGTCTGTGGGATAATCTCCGACAAAAACGCGAGCAAAGCCAACAGCTAGTAAATAATAAAATAAATAAATAATCATGCCTCAAAAAGATTGAGCGCTATTTTTATAATTAACGAGTTTATGAATGCATGTAAAACATATCATGTCAACTTCAAAAATAAGGTTTAACCAATTTGACTAAGGGTCAGACAGGGTTCTAATCAATCTTTCTGTTACAATATCTACCTACTTATCTTCTATGTAATGTTATCTCAAAATAATTTACTCAGAAACTGTCCATTAACCCACATCTCTTTACCAACAGGTATGGTTCCAAAACCGAAGGATGAAGGACAAAAGACAACGGATAGCAGTCGCATGGCCCTACGCAGCTGTGTACAGCGACCCAGCCTTCGCCGCATCCATCCTCCAAGCGGCGGCTTCATCCGTAGGCCTACCTTACGGATACCCCTCCCCGGCCCTCATCCCCCCTTTCCACAACCCCCAGCTGCTACCCGCTGGGTACCCATACCCCTACCCTACTTACCCCCGCTATCCCTACATCCCACCTACACCCCCTTCTCCCGTAAACGCTGAGGCGACGTCGCTTAGGCCCGCGTATTCGAACTTCAACTTAAATGTTGATAAATAATTTTGGGTTAAAAATAACTATTATTTATTTTGTTGTGTAGAAGTTAGCCGTATGGGTTGGTATTATTATGCAATTGTTGGTACTTTTGACAAGAAAATTCAAAGATTTCTGGGGTAAAAATGATATGTGATTTTGGCCTTCAAAAAAGTACCTAATATTTGTGTATAATGAGGGGTCAAAGAGACATAGAAGTTTGTAAACCATCTACGACGAGAAAAGAATGATTGTAAATATTTTTTATTAGTTAATTTATTGAATGCTGGTCATACCTGTGAGAGAGCGATTTTGAATGAATGAAATGAATGATTTTGTAATTTTAGTTTAAAAAAGACGTAAAATTATATTGTACAGTAATTTATAAGTTTGGTGATTATTCATTCCATGTTAGATGCTCCAAATTTGTAGTAGTGTCTACGGTAAAGATTATTTTAGAATAATCTTTGAAATTGGTTTGTAATAGTCATTTTTATTTTATTTTCCATCCATTCTATTGGAATAGGACTTTCAACATTTTCCGTTTGACTTGATATTTTAAACAAAATATGTCATGTTAGTTTTTTTTTCCCTAGAAAAGTGTATAAAGCCAAAATGTAGTAAAAAATAGTGCAATACCGAAAATATATTGTCATTTTGTATGAATATGTATTATCATTGTCAGCAATGGTAACTTTCATACATAGGTTTCGTACATACTTGCGACTAATCGCACTAAAACCTAGTGACATCTTAAAAATCCGCGATTTTGTGTCGCAAGTCTGTACCCAACCATAAATTGTAAATGTTTTGTAAAGTTAAAATAATTAAGTGTTAGTGTTCATAGATCATATTAAATAGTTAAATGTTCAATTCATTCATTTACTTAAAATTAAATAAGTATCTTAGCTCGTAAGTAACATTGTAAAAATTACATTTAAAAATGGAAAAGAAAACAATAAATAAGAAAGTTATTATTTACATTTATTATGTAGTTTTATTTGTCTAAAGATTGATCTTGATAATCAGAGGTGGTGTTCCGATCAATCCGAGGCAGGCATTATTTTATAAGGAGGGAGGAGGCAGTATTATAACCGACTTCAAAAAAAGAAGGAAGAGTTTCTCAATTCAGTTGTTATTTTTATGTTTGTTACCTCATAACTCAGTCATTTGTGAACCGATTTGATTTTATTGAATGTGAAGAGTTATACTTTCCAATTGGTCCCATAAAAATTACATCAAAATCGATTCAGTAGTTTGGTTGTTTACTTCTTGACGACATGATGGTTCTATAATAACTTCTAGTTACCTACAATGTAAAAATTTGTCTCGTGACAAGAAGTCGGTGGAAAAAAGTCAATGAAACAAACAAAGTCATCGACTTCCAAAAGTCAGTAAGCTTTTTGGAAATCTGTTTTTTTTTTGGAAAAGTTTTTTATGCCACCGACTTCCGAAACTAAAGTTATCATTAACTCTAGAAACGGGATATCTACCATGTTAACTTTTTGTTTTGAGTTCCCGATATTTCGGCGCTGTTGCAAGCACCATGATCACGGACAAACTGAAGTTAGACTTATTTTAGACGTTTTTTTTTTTTTTTGAAACTGAATACTTTTCTAAGCATGAGGATAACTACTCTCACAGATAAGATATACAGGGTGTAACAGGACCCTTTACGAAGCCGTCAACCAAGCATTATGTCATCAAACTGAGTAACTTTATGAAAAAAATATTGCTAGGAAACGCCTTTGTTTTTGGGGTATAAAATCACGTTTTACGGTAGGACTCAATGTAACGCACTCAAAACATTGTGCTGATGGATGGCTTGAATAGTACGGAAAACGTGGAGGGGTTTTAAAGTAAAAATCATACATTAACCAAATTTATTTAAAAAAAAAAACTTATGAAAAAGTCTGAACTTTGACCCCCAATATCTCCATAACTAGAAGGTTCCCAGGTATGGTCTAGAACAAAAAAATAATCGCAATGGCGGGGAGAACAAGTGCTTGCGGCTTCGTTAAGGGTCTTGTTGCACCCTATAAAGCCCACAGATATAACTTAGTCACGATTGATAAAGTGAAAAGCTGATTTACCGATGACAAAATAAAGTTGAGATCTTCGGGAAAACCCTCTCGCTAGTATAATAAAAGAGCATTTATGACGCACGCTGATACACCCCTCCGTGTTTCAGCTTATTTCACAAGATTATGAGTGTTAATGTCTTACGGCATTTCATACAAACTTCAAGTTATTTTTTTTTTCGAAATGACTGAACCGATTTTAATGAAACTTCATACGCATAAGCAGGATACACATGTTTAAAAAGTTGACAGAGAACATTTTCGAAATGTCTTTAAAAAAAAAAGATAATTGGAAATTTCTGTTTCTATGGAAAATCTAAAATCGGTCTAATTTAGCTGTAACACTATTTTTCGAAAATCTTCCGTCAACTTTTTAGACCTTTGTATCCTACTTATACAAATGAGGTTTCATTAAAATCAGTTCAGTCATTTCGAAGAGAAATGACTTTAAAGTTTGTATGAAATGTCTTACATTAAAAACATGTATTTAAAAAAATACTTCTGAAAATGTTTTAAATTCATCATCTTCATTTCAGCCGAATGACGTCCACTGCTGGACATAGGCCTCCCCCAAGTGTCACCACATTCACCGGTCCCGTGCGACTCGCATCCAGCGGATTCCCGCAACCATCACCAGGTCATCGGTCCAGCTAGTGCAAGGCCTTCCAACGCAACGACTTTCGGTATACGGGCGCCACTCCACTTCACTGTCTCTTAACTTTGGCAATTCATATAATCCCATTCAATAGCAATTTCATGAAAAAGTCACCCAATGGAATTAAATGAACTTGGAGGGTTGTATTGATGATTTGAATGATTATAATTCTGTAATCTCAGACGTGTTACTGGCGCGATTCATATGTTCATCAACAGACAACCTGACACTGACCTGCAAATTGCCATAAACGTAAGAAAATTTAAATTTCGCGGGCTACCCTTGCGCATCCACCATACGGAGAATATTGTAAATAAATGTATCTGAAGTTTACACTATGTTGTTATACGTAATAAGCTTTTTATGAAATTATTGGTAGGTACTATAAAGTATAAAATAGAATTCTAATTAAAACACTCAAATGGAAATAATTTTGTTTGAGAATAATTTTTGTTTGTAAATTTAAGTTATCTTTGGTGTTATAGTTATAAATGGTGCTAATTGAGCAAATTTCGGAAAATTCCGCCTCGGGAATATCATTAAGGGGTTCGTATTCATTCTCGTCAAGCGACGGGCTCGACGACGTCTTCTGCATTCCGCCCATCTTCTTCCTCTAGCACTCACTGCATTGGCTAGCTCAAGAATATTTGCTCGTAGTGAAAACAGTCAGTGTGTCCATTCAATATTCCACAAACACGATACTCGTAACGAATTAAAAGCAATGACTGCACAATGACGTTCCAATGATAAGTCACTGATCAAAGGAACTGTCAAAATTTTAGCAGATTACCGCTTAAGTCAGTCATTCATTTGTCATTATGTACGAGATTACCATTCTATGCCATTTCTTTCAATGGAGTGCCATTGGAAAGTCATAATGACGCCATTATAATAGTAGATTACCAAACTTGTCAAAATCAACAATTATGAAATCAATGATAGACCATTCTGACACTGTTGTAATAGCAGACTTGAGGCCCAGGTCATTTAAATGTCTTTGACAGTCGGTACAGGTAGTCAGTGGCTCGAAAGGTCTGACAACCAGTCGTACCAAGGGGTATTGTATTACCAAGTACTAGCTGGGCTGTGGAGGTCAGATAGGCAGTCTCTCCATGTAAGATACTTTATTCAGCTGCATCCGGTTAGACTGGAAGTTGACCCCAACATAATTATGTAGTTGGGAAAAGGCTAGGCAGATGATGAACATTGGTCATAGACTTTTGTATTTTTTTTAAATTCGTTTAGCGTTTAATGTGTTTAGTGAGTTTAGGTGTGTTGGCTTTAGAAAATTTGAAAAAACCTACGAGATATTTCTAAAACTCTTACGTGTTTAAACGCACTACTGAATGTGCTACGGCGTAGGTCGTGCTACGAGCTCGTAGCCTACGAATCTGCTTGAGCTACGTAGGTGCAACATGTTTTTTATGTTATTTTTTAAGATAACTCTTTTTAATATTAAGTGTATGAAATGACCGCGACGATATAACCTAAGAGCTATCGCTGTAATTCTAACTTACTAGCATAAGCATTATCATAATCTGCCTATAATGTTCCCACTGCTGGGACACTCGGCCTCCTCTCTATGAGAGGGAATGGGCTATAATCCACCAGCATGCGGGCCCAGTGCGGGCTGGTAGATAACTTATTAGCTAAACTAAAAAAAATAACTTCTTGTTTTCGAAAATTTATACAGCGTGTAACAGAAAGGGTATAATCATATGGAATACTGTGGTACGGACCATCAAACTCAACAACTTTCTCTGTGGGACCACCATCGAAATCGTAAAAAATAATCAGCTGTCCTATACAAAATTTCAATACCTACTCGACCCAAATGTATGGCACAGCTGATTATTTTTTTACGATTTCGATGGTGGTCCCATAGAGAAAGTTGTTCAGTTTGATGGTCCGTACCACAGTATTCCATATTATTATACCCCTTCTGTTACACGCTGTATAATACATAAATTGATACTAATACTCGAAAAAAAAAAAAACTAATAAATATTTTAAGAAATACCATAATAAAATAATACACATCCTATACGTTATTGGGGATACTGGAATGTGCAACGTCGTATCACTATGGCGGCTAACCTTTATATATCTTTCAATGACGAGCCACCCATCAGCTGTGTCGCCCTATTACCTAATAAGACACCAGTTACCGGCGACAGTGGAACGACCACCACACGGGGGACAGAGCTGGATTCTGTAGCTTGCCCCAAATCATGTAACCAAGATATTGTAAAAAAAATTTGATTGAAAAGAGTGTCCATGGAGTTTCTTGCCCATTCTTCTCCATACAAATCTTCGCTTTGGAATGGGCAACTTCAGTACTTTCACAAGTTATTATGCCTTGTGTCTGTGAGCTTCGCCGTCTTTGTTTCTCTGACATTCAAAAGTGCCTGTTCAGTTACAATAAAATTAAACTTATACTCAGTGGCGTGCAGTAGTTCTTCTGGTAAGGTAGGCCACGCATACTGAATTACTGACACCCAAAACAAAACTCGGCAACATCACAGCGTCGCTCTACTTAGGATGACCCTCAAAGTAGTCACATCTATTGATATATTCAGTCACCCTTCCGGGCCCCCCGCACCCGCCCCTGGTATTTTTAGTACTTAAGCTTATGAGAAACAACGCCATCTAGCTTAAATATCAGAAATTTCAATGGCATTCAGTCAATACAAAAACGAAGGTAGAAGCTTCGTTAAAAAAATCTTAAAAATAAAACAGAGTCCGCTGTCAACAAAAAAATAAAATTACCATGGTATAGTGTAGATTTTTGGAATATTAGAAAAAAAAACATTGAAAATAAGCCTGTAAAAACCAAAGTTATAAATACAAAAACTCACCACATTATTCAAAGTTCAAATCACGATTTTCTGACAATGCAAACAGAAGCAAGATTCATTTGAAATGACGAGTACGAGATGAATTTTGGGTTAATTCTCGTAATTCGGGTACCTACACCTTTAGACACAACTTGAATCTTATCATTAAACGATAATTCTGAATACTTACTGTTTTAACTTCTAACCAACACACATTATCAGCGCAAACTTCACAACAGAACACCATTTTATGTAAATAAACAAATACAACAAATAATGTTTACAATAGTGTACGTTTCAAAACAAATAACAACCGTAAGATATTAAAAAGCGAAACATTCAAGATTGCGAAATAAGTTTTGCTTGTCACATGCAACAAATATGGCATCTCTAAGAAAAATATAATTTCTAATTTGTCGATAAAAAACACTACCAAATGAAATTGCATCACTGCATACCATGATCCCTTTAAAAAGCGGTTAACAAAATATTGCCGGATAATAGGTACTTTGTGGGGAGGCCATGAGCCAATCAGTGGCCAGCTACACACGCAGTAGTTCCGCCCCTAATCTATCTATGATCTATACATGTGTGCCGATCATACACACGAAAATATGCATCAGTGTGCGTAAATTTATCAATGGAAAGTAGGCCGTTAGTGCGATTGCCTAAAAATACTACGACGCTCGCTCGTGACGGCGATTACGTCACACGGGCGCGACAAGTTGCTATAAGTATTATAACAGGAGATTTTACATTTTTTTAAATATTTTGTTTTCTTATATTACATAATTAAATGAATTTGTTGCTTTGTTGGTAGGAATGGTAGGGTAGGCTAAGCCTAATTGCCTTTATGGACGGCACGCCCCTGCTTATACTCTCATCATCACCATCATCATCCACAGCCCGACTTCACCCACTGCTGAGTACAAGCCTGTCTTTGCTTGTGCCAAGCTCCACGTTCCTGTGCCAGCCTCGTCCAGGATATTCCCGCAATGGCAACAACGTCGTCTGCCCATCTCGCCGCCGGACGACCAACACTTCTCTTTCCATTCCTTAGACGTCACTCGGTCACAGCTTTACTCCACCTGCCATCACCGCGTGTAGCTAGGTGTCCTGCCCAACTCCATTTGAGTTCCATAACGCAATTTCCAATACCGAAAACCTTCGTATGTCTCCGGATTTCGACGTTTGGATATACTGTAACTTACGGGATATCTTCCGTGATTGTTCATTATTTTGAGGGGTTAGAAGCGTTATGACTACCTCTCGATAAGACTAAATAGTAAATCAATATTTGTCATGTATTGAATGATTATTGTTAATTTATTTCTTGTACGCACGTCATGTCCCTGCGACAAATAAAAAAAAATTCTTTCTTCTTTTCTTTCAGATATGGCTAGTTCGCTATAGGACTTAATCTCGATATGACTAGATCTTGTTAGGACTATATCGTGTTTGGACTAGATCGCAATAAGGCCAAATAGCGTAACGACTATATTTTCGTTTGTTTTTTGGAGTACAGTTATCGAGTTATAGCATTAAGTTTTTTTCCTTGGTATCTATACTAAACTACTAAATTGTTAGAAGCAGATGAAACTCTCTAGCCTCTTTATTTGTCTTTTGCTTCGTGCACTGCAATAATGTATTATTGATACCGGCAAGAAAAAAAAACACATACAACAAATATGAATGAAACAGCCCCGGTAAGTTATTAATAATACTTGAGTTGGGGTTGTCTCGCTCTTTCCCTTAATTGATGTTTATAATATTGAGATTTTATACAATTTAATATAAGAACAATTG
Organism: Eugnorisma glareosa; assembly: GCA_947578425.1. Lineage (NCBI taxonomy): Eukaryota > Metazoa > Arthropoda > Insecta > Lepidoptera > Noctuidae > Eugnorisma > Eugnorisma glareosa. Next base: position 4,286,120 of record OX387985.1, on the reverse strand, counting down.
CAAGAGAAGAAGAAATTCCCTTTGCTAAAACTGTCTTTCAAATCCGTCCCTGTAGACTCGACGACACCACTCCGACGTGTGTATGTGTGCCTGTTAATTAAACCGTCGCAGTATCGGAGCCTTTAATGGGAGTGATATATGGCTTACCTGTATTGTGTTGTATGGGTGTATTGATTGGGGGTGTGTAGTTCAATTACAATCCGTAGGATTCTGGCAAATCCCTAATAATTGATTGAGTTATATATTTGTATTAATAAATGGATCATTGACATCGATGAAGCAAAACGTCGTAAGAAAACCTGCAGGGCTATTGCGTATCTCTTTTGACAGTTCACAGTGATCATCACTTGGCGAGTTTTGATATACAATGACCGTTCTTGTTGGTTTCAACTGACGCTATCCGTGCGAACTGTCAAGTGATGATCACTATGAACTGTCAACAGAGATACGCAATTGCCCTGCTGGACGTACAATGAATGTCTGAAATTACCAATCCATCTTGAAGAAGTGCGGTGATCAATGCCTTCCCTGGATTAGAAGAGTCGTTTGTTGTAGAGGGACAGTCATGGGTACCAGCCCATGACTGTCCCTCTCTTAACACCAGGTGGCCTACCATGACGTGTTATAAGCAGGAGTAATTCCAGTGTGGGCAAGAGATGGCGCTAGACGACCTGTATAGCTCTGACTCTTTCCCACACTGGAATTACTCCTGCTTTAAGACGTCATGGTAACACCCCAGAGGTGTGTTGCTACTTTCTACCACCACAGTGGCTAAGCAATCGGCTGCTTCGCTGCGTGTCGCGGGTTATTTATTCGATTCACGTACGGAACAAATATTTGTATGGCCTACAAGTAGTTGTTCCGGATCTGGCTGTTTGTGTATGTGAGTCTAAATGTTTGTAAACGCATCTACCAAATTCTATTTTAATTAAAAAAAACAAAAAAATACATTACCTACCTCCAGCCAGAGCGAAGTCGAGTACTAAACCTAGTGTTAGATAAGTCTAAGTTTCTCTATTCCATTCTAATTCAAAACACATAAAAAAACACATAAAAAAAACTACCCGACAATTCATTCTGTCTCTAATAAATAAGAAAAACAAAGGATAAAAATAATCAACTAGATGAGCCAAACAGCAATGAATAGTAAGTACACGCACATTCACATAGCGACGTATAATTTAAGTGAGTCCGTGTAATAATATGAAGATGATAGGCATCAGTAATATAGCAGCAGTCAGATTCAAGTGATAACTGGGAGTAGGCAATGTGGATTTGTGAAGGGACCCTGATTTGGGGGAAAATGTGAGATATTTTTACCCGACGGCCAAGGAAGGGTTATGTTTTTCGCGCGTATCTTGTATGTTTCTTTATTACCTCGTATGTTCTAAATGGCTGGATGGATTTCGACGATTAAGGTATCATTATGTTCTCTCAAAACCCAAGTGTCCTTAGATAGGTGTTTAAAAAAAACAAAATGGCAGATTTTTGACGCCAAATTGTAAGTCGTTAATATTTTTTTTTCAACCAAACTAATCGAGGGAGGGTATCAAAATGAAGGAAAGTGAAAGGAGATTAATATACAGGGTGAATTTTCCAAGTAGGCGTGGATGGCCAAATCCGAAATTATGAGGAATAGCGAAAAATGCTCAAAGGAGTGTCGAGGTCGATATGGATGTTTTAATTTCATCAAAATTAAAATTAATCCACGCTCACTTGGAAAATTCATTCTGTATACTGTACATTATACAGGTGATTTTTTTATATTTTTTACATTCATTTTAAATTATACACATAACTCAATTTGTAGGCGGGTTTTTTGTTATTTTTTTCCGTGTGTTTACATGGTTAAAGTTCCAGAATCCCGAAAAAAAAAGCTTTGCCACATTTATCGTGGCATTCACTGGCTTCTCTGTTTCCCGATTATTATAATATGGATCTCTCTAGTGTTCGAGTGAATCGGTATCTTTTAGACAAGCGCGCTCCACCCTAGGTCCCGTTATCGCTTCAAATCAGGTGAGTTGAAGTCAAGCCTATTTAGTATTAAAAAAAACCGGCTAAGTGTGAGTCGGACCCGCGCATGAATAGTTTTGTACCATCGTAGTAAGGGAGCCTTTAATTTTTAATTGTTTCGTAATCAAATTTTTGTTGTTTTGGCGGCGACAGAAAAACATTATTTCCTGAAAAATAATAACTATACCACATGTTTTTCTCATCCTGCTCTCACACACTACGTACTACATTTCATTTTTCATGTTTTCTCTCGCAGGACTGCTGGCAGATTTTTTTTTAAATAGTCTGTGCTTTGTTCCTCTAAGTTATGTTATGAGATTTCCAGGTTCTCTCTTGTGTGTACATATATGATAAAATAAAAATAACTACACCGATTTCGCGTAGCATTCTGCTTACCTAAAATCAGTAGCAATAATCCAATATTACGTATTATAAATGATAATTAATCTTTATTTTTTTGTCTCGTTAAAAACCGTAAACTTAGGTCTACTAAGTAAAACATGTAGTTTTGTTTTTTAACTAGCGCGTCAGTAGCTTCGGGAAAAGTCCCGTAAGATTCACATAACCCAGCCACCCTACACTCCAGCTCCTATTTCTCAGTACTGCGTCCATCATTTATTACCTCGCTATCAGCGTGGAGACGTACGGCCGCCATATTTGTTATCGAACTATTATTGGCGGGAATTCTTCTCACAATTACGTTATTTTTATATGTTTCTGTCATTTTCTGTCGAGATTATATTTGTTTTTTAGATGCTGATGGAATAATATTAGGTATTTGTCTTCATTCGAATGGACAGGCGCATCATGACGAGTTTCAGGCTTCAAATGCTTGAAAGTCCGACAACCAGTCTTACCTAGGAGTATTGTGTCCAGTGATTGGGTTTTCATTTTTCTATTTTATTGGTCAGATAGGCAGCCGCACTTTGTAAAATAAAAATATTCAACTATATTCGGTTAGACTGGAAGCCGATCCCCAACTTAATAACTTAGTCATCTCATATATCACAAAATTAAGCCTGTATTACCCCTGGGTTAAGGCAGAGGTGTAAAATAGTACGCCCACATTTCACCAGTGATGTTTAAGTCCTATAGAGCGCGAGCTAATTGCCGCCAACTGGACACAAATCCACATTCGGTGCTACGGAGAGAACAGGTACAAAAATAGGTATTTGAAGGAAAAGGAACTATTGCCGTCGCGCTGCGTCAAGCTTGTTCCCGTAGACTGCGTATTATATCACAAAAAATTACGAGATCGACAGTTAGTTATTCCTCTCTTTTCTCCTCGAAAACTGAGCCGATTCAATTATTTTTGGCATTAAAATTTTAAGAAAGAGTACGTCTGGGTTTCTATCAATTTCTTTTATCTTAAAAACTTTTTGAATTGGTCTGGTAGTCATTTAACCATGGCTATAAAAATGAGGCATTTTTTGTCATTTATGGAGTCATATTTTCTCTAGGTAACTCAATTCAATTATAATAAATAATACCTACACAATAAAACAATAAAAAACACTGGCTGGTAGCAACTGGATGAGTTACTGAAAATCAAGTTGAGTGACGTGCGTTGAGGAGGCCTATGTTCAGCAGCGGACTGCTGTAGGCTCATGATGAGAGGTATTATTCAAGAAGAAAAAGGCCAGAATAACCCCAAATTATGAAAATTGAATGGCATTTGTTTTAAATTACTGCAGCATTTACTTTGTGAATAATAAGTTTATAGCAAAGTCGAGAATTATTTCTAAGTTGTATCTATTTCGAAAATACGATAATAACTTTTTTTTTTTATAGAAAAATACCTTTAAGTTATTTCTAAAATTAATTAAAAATGGATAATAATCAATTAAAAATTAGGTCATTTCATGAATGATACTTTGCAGGATAGTCGAACTGCTAATAGAAAACCTAATAACACTATCCAACCAGAGAATCTAATCCCAGACCTAATTTTATTCTACATCATCTATGGTCACCCAAACCAACATGGCCTGCTGTATAAACTGCAATAAAAGTGTAAACTACAGTGGGCCGCAATAATGGCGTTTCAGCGGCAACTAATGAAATATAAACTTCATGGAGTTCTCTATTATTTAACGCCTGATGGAGATACGACGTGAAAAATTGCCTCGGAACCGACGCTCGCCATTATGTTCAGGTTGTTGAATTAGGAATGCGTAGAAGTGGCCATTTGAATTTGGATCGGTAGGTACGAGATTTAAAAAAAAATAAAAACAAAAATAACGAGAATAATAAAATGCTTAGAATGGAATGAATGAAATGTGAAGCTGAAGAGGTAAGTAGATACTTAAATTTTAAATAAAGGGTGTCACAAGACCCTTCACGAAGCCGAAAGGCACTAGTTCTCCTCGTCATTGCGAGCATTTTTTTGTTCTAGAGTTAGACCATACCTGGGAACCTTTCAGTTACGGAGATATTGGGGGTCAAAGTTCCAACTTTTTCACAAGTTTTTTTATAAATACATGTTTTTTATGTAAGATGTTTTACTTTAAACACCTCCACGACCCCCGTACCAATCAATCCATCCATCAGCACCATGTTTTGAATGCATTACATGGGGTCCCACCGTGAAACGTGATTTTTCCCCCCAAAAAAAAAGTTTTTTCCCAGCAATATTTTTTGCGTAAAGTTACTTAGATTTATGTACATAATGTTTGGTTGACGGCTTCGTGAAGGGTCCTGTTACACCATGTATATGTTAACACTTATTTTTTAGTAAAAAAATACCTACATGTATAATAGATATAAAACACTTGGTGATGGATGGTAAGCGTATTTAATAGAATTTACTTGCGTTTAAATACGTATTCCATTAGATTTTTTGGGGGTATGAAGAACAGGGCGTAGGTAAAGTTCTTCAGACCCTATACAATAGGGGGGTTTTTTCGACCAGACGGGTGTTAAGTCTCATTCAATTTATCAAAAGAAAGGTCATTTCTCTCTTCTGTTGTTTGAAATCTTTAACTTCATACAATAATTTATGTTAAAAAAATACTGGCCGATCCATGAGTGTTTTTTTTTTTTGCCGATTCTTATGTATCGAAATTAGATTCTATTTATTTATGTAATACTTTTTGGATATCAAAATTGGAAAAAAAAAATACCCCGGTGAACATTAAATGACACAAAAATTTGAATTTGATGACTGCTTCGTTGGTCTAGTGGTCGCAAGTGCGACTGCCACAGGAGGTCTTGGGTTCGATTCCCGGTTCGGGCAAAGTGCTGTTGGGTATTTTCATAAGGAAGTTTCCCAGTAGCAGCCACGGATTCTTGATTTGTGTCCGGTTGATGGCAATAGGCTTGCCCCTATTACATGGGACTTCAAACATAGCTGTCGAAATGTGGGTGTACTATTAGGTACACTTCTGCCTATCCCATCGGGGATTACAGGCGTGATAATATGTATTATATGAATGTGACGCACAGTAGCAATTACTACCTATACCAACCAACCAAGACCAAGTACACACGGCTACACATCAAGCTACCATAAGCTATGGCTGGACCATGGCGAGTGCAGGCAGGCCAAGGAAGCACTTCCTAATATCGACGGCCGCCGTCACTGGACACGGCTCTTTTAATAAACACCTCTTTGTCATAGGAGTCACGGACAGCCCCCTGTGCCGAGCCTGCATGGGGGTAGACGAGACAGCAGCCCACGTGCTTCTGCACTGCCCAGTGGTTGCTACATACAGGGCAAAGTACTTCGGTAACCCAGGTACTCTCCGCGAGATTACCAGCAACATCAAGGCGCTGCTGGCCTTTCTCGGGGAGTTAGGGTGGATCGAATAGATTTCCCACCCGCACGCAAAATACGCGCTTAGACGTGGAGTTGCGGACACCAGTCCGCTATACAATACAATACACATCAAGATAAACATTTCCAGTTTATGCTATATTGTAAGATTTCCGTACAATGCGAGCTTATATTGGAAATGTATAGCTTGATGTGTAGCCGTGTACGTGGCGAGAGTGCAGCTGCTTGAGTCGCGCCGCAACATCAACTTTAAGGCGTTCGTGATGCGAATACCAACGTGTTATCTGCACCTCGTCTTGGAGGAGTGTAGTTCCGTCGCTTCCACGGACAAGTGCCACATGAACGCACAGTGACATAGTGCACAAGTGAAGTGTTACTAACACAATTTTAAGGTTCTATTTACTAACACAATTTGCATTTTATCATATTATGTATGTTAGTCTATAATATGGTATATATCTATGGGCCAAAGTAGCCTGAAAATAAATGAATGTTGTTGTTATTTTAATACTAAAGTTAAAAAAAAAAACAACAACTCATTTCGTCACGCGTCTAACAAACATGTCATAAATATAGTAGCAAGCTATTTATTGGAGATAAGTTTTGTCGACAACGCTGCGGGTGTCAATGTCCAGCTCAGTGTTCGATCAGTGCACGGTAGCTGAGAATTAGTAACGCCAGTGCCAGAGTTAGGAGCAAAAAAAAAAGCCCCAATCTGGGTGATCTCAGATATTTTATGGTTGAGTAACTTATAGGTGAATTGACTAACGACTTCGGTGTAATAATAAAACAATGTTTATTAGGTTATGTTGTACTTAATTATTAATTTTATTTTTACTTTTGAAAATAGCCCAGTTTGGGTGCCACGTTATGTTATACGTTCGCATTGGTTCAGCAAAAAATTAACACTTGATATTGAGATGCGAGGCACAATATTCTTGCCGGGGCGTCAGTGGCTCGAACACCGGTACTGTAACGCAGGGGCATAGTGTCTTTATTTTTTTACACTTTTGATTGACCAGAAGAAACTGATTTGCTCGAATTTTTAATTTTTGATAAATACATCCAGATTATAATGATCAGGGAACAAAGAAGCCTTTTTTTTTTCGGATGGGAAAACTTCAAATAACCCCTCCCGCTCTGGGCTGACCAGGAGGGAGTGTCAAACTTTTGCTGACTAAAACCCATCCATGTTCCTTCTTTTGCCCTTTGTGTTCCAGGGCCGCGGTATCTCTTTCGAACAGTCCCGCAACCCTGGCAGGGAACAAAGAAGATTGCAGTGAATTCCAAAAACTGGCGGTTCGCTTAAGTTGGAGGTATGTGTATGTGTTGAATTGTTTTTTATTTTTATTCTTTGGCTCAAATGCTATGCTCATGAGTGCTATCGATTTTGAGTTCACCAGATGCTGCCATTGGCGAGACAGTTCCTATCATTAATTATATCTTATACTTTAAAGTACCAATAACTTCATCAAAAGTTCATTTTATTACGTACTATAGCGACCCGCCCGGCTTCGCACGGGTGCAATGTTATACATATTAAACTTTTTCTATAATCACTCTATCTATTAAAAAAAACTGCATCAAAATCCGTTGCGTAGTTCTAAAGATCTAAGCACACATAGGGACAGACAGCGGGAAGCGACTTTGTTTTATACAGATACATATTTACAATATTGTCCTTAGACTTAGCAAGCATGAAACATTTTTGGAAAATCATCCTTCCTCCACAAATAAAAATACGTAATAATAAAGAGTGCAACCCGCGAACACTATGACATTTCTGAAGACCTTACTCTACACGAACGCCTCTAGTCGCGAATTCATGCGCGTTGGGTTAGCCCCCATTGACTAATAGTTTCTGTAGAACCCCCGTGGTTCTTAACCAGTAGCAGATGATTCGTTTCGCTTACCATTGTTTAAATACAAACATTGTTGAAAGACGTGTCGGTTTTTTTACACGTGACATCATCGGTGAAACGTTTGCTAACTTTTGAATTGATTTTCGTATAAAAAGCCGTCTCATTACTTCACATCTGTAATTTCCGAAGTGTTATGCAGAGGTAATAGGGGATAAGCCCATTACCATTAACCTGTCGGAAAATCAGACTTCAGGATGCTATTGAGAAAATCTTGATGGAAAAAAATAAAACTGACTTCAAAACTACACAATTAAAAAAAAAGAAAAACAAAAATAACTAACCAAAACACAAAAAAGTGAAAAATAACTTTAGCTTCAGAAGCCGGTGACAAAATCACCAAATAAATCAAACATAGGTCAAGCTTCAGAAGCCGGTGACAAAATCACCAAATAAATCAAACATAGGTCAAGCTTCAGAAGCCGGTGACAAAAACACCAAAGCAATCAAACAAAGGTCAAGCTTCGAAGTCGGTGACCTTTGTTTGATTGATTTTGTGTTAAAAATTTAATAACACTTAGCTCGACCTGTGAATTGAACCCAGGACCGTTTGCCAAGCAATAGTACTTGCGACCACTGAATAATTGAGGTAGTCCGTCATAATTGAGAAAAAAAAACGAATGCCGACTCTAATCGTAACTACTCTGTGCAAAAAAGAAAAACTCGTATAATTGTTCTAATATTGCAATTTCATTCCGCTTCTCAATTCAAACCCGTATGTCGTTTTTCACTTTACCGCCAAAAGGCCGTAAGCACCACCTATTAGTACTGAACTTACGACTATTTCATCATAAACTACGTTGGCGCTTAAGACGTTTCGAATAACGTAGTAATAAAGAACGCGCCGCTAACAATTTGTTTTGGCCAATCACAGGCTGCGGACTTTTTTTGAAACAGCCAATGGCGGGACGTAGATAAAGGCCCGTTTCGCTCTAGGAAACCGTGCTGAAAGTCCCTGAGCATTTTCCCGTATAAAGTCGAGGAAAAGTGTTTACGGGATTTCGGACCGTATTGCATTGTATAATCAGCCATCATGGAACCCGAAGCGATTCATGAATGTGTTTTGTAGTCGGAAAAGCTTAGCTCGCTTGCTTTTCCCCTGTAAGTGGGAGAGGGATGGAGATACAAGGGAAAGCGTGTGGGACGGAGAGCGAAATAGATGGTGGTTAGGATGTTTCATGTATGGGTGTTGGTGAAGTAATTTTCCCGCTTTTATTCAGCGTGCAGCGGCGGTAGGAGCGATAAAGGGTAACTGTTTGAGGTTCGCATTTTATTATTATGAAATTAGATGAAATAAATCACTATAAATAAAGGCGACTCGTAGCCAAGTCCTACACTGGTGTATTTTAATACACTTAATTAATGACTAACCAGTCACCAACTGGACACGAGAGACTGGACACACGTGTGTTCAGTTGGTGAAACTCAAAATTAGTTTCACTTATTATTTCGTCATCTGAACACGCCAAAAATTTTACGCGTATCCACATAGTGAAACTTAAATTAAATCACTTTTACGTTTTTGCCAACTGGTCACACCTAGTTTTTTTTTTGCAAAAAAAGGGTACAGCCAGGTTAATATCGTCGTTCATTATATTAATGAACGAGGCGATTTCGTGAAATACCTGCCGCACTGTTGACCCTTTGTGATCCTTGTGAAAAAAATCTTTTATACAACTAACCTATACCTGTCTTTCGTTCCGGAATTCGTTTTTTTTTAGAGGTTTGATGATTGAAGACCACACCCAGCCAGGAGCAAGCCTGTTTATATATTATATTAGCATTGGTAGGTTTAAAAGCTATTTCAATTCTAGGTAAGTAAATAACAAAAGATGAATTGATTAATTTGAAACATGCATGCAGTTTGTAAATTGTATTAAATTGATTCAGTAAGTATTAGATACGTATTTTATAAAAACTATAAAAATGTGCTTAATGCCCAATACATTTTTAAATGTTTTTAATAATATTATATTTAAAAATACGACACACTAAAAATTAAACATATTATAATAAAATGACAATTTATTCGCTTCTAAGCAAATAAAGCTGGTAATTTATATTAATTATGTTGTTGAACTAGTGCCAAGACATAAACCAAAACGTTTAAATTTTTTAATATTGTGGAATAACGTACATACCTCTACATATGTTTATGTGCTAGATATAAAAATTCGACCACTTTTTCATGTCCTCTATGATTTCAGTCCTATCTGCCTGTTTGTATATCGGAAACCATATGTCATAGTTTCAATATAATAAAAACCCCCTCGGTATTACAGACATTTAGATCAGCAGGGCTATTGCGTATCTGTGTTGACAGTTCATAGTGATCATCACTTGGCGAGTTTTGATATACAATGACCGTTCTTGTTGGTTTAATATAGACAAAGAAGAAAAAATACGTATTATAGAAGATAACTCATAAACTACCCAGGTGAACTTAATACAATTTATAAAAAAACTACCGCGCGAGCTTCCTCTACGAAATGAAAAAAGAATCATGGAAATCGGACTAGTAATCACAGAGGTACAATAGGTAAAAAAAGAAAAAAAATGCTGGTGGAATACATAACCTCCTCCTTTTTTAGAAGTCGGTTAGTGAGAATGTGACACCTAGGTACATTTTAATTGAGTAATTATTATCTATCAAACTTTTGGAGAACTCTGGACACTTTATTATTTTAGCTGCATCAGTCGGCCGAAGTCTTTACTATAAGTACCTGCAGAGATTTTGTAAACGGCTTCTTTCATACTTTCATAGAACTTAATCCTAAATGTACGTAGACTATATTACCTACTGCATTATGATTTTTTTGTGCATTACTGCACATAGACACACAATCTGAAGTACGCAATCAAAGAGGCTGTAAATTATTTTCTGTTTCTTATTGGTCTTATTTAAGCTTCCTACGCCAGTTGCAAAACAAAACAAGGCATTTTCCGACTACACTAACCAAGTTACATCCCCTTTCTGTTTAGACTTAACCGGCGTATAATAAAACAGTCGCTCCACCGCCAGTTCACCGACAATGATAACAGTTTATTCAGCGTCTGAATCCGAACGCTCCTGTGACCTACGTTTTGGCGCGAATCGAGCGCAAAATGGCCGACTATTTGTTTGGCTAAATGACAAATTTTAAAGGAATTTTGAATGTGGATTTCACCGACGCCGACGGGTGTAATGTTTTTAAGAAAATGGGTTGAGCTGAAATGTTTTCGATTTTCTCCGTTGTAAATTAGGTACCTACCTATATCTTGGTGCATACCTATATCCTGGTACATGCTTACGAAAAAAATTGCAAGCTTAATTAAAATGCGTTTAACGGTAAACATTTTTAAAACATGTCTACTTTAAATGATTGAGAGAAACAGACCGATCTTTTAAATACGTGCAGCTTCAAACACATTTTAATGATGTACTACAAGCAGTCTTTTTCTTTCTTTAATTTAAAAAAAGTAAGTATACAATTTTTTTTGCCATTCATGGGATACTAATTTTACTTACTTTAACTTACTTACTGATAGCTATCCTTATTAGCCGTAGTCACCATCCGAATCACGAAAAAACTTGTCACACTAAACGCTTAATTAGGAGTTCATAGAACCAACAACTTTTACAACGCATCGGAAAGAAATTGTAACAATTTCACCCGAAAACAATATTTCTTTCAAAGCTTTTACAACCTCAGGCATAATAGAATAAACAATGTGGCCGCCGAGAAAAAAACGAGGGAAACATTTTGACATTTCGTGAAGCAAAGTTTATGGTTGCGTTCACAATTATGGTTTATAATTCTTGAAAAAAGGTCGGTATATAATAATGGGCCGTTCCCCGCTGAGTAATGCTTGTTTATTTTGCTACCAGTAGCAAATGATTAGTTTCGGTCGCCATTCTAATTTGTAAATAATCTTGTCCATTTTCTATTGAGACATTTATTGCGCTCAGCGGTGACGAATTACTTTAGTTACGCACGAAGAAATGTAAAATGGAAAAGTTTTACACAAAATAAGGGTGGTTTTGACTAAATTGTACACATAGAAGTCGGCGCAATGGTGTAACGTTTTTTTTGACGGGTTTTGGCTACCATATCTTTACTGTCAAGAAACGTATTTTTTATGTCTACTGATAGATGAAGCTTACATACACAACGTAAGAAAATTTAAATTTCGCGGGCTACCCTTGCGCTCCCACCTTATCTTTGGTAAAACATCCCTCCAAAGAGTTTCCATGTTATGAAGTCTAGCCTCTTCATGAAATGCAGTATTACTTATTCTATCAGTGGAACCTCCTGCCAGATCAGTTTACAATAATTTCCTTGAGTGAATTTCTAGTATAAAATACCCACATAGTACTATTTATTAATAAGTTTAATGTGACTCAACACTTTATATTTAGGACTTGCCAGCCCCTCGTAACTGAAAACACAGTAATTTAAATGACTATTTTACTAAACTAAAGTAACTGTGTTCTCAGTTACGAGTTTCAGAGCTTCTAGCTCAACTAAAAGTAGGTACTAAAGAAATACAAAGATTATTCCAAAAAACAGTAACTTCCATACGCCATTACCCCAAAATTGCTTAAAACAAAATACACTCAACTAAACCCTCAATCCATGTCACGTACACATATAAAAAAACGGCAAAGCAATAGTTTCCAAATAAAACATATATTAAGGGTCATCTCTAGGGAGCAATGCTACATTTTCCCGGGAAAAAATAGTGTAGATAGTCGGATGATTGGGCCGGTATATCCGTGATACCCGGCCGGGCCTGTTTACGACCCGGCCGGATTAAAAAGTAAACGGGTAAAGGTGTTATGGCCCGGGCCGGATATTATTGTAGGTAAGGGGCGGGTCGGGTTATATCCTCGGTTTTTTTTCTCCTTTAATTTTGTGTGATAGGTGTAAAATAGTGTGTGATTTGTTTTAGAATGTTGGTTGACGATGAAAGTGTTTTTTTAAGATGTTTTTACAGCTGTTGCTTATTAGGGAATCAGGGTAGTTATCTATAAATACAGCGTGTAACAGAAAGGGTATAGCCATATGGAAGACTGTGGTACAGACCATCGAACTGAACAACTTTCTCTATGGGGCCATCATCGAAATCGTAAAAAAAAAAACAGCTGTCCCATACATTTGGGGCGAGTAGGTATTGAAATTTTGTATGGGGCAGTTGATAATTTTATTGTGATTACGATGGTGGTCCCATAGAGAAAGTTTTTCAGTTTGATGGTCCGTACCAAAGTATTCCATAATGATTATTCCCTTTCTGTTACACGCTGTAAAGTGGTTATCTGCTTACTGTACTGTTACCTGTTTTGCGCATTGAAACTGGCTATCTCTCTATCACTTGACGATTATCAGCGAGCGGTGTTCGCGTTGCCGAATTTAAGGCCAAATATATTTAATGAAAATTTTCCATCGACACGCTAAGAAAAGAAGTCGGTTATAGACAAGCTATACATAGAGAGAAGGAAGAAATGATTTGTTGTGAACGTGTCTAATTTTCCACAGCATCTGCTTGACGTTTTCCCGTCTATGTTAGGATCGGCTTCCAGATTAACCAGTTTCAGCTGTATAGCAGAATTTCATACGGAGTGTTATGGAGTGACCACTGAGTTTCTATGTGAATGGCTGTATAATCTTTTTTAAAAGCCCAAAAAAGCATGGCATAGTGCCGTGTAAATCTGAATTCTTTACATTATACGACGCTTATTACAACTTCATCAATCAATACCATACAAATAACATCAAAATATTTATCACTTTAATCCACAACAGCAGCGCTCCAAATCATAAATAAAAACAATAATCCCTCGCTGATATCAACTAATATAATAACAAGAATTTAATTCATTTATTATTAAAATTTTCGTTACACCTCCCTCGGTCCCTTGACGCTCATGAAAATAAAATCATGGAGCGCTACCCGCGCGAATTGAATTCAAAATTGGAATCAAAAGACAATCCTTTTTTTTCGTTTCTTTTTTATTGCTGCGAATGGCTATCGCGGAGTGGGGTTACCAGTGTTAAATTTTATATGGGTAGTGAAGAGTTTTGGAGATCGGTAAATCGGTGAGATTTGTAAGTTTCTTTAGTCTTTGTTTGGATCTGACTGAAGGTGTTAAAATTATAGTGCATCAAATCACATTTTTTTCTTCTTCTTGTAGCTTAGCAGAGAGAGAGAGAGAGCACAGACTATAGAACATCTAATGTCAACTGACAATGGGGAATAATGATTTTATTTTATTTTCTTGTGTAGTCATCATCAATCTAATGAGAGCTATCGTTTTTGAGCTCACCAGATGGCGCCACTGGCGGTTAAGGTCCTGTCAATTATTCTATTTTATACTTTAATTAAAGTACCAATAACTTCATAAAAAGTTGATTTTATTACGTAGTGTAAACTTCAGGTTCATATATTTAAAATATTCTCGATAAAATTAGTAAGCATGAAACATTTAAAAATCATTTTACCTCCAAGTACTGAAAATTAAGATTCTGAGTTGCTGCTTAAAATCTTTAAGTCATAATTAATCAGGAGTGGCTCAAACTAGACCACAATCGCGAATATCTGTAAAAATACGTGTTAAAACAGCACGCAACGAGCGAACAATGTATGACATCCTGACATTTCGGTGCTCCCGCGCTACACTAGCGCCTCTAGCGGCGAATTCATACCCGATAGCCCTCATAACTAAAAACATTGGTTCCCTTTACTTTTGTAGACCTAAAATTATATTGGACCAATCAATAACACAACAAAAAGTAGTTTTAGTAAAAACCAAAATAATTCCAAACTTTGAAGAATCTACCCTTCCCTTTCAATACTCATTTAAAATCCGCCTGACAAGATAATTGCCTGGTTGATGGGAAATCAACCTGTCTCTTGCGGACCCCTCTTGTTTAAACCTACCACGATATGCAGGGGGGGTGCTGCCCTCTGCAATAGAGGCATATACTTGAATTGAGCGTATAGTTTACAGTTTACATATTGATATGGTTTAATGGGACGTACAAATATACCACGATTAATTTTGTTGCGGGATCCAAGAATTCCAAGACAGTTCAATTGTTCCTCTGGGACTTCGTCGAGCTTCATTGTCTCGGCGCTTGTCTGGTGGTCACCACTTTTGATTCTGGCTTTCAGGAGTTGCAGTGGTTCAGGAACAGTAAGGCGGGCTGGACATAGAATAAAAAAAAATGAGATACGTTTGTAAGAGTTACTATTATATTGTAGGTACTAGTGACCCGCTTAGTATCTACTTAGTTTTTATTAACTTTCAGAAACGCGTAGGAAAAGATAATAATGAGAGAAATCTCAATTTAAAATAAAAAGGAGTACACAGTTGGTGTACAGATGACAGCATTATATGGATTTTTAAAATGTTCAAACTGGATTCTGTTAACTGAAAAAAAATCCTATTTATGGACAGATAACGAAAAGGTCAATCATTTCACATTAATTAGATGTTAAATCTCTCCAATGAGTTGTAATAATTGCAAGGTTTAAGAGAGCATAAAACAAGAAATAAACTTCAATTTGCCTATAATTATATTTTAAATGGTAAAGAAACCCCAGAATATTATCACTTGGGCACAAAATATTACTATCCAATAATAATTTTACTAACATAACTTTACAATAACCAATAAACCAACTAAAAATAAATTATGGCGGGTAACCCTCAAACTTGCCGCCATTTTCTCGAAATGTCACAGAATCAATGAAAGGTCTGCCCTTGCAATATTGCGGTAGTATACAGATTACTCACGGTCGCAATATAACAATTAAAAACTACCGTAAAGTGGTCGGGATGGAGCAATAAAGCTATTTTCCTTAGTTTATGGCGGTAACTTTGAAACCGAAGAAATGACAAAACATTTATTCATCTATTATGAACGCGTCCTTGACGGAAAGGCGCGAAGGTTTTTTTTAATTTCTGTGCCGACTTCATTTGTCAGGGACTGCTTGAAAGAAAGTAGTATTTTTTTTTCGTAATTTGTGGTCAGGTATTGGGGAATAAACTACGCAATATAGTTTTTTTTATTGTGGTAATATATTCACTGTGATAGTAATGAATACTTATTTGCAATTTTTTTGTGGTTTAACTTGTGAAAAAGATTTTTTCTGCGGCTCTTGGAAAAGAATGAGCATTTATATTTTGCATGTCTTGAAACCTCTAATGTTTTCGTAGGGTTAAAACCCAAGGACTAAGATAGTTTCTACAAAGAAAATCAACACAAAATTCGACAAAAAATTGTCAACCGCATTTCAACGGCTTTGGTCAGGTGACTGAATTATCAACACTCAATTAGATCACTTAAAATGTGAATAATTTTAACACATTGATTTTCGTTCCAAATATGAAAAATTAAACATCGAATTGACGAGCCAAGCCAAAGGAAACTAGGTAACAGTGCTCTACTTAAAGCAACGACCAATCACCACCACAAATCAATTTATCGAAAAACAAAAACACACTGCTTTAAACCACTTTCAGCGAGATAAACCCGCCCTAATCCGCTTAAAACAGGCTAAATCCGGATTAATAGTCTGTCAAATTGCCGGTAGGGGGCGCTAAATGCCACCTGAGCCTGGGTACTGGCATTTTTTCTGCTAAATCAACGCCTGTCTGGGATATTAATGGGTGTTAGTTTATTATTTTGATTCGCGAATTATTCGAGGGGTGAAAGGAGGGTTGTTTAATTTGTTTATTACACATGTGGCTGGGGGTGTTGATAGGTTTAAATACCTAACGTGGATAGGGTTGCTTGGTTGACAAAACGACTGTGGTGATGCCTCACTTCAATGCTATCTAGCATAGAAATGAGGCATCTTAATAGAGAAAAATAAAGATGATTTTTAAATACTTCCCTATAATAATGGAAAATCATCTTTCAACCACTTATCATAGATTCTGTTTGTAGTTTGGTTGTCGCCATATTTATTACTGTTTAAAAGTTTTTTTTTAATAAAAGTTATAGCATAACATCACGCCCGGCACCCACATTTTGGGCAATTCAGTTTTCGGGGGATGAGCCTATTGCTATTTGCCGGTTCAAATCCACTTGGCAGAAACTACATAGCGCTATCTGCTACACATTATACCTACATACATAAATACAAATAAATAAAATTGAACTGTCTGTTTGTAATTTTGAAATACCAGCTTTTTACTGAATACATATAAATGAAAGTGTTTACGGTACTTTACTTATAACAGAAAACAATATTTATATTATATTGCCTGTCTGTTTGCTCTATAATCTCCGAAACGGCTGGACCGATTTTGACGGAACTTTTGAACTGGCAGATAGCTGATGTTATACGGAGTAATTTAGGCTACTATTATAAAAAATAAGAATTAGGGTTTCGTGCAATAAAAAATTAAACCCTTGAAATTTTAACAAAATCCGATTCAATTATGGAAGTATTTTTATAATCATTTCACGCGGACGAAGGTCGCGGGGAACAGTTAGTTTTTAATAAACTAAAACTTCACAAAAACGTTAACAAACTGTCATCTAACAATTTGGTCGCGTTCAAAATGAACGCATCTGATTCCCCCTCCCCTATTCTATTTGCGTTTCAAAAAACTAATTGCTTCTTTATTGGACGATACTTTATTTGTGACATAGTAGGAGCTCTTTAACAAGCACTTTTTAAGTGGCTTTTTGTAGGGATGTGCTTATATCCGACGATTTTTTTATTTGTATCCGAATATCTGATATTTTCGAGATTAAATATTGATATGAGTCTCGTACATCAATTTGTTAAATATTAGAAATGCAGAATGTATATCCTAATCCTAAATCTATACCTACTAATAATTTATAGCTGAAGAGTTTGTTTGTTTGGTTGAACGCGCTAATCTCAGGAACTACTAATTCGAATTGAAAAATTGTTAATTAATTTAGTGTTGGGTTGTCCATTTATCGAGGAAGGCTATATAACATCACTATCCATAGGGGCGGAGCATGAATGAAAAATGTTTCAAAAATGGGGAATATGCATTCCTTTTGAGAGCTTCCGTTGCGTGCGTAGCGTAAACGGTTAAAGTTAAGTTACGCAACAATATTAATCCTTATCTAAATAAATACTTTAATCATCACAAGTATTTAATTTTTAACGAAATAGTCCTTCCATCATTTGATTTCAATGAATATCACAGTTTTAAAATAACTCCGCAGCAAAAATATTAAAAGACCCCTGCAGTAATGAGGGCTATAGTTTTTGAGCTCACCAGATGGCGCCACTATTGATTAAGGTCCTGTCAATAATTCAATTTTATACTTTAAAGTACCTACCAAAAACTGCATAAAAAGTTTATTTTATTATGTATAACAACATAGTGGTGCCGATTCCCTTGGTTACAAACTAAACCAAATTTAAGTTCAGTGCATCTTTTTCTTTCTATTTCATTAAGAAAAGGACAGAAGATAAATTTTTGTTTAGTCCTGTCAATTTAATCAGCGCTTATTACAAGTTTAGACGCGATTAAAAAGTTTACCACTAAAATTACATCATATTACGTCAGGTGTCGACTAATTTGACAGGACTAAACTAATATTTATCTTCGGTCCTTTTCATAATGAAATAGAAAGAAAAAGATGCACTCAACTTAAATTTAGTTTAGTTTGTGACCAAGGGAATCGGCACCAGTGTAAAGTTCAGGTTCATATATTTACAATATTCTCCCTAAAATTAGCGAGCATGGAACATTTTACCTCCAATTACTGAAAATTAAGATTCTAAGTTGCTATTTAAAATCTTCAAGTCATAATATATCAGAAATGGCTCAATCTAGACCACTATCGTTAATATTTGTAAAAATATATTGTAAAAACAGCGGCAACCTCTAGCGGCGAATTCGTACGCGATAACCCCCATTGGACCCAACGTTCCTATACTATTCCTGTTCCCGAGTCATTTTTTAATACAGTTCCACTCTTACTGATCACAGCGTGATGTAGTATCTAAAATAGCTTAAGTTATACTCTTTTTTTTTTTTTTTTTTTTTTTTTTACCGATGGGAAATCATCAAATAACCCCTCCCGCTCTGGGCTGAGCAGGAGGGAGTGTCAGACTTCTACTGACTAAAACCCATCCATGTTCCTTCCTTTGCCCTTTGTGTTCCAGGGCCGCGGTATCTCTTTCGAACACTCCCGCAACCCTGGCAGGCGTCGGCCCTTACGGACCCCTTCCTGTTTGCTGACTCTCTTTGAGGCGCGCGTGGAACACGAACGCGCCGTCGACACGGCCTGTCGTCATAAGACGGACGGACGGCGAGCTAGCCCATAGCTCACCGTCCACAGGCCCGCGTCTACGGTGGCCGGGAGCCACCACGTGGCCCCCGACGCCCGGTGCGTCTCCCGCGGCGGCTGGGACGTGAGGTTCTCTCCCTCTCACGTCCCGCCACCTCCTTCGCTAGCATGACTGCTTCGCAGAAGGAGGTGACGGCGTCCCATTCCGTCTCGCTCCGGACCATGGATTGAACCAGGGCCGGACGCGAGAGGTCGCCGCCGCCGATCGCCGCTACGAGGACACGGCGTTGCTCCGCCCAAGCGGAGCAGACCTGCACAGTGTGCTCCACCGTGTCCTCCGGTCGATCCTCGCAGTGGTTAAGTTATACTCTTAACGTAGAAAATAAAAAAACAGAATCAATCTTCATATTATCCAATAAATATTACCCATTACAAACATACAAACAATGTTTCTCCAGGTTTCGTCCGCGTGATTTTAAGTAAGTACTGAAGGTACCAAATTTTACCAAAATTTTGTTCAATGGTACACAAGTGGTTCGTGTATGTATAAAACAATGAAAATTTCAGCTCCTTTAGAATTGTATTATAGCTGCCTTCGACCCACTATCTCTAAACCTCTCTATCTCTTATATGACGCACACGAAGTTGCCCTGGTCAGGTAGTGTTACAATAAATGTGAATGTGAGTTTGTTTGTCACACCTTTATAACGACCAACGACGTAGAATGTTCCTGTAGGATAATTTCCAACTTCCACACGAGCGAAGACGCAGGGAAAAGCAAATGTCGTTAGATAATGTATTGTTTTTGGTTATAAGATTTGCCGATGAAGGATAGCTACACTTGAATAATTATTTCGTAGTAGCGTAGCGACCCGCCCTGGCTTCGCACGGATAGTAGAGCATATTATGCCTACATGTTTTGTCCGTCGTAGGGTCGCATCTCACCTCATGAGATAAGTACAGACGCCATCAAGCTACTACATTATGTGAAATTTATTTAATAGATTTTTAACGTTATCGCTAAAGCATCAAGGTTGATTGGGAAAATTTGATAGTTTCGGGTAGCTTGATGGCCGTCTGAACGCACTAGTATATATAAGGTAAAAGCAATACGTCTTGTTTATTACATTACTGATTGACACTCATACAACCTGAAAATAAACTTAATACATAAAATTATAAAAACAACATCAACGAATGACAAACCAACTAAAATATACGCGGCATTAAAAATTACTTGCTGTCGTATATAATATTTCGGATACTTTTATCCGACGCCGTCGGCGCCCTCCCAACACTATCCTGAAACTTTCAGTAGCGATGATATTAATCCTGTTGGCATTTATGTGTCGTCGTTGAGTGCTTTTTTTATAATTAGCCTTTCATTCGCTTTTTAAGAGAAAGCTGTTTGATCAATAACTCTGCTCTTGGCTTTGTTAGAAGCATCGTAAAATTAATAAAAAGACTGATTGTTGTTATGTTGCACATTATTATGGAGAGCGAGTGTATTTTGTTTTTATTTTATTAGAATGCACACATAAAATGTTTTTTTTTTTTGTAAGAGACATAGTTTTTACAACGGTTTTTCGGCATGGGGCCTAAATTAAAGTGAATGCCGCCATCTTCTCTTTACAATACAATTTCTTTAAATAATGTCTTGTAATGGAGAGCAGCGGTGGCCTAGTGGTGGCCCTGACTTACGAGCAGTAAGTCGTCAGTTCGAACCCAGGCAGGCGCATTACTTTATTTCATCACCACTGCTCTGAAAACGGTGAAGGAAGACATCGTGAGGAAACCGGCATTTACTAGACCAGAAAATTCGAAGACATGTGACATCTACCAACCCGCACTGGGCCCGCGTGGTGGATAAGTGGATTATAGCCCATTCCCTCTCATAGAGGGGAGGCCGTGTGTCCCAGCAGTGGGAACATTATAGGCTAATTAAGTTAATGTAATAATTTCTCTAAATGTTTCATCTTCTTGTAAATATTTATATAAGGTTGTTGATGATGATGATGATTGAGCACCACACCCAGCCAGGAGCAAGCCTGACCGGGACAAGCCGGATACTCTTGTAAATATTTATATAAGGTTTAATTAAAATACGTGGACAAAATTTTAACACATGAAAAATCACTTTAGTCAGTGTTTTTTTTTTTACTTGGATATCTTTGGTTAGACGTACTGAACGCTATGTTAAAATTTGTCCATCTATTTTAATTGGACCTTATATTAAAGTGAAAATAAAGAAAAATCCTGCCATGAAAGAAAAAATATGAAGAACAAGAAGACAAGAACAACAAAATGACAAGACAAGACGCAAGAAAACAATTTTTTTCTCTCATTATTATGGTAGCCAACTTCGCAGGTGGATCCAACAGAAACCTATTTTATACCATCTTTTCACACAGGAAAACAATTGACCAACACCTAAACAAGGTATTGTGCACTTAGGTACTTTATTTTCAGGCAATTAATTATAGGTTTTATAAATAACTGAAAATCTCGCTGAAAATCCCCCCTTCTATTCCTGTGATTTTCGGATTCATGTGCGTATTGTAAAATTATCACTTGCTTCGCTGAAGGAAAATATCGTGAGGAAACCAGCATGCCTGAGAGATATTTCTTGACGGCATGTAAAGCTAAGTCAGAGGCCCATGGGCGGTATAAAAACCCTGACACCAGGCTAGGCTCTAACCACACGATAAAGAAGAAAACGATTGCTGAAAATTTCGTGTTGAGAGGCTTCCTGAGAAAAACATGTATGATTTATTTGAAAGGCTAAAAATAAACAAAACGGAGATGCACAGAAACCACATCAATACTAACTAAATACCTTCTTTGACAGTCGTTACAGATAGTCAGTGGCTAAAAGGCTAAAAGGCTAGGCAGATGTTGATGATTATGACCTTTCTCAAAGACCTCTGCATGTCCCGCAACCTCTACTAAAGAGCGTGAACATACCTTATTACAGCCTCCCCGGTCCCCCTTTTCTCCCACCCCGCGCCCCGCCGGGTGTAAGCTGAGCGCAGATTATATTTTAACGCAATAATTCTACGTGATCATACCGCGTTTACGAGTGGCGGTGTGCGCGGTGGTGCGGATTGCGGGATACGTCGCGAGATATCCTGTAAACTTTACTTGCATATAAAGGATGTGACAAGACCTTTAGCGAAGCCAAAAGGCATGTGTTCTCCTCGCTATTGCGATCATATTTTTTTTGTTCTAGACCATACCTGGGAAACTTCTAGTAACGGAGATATTGGGGGTCAAAGTTCCAACTTTTTCACAACTTTTTTTTAAATACATTTTTTAAAATGTAAGATTCACTTCCACGACCCCCATACTATTCAATGCATCCATCAGCACGATGTTTTGAGTGCTTTACATTGATTCCCACCGTAGAACGTCATTTTTCACCCCAAAAAAAGAAGTCGTTTCCCAGCAATAATTTTTGTGTAAAGTTACTTAGTTTGATGTACATACGTAATGCTTCGTTGACGGCTTCGTGAAGCGTCCGATAACATCCTGTAGGTAGATTTAATTACGAGCAGAGTTTATACTAGGCGAGTCGATTACGAATAGAAAACTGAGTAGGCCGCGGAGAAATGTGCATATGGCGTTGCGAACTCGTTCGATGCTCCAATATTCCATCATCTGCCTAGCCAGCTAGTCTATTATTTTATTTCTTCGAAAGCGTATTGAACAATGTCGTTTGATACACGTGGGCATTTGTTACTGCAGTTCTCGGCTCCTTATCAACAACAATCTTAACAATCTCGTTAGGCAGCTGGAAACGGTACTCCTGGACTCAGCTCGTATTGTTAGGAGGTTCCTCTCTCTGGGGCCCTGACCGCCGCGCGCCGGTTGCTTGGACCCAGTTCCCTAAACCGGTGGGCTATATCTTTTTATTTTTTTTAAAGGAATATTTAAAAATGTAAATAATTTGTCTTTAAATGAATAACGGATATAATAATGATATTTTCATATTTTTAAATGTTTTTTTATATGGTTTTTTTTAAAGATTTTTTTTTAAATGTTCAAAATGTGTATGAAGGAAACAACAATAACAATAACTTTTACACATTTTTTTTTTTATAAATAGGTACAAGTTATTAATGTAAGATTTTTTACTGGAAACCTCCACAACCCCCCGTACTATTCAATCCATCTATCAGCACAATGTATTGTCACATTGTTTTTTTTTTACATTGAGTCCTGCCGCAAAACGTGATTTTTCATCCCAAAAAAAAAAGCCGTTTCCCAGCAATAATTTTTGCGTAAAGTTACTTAGTTTGATGTACATAATGCTTGGTTGACGGCTTCGTGAAGGGTCCTGTTACACACTATACTGCTGGTTTAGTGGAAAAACAGCAGCAGCAGTAGTGATAGCCTAGTGGTGTGACCGTCGGACTGCCAAGTCATAGGCCTCGAGTTCGAACTCAAGACACGCGCCTCTGATTTTTCGGATTCATGTGCGTATTGTATAATTATCACTTGCTCCGGTGAAGGAAAACATCGTGAGGAAACCAGCATGCATATTTCTCGACGGCATGTAAAGCCAAGTCAGAGGCCCGTGGGCGGCCTAAAAACTCTGACACCAGGTTAGGCACTAACCACACGATAAAGAGAAAGAGAGTGGAAAAACGTCGACAAAAAGGTGCACGGTTCGGGTTGGTCGTTTCCTATGGAGAAGAACCGGCAAGAAACTCCATGCAACTTCAAAAACCAAGCGGGAATGATTCTCCATGCGCCACGTGTCTTCTCAACTATAATTTAACTTTGGATCGCTATTGCCAAATATAGGGTTGAAGGGATACCGATGTTAAAACTGTTATCACGTATTCAGTACATCATTCTGAGCTGATTTTTAGGGTTCCGTAGCCGAATGGAAAAAACGGAACCCTTATAGATTCGCCAAGTTTGTCTGTCTGTCTGTCCGTGTATGTCACAGCCATTTTACTCCGAAACTATTAGGACTACACAGTTGAAACTTAGTAGGTAGATGTATTCTGTGAAATTTAAGTGGTAAATTGCGGTGCTATTTACTAATTCTTGACATTTTAGCATAATGAATTTACTTTAACATTATTAATTTGACATTATATAATTTGACATTATTACTCTGACATTATATACTTACTTTAATTCGCAATTTAAAAAAAAAAAAGTCGTTTTGAACTGGAATGTATTTAATTATTTATTTTTTTCTTAATTAAGGGACTAACCAAGTTCCGAACCAAATGTTGCATGCCTAGTGCAGAATATGGCGACACTAAAAATTTTCCTCTTTTTCAAAAATCCACCTGTATTACTTACCCATATTTGCAATAAATGAATTTAATTTGATTTGATTTGTGAATGAATAAGGTTTTTATACAAAAATAAATAAAAATAAAAGATTAAGGGGGGTCTCCCCATACATGGAACTGAAACTAAAAAAAATATTTTTTTCACCAAGCCTATACGTGCGGAATGTCTATAGATAGGTCTTTAAAAATTACATTGGGGTTTCTAAACCATTTTCTCTCAAAGTCAATCGTTTGAAAGATAAACACTTTCAAAGTGGTAAAATGTGTGTCCCCCCCTCTAATTTCTAAAGTAAGAGGAGAAAAATTCAACCAAAATTGGTTTGAATAAGATTTGATGTTTATTTTTTGAGATATGGGACTTTTTCATCAAACTGCAGCAACAACTTTGTTTTTCATTAACATACTATGAAAAACAAATTTAGTTTTGTTGATGAATGTAAAACAAAAACATATGAACGAATGCCTTCAAAATATTTTTATTATATTGTTTGGTGCTACGGAACCCTATGTGCGCGTGAGTACGACTCGCACTTGGCCGGTTTTTTTTTTTGACATTTTTCATCGGCAATTCAAGGGGAAGGTTCAGATCGATGTACTGATTACGTGGCAACCGTTTTAGCAAGCAAGCGCGTGCCCTGGTGGCCTACCCTGACGTCTTAAAGCAGGAGTAATAGATGTGTGTGACAGTGTGGGAAAGAGATGGCGCTAGACGACCTGTATAGCTCTGTCTCTTTCCCACACTGGAATTACTCCTGCTTTATGACGTCACAGTAACCGTATGTGACAAATGATAGATGAAACTGTGGCTTGGCGTGGAAGGCACGCGCATGCCTTTATATGCTCTGGTATTCAGATTCTGGCACTCTAGCTTTTTTAATGATAATGATCACATTATTTTCCGATACGTTCGATGATATAAATATTATTTTGGTTACGTTATCTTGTGATTTATCCCAGGATCTTCTTACCCCTTTAACTCCGACCCCTCGCCGTCGCTGCTAAGATTAAATTTGGCCAAATCTGAGCGAAGTTTATATCTACGTACAGGACTGACAATAGATTGCGTATACGTTTACGTTGTGTCTAATGCTGGTAGAATGTTTGTTTGTCATTATTATTGTGGAAACAGGGGGTCTAAAATGGCCGCAATTACGTTACAGTTTGTAAAATGATCAGAAAGTGACAATTCATAATATTAACTGCGTCATTTTGATTCCTAATATTATCCCACTAGCTGCTGCCAGCGATCTTCGTTTGCGTGAAATTATTATTTTATAAATATTACTTCTTTCGAATCGGAATTCACGGGGTTTTCATTTTTTTTGTCTATTACCCAATTTTTTTTTTGCTAAAATAAAAGTAGCCTACGTTACCCCTTAAGAGCGTTAACGTCGTACGGCATTTCATATAAACTTTCAAGTCTTTTTTTTCGAAATGACTGACCCGATTTTAATGAAACTTCACACGCTTGCAGGATATATATGTCTAAAAATTTGAGGAGAACTTTGTCTTTGACTGTGTCGGTGTCTTTAAAAAAAAAGATTCCCAATTACCTACCTTTTTTTTTAAACGACGTTTCGAAAAGTCCTCTCTCAAATTTTTAGACATATATATCCTGCATATGCGTATGAAGTTTCATTAAAATCAGTTCAGTCATTTCGAAAAAAAAATACATGAAAGTTTATATGAAATGCCGTACGACGTTAACGCTCTTAAAACATCAGATATCTGTCAGTAAAAGTTCCGTCAAAATCGGTCCTGCCGTTTTGAAGATTAACCGTAACAAACAGTAAGAAAGTAAAAAATTCAAAAAAATGTGTTTATGTTCTAAGTACCGTACTTATTGTATAGTTTCTTATGCATTCAGTAAAAAGCTGTTATCTTGAAATTACAAACAGATACTTCAAATTTACTTAATTGTGTAGACGTTTATGTTACGGCTAAAGGAATAGATGTGAACATAAACTTAAGATTAGCCGGCTAAACTTAGGTTAGATTATCTAACTTAAATTTATGTTCACACCTACCTTTAGCCGTAACATAAAGATTATACCTATTATTGCTCTGCTATTTCATATGTGCATGTGCATAGGTGGATGCGCAAGGGTAGCCCGCAAAATTTAAATTTTCTTACGTTTATTGCAATTTGCAGGTCAGTGACAGGTTGTATGTTGAAGAAAATATAAATCGCGCCAGTAATACGTATGGAGTTACAGAATTATAATCATTTAAATCATCAATACAAATTTCCAAGTTCATATAATACCAAAGAATGACTTTTTCATGAAATAGCTATTGAATGGTATTATATGAACTTGGAGGGCATGTGCCAAATAAATGTATTTTCTTTCTTCTTTCTTGCTTTTACTAGTTTTGTTAGTTTTTTTCTAAAATCAGCTAAATAAACTCTTTTGTCCAACATTATGACATTTCATACCTTTCAAAAACATTTTCACGTTTTCATTTCAAACTTGCGTTGCCCTCTGTATCCCTACCATAGTATAATATTCAATTATTAACACAATCATCCTCTTTCACCGGTCCCGCGAGAGAGCAACGCCATCTAGCGCCGCTCTAACGCGTTAACCTTTCGGTGATCTGACAAATTGTTTTTTGAGCGGAGAATAATATGAAGAATATTTTTTTGGTCCTTTATTGGGATAAAAAAAAGAATATACATATGGGAGCAGATTGCTACTGATCGGGCGCTGGCTGCTAATAATAAATTCCTGATGGAAAATTTCAATACCCAACCTCAGAATCGAACGAACCCAGTAAGTACCTACCTCTTGCTGCGTACTATTGTAAACGACAACAAGAGTTACGAAGCAAAAAAAAAATCTAATTGAAACAAAGCAAACAAAAAATACACATAGCCCGCTATGTGTATTTTTTGTTTTGATTTTCAGAACTTCAGAGAGAATGGGCAGTAGCGTGCAGCGTTTTCTGTCCTTTTTTAAAAACCGTACTACGATCGCCAACCCGCCTGCCAAGCGTTGCGATTATAGCACAACCAGGCCTTTGGGGCCTATGTCTAGCAGTTGACGTCTTTCGGCTGAAATAATGATGATGATGGTGAGTGAAAGAATTTGTAAACTTCTTTACCGATATCCCGTTAAAAACTACGGAAGCTCTAAATTCCTCACCTGAAGTCTCAATTGGTTTATTAAGGGCCAACGTGTCTGGATGCCCGGCTGAATTTAAATTTAAACACATAAGCCCTGTGATAGTTATCAAAGCTTTCCGGCAAATCAAAATCAAAGTGACCGAAGATCTATGGGGAATGTCTATCAAAGTTTGTACATCCATAGTTGAGACTATAGCGCCTTACTTAGCTTTAATTTTTAATTTGTGTGTAGACCAAGGAGCTTTCCCTGATTTAATGAAATACAGTAAAGTCATACCACTTTTCAAATCCGGGGATAGTAAAGATACTAATAATTATAGACCTGTATCCGTGTTGCCAGTTTTTAGCAAGGTTTTTGAAAAGGTAATGCTGAATCAAATGCTTAATCATTTTAACACCAACAAAATCCTACACGATCAACAGTATGGTTTCACCAAGGGACGTTGTACGACTGACGCCGGTGTAACCTTATTAAAGCACATATTTACTGCATGGGAAGAGTCCCAAGACGCCATAGGAATTTTTTGTGATCTCTCCAAAGCGTTTGATTGCGTAAATCACGACACATTACTTTTGAAACTTGAGCATTACGGACTAGGAAAACTTGCACTTAGTTTGGTAAAATCTTATTTGAGTGATAGACCTCAACATGTTCAAATAAATGGTATCAATTCACAGGGTTTAAAAGTAAAAATGGGGGTTCCGCAAGGCTCAATATTGGGTCCTTTCCTCTTTCTAGTATACATAAATGATCTACCTTATTTACTGAAAAACCAACCTCAAAATATGGTGTTATTTGCTGATGACACTTCTCTAATTTTTAAGATAAATAGACGGGCCCAAATTCTAGATGACGTGAATAATGCCCTACTTCAGGTTCAAAATTGGTTCACAGCAAACAATTTAGTATTAAACGAAAAAAAGACTAAATGCATTAGATTTGCTTTACCGAATGTTAAAAGTAGTAATTGTGATATAATATTGAATAAAGAGAAACTTGAATTCGTAGATAAAACGGTTTTCCTGGGGATTACGCTTGATTCAAGGCTACAATGGAGTTCTCATTTAACGTCTCTTGCCGGGCGGCTAAGTTCAGCAGCATATGCTATTAGAAAAATCCGTCAATTTACAGATGTTGATACCGCTAGACTGGTCTATTTTAGTTACTTTCATAGTATAATGTCTTATGGCATTTTGTTATGGGGACGAGCTGCAGACATTCACTCAATATTTATTCTGCAAAAAAGAGCCATCAGAGCTATATATAATCTTCGTAGGTGCGATTCTCTAAGGGAACTGTTTAAGGACATTAACATCATGACGGTACATTGTCAATACATCTACGAAAACATAATGTACGTAAGAAAAAATCTGCATCTTTTTAGTAAAAGAGGTGACAGACACAGTTACAGTACTAGAAATAGAGACCAATTAGTTCAGCCGGGCTTCAGACTCGCTAAAGTAGATTCATCTTTCATGGGGTACTGTTTGAGATGCTATAATAAAATTCCACAAAGTATTCTTGAACTGAATGAGACGAAATTTAAAACATGCATTAAACGCACACTATGTAAGCAAGCATATTACAAGTTGGACGATTATATCGCTGACAAAAATGCTTGGCTCAATGCCGGTCCTGCTCCACAAGGACAGGGACGCATAAATTGATAACATTAAATAGTATTGTTGGAGCTGCTGAAGATTGTACAACTATCTTTGCATTGTATAGATTCAATATCTTTAGTATTATATAAAGCCCATATTGTGTGAGTGCTATGTACTAAAGAGCTATCGTTCACTGGAAACCTACGTCCTTTCCCGACTTGAATGTGCCCTGGCGGTTGAGAGTATGTCATGCTCACTCAATGTCTCGCTGATGGTGGCGCGTGTGTCGGATCATTTAGTTCCCTTCAAAATGGTTGAGTTGAATGGTGCTGATCCATGCGTCATGTTCGTGAACGGGCGCTGTCAGTTGTGACTGGTCATCTCTTAGTTGCCACGGCTTATTTGAATTAATTATTTTAATTTTTTTTTAATTGTCTTTTTTGTGTTTACTATGGACACTTTTAACGTGCACATCTTGCTACATCGTTCTCACATAATGTACCATCTCAATATGAATGATGTAACCAAGGTTTTGTAACAATATGCTGATTTAAAAGAGTGTCCATGGAGTTTCTTGCCCGTTCTTCTCCATAGAGATCTACGCTAGGGAATGGGCAACTACAGTACTTTCACAGTTTTTATGCCTTGTGACTGGGACTGTAGCTACATTTCATTGTTATCTTTGTTTCGACAGTTCAAAAGTGCCTGTAACTGGCCTACTTGAAATAAATGCTTTGATTTTGATTTTGATTTTGATTTTGACATGAAAATGTGGCATGAAATAAATTGTAGTTTGTACCTAGTTTAAGTGGAAATTCTTAGAGGTAAACGTATTAACTACGTACGTACAGACGGCTACACATCAAGCTATACATTTCCAGTTTATGCTGATCTCGCATTGTATAGGATTTCCGTACAATGCGAGGTCAGCTTATACTGGAAATGTATAGCTTGATGTGTAGCCGTCTGTACGTACGTAGTTAATACGTTTACCTCTAAGAATTTCCACTTAAACTTGTAAAGCTTGATGTGTAGCCGTGTGTACCTACCTAATATCATACATCTATATCTAAAGGGTGTAACAAGATCGAACGAAGAAAGGCGCTTGTTCTCCTCGTCATTGCGATCATTTTTTTGTTCTAGACTATACTTCCTTCTAGTTACGGAGATATTGGGGGTCAAAGTTCCGACTTTTTCACAAGTTTTTTTTGAAATACTTGTTTTTATTGTAAGATTTTTACTTTATATACCTCCACGACCCCCGTTCTGTTCAATCCATCGATCAGCACAATGTTTTGAGTGCGTTACATTGATTCCTACCGTAAAACGTGATTTTTCACCCCAAAAAAAAGTCGTTTCCCAGCAATAATTTTTGCGTAAAGTTACTTATTTTGATGTACATAATGCTTAGTTGACGGCTTCGTGAAGGGTCCTGTTGCACCCTGTATACTAATATTTTATAGAGGTAAAATTTGTAAGTTTGTATGTGGGGTAATCTCTGGATCTACTGAACCGATTTTGAAAATTCTTTCACCAATAGGAAGCTACATTATCCCCGAGTGACATAGGCTATATTTACAACGTGCCTGTGGGATAATTTCCGACCAAAACCGCGAAGCCGCGGGCAACAGCCAGTATTATTAATTAAGCGTGCTCAGACATCATAGGTCCTTTGCGTTCATAAGCTTTTCTTTAAAAATAGGCAATATTAATAATAATAATAATAACAAAGAAAGACCATGTCACGCTGTACTGGGATCGGTCTATCATCACTGACAGGACTATTGTCGCCAATAAGCCTGACATAGTGGTGATAGACCGATCAGCGCGCCGCGTAATGATAATCGATGTGACAATCCCGCATGACGAGAACCTCGTGAAAGCTGAGAAAGAGAAACAAATAAAATATATCGACTTGGCACACGAGGTTGTCGACATGTGGAATGTGAACTCGGCTATCATTGTGCCGATTGGTGTGACGGCCAATGGCCTACTAGCCAACAAAAAAGCCTCGACGAACATCTTTCGAGGCTCTCCTTAGGCGGTTCTATCAAGGGCCTGATTCAGAAGGCAGTACTCCTCGATACGGCTCGCATTGTGAGGAGGTTCCTGTCTCTGGACTTCTGGAGCCCTAACCACCGGTAGCTTGGACCCTGCTCCCGATACCGGCGGACCACTACTTTTTATATTTTCAAATGTATTTTTTAATATTGTTTAGAAATATTTAAAAATGTAATTTATATGTTTTTATATGAATATAGGAGATAATAATAATATGTATATCATGGCTCATGAGGGTGCTGGAGTTGTACAAGATAGATGCAACTCTACGCGCCTTCCTTGAGTCGTGTATGGGGCAATGGAAGACGGTCCTTCGATATCCAGGATGTCGACAGATTCAGGGGAACGATGAGCCCGTATGGATTAAACGGGGAATATTCCAGGGCGACAGTTTGAGTCCACTTTGGTTCTGTCTAGCCCTGAATCCTCTAAGTACATTGCTGGAGGATTCAGGTCTAGGCTATCGGTTGAGGAGAGGTGGTCAGGTCATATCTCACCTTCTTTACATGGATGATCTGAAACTCTTTGCCCCCAACAAATTGCAACTGATGAAGCTACTGAAAGTAACTGAAACTTTTAGTAGCGCCATCAGGATGGAATTTGGTGTGGACAAATGTGCAGTCATGTATGTAAAGCGAGGGGAGATTATGGAATCCGAAGGAATTCAGCTCTCGGATTTCATACACCTGAGATCCCTCTCCTCATCCGAAAGCTATAAATATTTGGGTATGTCGGAAGCATTAGGCATTAACGTAACTGACATGAAGCAATCGTTGAAGGAGCGCTTCTTCGGTCGCCTGAAGAAGGTATTAAATAGCCTTCTTTCGGGCGGGAACAAGGTGCGCGCCTTCAACGGTTGGGTCATGCCGGTTTTAATGTACTCTTTCGGCATACTCAAATGGACTCAGACCGAACTCGATACCCTGGATAGGAGAGTCCGTACACTGCTGACTGCAAACCGGATGCATCACCCACGATCATCGGTGATGAGACTGTATATCCCGCGGAAGTGCGGGGGTCGAGGCTTTTTAAACGCGAAGACGCTCCACAACCGCGAGGTATGCAGTCTCAGAGAATATTTTTTAAAAGCCGAGGTGGGTATGCACCGAGATGTGGTCGCAGTGGACAAGGGCCTCACCCCGCTGTCCATGGCTAAAGAGAACTGGCGCAAACCTGTAGTACTTACTACCGATGACCGCAAGGAAGTATGGCAAGGCAAGGAGCTTCACGGGCGCTTCTACCGGGCTCTTCATGGGCCCGATGTAGATTTTCTAGCATCCGTGTGCTGGCTACGTTTCGGTGACCTCTTTGGGGAAACTGAAGGTTTTGTCTGTGCGATTATGGACGAAGTTATGTTGACGAACAGCTACCGGAAATATATTATGAAGGACGGGACGGTTGACGTGTGTCGGGCATGCCACCGTCCGGGTGAGTCCATCAGACATATTATTTCTGGTTGTTCTCGTCTGGCTAACGGCGAGTACTTGCACAGGCATAACCAAGTAGCCAGGATTATCCACCAGCAACTTGCATTGAAATATAAACTTGTGGAATCAGAGGTACCGTACTACAAGTATGTGCCCGACCCAGTTCTCGAGAAAGACCATGTCACGCTGTACTGGGATCGGTCTATCATCACTGACAGGACTATTGTCGCCAATAAGCCTGACATAGTGGTGATAGACCGATCAGCGCGCCGCGTAATGATAATCGATGTTACCATTCCGCATGACGAGAACCTCGTGAAAGCTGAGAAGGAGAAACAAATAAAATATCTCGACTTGGCACACGCCTATGGCCAAAAGCCTCGACGACCACCTTTCGAGGCTCTCCTTAGGCGGTTGGATCAAGGGCCTGATTCAGAAGGCAGTACTCCTCGATACGGCTCGCATTGTGAGGAGGTTCCTGTCTCTGGAGCCCTAACCACCGGTAGCTTGGACCCTGCTCCCGATACCGGCGGACCACTATTTTTTATATTTTTAAATGTTTTTTTAATATTAATTTGTTTAGAAATATTTAAAAATGTAATTTATATGTATATATATGAATAAAGGAAATAATAATATGTATATAATAATTTTAATATTTAATTATGTGGCTGTATTTATAAACTAAAGGACAAAAGAAAACCTATCAAATTCGAGGTCGAGTACAAAAAATTTCGAGCTGTTTCCATGTAACTGAAGGTGCCAACCCAGGCAAAAATCCTGCGGGCCCGGGGCGGCGGCGCGGGCGGCGCCCATGCGTACCTACAATTATTGGTATTTCATAATACTTCTGTTATCTTCTGCATGCCTCTTCGAACGGTAGGTAGTGTACCTATCGTTCGAAGAGGCATGCAGAATGTGTAAAGCCTATCAGTTGACTACGTTCAGTATGCTTTTCTTTTGTAACAAAATATGAAGTACTAAGGCGAAATATTGTGTTTTGAAAATACATTTTTAAACGTTTTCAATAAATGGCAGCGCCATCTGTCAATGAGTAGCAAAATTAAAAAGCTTTGATAAAAAGTATCGCTATTCGTCACTAGATGGCAGTAGAGTTAGTAGTAGTTCAGCATCAAACAATTTATTATTAGCATATTTAATTAATTTAATTTAATAAAACTAACATTATTTGAGTTGATTTGTAAAGTTAGGAATGCAAAAGTATTATTTTCTGGCTTTTTGCTTTCTTTTCATTTCGTGTTCTATGAAATGTCAGAAATATGACAATGACATTGACATCTGACATTCGTTTCGATAACAAAATTCATCATGTTATTTGTTTTGGATAAAATATCGAAATAATTACACTAGTACATAAAAAAAAAACTAACTACCATTACATAATATTACAATGTTTCTGTAAAACGTCACTCTAAAATCTGTGCTACCATGGAGCAAATCTACGCATTTGGTGTAACTTGCATTGAATTTGTTCAGTACTGGTAAGGTATTCTAAATATTGATTATTTATCCTGTGTGCGCGACGAAAATTCTGCAAGCTATTGCTAAGTAAATTAGCTTCCGTTCCTAAAAACCTTGCGAGAGTGTAATTCAGTGTAAAAATATTAAAACCATTAGTTAATTATTACCACCCTTGGGCTTGTTTTTAAATAAACAACATTTTTTTCAAGCGCACCTAAGCGTATCTGAAAATCAGTGTAATCAGGAGAACAATTGCTATTAAATATCGCAACACTTCATATTTTAAAGTCATTCTGATTAGAATATTTTAATTAAGTACCTACTGTTTTTATTAATACTTGGCGACGTCCAATAAAACCAGGTTATTTTATTATTTGATTTTCAAGAAATAAAATAAGGAAATCATTTAATTAAAAAATACATAGTAACAAAACCCAAGTCTAACCAGGTAATGCTGTTGTGGAGGTTGGATACACAGGAGGTCTATGTAAATCTATAGGTACATATAGTAAAATTGTAAAAGGCCGATGTCTGTACATTGCAGATGTTAAAAAAAAAGAGTAACAAACCAACTGTCTGTCTGTATGTTTGTATGCGCATCACGCAAAATCGACTGATGGATTTGAACACAGTTGTTACCGATTTATTGCTTGATGCTTAACTTAAAATATAGGCTACATAAGATATAGTTTTGGACCTGATAAGTGGCACCGTGCGAATCAAGGGTGGGTCGCTAGTCTATAATAAAATCATTCCATAAGGAATGTTGAATAATAAAGTCCCTCCATGTAGAAAACTTATATTCAGCTGCATCCAGTGTGACTGGAAGTTTATCTATAGTTGAGAAAAAACGAGTTAGCTAAAGATGTTTCTCCCGCCTTTTAGTCCTTCCAAAGTTTGTCCGTGAGAGATTGATTTGTGCAATGAAACTGCCCATTACACACTTGTTCAAGTAAGTTTATTTATTTTTTGTCACACTCAAACATCTGGTTCACAAAAGCATTTACATAGATCTTATTTATTTATTTATGTACATACAAAATACTTACTAGGACATTACATTAAGATAGAAGAGCACAAAGGTACTGCTTATTTCATAAGAAATCTCTTCCAACAGACCTGCGAGAGGAAAGTTGGATTAGAAATGTAGACACAGTGTGTAGACAAGACAGAACAGGAAAATTTAAATTAGAACAAAACAAAGATATACCTATATAATATAAACATACACACAAATATATACACATATAATATAAATACTACTAAGTCTGTAAATATACAGGGTGTTCGGTAGAACGTTGAACATACGAACGTTGAAAATAAAATGGTGGATAGGTGGGGTCATTTGCTACTTACTCAGCCCTAATTTATTTGGCCCTGGCCCCCTGGATATTAAAAAAATAACTTTCTTAACTTTAAAGTGTAATTTTTATTAAAAATGGGTAACTAGGCAATATTTTTGTTTTTTTTTTAAATCTTTAATGTTGGCAGATTCTTAAAAAAATATTGCTTTATTCAGATGTTAGCTAGAAAAAAAGTTATTAGTCCTCAAACTTACAGAAAGATGTAAAAAATACTTAAATTTTAAAAACCCAAATAAATTAGGGCTGAGTAAGTAGCAGATGACCCCACCTATCCCCCATTTTCGTATGTTCAATGTTCTGCCAAACACCCTGTATACCTATTTAGATCTTAATCTTTTATTATAGGTATTTCAGTGAATATGTTACCTAAAGATGTACACGGCACTCACATAATTTCGACTACTTAATTATAATAGATCGTTATTTAATAGATTTCTTCCTCATCATTTAATAAATTTTTCCTGCCTGGTGTTCAACACACAACCTATAAATCATCTATTGGGTATCATTGGTCTTTACAGGGCCACCACTGCACATAACGTTTGTCCTTTTTGGTTTATATGGAGCTGTGATTATAAAATAAATAATAAAATATTACTTCCTCCTTTTGAATCGAATTTTGTTACCAATTTTAAGGGTTTTAATTTTTTAAATGAAGCTTACATTAGACCTTATAACATCTCATTCATCATTCTCAGGTTTCAAGACAATGCTAACTTCTTTGAGATAGTCAACCATGTATTCAACCCACACAATGCTATTGAGATTCTGTTCCCTGTGATGTCAATAGTTGACTCAGTGTTCGCTGCTCAGTTGCTCCTGTGCTTGGCCTTTGGAGGATGGCTGAATGCTGTTATGAAATGGTAAGTTCATTTTATTAATTGAAGAATTAAATAATATGTTTTCATTTACCCACAATATTAACTATAATTTCTGTTCTTATTTAACACCATATTTATTCCTGTTTTTTACAATCGTCTTCGAAATATCATATTGTATTTGTATGTTCTACTTGCCTGTAATGAAATGGATCAGGCACTAACTCAACTCAACTCAAAGCATTTATTTCAATTAGAACATAACAGCCATTTATAAATGTCAGAAAAATAAAGATCGCCTTCTTTCTCAGCTACAGTCACAGACACAAGGCATAATCACTTGTGAAAGCACTGTAGTTGCCCATTCCAAGGCGTAGATCTCTATGGAGAAGAATGGGCAAGAAACTCTATGGACACTCTTTTAAATCAAAATATTTTTACAAGATCTTGGTTAGACGATCCAGAGTAAAAGAATGAATCAACAATAAAAAAAAACAAATTTTATGATTTGAGTCATTAATCATTAATCAACATTTGAGTGATCATGAGACATTCTCTCTGCTACCAGGGCACATTCAGTCAGCCTTTGTACAGTATGTTTTGTTTGTGCATAAAGTTTGAATGGTTGGTTACAGAGTTACAATAATTTATAGTTTAGGACAGGGATCCCCAAACTATTTTGGACAAGTGACCCCTTTTCCAAAATGAACTGTTACCTCAGACCCCCATGGCCAAATTACCTACTTTTAAGATTAACCCCCTTATTCATAATGGTCCGCTAACTTAAAACAGCTGCTACAGTGTGTTATTTTTCATTCTGACTTAGGTCAATAGAAGAAGACAGAGTGAGAATTAGCAATGCTTTAAGTTAGCAGACTATTATGAATAAGGGGGCCTATCTTTAGTTTTTTCCTATTGACACAAAATACCTAGGTACTAAGGTACCAATTGGAAAACTTTGCACTTGGTTAAGTGAGTAAAATTGACTTCATTTTCGTATCAAAATTTAACAAAATAAAAAGACATACAATTCAGTAAATATCAAGTTTAATTTATAACGATTATTACAAATTAGGTACTTAAAGAATTTTAAGTAGGTAGGAAATTATATTTAAAAAAGTATTAATTCGCAAAGAGAAAATAAAACATTCAGTGTGATGGATGAACCTGGTGACTATCTACCAATCTAGCTACATCCGGTTCAATATTGGTGAGTTGCAGCCTTAAATCTCCACGTTCGTTGATTTTCAAACGGTTTCTTTGTTTCGTCAAAATGTTTGTTACCACACTGAAGCTTTTTTCAACTAGGTATGATGATGGAAAAGCGATAAGGTATTTTTCAGCAATGTTCCACAATGTAGGATACTGTGTTTCAATGTTGCGTTGCAACCAGAACTTCTGATAGCCTTGGTTGAACTTCTGCTTAAGCTCTTCGTCTGTGCTGATGGTAATCAACTCTTCTTGCATTATCACATTGGCTTCTTCTATGGCTGTGGTATTGTACGGATTTATTATCCATTGAGGAATTTGTAAATTTAAAAGATCCTCAAACCTCTCCGTAAAATCCTTGTGTAATGCGTCCAAGTGAGTGACATATAATAAAATGTCATCATCTTGAAGCGTTTCTGGTAATTTTGACAAATGCAGAAACTGCGAATATTCTTTTCTGCCTAAATTTTGTTTATAAAGGATTAGTTTACCCACGAAGGCCGATATTATTGATTTTGTTTTAATCAAGTTAAGATCGTCACCCTGCAGCTGCAAATTAACTTTGTTGAACATTCCAAAGATATCAGTCAAGTAATAAATATCTGTTTTACAATTGTTCAGATTTTCTTTCAAATTCGGATCTTTTTCTTGTAAAAACTCCAACACAGATTCAAAAACGGCTGAAAATCTTTCTAAGCAAGAGCCTCTTGATAGCCAGCGAACTTCAGTGTGAAGAAGTAATCGAGTAAAGACTTCGTCGTTTTCCTCACATAGCTGAGCAAATAACCGAGAGTTCAAAGAATTGCTTCGAATCTTGTTGATAGCATTTATTACATATTGTAAAGACTTATGCAATCTAGGACTCAGCTTTTTTGCTACTAAATGCTGCCTGTGAATCACGCAGTGAATGACCAGTACATCAGGCAGTTGTCGCTTTAAGTGAGCTATAAAACCACGATGACGACCAACCATAGACGGTGCACCACCAACAGAAACAATGTTCTTCCATGGAATAGCTTTGTCAGTAAAAAAATGTTCCACGGCCTGAAAAATTGATTCTCCTCTGGTATCAGTCTCTAAATATGTAGCAAAAAGCAGTTCTTGGCACATATTTTCATCTTTGATATATCGAACATATCCTAACAACAGAGCTTCATTGCCGGGTAATGTAGACTCGTCCAACTGGAGAGAGAATCTGTTGGTCTGTAAGAACTTGCATAAAATGTTTTCCACATCGCGTCCCATCTCGTCTATGCGTCTCTGAACGGTGTTATTGCTCAAAGGTATTCTCTTTAAAATATCATGTGCGGGTTTGTGCAATACATTGTTAAGGACCTCCGCAATGGCTGGTAAGATAAGCTGCTCTCCAATTGTGTGGGGTTTCCCCGACTTCGCTATTAGTAAAGATATATTATAGGACGCTCGTAAACCATCATCGTCTTTAATAGATGATGACGCAAACATCGATCTTATGGATGGCCTTTTGTCTAGTTTTTCTTTAAGTGCTTGAAAAAATGTCAAGGGCTTACTTTTTTTGTCAGCATGTACTCTCGATAAGTGGTCATCCATTTTTGAAGGCTTCATGGCATCGTTACTGAATACTTTTTCACATATGAGACACATCGGCAAGTGTTGATTTGATGGAGATGCAATAAATCCGAACTTCAAGTAGTCCAAACTGTATTGTCTGCATTTTTTTTTCGTGTCCGCCATCATAAAACTCTCAGTAATCCTGCAAATAAAAAAATAAGAAACTAAGTACCTAAATTAAAAACAATACCTAATAAACTGTTAAATTTACTGGTAAATTTTTACAATTGAAACAACTGAGGCAACTGCAAACTGTTGCAAACAATCTACAGATAGCTCAACTGATCACTATCACACAGTGTGCAGTGGGGCAATGCTGATGCGCTGTGCCGGATAAAAACTGTTTGGTACTTACCCTGTTAATTTTTCATAAACTGCAGATATTGTGTGGTTACGCTATTAACTCGCGTAGGGAGCTCAGCATTTTGTAAATTCTTTTTCAGTCACTTTACTTCACTTAATTTAGCTATGTAATAACTTTGTAATCTCTTGAAATAAATGAGTACTTATATGAGTTATTATCGTTCAAGCTCCAACGAATTTCAAAACGCAAATGAACTTTCAACCTAAGTGCAACCTCGTTAAATAGTAAAATATCAGGAACATGTTTGGACTTGCAACTTGATCATGAATTCGTTCGTGTTAAATCGCGCAAGCGTCAAATAGAGAGCAAGTCAAAACGCGCCTGAAAGACGTACGCTCGAACTCATTATCTTGCACAAACTTGTCCACACTGACTTGCCGAGTTTTTCATCTTGTACGAACTTGAGGCTTTATATTACTACAACAATGCTATATCCTACATAAATATTAATTATTCTTAGTACACGTAACACAACATAAACAATACAGTACCTACCTACCTATCTTGAAAGTTTTAAATAAGAACTTGTGTTAATTTAATAGGGGTCGATTTTTAGACCTCGTCGACCCCCATAATCAGTTTTCGTTTATGTCGACCCCTAGGAAACCGATATCGACCCCAAGGGGTCGATATCGACCACTTTGGGAATCCCTGGTTTAGGAGATAGCTTTACCCGACTGAGGACGGTAATGTGTTTATTTATTTGTTCTTATTGAAAATGTCAAAAACTCTTGAATATTTCTAGACCCATCTTACTAATATTATAAATACGAAAGTTTGCGAGTATGGATGGATGTTTGTTATTGTTTCACGCAAAAACTACTGACCAGAATTGGATGAAATTTGGAACACAGATAGTCTATAACCAGGATGTCCTATGTACGATTTCGTGGGACAATTACCGAACTCCACGGCATAAGCTAGTATACGAGTAACTATATTTTTTTAATCCAATTTCAGGTGGCTCCTAGAAGACCGCCCATATTGGTGGATACGAGAAACAACATTCTACTCGGATCCCGAAAGACCTGTACTACAACAAACTACACAAACATGTGAGACAGGCCCCGGCAGTCCCTCTGGTCACTCCATGACAGCGGCCATGATGCTGGTGCTGTCTCTAATGTGGATATCACATGTGTGCAACGACAAGTGAGTTTTATTTAAGTAACCTGGTGGCCGATGGTTGCTCGCAGAATGGCCGAAGGGGCCGAACAGTTCTGGAGTGGCGACCGCGAACCGGAAGACGTTGCGTTGGAAGGCCTCCGGCTAGGTGGACCGATGATGGTTGCGGGTATCCGCTGGATGCGAGACGCAAGGGACCGGTCAACGTGGCGACACTTGGGGGAGGCCTATGTCCAGCAGTGGACGTCTTTCGGCTGAAATGATAATGATGATGAACCTGGTGGCCTATCATGACGTCTTAAAGCAGGAGTAATTCCAGTGTGGGAAAGAGACAGAGCTATACAGGTCGTCTAGCGCCATCTCTTTCCCACACTGGAATTACTCATGCTTTAAGAAATAATAAGTTTTTGAGTTATAATAGTTGTCTATAGACCGCCAATACATTATTGTACGGGGTGGAGGAGACTCAGATGCCCAAACGATTCCACGTATTCGGTACATCGTTCTGAAAATGTTTCATCGACAATTAAAAAAAAACAGCTGTTCCATACATTCTGACTGTTTTTTAGGGTTTTTTAGGTAGCCGAATGGCAAAAAAACAGATAGATTCGGATTCCCTTATAGATTCGCCATGTCTGTCCGTCCGTGTATGTCACAGCCATTTTATTCCGAAACTATTAGGACTACACAGTTGAAACTTAGTAGGTAGATGTATTCTGTAAACCGCTTTACGATTTTTATACAAA
The DNA here is from genome assembly GCA_947578425.1 of Eugnorisma glareosa. Taxonomy (NCBI): domain Eukaryota; kingdom Metazoa; phylum Arthropoda; class Insecta; order Lepidoptera; family Noctuidae; genus Eugnorisma; species Eugnorisma glareosa. The sequence continues at coordinate 4,244,913 of OX387985.1, read as the reverse complement.
AAAGAAAAAAAAAATATGGGGGCTTCCCATACATGGAACTGAAACTATTTTTTTTTTTTATCCAACCTATACGTGCGGGGTGTCTATAAATAGGTCTTTAAAAATGAGATAGAGCTTCCTAAATCATTTTTTCTTAAAGTCAATCGTTTGAAAGATAGATGCTTCCAAAGTGGTAAAATGTGTGTCTCCCCCTCTAATTTCTAAAGTAAGAGGAGGAAAATTCTGAAAAAAATTAGGATTGTATAACGTAAATAAAACTTTCAACCAAAAGAAGATCACCCAGATTGGGCTATTTCTTTCTCAGATATTTTGAGGTTGAATAACTTTTCGGTGAATTGACTTACGACTTAGGTGTAATAATAAAAAGTGTTTATTATGTTATGTTCTATCTAAATAATATGTTTATTTTCGTTGGCCGGCACTTTTGAAAATAGCCCTTAGAAATAGCCTTTGTTTGAATTAGATTTGATGTTTAGTTTTTGAGATATGGGACTTTTTCATCAAACTGCAGCAGTAAATGATAAATGATGTTTATTTTGCAAATAGGTTTTTTAAAAACACTTTTACACGTCTCTTTTTTAAACTAGATGGGGCCGGTGTTTCGTACCTGACTACTCTGAGAAGAAACAGCCGAAACAAACTCAGAGGTCATAGTCTCTTTTAAAGTCCAGACATAATCTTGGTTAACTCACATGAGGACTATGCAGATTAGTGTCTGAGATGGTCTCTTGAAGAAAGAACCACACAGATTTGAGTGGACCTGTCCAGTCAGTGCAAGCATTTGTCAGTTATCGTGTAGCTCGACTTATAACTCAAGGAGCTCAACGACACGACGAACAATACCAAAGAAAGGACATTTGGGTAGGTCGCTTATAGTACTCAAACTGGCAGACAATAGTGGAAAAAGATACACATGGTCCTCACATTCACAATAATCAAATAAAATTAATACAAAATACTCTACAAAATAAATGTCATTAAATGTGACCATTAACAATAAAAAATAAAAGTAAAATACTTAGCAAAGTAAGTATTCATGTCAAATCATTAAATATAACAATAAGAAAAATATAAAACAAAATAATAAAAAAAAAAAAATAATAATAATAAAATACTAAAAGTATTCATGTCAAATAAATTAAATGTAACTAGTAACTAACTAACATAATTAATAAGAAAAATAAATTTATAGAATGTAATTGTTTTAATGAATGTAAAACAACACAACATTTGAGTGAGCCTTTAAAATATTTTTATTTTATTTGGTGCTACGGAAACGGAACCCTGTGTGCGTGTGAGTAGGTACGACACACAGTTGGCCGGTTTTATTAACAGCCAGCAATTTCTATGTGGGGCTCAGAATGATGAACAAAATACGTGATACCATTGATTGGAGATCCACCATTGTGACCATAATTGTGAACATGTTTTCGTTTGTCATCAGAAAGCTCTACATTTGGTGGTGGAAGTACGTAATGTACCCGCTGTACGCTGCGGCGCTAGTGTCGGTGATGCTCGCGAGGCTCTATGTAGCTGCTCACTTCCCGCACCAGTGTCTGATCGGTGCTCTACTTGGTAAGTAGAGTACCTTTGTTTATTAGTACGTGATGCATCCATGCATCATGCAGGCGTCCGCCGCCCTGCGCTAAAGTTCAGGTGCTAGCAATTTTTGCTTTATTAAAAGAATTCAACTTTGAACATGGGAATAATGTTTCAATCGCGAAAAAAGTGAAAAATTGTTGAAAGTGATCGGATATTCGGATGCATATTTACCTAAAGTTGGTGTGTTGACTAGTATGGAGCGCGCGTCGCTACGGAAAAAGTACCGGTTTTTTATTTTTTTTTCATTTTATTGTTTTACTTCAAATGAATTCTCATATTTACCATTTTTTCATATTCGAATATTGAACACCAAAATTTAAATCAAATAGTTTTGTTTTTAAATATTATTATAAAATATTACATACAACATATTTCTTGCCTGGTTTTAAATATCCATTATACCTCTGATTACTACATTTTATACATCCTGTATCATTTATGAATTACCGGGATCCCGGGAAAAAATTGGCATTTTAAGAAGCCGCTCCCATATTTTTCTCGGCATGAGGTACAAAAGTAGCTGATGCCGGGAAAAAACGTACTTTAGGTAAATATACATCTGAAGATCCGATTTCCAATGATGAGACAACGACTTCTTTTTATTCGATTTTCAGTTATATTACAATACAGTACAGTACAGTACAGTATTACAGTAGTAATATAATTATATATATTTATCTCAAAAAGGTACAGTTTTTGAACATAGTATCTAGGTTACAGGCAGATTTAAACCTTTGTGACAGCTGGTGTCTATACTGGGTTCGAGACCTGTATGACAGATCTCCAGGCTCACACCCTTAAAATTACGATATTAAATTGCACTTACGTACTACAACATTGTAAAAGCTCCAAGTAATGAGAGGTAGAGAATAAAATACAAAACAAAGAGTGATGTGCTATGAGTGTCTATGGAGAGTGTTGTGTGTCCGTGAGTGCAACATAAGTCACTTGCCCGAGAGTATGTGTGTGTGTCTGTGTGTGGTTATAACAAGGTGAAACGCGATCCAAGATAAGTTATTTCAATATTCGTATTGTTGCTTCTTTGCAGGCGCCTTCCTCGCGCCAGCGCTCTGCATCTACGTGACAGACCCATTCATCTGGAAGTATGGCTACCACGCGTCGTACGACACGTCACGCGCAGTAGCGTGTCACGTGCTCAGCACTTTAGCTACGGCGGTTATCGCTATGTTAACGTACTGGAGCCTCAAGCTGTGCGGCTGGGACCCGCACTGGACTATCAAACTGGTAAGTGTGACAAGCGTCGTAGGGTATAGAGGAGTAGCGTCTCACTGTAGTCACGGCGGTTATCGGTCGGTTATCGTACTGGAGCCTCAAGCTGTGCAGCTGGGACCCGCACTGGACTATCAAACTGGTAAGTGTGACAAGCGTCGTAGGGTATAGAGGAGTAGCGTCTCACTGTAGTCACGGCGGTTATCGGTCGGTTATCGTACTGGAGCCTCAAGCTGTGCAGCTGGGTCCCGTACTGGACAGTTAAACTGCTTCGTTTTTAGGGTTCCGTAGCCGAATGGCAAAAAACGGAACCCTTATAGATTCGCCATGTCTGTCTATCCGTGTATGTCACAGCCACTTTATCCCGAAACTATTAGGACTACACAGTTGAAACTTAGTAGGTAGATGTATTCTGTGAACCGCTTTACGATATTTATACAAAAAGAAAAGATTTAAGGGATTTCTCTCCATACAAGGAACTGAAACTGAAAATTTTTTTTTTCATCAAACGTATACGTGTCTATAGATAGGTCTTTAAATATGACATAGAAGTTCCTGAAACTATTTTCTCTCAAAGTCAATCGTTTGAAAGATAAATACTTCCAAAGTGGTAAAATGTGTGTCCCCCCCCTCTAATTTCTAAAGTAAGAAGAGAAAAAAATCTGAAAAAATATATGATTATAGAACGTAAAAAAAACTTTCAACCAAAATTGGTTTGAATAAGATTTGATGTTAAGTTTTTGAGTTAAGGGACTTTTGCATCAAACTGCAGCAGTAACATTATTTTTCATTGACAGACTATGAAAAACAAATTTAGTTTTGCTGTTGAATGTAAAACAATACAACATATGAATGAGCCTTCCAAATTTGTTTATTATATTGTTTGCTGCTACGGAACCCTGTGTGCGTGTGAGTACGACTCGCACTTGGCCGGCTTTTTATGAATTATTTTCTTTAATCTGACCTTTACAACTCAGTTTCTGTGTCACATGATACCCATTGGTAACATGCAGCGACTGCTTATCTGACCTCCACAACCCAGTTAGTACTGGGTAATACGATATCTCTTGGTTAGACTAGTTGCTTGTTGGTGGCCGTTCTGGGTTTCCCTGTCCAATAGATTTCATTATTATATCAGCCCAGTGATATTATAACGAAAGATACGCTACGTTCATCGTTCGTGAGCGGTGTTCAAATATCGTTGCGTTGTTACGACTGCGATATCTATCGCTATACGGAAACTATGATAGAGAAAGAGATAGCTTTTGCGCTTGAAGTACTTAAATTACGACAATTGTCTGAATTTCTCTGCAACAATTTGCTCGCGCTACCCTCTCTTTTATTTATAATATCACTAGCGACCCGCCCCGGCTTCGCACGGGTACAATGTTATTCATATAAACCTTCCTCTTGAATCACTCCATCTATTTAAAAAAAACGCATCAAAATCCGTTGCGTAGTTTTAAAGATCTAAGCATACATAGGGACAGACAGCGGGAAGCGACTTTGTTTTATACTATGTAGTGATTGTATCAGCACATAATTTCCCAAAGGCCTCTCTCTACTCTTGCTACGACACACGGCTGGTGGCTGATGTAGACCTCTCATAAGAGAGACGAATGAATACAAGGAATACATAATTTAACCTATATATTTTGCAGGCATTCCGCTGGTGCGAGAACCCGGAGAGTATTTCAGTATCCACGACGCCGATGTACGCGCTGGTGGTATCGACGGGCAGTTTGCTGGGATGGGCGCTGTGTGTTACACCAGCTGTTGCTCAGTAAGTTATACAGGGTGTAAAAGCACCCTTCACGAAGCCGTCAACCAAGCATTATGTACAGACGCTAGCACATACCCAATAGGGAATATGCATGTAATTATTTTTTTCACTTAAATCAATAATATGCAGTACTATCAACCCAAGAAAATAATTAAAAGTTAATTTCAACAATTTTCTAAGACAGTTCAAACTTCCATGACTATCGCGGCCATTTATGTCAGGACTTTGATGTCATTTACCTCTATCTACCTTGTTTAAATCTAATTTTTTGCCCTTAGTAGATTAGTTTTACTAAAATGTAAGTGCTTTATTTAAGCAAAAATTGCAATAACAATACAAATTTTTGCACTGACTGGACAGGTCCACTCAAATCTGTGTGGTTCTTTCTTCAAGACACCATCTCAGACACTAATCTGCATAGTCCTCATGTGAGTTAACCAAGATTATGTCTGGACTTTAAAAGAGACTATGACCTCTGAGTTTGTTTCGGCTGTTTCTTCTCAGAGTAGTCAGGTACGAAACACCGGCCCCATCTAGTTTAAAAAAAAGACGTGTAAAAGTGTTTGTAAAAACCTATTTGCAAAATAAACATCATTTAACATTTATCATCAAGCTACTTACTACAATATTTCAAATTTATTTTATAGGTTTTCAACTTTATCGCTAAAGCATTAAGTTTAAGGTCGATTAGGAAAATTTGACAGTTTCAGGTAGCTCTATGAGCTGGCGTCTGTACATCCAACTAAGTAACATTATGCAAAAAATATTACTGGGAAACGACTTTTTTTTGATTATTCAAATCACGTTTTACGGTATTAGGACTTATGTAACGCACTCAAAACATTGTGCTGATGGGTGGATTGAATAGTACGGAGGTCGTGGAGGTGTTTGAAGTAAAAATCTTACAATAAAACCATATATTAAAAAAAAATTACTTGTGTAAAAATTGAAACTTTGACCCCATATAATATCTCCGTAACTAGAAGGTACCCAGGTATGGTCTAGAAAAAAAAAGTGGTCGCAATGACAGGGAGATACAAGTGGTTTTCGGCTTCGTTAAGGGCCTTTTAAACACCCTTTATTGAATTGCTTTGAACTGAATAAAAAACTGGCCAAGTGCGAGCCGGAGTCGCGCACGAAGGGTTCCGTACAAATATCTAAAAAAAATAATATCTGAATTTTCCCATTGCCGTTTAATTTCTTTTTTGGATTTTCCTTTATTTGTGCTGTAAAGCCTTGCTTTTTGCCAAATTTCGTGATTCTAGGTCAACCGGAAGTACTCTATAGGTTTTGGGTCGAAACCCAAAACCTATAGGGTACTTCCGGTTAACCTAGAATTGTCAATTTTGGTTAAAAGCAAGGTCTTACACAAGCAAAGGAAAACTTCCGAAAAATAAAAAACGTTGAAAATTAAGGTCAATTTTGGTACTTACAAGTTTTCGCGAAAATCTAAATTTGCCTATATCTTTTTATCGTGTTGACTCAGGACCTTGATATTTATATACCTCATTATCTGATATAAAATTCAACTTGAGTTTTTCTACCAGGAATTTTTCAGTAGCAGCCACGGAGTCTGGATTTGTGCCGGATTGATGGCAACAGGCTCGCCCCCTATTACATGGGACTTGAAAATAACTGGCGAAATATGGGTGTACTAATGGGTACACGTCTACCCAACCCTTCGGAGATAACAGGCGTTATGTTATGAATTTAATCTCTATTTTTGTTACAGATACCGGCACTACACTGCAAATCGGTCGCTCCTAATATCCCTATTCTCCACCGTCATAATCCTGATGGGCTACCAACAAATACAAGATAACATGTGCAAGGCCGACGTTTACCGATATTACGCCTTCCAGTTTATACTGGCCGCCGTCAAACCTTTGTTACTGTTGAGAATGACGCCTGCCCTAGCTATGTTGCCTTTTAGAGGGACCAAATCTAAGGTCGAGTAGGGTGAAAGACCTTGATTCTTAAAGTAGGGTAAGGAATTTTGGCTTTAATCATTTTTACTTTTAGTCTTTTGACTTTGGGCCATAAGGTCTTTTGACTTTGGCCCATAAAGTCTTTTGACTTTGGGGTTTAAAGGTCTATTGAATTTGGGTCTTAAGGCCATTACACTTTTTCCCTTTTGGTTGTAATAAATCAGGTCTTGGAATTGAAGAGCAAAACCTTTTAAATCCAAAATGTTTTGACCTTAAATTCCAAGTCATAAGGAGATCACCCAGATTGGGCTATTTTCAAAAGTTAGTTTTATTATTGCGTTTGTTTTAGTTAGACGGCAAACAAAAAAATACCTCAATCTGGGTGATCTCAGATATTTTGTGGTTGAATAACTTCTAGGTGAGTTGACTTACGACTTCGGTGTGATAGAAAAAATGTTTATTATGCTATGCTCTACCTAAATGATAAGGTTATTTTCGTTGGCTTACTTTTGAAAATAGCCCAACATTTTATGGATGCTGGGTGTGTGTCCTTTATGGTTAGTCAAAAATGCTTAAGTTAGACCATCATTGAATAAAAACAGTAAGGTACCAAAACATACAAGACAACATGTGCAAGGCGGACGTTTACAGATAGTACACCTTCCATTTTAAACTAGCGGCCATCAAGCCATTGTTACTGTTGAGGATGACGCCTGCACTAGCTGTGTGGCCATTCTTCTTTAGCGTGTGGTTAGTGCCTAACCTGGTGTCAGAGTTTTTATGCCGCCAATGGGTCTCTAACTTGGCTTTACATGCCGTCGAGCCGTATCTCTCAGGTATGCTGGTTTCTTCACGATATTTTTCTTCAACGAGCAAGTGGTAATTATATAATAAGCACATGAATCCTAAAAATCAAAAGTGCGTGCCTTGGGTTCGAACCAACCGAGACTTGGTAGTCCGACGGTCACACTACTGGGCTATCACTGCTTAGCCTTGCTTTACTTGTGGCCCTTTAGACGGGTTAACTGTATGGTCGAGGTCTTTTGACTTTGAAAAGTAAGGGGAAACCTCCCCTTACTCTTCAAGGTCAAAAGACCTGATTTTTGGTCTTTTAGTTTTGGGTCGTAAAGCTTCAAAGCTTTTATGTTTGGGTCTTAACGCTTTTGACTTTAGATGTTAAGGCTTTTGGTCTTGGGCCTCAAGGCTTTTGTGTTTGGGTCTTAACGCTTTTGACTTTAGATGTTAAGCCTTTTGGTCATGGGCCTCAAGGCTTTTGTGTTTGGGTCTTAACGCTTTTGACTTTCGATGTAAAACCTTTTGGTCTTGGGCCTCAAGGCTTTTGTGTTTGGGTCTTAACGCTTTTGACTTTAGATGTTAAGCCTTTTGGTCTTGGGCCTCAAGGCTTTTGTGTTTGGGTCTTAACGCTTTAGACTTTAGATGTTAAGCCTTTTGGTCTTGGGCCTCAAGGCTTTTGTGTTTGGGGCTTAATGCTTTGACTTTAGATGTTAAGCCTTTTAGTCTTGGCCCTCAAGGCTTTTGTATTTGGGTCTTAACGCTTTTGACTTTAGATGTTAAGTCTTTTGGTCTCGGGCCTCAAGGCTTTTGTGTTTGGGTCTTTACGCTTTTGACTTTAGATGTTAAGCCTTTTGGTCTTGGGCCTCAAGGCTTTTGTGTTTGGGTCTTAACGCTTTTGACTTTAGATGTAAAAACTTTTGGTCTTGGGCCTCAAGGCTTTTGTGTTTGGATCTTAACGCTTTTGACTTTAGATGTTAATCCTTTTGGTCGTGGGCCTTAAGGCCTTTGTCTTTGTGTCATAAAGCTTTTGACTTCCGATGTTAAGTTTTTTGGTCTTGGGCCTGTAGGTTTTTTGTCTTAGTGTCTTAAGGCTTTTAACTTTAGATGTTATGACTTTGGCTTTGGGCTTAAATCTAACGGGTTTGAATCTAAAACTTGCTTAACTTATTTTTATGTTAGTCTAGAATCTTAAAGTCTTACAAGATCTTATTTACAGTTGTAAATGTCAATATGTCCATTGCATTAATACAGTAAGATAATGACAACATTTTTGATGCAGATGCTATTAATTTTATGCTATTTAGTTCATAATGGAGGCTAACAAACATTCGTTTGGAGAATGACGCCTGTATTTGTTGTGGCCTTGTAGAAAAACTGAATAATAGGTGAACGAATTTAGTCTTAAATCGAAAGGTCAATATTTAAGGATACAAACGTTAACCAAACGCTTTTTTCGGTTTATTTGAAGTTATCAAAGATCTTATGAAGAAATTATATATAGGGTGACTGGTAATTAGTAACCTACACTTAAACACGTGATTGAACTCATGATAACAAACAACTTTACCAAAGACAATTTTTTTTTAAACGGCTAACAGCTGATAGGTCACAGGCGGTGTTATGATAAATGTGTGTGTCCAAACGTTACCACCGAAGAGCGGTTGGCTGTGCGAAGCGTAAATAAAGATGTTCGCCATATGATGCCCGATGAAAAACAGCTTAAAATAGTGCATTCCGAACGCTCGCAACGTCGCAAATCCTGTTAAACATATCGCTGTTATGATGAATTTATTTAATATTACTAAATGAATATGCAATGGATGTCGCCGCCGAGGCCATCCCAGAAAAAGGTGTCGAGATGACCTGGACGCGCACTGGAATGGCTAGTTTGAGGTGGCGAACGAAATGAGTGCCAGGAATAAGGGGGAGGCCTTTGCATAGTATTGGGACATTATAGGCTATTAAATATATAAAGGGTGTAAATTAGACTTTTAACGAAGCCGAAAGGCACGTGTTCTCCCCATTATTGCGATTTTTTTTTTGTTCCGAACTATACATGGGAACCTTCTAGTTACGGAGATATTGGGGGTCAAAGTTCCAATTTTTCACAACATATTAATGCGACAATCCGTCGCCCGTCGTCAAATCAATATTTAAGTGCAACAGAGCAATATTTCATAATTTCATTCATTAATATTAATTAAATAAATAATCAAAACAGCAAAATATTTCATTTTGTTTTTTAATCATTTTAATTGTATGTTGTAAATGTTGTGCATACCTATAAGTGACGTATTTACACACTTCATAGTCTTATAATCACCTTATGGAACCAATATCGTAAATATGTCGTTGGTGTGCCTTACTTAATAAATAAATAAATAAATAAATGTTGCCAATTTTCAGAATGCACTAATGTCCATGCAATAAATTAAATTAGTTCGCCTCGATGTCCAGTCGCCTGTTCCGATAAACGAGGAGAAATTTAATCAAAGCGAAAAACTTATTTTTCGCTTTGATTAAATGGACTCGGCTCAAGCCAATTGCTCGTGCCTATGAGTGATCACTATAACGTCATTAGAAAACGTTAAAAAAAAATGTGTGTGAAAATCTTTTATCATTTAGGGTGGGTTTTAAATGGACCGTTAAGTCAATTAATGTAGCTAGAAAAATTATAGACTTTATTCTACTAATATTTATGATACTAATAAGTAGTCAATGTATTTAAAATCTTTAGCTTTCAGCGGTTTTTAGAAGTTTGATCAAGTTTGCCACTTTAAACTTATTTTTTTTTGTGATTGGTTTACCAAATTGAAAAGAAAGTAGTTGGTCGATTTAAAAAAAAAACAATAATCCTATAAATGATTATATAATAGTGTCAAATCTTAATTTGACACTATTTTATAATCAACTATAAGAAAAACCAGGGTCTAATCAATGATCCCATTGTGCTAGAACCTGCAATTATGCCTAAATTTTTGAAAATATTTACTAAGATGTCAAAAACGAAAAAGACAGAAGCTTAGACCCAGCGTGTAAATACCTGTTCTTTGGTCTAATTTCGTGGCTAAATAATAACAGCAATTTAGGTTAAGCCGTGCTTACTTAGGTAGGTGTGTGGATGGGTGACCATCTATTACATACCGAGTTTCTTGCAAAGCACGTTAAGCCATTGGTTCCGGCTGTCATTTGTAGATCTTTGACAGTCGTTACAGGTAGTGGCCCGAAAGTCTGACAGCCAGTCTTACCAAGGGGTACCGTAGTACCCAGTATTACTGGGTAGTGGAGGTCAGATAGGCAGTCGCTCGATGTCCTCAGCTGCATCAGGTTAGACTGGCAACCGATACATGCTTTTTTCAACATGAAAGCACAATGCTTGCAGATTGGAAACTGTAAAAAGAATCTAGAGTGAATTAAAGCTAAGTCCACACTTATAAACGTGGCGTTTCTTTTTTTCATAATTGTAATTTTGTAAGATATTATATATTGTAATGCTTTTTTAGACAGATGTGGCCTTAGCCCTGGCTTTAAATCGTTTTAGCGCAAAAATATCTTACTAAATAAGAATATCTTACTACGCCAACAAGTTTATACTTTTGAATCACTTGGGCTTGGTGTGTAGCTCACTTATTCGAGTTTTGAAAAAGCCGAGATATATTAGGGGTTAAACTATGAAATTGCCGATTTGTATGGACGATTTCTTGAAAAGTGATATTTCCATACTAACATTTTTTTTTCTTGGGAACGTCTGATCCGATTATGTATGATTTGCAAACTATAGTTCGAGTGAAAAAAGCTGCGCTGCACTGCTGCATCTTAAATTCTCAAAACACAGTCTATGAAAAAAAGATACCTACTTGAAGTAGTGAAACCGATGGCACATTGAAACAGGTGTAACACTCTTCTTTGTCGTTTCACTCCTGACAGAGTGGTCGTGGTCAGCATGTCGCAACAAGACACCGTGCTGCCATGATTCGCCTTACGATGCGACGCCATCCCTCCCTGTCGGCTGTAATACGTGTGCACTCATGCAGCGGACCACCCACTGCAGACTTGATCTGGTCAGTCCATCGCATGGGTGACCTGCCACGCGCTCTCGTGCCTTCCACTTTCCCCTGGACAACAAGCCGCTCAATAGAGTCATTGCCTCTCCGGGACACGTGACCAAAGAACTGAAGAATTCGAGCCTGGACTATAGCTGACAGACGCTGCTTGATGCCGAGTTCTTGGAGAATGGATATGTTGGTGCGAAATTCAGTCCAAGATACTCCAAGCATTTTCCTCCAGCACCACATTTCCAGAGCGTCTATTTTACTTTTTTCAGCTTCTCTCAGCGTCCAGGTCTCGGCTGCGTATAGAAATATGGGGAACACCAGTGCCCGTACGAGCCGGGTTTTCGTGGCTTTGGTGACGTTGCGGTTCCTCCATACTTTCTTCAGTCTATCCATGGCAGACCTGGTGATAGCCATGCGTCGCTTGATCTCGTCCACGCAACCACCGCGGTTTGATATTAGGGCGCCTAGGTAGACATATGATTGCACGACATCGCAATTCGCGATTCGAGTGACTACGGGCGAGTTTTCGTTGATGCGGTCGACAATCATAATTTTCGTCTTGCTTCTGTTGATCCTCAAACCGAAAATTGAGCTGGTATGTTCCATCTTGGACAACAAATCCTCCATATGGTGAGCAGATGTTGCGAACAGCGTAGTATCATCCGCATAGCGCAAGTTTGACACCCTCACACCTCCTATTGATACACCGTCTGTCCAATCTTCAAGGGTAATCCTCATTATCAGTTCGGTGTAGATGTTGAATAGGAGCGGCGAGATTACACAACCCTGACGAACGCCCGCACTGGGATGAAAGTCACTCGATAATACGCCATCCGTCCTCACTGACGCGGTTCCATCCTCATAAAGACGCCTCAAAAGGTGCACAAGGTGTTTGGGGGTGCCCATAGCAAGGAGGGATCCCCACAGCACTGGCCATTTCACGGAATCAAACGCCTTAGAGAAGTCAACGAAGCAAATATACGTTGGCTTGTTGAACTCACGGGCTTTCTCAATGATTTGGCGCACTATGAAGATCTGTTCTCGAGTGCCTTTGCCTTTTACAAACCCTGCCTGTTCAGGTGCAATTTCTTTAGATAAGAACGTCTTTAATCGCTCATTCAGAATGTGTAACACACTACGAGGTTATATGCAACTAATAGTACGGTTTTTAAACTGAAAAGGTACACAATTTAACAATTAATCAAATAAATATAGAATTAGGAAAAAGTAACTATACGTCAAAGTTACAAACAGAACAAAATGTGAGAAAAAAACGGCAATTACTTACACAGATATTTAACAGTCGTTACAAAAAGTGGCCCTAAAGTCTGACAACCAGTCTTACAAGGGGTACCATATTACCCAGTACTAACTGGGTTGTGGAGGTCAGATAGGCAGTCGCTCATGTAAAATACTGGTATCCAGCTGCATCCGTTTAGACTGGAAGCCGACCCCAATAACTATGAAATACTGCCGAACGGAATGAGCCGACCCGATTAGTGTGTAACACCCCTTAATATCTTGGAATAGCACAATAAATAGTTTTAAAATGTTTGTGATTTTTGTTGTACAAAATACGGGTTTATTTACTTTTATATTTATGTTCCCTGTGATAACCAAAATTATTTATTTAATATGACATAGGACTTAGTCCTGAATTAAAAGCTATCGTTCTTTATTTATAAATCAACTAATGTTACTTTATTTAACATATTATAAAAATAGCAAAGCTGTGAAATATTATGGGACAATGTATAATTTGTAATTGGAGAGTGCTTTCGCAGTATTTTTTTTCTCTGATTTTGCATCGCATCGGATCGGAAGGGATACGAGGGATGCGGCGACAGCCGATCGCGTCCGGCAGGATATCGACGCATACGATTGGGTCCGTACCGTCGCTTGCGAACGTATCCGTTTCTACGCCTAGTCAAAGTTTCATTGCTACCGTGTTGATGACCGATCGGATACGACTACAGGCGAACACAGCCGATCGCGCGTCGCAGCATACAAAATTCGGCTACGATCGCGTGTCGCGAAAGACTCCCGCGGTCATGCTAGGTTTGGTAATATAGACTTTAAATACTGTGTACACGATTTAATATCGTTTAAAGATAGTATAATCCGTTCCGATCCGATGCGATGCGAGCTATTTGGTGGAAATTATCCTTTACAGTGATATAATCTCATAAAGTTAATTAGTTATGGTTGCTGTCAGAAGTTCAATAGCTGAGATTGAATGTCTTATCACGAAAAACTTTTTTTATCAGAAAATATTATATCAGTAGGTATATCTTCGTTTTTAATAAGGACAGACGTCAGCACATCATTCTAACCGAAACTGTCAAATTTTGCCAATCAACCATGAATGTAATGCTTTGGCGATAAAGTTGAAAATATGTTAAAGAAATTTGACAGGTTGTAGTAGCTTGTTGTGCTGGCGTCTGCACTTACTGCATTGTCCCATGTTTAATACCAAAAATATTACTTATGTAATAGATTATTTTACTCTATGTATTATTTTTATTTATCTCGCCAAATGCCAGTGCGTGCACATAATAATGTTGTTTTAAAAATAATTATGGATAAATAAAATGGTTTTAATTATTTTATTGTTTCATTTTAAAAGTTCAACCTGTTTTTCTAAAGAATTCGGGTCAATTCAGACAGAACGGTAATATGCTCGCGCAATTTACTGGTTGTATTGAAAATAGGACCGTGTGAACATTGTTTAAAGTAGGCAATTGTATGAATATCGACGCGGACGTCAAGCGTAACCTCGCGCATGCTCGCGACGTCACGCGCCTGCGACGGAAGGCGTCGAAGATCCCAGTTTATCGTGTTGACGCTGACGTCCTCGTGCGGTGTCGAGCATTGCCCCAATTTCGCATCGTTTCGAAGTGCGTTTCTGCTCTTGGTGTCAATTGCGACCTGAGGAGACTCGAGCCTGCGCGAGGCATTTTCCGTTCCGTCTGAACTGACTCTTAAACAGCATTGTTTTTCAATTGAAGAAAACAAGTAAAGTGGTCCTATCTTACGTTCGCAATTTAATTTTCAAAATTGTAAACAACAAATGGTCTGGAAAAATGACTTAAGTACTAACACAAAGTTCAATTTGCGCTACAACTTTAAACATTTTTAATATTTGTCATTCTGAAATCAAATTAATTTTACTCAGCTGCAAGTATAAAGTTGATATTTGTTTGTTACATCAACTGGAAACAAGGATTTGGATATGAAATAAACAATAACAGCCGCAACGGAACTCAAATTATTACAAGTGCGACCTGTTTATCAGCGTCTTTCTTGATAAATTCTACGTCAGTATCACTGAAACTCTGCTCTTGTAACAAGTTCCATTGCAAAGGTATTCTCCTATTACCTGATAGTTTGGGCGTCACTGGACCGTCCCCTGCAGATTCTTCGTTATCTGTACTTGAAGTTGTCGTACTTCTGCGCGGTTTTGTATGTCTCATCCACTTCATGTTGCCTGGGTTTGATATTTTCATCATTCTTTTAGTTCTAATCCATCTATTTCCGCTGGGAGCATCGTTTTTGTTTTTTTTCTTGCTCGTGATGACGAATGAACCGCTAGATTTCTTTTTGTGTTTAAATGTGCTTTTAATACTACCGGATCCATAATCAAATATCTTTCTACTTTTCTCCCTAAACATTCTGGTTTTAGATATTTTCGCTGTCTTGGCTTGTTCTATGGAAACGCTATTGATTTGCTTTTCAAACGACTCCTTGCTTTTGACTTTATTTGTGCTGAAAACATCGCTTTTGGCTTTCTTTGCTGCTGTTGTAATTTCGCTTTTGACCTTTACGGTGGTCATTTCGCTTTTGACTCTCACTGGTTCATTGAAGGAAACTCTAGATCTTGGTAGGATGTGTATTATTTTTATTTCTGGTATTACTTTCTTGGGTGTTTGAAGTGGTGTTGGTTTGAGGTATATGTTCAAACCATGTTTGACCTTTCTATGGTTTGAGGGTACTATTTGATCTAGAGGAAAGCAGCATAAGGATCTATAACAGATAATGAGTCTTCTAACAACATCTTTAAGAGCTTTAGTCAATACTTTATGTTCTTCTTGGCATATTCTGCTGCTTTTTGAAGTTGTGGTCGATTTTCTACTGAATATTGAATACGGCATCGTTTTAAGACTAATTTTGTATTTTAAATTTAAACTTCATCGTGTTTTTTTGGCTTTTGCGAACCAGTATATATATGATGCTCTGTGCTTTTGCGGCTCGTTGCTTTGTTGTCATTTCGTAAATGACAGTTATTTGAAGTTTGTGGCTATGGATCACGATTTTTTTTTAAGGTAAACCATAGACCTTTTTTCTGTTTTACTTTCATGTAAAGATCTGTTACTCGCTGTGAAGGAGCTAGAGGTAAAGTATAATAAAAATACTAAATTAAACATGTGACACAAATATTGTCATCAGTGCTGTAACTATTCTGACCAAATGTGTTTAAATGATTTGAGAACTATTGTAAAAAATCCTATTAAAAGGAATTTTAAAAATGTGATTGAGAATAGTTAGATACAACCACATAGGTATTTGCGCCGTTTATGAGCTACCAGGGAAGCCGCATACGCAGAAATAACTAAAGCCAAACAACATCTTCAACATAGTCCTCGATTTTGTAAAATGTGTTTTTAATAAGGACACGTTTGATGTACCTAGTCTTTGTTTACACCAGTCAGTTCTATAACTGACTGGCAAAACTCTACGCTACCTACTTCTTCTTCGTCGTGACACTCTTGACAGCGGTCGTGGTCATCATGTAGTGACTTCTGTAGGGGCAGATGTGATTCCCCTCACGATGTTTCGCCACTTCTCCCTTATGGCCGACATCTTGGTGCACTCATGCAAGGGACCACCTATTGCTGACTTGATTTGGACAGTCCATCGCAGGGTGACCTTCTCCGCCCTCTGCTGCCTCGTGATCTGAGTGACTTCGGGAGAATTGTTGTTCGCTCGGTCTACAATCATCATTTTGGTTTTACTGAGAATAATCTTTAATCCGAATTCTAGGCTCACACGGCACATTTTGAGAAGTAGCTCTTCTATAAGTTAAGCACTGGTCCCAAACAAGGTCGTATCGTCGGCATAGCGCAAATTTAAGATCTTGAAGCCTCCAATAACTACATTACACTACCTACTCAAGACCATCAAAAATCAACGTATAAAAGCCCGGGCCAACGGCTTCACTAGATATCCAGAGCATAAAGTGAGTCTAGGTATACGTATAGAATGGTAGTATGACCAGTGGTGAAGGTTCCATACTCGTACAACTCGATTCCTACCGGATTCCCTTTGAAAAATGGCACAGTCCGTATTCTATAGACAAATAATATAATCACATTAAAGATATGTACTCCGCTTACCTCTTACAAAAATTGATCCTTCGCTACTGTAGTATTTTTTACCTGCGACAAAATTGGGGGTTCATAATATACTATCAGATTGATAAGAATGTGGGTAGGTACTATCTATTAAATTAGAGTTCATTATCAAATAGATAAGCGTTTTCAAGTGAACCTTTACAAAATACAATAATATTGAGTGGCTTGATAAAATGATAATAAATGATAATCATTTATTGTTTATTATTTAGGAAATTGTGTGCTATAGAGCTACTTTTATACCCTAACTTAAATTTTCATTAATTTGAAGTTTGGTTGAACACGAAAAAGCCGCATAAAAACGTCAAAGAAAGCTTCATTTCAATGGCAAAACGCCATACAATAAATAACGACGGCATCTTTTGCTGCATAACACAAACCGTTATTTACATGCGTGCCCGGCAGCAGGGTGCAAGGGGTTGGACTTGCACCCCCCTGACGGGAAAGAAAATACTTGTTGCTGTCTAAACTTGTTAATATGCTTGTCAATCCATTTAGACATATATGAATCCTATACATTTTCCTGTGGACTCTGAGCATGCACAGGCCGCTTAGCCTCGCGTCTCCCATGGTCATGAACGTAGGCAGGGGAAAGCTGGCGTTCAAACTCCCGAAATCTCGGGCAACTATCGAAAAATCAACCCTATCCGAGGCGGAATGCCAACAATTTCGAGCTGTTTTCATGGAGGTGAAAATGCACCCCCTTGGAAATAATCCTGCCGGCGCCCATGGTTATTTACTTCGCGTTACGAATCTCAGGTACCTACACCAACATTATTTCTACTCCACATATATTTTTTCCGAACTCATTACAGAATCAAGAAAAACATTTAATTTTTCAGTATTTTCTTTTGCTCTTACAAAAACAAGTTATTTTTTTAAATTTTTTTTAATCGTCAAAGTTTACAGTTGATGGCGAGAAGCGCTCGTTTATCATACATAACTTAAAATTATATTTTACTAGCTGTTGCCCGCGACCTTCGTTCGCGTGAAACTATTTTAAATAAAAATTAATTCCCTTTTTTAATCGAATTTTGTTACCAATTTCAAAGGTTTTAATTTTTTTGCACGGAACCCTATTTTTTTACTAAAATAAAAGGTAGCCTATCTTAGACCTTACAACATCAGCTATCTGCCAGTAAAAGCCTCGTTAAAAATCGGGCCAGCCGTTTCGGAGATTAGCCGGAACCAACAGACAGACAGAAACTGAAGAATATAGTACATTTTGATATAAGTGGGGAAATTTTGTTATTGCATTCGAGCGCGGAATTAACACCCGAGCTGCAGGCGAGGGTAAAAAAAAAATATTGAGCGACCTAAAAAGTGACTTATTCATGAAACAGCTATTGAATGGGGTTATATGAACTTGGAGGGCTGTATTGATGATTTGAATGATTATAATTCTGTAACTTCATACGTGTTACTGGCGCGATTCATATTTTCATCCACATACAACCTGACACTGACCTGCAAATTACAATAAACTTAAGAAAATTTAAATCTCGCGGGCTACCCTTGCGCTTCCACCTTAATTTGCTTTTTTTCCGCGCTTTGCTTTCGCCAGGCTGAAGAAGAAGCAAAGGTATGATGCCGCTATACAGCCTAATATGAAAAGAAGAAAAATCAAATATTCTTGCATTTAGAACACAAATAAATGTTAATTTGTTCATAAAAGTAAATATTTGTTTTACATAATCATATATATCTATGATATTCTATTTATAAACACAATTTAAATACTAAAAAAATATTTACGCCGTATAGACGCATATCTCTTTGTCGAGATTAAAAAAAAAACAATCACCAGCGATTAAAGCTATAGTCATTGAACCCATTTGGACTTATCTGTGGAAATTTTTATTTCCGCACGTGTGCGGAAAAATATTAAAAATCCACGCGTGTGAGATATATTGCATGTTGAACCTAATCGTAGTGCGTTAAGAACCAGTTTTCGAGAAAGAGTATTAAAAAAATGTTTTGTGCGGTGTGCCGCATATATTTTCATTTGCATTCAGTAAAAACCTGTTATTATGATATTACAAACAGACACATCAATTTTATTTATTTGTATAGATTGATCTATAAATGAGCTTATTTTTTTAATTATCTTAGTATTCAATCATTTTCTCTGGAACTAGCGTTTGACCGCGACTCCGCGACTTAAATAAAATATCTATTAGTAAGTTTAGTATTTGTTGTCGAATTTAATTACGTCCAAACGATATTCGGCAATCGGATACCACTTACCTTAACCCATTCGCAATAAGTTTTTTTCATGTATTAAGATTTCTAAACAGAATCATTGGGTTAACAGATAAGTGAAAGTCGATCCTGAGTAGGATGTCAGAATATAGGTAGGTGATGACAAAATGAGGTGGTTACCTATCGAGGGCCACGTGGTGGCCCCCGGCAACCCCGTAGGCGCGGGCCTGTGGACGGTGAGCTATGGGCTAGCTCACCGTCCGTCCGTCTTATGACGACAGGCCGTGTCGACGGCGCGTTCGTGTTCCACGCGCGCCTCAAAGAGAGTCAGCAAACAGGAAGGGGTCCGAAAGGACCGATGCCTGCCAGGGTTGCGGGACTGTTCGAAAGAGATACCGCGGCCCTGGAACACAAAGGGCAAAAGAAGGAACATGGATGGGTTTTAGTCAGTAAAAGTCTGACACTCCCTCCTGCTCAGCCCAGAGCGGGAGGAGTTATTTGATGATTTCCCATCAGAAAAAAAAAGGTGGTTACCTATTGAGTCTATAGTCTAGTCTTGAGAAATATTTATAGTTTTTTTTGTGCCTATACCTTTATATAAGCTCTAAAAATATAAAACAAATTCGCCGCAACGTCAACTTTAACCTTTCGTATGCCGAGTATATAGACACAATTAAAAACCTATTGTGTCTCGCGTGGATCTACGCTCCCGGCACACGAAGGGTTAAGGCGTTCGTGGTGTGAGTCCAACGTGTTATCTGCACCTCGTCTTGGAGGAGGACTTTTGTCCGCAGGGAGTGGTGTTCCGTCGCTTCCACGGGCAAGTGCCACATGAGCGTACAGTGACATAGTGCACAAGTGAATTGTTACAAGACTTACGTACATAGTTTTACTTTTAAGGCTCTATTTATTAACACAATTTGTATTTTATCATATGTATGTTAGTATGTAAGGTATATATTTATGGGCCAAAGTACCTAGCCTGAAAATAATAATAATAAATTTATTTTCTATAACTTCAATAAACATTACATCAAGGAGGTCGTCTATCGTCAACGCGACCATGGTCGTAAAGCTTGTTGTTTCATCCAGAGCCACAGTGGCGATTTTCTTTCGATTCCCACGTCTTACCCCGCCCCGATTCCGCACATCTCGTCTCCCGCGCATCTCATACCGCCTAACGCGATGACATTGAACGAAAAATAGTGTTCGAAAATTTCTTAAACTTGTTCCAGGAAATACGTGTTTTTTAATAAGTCTTACAAGTATGTGAAATAAATATTTGTCATTAAGAATCTCCATTACATGTACAAGGTTTCTATTGAGATTTTTTCTTTACTTTTATAGTTTATGAGTACAATAGGAACGGCCAAAGTTCAGTTAAAATTTGTGCAAAACACCAATTTTTGGAGGCTTATACTGAATTTGTTTCTACATTTTTTTATTTTTTGCATCCATAGAAACCTAGATATAGTGCACAAAATACCTATTAGTTAAAAACAATCAAAGATAGATGTATAACAACTGCATAATCACGTACGAGCGTTTGTATGAAAAGTATGACGGGTTGGCCGCTCTTAACTCCTGAACTAGGACAGCCTGTATGACAGGAAAAATAAATGAATGTTATTGCTGTAAACGAGTCCATAGGAATCGCTGTCGCAAGCCAACCGTGAAAACGTTAAAACAGACAGACAAAGTTACTTTCGCGTTCATAATATTAGTATGGATTTCACTGATAAAATATATCATAATAAGTACTTATTATCGTATTGCGAAAGCTCCCATTATTATTTTGGAAAAGTAGATCATTGTCATTGGTCCACAAATTGTAACAGTGGTAGGTAGCACAATTTGTGCTACCAGTGATTCTAATTAATTTTTCTTGGAAATAAAATGGTTAGCGCAGAAAACAGTTATTCGCCGACGGATTTGTTTCATTATGTGAGTAACTTTAGCTTAGACATAGTATTACCGTGCTTCATCCTAGGCCGCATCATTGCATTACATCAGTAACTTTTCATCTTCGGGTTCGGTCGGTCGGTATTCTTGCTTCTTGTAATTTATTCTTTTTACTTACTCCATCACCATCTAAATCAAGTACTTATTTTGCGATTCCCATAACGCCGATACTAGGTAACCGACCTATCAGGGCGCGAAAGCAGGCCAGTTGCGCCGAAACGCAAGCTTAATCAAAATCAAAATCAAAGCATTTATTTCAAGAAGGCCAGTTACAGGCACTTTTGAATTGTCGAAACAAAGATAACAATTAAATGTAGCTACAGTCCCAGTCACAAGGCATAAAAACTGAAAGTACTGTAGTTGCCCATTCCCTATCGTAGATCTCTATGGAGAAGAACGGACAAGAAACTCCATGGACACTCTTTTAAATCAGCAAATAGTTACAAAATCGTGGTTACATCATTCATGTTGAGATGGTGCACTATGTGAGAACGATGTAGCAAGATGTGCACATTAAAAGTGTCCACAGTAAAAACAAAAGAGACAATTAAAAAAATAAAAATAATTAATTCAAATAAGCCGTGGCAACTAAGAGATGACCACTTACTTAAATAATGTAAAAAACATACTACACTACCGAGTAATACGGGGTGAATATTAACGCAGGGATGAATATAGAGACAAAACTTTGGAAGGGATTTTAACTTTGAATTAATATGTTATGTTGCCAACAAGGCCTCTAAATAATTAAGTATAAATAAGTACTTACATATAAAATAGAATAATATCTGGTAACATATAAAATAAAATAAGTTTATTGCGTATCAATTTGGGTTACATCGCATGTCAAGGAGTCTCCATTTAGGCATAGAAAATGCCTGTAGTTGAAGGCTCCGCTCTTCCCTTACATCTTAAAGATACAAAATAAATAGGCAATTAACAAAAAGAGAAAAAAGTTAAAATAAAATAAAGTACGATAAATTGTATAAGCGTGAGTGCGCCCGTGTGTGTGCGTGAGTGTGCGTGTGTGAGAGAGAGAGATTTTGAGTGTACATAATGTGTCACATAAGTTTTTAAACTGTCATTGTCACTAACATTATCATTAACAGTAGATACGAGCTATTTAGCATGTTTACTTGTAGGCTTAGATATTTCGGCGCTATTACTACTGCTCCACTGTCACTCGCACACAGTGAGTGAGTTTAGTGTGTCGGGAAACGAATCGAGTTACGAGTGCCAGTGGTAGTGGTACTGAGTGCAAAAAACGAACAAGAAAGAGGGCAGACCGATTTGTCTGCTCATAAACACCCACCCGCAATAACTTCAGTTTATCCGTGAACCTACAGAAAACATAGTCAATATCCCATATCTAGTGTCAAAGTTTTGTCTCGATTCACACCTTTTTTTTTTTTTTTTTTTTTCGGATTTGAAATCATCATATGACTCCTCCCGCTCTGGGCTGAGCAGGAGGGAGTGTCAGACTTTTACTGACTAAAACCCATCCATGTTCCTTCATCGCCCTTTGTGTTCCGGGGCCACGGTATCTCTTTCGAACAGTCCCGCAGCCCCGGCAGGCATAGGCCCTTACGGACCCCTTCCTTCCTTCCCCTTCCTTTGAGGCGCGCGTGGAACACGAACGCGCCGTCGACACGGCCTGTCGTCAAAAGACGGACGGACGGCGAGCTAGCCCATAGCTCGCCGTCCACAAGCCCGCGCCTACGGTGGCCGGGGGCCACCACGTGGCCCTCGACGCCCGGTGCGTCTCCCGCGGCGGCTGGGACGTGAGGTTCTCTCCCTCTCACGTTCCGCCGCCTCCTTCGCTAGCATGACTGCTTCGCAGAAGGAGGCGACGGCGTCCCATTCCGTCTCGCTCCGGACCATGGAATGAACCAAGGCCGGACGCGAGAGGTCGCCGCCGCCGATCGCCGCTACGAGGACACGGCGGTGCTCCGCCCACGCGGGGCAGACCTCCACCGTGTGCTCCACCGTGTCCTCCGGTCGATCCTCACAGTGGTAACACCCGGGCGTTTCCTCCCGCCCGATCCGGTGCAGGTACCTCCCGAAACAACCGTGTCCGGTGAGGGCCTGCGTCAGGCGGAAGGTGAGGACGCCGTGGCGCCTCTCAAGCCACTCCTCAAAGAGGGGACTTATCGCCACTATTGTGGCGTGCCCTGCACGGGGTTGCGACAGTCGTTCTCTCCATGTCGCCATGAGATCACGCCGGAAGTCTGTCCGCTGAGCGGCAATTTGCCGTCCGTCTTATGACGACAGGCCGTGTCGACGGCGCGTTCGTGTTCCACGCGCGCCTCAAAGAGAGTCAGCAAACAGGGAGGGGTCCGTAAGGACCGACGCCTGCCAGGGTTGCGGGACTGTTCGAAAGAGATACCGCGGCCCTGGAACACAAAGGGCAAAGAAAGGAACATGGATGGGTTTTAGTCAGTAAAAGTCTGCCACTCCCTCCTGCTCAGCCCAGAGCGGGAGGGGTTATTTGATGATTGTATTGTATTGTATTGTATAGCGGGCTGGTGTCCGCAACTCCACGTCCAAGCGCGTATTTTGCGTGCGGGTGGGAAATCTATTCGATCCACCCTAACTCCCCGAGAAAGGCCAGCAGCGCCTTGATTTTGCTGGTAATCTCGCGGAGAGTACCTGGGTTACCGAAGTACTTTGCCCTGTATGCTGCAACCCCTGGGCAGTGCAGAAGCACGTGGGCTGCTGTCTCGTCTACCTCCATGCAGGCTCGGCATAGGGGGCTGTCCGTGACTCCTATGACAAAGAGGTGTTTATTAAAAGAGCCGTGTCCAGTGACGGCGGCTGTAACTGTGCGCAGCTGTGGTTTGGACAGCCGAAGCGCCCGTTTGGTGAAGCGGCCGTCGATAGTAGGAAGTGCTTCCTTGGCCTGCCTGCACTCGCCATGGTCCAGCCATAGCTTGTAGTGTTGTTCACTAGTTCGTTTCCTTACCAGTGTGCGTAGGTATCCGAAAGGGAGTGGCACGATGGGTTCGGGTCCCACCGCTGCCATACTTGATCCCCTTCTAGCGAGATCATCCGCTGCATCGTTGCCTCGGGAATCGCTGTGTCCTTTTATCCATTGGATGGTTATATTATTGAGATTACCAACCTGGTTCAGACGTTGATGACACTCGTATATTAACCCAGAGTTGACTATGTGGTTGTTTAGTGCTAGCAGTACAGCCATGCTGTCTGAGAGTATACGAATAGGGTGGTCCACAACCTCTCTGGCTAAGATGGCTGATGCCGCCAGGGTAATGCCCATGCATTCTGCCTGAAATAACGTGTTGTGGGCCCCTAGTGGAGCGGCAATGTGGATGTTGAGATCCTCAGAGAAGACTCCAGCTCCAGTGCCAGTACCTGTTTTGGATCCATCCGTGAAGATCCGCAGCTCTGCGGGGCTTAGTCCCTCGCAGCGGTGGTCTTCATGGAGTTGGATCTTGTATTTTTTATCGAATACGAACTGTTTGGGTATCCGATCGTTTGTTGCTTTCGCCAGGGGGAACTCGTTGTAGAATCCCTCCAGTATCGCAGTGTGCTGTGTTACCTTCTTACCCCAAAGTTGTAGTGTTTTAAGGCGTACCGCCGACATCGTCGCTTCCTGCTGTATGAACAGATGGAGCGGAGGGAGTTCCAACATAGCTTCGAGAGCAGCGGTCGGAGTGGTCCTCATGCAGCCTGTTATCGCCATACAGGCAAGTCTTTGCATGCGTTGCAGTTTGATGGAGGCTGTAGCTAGTTTGGTGCGTGGCCACCAGACCACTGCCCCGTAGGTGATCATGGGTCGAATCACCGCGCAGTACAACCAGAGTATAATTTTGGGGGATAGGCCCCACTTCTTACCTATCATTCTCCTGCATTGCCAAAAGGTGATGCAAGCCCTGTTTATTTTGTTATCTATATGACTACTCCAGTTATTTGATGATTTCCCAACGATAAAAAAAAAAAAAAAGGTGCACCCTATATTATGGGACTTATAAAGGGTGTAACACGAAGCCGAAAGGCTTGGTTCTCCCCGTCATTGCGATGTTTTTTTTTTTTGTTTTAGACCATCCCTGGGAACCTTTAATGTAAGATTTTTACTTTAAACACTTCCACGACCCCCGTACTATTCAATCCATACATCAACACAATGTTTTGAGTGCGTTACATTGAGTCCTACCGTAAAACGTGATCTTTCACCCCAAAAAAAATCGTTTTCCAGTATGTGTATATTTTTTGCGTAAAGTTACTTAGTTTGATGAACATAATCCTTGGTTGACGGCTTCGTGAAGGGTCCTGTTACACAGCCTGTATAGTATAGGTGCAACTCTGCCTACCCTTCGTTATGGTATGTTTCTATTTCAGGCGGAAATGCTGCTAAAGGAGTCGAAAATTCGAGAAGCGAACACGCTGCACAGTGCCAATCACTATGGCTGGCTAACATCAAGACCTATCCAAAATGAAGTCAGCAAAAGTAACAAAGACTTGGAAAGACTCCGGCCGATGATTCAAAAGGTATTTTTTTTTAATTTTTATAGAGTGTGGAATGTGGATACTCTTTGGGCTCTTTGAATACAAGCGTTTGGTCACTGATTAATCTGTGGTTTGTGCCGGACTACAGCTGCTCTGCTGTAGTGTGCCGCTTGCGTTGTGTTGTATTATTACCCTACTACGGCGAAGCCAAAAGGAAGCGTTATAATTTAGCAGTCTATGTATGTATGCATTATGCATGTACTTACGTATGTTCCTCCGTAGCGCCTAAACTATTCATCCGATTTTGATGAATATTCGATCAATAATATTCGATTCGTTATCATGGCCCGGGTGACATAGGCTATATTTTAACCGACTTCAACAATAGGAGGATTCAATGTTACCTTGTAAACCCCGAATTTAAATAGAGCGTGATTTTTTTAACGAACTACGAACTTAATTAATCCTCACTGATAGGTAAACACTACCTCGTTGGTCTAGTGGTCGCAAGCGCGACTGCTGATCATGAGGTCCTGGGTTCGATTCCCAGGTCGAGCTTAGTGTTATTGTGTTTTTCCATCAAGTATTTCTCAGTAGCAGCCACGGAGTCTGGATTTGTGCCCGATTGATGGCAATAGGCTCGCCCCCTGTTACATGGGACTTAATATAACTGGCGAAATATGGGCTAGGATTAGGCACAGCTCTGCCTAACCCTTTGGGGATTTTCTACTGTGAAAGGCTTGCACTTCATCGGCGGAGTGATTAATCATAGATGAATTCGATCTCAAAACTATGGTAATTTTTTGACAGATGTCATCAGAAAATTGCGCCAAAATCGCTGTCAAACTCGACGCCATGACAGATGAAGAAGAGTCATCTACCGCCATTTTGACAATGTTCAAGAAACTTTTAGAAGATCAGTACAGCATACAACTGATGGAGAAGAATGTGGTGAAGGCAAAAGAACGAAGTTTGAAGAAGAATAGAGAAGTAAGACGAGTAAATAAAGTGCAGCCTGTTTTGGTGCCTGAAGGAAGACAGCCTACAGTTTCTTTTATATTATACATGTAAAAGTAAAACCATTAAAAGTACCTAATAGATTTTTTTTTATAAACTCTTTTTTGTCATGTACCTACTTCAAACTACATAATATAATTTATCTCGTGATTACGAGCCTGCCACACGTTTAAGGGCATGCCACACCGCCAGCTGGCGGGCGGGCGAGGTTTTTTCATACTTCGTTCGGCTCTTTCGATAGTTCACGGTAAGAACCGAAGTATGAAAAGCCCGCACCAGCTGGTGGTGTGGCCTGGGCTTTTGCAGTGCGATGCGCGCTCAAACACGGACGTGTTTCCACTGTGCACGACATGAATTTTATTCGCGTGTTGCGCGGCCGTAGCCGCTGCCCGTAAACACTATGAGTACCAAACAATAAATTTATTCATAGTCAATGAATTGCTGGCATTCCTGGTCCATGCTATCGACCACATGGATGAGGTGAGCATCCTGCAGATATACTAATTAGAAGGAGGACGAGATCAGCAGCGGAAAACTGTTACTGTTCCAGTCACTAGGAAAACTCGACGACGTGCCAAATTTCGTGGCAAAGGAGCTTAGTAAACTGCCCTCCGTCACTTTCGACCACGTCGACGTTACGCGACTGTTAAAGGACATCACTTCCTTGAAAGCAGAGATGACCAAGATGCAGTCCAGAATGGATGTATCAGAACAACCAATTCTGAACTACGTGCAGAAAAAGCATCGTTGCGACGACACGACGAGGGGCGCAAAATACATTCGTCGACAGTTTTGAATCGGCGAACTCAAGTGCGTCACCAGCTGCCGATAACGCTGAGCAAGCGCCGCCCGCCGCCTTTGCCCGTGCAACAACACCGGCTGCGGAAACGTCACGCACGGTACGTCGACCCCTAAACGTGCCTACGCTGCTATTGTCACCAGCGGCAAATCAGATGCGTCGCAGTCTATGTGACAAACAACGATTCAGTACCGTTGCCAGATGTGCACTAAAGTTAGTTTGGCTGCGGCGCGTTCGTGTTGCACGCGCGCCTCAAAGAGATGTCAGCAAACGGGAAGGGGTCCGAAAGGACCGATGCCTGCCAGGGTTGCGGGACTGTTCGAAAGAGATACCGCGGCTCTGGAACACAAAGGGCAAAAGAAGGAACATGGATGGGTTTTAGTCAGCACAAGTCTGAGGCTCCCTTCCGCTCCGCCGTCATTTCATGATTTACGTAAAAAAAAAAGAAGTTATTCTGTCTCCTCCATGTAAAGTAGCAAGATAAGCTTGATGGATCACTAACTCTGAAACCCGTCCAATCCTAGTAACTCCGTACACACTGATTTGTCGTTTAGTTATAGTGAGTTAGAGAAACACGTTTTCACCAAGATTCGCAAGATTCGCCAATTAGGTTTATTTAGGCAAAGGTACAGGTGTAATTAAAAACCAGCCAAGGGCGCGTCTTACTCACACGCACATAGGGTTCCGTAGCACCAAACAATATAATAAAAATATTTTGAAGGCTTATTCATATGTTGTATTGTTTTACATTCAACAACAAAACTAAATTTGTTTTCACAGTATGTTAATGAAAAACAAAGTTGTTGCTGCAGTTTGATGAAAAAGTCCCCTATCTCAAAAAATAAACATCAAATCCTATTCAAACCAATTTTGGTTGAAAGTTTTTTTTACGTTCTATAATCCTATATTTTTGTTCAGAATTCTCCTCCTCTTACGTTAGTAATTAGAGGGGGGGGCACATTTTACCACTTTGGAAGTATCAAAAACTAAACATCAAATCTTATTTAAACGAATTTTCGTTGAAAGTTTTTTTTTTACTTTCTTCAATCCAAATTTTTTCAGAATTTTCTTCCTCTAACTTTAGAAATTAGAGGGGGGCGGGCACGTTATACCATTTGGGAAGGGTCTTTCTTTTGAACAATTGACTTTGAGAAAAAATGGTTGTAGAAACCTCGATGTCATTTTTAAAGAGCTATCTATAGACACCATGCACGAACAATTTCAAGAAAAAAAAAATTGGTTCTGTATGGGGAGCACCACTTTTTTTTTTTTTTTTCGGTTGGGAAATCAAAACCCATCCATGTTCCTTCCTTTGCCCTTTGTGTTCCGGGGCCGCGGTATCTCTTTCGAACAGTCCCGCAACCCTGGCAGGCATCGGTCCATTCGGACCCCTCTCTGTTTGCTAACTCTCTTTGAGGCGCGCGTGGAACACGAACGCGCCGGCGGCGGCGACACGGCCTGTCGTCATAAGACGGACGGACGGCGAGCTAGCCCATAGCTCACCGTCCACAGGCCCGCGCCTACGGTGGCCCCCGGGCGATTTAGTTCCGGTTTAGCGCGATATTGTTTTCCTGAAAAATAAAGCGATCTTTCGTGCGCACTGGTTAAAATACCGTTGTATCAAGGTGTGAAACAAAAAAAAAAACAAAAAATTCAAAAATACGTCTGCCATGTCAAAAAGTAAACTAAGAAATGGAAAACAAGTTGAAAGATTTCAGTGTTGAATGAGGACAAGGTTAGTATTGAATAGTTTAATTAATGTTCAATTAAACCGCGATTGTGTCTAAAAATTAAAAAGCATAGTTTTTATTGTCGGGGGACATTTGACGTTCTGTTGAACATTTATTTATAAGTCCCCCGACTTACATCCCCGATAAAAATGTTCGTTTTCAGTTTGTTCTCATTCAACACTGACATTTGTTTTTCATTTTAAACCAACAGTTTATTTATTAGCTAAATTATTATATACATTAATAACCTATAGGTACTAACTTAAGAATTTTAAAAATGGCGTCAAAATGACGCACGGTGGGCTGAAAATCACCTTTCATAGACATAGAGACTTGAATTTTGAAGAGTCTTTTTTTTGGCTAGAAATGGATTCTGCTGATCATTACTATACTAGAAAATTTCGTATGCCCTCATACGAAATTTTACGTGTACAAATCAAGGAGTTATATTTTTTTAAAGAAAAAATTGACATGAAAAATGAGGATATCTCTTGAATCATAAGGTTGGCCATTATATCCTAACACACAGATATACTACTATTTATTAGTATTTTTTGACATACTGCCGCACAATTTGTGCTATTTTAATTAAAACCTCGAAATTAAAAAAAAAAAGCTTTTTTATGTTGAATATTCATTTTAATGCTTAAATGCTTTACATATGAGTACCTATGCTAAGTCTAGTTTAAAATATTTTATTAAGACTACAAGCCAAAACAGTTTAAGAAATCAAAAAAGTTCGCGTTACTAAATTAAAATAACATAGTAATTATGAATTACCTTTTGAATATAATATCCTCTAATGGTCAAGTCCTCATCATTATCTAACGACCTCATTGAGGTAATCATAATCATCTCATATGTCTAAATACTTATGTACCTAATGAATGAATGAATTAAAAGGATACACACAAAAAATAATTAGGTTTACTTTAATTTTGCAATTAGTGCAGGATCACCTTAATGAGAAGTTCGTAACTTTAGTTTATTTTGAGCATTTCTACTGCTAACATCTGATAGCACCGTGCGTCTCAGTGATTGTGAATAATGGAAAGCATAATAAATTACAAACTTGGATTTGTTTGTTATTCTGAAGGACCAGGAACTTCCTTCGATCATGAAATATTGTTCAATTCAGATGTTATTCGACTGGGTTCTAGCCATTCTGATGAAGACAGTTCAAAAGAGATGGTTATAATCCCACCGCAAAAGTGAAATTTTTAGACGTGATTACAGTAAACAGCTGTTCGGTTGTATTTTATTTGCATTTGCCACCTCATAACTCCGTCATTTATGAACCGATTGTTTTTTTTTTTACGTGAATGGGGTATACTTTCCGATTGGTCCCATAGAAATTTCATCAAAATCGGTTCAGTACTTTGGTTTTTCTTCTTAGCCTATGTTGCCGACTTGATGGTTCCTTAATAACTGCTAGTTACAATGAAAAAAATTCTTTCGTGACAAGAATTTGTGTGGTTATAACTACACCTAAAAAGGGTAAAACAAAAAGCTATTTTGCAAAAAAAAAAAAACTTCCAAGATAACACTAAAATAACGTTACAAGTAAAGTTATTTTAGTGTTATTTGTTTACAAGTAAAGTTATTTTAGTGTTAAATGGTAAATGATGTTTATTTTGCAAATAGGTTTTTAAACACACTTTTACACGTCTCTTTTTTTAAACTAGATGGGGACGGTGTTTCGTACCTGACTACTCTGAGAAGAAACAGCCGAAACAAACTCAGAGGTCATACTATCTTTTAAAATCCAGACATAATCTTACCTCACATGAGGACTATGCAGATTAGTGTCTGAGATGGTCTCTTGAAGAAAGAACAGATTTGAGTGGACCTGTCCAGTCAGTGCAAGCATTTGTCAGTTACCGTTTAGCTCGACTTATAACTCAAGGAGCTCAACTGTTATTTTACAAGTAAAGTTATTTTAGCGTTATTTGTTTACAAGTAAAGTTATTTTAGTGTAATTTTACAAGTAAAGTTATTTTTGTGTTATTTTGGAAGTTTTTTAGTGTCTTTTTGGTAGGCCTTTTTTTTTAATCTAGCGAGAACGTGAAATTTAAGACGAACTACTAAATTTTCTCGAATCGATTTCACACAATTTTCTTCATGCGTTTTATATCAGGTTCGGTTAAATGTGACACTATTAAAGATTTTGTTATACTCATGCCAGCTATTGATTAATACAGGTTGAATGCGTAGCCGCTATTTTGAAAATAGATGAAAACGTTGGAATAATTCATACAATAATCTTCCAACACTCTTTAACTGCTTTTTGAAAGGAGGTTGGGCAAAATTTGAATTTTGTAAAATTAATAACAACCAGCAGGGCTATTGCGTATCTCTGTTGACAGTTCATATGATCATCACTTGGCGAGTTTTGATATACAATGACAGTTCTACACGGGTAGCATCAGTGGAAATCACCAAGAACGATCATTGTATATCAAAACTCGCCAAGTGATCATGATCATGATCTGCTGGTACACACAATATTGCGTCGTCATTAAAAAGCTCCATTCCACATACACTATTTACAGTTATGGATTTATATTCATCTAGACGGCTTAAAAAGCAACAGAATCAAGTACTAAGTATTAATAATAAGTCTCTATTATAAATCTGAGGGCATTTGAGAGCGTCACCAATGAAACCGACGTGAAGTGTGCATCGCACTCCCCATTCATGATAATCTGGTTTGACATTTTCCACTCGTTATCTTGCCCTTCGCTCGATTGACTGTCTTCAAATTTTTCAACTCGTATCAAGTTTGAGAAGCAACCTTCTGCAGTTTGGAACTGAGTGAGTTTCTTTTGCCAAAACTTTCTGAAAAATTGAGCGTGGCCAAGCATACCGCAGAGAGCACCTAAAACAATTTAAAGAATTTCGATTAGTGTAAGCATAAGCATAGCATAGTCAGCCTATAATGTTCCCATTGCTGGGACACTCGGCATCCTCTCTATGAGAGGTAATTAGGTATAATCCACCACGCGGCCCAGTGCGGGTTGGTAGATGTCACATGTCTTCGAATGTTTGGTTCTAGGACATTCCGGTTTCCTCACGATGTTTTCCTTCACCGGTTTTGAGAGCAGTGGTGACGAAATAAATTACACAAAGTAATGCGCCTGCCTGGGTCCGAACCCACGATTTACTGTTCGTAAGCCGGGGCACCGCTGCTCTCAATTTTGATTAATATCATTAAGATTGAAGAGTAGTATCAAAATCACCATAGCCCACATTTGTCACACAAATTGGATTTTTTAATAAATTGTAGGCTTTTGCAAGGAAAAAAAAAATTCAAAGTTTAAATTGGTACAATACAACATACATCTTAGAAATAATGTAGGTATAACAAGTTCTTTGCCTGTAGCGCAGTTCAGTTCAAACTTTATGGCGGCTCTGAAGTTAGCTGCAAGTGACGATCGCAGCTAACTTCCGAGCCGCCATAAAGTTTGAACGAACCACACTAGGGTAAACCTGTATCACAGGAGATATGAATTCTAGTAATAACTATGTATTTGGACAACAGGTTTAAAAATAATATTTTAAATTTTTAAAGTAGTGAAATAATTAGTTAATTTATTATGATAATACACCTTATTTACTATTTACCTCTTATTAACTATATTTTAAAGATAACAACAAAATAAATGAAGTTCTTCAACATGTGGATAAATGCTATGTCAATTACGCAATTCATTACACTATTTTGATAGTATCAGCGGTAGTTATAGATGCAGGTTAAACTCGATCAAGTAAAGATTGCATTATGATATCTGGGGGCCTAAAATGCTTATCAGAATCATAATACGAATCACGTTAAAAATTTAAAACTCTTAAAATGAACTTTGTGTTCATACCCATAAAGACCACTTTACGAATTTAAATTTTTTAACGTGATTCGTATTATGATTCTGATAAAGCTTCCATTTTAGGCCCCCTGGAGTTTTGTTTTTATATGAAAAACTATGCAATAGAAACATTCAACACACGCCTCGCACGCAATGTCGACCTGCGATGTCCAGATCAGCACGGGAAGGTGGAGGGGATGCGAGCACGCTATCCCACGCGTGTGACCAGTCTGTTTCTAGAACTTACGCGTAGCACGTCATAAATCATCCTCAAACTCGCTATCAGAAACAGAAAACATGACTTACAGACGCACTAGTGCACCTTTTGAGAAATTACAACAGCGCCTGATGCCAATTTACGTTGCATACACGGGACAAGTGTGCACACCAAGTCTCCCACATTGCATCGCATATGAAAAATCATTTTTGTTGACATTTTTGTAGCGGTCGAGAATTTGCGACTAACCGATGGTAAGTAGCGCAGTGGTGTCGTACAGGACAGGTATCGTTGAGTTAGCAGCAACATATATGGAAGTCTCGTCTTGTAAGACGCACTAGGCGTCCGCTACGTTATGTTCTAACACAAAAAATATATATCGCAATGACGGTGAGAACAAGGACCTTTCGGCTTCGTTAAAGGTCTTTTTATACCCTATATGCGAATACGATGAGTATTTTTAAAATTCACTCACAATGATGGCTGGCGACGATAGGCAATTTGAAGTCATTACAAGCAATGTACTGCACCTCGTAGAAATACTTCGCGCAATACTCATCCAGTTCGTATTTGTCTTCAATTTCGGAGAACACGAAACATTGGCGTGAAAACCGGGCCATAAACATAATGAAAACCCTGGAAAATAAATTATTTTAAGTAACTGTGTTATACTCATCCACCAGCGGTGAACTGAGTGCGCGGTGCGCGCGCCATCGGGGCCGGCTCGCAAGGCGGTACGGGGCGATAGGCAGTCGCTCCATGTAAATAAAAATCTTTTTTGCAAAAAATTAAACCGACTTCAAAAACACAAAAAAGTAAAAAATAACTTTAGCTTCAGAAGTCAGTGACTATTGCTAGTTTGATTTTGTTTTTTTGTCACCGACTTCTGAAGCTAAAGTTATTTTTTACTTTTTTGCGTTTTTGAAGTCGGTTTAATTTTTTGCAAAGAAGTTTTTTATTTTTCATTTTTCAGTGGTTCACATGTGCTTACCCCTTCACAGCGTACCAGCGTGATGTTATGTTATGAACTGGTGTAAACAATAGACAAACATGAGATTTCAGCAATCCCAGTCCATTTGCTATCATTTATTGAGGAGTTCCGTTGTCTATCTCCGAAGTTCTTCATCAGATCTTCACCAAATTGAACTACTCTTCCCTAAACTACCCAAATCGCTTCAAGTGTGCCTATAAAATTTGAAGAGTCCTCTCTATTTCTCCAAGATCCCATCATCAGATCCTGAATTGATGATCATGGGTAGTCCCATGGGGAAGTATACCCTTTCAAACAAAAATAATCCAAATCGGTCCAGCCATCTTCGAGTAATCGGGGAACATACATAAAAATAAAAAAGGTTCCGACGATTTGAGAACCTCCTCCTTTTTGAAGTCGGTTAAAAATACTCGTATTCAGCTGCATCCGGTTAAACTGAAAGCCTACCCTTGTATAGTTGGGAAAAGATAGACGTAGTTTGTTTCTGAGTACCAACCTCTAACACATTAAGAGTAGCTATAGCTTAAGAGCATTGACGTCTTACGGCATTTCATACAAACTTTGAACTCATTTGTTTTCGAAATGACTGAACCGATTTTAATGAAACTTCATACACATAAGCAGGATACACAGGTCTAAAAAGTTGACGGAAAACATTTTCGAAATGTCTTTAGAAAAAAAAGATAATTGGAAATTTCTGTTTCTATGGAAAATCTAAAATCAGTCTAATTTAGCTGTAACACTGTTTTTCGAAAATATTCTCTGTCAACTTTTTAGACCTATGTATCTTGCTTATGCGTATAAAGTTTCATTAAAATCGGTTCCGTCATTTCGAAAACAAATGAGTTCAAAGTTTGTATGAAATGCCGTAAGACACTAACGCTCTACATAGAAAATGATACCTAGACTTACCAGTGAGACACATTAAAGCCGACATCGGTACCTTCTCCCACCCTTTTATTGCAGCGAGGAGGGAGATCACACCGTTTCGGAGATTCTGTAGGTAAATTTCTGGCCAACATAGAGAGGCAATCATCTAGAGTAAGGGACAAGAAAACAATTATGGGTAGAAGTACCTAGCTGCTAAATCTAGGGGCTGATGTGGAAGGGGGATATCCTAATAGCGAAACCTACATACTATGACACAGTCGCGAAAGTCCCATATAACTTGATTCCTACCGGCTTCCTTTTGAAAAATTGCACAAATTATAAAATCACATTAAGGTGGAAGCGCAAGGGTAGCCCGCGAAATCCAAATTTTCTTTCTTTTTTTGCAGTTTGCAGGTCAGTGTCAGGTTGTACACACGGCTACACATCAAGCTATACATTTCCAGTATAAGCTGACCTCGCATTGTACGGAAATCCTATACAATGCGAGATCAGCATAACTGTAAATGTATAGCTTGATGTGTAGCCGTGTGTAGGTTGCAAAAAAACGAAAATTTGAATTTCGCAGGCTACCCTGACGATTCCACCTTAATGACATGTACTCCGGTTTACAATTTACAAAAATTGACCCTTCGCTACTGCTATGACAGCATGTTGGCCCCTTTTTACGCGTTCAGTTGCTATGGCCGTGGCTTTAGTGTGTACGCCTACACAGGAAAGCCTAGCCTAGCTATAAAAAAAAAAAAAAACAAATTCGCATTGCACAT
Source organism: Eugnorisma glareosa (assembly GCA_947578425.1). NCBI lineage: Eukaryota > Metazoa > Arthropoda > Insecta > Lepidoptera > Noctuidae > Eugnorisma > Eugnorisma glareosa. The sequence goes on along the minus strand of OX387985.1, from coordinate 4,209,206 downwards.
TGCAGAAGGTTCGCATGCTACATCGTGTGGCACCCGAGTATCATGAAAACATGTAAACTGTTTCAAAAGGGCTGGATTCGTGTCTCGTTTGCGCCTCTTACGTGGTAGAACTCCACTGCCACGTCCTTTCATAAAATCGAGCCTCTTTTTTTCGAATAGGAAATCATCAAATGACCCCTCCCACTCTGGGCGGAGCGGAATGGAGTGTCAGACTTGTACTGACTAAAACCCATCCATGTTCCTTCTTTGCCCTTTGTGTTCCAGGGCCGCGGTATCTCTTTCAAACAGTCCCGCAATCCTGGCAGGCATCGGCCCTTCCAGACCCCTTCTTGTTTGATGACATCTCTTTGAGGCGCGCGTGGAACACGAATGCGCCGTCGGTCGACACGGCCCGTCGCCTTAAGATGGACGGACGGCAAGTTAGCCCATTACTCACCGTCCACAGGTCCGCGCTTACGGTGGCCGGGAGCCACCACGTGGCCCCCGACGCCCATAAAATCGACCCTAACATCACGTTGTATTCTGCACCCTACAGGCAGTTCATCGATACTGCTCCACTATAATCTCTTTCAACAGTATTTTTTAAACATAGCCTCAATGTGGGAAAGAGATGGGACTAGACTGGCTGTATATCTCCATCTGTTTCTCACACTGAAATGACATTAAAGTAATCAAAATACATTTTACCCAATTTTGCGGGTTTGCTAACTTCATTCACATAGTCCTTCCATTTTCCAAACCTTTCCGTCAGCTGTGCTTGACTGTAGGTCACCCTATGTTTCAGCAGACCTTCATTGAATTTATCTGGAGCCCTGCCCCACGTCGTTTTGTTGTAAAAAAGTTGTGACACTGAACAAAATAAATTGGTTCTTAGGATAATAATGTAAGGCGCCAAAGCAGTAGGCGCACAGTCATACTCGTACACATGTAGTCCTTTCCCGAGCCGAGCTTGAGCCGAGTAACGGCATATCCCTGATTTCCTGCGCGCATTCTGACAATAGGACGGATTTATAAACGTTTTAACGTATTAATTAATATTGCGAAAATGCAGACAATTTATCAAACTTTCCACAATTTGTCTAAGGATGAAGTAAATATTAGTTTTTAAACTGTCATGGTTAACATGACAACATTATCATTAACACCAGAAACGGAACGTCGCCCTACAATCAAAACAATGAAAACGAGGCAACAATTTCAAACATGTATGCGTGCGGCCGGTGTACAGTGACAATAGACGCACAGTGTAAACACTGTCATGTCAATTGCATAATTATGCTTATTTATTTGTATGTCTCTGAGTGCGAACTTATAAGCCAACAGTTGGCTGATATTTTTTGACACGCTTGCGCACATTTGATGCTCTAACTAGACATTATAATAACCAAAGGTTTACTGCTTGTTTTGAATTCCTGATATTTCGGCGATGTTGCAAGCACCATGTTCACGGATAAACTGAAGTTATTGCGGGTGGGTCGTTTATGAGCAGACAAATCGGTCTGGCTCTTTCTTATTCGTTTTTTGCGCTCAGTACCGCTACCACAGTCACTCCCAACGATTCTGCTCCTGACACACGAAACTAACTGTGTCTGCTCTCGAATTTTTCGAAAACAGATTTTTGACTACTTTTTAAACAATAAACATGGTAAACATCCCGTTTCTAGTGTTAATGATAATGAAGTCAATATTATTTGTGAGGCTGGCAGTAGAATGCTTTTGTTACTGTCCCACTGTGGGGCAAAGGTTTCCAACATACTTTTACAATCTTACTTATGTCTTACCATCTCACTATAAGAAAATAATCCTATAGTTCCTTTGACCGTGCTTCATTCATTACAAGTTCTTAATAAAAAATAACATGTGACAATTATTTTTTCTGCTAACCCTAGCAAATGGGACACCACTGAGTTGGGGGTTTCCCTCGAAATCTCGGCCAACTCACCAGTTTAGATTCGATGAGCGTGCATCGTGATCATAAGCGCAGAGCGTAGCGTGCACTTACACCACCCGGCTTTATCATAAAATAGAGAAACCACCTATCCGAGGCGCGCTGCTAAAACTTTCGAGCTCACATCGACATACCAAGTTACCGACTTTCCGACGTGCCTCGGAAAGCACGTTAAGCCGTTGGTCCCGGCTGACATTTTTAGATCTTTGACAGTCATTACAGGAAGTCAGTGGCGCGAAAAGTCTGACAACCAGTCTTCCCATAAGGTATCGTATTACCCAGTACTAACTGGGTTGTGGAGGTCAGATATGCAGTCGCTTCATGTAACAGGACCCTTCACGAAGCCGTCAACCAAGCATTGTGTACATCAAACTAAATAACTTTACGCAAAAATTATTGCTGGGAAACGAATTTTTTTTGGGGTCAAAAATCCCTTTTTTCCGTAAATCTCTATGTAACGCTCTTAAAAAACTGTGATATATTGACTAGTACGGGGGTCGTGGAGGTGTTTTAAGTAAAAATCTTAAATTAAAAACTTCTATTTAAAAAAAGAACTTGTGAAAAAGTTGGAACTTTGACCCCCAATATTTCCATAACTAGAAGGTTCCCAGGGATGGTCTAAGAGAAAAAAATGATCGCAATGACGGGGAGAAGAAGTACCTTTCAGCTTCGCTATGGGTTTTGTTTCACCCTGTATACCGGTATTCAGCTGCATCCGGTTAGACTGGAAGCCGAACCCAGTTTTAATTAATAATTTACTAATTACTAGTTAGTTTACTCTACATAATAAACTACAATAATATCTCTTACTTTCTAAATCCCACATAGTTTTCCTCTCTTCTTTCATTTCCGGTTTAATTTGTTGGACCATCAAGTGGAAATAGTCAGACAATGTACCAATCTCTAACAATAGTTTTACCAATCGGGCACGTATTTTTTCAGGGATATCATATTGTTCTTGTTGCAAATGATTTCTCAAACTCACTGCAATAAAAAGTATAGCTTAGTGCTTTATCAAAAAGAGCGAGGCCAAACGATGCGTTAACGCAATTAATTCGAGCTATAGGGTGCCACACGGGTGGTGCGGCTCCGCAGTAGAACACTGTTTACCAAGGCGCGCGCCGGCGCCGCAACGGGTGTCCCCTTATTTCGCAGACAGAAATTTCATAGAATTTCGTTTCGCTGAAAATGTTTCTTATAATAATGGGTTCTTGTATTTTTATTTCGAATATTATTGTTGTAACGACTACTTACTTGAATTAAACATATTTCACAGAAATACAAATTGAATTTTATAATCACATTTTTTTATTTAACATACGTATTATTTTTTAACGAATATTGTTTGTTCAGTGTTTTTTTCCATGGTATTTTATTTCAAATAAAATGTAAAAGTAGACGATATGCTATCCATATTTTTTTGTTGTTTTGTACACACACCACATCAACATAAACAAGGCATTGTGGCAAGGAAAACTTAGGATGCAAAAGCGAGTGAAGTGAGCTCAGGTCTCCGGACCGGTTCAGGTTCGAAGAAGATTGACGTTGAAACGTTCCGCTCACTCCGACCAAGTAGGTTAGGTTAGGTTAGAACGGTGACCAACTAGGCGCGAGCTGAGCGAGCGAAGCGATCGGTGCTGCGGCAGCGGCCGGCGAGCGCTACGCCGAAATTGGTCGCAGTAACAAAATTAGGGCACTCCGACAGTTATGAAACGCTTTCATATATAACTATACTACGGTTTACAGTGTTATCAATTTATTATAAAATAGTCCAAGTAAACATGGTGTTTTAATTTTATTAGAGGGTATGCATTTTGTCAAAGGTATTAATTGAAACATTTTAGAAACTGTCACTCGATAAAATGTTTTTTTTTGGTAATAAGTTATAGATTAAATAAACAATATGAGTATAAAGAATATTCGATTTGTTATTCTATGATATAAATTTTCGAAACATAAAATTTTATTTGTAACAAAAATCTATGATTTAAGTATTTTCGAAGCAAGCTTTCTGCGTATTGATTATTCTGTAAAATGATAATATGAGAAAAAAAAAAATGAAACGAAATTCTTTTGAACTTCTGTCTGTAAAACAGTGTACAACCCGCCGCAACGTCAAATATCACCCCTCCCCGCCCCATCTCGCAGCTCACAAGCGCGGCGCGCCTACGGTGTGACGACGCACGGCGGCGGCGGCCCAACGCATCGTGTGACATGGCAAAGTGTATGTAGGATGACGGTGCGGCACCGCTCCGGCGACGCACCGCACCGTTAACGCATCGTGTGGCCTCAATTTAAGGTTATGAAAGGGTTCTTCCCCTGATAAAGCGCTGGCCACACCGCAAGCTGGCGGGCGGGTGAGCGGACGCATCGTTCCACCTCTTTTCATACTTTGGTTCACATCGCGAAATACCGAGCTAAGCTACGTCAGCGAAACAAAAGTATAAAAAACCGGCCAAATGCGAGTCGTACTCACACGCACATAGGGTTCCGTAGCAGCAAACAATATAATAAAAATGTTTTAAAGGCTCATTCATATGTTGTAGGTATTGTACTACATTCAACAGTTAAAATAAATTTGTTTTTCATAGTATGTTAATGAAAAACGAGGTTACTGCTGCGCTGCAGTTTGATGAAAAAGTCCCATATCTCAAAAACTAATCATCTTTTATTCAAACCAATTTTGGTTGAAAGTTTTTTTTACGTTCTACAACCCTACATTTTATTCAGAATTTTCCTCCTCTTACTTTAGACATTGGAGGGGGGGGACACATTTTACCACTTTGGAAGTGTCTTTCTTTCAAACGATTGACTTTGAGAAAAAATGGTTTTAGAAACCTTTAATTTTACTGTTTTTTTTAAGTTTCAGTTCCATGTATGGGAGTTTTTTTTTGAGAGAGAATGTTTTTTGTACTACAAACGTAAAGCAGTTTACAGAATACTTCTACCTAACAAGTTTCAACTGTGTAGTCCTAATAGTTTCGGAATGAAGTGGTTGTGACATACACTGACAGACAGACTGATATGACGAATCTATAAGGTCCCATTAAAATAGGTGGTCAAATTTTAAACACAGCGTTCAGTACTTCTAACCAAAGATATCCAAGCAAAAAAAACACTGATTAATGTGATTTTATTTTGACCTGATGGATGTGTTTATTGTGTTTTTTTTTGCTTGTATATCATTGGTTAAACGTACTGAACGCTGTGTTAAAATTTGTCCACCTATTTTAATGGGACCTTGTATATGGGTTCCATTTTTTGCCATTCGGCTACGGAACTCTAAAAAGGGTGTCCTTAGCGTCGCTCGCTCGCGCTGGCGGGCGAAGCGAGGCGATGGAAACTATGTGGTTTCACACCGAAAACTACATACGGACGGGCGAGCGGGAGACTGAGGGGAGCGATCCGTCTCCTTCCGTCTCGCACCGGACGACGCGTGCGACGTGAACGAATAGAATCGCTGGCATCGTCGGATATTTCCTTCGCATCGTTTGCCGCCCGCCAGCTGGCAGTGTGGCCTGCGCTTATGGTGGAAGCGCAAGGGTAGCCCGCGAATTAAAATTTTCTTTCGTTTATTGCAATTTGCAGGTCAGTGTCAGGTTGTATGTTAATGAAAATATGAATCGCGCCAGTAACACGTATGGAGTTACAGAATTATAATCATTCAAATCATCAATACAACCCTCCAAGTTCATATAATCCCAAAGAGTGACTTTTTCATGATATAGCTATTGAATGGGGTTAAATAAACTTGGAGGGTTGTATTGAGGATTTGAATGATAATAATTCTGTTACTCAATACGTGTTACTGGCGCGATTCTTCTTCAGCTTAAAGAATTAATGTTACAAACAAACTAGACGTCTCAGGTATTATAAAAAAAAAACTATTGGTGTAACCCTAATGTTAGCAACAATATATCGTTCATCTAGTGGCCGCTGAGTCATTAGTGAAGTCATTTTACAGTTCTACACCCTTAACTCATCATTATCACCATGCTCCTGCCCTTATGCCAACTTATTTGTGGTCGGCGCAGCATGTCTTCTTCTTCCATACTTCTCTATTACTCGTCGTCTCAGCAGTCACTTCCTTTCTAGCCATATCATCCTTCACACAGTCCATCCATCGTTTCTTTGGTCTTCCTCTACTCTTATAGCCACACTTAACTACCAGTGCTTTTTCAAAATCAAAATGGCCTACTTGAAAAATAAATGCTCTGATTTTGATTTTTTGATTTGTTTTTTATTTTTCATTAATTTAAGAGTCATCTGGCCATCACAATGACTGAAGTAGTAAAGAAAATAATTAAAATTCACTCATGATTGGTCGATATAATCAATTCGTTCATGATAAAAGATTTATTAGGCGTCTCCTTTTTTGTCATGAACGGATAGATTTAATCCGCAATGAAACGTCTTTCACTGATTCATTTCATTGTCACCCTTAATTTTTATCGTATTCGGGGTTCTCCGGGATGGGTGCCTCGGAGATCGGAGTACTCAGGGACTAACCCATTAATTATACTATGTCCACTTTAATCATTATAAACTTGAAACTGGTGTGAATTCAGTTTTAACAGAATGACTAATTACAATCTCGCGGTAAACTTTTGAAGTATGCGATAAATGCGATATTGATAATCCCCCTTAGTAAATAACGTGGTGATACATAGCATATTAACAAATAATTAAAGAGACCTGTAAGAACCATTTGTGCTAAATTTGAACAGAATTTATGCAGCAGTTTTACCGTCAATCCCTGACACAGACACGCAGATCAACATTTTTGACATCAGAAGCGTTCTCACACATAACGTTGTTTCTACTTTTTTTGTTTCAAAAATATTCAATGTAGGTACATTCTTTACTCGGCCACGATTTTATTAAACATCTAAATTCTTAATTATTGATAAATAACCTCATTAATTCAAATTATTATCTAAGTTTTTAACATACTCTCTTTATTTAAGGTCTGGTTATTTACATTATTTACAAACTACAAATCTATAACCTATAATAGTAAGAAAAATATGTACAAGTTTTTTTTTTTTAATATTTACAATTATTATTCTATGTAGGTATAAAAATAATCTTACCGTCTGCCATAAACAACCCAAACGCTGAGCTCAAATCCACGTAAAACTTATGCCTTGTGTAAAAATCAACCAACCTTTCCAATGAATCTAAATACAAGTTAACATCCTTTTTCGATAGTAAATCATCAATGGTCTTCTTTTTATTACGAATGACACTAATACCGGTCACAGAACAAAATAAAGTCGTTAAACAAAAGAAATATGAAATCGATTTTAAATTGTTCATGGCGAGACTTATCAAAACCACGAAGACGTTGTACTTGTAACGCCTAAATGCGAATAACAACTGGCCGCATTTGCTTCAGTGCTGTGCTTCTGTTTTTATCTGAAAACTAGCTGTTGCCTGCGGCTTCACTCGCGTTTTGTTCAGAAATTATCCCACGGGCACGTTATAAATATAGCCTATGGCACTCCGGGATAATTTAGCTTCCTATTAGTGAAAGAATTTTCAAAATCGATTCAGTATATCCAGAGATTACCCCCTACAACCTCACAAACTCACAAACTTTACCTCTTTACAATATTAGTACAGATAAGAATGTGGAGACTGATGTTCACATTAGGTACGGCTGTTGCACACCGAGACATCCCAATACTACTTCGACTCAAAGTAATTCATTCTTTCGAATACTATTATGTTAAGGTATGACGAAGCAGCGAGCAGTGCCATCTAACTATGTAGTTTGTAAGTTTTGTGGTTATGTCGCGTCGCCAGCACGGATTGCATTGTCGTATCAAAACATTATAAAATATATTAGATTATTGATATACAAGTGTTTAATTTACCCAAACCCTTCATATTATTATGGCTTTTGTGGTGTTCCAGGGTTGGGCCAAGAAAAACAGGGTCACCCAAAAGCGCGCTTTATAGTATGACTTAACTTTGCAGCTGTTTAGCGCACCATTGTTACCAGCAGGGCTATTGCGTATCTCTGTTGACAGTTCATAGTTACGAGTTTTGATATACAATGACAGTTCTGCACGGGTAGCGTCAGTTGAAATCAACAAGAACAGTCTGAATTTCTGAGTCTTGCACAAGCAGACTTAAGCCTTAAAACCATATAGAAAAACCCGACCACAACTGTCGGGAAGTAGCTCACCAGACACAACATCCGTCAGGTCGGAGGATCCTCCCTGATCTATGGAATATTGAGGAACTTTACACCCTGTTCTTGAGTAATAGAGAAGTGTGGAAGAAGAAAAATAAGTTCGGATAAGGGCAGAAGAATGATGGGGTCACTCCCAGAGTACCCTGATCCCCGTGGCACCCGTCCCGGAGGACCCCGATTTTTGTTTTCTTGATAAACTCAATTAAAAGTCAGTTCAGCCTAAAAGTACCGCGAGCAGATGATATGTTAAATAAAATTTTATTAATTTTATTCCTACTCATCTTAACAGGAAAAAAACCCTTCCCTGTATTGTATAATACTATAAGACCCTACCTACCTACATACTCTAACTGCGTGATAGAGCTGTTGCGGAAGAAGAAAACAATACAGATCATTAAAATCGGTCCAGCCGTACCTAAGTTAATGGTTTTGATGATTCAAAAACAATTGAATCCACATTTTCATTCGGAAGAACACGGTGACTGTAAAAATATTTAAAAATTCATACAACAAAATAATTTGCCAAACGGTTTATTAAATCATCAGATCGGATGCAAAACAAAACAATATTTTTTTATTGTCTTAGTAGACACCACATCCACAGCCGCGGCCTCCATAGCCGAGTCCGAGAGTGGCAGGCGCGATGGATGCAGCGCCAAGTCCATAGCCAGCGCCGAGCCCATAGGCACCCGCAGCGCCATAGGCAGCAGCAGAAGGAGCGATGCTCTCAATAGCAGTAATACCGTTACCGCAGCTGTAGCTGACGGCGCCAGCACCAGCACTGGGCAACACGCCCTCCAAAGCGACAGCACTCGCGAACGGTAGCTCACCAGCCACGGACAGAGCACCCTCATACGCATTCTCAGATGCTACAGAGAGGCCACTCGGAGCACCAATTCCAGACACACTGGAGACAAGCAGTCCACCGCCACTAGTGGGAACGATCTCAATACCGGCCAAACCATTGCCGATCAAACCGTTGCCAATGATACCATCACCAATAATACCATTGCCAGCCCAGTTTCCAGCACAGCCGCTACCAATCAGACCGTTACCAATTAATCCATTTCCGATCAAACCATTGCCAGCCCAGCCGTTACCAGCACATCCTGGGGCAACAAGAGCAGGAGCGGCGATGGCTCCACGACCAAGACACGAACCGAAAGCAGTCTGTGAACAAGAAATATTTTATTAGTGAATATCTCTTTCTTAGCAGTTGATCTCGATGACGATTATCAATGATTTTTTAATCGATCACGAAATGCAATTTTGTGTCAGACGTGTCTTATGTAATCATACATTTGTTGATAGTGCAAAACGTAGTAAGAGTCAAGAGTAGCGCACCTATAAAACATATAAATTGGCGGCATTGGCGAGCACAGTATCCCACACACACAGGCACAGTCCTTGAGAGAAGCCCAAAAAGAAATGGGTAAATCGACACTTAACATTGGAAGAATCAATAAGTAAACAGTTCCTCACCTGGATGAAGAGCACCTGAGCGCAGAGGACGAGGATCACCTTGGCTGACATTATAGTTTGTGTTGAAGGGAACTTGAGAATGAGTTTTCCAAGAATCGATCAACTATTTATACTGAATCGTAGTCTTTATCTAGTTGTGTTGCTGCAATTTGTGCATTTTGAAATGAACTTTTCATACCTTTATCAGTAGTTGCAATATGTGGAAATAGAATAATGCATGTATTTCGTAAGTGATGTAACCTTGAAATATTTAGTATGAAGGCTTTATTTCAACAGAACATAGAAAAACATCGCGTTGTCCCGATAAGGAAATTTGCACTATTTAAACATGGTCTAGAAGCAGAATCACCATTCAGTCTTCAGCTCCTCGTTGAACTCAAACAAACCTCAAACATGTCTTCCTTCGCTGTTCTGTTGCTCTGCATTCAAGCTTGCTTGGTCCAGGTGAGACATTATATCTATCATTGTTAATGTTTTTGACTACTTCGAAGTCTATACACTTTTCCCAGCGATTCTGCCATTTTTTAAGCCCTTTAAAAATACGATTTGTTAAACCTTTCGTGCTTCTGTCACGGCGATAACCTTCTCGTTTGAGCAGATTTCCGGAAAAACCCAATGTTTCGATTGCCGCATGGTCTCTGAGGTATAATAAGGAATCCATGTTTCATCAAAGGTGAAGAATCGACGCAAAACTCCTGCGAATTTCGCGTAAAGAGGTCCAAATACTGTTTCGATGATGTTTAGATAAACTAAACTAATGATAATCGTACTCGATGCATCCATTGTCCCGATAGCGTTCTTACACTTAACTTTGTTAAATATTGATTGCCGTTCCGTATGATATGCCTATGATCTCTGCTACTTCGCGCACTTTAGTTTGTTGATTAGCTATAATGAGATTGTGGACCTTTTTAAACTATTTCCTTGGCAACCACCTCTGCCGGCCGTGCAGGTCGCTTCTGAACAAAAACAGATGTTTCGACCACGTTTAAATTCGTTAAACCAATAACTAACGGTTGTCATATAAGTTGAAGGGTCCCCATAAGCAGCATCCAACATCAGTTTTATTTCATAGCATGTTGTTATACAAATTACTAAAAAGAGAATTCCGAACCGAAATTGCTCTTTCTCCATTTAGCGAAGAATACGAAACATATCTGACAAAAATTGGCGCCAAATGAAAACTCATGTCAAAATCAGTCTGAAATTCAACATAGCGTAGTATGAGAGGAGGCTGTATATGATGGTAATGTCAATTTCCTTTAGCAATGCTAGCTGTCTAAACATGGGTACTTAATGATCGGCCTAGGTATAATTCTGGCATGTTGACATTCTGGAAATACTCACCATTTTGTTCCTCTAGAATGTATTCAGTTACGAATGCGGTTGCGGAGGTCAAGTGGCCGCCATAGCTCCTGCTCTGGGTCTCGGCGCTGGTCTCTCTCCTCCATGTGGTGGTGCCCTCGGTCTTGGTGCTTACGGCGGCGCCATTGGATCTGCTTATGGTGGCGCACTTGCTCCTGCTGCTGCATACGGAGGTGCTATAGCTCCGGGAGCTGCTTACGGCGGTGCCGGTGAAGGCAATGTGGTGGTCATTGGTGAGCTGCCAGTCGCCGGTAACACCGCTGTTGCTGGTCAGGTTCCCATCCTGGGTGTCGTGAACTTTGGCGGCGCAGTGCCGGCTGCTGGTGCCGTGTCTATCTCCGGACAATGCGCGTGCGGCTGTGGATCTCCTATTTACTAATAAAGCCTTTTCTTCTGAAAAAAATGAATTGAGACAATTTCGAATTCTTTGATTTAGCCCTAACGTATTCAAACGGTTTTCTACTAATTTCTGTTTCTGCATCAAAAACAGCGACGTCGTAATTTTAACTGCATATATTGCGATCTAATGCGACTTCGGTTGGTCCAGACTGGTGCCCGCCCGCCGCGCCCATAAACTTGGCACCAGCCACTGAAAGCGGGGCCCCAAAGTCCCAACGGCTGTCGAGCGAAAATCGTAGGTACTTCATAGTTGGCTTGATAGCAATCCGGGCCCCTCCGACCACACCCCAACGGTGGCGCTCATCAGGGACCATGGAAAGCAATGGCCTTTGACTTGTTGAGGGCCCAGGCGTCGTATATTATGTGGCTCTCAACATATGAGACCACAGCCTAAGTCAGCAACGCTGCCTCCTGCCTATGCCTGACCTTGCTCAAGCTATAGCTCTGATTACTGGTCGTCGTGAAACTTGACCGCTAAGCATGATTCTTAGAAAGCACGTGCCGTAACATAAATAAATGGTCTAATAATTATGAACGAAAAATTTGCATTTCTTGCATGACGTTACGAACTATACAATATTCGTAGTGTTCACTGAATGTATTTAGTGGTTGTAAATGTTATAAAGTACATGAACAGCACTGCGTACTTAATAATGCCACAAGGCGTTCTATATGTAGTTACCTATAGTAACCCTTATGGTTTAATATAACAAGATTTCCGAGGTACAAAAATCCATACAAAGCCAATCCATACGAACCATTTAAAGATTAGTTTGTTTATTCAAATTTTTTTCATACTTTTAAGCAATCATTTAAACAGCCTGTACCAGAAAGATGTATTCATGGATGTGATTCAGACCGAGCCTACTATTCACAAACGCTTCGATTAAGAAAGTCGTATGTCTATCTCACTCGCTTTCGTAATGCCAAAAAAAGATAGTCACATGACTTGTCAAATCGAAATTGAATCGAAGCGTTTGTGAATACGGGGGCTGCATAGTTATTCACAAAGGCTTCGATTCAATTTTGATTCGGAAAGTCGTATGTCTATCTAGCTCGCTTTCGTAATGCCAAAAAAGATAGACATACGACTTCGAAATCGAATCTAAGCGTTTGTGAATAACTTTATATGCTGGCCCCGATCTAGCTATTACGCCGCTCCGGGCAAAAATAATATTTGAAGATATTTAGTGCTATTTATGATAGCTTCTTCAAGGCGTAGGTACTTAATCAACTACGTCTATATCAATGATTTATAATACGGGTAGTATACTGCAGGGGCGTGCCGTCCATAGAGGCAATTAGGCCTAGCCTACCCTACCATTCCTACCAACAACGCAACAAATGCATTTATTATAACTATGTAATAAAATAATGCAAAATAAAAAAATAATTAAAACTCCTGTTAAAATACTTATAGCAACTTGTCGCGCCCGTGTGACGTAACTGATAATAATACTACGACGCTCGCTCCCGTCTCTTCTAGGCAACGACGCCGCCGGCCTAATTTCCATTGATAAATTTACGCACACTGATGCACATTTTCGTGTGTATGAACGGCACACATGTATAGATCATTGATAGATTGGGGGCTCAACTCCTGCGAGTGTAGCTGGCCACTGATTGGCCACAAAGTATTATCCGGCTAAAACGGTATGCAGTGATGCAATTATATTTGGTAGTGTTTTTTATCGACAAAGTAGCAATTATATTTTTCTTAGAAAGTTGTAAGCCATATTTGTTTCATGTGACAAGTAAAATTTATTTCGCGATCTTGAATGTTTTGCTTTTTATAATATCTGACGGTTGTAATTCGCATTGAAACGTACAGTAGTGTAAATATTATTTGTTGTATTTGTTTATTTACTTAAAATGGTGTTCTGTTGTGAAGTTTGCGCTGATAATGTGTGTTAGTTATAAGTTAAAAACAGTAAGTATTCACAATCGTTTAATGATAAGATTCAAGTTGTGTCTAAAGGTGTAGGTACCCGAATTACGAGAATTAACCCAAAATTCATCTCGTACTCGTCATTTCAAATGAATCTTGCTTCTGTTTCCACTGTCAGAAAATCGTGATTTGAACTTTGAATAATGTGGTGAGTTCTTGTATTTATAACTTTGGTTTTTACAGGCTTATTTTCAATGTTTTTTTTTCTAATATTCCAAAAATCTAAACTATACCATGGTAATTTTAGGTAATTTTATTTTTTTTGTTGACTGCGCACTCTGTTTTATTTTTAAGATTTTTTTAACGAAGCTTCTACCTTCGTTTTTGTATTGACTGAATGCCATTGAAATTTCTGATATTTAAGCTAGATGGCGTTGTTTCTCATAAGATTACTAAAAATACCAGGGGCGGGTGCGGGGGGCCCGGAAGGGTGACTGAATATATCAATAGATGTGACTACTTTGACGGTCATCCTAAGTAGAGCGACGCTGTGATGTTGCCGAGTTTTTTGTTTTGGGTATCAGTAATTCAGTATGTGTGGCCTACCTTACCAGAGGAACCACTGCTCGCCACTGGTATACTGGATACATTGTAAAATTAATTCATAGCAAGAATTTCAACAAAACTATAATATTACAGTAATGGTAATTTGCATGATTGTGTTGTTTTTTATAAAGGTGTAGTTTCATAAAGAAAAACGAAATCAATTTTGGTATTTTATTCTTCAGGCTCTTAGGCACCTTGAGAAGTTTGCTTGTTATAGGCTATTTGATTAATATATTAGAATAATTATGTTAATTCCTATTAATATAATTATTCCTAAGACTCCTACCACAGGTTCACAGGAAAAAAGGGGATCAAACTGTTACCAATGATACCATCACCGATTAAACTTTTGCCAGCCCAGCCATTACCAGCACATCCTGGGGCAATAAGAGCAGGAGCGGCGATGGCTCCACGACCAATACATGAACTGAAAGCAGTCTAGAACCAAAAATTTATTCTATTACTTAATATCTCTTTATCAGTAATCGACGGCTATGCCGATAACACAATCATAACATTGCTTAGTCGACGTAATGAAATGTGTGTCAGACGTGTTTGCAAGAATCGTGAGTGATCTAAGCAAACCGTTGAGATTTAAAGTTAAGAAAAAAACACGATACTTTATTCAGCTAACGCGACATAGGCGAGCACGGTATGAATCCCTTTGAAAAACCAGAATTAAGAAAAGGTTACATCGGTTCAAAATATATTAGCCATAAACAAGTAAACAATTTTTCACCTACATGAAGAGTGCCTGAGCGCAGAGGACGAAGACCTCCTTGGCTGACATTGTAGTTTGTGTTGAAGCAAACCTGAAAATTCATCCACTTTCTATAATTATACCATTTACGTTACATTAGTTAGACATTGTCACACAGAGTCATTAGTTTACATTTACTGAAGCGGAGTTTTTATCTAGTTGTGTTGCAGCAATTTGTGAATTTCGAAATTAACTTTTCATACCTTTATCAGTAGTTGCAATATGGGGAAATAGAAAAATGTGTGTACTTCGTAAGTGATGTAACCTTGAAATATTTTGAATGAAGAGCTTTGTTTCAATAGACAGAACATCTTGTTGTTGTGAGAAACTTTTGTACTATACAGGGTGTAATAAGACTCTTAACGAAGCCGCAAACCAAGCGTTATGTACATCAAAGTAAGTAATTTTACGCAAAAATTATTACGCAATTTACGCAATAATTTTTTGGGGTGAAAAATCATGTTTTTACGGTAGGAATCAATTTAACGCACTCAAACCATTGTGCTGATGGATGGATTGTATAGTATGGGGTTCGTGAAGGTGTTTAAAATAAAAATCTTACATTAAAAACATGTATTTAAAAAAACGTCGTGAAAAAGTTGGAACTTTGACCCCCAATATCTCCGTAACTAATTCCGTAAAAAACATATTTTACCAGATGAAGTTTTTTTAGCCAACAACTTAAATAATTTTAAACGTCAGCTTTTTAAATTATTGAAGGACAATATTACTCTGTCGGCGAATACCTTAATTATACATTTTGATATGATCATTTTGTACAATTGAATCTAATTTTGACAATTTTTAATTTTGGTGACAATGTTATTGATTTGATACGATTATAATTAATTTTTCACACCACCTGCTCGAAAATGTCAAATTATATGTCAAGCAACCTTAACCTAAAGTGAGTCATTAGTGGCCGTGGGCACAGCCGGTCAATAATGTTGTACTGGATTTCATTAAGACCCGCTGGTCAATAATGTGATTTGAATTTGGAATCTCACAGGCTCAGCTAAATTGGCAGTATAGTACTAACAAACACCCTTTGGTGCCAGAAAGAGGAAAGCTATTCTCGATACCCTTACTACGCGTGGATGATATTCTCGATTAACTACAAAATCATAACGACTGCTCCTTCATATCGTTGCCATGTTTTCGAAGACATAATATTGTAAGAATAATTAGATAACTACGAACCATTTTTTAAAAGGAATGGAATAACATTAAAACTGGCATTAATAATAACAAATACCGTACCGCGCCATAATACCGTAATAGTAATTGGCTGTAACATTAGTTAATTTATTTTAAGTAAACTGCGCTAAGATTGCTGTGGATGTTGTGAATAAATAAATAAATAATAAAACCTATGTATACTACAGTCGATTTATTACATTTTATCAAAAATACTCTATTTCACGAGCGTCTCCAATGACGTTCTAAATTCAAAATGCATACAGCCAATCATCCAAAACCATTCTACCAGCCCTGTATAAAGCTTAGTTTACACAAACGCCAGTTCCATGAGAGTGATATCAATAGACACACACGACAAAACCGTAGAAGAGACTTTTTTTTTTGAAAAACGAATTGATCGTGTCATGGCTACTTATAGTTCTAAATATGTTATTCTTACTGTTTGTTTATTTATTAAATACTTTGTTTTTCGTACTATGGCTATTATTTTCTCACAGTAGGTGTAAAAAGTAGAGTATCCTCCTCTGGGCTAAAGGTGTCTTTGCCTTGGGCTAGCTTGAATCCCTCGCTGCATTCAGGATTCTTGTATTAACTCCCTCGCTTCACTCGTGAGTTAAACTCTTAACTCCCTCGCTGCGCTCGGGAGTTAAATCCCGAATCCTTCATTGCGCTCGAGATTCAATATGACGCCCGTGACATAAGACACAACTTTAGCCCCTCGGTGCATAATCTACTATTATTATGATCATTTTGACATTGAAATTGTATTTCTTTTTTTCGTAACATTTTGTACGGCTTAGCTTTTAATTGATTTAATTTATACAACTGTAATATTGCTGACATTGTATTTGAAATTTTGTGGTTTTATAATTAACTTAATTTTGATTTTACCAGTGACACTATTTTGTATGCCTTTCGGCGGAACATGGAATGGACTAAACATTTTATACAACATCACTGTACCCTGTGTTCACAAAATTAATAAATAAATGAAATGAAATGCATAAGAAAGGAGGATTATTATTTATGGATAGGATTATTATTATAAGGAGGGTTATTTTCACGTACCTACGTTGAACATGGCAGCGTTGTGGGCTGCAATACTGTCTATTCGTTTTGAGTATTTTTTATTTCTATGTTCGATGTTTGTTTGAGTTCAAGACTACTACTTCTAGACGATGTTTATATAGGGTGACTGGTAATTAGTGACCGATACTTAAACACGTGATTCTACTCATGATAACAAACAACTTTCCCAAATAAACTTTTTTTTTTTAAACTCATTTAATTTTATCACAATAACACAACAGCTGTATGAAATTCCCACGCGCGCGCTTTTGACCTATCAACTGGTAGCCGCGTGACGCCGTTATGTCTCGTTACAATGGGTGGGTAAGCAGAGCACCCGCGCGGCTCGCAAGCCCGCTCCGTAAGCGGCGCCCGCGCCCGACCACACAGGCCGGCCGCCACGTGACGTTATCGCTGTACGTAAGCAGTGTAGGTAGGTACCTACATGTTTAAGTAGCCGCTAAATTAAAAAATAATATCCAAAGACTGCGTGTTCCACAGTAGTCTTAAGTATAACTACTTTTAAGATGCAACGTATGTCCGCATAACTACAAAATACCTAGGAACGCGCGCGCCCAATATAAAAAGTAGGCACAATCTATCAGCTGATAGTCTGACCTCGGGAAGGGGCAAAAATGTACTCGTACTAGTAGCGTCTCGCGCTCCCCACCCGCCCGCACCCTTTGCCTTAGTGCTATAATGACGTAAAACACTAAAAACAGTCACCCCGGAGAGCGCGTCGCAAGCGCATGTTTTGATTTTCTTTGATGCCCATGCGTACTATGCCGTACAATTACACAGCGAGTGAGTACAGTGATATGGTGATGTGTTACTACTCGGAAGGCGGGAATGGCGAAGCATTAAAATACATACATTTTGACTGCCATGCTTCTGATTCAGACTCAAATATCGTTAACAGACTGCTAGTCCAAAGCCTAGAAAAGTGTGTTGGAAAACTTGGAATAACTTGAACAATTCCCGGTGTCGAGAAGTCAGGTGGTAATGTAGCTGTATCTTTGCCGTTTCTAAACATCGTGTAGGTAACAAAACAAACGCAATTTCTGAAGTTAGTTTGTTTAGATAGAAAGATAATGCATTTAGGTATTTATTGTAGCGCGCGCACGTAAAGTGCCAAAATACTAGATAATTTATTATTTATTTTACTCTCCTCACCGTGTCGTAAACAGAGAAGCTTTATGTAGGCACATCACTGTGTACCTAAATGGCTACGCGGCGGCCGGAGCGTCGCGTCTGCAGCGTAGGGCTACGCTCCGTGGCTCAGTTTTTGATGTCATTGGTTATTATTTTTTCATTTAGCGGCTACCTAAACATGTAGGTACCTACCTACACTGCTTATGTACACCGATAACGTCACGTGGCGGCCGGCCTGTGTGGTCAGGGGCGGGCGCCGCTTACGGAGCGGGCTTGCGGGTGAGCTGCTTACCCACCCATTGTAATGAGACATAACGGCGTCACGCGGCTACCAGTTGATAGGTCAAAAGCGCGCGCGTGGGAATTTCATACAGCAGTTGTGTTATTGTGATAAAATTAAATGAGTTTAAAAAAAAAGTTTCTTCGGGAAAGTTGTTTGTTATCATGAGTAGAATCACGTGTTTAAGTATCGGTCTCTAATTACCAGTCACTCTGTATAATGGGTGTAACAAGACCCTTCACGAAGCCGGAAGACACTTGTTTGTTCTCCCCGTCATTGTGATCATTTTTTTTCTGGTAATTTATTGTACAGTTTTGGAGCCATTGCTTATATGCTTTTATGGTGAAATTTGGTTTTTGTGTATAGCAAGTGTGATTTAAGCGTCGTTGACTTTCGACAGGTCTGTATAGATGCATATTGTTTTTTACAAAAATACAGGCTTCATAGATATAAAGTGATGGTACAGTCAGTATTTTCAAGTTTTTGAAATGTGGCTTGCATGAATCAGTCCGTTTTATTTTGCCTACAGCTTGAATGCATTTTTGTGTGCTATAAGTACTTGCTCTGCTTGAGTACCATTGCCCCAAAATATACAGCGTGACATTTTAATGGTTGTTTTCCCGCGGCAGAACAACTTGCCATAAGGAGTACTTTCAAAGCGTAGAGTAAAAGTAAAAAAATAAGTATGTTTTTGTTTTACAATTATTAAAAAAATATTCATCAACTCGAAAACATGAGAATCAATAGTAACACTAGACATGCTCATACCAAGATAACCGATTACCACACAAACTTTTCAGTCACGGGTGTTTCAGAATATAAGCAAGTAATTTTTTCACTTAAATCATTAAAATGCAGTACTATCAACTCAAGAAAATAATTAAAAGTTAATTTCAACTACTGCTTGTCGCACAAAAAAAAAATTGCAACTCCTACAATTTTCTACGACAGTTTAAACGTCCATGACTGTCGCGGCCATCCAAGACATAGCATTAGATGTCACTTGCCTCTATATGCCTTGTTTAAATCTAATTTTTTGCCCTTAATAAAATAGTTTTACTATATTGTAAGTGCTTTATTAAAGCAAAAATTGCATTAACAATATTATAGTAAAATCTTAGTGAAACTTTAGGTACTTTTCAACTAAAAGTGTTTCTTTGACACATAGCTTTTGACGTCACTACCGGAATCGATGCGTTTTGTGTCTGCGTTCCGTTTTACCAAAAACACGCTACATAAAATATTAAATTGTATAAAAAAGGGTTGTATTAGAGAATTAAACAAGTGTACCACAATGTTTTTATGGACCAATACAAGGCATTTTAAAGAAATAAAAAACGTTTTGTATTTCTTGCATATATTCTCGCTCTCTAATAAGTAGGACTTGAACATAGTTGCCGAAATGATTGTACTTGTAGGTACCTTTTTTTTGGGACAAGCCCGCCTCGCTATTCCCAAGCCACTGCAACTCCTGAAACCCAGAATCAACAGTGGCGACCACCAGAAAAGCGCCGAGACACTGAAGCTCGACGAAGTCCCAGATAAACAGTTTAACTGTCTTGGATCCCGCAACGAAATTAAACAGAAAAGAATAGCGGAAGAGTAGGAAAACGATAATTTCCACTTCCCTCAATATCAGCAGGAGACAGAACGAATCAAGGTCAATAGGCACAAAGGGACGTTTACAACTGGGATAAGCCCAGTTGCCTAGCACCACGGATAAATATTACCATTCATGGGTCGTAAGTTGTGAGGGAGATATTTGCTTCCAATAATAGGTATTGCAAAAACGCTTGAATGCACGATGTTCTAGTTTCTCTAAGGTCCGTATCCTACCCTAATCCTAACTAATATTTAAAATACGAAAGTAAGTTTATTTGTTTGTTTTTTACCTTTTCACGCCTATATCACTGAACCGCTCATTGTGAAATTTTGCGTATAAGTTGTCAGGTGTACAGAAACTGACATAGGATACCTTTCATTCCGAAAAAAATACTGTTCCCGGGGAAAACAACAAATAACGTTCCTATGATAATAGGTGGCGCCACGTGTCTTTCGAATCTTGATTGAATTAGATTATTACAAGCAGAGTACAACCCGAATTGATTGTCAAATTCTAAAATAACGCGAGCGAAGCCGCGGGCAAAAGATAGTAATAAATAACTTCGGATGTAGCCTGTACAGTTTAAAATTTAGGAAAGTGTACACATATTGGTGCTCGTACCAATATGTGTACACTTTCCTAAATTTTAAATCAATTTTCGCGAGAAATAACGATAGTAACTATGAGTTATGATCTTTTTCATAAAAATAATAGATCCAGAAGACTATGTTCGTAACAACATCATCTGCCTAGCGTTTTCCCAACTATGTTGGGGTTGCCTATCTGATCTCCACAACCCAGTTAGTACTGGGTAACACGATACCCCATGGTAAAACTGGTGTCAGACTTTCGGGCCACTGACTACCTGTAACGACTGTCAAAGATGTACAATTGACAGCCGGGACCAACGGCCTAACGTGCTTTCTGAGGCACGGAGGAAACTCGGTATGTAATGGGTGGCCACCCATCCACATACCCACCTTGGGAAGCGCGGTTTAACCTGAAGATTGATCCGAGTGGGTGTTATTATCTGGCCAAGAGACAACATGACAACAACCTGATAGTTTAATCAGAACAGTAGGAAAAAAACCCTATTAAAGGCAGTTAAGTGTTTACATATTGGTGCTCGTGACTGTACACTATTCGACATAATATTGCATTCATTGTGTCAAAGACGGCACTTCTATAAAATATGATGTGCAGGTTGTTCATGTTCGCCGTCAGATGTAGAACATTGACAACATTGTAGGTACCTACTAAATCTCTGCTCTACCTCTTTGTGAATAACAAGCATGATACAACCCTGCAAAGAAACGGGTGCCTGTTTTTAGGTATGTCGCATTGCCGCGTACATAATTACAAGGTCTCAACTTCACAAAGTCAAATCTGAGGAAGGATTCTGAGATTATTGAAGCTTGCATTCGAATCTTTGCAGAAATTATAGGAATATTAAAATCAGACAAAATAATATGCTCATCTGTTTATTCTCTTTATCGTAACGTATCATTGATTTCTGTTGAGTAATCATTTTTTTTAAATTCTTAGTAACGTCCACATCCACAGCCGCGGCCTGCAGAGCCGAGTCCGAGAGTAGCAGGAGCGCCAAAGCCATATCCAGCGCCAAACCCATAGCCAGCGCCAAGCCCATAGGCACCCGCACCACCATAGGCAGCAGCAGAAGGAGCGATGCTCTCAATAGCAGTAACTCCGTTACCGCAGCTGTAGCTGACGGCGCCAGCACCAGCACTGGGCAGCAGGCCCTCCAAAGCGACAGCACTCGCGAACGGCAGCTCACCAGCCACGGACAGAGCTCCCTCATACACATTCTCAGATACTACAGAGAGGCCACTCAGAGCACCGATTCCAGACACGCTGGAGACAGGCAATCCACCGCCACTGGTGGGAACGATCTCAATACCGGCCAAACCATTGCCGATCAAACCGTTGCCAATGATACCATCACCAATAATACCATTGCCAGCATAGTTACCAGCACAGCCGTTACCAATCAGACCGTTACCAATTAATCCATTTCCGATCAAACCATTGCCAGCCCAGCCGTTACCAGCACATCCTGGGGCAACAAGAGCAGGAGCGGTGATGGCTCCACGACCAAGACATGAACAGAAAGCAGTCTGTAAATAATAAATTGTTGAATTAGTAAGTTTTTTTTTTATCAGCAGTCGATAACGATGTATTAAAACGTGATTATTCAGTCGATCACTTAACATAATATGTGTCAGGCGCAATTTATGTAATTGTATAAATGATAGTGAAAAAGTTTATTGTTGAATTAAAAGTTGCGGAAAATGATTGCCGGGGAGGATATAATTCAAATTCAATTTAAAAAATGATGTAGCTTTGACTTGAGCACGGGCCGTCCCACTGTTGGGCAGAGCTCCCTGAAGTCCGTAGTACGTTAGGGAAAAAAAAAGTTTTAGCAACTCTAGATTTGTAATTGTCAGTTCCAGGAATTACGTATTTGAGAAACAAGAAAAATAAAAACCACTGGCTGAGCCCGACTTTTAAAAATAGATCAGAATGCAGACGCAAACACTTTTTCCTGCAATTTCCAGGCAAAAGAAGTACACAGGCAATGAAAATTTACTCACCTGGATGAAGAGCGCCTGAGCGCAGAGGACGAGGATCACCTTGGCTGACATTGTAGTTTGTGTTGAAGTGATCTTCAGAATGAGTCTTCCAAGAATCGATCGACTATTTATACTGAAGCGTGGCCCTTATCTATAGTTGTGTTGAAGCAATTTCAAAAGTTATTTTTCAAACTTTTTATCGTTGGTTGCAAAACAAAGGAATAGAAAGAAAACTTTAAAATTATTATCAAATGCTTTGTTTGAATAGGAAATATACGAAAACGTACGTGTTTTTGATAACAACTTCTGCACCATATAAAGTTGATGTTGGGCATCAACAAGCATTCAGTCTTCAGCTTCTCGTTGAACTTACAAATACATCAACCATGACTACCTTCGCTGTTCTATTGCTCTGCATCCAAGCTTGCTTGGTCCAGGTGAGTATCTTCTGTTTTCGCTTTATTGTCCAAACTTTATTTTTTAATCATATCCTTTTTATAAACAAGACTTCCTTGTTTATATGATTCATACTCCTCATCTTGGGTTGTAAGTTCTGCTACTTCGTAGCTGACTTATATTTATTACTGGCTTTTATCCCGAAAGTATGTTTCTGTGGGATAGTTGCCGACTTCCTCATGGATATAGCCACGGGTAAAGCTAGTTCATTTTCTTCTTCGTGTCGCTCGCACGATAGTATTTTATGTGTCGTTGGCCCAAAACTTCACCACTTCCACGGAGTTGTCGTTGGGAGCGCGGAGGTTACGTAAGTTGCGTGAGTTTGGAGCAGATACCAGGTATATAATATTATTAATCTCCAACAGAATGTCTTCGGCCAATACCTCGGTGGTGGTTGCGGGTGTGGAGCATCATCTCTAGGTCTTGCTCCTGCTGCAGGTATCGGCTCAATTTATGGTGGAGCCCTGGGTCTGGGTGCAGGATTAGGCCCTGCTACCGCATGTGGTGATGCTCTCGGTCTTGGTGCTTACGGTGGTGCCCTCGGTCTTGGTGCTTACGGTAGCGCACTTGCTCCTGCTGCTGCATACGGAGGTGCTTACGGCGGCGCCGGTGAAGGCAACGTGGTGGTCATTGGTGAGCTGCCAGTCGTTGGTAACACCGCTGTTGCTGGTACTGTCCCCATCATGGGCGCTGTGACTTTCAACGGCGTTGTGCCCGCCGCTGGTGCCGTGTCCATTCGTGGACAATGCGCTTGTGGATGTGGTTCTTCCATCTACTACTAAATCTTTTCTTTATGAAAGGGTTTGATTAAGTCACCATGAATCAGTAAAACGTTTTATTTTTGGCATAAAAATCTGCGAAAGCAGCGTAAAAATTCAAATAAAGGAATTAATCAGCAATTCTTGACATATTTTATTTTGAAAAAAGAAAAAACACTACCTTGATTTTTTTGGAATATTTAAGTAAGTGTAGGTATATACACGATTTGTTTTTGTTTTTGCAGTGAATTTCTGAGTTTTGCACAAGCAGACTTTTTCCATGAGGCCCCAGTCCAGTAACATTGACAGCCCGTCGAAATATTCGCGCTAGTTTTCAATGTTTTTTTGACTAAAGTTGTAAAGGTATTGCAATTATTTTAAATGGACCTTAATATTGGTTATATGCATAATAACTACGTATTTTTTTAAAGTTCATAAAACTCGCTCTTATTGCGTAAACCTGGCGTTTAAAAGAGGGTTCTCGGCTCCAACGCGAGGCAACAGAGGCTAAATCGCAAAATCTATCGAGCCAATAAATACCTTTATATCCTTGTCTTCAAAGTTGGCTCGTTAATTTTTGTAAAAAGTCTTATTCTGATTACGATAATATCGTCCAATTTCTCGGTTTTTGCTCTAAAAAGTACGTAGTTTCTGTCAATACATTTGTGTTTTTATTCGATTTTTTCGAAGGACCACTGTTGGATGACACGGCAAAATATAAAAACACATTAAAATTAACGTAAACTGAAAATTATTAGAATACCAAAACACCCATAGACTTACAGCTTATGTACAAAAAAAATGTTTGCCATATTTCCTCAGTGACGGCCGAACGGTCGGGGTTAGTCACCAACTGGACACGAGAGACTGGACACACGTGTGTGGACGACGGAATATCGTCAATTGTTTTCCGGACTTCTCACTCCCACAATCTTGCTGTTGCGCTCATGTTATGTCATGCAGGCTGCTCTACTTAATTATTTTAACCAACTACAATGAAAATAAGGGTTAAGTTTTTCTCTATGATTTTTTAATTTTTTATACATGCGCAGAAGACACAAGCGCGAACCGATACTTGTGGGAAATAAGATTCCTTAAGATGAATTGAAACCAAAATCAAAGATGGCGGCTGCGTAAAGTAGCGAATTTTTCGTCATGGGTGTCACGTCCATGATAATCTATGGCATTCTATACGAATATCGGGTCAAAATCACAGATGGCGGCTGCGAAAAGTAGCGAATTTTTCGTCATCGGTGTCACGTTCATGGTAATCGAGGGTGTTCTAAACGAATATTGGGTCAAAATCAAAGATGTTGTTTACGAAAATTATTGAATTTTTCATCACGGGTGTCACGTCCATGGTAATCGAGGGCGCTCTAAGCGGGTCACAATCAAAATCAAGTTAATAGTAAGTAATAGTAAAGTAATATCTAGCGTGATGTTATGTTTTGAACGATGAATCTCACGGGCTATTAGACGCGCAAGTATCAATTCGCAACGTGTTCTTTCGCGCTAAAGTGCTTGCGCGTAAATATCTTTTAGCGCAAGTGTCTTTCGCGCAATTTTTTTAAATCTAGATATTAAAAAATAAATCCTTAGCATTGTTACAATTTTGCAGTGGCAAGGCGACAAGTTCCATTATGCGGGAGCAAAAAAAATGTTCGAAAACTAGTGATCATGTATTTCAATAATAACTATCCAAAATATATATTTTTTTAACGTCATTGTATGTTGGTTCCTGGAAATAAGAATAAATAAAAGGGTCGAACTGAAAACCTTGTTTTTTTTTAAGTCAGTTAATAGGCAGGTAGAGCAACTTTAGCATCATCTCAAATAATTTAAGTACGATTAGGTGTCAAAGGGTCCCCGCACACACGATTAGTTTTTGCTGTGTATTTCTGAGTTTTGCACAAGCCGACTACAGCCTTAAGACCATATAGAAGAACCCGAACAACGGTCGGGCAGTAGCCCACCAGACGGCGGGCGGTAAGTGGCGTTAGGTCAGACCATACTGGTCAACTTGTATCTTTTGGGTTAGACAAAAAGTTACACTTAGCTAAAACAATTCAATTAAGACCTCTTACTAAAAATAAATTAAAGTTTTTTAATAATAATGTTCTTAGCACCCTTTCTAACGCTAGTTTTGATTCAAAAGACCCAAATATAAACTACGGTACATTATTTTCTACCGTTTGCCAAGAATTTAATAAAACGTGTCCTTTGAAAACAGTTAAAGTCAATTCTAAATCAAAATTTAGTGAATGGGCAACTGCGGGAATAAGAAAAAGCAGATGTTAGATAGATAGATATTATTCCCTCAATCGCTCCTGTCCTAACAGGCATATTCAATCAATGTTTGGACAGCGGCAAGTTTCCTGATCTAACGAAACATAGTAAAGTAGTACCAATTTTTAAATCAGGTTGTAAGAGTGATCCTTCTAATTATAGACCTATACCTGTGCTTCCAGCACTGAGTAAAGTCTATGAAAATCATGCAGATGTTATCGCACTTCTACTCAAAAGAGATTCTGCATGGTCAGCAGTTTGGTTTCACGAAGGGTAGGTCGACAACGGACACGGGAGTAAAACTCATCAGTCACATTTTGGAATCCTGGGAGAAGTCCCAGGATGCCATTGGCATCTTCTGTGATCTCTCAAAAGAATTCGACTGCGTCGACCACAACACACTGATCTGTAAATTACACCACTACGGAATTCGTCGACAAGCTGCTGATCTTGTTCTTTCCTATCTATCAAACAGGCAGCAAAAAGTAAATGTTAATAGGACGACGACCTCCGGGTCTCTACTCTCTATTCAAGATGGGCGTGCCTCAAGGTGCAATTCTCAGTCGTTTCCTATTTCTTGTTTACATTAATGATATCCCTTATTTGATGGCCAAATTATCGGATATGATTCTATTTGCTGATGACACTTTGCTATTTTTTTAAATAAATAGAACAGATACGAATGTCTTACATGTGTTGACATGTAAGACATTCGTATCTGTTCTATTTACCATTTTGAGATAACAGTTAGACTTTCGTTGGAAAGTCTAACTGTTATCTCAAAATGGTTCGCAGCTAATAATCTTTTACTGAAAGCGAACAATAGAAAATGTCTAAAGTTCTCTTTACCAAATGTACCACAACGGGATCTAAATTGAAATCTTGACGGCAAAAAAACTTGATGTTATAGCGGAAACTTTATTCTTAGGGATTACTATCAATTCAAAATTGCAGTGGGGCGCGCACATTAGAACTCTTTCGGGTAGGTTAAGCTCAGCTGCATAAGCAGTAAGGAAAATAAGGCAGTTAACTGATGTATCCACTGCTAGGTTAGTATATTATGCTTATTTCCACAGTATTAAGTCTTATGGTATTCTGCTGTGGGGATCAGCAGCGGACGTTGACTCAATTTTTATTCTACAAAAGAGAGCAGTCCGCGCAATCTACAAAATGGGTCCTCGCGAGTTCCTCAGAGCAAAATTTAAAGAGATCGATATACTGACTCTGCCTTCACTCTACAATCTTAGAATGTATTTTATATGTCCGCAACAGTCGAGGGTTTTTTAAATAAGAAGCGACTTCCATAATACACGCAGTAAACACGAAATTGTAATACCTAACTTCAGATTAACTGTAACTAACAAGTCTTTTCTTATAAACAGTATACGCTTTTTTAACAAGTTGCCATATCAGTTAAAGAACTGACCAATGGAAAGTTCAAAAATTACATCAAACGTGTCCTTATTAGAAAAGCATATTACAAAATCAAGGACTACGTCGAAGACAAAGAAGTTTGGCTTTAGTTCCTTCTGGGCATGCGGCTTTCCTGGTAGTTATAAACGGCACAAATATGTGGATGTCTCTAACTATTCTCAATCTCATTTTTTCTCATCTTTCTAATTAGATTTTTTACGATATTTTTCAAATCATTTATACATCTTTTGCTCAGAATAGTTACAGCACTGATGACAATATTTGTGTCACTTGTTTAATTTACTATTTTAAAATATTTTGTTACCCTTCGTATTGATTCTTTTTTACTGATTGTTTGTGAATGTGTGAACATTGTAGGCTAGTAGATTCCCAGATGGTTGTTAACTTTTTATCTTGTTTTACATTTTTTGTTTAGTAAGCAACGACTTATTGTCGAGTCTATGCTGTCCCCCCATACTTAAGTACTAATGCTGTAACATGATAATATTGTAACAACAAATGATTTGAAAAGAGTAACTATAGAGTTTCTTGCCGGTTCTTCTCCAAAGGAAACGACCAACCCGAACCGTGCACCTTTTTGTCGACGTTTTATAAGTGCCCATCAAGGCCTACGTATGTGAAATAAAAATATTTTAATTTGATTTGACACAACACCCGTCTGGTCGGAGGATACTCTCTTTTCTATGGATTATTGAGGAACTTTACACCCTGTTCTTCAGACTCCTAAGAGTTAAAATAAATATTCAAAAACATTAGCTGAGATGACGAGTAATAGAGAAGAGTGGAAGAAGAAATAAGCTCGGATAAGGGCAGAAGAATGATGATGATTCAAAAACAATTGAATCCACATTTTCATTCGGAAGAACACGGTGACTGTAAAAATATTTAAAAATTCATACAACAAAATAATTTGCCAAACGGTTTATTAAATCATCAGATCGGATGCAAAACAAAACCATATTTTTTTTATTGTCTTATTAGACACCACATCCACAGCCGCGGCCTCCATAGCCGAGTCCGAGAGTGGCAGGAGCGATGGATGCAGCGCCAAGTCCATAGCCAGCGCCGAGCCCATAGCCAGCGCCGAGCCCATAGGCACCCGCAGCGCCATAGGCAGCAGCAGAAGGAGCGATGCTCTCAATAGCAGTAACTCCGTTACCGCAGCTGTAGCTGACGGCGCCAGCACCAGCACTGGGCAACACGCCCTCCAAAGCGACAGCACTCGCGAACGGTAGCTCACCAGCCACGGACAGAGCACCCTCATACGCATTCTCAGATGCTACAGAGAGGCCACTCGGAGCACCAATTCCAGACACACTGGAGACAAGCAGTCCACCGCCACTAGTGGGAACGATCTCAATACCGGCCAAACCATTGCCGATCAAACCGTTGCCAATGATACCATCACCAATAATACCATTGCCAGCATAGTTACCAGCACAGCCGTTACCAATCAGACCGTTACCAATTAATCCATTTCCGATCAAACCATTGCCAGCCCAGCCGTTACCGGCACATCCTGGGGCAACAAGAGCAGGAGCGGCGATGGCTCCACGACCAAGACATGAACCGAAAGCAGTCTGTGAACAAGAAATATTGTATTAGTGAATATCTCTTTCTTAGCAGTTGATCTCGATGACGATTATCAATGATTTTTTAATCGATCACGAAATGCAATTTTGTGTCAGACGTGTCTTATGTAATCATACATTTGTTGATAGTGCAAAACGTAGTAAGAGTCAAGAGTAGCGCACCTATAAAACATATAAATTGGCGGCATTGGCGAGCACAGTATCCCACACACACAGGCACAGTCCTTGAGAGAAGCCCAAAAAGAAATGGGTAAATCGACACTTAACATTAGGAGAATCAATAAGTAAACAGTTCCTCACCTGGATGAAGAGCACCTGAGCGCAGAGGACGAGGATCACCTTGGCTGACATTATAGTTTGTGTTGAAGGGAACTTGAGAATGAGTTTTCCAAGAATCGATCAACTATTTATACTGAATCGTAGTCTTTATCTAGTTGTGTTGCTGCAATTTGTGGATTTTGAAATGAACTTTTCATACCTTTATCAGTAGTTGCAATATGTGGAAATAGAATAATGCATGTATTTCGTAAGTGATGCAACCTTGAAATATTTAGTATGAAGGCTTTATTTCAACAGAACATAGAAAAACATCGCGTTGTCCCGATAAGGAAATTTGCACTATTTAAACGTGGTCTAGAAGCAGAATCACCATTCAGTCTTCAGCTCCTCGTTGAACTCAAACAAACCTCAAACATGTCTTCCTTCGCTGTTCTGTTGCTCTGCATTCAAGCTTGCTTGGTCCAGGTGAGACATTATATCTATCATTGTTAATGTTTTCGACTACTTCGAAGTCTATACACTTTTCCCAGCGATTCTGCCATTTTTTAAGCCCTTTAAAAATACGATTTGTTAAACCTTTCGTGCTTCTGTCACGGCGATAACCTTCTCGTTTGTGCAGATTTTGGGAAAAACCCAATGTTTCGATTGCCGCATGGTCTCTGAGGTATAATAAGGAATCCAGGTTTCATCAAAGGTTAAGAATCGAAGCAAAACTCCTGCGAATTTCGCGTAAAGAGGTCCAAACACTGTTTTGACGATGTTAAGATAAACTTAACTAATGTTAATCGTACCCGTTGCACCCATTGTCCCGATAGCGTTCTTACACTTACTTTGTTAAATATTGGTTGCCGTTCCGTATGATATGCCTATGATCTCTGCTACTTCGCGCACTTTAGTTTGTTGATCAGTGATAATGAGATTGTGAACCTTTTTAAACTATTTCCTTGGCAACCACCTCTGCCGGCCGTGCAGGTCGCTTTTGAACAAAAACAGATGTTTCGACCACGTTTAAATTCGTTAAACCAATAACTAACGGTTGTCATATAAGTTGAAGAGTCCCCATAAGCAGCATCCAACATCAGTTTTATTTTATAGCATGTTGTTATACAAATTACTAAAAAGAGAATTCCGAACCGAATTTGCTCTTTCTCCATTTAGCGAAGAATACGAAACAAATCTGACAAAAATTGGCGCCAAATGAAAACTCATGTCAAAATCAGTCTGAAATGCAACATAGCGTAGCATGAGAGGAGGCTGTATATGATGGTAATGTCAATTTCCTTTAGCAATGCTAGCTGTCTAAACATGGGTACTTAATGATCGGCTTAGGTATATATAATTCTGGCATGTTGACATTCTGGAAATACACACCATTTTGTTCCTCTAGAATGTATTTAGTTACGGATGCGGTTGCGGAAGTCAAGTGGCCGCCATAGCTCCTGCTCTGGGTCTCGGCGCTGGTCTCTCTCCTGCATGTGGTGGTGCCCTCGGTCTTGGTGCTTACGGCGGCGCTATCGGATCTGCTTATGGTGGCGCACTTGCTCCTGCTGCTGCATACGGAGGTGCTATAGCTCCGGGAGCTGCTTACGGCGGCGCAGGTGAAGGCAATGTGGTGGTCATTGGTGAGCTGCCAGTCGCCGGTAACACCGCTGTTGCTGGTCAGGTTCCCATCCTGGGTGTCGTGAACTTTGGCGGCGCAGTGCCGGCTGCTGGTGCCGTGTCTATCTCCGGACAATGCGCGTGCGGCTGTGGATCTCCGATTTACTAATAAAGCCTTTTCTTCTGAAAAAAAATAAATGAAAATGAATTGAGACAATTTCGAATTCTTTGATTTAGCCCTAACGTATTCAAACGGTTTTCTACTAATTTCTGTTTCTGCATCAAAAACAGCGACGTCGTAATTTTAACTGCATATATTGCGATCTAATGCGACTTCGGTTGGTCCAGACTGGTGCCCGCCCGCCGCGCCCATAAACTTGGCACCAGCCACTGAAAGCGGGGCCCCAAAGTCCCAACGGCTGTCGAGCGACAATCGTAGGTACTTCATAGTTGGCTTGATAGCAATCCGGGCCCCTCCGACCACACCCCAACGGTGGCGCTCATCAGGGACCATGGAAAGCAATGGCCTTTGACTTGTTGAGGGCCCAGGCGTCGTATATTATGTGGCTCTCAACATATGAGACTACAGCCTAAGTCAGCAACGCTGCCTCCTGCATATGCCTGACCTTGCTCAAGCTATAGCTCTGATTACTGGTCGTCGTGAAACTTGACCGCTAAGCATGATTCTTAGAAAGCACGTGCCGTAACATAAATAAATGGTCTAATAATTATGAACGAAAAATTTGCATTTCTTGCATGACGTTACGAACTATACAATATTCGTAGTGTTCACATACCCTCTTATTAATAAACACGGAATAAAATTATACCAGGAATAACAAAGGAATAACCATACATTTTCAAAGGTTTAAACTTGGAATAACTTTATTCTGTGTTTATTAATAGGAGGGTGAATGTATTTATTGGTTGTAAATGTTATAAAGTACATGAACAGCACTGCGTACTTAATAATGCCACAAGGCGTTCTATATGTAGTTACTTATAGTGACCCTTATGGTTTAATACGAGTATAACAACATTTCTGAGGTTCAAAAATCCATACAAAGGAACCATTTAAAGTTTAGTTTGTTTATTCAATTTTTTTTCATACTTTTAAACAATCATTTAAACAGCCTGTACCAGAAAGATGTGTTCACGTAATAAGGATGTTATTCAGACCGAGCCTCCTATTCACAAACGCTTCGATTAAGAAAGTCGTATGTCTATCTCGCTCGCTTTCGTAATGCCAAAAAAAGATAGATATACGACTCCGAAATCGAATCTAAGCGTTTGTGAATAACTTTATATGCTGGCCCCGATCTAGCTATTAAGCCGCTCCGGGCAAAAATAATATTTGAAGATATTTAGTGCTATTTATGATAGCTTCATTAAGGCGTAGGTACTTAATCAACTACGACTATATCAATGATTTATAATACGGGTAGTATACTGGCTACATTGTAAAATTAATTCACAGCAAGAATTTCAACAATACTAATATTACAGTAATGTTAATTTGCATGATTGTGTTGTTTTTTATAAAGGTGTAGTTTCCTACAGAAAAATAAAATCAATTTTGGGATTTTATTCTTCAGGCTCTTAGGCACGTTGAGAAGTTTGCTTGTTATAGGCTGTTTGATTAATATATTGGAATAATTATGTATATCTCCTATTAATATCATTATTCCTAAGACTCCTAGCAAAGGATTCACAGGAAAAAAAGGGGATCAAACTGTTACCAATGATACCATCACCGATTAAACTTTTGCCAGGCCAGCCATTACCAGCACATCCTGGGGAAATAAGAGCAGGAGCGGCGATGGCTCAAATCAAATCAAATCATTTATTCTTTGCAAACATGGGTAATAGGTACAAAGGTGTTCTTTTAAAATAAAGTTCTCCACATTTTGCCGTCACATGGGCATGCAAATTATTGGTTATAATAACATTATCAATTTAAAATAAATGGCATATCATTAGAAATAAATACAATAAAAAATTAAAATGTCAACATGGTCAAAGTAATAAAAAGTTAAAAAATGTCAACATGGTCAAAATAATAAAAAAATTAGTAATATTATCAATGTCAATGAAAACTATAAAAAAAAAATTATCAATAATGTCAATCAGAATATTAATACCATTATACCGACTAGAATAACAATAATAATTATGGATAACATATTCATGAACCAACTAGAACAACAATAATAATTATGTCAATTAGAGTAACAGTAGGTAGGTAATTATAAATCAGTCAATAACAGTAGGTGTATAGCGTAACAGTAAGTATATCAATCAGTAAGTGAATCATCATTTAGAAAATCGTCAATTAAATAATAACTTTTCATAATTAAAATTTCATTTAGCGCCCTTTTGAATTTTAAGACAGTCAAGTTTTTTATAACGTTAGGTACTCTATTATATATGCGTGGGGCAATACAAAAAAACTTTTTTGCATTAATGCGGTTTTACATTTCACTTGACATAATTTATTGACGTATTGTGTACGTATTGGATTTTTTCTGACCTCTTATAATTTACAAAATAGATGTGGATTACATTTCACAAACAGAGCCGTTTCTAATATAAACAAAGATGGTAAAGTTAAAATTTTTAATGATTTAAAATAGGGTACGCAGCTATCAGTTGTCTTAAGACCGCACATTGACCTGATGCATCGCTTCTGCAAGCTAAATACCAGCTCCCTATCAGTGGACTGACCCCAGAAAATAATGCCATACCGCAACACAGAGGCAACCAGTCCATGGTACGCAGCTAAAAGAGCCTGACCGTTAACTTTCTTTGAGAGTTGGAATAGAGCATATGCGGATTTGCTGAGTTTCTTACATAATTCTTGAACATGAGGCTTCCATGTCAGTTGGCTGTCAATTATAATGCCTAAGAACTTAGCTTTATAAGCTTCTTCAATATCACATCCATTGTAGGAAATTTCAACCTTTGGGTTTAGACAGCGTTGATAAAAATGCATGACTTTTGTTTTAGTTAGGTTTATAACCAAATTATTATTGTTTAGCCAATTTATGATGTCATTTAAACAAGTATTGACGTCATTCTTATAATTATTTGGATCAGTACATTGTATTACCGCTGTACTATCATCTGCAAAAAGAACCATTTGGTTTGTTGTTGCTTTCGGGAGATCATTTATGTATATTAAGAAAAGAGGCGGACCCAATACGCTACCTTGTGGGACGCCATATTTTACCGGTCTTGGTTTTGACACATATATGGTTTCCAATTTGCTTTTTGGACATATCCTAGAAACTTCTGAGCATTGAATCCTATCACTTAGGTAAGATTCTATTAACTTTAGGATGTTCCCTCTTATACCATAGCTATGCAATTTGTGCAACAGAATCTTATGGTCAACATAGTCAAAAGCCTTGGTCATGTCAGTGTAGATTGCACAGACTGGATTTCTCCTATCTACAGATGACATGACATTCGCTAATAAGTCAAACAATGCCATATTAACCGTATTGTTCTTACGGAAGCCTTTTTGTTCTTGGAAAAAAAATTTGTACTTCTCGAAATAGGCATATAAAGAGTTATAGATAACTTTATCAATAATTTTTGAAAAAATCGGAATTTTTGCAAGCGGTCTGTAATTTTTTAGATCAGTATTGTCATCCTTTTTATACAGAGGTTTTATAATAACTTTTTTAAGCTTGTCCGGAAAGATGCCATCAGCTATGCACAAGTTAATTATATGAGCTAATGGAGATGCTATTAGTTCTTTCGTAAATTTTAATACTTTTGTGGAAACTCCATCGTATCCAACAGTATTCGTGTTTTTAAGGTTGCAAATTATTTTGATTATGTCGTCAATGGTAACGGGTTGCATAAATAGTGAATTTAAGGTTTTATTATTTAATTGTGTATTATTATTAGATGTGATGTCAGCTTTAATATTATTCTCAATTGTTTCTATAAAGTAATTGTTAATCTCATTTGCTATGTCCATGGGGTCTGTAAATGTCAAATTGTCTCTATTCAGGCACATTATAGGCTCCGGCGGCAGCCTAAATTTGGAATTATTTATTATTATTAAATTTTTTCTATAAAGTTTAGTGTAGTTTTTAAGGAGTAATTTATTTTTTGTGTCTGAGTTTAGACGATATGCCCAAAGTAACCGCCTTTGCTTATTACTACATATTTTTATTCCGCGAGAAATCCATTTCGTTTTCTTGCTAGTTGAAATAGTTATAATTTTCTCGGGAAAACGTAATTTATATATAAGGGAGAAATCATCCATGAAAATGTCAAAAGCTTCGTTCGCGTCCTTAGCATTATGTACTTGCATAAATGAGAGAGAGCTGAGATGTCTTTTGAAAGTAATTAAATTTTCCAAGCAAATATCCTGTTTTTTTGTTTTCCAATATTTTAGTTTGCAAGTTTTGTTTATTGGGACTTTAAGTATTTGGGAAGTATGATCAGAAAGAACCAGATCTACAACTTCAGCTTTACATTCATTCCGATAGTTATGAGCAAAGTTGTCTATGCAGCTTTGACTTTTTAACCTAGTGGGAGTATAAAGCGCTAGTTTTAAATTGTACTTCATGAGAAAATATTCAAGTTCTAGTGTAGTTTTGTTTCTTATCAATACATTAATATTAAAATCTCCACACAAGACGACCTTCTTATTTGAAGATAGACAAACTTTATTAAGGATATAGTCTAACTTATCATAGAATACTTCATAATTGTATTTTGGGATTCTATAGATACAAATAATAATAATTTTATAAGCTATTATTTCCACAGCGCAACATTCAAAGATGCCTGAAACTGATTGCTTTGCTATATCCGATATTTTTTTAAATTGCAATCCTACTCTTACAAGAATGCTTGTACCTCCTCTCTTTGTATTTCTCGAAAAGAAAGCAGCTGGACAGAAATTTGGAATATGCAATAAATCCTCATACCCTGTTTGTATGAAATGTTCTGTAACACAAACAAAATCTATACCCGTCCCCCCGTTGATTAATTCTACTAATTTTATAGTCAGTGTATCGGATTTATTCATTAGACCAGCTATATTCTGGTGTAAAATGTAAAGGTAGTTAACGAAAAAACTGAGAATTTGACTGTTGTGAATTATTAGAAAGTTCGTGTTGACTATTATTTTGAAGGTGGCAGTCCCCTCCCGAGTTCGTAGCATTCAGGTTGCATATGCTAAGAATCAGGTCTTGTAAGTCTGATATAACTATATTTAAACCACTGTTATTCAAGGTTCCATATCGTTTGCTGTAAGTATTATAGTCATAAGATAGATTAGAATTTGAGTCAAGTAAATACGCATAGTTGCATGTGTTTATGTCCAAGTAGATAAGGTTATTGAATGTTTCTACGCGACTGTTATACATTAAGTTAGCATCTATCATATATTTAAACGTTGGCAAGCAAATTATAAAATTAGTATGACTCAATTCTATTAACTTTTCTCTTACAAACATGACTAATTCTAAATAGTTGTGTGTTTTCCGAAAATCTTCCTCGCCAATGTAAATAACACAGTAGTCTGACTGAGTAAAGTTTTGTACTTTTCCCTCAATTTTGTGAAGAATTTGCCGCAATCCGCACATGGGTTTTCGATAATGACAGATTTCAAAACTATGCAAATTTGTTCTTTCGGCAATTGTATATAACCTGTTAGATGTCTCGCTGTTAGATGGCTCCACGACCAATACATGAACTGAAAGCAGTCTAGAACCAAGAATTTATTCTATTAGTTAATATCTCTTTATCAGTGTCGATTACTGCTATGCCGATAACACAATCATAATATTGCTTAGTCGATCACGTAATGAAATGTGTGTCAGAC
This sequence comes from Eugnorisma glareosa, assembly GCA_947578425.1. Lineage (NCBI taxonomy): Eukaryota > Metazoa > Arthropoda > Insecta > Lepidoptera > Noctuidae > Eugnorisma > Eugnorisma glareosa. The sequence continues at coordinate 4,172,410 of OX387985.1, read as the reverse complement.
GTGTTTGCAAGAATCGTGAGTGATCTAAGCAAACCGTTGAGATTTAAAGTTAAGAAAAAAACACGATACTTTATTCAGCTAACGCGACATAGGCGAGCACGGTATGAATCCCTTTGAAAAACCAGAATTAAGAAAAGGTTACATCGGTTCAAAATATATTAACCATAAACAAGTAAACAATTTTTCACCTAGATGAAGAGTGCCTGAGCGCAGAGGACGAAGACCTCCTTGGCTGACATTGTAGTTTGTGTTGAAGCAAACTTGAAAATTCATCCACTTTCTATAATTATACCATTTACGTTACATTAGTTAGACATTGTCACACAGTGTCATTACTTTACATTTACTGAAGCGTGGTTTTTATCTAGTTGTGTTGCAGCAATTTGTGAATTTCGAAATGAACTTTTCATACCTTTATCAGTAGTTGCAATATGGGGAAATAGAAAAATGTGTGTACTTCGTAAGTGATGTAACCTTGAAATATTTTATATGAAGAGCTTTGTTTCAATAGACAGAACATCTTGTTGTTGTGAGAAACTTTTGTACTATACAGGGTGTAATAAGACCCTTAACGAAGCCGCAAACCAAGCGTTATGTACATCAAACTAAGTAATTTTACGCAAAAATTATTGCTGGGAACCGGTTTTTTTTTTGGGGTGAAAAATCATGTTTTTACGGTAGGAATCAATTTAACCATTGTGCTGATGGATGGATTGTATAGTATGGGGTTCGTGAAGGTGTTTAAAGTAAAAATCTTACATTAAAAACATGTATTTAAAAAAATCTCGTGAAAAAATTGGAACTTTGACCCTTGGGGGTCAAAGTTCCAACGTATATTATTATTATTATTGATTATTTTTTCATTTAGCGTCTACCTAAACATGTAGGTACCTACCTACACTGCTTATGTACACCGATAACGTCACGTGGCGGCCGGCCTGTGTGGTCAGGGGCGGGCGCCGCTTACGGAGCGGGCTTGCGAGCCGCGCGGGTGAGCTGCTTACCCACCCATTGTAATGAGATATAACGGCGTCACGCGGCTACCAATTGATAGGTCAAAAGCGCGCGCGTGGGAATTTCATACAGCTGTTGTGTTATTGTGATAAAATTAAATGAGTTTAAAAAAAAAGTTTCTTTGGGAAAGTTGTTTGTTATCATGAGTAGAATCACGTGTTTAAGTATCGGTCACTAATTACCAGTCACCCTATATAATGGGTGTAACAAGACCCTTCACGAAGCCGGAAGACACTTGTTTGTTCTCCCCGTCATTGTGATCATTTTTTTTTCTGGTAATTTATTGTACAGTTTTGGAGCCATTGCTTATATGCTTTTATGGTGAAATTTGGTTTTTGTGTATAGCAAGTGTGATTTAAGCGTCGTTGACTTTCGACAGGTCTGTATAGATGCATAGTAAAATTGTTTTTTACAAAAATACAGGCTTCATAGATATGGTACTGTCAGTATTTTCAAGTTTTGGAAATGTGGCTTGCATGAATCAGTCCGTTTTATTTTGCACATAGCTCGAATTCATTTTTGTGTGCTATAAGTACTTGCTCTGCTTGAGTACCATTGCCCCAAAATATACAGCGTGACATTTTAATGGTTGTTTTCCCGCGGCAGAACAACTTGCCATAAGGAGTACTTTCAAAGCGTAGAGTAAAAGTAAAAAAATAAGTATGTTTTTGTTTTACAATTATTAAAAAAATATTCATCACCTCGAAAACATGAGAATCAATAGTAACACTAGACATGCTCATACCAAGATAACCGATTACCACACAAACTTTTCAGTCACGGGTGTTTCAGAATATAAGCATGTAATTTTTTCACTTAAATCATTAAAATGCAGTACTATCAACTCAAGAAAATAATTAAAAGTTAATTTCAACTACTGCTTGTCGCACTAAAAAAAATTGTAACTCCTACAATTTTCTACGACAGTTTAAACGTCCATGACTGTCGCGGCCATCCAAGACATAGCATTAGATGTCACTTGCCTCTATATGCCTTGTTTAAATCTAATTTTTTGCCCGTAATAGAATAGTTTTACTATATTGTAAGTGCTTTATTAAAGCAAAAATTGCAATAACAATATTATAGTAAAATCTTAGTAAAACTTTAGGTACTTTTCAACTAAAAGTGTTTCTTTGACACATAGCTTTTGACGTCACTACCGGAATCGATGCGTTTTGTGTCTGCGTTCCGTTTTTACCAAAAACACGCTACATAAAATATTAAATTGTAAAAAAAGTGTTGTATTAGAGAATTAAACAAGTGTACCACAATGTTTTTATGGACCAATACAAGGCATTTTAAAGAAATAAAAAACGTTTTGTATTTCTTGCATATACCCTATTCTCGCTCTCTAATAAATAGGACTTGAACATAGTTGGCGTGAAAATGAAATGGTTGTACTTTAAGGTACCTTTTTTTTTGGGACAAGCCCGCCTCACTATTCCCAAACCACTGCAAGTCCTGAAACCCAGAATCAACAGTGGCGACACCAGAAAAGCGCCGAGACAATGAAGCTCGACGAAGTCCCAGAGAAACAATTTAACTGTCTTAGATTCCGCAACGAAATTAATCAGAATACAATAGCGGGGGAGTAGGAAAACCATAATTTCCACTTCCCTCCATATCAGCAGGAGACAGAACGAAACAAGGTCAATAGGCACAAAGGGACGTTTACAAATAGGATAAGCCCAGTTGCCTAGCACCACGGATAAATATTATCATTCATGGGTCCTAAGTTGTGAGCGAGATATTTGCTTCCAATAATAGGTATTGCAAAAACGCTTGAATGCACGATGTTCTAGTTTCTCTAAGGTCCGTATCCTACCCTAATCCTAACTAATATTTAAAATGCGAAAGTAAGTTTATTTGTTTGTTTTTTACCTTTTCACGCCTATATCACTGAACCGCTCATCGTGAAATTTTGCATATAAGTTGTCAGGTGTACAGAAACTGACATAGGATACCTTTCATTCCGAAAAAAATACTGTTCCCGGGGAAAACAACAAATAACGTTCCTATGATAATAGATAGCGCCACGTGTCTTTCGAATCTTGATTGAATTAGATTATTACAAGCAGAGTACAACCCGAATTGATTGTCAAATTCTAAAATAACGCGAGCCAAGCCGCGGGCAAAAGATAGTAATAAATAACTTCGGATGTAGCCTGTACAGTTTAAAATTTAGGAAAGTGTACACATATTGGTGCTCGTACCAATATGTGTACACTTTCATAAATTTTAAATCAATTTTCGCGAGAAATAACGATAGTAACTATGAGTTATGATCTTTTTCATAAAAATAATAGATCCAGAAGACTATGTTCGTAACAACATCATCTGCCTAGCCTTTTCCCAACTATGTTGTGGTTGCCTATCTGATCTCCACAACCCAGTTAGTACTGGGTAACACGATACCCCTTGGTAAGACTGGTGTCAGACTTTCGGGCCACTGACTACCTGTAACAACTGTCTAAGATCTACAGATAGCAGCCGGGACCAACGGCCTAACGTGCTTTCTGAGGCACGGAGGAAACTCGGTATGTAATGGGTGGCCACCCATCCACATACACACCTTGGGAAGCGCGGTTTAACCTGAAGATTGATCCGAGTGGCTGTTATTATCTGGCCAAGAGACAACATGACAACAACATGATAGTTTAATCAGAACAGTTGGAGAAAAACCCTTTTAAAAGTGGTTAAGCGTTTACATATTGGTGCTCGTGGCTGTACACTATTCAACATAATATGGCATTCATTCTGTCAAAGATTGCACTTCTATAAAATATGATAAGCAGATTGTTCATGTTCGCCGTCAGATGTAGGACATTGACTACATTTTAGGTACCTACTACATCTCTGCTCTACCTCTTTGTGAATAACAGGCATGATACAACTCTTTGCAAAGAAACGGGTGCCTGTTTATGTCGCATTACCGCGTACATAACCAGAAGGTCTCAATTTCACAAAGTCAAGTCTGGCGAGCGATCAAGTCTGGAAATTATTCAAGCTTGCATTCGAATCTTTGCAGAAATTATAGGAATATTAAAATCAGACAAAAATAATATGCTCATCTGTTTATTTCTTTATCGTAACGGGTCATTGATTTCTGTTGAGTAATCTATTTTTTCATTCTTAGTAACGTCCACATCCACAGCCGCCAGAGCCGAGTCCGAGAGTGGCAGGAGCGATGGCAGCAGCGCCGAGCCCATAGCCAGCGCCAAGCCCATATCCAGCGCCGAGCCCATAGCCAGCGCCGATCCCATAGGCACCCGCACCGCCGTAGGCAGCAGCAGAAGGAGCGATGCTCTCAATAGCAGTAAGTCCGTTACCGCAGCTGTAGCTGACGGCGCCAGCACCAGCACTGGGCAGCAAGCCCTCCAAAGCGACAGCACTCACGAACGGCAGCTCACCAGCCACGGACAGAGCTCCCTCATACACATTCTCAGATACTACAGAGAGGCCACTCAGAGCACCGATTCCAGACACGCTGGAGACAGGCAATCCGCCGCCACTGGTGGGAACGATCTCAATACCAGCCAAACCATTGCCGATCAAACCGTTGCCAATGATACCATCACCAATAATACCATTGCCAGCATAGTTACCAGCACAGCCGTTACCAATCAGACCGTTACCAATTAATCCATTTCCGATCAAACCATTGCCAGCCCAGCCGTTACCAGCACATCCTGGGGCAACAAGAGCAGGAGCGGCGATGGCTCCACGACCAAGACATGAACAGAAAGCAGTCTGTAAATAATAAATTGTTGAATTAGTAAATATTTCTTTTATCCGCAGTCGATAACGATGCATTAAAACGTGATTATTCATTCGATCACGTAACATATCATAGTCTTGTCGTTTCCATTTTAAGGTTTGGTATCATATATTGGGGCAACTGTACCGAAAGAGAGAGTATTTTTAAGGCCCAAAAACGATGCTTACGAGCAATATTTAGCTTGAAAGTTACGGACAGCTGTGTTCCAATGTTTAAAAAACATAATTTATTGACATTTCCATGTCTTTACATTTTAGAAATTGCTCTTTTTGTTAAATGTAATCGGCAGCTTTTCTTAACTTTATCGGAAAGCAGATACCGAGACGTAACTTTACGATCACAATACCAAAATTTGCTACGCACAGGTGGCTATAGGACTGCTTTATTGAGGAAAAATATTTTTGGTATGGCACCAGCTATTTTTAACCACATTCCTAATAACATAAAAGAGGAACCCGTAACAATATTCAAAAAAAACTAACTGAACTTTTGTTGAATAAATGTTATTACTCCGTATCGGATTTCCTAGCTGATAAATTTTAGTTGTGTTTCATGTTTGTGTGTTTGATGATGAACTGCATCAATGTTTGCATGCCACAATGGTAGAATGTACAAGGATTCTCTAACATTATTGTAACGACCATATTGTAATTACCTACTTTCGGAGCAAATAAATGATTATTCTATTCTATTATTCTATTCTATTCATAATATGTGTCAGGTACAGTTTATGTAATTGTATAAATGATAGTGAAAAAGTTTATTGTTGAATTAAAAGTTGCGAAAAATGATTGCCGGGGAGGATATAATTCAAATTCAAATTAAAAAATGATTAAGGTTTGACTTGAGCACGGGCCGTCCCACTGTTGGGCAGAGCTCCCCGGAGTCGTTAAAGATAAAAGAGTTTTTGCAACCCTAGATTTGTAATTGTCAATTCCAGGAATTACATATTTGTGAAACATTAAAAAAAAACCACTGGCTGAGCACTACTTTAAATAAAATTATGCGAACGCAAACACTTTTTCCTGCTAAGTGACAGAAATCTCCAGGCAAAAGAAGTATACAGGCAATGAAAACTTTACTCACCTGGATGAAGAGCGCATGAGCGCAGAGGACGAGGATCACCTTGGTTGACATTGTAGTTTGAGTTGAAGTGAACTTCAGAATGAATTTTCCAAGAATCGATCGACTATTTATACTGAAGCGTAGTCCTTATCTATAGTTGTGTTGAAGCAATTTCAAAAGTTGTTTTTCAAACTTTTTATCGTTGGTTGCAAAACAAAGGAATAGAAAGAAAACTAAAATTATTATCAAATGCTTTGTTTGAATAGGAAATAGACGAAAACGTACGTGTTTTTGATAACAACTTCTGCACCATATAAAGTTGATGTTGGGCATCAAAAAGCATTCAGTCTTTAGCTTCTCGTTGAACTTACGAATACATCAACCATGTCTTCCTTCACTGTTCTGTTGCTCTGCATCCAAGCTTGCTTGGTCCAGGTGAGTGTCTTCTGTTTTCGCTTTATTGTCCAAACTTTAGTTTTTAATCATAACCTACTTTCATTAAGTCAAGACATCCTTGTTTATATTATGATTCATAACTACTCCTCATCGTGGATTGTCAGTTCTGCTACTTCGTGGCTGACTTATATTTATTACTGGCTTTTACCCCGAAAGTATGTTCCTGTGGGATAGTTGCCGATTTCCTCATGGATATAGCCACGGGTAGAGCTAGTTCATTTTCTTCTTCGTGTCGCTCGCACTATAGTATTTTATATGTTGTTGGCCCAAAACTTTACCACTTCCACGGAGTTGTCGTTGGGAGCGCGGAAGTTACTTAAGTTGCGTGATTTTGGGGCAGGTACCAGGTATATAATATTATTAATCTCCAACAGAATGTCTTCGGCCAATACCTCGGTGGTGGTTGCGGGTGTGGAGCATCATCTCTAGGTCTTGCTCCTGCTGCAGGTATCGGCTCAATTTATGGTGGAGCCCTGGGTCTGGGTGCAGGATTAGGCCCTGCTACCGCATGTGGTGATGCCCTTGGTCTTGGTGCTTACGGTGGTGCCCTCGGTCTTGGTGCTTACGGTAGCGCACTTGCTCCTGCTGCTGCATATGGAGGTGCTTATGGCGGCGCTGGTGAAGGCAACGTGGTGGTCATTGGTGAGCTGCCAGTCGTCGGTAACACCGCTGTTGCTGGTACTGTCCCTATCATGGGCGCTGTAACTTTCAACGGCGTTGTGCCCGCTGCTGGTGCCGTGTCCATTCGTGGACAATGCGCTTGTGGATGTGGTTCTTCTATCTATTACTAAATCTTTTCTTTATGAAAGGGTTTGAGAAAGTCACCATGAATCAGTAAAACGTTGTACTTTTGGCATAAACAGCTGCTAAAGCAGCGTAAAAATTCAAATAAATAAATTAATCAGCAATGCTTGTCATATTTTATTTAAAAAAAAAACCCTTACTTGACATTTTTAGAATAATTAAGTAAGTGTATCTATATCATTTTTCCTTACCAGTTTGAGAAGAGGTAATTATTAAAGCTCCCACAGGTTCATTGACATCTAAGAATTTGACTACTCATACTGAAGAGTTTTCAAAATCAAAACATTTTTATTTCACATAGGCCTAGATGAGCACTTATAAAACGTCGACAAAAAGGTGCACGGTTCGGGTTGGTCGTTTCCTATGAAGAAGAACCGGCAAGAAACTCCATGTTTACTCTTTTCAAACTCTCTTTTTAACTTCAGTATTCTTACTTTCGATTATAAAATTCTTTTTGGTCCTATTAAAAAGCCCTGCAGAAACCAAGTTAGCAAAAGTATGTAAAGGATTTACATCCTTTACATACTTTTGCTAACTTGGTTTCTGCAACCATCAACTTTTCAGCCGAAAGACGTCCACTGCTGGACATAGGCCTCCCCGACTGCCCAGCAGTGGACGTCCCTTAACGAAAGGCACTGTTATCCCCGTCATTGCGATCATTTTTTTTATTCTAGACCATACTTGGGAACCTTCTATTTACGGATATATTGGGTTTCAAGTTTCAAGTTTTTTTTATACAAGTTTTATGTGTTATAACTTTATTTTAAATACCTCCATGCCCCGTTTACTTTTCAATGCATCCATCAGCACAATATTTTGAGCGCGTTACATTGAGTCCTGATGTTAGACGTAATTTTTCACCCAAAAAAAAGTAGGTAATTTCCCAATTTTCCCAGCAATAATTTTTTTGGGAGTTACTTAGTTTAATGCATAATGCTTGGTGGTCCGCTTCGTGAAGGGTCCTTGTACACGTCATTGGTGTTGATAAACTATTATGAAATTACCTCTGCCAATATTGTGTAATACTCTTCGGCCGCATTCCGAATTACAAAATAATCACTCACAGCGCTCACAACTATATTTTGCGTTCCGTTTTAGATATCACGATTATGACAGCTGAGAGCTGTCATCAAGCTCGTGAACGCGTTCACAGTGAACATAACCCCAAACCGAAACCTTTGACAAGACCTATTTTTGAAAATGGACGATATGTTGGTTGACTCTGCTGCACATACAACCCTCCAAGTTCAATTAACCCCATTCAATAACTATTTCATGATAAAGTCACTCAATGGAGTTAAATGAACTTGGAAGGTTGTATTGATGATTTGAATTATTATAATTCTGTAACTTCATACGTGTTACTGGCGCGATTGTTATTTTCATCAACATACAACTTTACACTGATCTGCAAATCGTAAGAAAATTTAAATTTCGCGGGCAACTCTTGCGCTTCCACCTTAGCAAAACAACACAACCTGTGAACAGAACTGTCATTTTTGACACCGCTCACGGTGATATTTATTTGGGGCATGGTCGGTGTAATCGCAAGATGGCGCATGTCATGACGTCATCTATGACGATTCAAGGGACATCAATATCGCGCTCACGGTAATTTGGAACGGGTTTATGGACGCTCAAAGCGATTACAGCGTAATTCGGAATGCGGCCTTCATGTATTTTAGCTAGTCAATCAGAGGAAAATTAGTTCTAAACACCGCACGCAAAATACGCGCTTAGACGTGGAGTTGCGGACACCAGCCCGCTATACAATACAATAGTTCTTAACAATCGAAAGCCCAAGTAAAATCTAGTTAGGATAATGAAGCTAAAGGAGGTTTCGAATGCTGTGCATGTTTGCTACAGGGAACGCTTTCGCTTCACTAGAAGTAATCTTGCGACCAGTCATGTCATTTTTAGGGTTCAGTAGCCGAACGGCGAAAAACGGAACCCATAGAGATTCGTCATGTCTGTCTGTCCATGTATATCACAGCCACTTTATTCCGAAACTATTATAGGACTCCACAGTTGATGTATTCTGTAAATCGCTTTACGATTTTTATACAAAATAAAAGATTATGGGGGGCTCCCTCATACATGGAAGTGAAACTAAAAAAAAAACCATCAAAGCTTTACCTGCGGGGTGTCTTAAGATAGGTCTTTAAGAGGGCCCTTCCCGGTCCGTCTATCGTCAACGCGAGCATGGTCGAAAAGCTTGTTGTTTCATCCAGAACCTCAGCGGCGATTTTCTTTCAACTCCCCCGTCTTACCCCGCCCCGACCCCGCACATCTCGTCTCCTGCGCACCTCATACCGCCTAACGCGATAACATTGAACGAAAAATAGTGTTCGAAAATTTCTTAAACTTGTTCCAGGAAATACGTGTTTTTGAATAAGTCTTAAAGTGTGTGAAATAATCATTTGTCATTAAGAATTTCCATTACATGTGCAAGGTTTCTATCGAGATGTTTTCTTTACTTTTATAGTTTATAAGTACATTATGAACTGCCAAAGTTCAGTTAAAATTTGTGCAAAACAGCAATTTTTGGAGGCTTATACTGAATTTGTTTCTACAATTTTTTATTTTTTGCTACCATAGAAACCTAGATATAGTGCACATAAAACCTATCAGTTCAAAAAATCAAAGATAGATTTGTAACAACTGCATAACCACGTACGAGCGTTTGTATGAAAAGTATGACGGGTTGGCCGCTCTTAAATATGTCATTGAGGTTTCTCTCTCTCTTTAACATACTATGAAAAACAAATTTAGTTTGGCTGTTGAATGTAAAACCATACAACATATGAATGAGCTTTCAAAATATTTTTATTATATTGTTTGGTGCTACGGAACTCCATGTGCGTGTGAGTACGATTCGCACTTGGCCGGTTCTGTATGCCTGTCTTATTTCTTTATCGTGTGGTTGGTGCCTAACCTGGTGTCAGAGTCTGTGTAGTGCCTTTAGAACAATTATATGTGTTGATAGAACACAGTAATTCTACTACCTAATAAAAAAATATGCCTAGTTTTTTCCCAACTATGTTGGGGCCGGCTTCCAGTCTAATCGGAAGCAGCTGAATACCAGAATTTTACATGGGCGACTGCCTATCTGACCTGCACAACCCAGATGTACTGGGTAATACGATACCCCTTGGTAAGAAGAATTTTTGGGCCACTGACTACCTATAACGACTGTCCAAGATCTACAGATGACAGCCGGGACCAACGGCTTAACGTGCTTTCCGAGGCACAGAGGAAACTCTGTATGTAATGAGCGGTCACCCATCCACAGGGCAACCTAGGCAAGCACGGCTTAACCTAAAGATTGACCTGAGAGGCTGCTATTATTATATATATTATTATTTATTATATTGCCACGAGCTCCTCCCTACAACTTAATAAACTTTATGATAAATAGGTTCCTGCTTTTAATTAAAACTTTTAAATGCACTGTGCTAATAAGGCGACTCTCACACGGCATCGCTAGTCCGTGCAGTAGAGCAGAGGCGGCGAAGCGAATGTGAGGGCAATGCGCAGCGCGTCGTGTGATCATCGTCTAAGGATTCGTCCTTTAATCGCGTGAGAATCACGATGGGAAGGGGGATTATGTGACAGTCACATGAATATTTCCGGGCGACGAAAAAACTTAATTTTATGAGTGACGGATTTTTTTTTTAATGATTATTGTCAAATTGTTTAAGATTGTTCATATTCGCAGTCAGATGTAGAACATTGACAACATTTTCGGTACCTACTACATCTCTGTTCTACCTCTTTGTGAATAACAGGCTTGATACAACTCTCTGCAAGGAAACCGGTGGTTTATGTCGCATTACCGCGTACATAACCAGAAGGTCTCAATTTCACAAAGTCAAGTCTGGCGAGCGATCAAGTCTGGAAATTATTCAAGCTTGCATTCGAATCTTTGCAGAAATTATAGGAATATTAAAATCAGACAAAAATAATATGCTCATCCGTTTATTTCTTTATCGTAGCGGAGCATTGATTTCTGTTGAGTAATAATTTTTTTCATTCTTAGTAACGTCCACATCCACAGCCGCCAGAGCCGAGTCCAAGAGTGGCAGGAGCGATGGCAGCAGCGCCGAGCCCATAGCCAGCGCCAAGCCCATATCCAGCGCCGAGCCCATAGCCAGCGCCGAGCCCATAGGCACCCGCACCGCCGTACGCAGCAGCAGAAGGAGCGATGCTCTCAATAGCAGTAACTCCGTTACCGCAGCTGTAGCTGACGGCACCAGCACCAGCACTGGGCAGCAGGCCCTCCAAAGCGACAGCACTCACGAACGGCAGCTCACCAGCCACGGACAGAGCTCCCTCATACACATTCTCAGATACTACAGAGAGGCCACTCGGAGCACCGATTCCAGACACGCTGGAGACAGGCAATCCACCGCCACTGGTAGGAACGATCTCAATACCAGCCAAACCATTGCCGATCAAACCGTTGCCAATGATACCATCACCAATAATACCATTGCCAGCATAGTTACCAGCACAGCCGTTACCAATCAGACCGTTACCTATTAATCCATTTCCGATCAAACCATTGCCAGCCCAGCCGTTACCAGCACATCCTGGGGCAATAACAACAGGAGCGCCGATGGCTCCACGACCAAGACATGAACCGAAAGCAGTCTGTAAACAATAAATTGTTGAATTAGTAAATATTTCCTTTATCAGCAGTCGATAACGATGCATTAAAACGTGATTATTCAGTCGATCACGTAACATAATATGTGTCAGGCGCAATTTATGTAATTGTATAAATGGTAGTGAAAATGTTTAATGTTGAATTAAAAAATGCGGAAAATGATTGCCGGGGAGGCTTTAATTCAAATTCAAATTAAAAAATGATTAAGCTTTGACTTGAGCACGGGCCGTCCCACTGTTGGGCAGAGCTCCTCGAAGACCGTAGTACGTTAAGGATAAAAGAGTTTTTGCAACCCTAGATTTGTAATTGTCAATTCCAGGAATCGAGAGAGCATCGCCTAGGTGCCGCATTATGTTCTCCTCATCGCTGTCACTGTGGTGAAGTTGTCAACAGCCTCGGACATCACGGCCTGTCATGCAGCCGAAGTGCGGGCCGTTTTGCACGGCTCGCGAATTTAAATGACATCATCCGACGAGCTCTTGTCACCGTCGGCGTTCCAGCTATATTAGAACCCAATGGCTTGGCACGCGATGATGGCAAGAGTCCGGACGGGATGTCTTTGTTTCCATGGAAGATGGGTAGGCCTTTAGTGTGGGTTGCAACATGTGTCGATACTCTTGCGCCATCCCATCTTCCTAGCTCATCGTGCTGTGCTGGGGCTGCCGCTGCGGCTGCAGAGAACCTCAAGCGGCGTAAATATAGTAACCTCATTGGTAACTATATTTTCGAGCCGTTTGTGGTTGAAACTCTAGGACCGTGGGGTCCGAGCGCTCACAGCCTTTTCAAGGATATTTCTAAACGTTTAGTTGACACTTCCCGTGACCCAAGGGCTGGCTTTTACCCTGGCCAAAGGCTTAGCGTTGCCATACAACGTGGCAACTCCTCTCAACGCTGTCAACTGGTAATGTACCCTTACCAGTTGACAGCGTTGAGGAGGAGTTTTTTGACGCCATTTTTTAAGTTTGATGCTAGGTTATTTACTTTAGGTTATTTTAATTAATAAATGTCCTTTATTATTATTAAATAAACAACAACATTTTCGCTAACAATTCCAGGAATAACATATTTGAGACACATTAAAAAAAAACACTGGCTGAGCATTACTTTAAAAATATATTAGAAAGCAGACGAGGCAATGAAAACTTTACTCACCTGGATGAAGAGCGCCTGAGCGCAGAGGACGAGGATCACCTTGGCTGACATTGTAGTTTGTGTTGAAGTGAACTTCAGAATGAGTCTTCCAAGAATCGATCGACTATTTATACTGAAGCGTAGTCCTTATCTATAGTTGTGTTGAAGCAATTTCAAAAGTTGTTTTTCAAACTTTTTATCGTTGGTTGCAAAACAAAGGAATATAAAGAAAACTTTAAAATTATTATCAAATTATGCTTTGTTTGAATAGGAAATAGACGAAAACGTACGTGTTTTTGATAACTACTTCTGCACCATATAAAGTTGATGTTGGGCATCAAAAAGCATTCAGTCTTCAGCTTCTCGTTGAACTTACGAATACATCAACTATGTCTTCCTTCACTGTTCTGTTGCTCTGCATCCAAGCTTGCTTGGTCCAGGTGAGTGTCTTCTGTTTTCGCATTATTGTCCAAACTTTATTTTTTAATCATAACCTTTTTATAAACAAGACATCCTTGTTTATATTATGATTAATAACTACCCCACATCGTGGATTGTCAGTTCTGCTACTTCGTGGCTGACTTACATTTATTACTGGCTTTTACCCCGAAAGTCTTCAGCTTCTCGTTGAACTTACGAATACATCAACCATGTCTTCCTTCACTGTTCTGTTGCTCTGCATCCAAGCTTGCTTGGTCCAGGTGAGTGTCTTCTGTTTTCGCTTTATTGTCCAAACTTTATTTTTTAATCATAACCTTTTTATAAACAAGACATCCTGGTTTATATGATTCATACTCCTCATCTTGGGTTGTAAGTTCTGATACTTCGTGGCTGACTTATATTTATTACTGGCTTTTACCCCGAAAGTATGTTCCTGTGGGATAGTTGCCGATTTCCTCATGGATATAGCCACGGGTAAAGCTAGTTCATTTTCTTCTTCGTGTCGCTCGCACGATAGTATTTTATATGTTGTTGACCCAAAACTTCACCACTTCCACGGAGTTGTCGTTGGGAGCGCGGTGGTTACTTAAGTTGCGTGATTTTGGGGCAGGTACCAGGTATATAATATTATTAATCTCCAACAGAATGTCTTCGGCCAATACCTCGGTGGTGGCTGCGGGTGTGGAGCATCATCTCTAGGTCTTGCTCCTGCTGCAGGTATCGGCTCAATTTATGGAGGAGCCCTTGGTCTGGGTGCAGGATTAGGCCCTGCTACCGCATGTGGTGACGCCCTCGGTCTTGGTGCTTACGGTGGTGCCCTCGGTCTTGGTGCTTACGGTAGCGCACTTGCTCCTGCTGCTGCATACGGAGGTGCTTACGGCGGCGCTGGTGAAGGGAACGTGGCGGTCATTGGTGAGCTGCCAGTAGCCGGAAACACCGCTGTTGCTGGTACTGTCCCTATCATGGGCGCTGTGACTTTCAACGGCGTTGTGCCCGCTGCTGGTGCCGTGTCCATTCGTGGACAATGCGCTTGTGGATGTGGTTCTTCAATCTATTACTAAATCTTTTCTATAAGAAAGGATTTGAGTAAGTCACAGTGAATCAGTAATACGTTTTATTTTTGGCATAAACAGCTGCTAAAGCAGCGTACAATTCAAATAAAGAAATTAATCAGCAATGCTTGTCATATTTTATTTTAACAAAAAACACTTGATGACCTGGTGAAGGTTGCGGGGATCTGCTGTATGCGAGACGCACGGGACCGGTCAATGTGGTGACACTTCGGGAGAGGCCTATGTCCAGCAGTCGCCGTCTTTTGGCTGAAATGATTATGATGAAACATTTCAACCATTTACAAGTTTACAAGTTGGTTTGATTTTCCAAGGTTTTCTCGAATGTATATTTCTTCATACAAATCAGTAAGAGTGAGAATTCATAATTATATAAATATATACAAAGGACTGCGAGCAAAATCTGTACGAGAACTGCATATACTAGGCAAGTATAGCATTTTTGGTAGAAGGTCCAGCAGTCGTCGTCTTTCGGCTGCACTGATGATAATGGTGATTAAAGGATGGCCCACAAAACCAAAAATTTGCATGAAATGGAAAAGTTTGTTGATAAAGCCAGTGTAAATAGGTGCACAAGTAATCAGTAGCAGGACTCAGAACACATTTCTAACTCTCAAGCTCTGAGAGTGACATCAGTCCGTTCACAGTTGTTTCACTTCTGACAAAAATACCAACCACCATCACTGACCATCGCTGTTCAACTCAAAGTGATCTTTACCTACATAGCAATGAGGTTGTAGTTAGGTTGTTGTCACCGTCAAGTCTGTCAATCGATGAGCTTTTGTTTTCTGTGTCATAAGAGGTACCGAAACGACGAAAAACCCATTTGTTTTGCTGCAGAACAGGGGGCCTAAAATTGAAGCTTTATCAGAATCTTATCAAGAATAACGTTAAAAATTTAAAATTTTTAGAATGGTCTTTAAGGCCACAAAGTCCATTTTAAGAGTTTTAAATTGTTAACGTGGTTCGTATTACGATTCTGATAAAGTGGCCATTTTAGGCCTCCAGGTTTCCTCGTCTTCTGAGTTACTTTATAGGTTTTGCGGTGACCTAAAGTCAAGTCAATATTTGAAATTCATCTCTCATCATTCTCTTTTAGTCACACACGTTTCATTTCATCCCTTCCCAAGACGAGATCTTTTCAACTTTCAGTTACTAGAAGACTAGCTTAAATTAATTAAAGAAATAATACAACAAAATCACATGAAAATTATTTTTATTTAATTACTTAATATTTACCTCTCACAAAACATAAATCTAATAGTATATGCCAGGTGGGTAGCATCCATCAATAGGAGCTACAATCCCCGCGACGGGAGCACTGAAACCAGATCCAGGAAACAGAGACAAAGGCGCAACACCAGCACCATAAGCCCCAATACCACCAGCAGCTAAAGGAGTGTTGCAACCGCAAGCACACTCTCCAGAAATAGCTACGGCACCAGCAGCCGGCACATTACCACCGAAGCCCACAGCGCCCATGATGGGGACCTGACCGGCGACGGCGGTAGAACCGGCAACTGGCAGCTCACCAGCGACCGCCACGTTGCCTTCACCGGCGCCGCCATACGCGGCAAGTCCGGCACCGCAACCGGCTGTGGGGTATGCGCCAGGGAATCTGGCGCCGGGGTACGCACCAGCGAAGCCGTTTGCGAAGTAGCCATCAGCCAAGCCAGAGGCTGGGTACGCGAGCCCACCTAATCCCGTACCGCAGCCGAAAGGAGAGACAGCAGCGGCATTACTAAATGCACCAATGCCGTTGTAAATATTACCGGGAGCAAAAGCCGTAGAAGGAGCAAAACCAGTGCCAAAACCAGAATTGACAGCAGCTCCATCCTGGCTCACCATTCTAGTAGCACCATTACCGCACGCGTGGTTGACAGCTCCAGAGCCAGCAGTGGGCAACACTCCTTCCAAACCAACGGTACCGACGAACGGCATTTCACCACCTACAGCCAGTGTTCCTTCGTAGACATTCTCAGACGCTACTACAAGACTGTTTGGGGCCATAGGTGAAGCGCTGGTGACCGGTAGGCCTCCGCCGCTAGTGGGAGTGATTTCAACAGCGGGAGAGTATACGTTGTCGATTGCTAGGCTATTGCCTACCAGGTCATTGCAAGCCAGGCCGTTTCCTAACAAGCCAGAGGTCATTCCATTGTACCCGAAAGGAGAAGTCAAGGCAGGACCACCTAGTCCGTAAGACCCAAGGCCGGCGGCAAATGGAGAACGACCGCAGACTTGGCTGAGCGCTGACTGGAAATAAAAAATTAAACACTTTTAAAATATGTAATACAAAATCTCGCAGGAAAGACCTGGACGAAATTCACACAGACCAAGGAACCGGAAATCATGAAAAAAAAGCAAGAATTCATTTACTTGACTCTGTATGTGGACAAAGGCTGGTAATTATAAAAATATTTGTATTTATTCATACCTAGGATAAAATACGAAGAATGTCCGAACTAAGCAAAAAGTGCTTGCGTACTTTTAAAAAGATTCAAATCGGCAAAAATCATAAGTCAATGGCTATGCTGACTAGGTATTTGCTTCGATTGCTAATTTTACAGACAAGAGTTTTAGTAACATGTTCCAAGATTAGTTAAAGCTATACTTTGATATCGAAGATTCCGAGTTTTACTGAATTAGTGCAAAATAACACTAAATTATTGATACATACCTGAATTAAAAGCGCTTGAGCCCACAGGACGAAAATGGCGGCCTTAGCAGACATGATTGTTTTTTAAGAATCCTTTCTTGATTGTCTTGTATTGAAACCAAACTTCAACTGACTTTACTAAAAGCAGTTGAGGGTTTTATACTAAAACTCCTGACATATTATAACACATTTACAACTGTAATTTTCGAAATTATAACACTTTATCAGCCTAATTACAAAATGTACGCCTAGGAACGCATAGAACATTAACGCATGATTTTGTAATAATTTTGAAACAATGTTAGTACTTCTCTAAGCCGACGTTTTTCGAAGAACGCAATGTTACGATAACGGTTTATAATATTTATGTAATACAGAGCTGAAAACAATTAATAAACCATTAATTTGAGTGCCTGCAATTCTAGGAGGGTTCGCCTGTCATGGTGCTCACAAAACGGTGAAGGAAAATTGTTAAAAACCTGTGTTCCTGGTTGCCATCATCCGGGAACACGGATTCTTAGCATAACTCGGGTGTGATCAAGATGACGATGACGCCACCAACCGGGCAGAAATCCAGATACTAAGCGACTACCGAAAAACTATACAAATAAATAAAATTTAAATATCAAAATAACAGATTTTTACTGAATGCATATGAAAATAAATGGGGTGAAATCCCTTTCACCCCATTGTTTTATTTCTTTCACCGACGTGAAAGCGGTTACCACATATTCCGTTAATCATTCTGAGCCACACAGAAATTTAACACCAGCTGTTAAAAAAAAAATCGTTCAAAAAGTATGGAAGCTGACACCCCGTATACGCGAATTATAACAAAAACACATGTTTTTAGATTTTTGTCTGTCTGTATGTTCCAGCTAATCTCCGAAACGGCAGAACTGATTTTGACGGGATTTTCACTGGCAGATAGCTGATTTTATATGGAATCTTAGGCTATTTTTCAAACAAAAATCAAACCCTTGAAAATGGTAACAAAATCCGATTCAAAGAGGAAAGTATTTTTTTTTAACGTTAATTTCAACGAAGGTCACGGGCAACAGCTAGTTTTTTAATGAAAAATATCTAGTGGATATTTTTCATCACTTTGCTCGAGCTCACTTTCACTTCGCCCGAGCTGTTAATTAATCCCAAGACTGCTGCTCAGTGGATACAAATAGAAATTGGGAGTAATCTATCGAAATATTATAAGAAAAAGAGAGTGAAGAAGTTTGCAGGCTCTACTACCGTTTAGGTTTTTGGCTTGCAATCTCTATTGATAAGATAGTTATTAATATTATATTAATATTATATTAATATATAATTTCACAATTTGAAAATAAAAGGCAGTTCTTCGCTCTTTTGTTAATTCATACCGTTTTCGTTCATATCATTCCTCACTCAATCCAGTTTCTTCTTCTAAATTTCATCACTCACACTAATGTTCATCACTCTTTTAGTCACATGCCTTTTACCCCTCGCCATATTTACAAAGGTTGACTGGTAGAAAATGTCTATGGCATTAAGTCCGCCTCTGTACTTTGTGCTTGAAGTCTTAAATAAATAAATAAATTTACGATTTCTTTTGAACTTTGCAGTTACACACATAAATGAATGAAAACATGTAGATTAAGGAAATAATACAACAGAATCGAATGAAAATTATTTTTATTTGGTCAGTTAATATTCATCTTTCATAAGGCATAATTCAGTAATAGATGCCTGGTGGGTAGCATCCATCAATAGGAGCTACAATCCCCGCGACGGGAGCATTGCAACCAGCTCCAGGTAACAGAGACAAAGGTGCTACACCAGCACCATAAGCTCCTATACCAGCACCATATGCTCCAATACCAGCATTAGCAGGTATAACAGCGGCAGCAGCAGAAGGAGCGATGCTCTCAATAGCAGTAACACCGTTACCGCAGCTGTGGCTGACGGTACCAGCACCGCCACTTGGGACCTCTCCCTCCAAAGCCACAGCACTCACGAAAGGCAGCTCACCATCTACGTAGAGGTTACCTTCGAAGACATTCTCAGAGACTATAGAAAGACCAATTGGAGAGATCGAAGATGAGGACGAGACGGGTAAAGAACCGCCACTGGTAGAAATGACTTCAAGAGCGAGGTTGGATCCATAGCCCAGACCAGAACCGTAGCCTAGACCAGCGTTACCATAGCCGATGCCGTTGTAGCCTAAACCGGAGCATCCAGGGGCGGGTAATACTGGACCAGCACAACCAGCAAGGCCCAATCCAGGATTGATTGGATTAGACAGGCCGTAAGAAGCTAGTCCAGCACCCAGGGTGGGACGACCCACGCATGAGCTAAATGCGAGCTGAAAAGACAAAGTCATTGAACATTTCCGTATACAGGGTGTAAACCGACCCGTTACGAAGCAGCACTTCTGTACATCAAACTAAGTAACTTTACACAAAAATTATTGCCGAGAAACGACTTTTATTTTGGGGTGAAAAATCACGTTTTACGAGAATACTCAATATAATGCACTCAAAACATTATGCTGATGGATGAATTGAACAGTGAGGGATCATGGAGGTATTTCAAGTAAAGATAGAACATATTAAAAAATTGAATTAAAAGAAAAACATGTAAAAAAGTTGTAAGTTTGACCCAGGTGGTCCAGAACAAGAAAATGTTCGCAATGACGGAGAGAACAAGTGCCTTTCGGCTTCGTTAAGTGTATTTTAACACCCATTAGAAGTATGGAAGAAGAAGCTATGCTGCTCCGACGCAGAAAAATGATGAAAATGATACAACGTTTAGAAAAATAGTTTAAATGAAGAGGAATTGCGATCAGAGGGGCTACTATGACGTCTTAAAGCAGGAGTAATTCTAGTGTAGGAAAGAGTCAGGGCTATACAGGTCGTCTAGCGCCATCTTTTTCCCACACTGGAATTACTCCTGCTTTAAGACGTCATGGTAGGCCATCAGAAAAGGTGTAGCTGTTCTCCGGGATAGGTCACAAGGAGGTAAGAATGTATAAAAAAAATCTTGATGGGTTGATGGAAATGGCACAAAATCTTACCTGGACGAAGAGCGCCTGAGCGCAGAAGACGAGGATCACCTTAGCAGACATGGCCAGTTACTTCAACGAATGTTAATTCTTGAATGATATTTCCAAGAAGCCTTAGTATTTTTATACTTAATTAGCAGAAATTGTACGTGCGATTCGAATTATTAGCACTATAGAGGCAATAGTTTGACTTTTGTTACGAAAATTTCTTAGTTATTATCAGTTTGCTTACAAAACAAAGGTTTGCAAATGTATTGCCCGAGTATTGATAGCATAGTTTTCAAAATTCGGTGAAAACAATAAAATAGCACGGAGTTGTATTTCGCGATAAAACTTTAGCACTTGTCTTTATAAACCTGGTCTAGAAGTAGGAACATCATCCAGTCTTAGGCTCCTCTTTGAACATAAACAAACATCGAACATGTCTGCCTTCGCTGTTCTGTTGCTCTGCATCCAAGCTTAGTTGCTTAGTCCAAGTGAGAGATTTCTTCCCATTAATTGTTTTACTCCGATTCGACAGTGTAGGTTTAGCGTAGTTCAACATAATAACAAAAACATGGCATCACCAACACCCCAATCCTCTGGTTGAGGAATACCATCAGCCAGCGTAGCATGACCACCGTAGAAACGGGTTATGTCGACGAAGAATCGAAAAATATGGAAGATTGTGGAAAGATTTCTATTGTCGCAAGCATGGCGATGTTAAAATGTATGACAGACATGTCAAGTTGTCTATAAAGAGCTTTGTCGATTCTTGGTAGAATAGAGATAGAATTGCCGTGCTACGTGGGCAGGAGGATATCCTCCTGGGTCATGAGTCATAAAGTCCTATCTCTATAAAATGTAACTCATGAGCGCATGTCATGTGATGTGACTCTGTGTTCTATGTTAAGGGTTTGATTTCCGCACTTAGTCCCTAAAGTGGACCATTGTACGTGAGCTATGGTGGCCGTTACACCAACCAGCCCACCTCCCTCCAGAAGCAGACTAGACTTCCCGGTCCTCTCAGGACATCCGCAAGGGATCTCGGTGTTCCAAGAGTGTCCACGCCGATCTGGGTGACTCCGCGCGCCGGTGCACTAGAGGAGTACATGCGTTACCGTTTCCTCCGCCTCCATGCACGCTCTGCATAGGGGTCTGTCAGTGATACCTAGGGTGTGGAAGTGTTTATTCATTGAGCATTGTGCAGTATTGGTCCCTGCCACCAGTCGCAGACTATCTCTGGTGATGTGACTCTAATGTCATTCTCCAAATGTAAAAATATGTATATCTATTAGTATAGTATAGCCCTCCATGTCTGTGAAATACGAAAATTTGTATATAACTTCCTAATCTATCTATAAAGAGCAAGAACCTACCCAAGAGAAAAACAGTAAACGCAAAAGAGCCTTTAACAAAAATCATTTATTTTCCACAGAATGTATTCAGTTCCTGCGCTGGCTACGGTGCTAGTCTTAACTCCGTGTTAAGTCTTGGACATAGCTCGGGAGTAGGCCTAGGAATAAGTTCCGGCCTTGGTCTCGGCCTAGCCTCCACACCTTGCGCTAATACCCTTAATGCTAACTACGGCCTCCTTTCTCCTGCTGCTGCCATCAACCCTGCAGGTCTTGGTTTAGGAGCCGCGTACGGCGGCGCGGATGAAGGCAACGTGGTGGTCGCTGGTGAGCTGCCAGTGGCCGGTAAGACCGCTGTAGCTGGTCAGGTCCCCATACTTGGAGTTGTGAACTTCGGTGGCGCTGTGCCCGCTGCTGGTGCGGTTACCATTTCTGGTAATTGCGCTTGCGGTTGTGGATACTGATTCTATGGAAGAAGGGAAGAAAGCTTTTGACTGGGTGGGTGTGTCAATTGATTTGTTATTACAGCTCGGGTAACATAGGCTATATTTTAATAGGCTTCAACAATGGGAGGAGTCGATTTTACCTTGAAAACCCTGAATTTAATTAGAGCGTGATTTTTCAGCTGTCGGGTTTTTTAGTGGTAGTAGGTATACCACACAAATTCTTGTTTGTCAACAAAACTTGCTCAACAATAGTAGTTCGGAGTGGTTTGTGATTACTCGATCTAAAGAGTAACATAATTTAAATGCAAACTATTTTGCAAATGCTGATCAATTTCTAACACAAACAAATGTGCGACATCTGACATAACATTAGGTTGACGGGTCGATTGTTCGAAAATAAATAATAAAGAGGTATTTGATATGCTCAGTCTTTTATTACTACTTATACTGTTTTGCTGAAAACTAAAAAAAAAGCTACTAGTTGTAATAAATATTTTTGCAAACAGAAGTGAAGATGTTTTTAAAAAAAGACAACGAGGTACACAAATTAATGAATACAACCATTTATTGTAACTTGGCACAAAATACCAATCACTGAAACTAACCTAAACCAAGGGCGGATCCAGGGGGGGGGAGTCATGGGGTCATGACCCCCCCCCCCCCCTGGACTGCGAAAAATTATATTATAATAATAACATTCTCGTAGCCGTTAGTTAAATGTGTTACGACTTAACTAACACTAACTAATATGCTTCCGATTCTGTTCAGATAAATAATTCATTTTCTCAATCAAAATTTTGCTCAGATATTGCATGGTATGTAGGGAAAAATATAGATGATTCAACTACAGCTATGTTACTTGAAAAGCATTGACTGCCTCTCCCAAATTATACATTCCCGCACTGTGTTAGTGCGGGAATGTATAATTTTAACAAATAGGAAAACAAACAAAAAAATATGCACAGCAGTCGCACCTTGACAAGTTTCACTGGCTTGTTTTGTCGCATAAAGACCAGGGCCTTTACTGCAAGTATTGTGCCTTGTTTACAGTAGCACCTGGAGGTGGCATACAATCAAAAACACCTCTAAAACGACTCGTAAAAGAACCATTAAAAGCCTTTGATGATTTGCTTGGTGAAAATGGTGTTCTACCAACACATCAACGTAACAAATACCACGAAGTTGCTGTCGAAGCCGGAAAAACCTTTTTATTGTCATTTCATAAGCCTGAAACTAATATTATTAACCAACTGAATAGTCAAATAATGGCACAAATTAATGAAAACAGGGAACGCTAGCGACCAATCGTCAAAACGATAATTTTTTGTGGTCATCAAAATATATCGCTACGTGGTCATCGCGACGATGGTAGATTGTTGGGTAAAGAAGCAGGCAATGATAGCGTGGTATTTGATGAAGGAAATTTCAGAGCCCTATTGAAATTCCGTATAGAATCTGGTGATACAACATTGCAGCATAATTTAGAGTCTTCAAAGTCTAATGCTACATACGTCAGCAAAACTGTGCAAAATGAGTTGATTGATGCAAAGAAATAATACAAGAATTTTTTTTACAGGATGTGAGGGAAGCTAATTGGCTGAGCCTGTCATTTCGATGTTTTAATAATGGTATTCTAAAGGAAGATTTTGTGACTTTCTGTGATACTTATGATACGCTTAGTCGTGAAGTAAATAACAGGACAGGCGATATAGACCCTCGGTTGACAGGTGTAGCACTGGCGAAAATTGTTGAAAATCTCTGTCTCAAATATAACATTGATTTAACATGGTGTGTGGGTATTGGGACTGACAGCTGCTCGGTTATGGCTTCAGACACAAAGGGTGCAGTACAAGAATTGTGTAAAATAGCTGTACATGCCAAACGATGCCCATGCAGCAATCACGTTCTTAACAACTCTTTAGCTAGGTCATCCCAAGTCCCTTCTTGCCGCAATACCTCTGGCACGATGAGAAAAGTTGTAGCATTTGCCAAAGCATCCGCTAAGAGAACTTGGTGCTACAATGCAAGGTATCTGTGAGACACGTTGGGTTGAGAGGTATGATGGGCATCTTCAATTTCAAGGAGAGAACTTAGCAAAAATTTGTAGCGCTCTGGAAAAAAATTCTACATGGCAAAACAGCAGAACTGCTAACGACGCACATTGCTTACTGCAAACACTGCGCAGTTCGGAGTTCATTATATCATCTATCTGCTTAAGTGATGTTTTAGGTAGGTACATATTTTGTATCTTATTTTTAGGTACTAATACATTAATACATGAACGCAAGAACTGAATAATTAACATTATTTTTTTGTCTTTTTCTTGTGCTTCAACAAAGACAATTTAATTAAACTATCGTTTATATCACTTGACGTAAACCGAATCGTAATTTAAATATATCAATCATGCTTAATGATCCCCAAAGGGTCAGGAAGAGATGATCGAATGCCAAATGATACAGTTTTAACTAACTTAAACACAAGTAAAACGAAAGATAGCTTTTAGTAAGTTATCTTTCATTGTATTATATTATTGCTTATCTTTTATTGCTCATTATATTTTTCAGGGACAACTGTATCCTTAAGCAGAGTACTGCAAACGAGCTCAATAGATTTAAAAAGGGCTACGGACGCTATAAATTATATGAGTGTTCTACGAAAAAAAGTTTTCCGACAGCTTTTAGAAGAGGCAAAAGAAATAGCTGAGCAGTTAGACGTAGAAATTAAATGCCCCAGAATAGTCTTTAGACAAACACACAGGGCCAATAACCAACCTGCTCAGTCTGCTGAAGAGTATTTCCGCAGGGCTATATACATCCGTCTTCTAGATTCAGTAATATATGACCTAGATGACCGTCTGTCTCCTGAAGTACTTAATTTATTTCGTTTTCATTCCAAAAGTCGAGTATGCTAATGAAGTTCAAGACATTGAAACTGTGAAACAACTAGCAACCAACTATAAACTGTTATTAGATAATACTCCAGTTTCAGTAATAGTAAATGAATATCTGCTATGGAAGGTAAAATGGCAGCGGAATCAAAACATTCCGCAGTCGATTTCTAATCTTATATTAAATTGTGATATTGAAATGTATCCCAATATAAGAATTTTTTTATGTATTCTTGCTTCACTACCAGTTAGTGTAGTGACAGCAGAAAGGTCCTTTTCCACCCTTAGAAGGCTCAAAACTGGACTGGCTCTTCTCCACGTTCACAAAAGCATACCAATTCAAGTAGAGGAAGTCATAACTCGTTTTGGGAGAAGACATATGAGAAAAATTGATTTTGTTATTTAATATAAGTAAAATAGTATAGTTTGACGTACCTATAGCAATAAAACACTTTCTTCTTAGTTTGAATTATTATTGTAATCGAATTCGAGCCTGCCATAACTAGATCACGACTACGTGACCTCCCCTTGTCATGAAAGCTGGATCCGCCCTTGACCTAAACCGCCACAAATCATAACGAATTCAATTAACACGTAATTCTTTAAAAAAAATAGCGAGTAATTACACAAAATAGGAATTTATAAATGTTACAGCCCTTTGAGCCATATTCCCATTGGATATTCCCTACCACAGAGCATCTTACATTTCCCAACAAGTCTACTGAGCCTCTCACGACCAGCGACAATTCCAAGTTGTCACTTCTTTCCATAGAACTAACATTCGTGCGTACAACCTCTTTTCTTCTTATTACTACGTGAAACTTTCTTCCTAACAATATAGTATGTTTTTTTTTAAATGTAATGTTTATATAAACTTCCGTACCTCTGTAAAAGTACATATTTAGCAACATATTATTATTATTAACACCATACCATTACCACCACTACACCACCATACTACTACCACCACCACTATTATTACCGTTTTTATTTAACATTTTTTTAATTTATTTTTTAAGTCCTTTTTTTTTCATATGGGAGATTTTACAAGCATTTTATATCAGAACAAAAAACTATGTTACAGACTAAACGTAACGCCTGTTTCTATCCATATCCATACTAATATATAAATGCGAAAGTAAGTTTGTCTGTTACATTTTCACGCCTAAACCACTGAACCGAACATCCTGAAATTCTGCGTATACGTTGTCAGGTGTACGGCAACGGACTTAAGGTACCTTTCATTCCGAAAAAAGTGTTCCCGAAGAAAACAACAATAACGTTCTTAAGATAATAGATGGCGCTACGATTATTTCGAATCATGATTGAATTCTAATATTACAAGCAAATTTACGCAAGTGAAGCTGCGGGCAAAAGCTAGTAAATAATTTAAAAAAAAAGAAGTAAATAATGACGTTAATGTACACCCTCGATATTAATTGTCCAGTTAATCCGATGTAATAGGCGAGGTTATATCCATCAACCGGATACAAATCCAAGCTTCGGGCTGCTATTGAAGAATTCCTAATGGAGAAACCCAACAATACTTCCCCGAAGTAGGAGTTGAAACCAGGATCATGCTCACCAGTATCTTAAGATGTGACGAAGCTTTCATAAAAAAATAAATATAATTGGAAGACACGTGGCCTACCATGACGAGAGATGGCGCTAGACGACCTGTATAGCTCTCTCTCTTTCCCACTCTGGAATTACTCCTGCTTTAAGACGTCATAGTAACCCCCCAGAGAGCACTCCCACGCACAGATGTTTACTAACTGAAGCTTTTTGGATTGACATAATTATTTAAATGACTGAAAACCATAATATGTTGATCGTTTCCAATCCACTTCATCACAATTATTATCTTTTAATTATGCAATTTCTATTCTTCACATGTCGATAGTAATCTAAATGGAATCAGCCCATTTGGCAACGAATTAATGCAACTTCTAAAAAGAGGTTAATTAGGAGGGCAATAAAAGAAAATTTCAGAAATTAATTACTAAAATTGTGATTTATTAAACACTTAAACCTCCTAATACTGGTACTGGTAAGGCCCATTGGCGCATCCACAGGCGCAGTTGCCAGCAATCGACACGGCGCCACCGGCGGGAATAGCGCCATTGAAACCGATAGCGCCCATGATCGGCACCTGACCAGCAACCGCTGCGTTACCAGCTACGGGCAACTCTCCAGCTACTCCCACATTGCCTTCACCGGCACCGCCGTAGGAGCTAAGTCCAGCTTGGTATCCATAAGCAGGACTAGCGTATCCTGCTCCGTAGTTGTAGGTGTTGGAAGCAATGGTGGCAGGTCCTGCTAATCCAGTGCCGTATCCACAGGCAGTAGGAGCAGCAAGGGCAGAGCCGTAGCCGTAGGCAGCAGGGTTTGCGAGTCCTGTGCCGTAGCCGATGTTGGTGTAGTCAGCCCCGTAGGATCCGATGCATTGAGTTTGAGTAAATGCATTCTGGAAGAAAACAAATGAAAAAGTTAGTCACATGTCAATAAATTTGCTTCTTCTAGAACGTGGAAAATATTTGACAGTTTGCAAATAAAAACCTTAAAAGAAGTATCTGGGCCCATGATCCAGAAAAGAACGGTAGCAATGTCGAAATGTCGAAAGGGAGCCTAAATTGTGTGCAGTTAGTCAATTTGAGCTGTTGATGAACTTGAGACAAACCCTATTCATTATGACCAGATAATTATGATTATACATAATTACGATGGAACTAAATGTTGTCTAAACGTTGACTTCAATCCCTAAGTAAAGAAAGTGCCAAAATGGCGTTTTTTCTGCACACGGGCTGGGGAACAGGGCTTTAGAACTGCCAAAGACTGCGTCATTGGAAAACAAATATAAAAAAGCCAGAAATAGCTAGAAATTGGGCAGAAAATAGCAACAAAGAAGAACACAAAGCAGTTTAAATTCCCTTACCTGGATCAGACAGGCTTGGATGCAGATCAAAAGAACAGTGAAGGAAGACATGTTTGATGATTGATTGTTAATGAAGTTGTAAGTGAATTGGATAACTTGTAGCTACATTTTATAGTGATTAAGTTACGTTATTTTACTTTATGTGGGGAAATTGTACGTGAGCATGATTGTGTACTGATTAAAAAATTAACTATTGGTACTTCGTGGCGAGTTATCAGATTGTTTTTTTTTATACTGTTACTATTATATTTTGTCTATGGGTACATTTGGCTCCAGTAGTAAATGTTAAGTTGCAATTCCACCAAAAATTGTGCGCGAACATTTGTGCCGCACATTTTTGTGAGCAAACGTGTTAGTATATATATTACGAGAGAGCCCATGTCCAACATGTTTGCCTCACCGTTTTATGACCAAAACCGAATAAAATCTATAGATTTGGTAATTCTGATTCCAAAAATACTTCAGTTATTTTCCGCATCACGTCTGACCTGACCGCATTTTTAAATATCTCAGTTTTTTTCAATAGACTGACATATATATTAAAATTTTATCCTTTTAGAGTATACTCATAGACTCAATAGGTGACAACCTCATTTTTTCAACACCGAAAGACACTTGTTCTCCCCGTCGTTGCGATCATTTTTTTGTTCTAGACCATACCATGGGAACCTTCTAGTTACGGAGGAGTTATTTGGGGTTAAAGTTCCAATGTTGTAACTTTACTTTAACTACATCCACGACGCGCGTACTATACAATGCATCCCGATCACAATGTTTTGAGTACGTTATATTAAGTCCTAGGAAACGTAATTTTTCACTCCAAAAAAAGAAGTCGTTTCCCAGCAATAATTTTTTCGTAAAGTTACTTAGTTTGATGTACAGAATGCTTGGTTGACGGCTTCGTGAAGGGTCCTGTTACACCCTGTATTAGATAATCCTAGACCGATTGTCCAACTATCATAAACATTCTGACTACGCGTGTATGTAACATAGCATAAAAGAAAATATGTTGTAGGTATTTTATATCAAAATAGCGACCCGCCCCGGATTCGCACGGGAGCAATGTTATACATATAAACATTCCTCTTGAATCACTATATCTATTTAAAACCATACATAGGGATCTAAGCATACATAAGGACAGACAGCGCCAACCACCGCCGACAGCGACAGCGGGAAGCGCCTTGTTTTTTACTATGTAGTGATCTCGATGCTTTATGAATAGCTTGATTGTTACGGATTGTAGCAAGCGTAGGCTGTTCGATAACTAAGAGACCGCTATTTTCAGCAATGATAGAATATTACAAAAATCTACAGTCTTTTCAGATACACTTACGAAAATTACACACTTGCATTATTTAACTGTACGTGTGTTACGTCTTATCATCAGTAACAAATTGTATAACGCAATCAAGCTATCTATAAGCTTTATCTAACTTATTACATTATTATTTGAATGATAAAGTATTTACAAAGGCTTAATATAAATATGACCGTTTACCGTTCCAAATTCATTCTCATCCTCTACATTCGACACTCATTAAACTACTAAAACAAAATGGCAGCCAAGGCTATCCTCGTCCTCTGCGCTCAGGCTCTCTTTGTCCAGGTAATTTGTATTTTTTTTTTAAACATGTAACGTTCTAAAATGGTTAGATTCTCCTATTTTCTTGTCTGTAATATCATCATATCATCTTGTCTATAATCTCTGTTTCTTGATTCAACCCTATCAACAAAAAGTTTAAAATAGTCCTGTCACTTTTTTAGTTTCTTCACTGCACCATTGCTTCCACTTCTCACGATGGTGCGCTTCTTCTTGGCAATTCGCGAGGAAGCCATCCAAGACGTCCCGCCATCTTCTCCTAGGTCTACCGCGACCCGGTCTAGCTGTCACAGGGCTCCAGTCTTGCGATATTTGGGCCCACAACTGTGCCATCCGGCAGACATGACCTGCCCAGTCATATTTTAGTCTCACAGCTTTATAAGCTGCGTTCTGGAGTGCAGTGTGGTGTTTCTTATCCGGTCAGTTAGATTTACATTCAATATTCTGCGCTCCATCGCTCGTTGGTATACCTTTTTTTTTTTCGTATCGGAAATCATCAAATAACTTCTCCCGCTCTGGGCTGAGCAGGAGGGAGTGTCAGACTTTTACTGACTAAAATCCATCCATGTTCCTTCTTTTGCCCTTTGTGTTCCAGGGCCGCGGTATCTCTTTCGAATAGTCCCGCAACCCTGGCAGGGTTCGTTGGTATGCCTTGAGTTTGGACTTGGAGACTACTTGGCACAGGTAGTTGTATTCTTGGACAGTGTATTTTTCCCCGTTTAAATGCACGTTGAGAGGTGAGCGGTTGGTCATGAGCTTAGTCTTAGACATGCTCATCTGCAGTCCAAACTCAAGTATTCATTTGTCAACCTCGCTTCATCGAGACAGATACCTCTCTCTTCCCAGGCGGTCGCCAGCGTTCTAAAGACTTCTTCTAGGGTACTGGTAAATAGCTTTGGAGATATCGAGTCGCCCTGTTTGACCCCCTTTAGGATTCTAAATTGTGCATCTATCCGTTCTAATTTTATAGCAACTGTACTTCTGGTATAGATATTTTGTAAAAGACGTATATAGGTAGCGATCTATCGAATGCTTTCGAGTAGTCCACAAATGCAAGGTGAAGTGGGATACTAAATCCTAGGGATTTTTCTATTATCTGATTGATAGTATGTAAGTGGTCGGTGGTAGAAATCCGGGACGGAAGCCTGCTTGTTCATGAGGATGTTGTTTATCTAGATCACAAGCAATGCAATTTTTAACAACTTATACTTTTTCATAATTAAACTAATTTCTTTGAGCTCTTTCAATAGCGCCTCTATCCTTTTGGTGGTAAAAAATGTTGGAAAATTAGACACTTCTTTCTCGCATCTTGGATTTTCGTATTGTAGAAAAATATTTCATACTTTGTCAATACCACTTGCACATCCTCACACCAACTGGTACGACCAGACTAACAATATCATTCTTTCTACAGAGCATCTACAGTCAAGTCATCCCTTGTGCCAACACCATCGGCTCAGCCATAGCAGCTGAAGAATACGCTTTGGCTAACAACGCCAATTTTGCCTATGGGAACGGCAGATTAGGACTGGGAGCTCCTTTGACTGGCTACCCTGCCATCGCAAACTACGGCCTGGCTGCGAACTCCTTCGTGCCCTCCAGCGGCGGTGGCTTCGCAGTCACCAGCGTGTCCCCCATCGCACCCACCGGCATCACCGTGTTCTCTGAGAACGCTATCGAAGGTGCTCTCGCTGTGAACGGAGAGCTGCCGTTCTTGAGCGCGGTAGCTGTAGAGGGTGCTCTGCCTACTGCTGGCGCTGGTGGCATCAACTATGGCTGCGGGAATGGAGTTGTTGGGATTGTGAGCGAAGGTGAGTGATGTGGCCAATGACTCTCTTATAAACTTATACTGACACTTGCGGGATATCTTCCGTGATAGTCCTTTATTTTGAGCTTCCGATATTTCGGCGCTGTTGCAAGCGCCATGATTCGCGGGTTGTAAACCGTGAAACCGTAAAACATTGACTCTCTTATGTTTATAAAAACGCATGAGCTATAAACGGTTACGGGTCAATCAGCTGTTCCATATATTTTGACCGTGTAGGTCACTTTTGTAGAAAACAGCTGTCTTGTTTACTAACCGATGAAAAAATTCTATGTTGGGGAGTTCAGAATGATGTACTGCATACGTGGTAAAAGTTTTCGCGTCGGCGTCACTTCTTCCCCGTATATGACAATACGGGGTCACTCTCTTCCCTTTTCGCAATCCGACTTTCATACTCCTATATAAGTCGTCATCTTAGTAATCACTCCCTTTCTAGCTATATCATCTGTCACACAGTCCGTCTATCATTCTTCTTCTTTCGTACGTGAGCTAAATCTAGAACCTGTCTTGCTGGACTTGGTAGAGTATCAAATTATTTTGTTATAATATGTCCATCATCATATGCCTTTTCTTTATTTTTACATGGTGCGACTGCCTATCTGGTGGCCTACCATGACATGGAGTAATTCCAGCGTGGGGAAGAGATGGCGCTAGATGACCTGTATAGCTGTCTCTTTCCCACACAGGAATTACTCCTGCTTCTAAGACGTCATAGTAACCCTCTTGATCTCCACAGCCATAATTTTAACCATCTTCCATTAAATATTCTCTTCTACCATCAGGCATCTCTCCTGCGAGTTCCCAAGCTGCTGCCTACCCAGCTGGACTTGGCTACGCTCCTGGATTAGCTGGAGGAATCGGCTACGGCGCTGGTCTGGGTGGCCGTGGGTTGCCTGGTCTCGGTAAAGGCCTGGGTTGCGGCTGCAATGGAGTTTATTAAGTTATGTTTTAAATAAATTGGTTGTTATTTAGTTGGGTAATGATGTTGTTTGATTTTTGATGTTAAACCACAATAACCTATCTACTACCTACCCACTACCTACCTCGTATGTCCTACCTACCTAGTGTTTACCTACATACTATCAACTAAAAAAAGTATTGTCGTAAAAAATAATTTTGTGAAATTATTAACTTTGGCCAATTTTTGGTGGAAAAGAATCCCAGTCTCGTAAGGCCAGGTTTAGAGATATCTAAAGAGACTTAAATTAAACATAATTTGATTAGGAAATTACAATTTCCGTTCTTCTTTCATGGTTAAAATGCTGAACTCGTCGTCAAATTTTGGGCTGACCCCATCCGAATTGTGTTCGATACTCTATGAAGAAGAAGATTCGCGGACAATGTTCTATAATACTCACTGATCACTTTCCTGGCCTGGTGTCGCTCATAAAAATGATCGCAATGACGGGGAGAACAAATTCTTTTCGGCTTCGTTAAGGGTATTTTCACACCCATTAAGTATAACATAGTCCTTTTTTGTGTCTTATAGTAAAATTAGCTGTTGCCCGCGACTTCGATCGCGTTGAAATTTTGGTGTGCAAGTGTGAGAAAAATAAAGTCATATGTGCTATTAAAGAGTATAATTTATAATCTATCTCTGTGCCAAGTTTCACCCAGATCCGTTCAGCCGTTCTGTCGTGATTGAGTAACAAACATCCATCCATACAAACTTTCGCATTTATGACATTAGTATGTAGTAGAATTTTTAGAAAATCAATTAAT
Source organism: Eugnorisma glareosa (assembly GCA_947578425.1). Classification (NCBI taxonomy): domain Eukaryota; kingdom Metazoa; phylum Arthropoda; class Insecta; order Lepidoptera; family Noctuidae; genus Eugnorisma; species Eugnorisma glareosa. The sequence continues at coordinate 4,139,537 of OX387985.1, read as the reverse complement.
GTTGCGGCTGAAATTTCACATGATCCACGTTTAATAACAACATCATTCTGTTCAAACCGCCCGTGGCGAAACGTGGCGTTATGTAACTAATATTATTATCTTTGTTTATGACTTAGGCGACGCGCCGGAATGAAACGACGGTTTTGGTTTTTCCCGTTGACCCCACCAGTGGGGCCATGCCAGTGGGGTCAACGGGAATACACCAATTGTACGACCGACGCACAGACGGACAATTGTATATGTGCGTGTGTACTTTGTTACAAGAATATGTGTGGCGTGATTTTTCACCCGACTACTGAAAGATCACGCTTTAATTAAATTGGGGGTTTACAAGGTAAATTCGGCTCCTCCTATTGTTGGAGTCCGTTAAAATGTAGCCTATGTTACCCGGGCCATTATAACAAATCGTGACATCTTATTCATCATAATCGGATGAATATTTTAGGCGCTATGGAGGAACATACGTAAATACAAACATAATTTAAATAGACTGCTAAAATCATAACCCTTCCTGTTGGCTTCGCCGTAGTGTGCTAAAAATAGGTGTAGTTGTCTTTATTATACGAGACAAAATGCAAATAAAAAATTACCTTATCGGTAACTACAGTTTTGAGGCGTTTGGGGTCGAAACGCTCGGGTCATGGGGCCCGAGTGCGCATCTCCTTTATGAGGAAATATCTCGCCGACTGGTCGACACTTCGCGTGACCAGAGAGGGCTGGCTCTTACTTCGGTCAAAGAATTAGCATTGCCATTCAACATGGTAATGCTGCCAGTCTTCTGGGCACGTTTCCGGATGACAGCGATGGGGAGGAGCACTTTGACGCCTAAGTATCCTATTGTCGTCCTTGTATAGTTTAGGTAGGAACTTACTTTTAGTCTTCTTTTAAGCATTATTTTAGTTCTATTTGTAGTCAATAAAAAATAGTTTTTTAATGGAAAAAAAAAACAATTCTGAATTCAAATATTTTTAAAAGTGAATTTCGCAAAAGAAGCAGCTGTCTGTCTGTTATTTGCTGCCGTTGAATGGTTTCAGTATGTTAGCGCCACCTAACTTTAAATGTTGGTATTACTTTAGAAGCTACAGTGGATACCAACTTGGCGACGCAATGAATGTACGCATGTTACTTTAGTGTGTTCTCAAAAGGTGTCGCCTTGCTTCATGAGGAATAGGCTATACTGCAGTACACCTTTTTTAGTAGCGGTAATAAATTCCTGTGCATAGGTGGAAGGATTATCGACGCACAAATATGTAGTAAAGGTGTCAAGATGAAACGGAACCCTTAAAGGATCACTTTGTTGTTCGTCTGTCTGTCTGTCAAGACCCTTTTTCTCAGGAATGCGGGGTATCAAGCTGAAATTAATACCAAATACTCAGGTCTGCTACCCCTTAAATTAGAGCAATGAAAAATCTCAAACTTGTAAGTCCACGCGATCAAAAGATATGACTGTTTATGTCGCATATTATGCGATTTCACAAGGGAATCAAAACCTATAGGGTACTTCCCTTTGACCTAGAATCATGAAATTTTGCAAAAAGCAAGGCCTTACACTTACTGCACAAATAAATGAAAAATTCCGAAAAATCCCTATACATAATATACGCCATACTGAACTAAGATGTTTTTTTTAGATAATGGTACGGGGAACCCCTCGTGCGCGAGTCCGACACGCAGTTGGCCGGTATTTTTTTTTTCTTTAAAAAAAAAAAATCGAAGACTTCTCCTTTCAACAAAAGTGCAATACATTCAAAATATATGGAACAGTTGATTTCTTTTTTTAATTACATCATCAGCCGAGCCTTTTCCCAACTATGTTAGGGTCGGCTTCCAGTCTAACCAGATGTAGCTGAATACCAGTATTTTACATGGAGCGACTGCCTATCTGACCTCCACAACCCAGTTAGTACAGGGTAATACGATACCCCTTGGTAAGACTGGTTGTCAAACTTTTTGGGCCACTGACTACCTGTAACGACTGTCAAAGATCTACAGATGACAACCGGGACCAACGGCTTAACGTGATTTCCGAGGCACGGAGAAAACTCGGTATGTAATGGGCGATCACCCATCCACAGATCGACCTAGGCAAGCGCGGCTTAACCTAAAGATCGACCCGAGCGGCTGTAATTATTTTGAAAAATGTGTTGTGATGAAAGGTATAATATAAGGTATATTATGCTTAAAAAGTGGTACCTAACCTGAACTAACTGAAAGTAACTGAAAGTGGCGCCGGTGACTGAAAAATTGTGTAGTAATCGGTTATCATGGTATGGACATGTGATGCGGAGGAATGAGGAGAATGTATTGACGAAAATGTTGAGTATGAATGTAGATGGCTTTAAGAGTAGAGGAAGACCAAAGAAACGATGGATTGACTGTGTGAAGGATGATATGGCTAGAAAGGAAGTGACTACTGAGATGACGAGTAATAGAGAAGTATGGAAGAAGAAGACATGCTGCGCCGACCACAAATAAGTTGGGATAAGGGCAGGAGAATGATGATGAACTGGTACCTAACGTGGTGGGTTTGTACACACGGCTACACATCAAGCTAAACATTTCCAGTTTATATACCTATGCTGATCTCGCATAATATAGAATTTCCGTACAATGCGAGGTCAGCTTATACTGGAAAAGTATAGCTTGATGTGCAGCCATCTTGATCCCCTCCCACCCTGTATTTCACCCCAAGGCAGGCGAAAGAATCTGTCTGACTCTCATTGACTGAAACCACACGATGTTCTTCAAATACTCATGGCCAGGCCGCTGCCTCGGGAGCTCTTGCGTAATTACCTACGTTCTTCGGTTAAATATAATTTGACCTATAAGATTTGTAGGCTGACCCCGTTACCCTCAACCACCGCAGTAATAAAGTCGACTACCCACAGCTATGAAGGATATGCACGGAGATTTTACACAATTTGCGCGGTTCATTTATTTGCCTTGCATGAATAAACAGCGTGTAAGGGAAAGCCCTCCGCAAACTGACAGGGTGCATTCAGCTCCTTATTTTGAATCATAATTCCACCGTAATTTTTCTCAGGTTTTTTTATCGTTTTTTCAGTTACTGTTCCTTTATTTCCAGGGATCCGTTGCACGCGAGACGCACGAGACCTATCAATGTTGCGACACTTGGGGAAGGCCTATGTCCGGAGTGGACGTCTTTCGGCTGAAATGATGATTCCTTTATTTCAATGTAAAATTACGTTCTCTGTACGCAGCACTCCAATTATGTAAATAATACGGCTAAAATAAAATAAAAACAACAATAGATGTGGGAAGACTCTAACAAACGACGCGTGAAATCCGATGTTCACTTCCTGCCTAGCTACAGAGTTCATCGAGCTCATCGTCGCGCTTGCCGCTAACTACGTGCGTTTTGCCACGGTAACGATACATTGCGTATGAATAAAAAATAACAAAAAAACCATGGATGTTCAAATACTCTAACGAACTACGCGTGAAATCAGCTATTCACTTCCTGCCTAGCTACAGAATTCATTGAACTCTTCGTTGCGCTTGCCGTTTGTTACATGCGTTTTGCCACGGTAACAATACATTGCCTATGAGGAAATAAAACATATCTTTATTGAATTCCCATAACGTTCCTGAAAGATGATCTTGTACAGGTCATCTTAGCATGATATACAACATCCCATCAGTTTGCGGAGGGCTGTCCCTTGCAGCCCCTATATGTTGCAGTGGACAATCTCGGCTACATTTCCATACAAACCGAAGCTTCGGGAGTCACTTAGCGGGGCTGCTGTGGAATGACGCCTTCATACCTACCAATTCGGTAGTTGACACCAGTTAGGGGTCGTCCTTGAAACGTCTTTGAGGTTTGAGAAGGGGGCGAGGGGGTCAAATCACGATTAATCAAGATGGGAGGAATAGGATAACGTGACAATAACGTATTTGTTCAATCCCTCGCAAGAACAATGTAATGTGTGTGTATTTTTTTTTCAATAAAATCCAGTTTTTGAGGAAGTCTTCAGAACTGGCTCTTATCACTCTACGATTAAATAAAACTCGTTTACCAGCATTATTTTTTGAGTAGAGTTATTTTTTTATATGTTAGACTAAGGTTGGTGTTTCTGTACCTACAGAATTCTTGGTTGACGGCATCCGTTTACACCTTGTATGTATAACACGTCTAACATTGCTGATAAAAAATCATGATCATTGCTGTTTGCAAATGTTAAATAACCGTGTTTTATAACAAATTTTTAGGTAGGTTACATAGTCTGGACTCAGAAAGCAAGTTAAGCTGTTAGTCTCGGCTGTCATTTGTAGATCTTTGACAGTCGTTACAGGTAGCCAGTGGCCCGAAAGTATGACAACCAGTACAGCAGCATATCCCAGTACTAACTGTGTTGTGGAGGTCAGATAGGCAGTCGCCCCATGTAAAATACTGGTATTCAGCTGCATCCGATAGGACTGGAAGCCGACCCGAACATAGTTGGGAAGAGGTTAAGCAGTTGATAATGACATAGTCTGGACTAACCCTAATCTAAGCAGGTAACTACTAGACCAATAAATTAAAAAGAAAACGTTACGATATGAAATCCATTATCAATAAAAGTTGTACCTTACATCGGCATCATAGATACCAAAAGAAAATGAAGTAACAATCGTTTCTCCATCGATAAAATTATGTTTCATGCGATAATTAATTGTGAAATCAATCGATATAAAAGACGGAAGACAATCCTTCTGAATCATCAGTTATTTTACTTAGCTCACAAAATGTACACCAAGGGAATTTTAGCTTTCTGCCTAGCTGCAATTATTTTGCAAGTAAGTTTTTCTTTCACTTATTGTTGTTTGTTTTAATTCTATTATTAGTATCGTGCTATTTTTACTATAAACACATAGCATATCTGCTTAGTATTTTTACTTAGAGTACTACCTCCAACTATAACGCACAACGCCACTTGTTTGAAAACTTCATCAAATTTGCCTCCCAAACTTCATCAACTTTGTTTCCCAAATTTCATCAACTTTGCTTCCCAAACTTCATCAACTTTGCCTACCAAACTTCATTAACTTTGCCTACCAAACTTCATTAACTTTGCTTACCAAACTTCATTAACTTTGTTTACCAAACTTCATTAACTTTGCTTACCAAACTTCATTAACTTTGCTTCCCAAACTTCATCAACTTTGCCTACCAAACTTCATTAACTTTGCTTCCCAAACTTCATCAACTTTGCCTACCAAACTTCATTAACTTTGCTTACCAAACTTCATTAACTTTGCTTACCAAACTTCATTAACTTTGCTTACCAAACTTTATTAACTTTGCCTTCCAATCTTTATAACATAATTTCCTAAATTTTTTAACTTAACCTTTTAGTTTTTTAAATTTTGCCTCCTTTGTAATTCAAGATATTTTTTGTTTCTTTTTCAGACTGCCACTTCCCTACCCATCGGCTTTCAAGGACCGCTGAACGCCCCAGGCTGCAACCAGCAACTGGTCCCAGAAGCCATGCCAGGCTCTCCAGTAATCACGGAAATCGTGCCATCTCTTCAGTTCGGTGACATCTCGGTGACTGGAGATTTGCCAGTGGGTGGCAGTATTAAAGTGAAGGGGGTGTTCCCGGTGTATGGCACTGTGGCTTTGGATGGTGGTGTTCCATCGTGTGGATCCGCGGTGGTGAATGCTGGCAGTGGGGTGATTGCGCAGGTTGTTTAGAAGTGTGTAAATAAATTATTCGTTTTGTTGTTATTTTTGTATTTTACTTTTGAAAAATTTAATGCCCGTTCACCCACAATATTCCTATGATGGACATTCCTCTACATATTGTTTCAATGTAGTATGATAACTGTAAGACACGGATGAAAAACTCAAACTGGTTACATAATAGTCTATACTAATATTATAGGGGGTAATCTCTGGATCTACAGAAGCGATTTTGAAAATTCTTTCACTAATAGGAAACTACATTATCCATTTATCCCCGAGTGCCATAGGTTGTATTTACAACGTGCCCGTGGGATAATTTCCGACCAAAAAGTGAGCGAAGCCGCGGGCAACAGCTAGTTAAATATAAAATGATACAGCCCAGCGACAGATGATAATAATAATAATATAATGAGGATGAATGGACCCGGGAGGTCGAGCGAGCGTGCGATCCAGTACAAGAAATGGGGGCAATCACCATCTGCCCCCAAGACGTAAATAAAAACTGCGGAACCTAAAAATTATAGACCGATTACCTGTCTTCCGACAGTCTATAAAGTTCTTACATCCATTTTGAGAGCTAAAATTAACAAACACATTGATGATAATTCTATCATGTCCGCTTCCCAAAATGGATGTAGGAACGGGTCCCGCGGTACTAAGGAGCTACTCCTCATTGATATGGCCATTAGCCAACAGGTTCGCCGTTCCCGAAGGGATCTGTCGACATGTTGGATAGATTACAAGAAGGCCTATGACTCCGTGCCACATACATGGCTCATGAGGGTGCTAGAGTTGTATAAAGTAGATGCAACTCTGCGCACCTTCCTGATGTCGTGTATGGGACAATGGAGGACAGTCCTTCGCTATCCAGGATGTCGGCAAATCCAGAGGAATAGCGAGCCGATAAGGATAAAGCGAGGTATATTTCAGGGTGACAGTTTGAGTCCACTTTGGTTCTGCTTAGCCTTGAATCCTCTTAGCACGCTGCTGGAGGATTCAGGTCTAGGCTATCGGTTGAGGAGAGGTGGTCAAGTTGTATCTTACCTCCTTTACATGGATGACCTGAAACTCTTTGCCCCCAACGATTTGCAACTGATGGAGCTACTGAAGGTTACTGAAACTTTCAGTAGCGCCATCAGGATGGAATTTGGTGTGGACAAATGTGCGGTCATGCATGTAAAACGAGGGGAGATTGTGGAATCTGTGGGAACCCAGCTCTCGGATTCCATAAATCTTAGATCCCTCTCAGCAACCGAAACCTATAAGTATTTGGGTATGTCGGAAGCGCTGGGCATCAATGTTGCTGACATGAAGCAATCGTTGAAGGAACGCTTCTTTGGCCGCCTGAAAAAAGTATTTAATAGTCTTTTAGCAGGCGGAAATAAGGTGCGTGCCTTCAACGGTTGGGTCATGCCGGTTTTGATGTACTCTTTCGGCATACTGAAATGGACTCAAACAGAACTAGACGCCCTGGATAGGAAGGTCCGTACATTGTTGACGGCATATCGAATGCATCACCCACGTTCTTCGGTTATGAGACTGTATATCCCGCGGAAGTGTGGGGGTCGAGGCTTTTTAAACGCTAAGACTCTCCACAACCGCGAGATATGCAGTCTCAGGGAATATTTCCTAGAAGCCGACGTGGGGATGCATCGAGATGTGGTCGCGGTGGACAAGGGCCTCACCCCGCTCTCCTTGGCTAAAGAGAACTGGCGCAAACCTGTAGTGCTTGACACTAACGACCGCAGGGAGGTATGGCAGAGTAAGGAGCTTCACGGACGCTTTTTCCGGGCCCTGCACGGGCCCGATGTAGACCTGTCAGCGTCCGTAGCCTGGCTACGTTCCGGGGACCTCTTCGGAGAAACCGAAGGTTTTGTCTGTGCAATTATGGATGAAGTTATGATGACGAATAACTACCGGAGATTTATTGTGAAGGACGGCACGGTTGACATATGTCGGGCATGCCACCGTCCAGGTGAATCAATCCGTCACATTATCTCTGGGTGTTCTCGTTTGGCTAACGGAGAGTACTTGCATAGACACAACCTTGTAGCCAGGATTATCCATCAGCAACTTGCTCTAAAATACAGACTTGTGGAATCGGAAGTGCCGTACTATAGGTATGTGCCCGACCCAGTTCTCGAAAATGGCAATATCACATTGTACTGGGATCAATCCATCATCACTGACAGGACTATTTTAGCCAATAAGCCTGATATAGTGGTGGTGGATCGATCAGAGCGGCGCGCAATGATTGTTGACATAACGGTCCCGCATGATGAGAACCTCGTGAAAGCCGAGAAAGATAAGCAAATAAAATATCTTGACTTGGCTCGCGAGGTTGTCGACATGTGGGATGTGGACTCAGCGATCATTGTGCCGATAGTCGTATCAGCCCATGGCTTAATTGCTAAGAGCCTCGATGAATACCTGAGGAGGCTCTCGTTAGGCAGCTGGATCAAGGGCTTGATACAGAAAGCAGTACTCCTGGACACGGCTCGTATTGTTAGGAGGTTTCTCTCTCTGGAGCCCTGACCACCGGTAGCTTGGACCCTGTTCCCGATACCGGCGGGCAACAATTTTTTATATTTTAAATGTTTTTATATTGTTTTTTTATAAGAAATATTTAAAAATGTAAATAATTTGTATAAAAGTTAAATAAAGGGAAAAATATAATATCCTTTTTATCTATATCTATATATATACATATAATAAAACAGTAAAAAAACTGTGTCTGTACATTGAATATATTAAAAAAATAATTATTGAGGGGGGTTTGGAAACAGTAATAGAGCACGAATCCAAAAAATAAATCTGTCTGTTTGTTTGTACACGCTAATCTTCGGACTACTCGACGGATTTAAATGTTTTTTTTTTGTTGTATAGGTATTAAATCTGGGCAACATATAGGCTAATAATTTAATAATTTATCTTGGAAACTTGAACATCTGATGCAGCACCGCAACAGACCAGCTAAACTATAAGAGATACAAAAATGGTATCATAGCAAAAAATGTTCCACGTGATGAGCATTTTCTGCTAAGAGAATAAATTTGAAGATTTGGAACACCTGGTGTGGAACTCCCAGAGCCCAGCTACACTATAACATATATAGGAATGACGTCTTAGCAGGAGTTGTTCAGCCTGATGAGCACTCTCTGTTGTCGTATAAAATTTGAAGATCTGGAACAGCTGATGTGGAACTCCAAGAGCCCAGCTACACTATAACATATATAGGAGTGACGTCTTAGCAAGAGTTGTTCAGCCTGATGAGCACTCTCTGTTGACGTATAAAATTGAAGATCTGGAACACCTGATATGGAAATCAAAGCTATCACTAATTTCCCTGTATAATTATAAAATAACATAAGCTGGGAGTACTTCCACGCGGTGAAGGCGGTAACAGTTTAGGACTGATTTTCGATGAAAATTCGATGAATCATTGAAAATTTGACTCTACTGGCCAAAACTCCCATTTATTATTTTATTTTATCAAATAAATAAGCCTTCGGGATTATGTTATTTGAGTGTTTAATTTCCTTTTTCATTTATTTTCGTAACACGGTTGCCTACCCGGTAACGCAGGGGAGCAGTCACTTAGATTTTAATTGATCAGGTATCTTCAGAATAAAACTATAACTATGCCTAGAAAGAGGTCAAATCTTTCCCAAAGTTCCAAAGGAGCTAAAAGATTGAGGATCATAAGATCCCAAGAATCTACCGAAGAGCGTCAGCAGAGACTTGATGCTGTTCGAGAACATCAGGCTGCAACTCGCTCCGTAGAAACCTCTTCGGATCGCGAAGCACACCTGCGTTCTCAGCGTATTTACGCATTTACATCCAGGTCTCTAGAGACCAGTGAAGAAAATGATGCGCGACTGACTGCTGATCGTGAACGTCATGCATTGTCTCGTGAGTCGCAGACGTTCACGGATAGAGAATTGCGCATGAGTTCTCAGCGTATCTACGCATCTGCTTCTAGGTCTCTAGAGATAAGTGCGGAACATGATGCGCGACTGTCCGCTGATCGTGAACGTCACGCATTGTCTCGCGAGTCGGAGACGTTCACTGATAGAGAATTGCGCATTTTTTAAAAGTTATTTGCAATATTATTGTTAATTCAGTGTACCCTTGGGATCCGCTGCAGAATAACGGGAAGAAAAGGTATTTGTTGTATAGGTATTAAGTCTGGGCAACTATATGTTGCCCAGACTTAATACCTATTGCTATAATTTATTTTGGAAATTGGAACACCTGATGCAGAACCGCAACAGAACAGCTAAAGTATAAGAGATATAAAAATGGTGTCATAGCAAAAAATATTCCACGTGATGAGCATTTTCTGCTGTGAGAATAAATTTGGAGATCTGGAACCCTGTTGTGGAACTCCAAAGCCCAACGACACTATAACATATTAAGGAATGACGTCTTAGCAAAAGTGGTTTAGTCTGATGGGCATTTCCTGTGGACTTACAAAAATGAAAGATCTGGAACGTCTCCAATCGTCTCGCTCATCCCGTGGTTTTCCCGTCCCCGGGCCTCAGAATTCTACATCAGACGTTTCAGATCTTCGATTGTCTTGACGACCCCGTGGTCGCTGGCATAAGCAACAGGATCCGCGTACGAAGTCGCGGGCAGAAGCTAGTATAATAATATATCATTTATTTCATGAATTATCATGAAATAAAGGTAAGGTAGGTTAAGGTATTTGTAACCCATCGATCTATTAAGATCGATGGGTTACAAAGACCCTTAACACAAATACCTTAAAGACTATCATACATATTTATAAAAACCAGAAAATATAACTATTGTACACGAAGTGACGGCTTCGTGTTACGTTGCGTGGTGTCACGTAGCCTTCCGCGGAAACGTCGATACATGACACCTTTCGGCCAAAACTCTTCCTTGAGGAAGGTCTCTATATGATGAGTCGGAACTCGCTACACGAACGACTTGGAATTCGTGTTGTGGCCCGTCTACAACTTCTCAACCCTCAAGGTCCAGCTGGTCTTCGATCGGACATACTCCACGATCTCCTCAACCTTCGTGGTGTGATGTAGATGGGATACATAAAGCTGCGTCGTTGGTATTGCCGGCCGCAGCCCATAGGGTTCTGCCAGTGCGGTCCCGCACTGGTTCCGACTAAGAGGCTTCTTCCTCTTCTTCCTCTCCACCTTCACGAAGCCCTCCTTGTCACACGTGCCCGTAGCACTACAATGCCCGTACACTCAATGAACAAACATAATTGTAAAATCGCTTTACATGCCTGGCTACAAAGCCAAACATATACTGCCACAGAAGCTCTCTTTAATGTATTAGTCTAATCAGACTCATCCACTTACGGTCTCTCCAAAACACACACACACACACACACACACACACACACATATATACACACACGCACACACAAAATTACATTCATAAAAACCACTCAACGTACTTTAACCTTTTAATTGTTTTACTTATATTACTCAAATACAGAGAGTGTGTCTCTCTTTTAATAAGCTCACTAATTGTTTGAAACTTTTGTTATTTGCTGTGATACCAGATGTAAGCTATCAAATGTGTAACTTTAAACAGGTGGGGACCTGGTGACCTGTATTACAGGTGTTACTACCTACCACAGGCACCAGCGATCCACAACCAAAAATCGTTGGCTACTGCTTATGTGTAAATATTGTTTGTATTTTTTGGCTTGTGGTGAGAAATAAACACTTATTATTATTATTATTATTATTAAAAAAAATTAGGGGAGGGGAGTGGGGGGGTTAGATAAACAGACAGCATAAGCATACGGCCCAATGGCCACCCTTTAAGCACAGAGTCCCAAAAACCTACACTGGCCTACGTAATAGAGTACAATATTAATAACCCACCTGGGATTCTGCTAGGGTATTTGCATTCAGAAACAGACCCTGTGTAATTTGCAAATGATCATCAAAGAACAACATTCTATCATCTTACTCTGCCTAGCCTAGAAGCCGACCACTACTAGATGCTAACAGCCGGATGCATCTACTTACCAGTATTTTACATGGAGCGAGGCCTATCTGATCTCCACCACCCAGTTAGTACTTGGTTATTACCCACCCCTTTTTTAGTACGATACCCCTTGGTAAGACTAGTTGTCAGACTTTCAGGCCACTGACTAAATGAAAACGACTGTCAAATATCTACAATTGACAGCCGGGATCAACGGCTTAACGTATTTTCCGAGGCATGGAGGAAACTCGGTATGTAATGGGTCGCAGTCACAGGCCGACCTTGGCAACCTTGAAGATCGACACGTGCGGCTGATTTAACCACGAGCTCCTCATCACTGGTGTCTATCAACTCCTGTAGCGTGCAGGCATCAAGGCAAGCAGGACACAACATCAGGTGTCCATTTGTAGCCATAGCCGGGAAGTCCCACCACGAGAATACCCATCCCATTTATTCTTCTTCCACCAGTTCTAAGCGACTCTATACCAATTCCTAAGGGATCCCTGTTAAAATAATAAGCTCTTAATTATTATTTTTCTTTTTCGAAGAGCGACGTCGCTTTACCAGACAAAAGGCGAATTAACCAAGATCCCACGGGGTTAACCGACATAATGGAGTCCTTGATTACGAGATTGTCCTCATAGCATGTAAGGACAAAAGCATAATTGCGGCCTGTGATTGGATCTTGATTTATTTAAACGATCCTTCGTCCTACGTATTTGCTTTACAGGGTGTAAGCGGACTCTTTGCGATGCCGTTAATCAAGCATTCTGTACTTTAAATTAAGTAACACTGAGCAAAAATTACTACTGGGAAACGACTTTGTTTTTTGGTGTGAAATATCTGGTTTTACCCACTAGTTCTACGGAAGAACTACTGGCAATATTTTCACCCACTATTTCTACGATCAATGGCATTAAAAAAATATATATTTTAAAAACCGCCAACGCAAAAAATGAAAAGCGAACAAATATTTAAAAAGGCAAAAATAATACCTACCTATTGTTGAGCCATCAAATTCGGTTGAGTAACATCTATATTTTATTTATTTATTGAAATAGATGGATGGCACTTTAGCATTTGCTCGTTAAAATGGTGCCACAATGTCGCGGCGGGGTACAGCTGAACTAAATCAGACCCTTTATTCGATTGACTATCTATTAATTTACTAGATTTCCCATCCTTGTTTCGATACGATGTAATTCTTGTTACAAATCTAATAGTCTAGCGGGTTCAGCGGTACCCTGATGATATTACTACCCCTGAACGAAACTTCATAGCATTTTTTTATATGTTAGACTGTAAGGCTGGAGTTTGGAAGTATGCCATCTTTATACAGCGTGTAACAGAAAGGGTATTGTTATACGGAAGAGTGTGGTACGGCCCATCAAACTGAACATTCTCTATGGGGCCACCATCGTAATCACAAAATAATAATCAACTGCCCCATACAAAATTTCAATACCTACTCGATCCCAATGTATGGGACAGCTGATTATTTTGGTCCCATAGGGTAAGTTGTTCATTCCCTTTCTGTTACATGCTGTATAGCCATTTTTTTTTTTTTTTTAAACTACGTCTGTTGCTGTAGGACGTGGGTTAATTTTATACCGTGCCCCTTCTTCTTTTGATAAATGCAAAATAATGATTATACGTATTTACTTTTTGTTAGATACGTCTTTCTTATCATCGGAGGCAGAATAGGTCCACCCCCTATCACATGGGACTTAAACATAATTGGCGAAATGTGGGTGTACTATTAGGTACACCTCTGCCTACCTCTTCGGGTATAACAGGCGTCATGTTATGTTATAACGTTTATATTTTATTAAAACCTGTTTATGTGACGTGCATTTGAACACAAGTGACGCCAAGAATACGTGACTTATCAAATATAACCAAGTTACAAAGATATTAATAAATACCCAGGACGCAATGAAAATAATTACGATATTTTTTCAAGAAATATATTTTACACAACATGTCTTTAACACAGCAATACATATTTTTACACAATATTTTGCAAAATAACGGTTATTTTATAACTGGTAACTTTGCTTTTTTTAATATTTACACATTTTACTGTTCGAAAAGTTGTGAGAATAATCAAATATTTACAGTACAAAACCAAATCGAAAAATTTAAAATTTTGAAATCTATTCTAAAATCATGACTTTAGAATACCTAGGTACCTATTTAATTCTAAATGCCGTTAGCAAAGTTGTCTGTTAAACCATTTTCTTTGGACTGCTAACCTTTTTAAATTGTAAAAAAGTTACATATTTTCTATGTTTAATAATATTGCAATACAATCTAATAACAATAGCATTAAGATACATAAAATAACACACAAAAACATGCGACATTGACGTATTATTGCAACTCAGTAAAACTTTTTAGGACCAAAAGATCTCTCAGTTGCAAATATCCGTCATTCGCTAACACAAACACAATCCTTTGACGCCCTGATTTTGAAGATGCATCGGTTTTATATAATTAGGGTGTTTGTTAGAACGGTGTTTATAGCAAGAGGGTCATGAATGGAGTCAAGGCAAGACATTTAATTTTAGCTCAGCAGACCTGACACCTTTTATTTAATTTCAATAAGTTCAAGATTTTCACGATTTTCTTTCCAAAGTTGAATCAAAAATAACCAGACTTCTATAGTTGGGACCATAGAGAAAGTGTGAATTTAGGCCATCATTATTCCGATGCAAAAACCGGATGGCTGATGTAGCCATCCGATTTTGCTGAACCGCGAAGTTGCAAACGGAGCTGCAAAGGGACACCCCCTTTTGCAGCTCCGTTTGTTTTTCTTTTCGCACTCGGTCAGTGTTTGCCAGTGCGAGAAAAATATCACAATTTTGATAATTGAGCACCACACCCAGCCAGGAGCAATAAGCCTGACAAGCCGGATACACCAGGGGGCACGATTTTGTAAGGAAAGACATGCCTGGGATGGGAGAGGAAGCCCGACCAACCGCAGTCAGTCGGGCACAATCAGCCGACTATGCAGCCTAGAGCCAATATAGGAATAGTGGTAAAGACAGGTACAATCCATAGGAATGAGCATTGGTGTTTTGACTTTCGTTTGATTGGTCTTTTCTATCATTGGAGAATCTTGAAAAAGGCACTAATTTCACAATAAAAATGATGTTTTAACACTACTCTATAGTTTTCGTTTTAATTATATCATTTTCACCATACCAACACACAATAAATCACCAAACACCCCGTCCTTACCAAACACCCTAAACACGCCACCTCATCGTCCACCTTAGTAGATGTAGCTGCATCCCAGCCCATTGTATCCACCACACCCACACCCACAGCCACATCCTCCATAAGCCACAGCGGGAGCATAAGCAGGTGCTACTGATACGGGCACAGGGATGGCCGCTACCACATTAGGGTTCAACGGGAGGCTCTCAGCGAGCAAGCTGCTAACGGTGAGGAGAGAGAGGGTATCGGCCAAGCTCGCAGCGACGCTGGGTTGGGCCACTGTGGAGTACACAGGGGTGCTGATGATCGGGTTGGAAATCAAAGAGGTGCCGCAGCCGCATGGGCCTGCTCTTATGACTTGGCTGTAGGCATTCTGTGGACAATGAAACAAAGATGCTGTTAGATGTATACGTATTTTGATTATTGTGCAATACCTACACGGTCAAAATGTATGGAACAGCTGATTATTTTTAGGGTTCCGTAGCCGAATGGCAAAAAACCGAACCCATATAGATTCGCCAAGTCTGTCTGTCTGTCCGTGTATGTCACAGCCACTTTACTCCGAAACTATTAGGACTACACAGTTGAAACTTAGTAGGTAGATGTATTCTGTGAACCGCTTTACGATTTTTATACAAAATTTTTAAAAAGAAATGAAGATTAAGGGGGAATACATGGAACTGAAACTAAAAAATATTTTTATAGGTCTTTAAATGACATTGAGGTTCCTAACCATTTTCTCTCAAAGTCAATCGCTTGAAAGATAAATACTTCCAAAGTGGTAAAATGTGTGTCCCCCCCTCTAATTTCTAAAGTAAGAGGAGAAAAATTCTGAAAAAATATATAGGATTATAGAACGTAAAAAAACTTTCAACCAAAATTGGTTTGAATAAGATTTGATGTTTATTTTTTGAGATATAGGAGTTTTTCATCAAACTGCAGCAACAACTTAGTTTTTCATTAACATACTATGAAAAACAAATTTAATTTTGTTGATGGATGTAAAACAATACAACTTATGAACGAATGCCTTCAAAATCTTTTTATTATATTGTTTGGTGCTACGGAACCCTATGTGCGTGTGAGTACGACTTGCAATTGGCCGGTTTTTTATTTACCGAGAAAGAAATTCTATGTGGGGCTCAGAATGTTCTACTGAATACATGGTAACCGTTTTCGCGTAGGCATCCCATCCACCCCGTAGTTTTAAATCAGAGGCTAGAAAGACTGATATAGACTTGGGTTATGAGTCGAGCTACACGATAACTGACAAATGCTAGCACTGACTGGACAGGTCCACTCAAATCTGTGTGGTTAATTCTTCAAAATACCATCTCAGACATTAATCTGCATGGTCCTCATGTGACTTGACCAATGTCTGGACTTTAACAGAGACCGTGACCTCTGAGTTTGTTTCGGCTGTTTCTTCTCAGAGTAGTCAGTTACGAAACACCGGCCCCGTCTAGTTTTAAAATCGACGTGTAAAAGTGTTTTGTAAAACCAATTTACAGAAATAAATATGATTTATGACTGTTGGACACCAAAATAAGGCTGTTCAGACAGCGGCAGGTCACGAAATTACAGTACGCAAGCGTTCCCGATTCCCTTGGGAAAGTTTGTTGATGGAATCAATATAAGTATTTCAAATCTTTGCCCATACATATCAAGCAAAATTCAAAGCCATGCGGAACCACGAGAACCAAAGACTCGAAAATTAAAATGGAATATGACGAGTTGGTAATGCGTAGGTAAGTACTTAAATGTCACAAAACTGAATGCGGAGGAATGAGGAAAATGTAGTGAGGAGAATGTTGAGTATGAATGTAGATGACTATAAGAGTAGAGGAAGACCAGCGCGATGGATGGACTGTGTGAAGGATGATATGCCTAGAAAGAAGGTGGCTGCTGAGTTGACGAGTAATAGAGAAGTATGGAAGAAGAAGACATGCTGCGCAGACCCCAAATAAATTGGGATAAGGGTAGAGGAATAATGATGATGGATACCCATAGATGGAAGAGTTAAATAAAACCTGTCAAAGTAGTAGTAGTTATGTAGTTTGCGTGATCGAATCAGAAATGAAGACATCCGCAAGCGCGTAATGGGCTATGTCCGTCTTATGACGACAGGCCGTGTCAAGAGATGTCAGCAAAAGGAAGGGGTCCGCAAGGGCCGACGCCTGCCGGGGCTGCGGGACTGTTCGAAAGAGATACCGTGGCCCCGGAACACAAAGGGCGATGAAGGAACATGGATGGGTTTTAGTCAGTAACAGTCTGACACTCCCTCCTGCTACGCCGAGAGCGGGTGAAGTCATTTGATGATTTCCCACCCAAAAAAAAGACATCCGCAAGGGGGACGGTCGCCCGGGACCGGTCAATTTGGCGACATTTGGGGGAGGCCTATGTCCATCAGTGGACGTTTTTCGGCTGAAATAATGATGATGAAAAGAGTATAATATTTTAAAACACATTTACCTGGATAAGCACAGCCTGTACCACGACAAGAACAAAAGCGAAGGATTTCATTTTTTCTGGTTTTTCTTCGAAAACAAACTTTGAATGTACTTTCCCATTGTTTGAACCACCATTTATAGTAAAGTATGTCACAAGAAATTGACAAATTTCATTTTTATCAACTAGTGTGATTAATTTCTTAATTTGTATACTTATGCTTACATTATTGTATTACTAAGTGGAGCAATTCGAGTTTGATAAAACAATTGTTTGCATAGACTGAAGTAGGCTTTAGGATTTCAACAGATTTGTATGGCATGTTTAATTAAAATTTTATCAATCCTATTTTTTTGTCGGCGGTTAAAAAAAAAACAAAGTAAAGAATACATCATATCTGCAATCCCCAAAGGGTTAGACAGAGGTGTAACTTATAGTACACCCGCATTTCGCCGTGTAATAGGGGGCGAGCCTATTGCCATTAACCGGGCACAGATTCAGACTCCGTGGCTGCTACTGAGAAATGGAAAAACTCAATTACGCCTTGCCCGACCCGAGAATCGAACCCAGGACCTCTTGTTTAGCAGTCGCGCTTGCGAGCACTCGACCAATGAGACAGAAAGGACTAAAATTCATAAAATGGCAGTATTTTGTGTTCGTAAAAGACCGTTAATTTCGATTTAGATTGTTTTAAACTCGCTAACTATGACGTTTTAAAGCAGGAGTAATTCCAGTGTGGGAAAGAGACAGAGCTATACAGGTCGTCTAGCGCCATCTCTTTCCCACACTGAAATTACTCCTGCTTAAGACGTCATGGTAGGCCACCTGTCCGAAGCAACCACCAACGCTGTCGAGGTGTCACAGTTCTGGTCCAAGTTAATTTGACTCTAACAAAGGAAAGCATCGATACAACGAAGAAATAGACCAAACTCACCATTTGTAAATTAGGTTTGATTGGTATAATAAGCCACCAGGAACATAATTTCTGGGGGCCTACAATCACTTCCTATAGCAATCTATACTAACATTATAAAGAGGTATTTGTTTGTTAGTTTGTATGTAGGGTACCTAATCTCCGGAACGAATGACCCAATTCTAAAAATTCCTTCACTAGCAGAAAGCTATTATATACTTGGGTGATAAAGGCATTTTATATATACATATTAGCCGAGCTATGCACAATTTTTGCGGACGAAGTCGCGGGCGAAGTGCCTAGTATTAATTTAATCTTATTTAGTCACTAGCTGTGCCCGCGACTTCGTCCGCGTGGACTTAGAGCTTTCTCACCCTGTTATTTATAAAAGGCACACCATTGTTTTGGTGTTTGTTGATTGGGCAGGTTATAGACTTGATTCAAACTCAAAGCACTTATTTCCAATAGACTCGTAACAATGTGCCTGTGCAAGTAACAGGCTGAGAAAGATCTAGGTCCACGCGGACGAAGTAGGGGGCACAGCTAGTATCTAATAGTACGGGTCGGTTTTTGTGAATTTATGAAATTATGTACCAAGTCTTTTGGTGCCGATAATAATATGCTACGAGTAATAATATGGCGATGGTATAGTACCATCGCCATATTATTACTCGTAGCATATTGCTCGTCCCATATTACATGGGACTTAAACATTACTGGCATAATGTGGGTGTACTATTAGGTACACCTCTGCCTAACCCTTCTGGGAAATACAGGCAAATGTTATGTTATACAGTAACATAATATTGTTGTTGATTGTGCTGTACATCATATTGCAGATTTGTATGGCGTACTTTCCCATTGAGAGTCATCTTCTAACGGACCCTCGTCGTCGTTATGATATTATTTTGTTGCGCGAGTTATTTGTATTCTTTGATATTTCCTAAGATATTCATCTAAATTAAATAGTGTAAATGGCAATTTTGGTCACAATTGAACCCTAAAGATGACTAACATAATATTTGTTTTGATAAGGATTAATACTATGTCGGTAAAAACACCTTCGCAAATAAAACATTACTTTTGACCAAATTTTAAAATCATAAAAATGGTTATTGTGAGTCAACCTTAAAAGATAGGCATGTGATGTCGCGAACTTTTTTTGAGACCTTTTTAAGAGAAATAATTCCCTGCTACATTATATTTGTGCAAATTTAACCGTTTACGCAGCGCACGCAACGGAAGCTATCAAAGAGAATCAATTTTCCCCGTTTTCGCAACATTTGTCATTGATGCTCCGCTCCTATTGGTTGTAGCGTGATGATAAATAGCCTATAGCCTTCCTCGATAAATGGGCTAACCAACACTAAAATAATTTTTCAATTCGAACCAGTAGTTCCTGAGATTACTATTATTAAACTAATACTAATACTAATTGAGATTAGTATTAGTATTAGTTTAGATTTAGTGTAAGAAAGAGACGGAGTTAAACATCCTGTATAGCGCCATCTTTTTCCGCACTGAAGTGACACACTGATACGCAAGACGACCAATCAAGCTAATACAAAACCAGTAGGTATAAGCGATCTTTCATTGTACAAGAAATCTATCAAAAGCGGAGCCATGTTATGCTGGAAATGCATAGCTTGATGTGTAGCCGACCGTCTGTACGGGCCCAAATCACATGATGTACTACGTTGGCCCACAAAGGAAATATGCATGTAATTTTTAAAATACACTATCTATCTGATCGGTAACGATAACTAAATAAAACTTTTGCCCAAAAAAGTATCTAACCTTTTTGATTTACTTTAATACGTTATTTACGTTTACTTTAAAGGTACCTACTGAAAACATGCAGGCTACAAGAAAAAAAAAAATGTAGTAGCCACATCCATTGGATTAAAAATCATTTTCTTTTGAAAATGGCATTCTGTCAAGGTTTTGTGGAAATTAGGCATTACTTGGCACTGCAACAGGAAAAGTTTTCTTTTGGTTTTCATGACATAGGTACCTAGCTACGGATCTATGGTGCTACGGATCTTTTGGCGCATGAATGACATTGACGGGGGGCGTTGTTGTTCAACATTTTCGTGAAATTGTATTGAAAAAATAAGATGGCGTTGGTATTACTTCTTAATTTAGCCACTCGCCAAAGGAATCATGCAGCACTCTAATAATAATTATGTATTATTTGCATTGACCAAGTGGTTTGATGTGGTTGGTGAGGCAGTTCCATAATCAAGAATGCATGTCATGCTCACTCAATGTCTCGCTGATGGTGGCGCGTGTGTCGGATCATTTAGTTCCCTTCAAAATGGTTGAGTTGAATAGTGCTGATCCATGCGTCATGTTCGTGAACGGGCGCTGTCAGTTGTGACTGGTCATCTCTTAGTTGCCACGGCTTATTTGAATTATTTTAATTTTTTTTTTAATTGTTTTTTTTTTGTTTTTACTATGGACACTTTTAACGTGCACATCTTGCTACATCGTTCTCACATAACGTACCTTCTCAATATGAATGGTGTAACCAAGGTTTTGTAACAATATGCTGATTTAAAAGAGTGTCCATGGAGTTTCTTGTCCGTTCTTCTAGAGAGAGAGATCTACGCTAGGGAATGGGCAACTACAGTACTTTCACAGTTTTTATGCCTTGTGACTGGAACTGTAGATTTCATTGTTATCTTTGTTTCGACAGTTCAAAAGTGCCTGTAACTGGCCTACTTGAAATAAATGCTTTTGATTTTGATTTGAAGATAAAAGATAAAGACAAAATTTTGTAAAACATGAGTAATTAGGATGTATAGTAACCATGTGGTTACGTTTTACTTAAAAAACAACATTTTATAATAGTAACTAGAATACTTTGTCTATTTTACTAAGAATGATAAGTTTTCCAACAATCTGATATAAAATAAACTTACATTTGACTAATATTTGTTGAAATTCCGGTGACATTTTGAATTTTATCGTTCCGATAGTGATGCGACACAGTGATTGTTATGTCATATTGAAAGCGATTAAATTTATTGCGATTTCGTAATCCATAAATGAAGTATACAAAACCTTGCGATTATAATCGACTGATTTATTGATAAGTTAATAGTTATTGAAGTTTGTTGTGTATTAATTTAATTTATTAAAGAAAATGAATAGCAGAGTAATATTATTTGCCTTTTGTGTGATTATAAGTGTGAGTAAATTACTCTTTTATTCAAATAACTTCAAGAAGGATCCCCCCAATGGCGATTATTGTTATTTATTCATACTTTTAATGTGGGTTTAGCGTTTACAAATTATAGACTATTTTTCAACGTTTATTTCTCATTCTTAATAACTTAGACTTACTACTGAACTCATGATCTCTAATACAAATGTTGTTAAAAAACTAAATTATTTTTTTTTCAGAAAGTCGCAACACAAACCCTAGACGATATAACATCGTCATCACCAAACCCAGTGGTAATTCAAAACCCGAAGCCATCGACTTCATGTTCCGCCGATACGAAATGGGACGAGCTCATGCCAGCCTTACAATCACTCAAAAGCACCTCCAAAATTAAAAAAGAAAGACTTTACAACGTTGTCAAGATAATCAAATTCCTTCTCTCCGATGAAATGGAAAATAAGCGTGAAGGTAAAAAGAAAATGGAAGAAATGAAAGAAAAAAACAAAGAAACCAATCATTGTGAAATGTTTCCGGAACCGACGATGCCAGATTTTGACAAAATTGTAGAGGAAAGGCTGAAGAGTATTAAAGAAATTATTGATGATAGATCCTACATGCTCGATAAACCTGTGGAGAATAAAACAGAAATAGTCAAAGATACACCTGTACCCAAAAATAAAACTGCTGATTTTAGCAAGATACTATCGAAAATAGCGACAGCGTTAGCCAAATTGAAAGAACAAAATCAGGATTCAGAAAAGGAAACACCAAAACTAGTACCCATATTTAGACAAAAAAATGGTTGCAAGAATGATTTCAATCCCACAATGTACGAAAATCCGAAACAATTAGGGAACTTAATTTCCGGCCAGACTGCAATGAACCCTATGTCAAGCCTTTCAATGTTTAATATCCCTTGCCAGAAAGCATCAGACATTTTAGAAGAGACAGCGACTTTTCCACTGCCAAGAGACATTTTTTGCGATAACCCACCTGCGAATTTGAACTCTTTGGCTAAGAATACTAAGGTGAATTTAGAAAATCTTCCCTTCAAGAATATTGTACCAAATTCTATAAGTTGTGTTGATTCTGATGATTCGATTGCTATACTTTTTAAGCCTAAAACGATATCACTGATGCAAGTTTACGGGAATTTGTTAAAAAAGATCACAATTACTGTTTTGGTTCCTTACTATGTTTCTAAACTAGCCTTTTAGAACTATTAAGTTTCGTTTTAATAACTTTTAAGTATTTATTTTATTGTAACTCAATTTAAATTAAACTATGATTTTCTTTGGAAAGCGTCTATTTATTTACCATGCTTGCTTTCATCATTATCATCAGAATTTTCAACGAGTAATTCTATCTGAGGCCCACATGGACCACGAATCACATAATTAGTTATGCGTTTAAACTTGAATCTTCATTCTACCTCTTTTATCTAAAACGAACGATTGTCAGAACAGAACAATATTTTAAATGCCTTTAATGTCAGGCGTATTGAGTGGCTTGTAACAAGCGATCGTAAATCCATATAGGTACCTAAAATCTTATAGTTACTTCCTTTTAATCGACACTTTACATTATAAAGGGTGTAACAATTAAGACCCTTAAAGAAGTCGAAAGCCACTTATTCTCCCCGTCATAGCGATCATTTATTTGTTCTAGACCATACCTGGGAACCTTCTAGTTACGGGGATATTGGGGGTCAAAGTTCCAACCTATTCACAAGTTTTTTTTTTAAATACTTGTTTTTATTGTAAGATTTTTACTTTAAACACCTCCACGACCCCCGTATACTATTCAATCCATCAATCAGCACAATGTTATAAGTCCGTTACATTGGGTCCTACCGTAAAACGTGATTTTTCACCCCAAAAAAAGTAGTTGCTTAGTTTGATGAACATAATGCTTGGTTGACGGCTTCGTGAAGGGTCTTGTTACACTCTGTATTATGTTGCCTTTTACCAACAAAACATACATACCCACTCGTTATTTCATCCAAAAGCCAACATCCCACATCATATCTCCCAACCCTACATAAATAAATCAACTTGTTTACAGTCTTACATATTTTGCAGACGACGAAGGTATACGAATTTCTCAGAATCTTGCTTACAAATGTAAAAGTCTAACGCAACCAAGCAAGTTAGAAATACCTGAGAACTTTGCATAAACGCACGCTTCAAAAATTCATGCTATAATAGGTAGGTTTTGTCTGCAATGGGGAAGGCAAGTCAAAGCTGATTGTAGATGGCGTGTCCATAGCTTTTCCCAATCTGACCAATGAGGTTAAGCTATTTTGAACTATAAAAAAAATGATATTGACAGATCTTCAACCAATGATGTTGCTTCGTACAAGCTATGCTAGCGCCATTAGATTTACGGTTGCCTTCCCCATTGCAAATGATAAAATGCTTTCAAAACGTATTTTTCTGGAATAAAAATTGCTGAAGAGATGTTACCCCTTTGCAATCCCGGATTTTTGGAACTTGTCCAAATACTGCCACGCCCTTACTTTTAATTTAACATAAAATGGAAGTCTCGTTCTTATTTGCAATAAACAGTCTAGAGTCTGAGTTTGGAAACTGCTTAAAATTAAACTGTTGAGTTTAGTATTGATTGATGTTAAATCCTTTTTAATCTTTCTTTTTATCCTTTTTAGTTTTCAGTTAGAAACACTTTGGAAGTAGCTCAGGTCATACTAAAGAATGTGACCTAATGAAATTGGTACAATTTAATGAACATGCCAGAAGCCTTATGGATGAACGTCATTGAGAAAACCGTTGGTAAGGCCTGGGTGAGACTCAGACAGACCCAAAAGGAATAGCACTAGAGGGACAAGGCGTATACCGAGCATTAGAACAAGGCTGCCAATTATAAAGATGATCAATGAATATGAGTCACAGTAAGGTTTCTTGTTGCCCCAGTAGGTAGAGCTAAGCAATAATTAAAATAATTTCAAACACAGACTGTTGCACCTTGCACTGTTGAAATTATTTTGTAACACGACGCGCGTAAGATAAAGCATGTTTTTGCTGAGGTGAAATACTTGTGCATTTCTTAATGAGTTTTATCAGTGCGCAGTGTATATATAGTGACTTAGGCATTCTTAGGTCACCTAGGTAGTCACTGACTGAAGTTGAAGCTAAATGGTCGCTACGGAGATTCCATGTTGATGAGCTTAGAAAATTATTTTAATATTGTCTTTCCGTGAATCAACTTGACCAGTTGGCCTACATGATGTCCTAAAGCAGGAGTAATTCCAGTGTTAGAAAGAGATGGTGCTAGACGACCTGTACAGCTCTGTCTCTTTTTCACACTGGAATTACTCCTGCTTTGAGACGGCCTAATAACCCCAAAGTATCTTTCAATGTTGGATTGATAGCTGGGCATGGATCAAAGCAGGTGGTGCTCTTTACTTTATGCTTATGTGAAAAAGGCTTGATTTTTTTGTTTTTTTATATTTAAAAACTACAATTTCAAAGGACAGAATACAAAATTAGCTTGCCCACTTTTCACAATGACTCGCAGGAGATAGACTCATCTTGAATAGTGGACAACCTTACAAAGACAGAGGAGGTCGAGTTCTACAAATCACTCAACCATTCGTAGGGTTATCATTTTTTAATCGTATTATCAGTGCCTGTACGAAAGCACCACCATACGTGCATACAAAACTACGTATACCTATACCATCCATGCGCCACGACCACGACGCGACGCAACGTTCGTAACCTATTTGCACAGTACACTGACCCAATTCATTTCCTAGAAAACCAACCACGTTGCTTCATTCAAGATATCTCAAAGCACTTTTCCACGTGTATCTCGATTGGCTTCAAGTATAAGATACAAGCAACTTTCAACCCTATGTACTTACGTAGTCAAACACCTTTTTTTTATTCCCAAAACTTATTAAGTACCTATGAATGACTCCAAAGTCTTCAAACTCCCTAACTGGGTTTACATTCTTTGTTCTAAAGATAATCTTCTGGTCACGAACTAACTGATTTCTAGCTTTCAGGCTCCTCTTAGGGTTTCTGGTTTTTGAACAAGTGAAACCACATTAATTGTCCAAATCTTGAAGTCCCAGTGGCAACTGCCAGGAACGAACTTAAGTTATTTAAAAAGCTTACTTATGTATTACAGGTAAATGCCTTCAGTACTTAAGTTCTGAAGGCATTTTCAACAAGTACAGGTCAAACCTTTGTGAAACTGTCACAGAATCAACACGAGCTTAATTATGCCATGAATGAGTTACAGTGCTCACTAATATTAGAATCCCTTAATGATTTAAGAAAGTAAACACCAACGCCTCGACTGGCTAGAGGTCTATATTTATACTGTGCTAGAGGTTTGAGAGGTAATCATTATTCAAGTATTCTGTTTATATGTGATACGTCTACAGGTATATATTCTAGGCAAGTGTATCCGTAAGTAGGTACTTCACAGTCAACCGCAACATCGCCTCACCCAAGCCCACTAATTACTTTAGGATCAACGTAACCATTAATGACCTAGGGAAAGGACCTAGGGTTAACCTCAGTCAAAAGCTATTTCTGGAGAGAACTATAAGGCCCAGACAAGTGGCAAGCGTTTTCAAGACGATTGGTAGTTGCATAGTTATAATGTCAATAATTTCTGACTTTTCTATGAGGTACCTAAGTACTTATTTTTTTGACTGTTGACAAAATGTCGGTTTGTGTAGCCGCTGAGGTTAATGAATAATGATCAAGAGCAATTTCCGTGCAAACGACAGCCAGGAATGATTTAATTAAACGTGTTAGTATTACCAAAGCAGAAAAACTTTGTAATATTGTTCAGAGAATAGTGTCTGCTTGAGAAATATCAGCTGATAAACTCATCAAAGAAAACTGACAGCAATGCGCAATCATGATTTACATAAATCGATGATCGTAAGTACCTAGATGTAACAAAGGGAATGAAGGGCGAGTTGGAGGGCAAGAAAATGAATGCGTCACGTACGCCAAATCGAATAAAAAGTTGCGCATTGGACATGAGGTTGGTACCATTCGGTACATGGAAACTTAAATAGGTAATGTTTTAGTTTTTATTGTAGGTAATTCTGAAAGAAAATAAGATTTTTTATAAAAATACCGAACATACAATTTTAAAAAAATGGTTTTCTTCGATAGCACTTTTGGGTTTTCAGTACCTAAGTACCTAGATGGAACAATGTATTTTTAATCAGAATTAAACACTAAGTTTTCGTTTTTTAAATTCAAGTGACGCAGGCAGGTCAGATCGAAGAAACGTCTTGTTGCCATGCGGTTTTTGTACTGAGACAAAGTACCTACCTACCTATTTACTTGCAAAAAAAAAATCAAACGCCTGTAAAAAACAATATTAATCAAGAATGAAAGAAAGGAATATAAATAGATATATTACTTTCTATTTTATTTTCCAATATCAAAAACCTTAAGGTCTATACTCGCTCCGCAAACAAAACAATCGAATGTGCCAAAGCGGGGGTGTAAACATAGTGACGTCAGGGGAGTCTTCTGCGCTTGTGCGGGACTCCCAGTCGGACCACACTGCGCGAGAAATGGAAATCGAAATTAGAAAGTTAAAAATAGATTAAGGCAAAAAAGGAATTGTCATTTGCCTACATAAGCAACTCGGGTTTGACCACAGATAATATGGGTTTGACCTACTTATACCATTAAAATGCTGCTTTTAGTTTAGTTACCCTAGCTAAAAGACCTTCACTCGTGATGTACCCACCAGATCCAGAGAAGCTGTCAGTAAAAAAATATTCAGCAGTGTTAGAACAGATCCCTCATTAAGTAGGTAGGACTGGATCTGCTTTTATTCCCGAACCCTCGTATGAAAGAGTAATGTTTTAGAAGGGCGTTGGACTAATAAGACATGGTATGTCGCTCCTAGCATACCCTACTGAAGGGACAAAGAAACAGCTTATTCCCTGTTCTGGTGCTGGTCTATCTGACAAAAAGTATAGGAAGGTAATTACTGTTTTTTTTCATCGTTAAAAAAACGAACCTTAACCTTCCTTAATCCAATCTACTTTAATAATCAGTTCACTGAATTTCCATACCTATTAAACTGGGTAAAATACAATAAAAAGTCAACCCGTGTGTCTCACCCCATACCCCCTAAAAATAGAGGGTGGAGCCTACTTATATAGTATTATAACGTCGCTGCGGCGACTAACTCAGCACTAGTCGTGGACACGCCGCAGAACCTGAATGTCGTTACTCAGGATCCTACTGAATAATAGAAAAAGCCATAAAAGTGTTATCGAGTTGAATGTGCTACACAGTAAAAAGACTAATCATTCCTTAATTGGAAGATCTTGTTTCGGTGCAGTGTAAATTAAAGTGAAGTTATGACGTTATATGCCTTGCCGGCATCCAGTTACATGATAAAAAAAAAGTTTAACGTTATTGAGTCTCCAACGAGTAGTATGCCATCGTTACTTTTTCGTAATCGGTAAGTTTTTAATCGATTCTCTGTTGTTATGTACGCATTACGGCGCGGCCCAATCGATAGTACTGTGGCTCACTTCATTATAGTCCTCGTTGACGTTTTGTTTTATATGAACGGAACGTTTTCCATGGCAACTCATTCTTGTCAAATAAAGGATTGATTTTTATTTTGTTATCGCTTAATGGCTCTAATAGTATCGAAATAGCGTAGAATTATGAATTGTGTAGCTTGTTTTATTTATTGATAAAATACTGTAAATTATATTTTCTTAAAACAAAGAAGCGATTATGTCATCGAGTTTTTCAAATACCATGAAGTTACTCTGCTCGTATATCGGAACGTAAGTTTCGAGAATAGAAACGTCACGCATCCGGTGGCCATTATGGAAAAATTATGTTATGCGACCAAATTCAGACGCCTTCCATCACGTGTATTTTGTATGTAAATAGTGAACTTCTCAAATAACAAGTTTTCACCTTTCGCCCGCACTTCATGTTGATTATTCATCAAATCAATCCAATTTACACTTCTTTGATTCGTGTTCGTGTGTAGTACTGCGCAATTTGTACGATCTTTACGGTCTAACCGTGTTTTTCTTCCCAAGTTACTTCAAGGCTTAATTACGACTCGCCAAGATGACGAAGTTATTACAACAGTTAAATTTTAGTAGTAGTATTAGTAGTAATTACAATAATTACTACGATGTCGTTGGTCTGGAACCCCCTGCTGTTGAAGAGAAGAACTACTAGTAAGTCATTTTAGTTTCTTTCATTTGCTATTTCTAGTTTAATTAAACTTAAATATGACACGATTACACATCGCAACAAGACTTCTGAATAATTAAACAAAGAACGGCACTTATTACGTATTAGTCGTATTACACTTTACAGTGTCCTTCTATTTCGATACGTCATCAATGTAATTGGCTGATTACCTTCGTGTCGCAATCAGTTTTGTCTAACCTTTTTTTTCACGTGGAGGTTATCATCATCGAGGTTTTATTACTTTTAGAGATGGAATGTGGCTTCAGTGAATGTTGCAACTTGGTAATGGCGTAATGTTTAATAAGTAGGTACTTTATTTGTCTCTTGCACGATGATTAGAAAACTTTCGATTATCAACCGTCTTATATCGGAACCTCAGACCAACAAAATTGTTAGTCTGAGATCGGAACAGGAACTGCTAAGTGCTCATGACAAAACCAAATATCGGCTAGTAATGTCATAAATAATTACCTACTTTTTCTTTTTAAACTGCATGATTCTAACAAGGTATGATCATTTTAAAGGAGATAATGATGCTTTTATCTGCTAAACCCAATGACGATTGATTCTATACCCTCACCAATACAAATAAGTTTTGTATTTTTAACAGGTAAACACGGTCATGTCAATACAATTGTAATCTCTTCAGCATTTATTTTTACATCAAGTTTTTTAACTCATACGTAGGTAGAAAGAATAAACAGTATTTCACATTGTCAATCCTTACATTAATTCTTCTTTTGCTTCATTTACATTTAATATAAGTAAAAGTCATCATATGACTGTCACTGCTACTATGATTAATAATGAATACCCTCAGCATTGTTTGTCTAATAATTATGAGGAGCTAGTGTCTAAATAATAATAGTCACTCGGGTTGGTCCGCAGTGCTTGCCTAGGTTGGTACGTGGATCCTCCTCCCTTGCCTTGCCTTCATGCCTTGGAAAGCAGCCATAGGTCCCGGATGTCAATTGTAGATCGTTGATAGTCGTTAAGTTGTCAGCTGCCCAAAATTCTGACAACCAGTCTTACCAAGGAGGCAGATAAACAGTTGCTCCATGTAACATACTGTGATACAGCTGCATCTGGTTAGACTGGAAGCTAACTGAAAAAGCTACGGGAAAAGCTAACTGGTTGGTGTTGGTTCTAAATGCTTTTTAATGTATCTCATGTTTATGGTCACAACTCAAAATGCTGTAAGAGTCATTGAGTGCGCTGCTGGAATTGCAATGTTTAGGCTCAGCACCTACAGTTGCAAATTCAACTACTGCTGTTTTTTGTATTCAACTGAGAAAGTTTAAGTGGGGAATCACCTCAACATTTAAAACTTGTCAAGCAATTTCCTACAATCGACCCGCTACTGGTAAGAGCTCTCGGTTTTAACAAATTATTTTATTAGATTTTCAACTTTGTTGCTAAAGCATTAGGTTCAAGGTTGATTAGAAAAATTTTATAGTTTTGTGTGGCTTGATGTGCTGGCATCTGTACTATCATCGGTTCATACAATATTTTTAGGTTATCAATTTACCTGAAAAACATCCTCTGTGTATATCAACCATGAACCCTTAGTAAATTGCCCTTTAAATAACATTAAAATAATACTGAAAATCATTGAATGTTTTCAAGGCGAGTGCTAAAATCTAGTCTGCAATTCCACAATGGTTAAAGAGGATTTTTTTCTCAATTTTATAATTAAAATCCACTGGGGCACTGGGGAGTCCAGGCTTATATCTCAGCAGTGGGAACATTATAGGCTTGCTCATGCTATGTCAGAGCTCCCTAGTTTTCATCATAAATGTCTCCTATAAATTGACCGTTCAACATGGAACTTTTGGTAATTGTTTAATAATTTGTTATCAGAGCTCCAATATCAGCTTGATATTGACACCATTTAGTTTCAATAGACAGTAATCATTTAAATGAGGTTCTCTATCAATAAAATAAGATTTGTTTTCAACGGGCTCTCATTTTTTTAACAGTCTAATGGAGATTGAACAGATTTCCTATAATATAGGAAAATAAAATATATAATATATCTAAAATAAGTGGTAAAAATAACTTGTTTCTCTCTTTAATTCCTAAATCAGCATACATTCATTAACAAAGGAAAAACATTTTTTTGGCCTTTTTGACAGCATTTTATCCTCTATATTCAAATGCACAAATTCAAATAAATTTTATCAACTAACCCGAACAGGATAAAGAAATGAAAACAGCAATAACAGTTGAAACCACCATTTTATATTAGGACTTACTGCCAAGCACCGGCCTTAGACGAATTTTCAACCCCTATGTCACCC
Source organism: Eugnorisma glareosa (assembly GCA_947578425.1). Taxonomy (NCBI): domain Eukaryota; kingdom Metazoa; phylum Arthropoda; class Insecta; order Lepidoptera; family Noctuidae; genus Eugnorisma; species Eugnorisma glareosa. The sequence continues at coordinate 4,108,579 of OX387985.1, read as the reverse complement.
GTTTAGAGGTTGAATTTCCTAAAATCCTTTCTTAGTAGATGCCGACGTCATAATAGCTATCTGAACAATTTCAGAATAATCCGTCCAGTGGTTTGAGCTATTTTGTTTACAGTAGTTTGCAGTATGTCAGGACAAACGATTTTATAGGTATTTAAATAGGAAGCCTGTTACATACGTAGTGGTCTATTGCACATCCATGCTTATTGAGTTGCATTGTTATCTGTCCGTCATGTCATGATAGAGTTATTAATCATCGTTAAATGCATTGTTATTTCTGATTGTTTCTACATACATGTATGAATTAGTCCTTTCATTCTTCTTGTCTCTTAACGAAAAGTATTTGGTGATGTCCTTCAATATAACTGGATCTGGCATTTTAAAAAGAAAATACAACATAGCATCACCCATGAAATCCGCGTAATAGACAGAAGTGTGCATGCACATACATGAGGTTATGTATGTATAGTAATTTACCCAACCTGGAAGTTGAACCCGGGACCTAATGCTCAGCAGTTGAGCTTGCGACTACCAGACAAAAAAGTTTGGTTGCCAGATAACTTAAAAATACATAATAAGACTACGTCCTTTAAAAAAAAATGTCTTCAAAACATGTAAGGTCTATTTAACCTCATAATATAAAAAAGAAACAATGCCTGCTACTGAAAGTAAACAGATCAATCAAGAATCTGTGTCAGTATACGCTCAGAAGAGTTCATTGCTCTTAAATAAGTATAATACACACTGGAGTGAGGTTTTATGAGGAACTACCTTTTTAAGAGATTATAAAATAATGATCTCACTGGACCATACTTCTGGAATTGAAAATATCCTTTAACCAACCTCAGGTCTTCCAGTATAAAAAATCTTATGTCTTAACACAAGTCATGGTTTATCCATATTATGATTTTCATCTAAATCTGTCAAACTATTCAGCGTGGCAACAATTATTTTCATGATATTAGAATGAATGGTTCAAAAATGTTCAGTAATATACGACATACAGGTGAAACTAGTGAATGGTTAATTTTTTCCATAAAAAACTAGAGTGTGTTCAATGGGGCTATCGCGTATAAATTCGCCGCTAGAGGCGCTAGTGTAGCGCGGGGCCACCGAAATGTCAGATGTCATAGATTTTTTGCGCGTTGCGTGCTGTTTTAACACGTAGTTTTACAAATATCCACGATTGTGGTCTAGATTGAGCCATTCCTGATTAATTATGACTTGAAGATTTTAAGTAGCAACTTATAATCTTAATTGTCAGTACATATAGTTAAAATTATTTTTAAATGTTTCGTGCTTGCTAATTTTAGGGAGACTATGTTGTGTGTGTTGACACTTTTTATGAAGTTATTGGTACTTTTAAAGTATAAAATAGAATTATTGACAGGACCTTAATCGACAGTAGCGCCATCTGATGAGCTCAAAAACGATAGCCCTCATTGTGTGGGGTGGGGGTGGGGGTATTGTGTATAGTTCAAAATGGCCGTGATAACTACTATAGTTGGCAATATGGTGAAATATTTTTATGATTTACTTTACTTCTGACATTGAAGTCACGTGTTTTGCAGTAAATATTTATACAATAATATGTTAATATATTAAAACCACATTTGATTATCAAGTATTTTAATTTTGTAGGTATAGTTCGTCACAAATGTACCTAATCCAAGTGACAAAATAAAAACGCTATTAGAAAATTTTAAACTTGTATTTATGTCCTTTTTTATTAATACTAGGCCAGCGGCCAGGTCATCTATACAATTATATAAAATTGATGACTGTTTGTAATTTCAAAATAACACCTTTGTACTGAATGCATATAAAAGTATAAAAAGTACTTATAACAAAAAAAAAAAAAATCTTTTTAATTTTGTTCTGTGTGTCTGTTTGTTCCGGCTAATCTCCGAAACGGCTGAACCGATTTTGACGGGACTTACTGGCACGTAGCTGATGTTATCGAAGTTCATAATACTTTTTTTATACAGATATAGTCATTAATCCATAAAATAAACTTCAAATCGCGGACCTGTATAGTAAGCACCTTTTATTTTTTTAGTTTACCTAGCGACAGCCGAAATTCGCCCTGAATTTAAAAGAAATCTGATTTAAGTAACTCATTATGGAGTTGACATTTTGCCTTATTTCGTGCATCACCGAATGGCGTGACATCTTATTATTTCAAGACACGCAATCTTGTTGCTAGAACAAAATAAAATGGCAATTTAGATTGCATGCCATGCTTACTTCCCCCCCTAAGGTTCACCCCCTATTACATGGTACTTAAACATAACAGGCGAATTGTGGGTGTACTATTAGGTACACCTCTGCCTAACACAACGGGGATTATTAGGCGTGATGTTATGTCATGTCAAACGGAATTAAATTATACTAAAACAATACGTAACTTCTTTGAATATATGGAAATCACTTGCGTTCTTACATTTTAATGAAAACAAAATGGCGCTGGAAGTGGCATTCCATTCTTTGATTATATAAATGTCTAAATAGAGCGACGCCCTACAATAAAAACAAAGAAAACGAGCCAATACTTTCAAACATGTGTGCGTGCGGCCGGTGTACAGAGACAATAGACGTACAGTGTAAACAATGTGCGTCTATGTCTCTGTGTGCGAACTTATAAGCCAACAGTTGGCTGATATTTTTTGACACGTTTGCGCACATTTGATGCTCTATCTAGTCATTATCTAGGTTATTTAATTTTACTTTATTACTTTTTGTCCACCAGTTCTTCTTACTTAATATTATAAATTCGAAATTTTGTGAGGATGGATGGGTAGATGTTTGTGACTCTCACGCAAAAACTACTGAACAGATATGGATAAAATTTAGCACACAAATAGTTTATAACCGGGATTAACACTAGGATACTTTTTATCCCGTGGGACAATTATCGAACTCCACGTGGGCGAAACCTAATAGATCATAATCACCATCATCAGCCCTACTCCACCCACTCTTGGGTACAACCACCCCTCACTTTTCTTTTGCCAAGTTCCACGTTGCTTTCAAGAAGGTACAGACCTATATAAAATAAAGGAATGCCACAAACAGCTACTAATTTAAATCGTTTGACGTAGTAGATTACTTTCCAAGGCCGTGTCGCAATAATTTATCAATCAATAGTGATTGTTTGAATGGAATAGTCCACGCTTTTAAGTGGCTGTGTGCTCGTTGTGGAAAATTTTGTTAGGGGGTGCTATTGAAATTCAATTGTTTTTTTTTATCTTCTGTCTCTTTCTTCGTAGAAGTATACTAATATTATAAACAGGAAAGATTTGTATATTTGTAACGAATAAACTCAATATCTACTGAACCGATTTAAAAAATCTTTCAATATTAGAATGCTACGTTATTCCTGAGTAACATAGGCACCGTGCGAAGCCGGGGCAGAACGCTAGTATGATATACATATGTAGGTATCTGCTAAAAAAAAGCAATTGAAAAAAAAAACGAAACTGACAAGTGGCCATTTTGAATTTTGCGCCAAACTTGGATACAAAATGGCATACAAATCTTAAAATAAAACCAGGTTAAAAAGCCACCATGAAACCCAGATTTCATGGTAGTTTTAATGGTTTCATGGTGAATTTAATGTCCATTGATATTTGAGTTGTAGCGACACTAAAGAGAACAGTTAGGAAACCAGCAAGAACGATGATGAATGATTTGAGTAGTGACATCTTTGACAGTCGTTACGGGCAGTCTTACCAAAGGATCGTATTACCCAGCAGTACTAACTGGGTTGTGGAGTCGCTCCATGTACAATACATGTATTCAGCTGCATCCGGTTAGACTGGAAGCCGAGGCTTGGCAGAGGATGATTTGAGGCCTGAGCACACACACAATTAGTTTAAAAAAGTTGTAGTTAGCTGACAGTTACCTCTTTTGAGGATTTTATTTACACATTCCAGTTGCATGTGGTATTATAAGTACCTACACTCATATAGTCATATAATTTACGTAACGTACAATTTATATGAAGTTATGTGAAATTCTTAGTATTTCTGCAACTACAATAATATCAATTTTCAATCTTGCTTTTATGCATGTATGTTTATTTATAGATTGTTTTTATTTGGTTGTGTTTAACTGCAATTCTAGCTTGGATAACAGATAAAACGGCTTGCTCATGATCATGATGTTATGGGTTTTGTCTTTGTCATAATGGCGCAAAATTAACACTACACAAAATGGCGGCGACTAGCGGCCATTTTGAAATACTTTAAAGCATTTCACTCTTACATTTTAGCTCATTTTTTTACAATATAATAAAATTAATAATCATCGGATGCTCTTTAAATGGGTTTCAAATAGCTTTTCCATAAAAAATATTCCTGATGGATACATTAGCGGTAGACCGCATGTTAGTGGGAACCAAACCTGTTTATGCCAGACTAGTATGAACTAAACAAAAACATTGAAGCCCTGAAGAAAGATTATAGTAATTTTGGTAGAAATGGTGGTACAGCACCAGATTGTGTAACGAAATAACAGTTCTCATTTTAGAGACAAAATTACATTGCTCAATTTCACGTTGGTCTTCCGAACATTTCTTATCTCTATTTCTATTTATACCCACAATGCAATAACAATCAACCTATTTACTGAACTAAATATATTTTCCGTGACTACAAAAACACTGTTTATTTATCTAACTAACTATTCAACTGTAATAATTTTTGGGACACTAGTGGCGTGGGTTTTTAAATAGGTTGGGAAATTGACATAACGCCAAATTATTAAGGAATTTATTTTTTTCAACAAGATGATAAGGTTCAAGATTGGAAGCAATGATGGTCCAGTTGTAACCGCCGCGACTTACAAGTTGAAGGTTCTGGTGGCCTACCATGACATCTTAAAGCAGGAGTAATTCCAGTGTGGGAAAGAGATGGCGCTAGACGACCTGTATAGCTATGTCTCTTCCCCACACTGGAATTACTTCTGATTTAATACGTCATAGTAATCCCCCTGTTCGCATGAAGACACACTGCTAAATGACTTGAGACCTTGATAATAACAAAAATCTATGTCACTTCACGCACAGAATAGTGTTCACGTTTATCCGAACGCGATTTGCCACTCCACGCGTATCCAAACGAGTTAAATATCAAATGCAATAGTATTTATTGATAGACCACTACTTGTTCTATCAATAATCAGAACTTTTTGTAGTTCTTTGTTAGGTTATCGATACTTACGAAAATACCGAACAATAAACACCCTGTTTGGACTGAAGTTTAGTGCGTTAAAACCATAATAGCGATTTGAGTAAAAAATAAAGATTTAAAAAAATATATATATATACCTCTATTTACAAAATTCGAAAAATCCCTAAAATTTGAAAACATGGTGGCGACGACGGGACATCAACCACATTTAGCTTTCGTGGAGGACTACGGGTCACTCATGATGATGTACATTAATATACTTGAGAGAAATATTTAAATTATACTTAAACATTTCTGTAAAGTATGCCCAAAATTCTGTGGCCCCAAACTGCGATTGGGAAACACTTATCGTGTATGAGAATGTCTAGAGGAGTACGAAACGTTATCAAAACTTTCCGTTACAATTGGTTACAATATTCTATTCGTATATCTAGAGATTTCCTTCGCTGCAATGTTCTAAAAGAGCTTTCAAATAAATTGGATAAGCGTGTAAACCCTTCATGAACAAAACCTTTCTCTTTTATTAAAACCCCGCTATTTTTGTACTTATTATCTTAATTCTTTGACCTAAAAGGAACTTCTGTGACCTTAAATAATTCAACCACAGATTTTATCGTTACCGCCAACTGAAATGACAGCTGTCAAAATTCTCTTGGGAGGCCGATATGAAAATGTCACAACAGACACAGGTAGCGTCCCATTCAGCCTTTTCAGTGCGGTCGTATTGTTCTAGATATTTATAGAACTGAAAGGACTGTTGGTTGTATTGTGAGGTAAAATCGGTGAGCGTTTTATGTCACAAAAATAAAAAGGTGTTTTTGTTTGATATCACTAGTGCTTTTTTAATTCAGCCGCAGTTATTGTGGTTTCAGTTTATTGCCAGAGACCTTGATTTGTTAAGCTACCAACATTATATTCACATTCTTGTATTTTGGGACGCAATTTTGTTTTGAAAGGATTGGTATAACTGGCTCTCGTTTGGATGACAGATGGCCCCAAAGTCAGTCAACCAGTCTTCAAGGAGTAACATATTACACAGATACTGGGTTGTGGTGGTAGGAGGCAGTTGTTCCATGGAAAGTACTTCTATTCAGTTGAATCCTGTTGTACTGAAGGCCGTTCCCAATTTAGTTGGGGAAAGGCTAAGCAGATGATGTATAGGAGACATCAACATTCAGGGGGCTTATAAACACTACACGCAGTGACTATTAATACTTAATAACTATTAAGCTATCGGACAGTGTCTGATAAGCTCAATAACAGTTTGATAATGAGTGACCAATCATCACTTAATGAATCACTCAGGAAATCATAACATAACATTTCAAGACCTTGAACTGCACTTTCCCCATATCATCGCTACTGAAATACTACCTATATAAGATGCTCTGTGAATACTACTGAGTGATGACATGACATGACGTACGAAAACGCGTTTAATGCGCATGTAAAGCGCTGTCTATGGAAAATTTTGAGTGACGTTGTTTTTTTTTAATGTCAAGGCGAGGCTCAGATGTTATAGACTAAAGAAAATACGATAAAACTTGTTGATGATAAAAATAATCTTGGTTTTATTGCCGGTGAGTGAAAAACTGTAAAGTACTGCATAGTCAAGGCTAGGTTGGTTACACGTCTTTGAGAAATAAATACTTAGGCTTCTGGGTCAGTTAACGGTATTTTGATTACCACTGATACAATATGACTTCTGTAATGTGGAGAAATGCGTGCATTAGAAATTCAAATGCATTACGAAGAAAATTACTAGAAAATATTTTTTATTTATTTCGCTTGGAAATCGACCTTGCGATCTACCATACTGTGAGAAAATTTCGCAGATAAGTAGAAATCTCGTGTTGACTATTACAAAATGTAACAAGGGATCAGTTCTTGGAATACTGAACACGCGGTTATGAATGTAAACAAATCATAGGTAATTATATATTTATCAATGTCAATGTAAAAAGTACAACACAAATAAAGAAATACCATCAAAACTTTTGTAGTTGGACCGTACCCAAAGGCAGAACGACGAGACAACCACGCCCGGCCGGCCGGGTTGTTAAAAATAAAATGTAAACAATTTGCGCGCCAATGCGGTCGTGACAGCGCGGTTTGTTTTCGTTTTCTTACTTTTATTTTTGTATTTGCTATGATTTTCCTTATAGTATTTGTAGAAAAAAAAAAACATTTACGAACAATTTTAAAGACAACTTTCAATATGGCCCATAGCTTTATTGTTGTAACAGCATTTACTTGATCATAGAGAAACAAAACCGTATCCTTATCCTATTATGATTCTGCTAACCCCCTGCTCTTCCGAAGACTTGTGAAAAAGGTAAAAATAAACACTTCAACATACTCCCTACTGCTGATCTTCTTCGAACCGGCGCACACTGGTCCCAAATTAAAAAAAAGTGGACATTGATAGTAGACCGCTGATATTTTTTTTTATTGTTGATATAATGATAACAGATAAGGCAAAAAAATATTATTGTCCTACTTCAAATACTTTTCTCTATAAAAAATATTTCTTTTTTTTTTGTATGGGAGTGATTACATTTTACTCAATTTCTCAAAAACCTTAAGCGATGTCGAGATGGCATTCACATATGTTAGAAAACTAATAATTCTGAGTATTTGGCTCGAAGAAACTTATTGCTTATCTCTGCGTACTTTCGAGATAATAGTGACAGAAAATAACAATTTTTTTTAATGTTAATTGTTCGCTTTTTTTTAATCATAGCCTTACTCATATCGCAATAGGTCCGCTGGCCAGCAAAATGGAGCTTCGACGCGAGTTTGCCGGGATAACAAGATGGCCGCCTCTCATGACGTAACGTAATACGGTCACGAATCGCGCGCGTACACCTCACTCAGTGTACAACTAAATGTGGTTGCGATAAGACGTGTCCTTATTTTTTCTGTGCGCTTGAAGAAATGCTTGTTGTTTGTTTGTTTTGTTATTGTTGTATTTTGAATCTTTGGATTTTAAAATCAAATAATTTTTGTTTGTCTTTCTTTCGTCGAATTTGTTTTCGTATTTTTTTTTGTTAAAATCAAAGTCACTTTGTCTTTGATATCTTTGATTCTAATTTGTTTTCAATTTTCCTTAAAATTATAATATGTCCGCATTTGTCACCAACTTAGACTTATACGTTGTTCTTAAATCAGGAGGTGGTTTTAAAAATGTCGAATTTTTATTTAATGCCCTTATTGAACGTATTGGTGTTGAATTGTCTTCCGAAGATTTGAGTAATATTTAATTATTTTGTCGTAATTTTTCAAGTAATATCTCAAAAAGATGGTCTGCTTCCAGTAGAGCTCAAAAGACCTTTCTTAACAAAAATTCAGACTGGTTACAATCCCAAATGGTTTGGCCAAAATGTCAAAATATCGATTTAAGCAGCATTTTTAAAGTTGCCGAGGAAGTAATTCCAAATTTCGAAACGCAAGTGGATACTCATCAATTAAGTTATGGTACAAGTAAAAAACCATTTGTTGATATATCTGATAAACAGAAGAAAAGGCGTTCTCTAACACTTCTAGATCACACAGAGGAGGAATTAGTTTATGCTTTATGTGCCAAATTAAAAGAGTCTAAAAAAAACAAAATTAGCAGCTATATTAAACGAACTCAGCCAAAACAAGGAAAAATGTGAGATGGTACATGATGTACTATTCGCTAAAAAGACTGACAAACCGTGTTCAATACAAAACATAAAATAATAAGTAGTATTTTAAGCTATTGTAATAGTAACACTAGAATTAGTTTTTTTTATGTTGACCACTCCGGTGGCCATATTTTTCTCTCTCACTTTTTTCAACTGTGCTATGAACAGTCACATTGTTTTCAATAAAAACTTAAAAATAAATTACTTAAAATTCATTAGCCTTTTACTAAACAGGCTAATTGTGGTCCTTCGAGTGTATTTTACAAGTAAAAGTGCTTTCTCCGGTGAGCGGGCATCGTAAATTGTGTTTCGACGACTTGCAATATCGAGTCGTTGGAGTGCCGGTCGCCGCGGGCGGAGGCACAAGGAAGATTTTCTCGCAGATTCGCATTGTTGCGAGTCGCGGGGGACCTATATTTCGACGCTATATCGTCGATTCTTCGATTCATCGATTCATCAATACAAAGTAAAAGAAGGCGGTATTACGAAAATTTTATGACCAAAGACAAGACATCGGAAGATATAGAAAATTGTGACGTCAAGAGCCTGTAGAACGAACAAGTCAAGATCCGAGATTGTCCATTCATTCAGCGTTGAGTTTGTTCGGTTGGTCATCTGGTCGGATGCGCTGGAGCAACTTCACACTCGTTCACTCACAATTCGGAACGTCAAACGTCAAGTCAGGTCAAGCAAGTGTCACTGTCAGCTGTCTTCAAATTTGTAAACAACATTAAATGGGAATCAAAACAAAGTTTTCGCAACATTTTTCGGCGAAGTTACCTGCTAAATATAAGAAGTTTGGTGCTCAATAAGTGCGGAATTAGTTTAGTGCGGTCTAAATCTATAATAATCAGTGCGGCAATGCGTAATATTGGTGCGGCCAAGAAGTGAATCTTAAGTTCGTTGTGTTACGTTCGTTTACCATGGCGGAGGTTGAACTTAGGCGGTTACGCGCTCAGCGAGGACAATGTAAGTCAACAATAACGCGTATTGAGAACTTTATAAATGATCCTATCAATGTCGCATCATCCACCATAGACACTTTAGAAGCGCGCAAGGAGAAACTAATTAGCACGCTTAAGAACTATGAGAGTGTACACTTAGACATATTGAACCTAGATGATAAGGATACAGAATATGTAGGTGAAATTGAAGACAAATATTTCTCTGTGTTAGGAAAAATCAATGTAGCATTAAGACAGTTGAAAACCAAAGTAGACTCTGAAAGGCATTCCATATCTACTTGCAAATTACCAAATATAGAAATTTCAACATTTGATGGTAAAGATTTTGCTCAGTTTAAGCCTTTCATGGACTTGTTTAATGCTGTCATTGATAGAAACAATTCATTGTCAAACGTACAGAAGTTGTTTTACCTACGTAAATATTTAACCGCTGATGCATTGACTGTTATTATTAACTTGCCACTTGTCAACGAATCTTACCCTGAAGCAATAAAATTATTAGAGAAACGATTTGACAATGAAATGCGAATTATTTCAAACCATATAGGTGTTCTCTTGGACATTCCCCAAATGCAAAAGGGTACTGCGGCAAGTATCAGATCATTTATATCTGAAGTGCGTCAACAGCTTTATGCTTTGATAAATCTGAAGCAACCTGTTGAGAACTGGGATATGCTGTTGATATCTATATTATCACGGAAGCTCGATAGCTATACTAACCGGGCGTACCATCTTGACAGGTTGTCTCCGGACAATTTACCTACTATGGAAGAATTTATGTCATTTTTAGAAAAAAGAGCTATAGCATTGGAGGACAGCTCTCCTCAAAAGATTACCTGCCATGAAGGTAAGTCAAAATTAAATCACAACAATAACAAGGTTTCCAATATCGTAACCAAAACAAATTCAAAGCGATCTTGCTTATTCTGCAGCAATGATCACCCCATCTATACATGCCCTAAATTCAAATTGGCTCCAGCCTCACAGCGTATAAAGTTTGCTGCTGATAATAAGTTGTGCACTACATGTCTGAGAAATCACTCTGACAAATGTAGATATTCATTCAAATGTCAGGTCTGTAAAAATAGTCACAATACTCTTTTGCATGAGGACAAGCCTAGGGAAGATGAGGTCATTGCATTACATTCCAATCTATCAACAAATGAAACGAACATATTATTGCCTACTATGAAGGTGAAACTCATTAACAAAGCTGGTCAAGAAATTGAAGTTAAGGCTCTACTTGATTGTGGTAGCCAAGTATGTATTGTAAAGCGTACACTTGTAAACCAATTGGACTTGACCCCTATGGCTCAAGATTCAAACATTATTGGTTTGGGCAATACTCCAAACAAGGTAAATGAATGCGCTTATGTATTGTTACAATCCACTCTATACAATGTAAAATGTTCAATCAAATGTCATATTGTAGATACTATTACTACAAACTTACCTCAAAATTATTTTGATATTAAGAAATGCAATATTCCAGCTAATGTGCAGCTTGCTGATAATGATTTCAACAAACCGTCAGAAATTGCCCTATTATTAGGGGTAGATTTTTATTCTAAAGTCATAATTGATGGTGTAATAAAATTAGACAATGGTGTTGTACTACAAAACACATTATTTGGTCATGTAGTTACTGGTACAATTAAAAATGAATGTAAAATTAATTTGTCTAGTGTAAACTTGGTCTCAAACTTTGTAGTGCAGGAAAAGGCAGATGATAGCTTGGAAAACATCATGAAAAATTTCTGGCTCTCTGAAAAGATTACTGAAGAGGTAGTTGATCAAAATGTAGAGTTTGAAATGGCTGAAAAAATTTTCAAAGATTCTGTTAAGTTAGAAAAGAACAAGTTTTCAGTCGACATTCCATTAAAATGCCCTTTAGAACAGTTAAATATTGGTGATTCTTTTTCACATGCATTGCAAAGATTTCACACACTTGAGAGAAAGTTTGAGACCAATATAGACTATTTTCAAAAATATAAATTTTTTGTTGATGAGTATGTAGAGTTGGGTCATGCCAGGGAAGTTGACATAAGTCAGTATGATGTCCTGAATGATCCAGTGTATTTTCTTGCACACCATGCAGTACAAAACGAAAGTAGCAAGACAACCAAATTGCGTGTCGTTTTTGGAGGGAACATGAAGTCTAAAAATGGTCTCTCAGTGAATGATGTTATGTTAAATGGACCTATAGTTCAAAATGAATTATTTAACATACTGATACTCTTTCGCACCTACCGCTACACTATAATGTGTGATGTAGAGAAGATGTTCAGAATTATCTCTATAAATGAAAAATTTAGACCGTTGCAAAACATTCTTTGGAGAGATCATCCATCCAAACCCATTACTTGCTTACAGTTGCAAACAATAACTTATGGTTTAAAAGCCTCTACTTTTTTGAGCACAAGATGTCTCATAGAGTTAGCCCATCTCTATCATGATAGGTACCCAATAGCGGCAGAAGCTCTACGGTTAAGCACGTACATCGATGACGTCATAACCGGAGCTGATAATGTAGAGCAACTATTGGAGCTCAAGACTCAACTTATAGAGCTAATGAAGTTAGGCAGTTTTAAGTTACATAAATGGTGTTCCAACTCTCCAGAATCAATCAAAGACCTTCCTGATAATGTAAAATATTTCGAACAAATTGATCTCAATAAGGATAATATAATAAAAACATTGGGTTTGAAATACAATATAAATACAGACACTTTGATGTTTTCCTGCCCAATGGCAGATGACTATAATCTGCTTAAAACAAAAAGAGAAATTCTAAGTTTCATTGGGAAAATATTTGACCCTCTTGGTCTTATAGGACCCATAGTAGTACAAGCTAAATTGTTAATGCAAGAGATCTGGAAGTCCAAAGTGGACTGGGACTCTACTTTACCTGGTAATATACTGAAATCTTGGAAAGAGTTCTTAATAAATTTGAATGACATGGGTACTATTCAGATACCTAGAGCAGTTAATAAAACTGCTGTAGAAGATGTAGAGTCAGTGGAACTTGTTGGATACTCAGATGCTTCATTAAATTCAACTGGTTGTTGCCTTTACCTTAGAGTTTTGTCCAATGATGGCCAAGTTAATGTGAGCTTATTGTGCTCTAAGTCCCGTGTCGCACCTCTCAATAAAAAACTTACCATTCCAAATCTAGAGCTCAATGGCGCTCTGCTTCTTGCAGAACTTGCTTCTAGAGTTCATAAAATTTTACAAATTAGATATCCAAATTTAAAGGTGTTTTTACACACCGACTCCCAGGTGGTTCTAGCCTGGATAAATTCCCACAATTCGAAAGGTGTCTATGTCTCCAATAGAGTCAACAAAATTAAGATCCTAACTAAAGATTATATGTGGTCTCATGTCAAAGGGGTCAATAACCCTGCTGATGTACTATCAAGAGGCACTGCTCCACACAAATTAAAGGACAACCAGCTATGGTGGTTTGGTCCATCCTCATTGTTAGACAAACATGTTCAGCAAAATGTTGCTACCTCCATTCAAAATAATGAACAGCATGATGCTGTCTCAATTTCAGAAATTGAAGATTCCCCCACACTTAACCATCTTATTGTGTGTAATCTGCAACAAAAAACTGCTCAAGTGTCAGATGATATTTTTGAAAAATACTCTGACTTTAATAAACTTCAAAGAGTCATTGCTCTACTCTTACGATTCAAACATAACATTTTAAATACGAATGATAAATTATTTGGTTCACTAATGCCAAAAGAGCTACAGTCTTCTAACTTAGTCATTATAAGACATGTTCAGCATAAAGCATTTTCAAGTGAAATTCAATTGCTAAAGAAAGGAAGTCAAATCAAAAATCACATTGCTAGTTTGCACCCCTTCTTAGACTGCAATACCGTTCTAAGAGTAGGTGGTCGCCTCCAAAATGCAACCAACTTGTCATATGACAAAAAGCACCCGATTATTCTTCCAAAGTCTAACCACATTACCAATCTAATAATTATAAAGGAACATTTAAGACTACTGCATGCTGGTGCAAAGCTAGTATTAAGTTCTCTCTCTCAAAGGTTTTGGCTATTAAATGGTATCAGAGAAGTGAAAAAAGTTGTCCACAAGTGCGTCAAATGCTTCCGCCTTAAAGCAGTAGCTGCAAAGCAATTAATGGGTTCTCTACCTACACATAGAATATCTACAGGTAGAGCCTTTGAAATAACAGGCGTAGATTTTTGCGGTCCATTTGACATTAAAGTAGCACGGATTAGGAAACCAATAACAAAAAAGAGTTATGTCGCATTATTTGTTTGTTTTGCTACAAAAGCAATCCACATTGAACTGGTGAGTGACATGACTACTGCAGCTTTCCTGGCATGCCTTCAGCGCTTCATAGCTAGGAGAGGATTGCCATCCTTAATTTACTGTGACAATGCAAAAACATTTAAAGGAGCTGAAAATAAATTAAAAGAATTGTTTGAATTACACTCATCCAAATGTCATGTAAACAATGTAGAGAATTTTTGCTCCACAAAACTTATTAGGTTCAAGTACATACCTAGTTACTCTCCCGAATTTGGCGGGCTCTGGGAAGCTGGAGTGAAAAGTGCCAAACATCACATCCGAAGAGTAATTGGTAATGTATCTTTGACATTCGAAGAATTCAATACTGTACTCACGCAAATAGAGTCAATTTTAAATTCAAGGCCACTTCTACCCCTGAGTAGCGATGTTTCAGATTTAAATTACCTGACCCCAGGCCATTTCCTGGTAGGAACTGCACTTACAAGCTACCCAGAGTTGGATGTGACCAAGAAAAATATTAATAGAATGAAATTTTGGGAACTATGTACGAAACTAAAACAAGATTTTTGGAATCTCTGGTCCAGAGATTATTTAACTTCCCTACAAAATAGACCCAAATGGAAGTATAGTAGTGATAATTTAAAAGAGGGAGACTTGGTTATTGTCAAACAAAAGGACATCTCTCCTCTAAATTGGCCCATGGGGCGCATTGTTAAAACCATTCCTGGACCAGATGGTAGAGTCAGGGTAGCAGAAGTGAGAATGGGGCCTAAAAACAATGTTTACTTACGGTCCTATACCAAATTATGTCCTTTGCCCATGAAAGATAATTTAGACTAAGTTAATTTAAAGATATAAAAAGTAAGTTAGTTTTTAATTAAGAATAGATTTTATAAAAATGTGTCACACCCTCTGTGTTTTAGTAACTTAAATATTTATGTTTCTAACCGTTTTATATATCTTTTCTCAAACAACTATTTATGTAAAATAATTTATAACTTAAACTTAGCAAACCCAGTTACCTATGGTTGGTGCACTTTGCCCGCCCCAACTTATGTTCAATACAAAACATAAAATAATAAGTAGTATTTTAAGCTATTGTAATAGTAACACTAGAATTAGTTTTTTTTATGTTGACCACTCCGGTGGCCATATTTTTCTCTCTCACTTTTTTCAACTGTGCTATGAACAGTCACATTGTTTTCAATAAAAACTTAAAAATAAATTACTTAAAATTCATTAGCCTTTTACTAAACAAACCGTGTTTACCAGATGATAAAACGTTAGCGCTTTACACCTCAACAAATTTGTCAAAATGGCAATATCGAAATTTAAGAACTATTCTTGCTTCAGAGAAAATGTATGGTCTTCCATCCTATCAAAAGCTCCTGGAAGCTAAAAATCTTGTTATCCTCCAGAGTCAGACATAACTGTAACTGAATCTGATGCTAAGATAAGACTTCAATCGCTTCTAGATTTGACAACTAATAGGATATTAAAAACAATTCAGCACAACTCTGCCGACAAAAAATCGCTAAAACTAATATGCAAATGGGGTTTTGACGGGTCATCTTCTCAAAGTAATTATAAACAAAAGTCACACTCCGACACTAAAATTGACGATTCTTCAGTTTTCATGATTAGTTTGGTTCCGCTTCGTTTGGAAGAAGAGAGTGGTACTATCTTGTGGCAAAATCCTGCTCCCTCTTCAACAAACTATTGTCGTCCAATTGGCTTTATATTTGCAAAAGAAACAAATTAATTGATAAAGAAGGAAAGTGCATCCTTAGAGGAAGAAATTCGTAATCTTGTTCCCACAATTGTAGATAATTTTGATATTAAACATGATTTGTACATGACTATGATTGATGGGAAAATTTCTACTGTGATTTCCAATACTTCTTCTGCAGCTGTTTGTAATATTTGCAATACCCCACCTAGCAAAATGAATGACTTGGACTTTGTATCCAAAAGACTCATCAGAGAAGATATGTATAAATATGGTCTGTCTTCGCTTCAATTATGTGGATAAGATGTATGGAATGTATTTTACACATTTCGTACAACTTAGACTTCAAAAAGTGGGCTGCACGAAAAGAAGATAAATTGTTAAAAGAAATTAAAAAGAATTTGACACAAGAAGAATTCCGGGAAAGAACTGGTTTGTTAATTGACATAGTAAAACAGGGATTTGGTACAACCAATGACGGTAACACGGCAAGAAGGTTTTTTGAAAATTATGAAGTATCTGCTGAAATAACGGGTATCCACCCTGATTTAATCAAGAGATTTGCAGTCATTTTACAAACAATTTCATCTGGTCAACTTATTAATACCAACTTGTTTAGGGAATATTGTAAAGAAACAGCAATGCTATATGTAAACTTATATCCATGGTATTACATGCCTTCAAGTGTCCATAAATTGTTGATACACGGTGCTGATATTTGTGAAAATTTCTCCTTTATTCCGATAGGCATGCTTTTCGAAGAAGCTTCCGAAGCGAGGAATAAAGATTTCCGGAATGTTAGAATGGCACATACAAGAAAAATCGGTACAGTTCAGACTAATTTAGACATTATCCACAGCTTTCTAATTAGCTCAGATCCTTACATCAGCCATATCAAACCAAAGTTTGCTCGTTTACATAAACAGTTGTTTCCAGAGGCTAGTGCTTTGATCTTGAACAATGAATTGCTTTCGTTGGAAAACGAGGAAATAGAGATTTCTCAAGAGAATATAGACCCAAATATTAATCTTTCACCATAATATTTTTTCAGAATCGTTTGTGAACATATTCAACTTTATGTTTGCAGCTTTATTTGTCTTTATTTTGATTGTTTTTTAGAACTGATGAAAGTACTCCTTCAGAAAGGTCATAGCTTTTCAGTCATTAGTGAGCCCCCATAACCTCTTTTACAGAGAAGTCTCTTTTTACTTATTTGACATTACGCATACATTATAATTATGTGCTAAAGTAAGGCTATGATTAAAAAAAAGCAAAAAATTAACATTAAAAAAAAATGTTATTTTCTGTCACTATTATCTCGAAAGTACGCAGAGATAAGCAATAAGTTTCTTCGAGCCAAATACTCAGAATTATTAGTTTTCTAACATATGTGATTGCCATCTCGACATCGCTTAAAGTTTTTGAGAAATTGAGTAAAATGTAATCGCTCCCATACAAAAAAAAAAGAAATATTTTTTTTACAGAAAAGTATTTGAAGTAGGACAATAATATTTTTTTGCCTTATCTGTTATCATTGTATCAACAATAAAAAAAAATATCAGCGGTCTACTATCAATGTCCACTTTTTTTTAATTTGGGACCAGTGTGCGGCGGCACAACAGGATTTCAAATTTGGCTGGCACAAAACTTCGCAACGTCCACGGCATCGTCAGAGATCTTGACTGCTTGGGTCTGGGCTCAGGTAGGAACTAGAACATAGTTAGCGAAACCTCCACATCCACACCATGTTGTCGTTCCGTCGAGGTAGTCCCACTTTACAAAGTTGGAGGTAGATCTTCCCGCTTGGGTTCGGAGGCGGTTCCACGGGCTTCCAAGAGCTCCAAGTGAACCACAGAAAGTTAAACCCTGCACGAAGTTTGGAGATAGTGAGTGATAGGGGTGCATATCAATATTTAAGAAGACTTCAAAGTTCAAACGCTCGTAGTTACTAAGCCAAAAACAATGGAACCGTGGCCATTTTTCGTGGGACTAAAATAAGGAAATACTCCCCAATTAGAGGGTGACGTCAGGGGACTAAAGGGCGCCTAATGGATTACGTCAAAGGGAAAACAATTACTTTCTCTGGAGAATTAGCCACTGTGATCATGTCATCCTGTTAATACTACTTACCTAATTGAGATTGCCGTACCATGGGACTGTGCGAGTGATGAAAGAGAGAGTGCACCTTTGTTTGCGCGCCCACTTAAGTCTCCGCGGATATGCACACCATGACGGAAAAAGATGAGGTATAGGCACTTGAGAACGAGAAGAACAGTGAAAACACTCATAAACAATGTAGATCAGATACATGTAGGTCTGATAATAGTGTATAATTTTTCTATACCGTTGTTTAAGTATATCCTTCCTTCGATATGGTGCCAATACTGCCAATAATCTCCGTATAAAATGGGTGTCTGACACGGATGGACGTGGCAAAATTGTAAGGGTCTTTTTTCCATTTGACTGCTTACTCATTAAAAATGCCAAAAACATTTTTCAGTTTTCTCAATCAGAGAAAACAAGTAAAAATCTTCTATGTATTTCTGTTGCCAATCGCCATAATAACATGAAATTCGTTTAAAGAGTTATGGCAACGTTTCAAACCATTGACGTAGTGTTTTGACGGTAGTTCTATTAAAAGACTAATCTTGTTGGGTAGAGAAAGTACCTACTATTGTATTTCAACACTTGGAAATATTACAGCGCAATATGTAAGCGAAACTTTCCGCGATTGTTTTAGAGTAACCTTTGAGTACCGTATTTGACGTTCAGGAACGGAGGATAAAAGACTACTCCTATTCGTCTTGCGGGTGTTAAGCGCTGGCCACATCACGCCAACTCATCTCGTCGGGCATCGTTTCACCTCTTTTTATACTTTAGTTCACACCTAGAACTACCGAGCTAAGCTACATCAGCGATACAAACGATGCGAACGAAATATCCGACGATGCCAGCGATGCTATACGTTCTCGTCGGCCGCGTCGCCAGGTGCGAGATGGAATGCTCCCCTCGCTCGCCCGCCCGGCCTTCGCTCGCCCGTCCGTCCGTAGTTTGCGGTGTGAAACCACGTAGTATATGTAGCTCGCGTATCTTCGCGTAGTTTATATAGTTTCCATCGCCTCGCTTCGCTCGCCAGCTCGCTCGCTCGCTAGCTAGCTGGCGGTGTGGCCTGCACTTTATAATGAATGCGGTAAATCAACGAGTAAGGTCGAAAGAACTAAGAGATACTGCAAAAATATTTCTTTTAAACCAGAGCGGCGTAGACCGCTGCTGGGTAAAGGTCTTGATTGTGTTAGTTACAAGAAAACAGTATCTGTTTTTGAATTACGGATTCAAATGGCGTCTATGGAAAGCTTATAGGGTCATTGTTACATTAGTTCATCATTATTTACTTTGCTGGACGTAGGCCTCCACTGCCATCTCCACAACAATCGGTCCGGTGCTTTTCGTGTTCACTGGATTCCCGGCGACAGAAACAATTTATGTGTTTGGTGTTTTGATAAGGGATCTCTTCTTCATCCTTCCGTTTCCTCGGACCATTGCCAGCTCCTATTGGCCAGGAAGAAGTGATGGTGAATCACACACCCACCGTTCCTTAACTGTTAGCATGGAGGAATGCCAAATGTATGTTGTTTGACCTCCACATTCCTAGGGAACCTAGTTTTCCGATGTTTGTATTCTTAGTCATTGCCTTGAGGTATCCTTTGGTCTTTTTGGTGTGGTCTACTGAAATCGGAAAAGATATTGGTTCAAAGTATGGGCTTTCCTTTGTTTGCCAGTGGTTTGACGAGAAATCATCCCTTTAAGTTAATGAGTGTGCCTTAGAGTTTTCAAAAACATAAGTTTCAGCTTCATCAATTCGGGAACTGGTCCTTCCCTACTGAGCACTACTTTCAACCAAACTGTATTATAACGTTTGATTACACTCTAGACGACCGGAAATCTCAAGTCTTTTAACATTTTCTGACATGTCCTACTGTGACGAAAATTGCAGCATTTGAAAAATCTGCAGAAAAATACATAATCGTGTAACGCCAAACAAATCTTTATGCTTCCCTTAATAAATAAATTATTTGTGGATCGAGGCCAAGACTAGATTCCTTATATCATAAATTTACAAAAGATCAGTTTGGCAAGAGCTCTCTTTTAAAATTTTCTCTAGTAAATGCTAGAATTGCTAAAAAGATAATATTTTGTCCTCATTTCTGACTGCTTTTATTCGAAGATGTGATTCCGGACAAATATTATTTTGATAACCTGCTTGTTCTGGTTTCTATGTTTATGTTACAATTACACTGTTTCGGTGACTTCAGTGGGTAGGTAGACAATTTGGAGAGTCAAGGTAGTTTGACAACGTTTTTAGAAATGCTTCATGGACTGAGTGAAGAATTATATGGATAAAAAGGAGGTGACTGCATAGATGACAAACAATCAAGTATAGAAGAAGAATATATGCTGCGCTGTCCCCAAGAAGATGTGGATGAAATGAAGGAAGTTTAACAGCACCTCAAATTAAACTGTTTCGGACATTTTGCAACCCAAACAAGTCCAAGCATAATTCTCAATGCTTAGACTCACATGTCTGAGAGAGCGAGTAGGCCATAATCTACCACGCGGTCACAGTGCGGGTTGATTGGGAGACCTAGGTACTCCTATCGTTTTTGAAAACATTGTTTCAGTTAGAAAAGAACTTGCAGACTTGCTAGAATCCAACAGTGATAATATAAAATCGAAGCACCATGATGTATCAGTAGGTTTTCAATCGCTTTTTTACTAGTGAAATAATGTTTAAAATAAAATATCCAATCGTAGAGAAAAAGACATGACATTTGTGCTCGCAAGCGATTTTACAAATGGCGATGGTTTCAAACGAAGGACGCATGCTGTATGACATGCTTTCAACGTTCTTCATCTATAAAGTTTTCCTAAGCAGTATCCGAGTGTCTAAACAAGTCACAATCGTTTTCAAAGCGTTACGAATTTCTAAATCGATTTTCAACAGGATTGATATAAACTTTTCGGAAGCCTATGTCAATCCATGCCATTTTTACCTTGCAGCGACACTACAAAGCGGGCCTGTGGACGGTGAGCTATGGGCTAGCTCGCCGTCCGTCCGTCTTATGACGACAGGCCGTGTCGACGGCGCGCGAGTGTTCCACGCGCGCCTCAAAGAGAGTCAGCAAACAGGAAGGGGTCCGAAAGGACCGATGCCTGCCAGGGTTGCGGGGCTGTTCGAAAGAGATACCGCGGCCCTGGAACACAAAGGGCAAAGGAAGGAACATGGATGGGTTTTAGTCAGTAAAAGACTGACACTCCCTCCTGCTCAGCCCAGAGGGAGGGGTTATTTGATGATATACCACACAAAAAAAAAAAAAAGCGACACTACAAAAAGTACTACAGCGCCATCTATTTCACAAATGAAGAACCAACATCGAAATTCTAAATCGTGCTATTAAATCTATCTGCGACCACAACTGTCACAACACCCGGTCGGAGGATCTTTCTTTTTCTATGGAGTGTTGAGGAACTTTCATACTCTATTCTTCATATCCCTATGCTGGTGACCATCATCGATTTCGCCCCTGAGCGAGCATACTTATATTTCCTTCTATGCCTATAACCTAATGTATTTGGGGTCGGCGCATGTCTTCTTCCTTAATAGACATCACAGCAGTCAACTCCTTTCTAGCCATGTCATCTTTAATACATTCCATGAAACGTTTCTTTGGTATTCTTCTATTTTAGTTTCATCTTTTATTTAATTCTTAAGTGTCGTGCTGTGTAAATATGAAAGTGAGCGTCAGAGAGGAAGAATCACACCCCATTATTGATCTGTTTTTAGATTCACAACACTAATTCTATTTTTGAAAATTGGCAAGTCTCCTGTTTTGGCCGCCGCGCCGACTGTTTACTGTTTTCAGTTGCTTCTTGACTTTCGTACCGAACGCACATCTCCACAGCCATAAAAATTAATTATATTTTCGTAAACAAACATAATATGCTGTATACGGTATACAGCATAAAGATATTTTTCAGAAAAGTGCCTGAAAAAAATCGCATTACAATACCTTAATTCTTTTTGTTGTTATTTTTTTATTGTTTATTTATTGAAACATTCCATGTTTTTGTGATATACTTGTTGTTTATATTTTTCTACGAGGTTTATTCCGTTGTTGGACATAGAAGATTTATTTACTTTTGAAAAATGGTGAAGCTGTACCGGTGAGTACATTCTATTCTATGTGTATGTCTTAGTCTATCGTATGCGATAATAATCACTACATAGTATAAAACAAAGTCGCTTCCCGCTGTCTGTCCCTATGTATGCATATATCTTTAAAACTACGCCACGGATTTTGTGCGGTTTTTTTTAATAGATAGGTTGATTCAAGAGGAAGGTTTATATGTATAACATTGCACCCGTGCGAAGCCGGGGCGGGCGGCTAGTAAAAAAAAAATTACGCCTAAAATCAATCGTAGGCTCTAATACTTTCCCATGTAAAGAAAAGTATTGCTATTTCTCACTACCAGGCATAAATAGAAAGAGACGGAAATACTTTCTTACTATAAAATTAATTCACGTGTCCTAACATCAACATAGGTATTCGTCTTTAACCGACTTTAAAAAAGGAGGAGGTTCTCAATTCTGTTGTTTTCTTTTTTCATGTTAGTTACCTCATAACCCCGTTATTTATGATCTTATTTGAATTATTTATACAAGTACTTTCCGATTGGTCCCATAGAAATTTCATCAAAATCGGTTTAGTAGTATTGATTCATGACAAGAATTTGGGTGGTATATTACAACTAAAAAGGGAAAAAAACTATTTGCAAAAAAAAAAAAACGACTTCTAAAAAAACACCTACTTATCCTGAATCTGAATTCCTGGGATGACGTCTTAATGTTTTGAAGCTCAATTTAAATTGTCACTTTTCTAAATATCTTCTATCTCTTTCTTAATATGAAATAAGAAAGAGATAGAAGTATAACTTCTAGGACGACATCATTTTCAGTTAACCAATAAACAATAGACGCCATAATATTTTGTTCCAACATTTACTGAAACCTCGTTACCAAACCTTTGAAATATGCCACTGAATTTTCTCAACCAATTAACTTCAGAAAATGTCGTGAAAACACGCCATTTATGCCAAGGTTTCCCAGATTATATCAAAATAAAAATCCTTCAGAAATTGTTCAACGGTTTTGGAGTTAGCGTCGATAATATAAACATGCAAGAGTTGTGGTTGGCATGCTAATGCCAACAATCTCAAGGACTACCTTGAGATTATTGATTGTTGCTTGATGTGCTGGCGACTGTACATCATTCATGTTGAGATTATACATTATATGTGAGAACGATGTAGAAAGACTTGCTAAACTCATAAATTTAATAAAATAATGTTTTACCATCGATCAAAATATAAATAAATATCAATATATTATATTACACACAGCGCCATCTAGGTGCCACATTAAGCAACGAGGCTTGTGTCGTGGACACCAGATAGTTGATACTACTACATAGATACTTTTTGTTTGTAAATACATACTTATTATACATTTATACATCCATGACTCGGAAACAAATGTCCATGCTCATCACACAAACATTTGCTCCTACCGGGATTCGAACCCGGGACCCTAAGAACGTAAGGCAGCCTCACTACCGCTGCGCCATTCGGGTCGTCCAAATATAAAAAGACAACCGTAATTTTTTGACAGTAGTATCATATGAAATGACTCTAAGGGCGCGTTCCCACTATGTCGTGACGTACCTATCATTTATCGTTGGGTTTTAATTGGCAAAACTTGTGGAAGACAGGTAATCGTGTCGTCCTTCATTTAAATACACAAGCCACGACATTAAGTCTGTCGTCACGACATAGTGGGAACGCGCCTTTACACGACAAATTGACGTAGTCTGTTAGTTTGATAAGCAAATTTTTTTCTGACAGTACAATATTATAATATTGAATGACCGGTCCAAAAGCTAATGAAAACAACATTAACTGTCTGTTTTGGCTCTGGTTGCACTTTCAAAGTTTATTTTAAGCTGATTGATTGTCGAAGAGAAGGTCATACTTTCTTTGCCAACACATACCCTTATAGTACCAGCGAGATTTATTATTAAATCCTTGTTACTTTTCTGAATCCATTTATCCTTCCAAGGCCAAGTATGTTTTTTTCCAAGGTACATACCTACGGCTACACATCAACCTATACATTTCCAGGTTAGATCTCGCATTGTATAGGATTTCCGTACAATGTGAGGTCAGCTTATACTGGAAATTTATAGCTTGATGTGTAGCCGTGTGTACTAAAATCAACGTCGTCTTAATCGTCAATGCAGCAGATAACCATTCCACTTCTATCTGAGTTGTAATTTCTGAATCTTCCTCTTCGACTTTGATTATGTAATGTCTAGATAAAGCATCAAATGTGCGCGAACGTGTCAAAAAATATCAGCCAACTGTTGGCTTATAAGTTCGCACACAGATACATAGACGCACACCAGCCGCCCGCTGCTGCACGCACACATGTTTGATATTGTTGGCTCATTTTCTTTGTTTTGATAGTAGGGCGACGCTCCATCTAAACATTATATATCAAAGCTCTTCGATATGAGTGAGACCCTAGGTCCTTTTTACACCGAAGCCAATAGAGATACGGTGGAACTGCAGTAGTTATCTGTACAATGTATCTTATACTATTGTACAGATAACTACTCCTGTTGCGGGTGGCCATAGCCTGTATTTTTAGTGCACATATAGGGTCTATCTATTCATACACGAAAGTGGTCATTGTACTCATCATTATGAACAACTTTTACTATGAGACCAACCTCGAAATCGCGAAAAAAAATCAGCTGTTCCCTACAATATGATCGCATTAACTCGTCAAAATGTACTGAACAGCGGTTTTTTTTTTTTCGCGATTTCGGGGTTGGTCCCATAGTGAAAGTTTTTCATAATGATGAGTACAATGACCTCTTAAAAGATTTCGCGTATGAATAGATACACCTTATATGTATACCTAAATCTCAAGTACATGTATGTCTATGGCATTGTTTAAAACTTTACTTTATGGCGAGCAATTCTTATCACACCTTTATCAGTCACAATACCTGTGTGATATCTTTGTTATCATCTGTTGTTTCGAATATAAAAGATAAACAGACAGATACGCTATCAAACTGAACATCATACTAGTATCTTGTAGATCTACTAACAGCTCATCTCAGGGATCCAATTTCAAACTGGAAAATTTGTACCGGCACTACAAAAAGTACTAGTACAGCGCCATCTATGAACTACATCAAAATTATAAATTGCGCTGTAAAAATTATCCGCGACTTAAGACTATACAGTGTGTGGTCATAGACTAGCGTTATTTTAGGTACTTATATAAAAACTATTTTAATACACAAATACACTACATACTTGGGTCCAATCCACTTCCCTGTTATTTGGCAGCCATTTTAATTTTAGTCTCATTAATATAAGCTTCTTCGGAAGGCAACAATATTGTATATCGTAAAAGCGAAATAATGGGTTCACGTACTTGTAACTTTCAGAAAAAAGATGAAATTCGAAAAACCATCCAAAAATTTTGCAAATCGACAATTTTTTTCTAAATAAACAATTTTTTTGTCAACAAATTCCTTGCAAATCAACAAGTGTATTAAAACAGTTGATAAATAAGTACCTAGAATATCGCTAGTCCATGACCGGACATTGTATAGAAAAACCCAAAAACTGTTGGGCAGTAGCCCACCAGCAGTAGCCAACCATAACACCCGTCCGGTCGGAGAATATCCCCCTTTTCTATAGTTTTGAGGAACTTTAGGAATAACGTGGCGGGGGCATGTGAAAAAAAAACTCAACGCTTCCGTAGGCGGCAATAGTGCAACCACTGTTGTCGTTTTCATAAGAGTTGCATAGAAACCAGCGACGCTGCGATTGCTTGAGCGTTTACGACTTACGGTTACGGCATTTCATACAAACTTTCAAGTCCATATAAAATTTTCGAAAAATAGTGTTACAACTAAATTAGACCGATTTTAAATTTTCCATAAAAACAAAAATTTCCAAGTATCTCTTTTTTAATAGAGATTTCGGATATGGTCTTTATTAACTGTTTAGAGCTATGTTACTATGTGTCCTTCTTATGCGTATGTAGTCATTAAAATC
Organism: Eugnorisma glareosa; assembly: GCA_947578425.1. Lineage (NCBI taxonomy): Eukaryota > Metazoa > Arthropoda > Insecta > Lepidoptera > Noctuidae > Eugnorisma > Eugnorisma glareosa. The sequence goes on along the minus strand of OX387985.1, from coordinate 4,082,544 downwards.
GGTTCAGTGATTTCGAAAAATAAGTACCTACTTACTTGAAAGTTTGTATGAAATGCCGTAAGTCGTAAACGCTCTTAAACGCTGCACCTTAAAATTACATCACTCCTTTTCGGTAGTTAGTTTTAAAATACCCTTATTATTCTTGTAACCCTCTCCTGCAATAGGGAATATGAATGTATTTTTTTTTCACTTAAATCATTATTATGCAGTACTATCAACCCAAGAAAATAATTAAAAGTTAATTTCAACTACTGCTTGTCGCACAAAAAAAAAATTAAACTTCTGCAATTTTCTACGACAGTTCAAACGTTCATGACTATCGCGGCCATTCATGTCAGGACTTTGATGTCACTTACCTCTATCTGCCTTGTTTAAATCTAATTTTTTGCCCTTATGAGATTAGTTTTACTAAAATGTAAGTGCTTTATTTAAGCAAAAATTGCAATAACAATATTATAGTAAAATCTTAGTGAAACTTTAAGTACTTTTCAATTAAAAGTGTTTCTTTGACACATGGATTTTGACGTCACTACCGGAATCGATGCGTTTTGTGTTTGCGTTCCGTTTCACCAAAAACACGCTAAATAAAATATTAAATTGTAAAATAAGTGTTGTATTAGAGAATTAAACAAGTGTACCACAATGTTTTTATGGTCCAATACAAGGCATTTTAAAGAAATAAAAAAAGTTTTGTATTTCTTGCATACTCGTATACCTACCCTATTCTCATGCTTCATTACGACTATACTGGTGCTGTCACAAATGCACTAAGTATATTTGAACGATGCCCATGGGCGGCCTAAAAACTGACACCAGGTTAGGTAGGCACTAACCACACGATGAAAAAGATTTAAACGATGGTCATTTTAGTCCAACGCTACTCGTAAATACTGTCCAACAGTGACGACCTAAGTTATATGAAAGCTTCATGGACTTCATTCCATTGTATGTCGGGCTCGTTTTGGTTTTATATTTTTTCAGGACGGGTATTTTGCTTAAAACAGGAGTCGCTGGCACCAAGACGATTACCATTTTGCTAAAAATCGTGCGATGGATACAAAAATCTCGAATTTCGTCCAACCTTCTTTCATAATAACGTGTAATAATTTTCATACGATTTCTTCGTCAATGTGTATTCTCCTTATTTAATCATAGATAACACCTAGTAATCTCGTTATTATATACTAAAACATATCTCAGACTTAGTATAGACAAATATTTACCAAGAGTAGTTCTCTTGGAGAACAAATGACAATCTGATAGAAACTTTTGAACGAATAAGTCAGTTTGTTATAATGCCTTACTATGTATATTTTGAAAAGAAGGCTGGTGACTTGACGTTGTTGAGTGAATATCTGGAATCTGATGTTATTTGTTTGAGCAAAACTATTGGAAGGTATGGGTTAGATGAGAATTTTGCGAATATTTTTTGGAGCTTTATTTAACAACCAACCTTGGGATTACCCATCGATTTTTTTTTAATCTTCCGTCGGTAAACCATTTTTAAAATCTTCATTGAAAAAAAAAGAGGATTTGATCATGCATGATCATGTCAACATACAATTTGAATCATAAAAATAAAATAAATATTCTTTAGTACTCGCTTTAGTTATGTAACACTAACTAGGTGGTTTTCACTTATCTGTCGGTGAATTTCGTTTTTAGTGAATAAATTAAAAAAAACAGTTTTTCAACAGCTCTACTGTGTTCGCTAACGAAGTATTCTTTTAATTAACTAAAAAAAAAGACGTGTCGACGTCTATTATAGTTTGCCGATATGTACTCTCGCGTAAATTGCATCTAATTTTATTTCAAAGGTATCGATGCCGAATAAAGTTTAGGAATCGGTACGAACGGAATAAAATCTGAATTTGACTAGTTAAGTGGAATTGAAGCCCATAGAGATTTATCCACTTTTTATTCCAATTGTATTATGTAGATTTAATGTTTTATATTATGAATGTGCTATGCCAACTATTGTTTTTAACTAGTTACCGTTATTTTATTTAATTGGCAATATATTTAACAATTTCATTAATGTTTGCATGCCTAATATAAGGTAGATTGTACATCTTATTGTATGGGCAATCAATGCAAATAAATATTACTTCACTTTGAGAAAGCAACTATAGACCGTTCTCTCAGCGTGCCTCTGAACGCTGTGCATTCGTTTTTTATTATAAATGGTGCAGCCAACGCGCTGCGGTCAGCGTCTCTGTACGCTGACACATTGTTCTGTTGTTTGACACTGCCTATAACTTGTATCTCTTGTTGCAGCGGCGACAATGCGTCGCTGAGCGCTGCCGGCAGCAAGCGCTCAGCTTTGTCGGCTTCGGACGCCGAGTGTTTTTCGCTGTGCCTGGGTGCCGGGCCTCTGTGGTAAGTCTCATTTATGTATGTCTTAGAACATAAAACAGGGAATAAAAACGTCGTCTGCTAAGGTCTCGACCAAAATTATATTCTCTAAATGAAGTAAAGAAAGAAAATACATTTATTTGGCACATGCCACAAGTGCGCATGTGCATAGCAACTAGTGCCCAACGCTGGTTTTGAACAGGACCTGGATTAGTGAAGTTACGGATGTAAAATAGACGGCCTGGGCCGGTTAGTAAAGAGTTATGTTCGCTTTTAGTATAGCGAAAAATCCCATCTGCCGGATGCAGCTGAAGACCAGTATTTGACATGGAGCGACTGCTTCCTTTGAAATCTGACTTGAGTTAAGGGGGAAGCGCCAGGGTAGCTCGCGAAATTCAAATTTTCTTGCGTCTTTTGCAATTTGCAGGTCAGTGTCAGGTTGTATGTTGATTAAAATATGACGCGACCGTAACAAATATGGATTTACAGAGTAATTATAATCAATAAAATCATCAATACAACCCCTATAAGTTAATTTTACCCTCTTGAATGATATGACTATTTCATAAAAAAGTAATTCAAGGGATTCAATGAACTTTGAGGGTATAATTGATGGCCTGTGGCCGGTGAGCTATGGGCTAGCTCGCCGTCCGTCCGTCTCATGACGACAGGCCGTGTCGACGGCGCGTTCGTGTTCGACGCGCGCCTCAAAGAGATGTCAGCAAACAGGAAGGGGTCCGTAAGGGCCGACGCCTGCCAGGGTTGCGGGACTGTTCGAAAGAGATACCGCGGCCCTGGAACACAAAGGGCAAAGGAAGGAACATGGATGGGTTTTAGTCAGTAAAAGTCTGACACTCCCTCCTCCTCAGCCCAGAGCGGGAGGAGTTATTTGATGATTTCCCATAGGTAAAAAAAGGGTATAATTAATGATTATAACTCTGTAAATAAATGCGTAGGTATTACGGCTGCAAATCATATTTTGTTTAGCATATAGCCTGATACTGACCAGCAAATTGCAAAAAAATTAAGAAAATTTGAAGAAACGACTTACAATATGGGGTTACCGGTTTAGTTTCATCCAACCGAGATAACGTAGATATCTATATTGTCAGTAGACGTGACCAGACATACTTACGTAGAAGTAATTATTTTTTATCGAACTTTAGACTCAACGTTCTAAGAAATAGGTCACGCAACTATTTGACCCGTCCATGTATAACTAGTGATAACGCAGCCACATTGCATGCACTACTGGAGGTACATGATCCATGATAATTCGTAGTGCGTGTATGGTGACGTAGGTGAGATACGTTTTGTACTTATAGTGTGATCATTAAGAGTTAATGTTGTACTTTGGATCTTAAATCAAACGTAGTAGGAATTATACTACGATACTCCCAATAATTCTGAGCAAATAAATAGTTAACGCGCCGATCGCGTTCTGGCGGACTAGGAATTTTATGGAACCTTCGCCACTGCTAGGTCGCAAGCTTCTTTTTGAAGACTCCCAAAAATCAAAATCTTGTTTACTTGTGACTAATTTAACAGTAAGCCCTTAAAAACTCTTCAGATGACAGTAACGCATTTAGTTAGATTGCCTATCGCACTTTAGTTTTGGAAAGGTCTAATATTTTCATATATAGCCGTAAATAGCAGTGGCGAAGGTTCCATACAACCCGATTCCTACCGGCTTCCCTTTGAAAATTGGCACAGTCAGTATTTTATAGACAAATAATAAAATCACATTAAAGGTATGTGCTCCGGCTTACCTCTTAAAAAAATGGACCCTTCGCTACTGGTAATTAGTAAGTTTGGAAACTGACCCTCATACATTTTCAACAAGACATTCCATTCATCCAACCCCCCCTCAACTGCAGTCCCCTTGAACCTCAGTTCCATTGAACTGAGTCTAAAGCCTAGGTTCCTCATGTGGATTACTTAAAGGAGGCTAATACCTAAATGCATTTAACGTAAAACTAATCATCATAATGTCTCTATTTTCTTCAAATGATTGACAGAAACAGCGATGTTTTAAGTACACATGGCGAGATATCAAGCTATTCATTTCCAGTATAACATGAACTCGCTTTGTATAGATTTCCCATACAATGACAGATTCGCTTATACTGGTTTCTCATAACTTGATTGGTCGTCGTGAGTACGCTAAGCGCTTAATGCATTTAGAGGTCGCGAAATTCAAATTTTCTTACGTTTTTTACGATTTGCAGGTCAGGTTGTATGTTGATGAAAAATTAGTCGCGCAAGTAACACGTTTGTAGTTACAGAATTATCACTACATAGTATAAAACAAAGTCGCTTCCCACTGTCTGTGTATGCTTAGATCTTTAAAACTACGCAACGGATTTTGATGCGTTTTTTTTAATAGATAGAGTCATTCAAAAGGAAGGTTTATATGTAAAACATTGCACCCGTGCGAAGCCGGGGCGGGTCGCTAGTAATCATTAAAATCATGAATACAACCCTCTAACTCAAAAAACATAAGAACATTTGAATTTGGTTTGACCCTGGTGCTTCCATCTTAAATACAAGATCTGTAATGTGGTGCCTTCACAGGTGGTCCTGATGTTCCGGCTCACGGCTCGGCACCGCCCGGAGGGGTGAATGGCGGGGCCGCGAGCCCCGCTATCCTATCAACACCCATCCACGACGACAACAACCGTGAGTACACTAACCATTTCATTTATACAGGGTAACAAGTACACAACACTTACAAGTACTTGTTTTGTTGTTGTTGTATGTTAATGTTGGGTTCTTTCGAACCCGACTACAAATTATATTATGTACCTATACAGGGTGTAGCAGGACCCTTCACGAAGCCGTCAACGAAGCATTCTGTACATCAAACTAAGTAACTTTACGCAAAAACTTTTGCTGGGAAACGACTTTTTTTTTGGGGTGATAAATCACGTTTTACGGTAGGACTCAAAACATTGTGCTGATGTATGGATTGAATAGAACGGGGGTCGTGGAGTTGTTTAAAGTAAAAATCTTGCATTAAAACATGTATTAAAAAAACAAAAACTTGTGGAAGAGTTGGTACTTCGACCCCCAATATCTCCGTAACTAGAAGGTTCCCAGGTATGGTCTAGAACAAAAAAATGATCGCAATGAAAAGGAGAACAAGTGTCTTTCGGCTTCGTTAAGAGTACTTTTACCCCCTTTATACAATTACTTCATACAGTTATACAAATTACATTCGGATTTGGAATCTGATGTATGAGATGGAAGCTTCAACTGTTTCCTTTACTTGTATATTTTAATTCGCAGGTGACTTGTTGAGTGCCCTACTATGGGCCAGCGCGAGTTCACTCACGAGCAGCGCGGAGAGCCTCATCACCGAGTCCCAGTCCCCGACTCACGCTCATCCTGCCATCCACCAGCAACGCAGAGAACAGGTCAGTAACAACAACTACAATATCACTATTCTAGGACCCCGCGCACTACGCGACCACGATCACTTTTGGCCGCAGACGCTTCGACCAGGAAGAACATGAACTATGTGGGGGGGTTCGGTGGGATGTACTGAATACGTGGTATCCATTTGTGCGCCGATGTCCCGGTCATCCTGTATTTTTAAATGGTATGTCCCACTCCTGAGCAAAAGCCTCCCCCCATTCCTTCAATTTCTCACGATGTTGCGGTCTTCCTTTTCTTAGCGTGTCGATGGCAATCTAAATGGTGTCGCCCCAGAATTGAGCTACTAGTTTGGCGCTTTCGGTAGCGTCCATCAGTTCCTGTAGTGAACAAACAACAGGACACGCAGGACACGATATTAAGTGCCCCATCGTTTGTGGAACAGCACCACATTTACACTCCAGAGCAGTCATCAATGAAACTCCACTTGAGCAGGTTTTCCTTGCTGCGACCAACCTGGGTCTGGAGTCTATTTAAAGTCTTCCAGGTCAGCCATGGCAACTCATGTCCAGGTGGGAGATTTTCAGCAGGTGGAACGAATGGGTTAGGTAAGGATGCACTACCTCGCCACAGCTTTAGTCTGGTGCGGTTCTTCTCGGCGATTCGCGAGGAAGCCATCCATGACGTCCCGACATCTTCTCTTCGGTCTGCCGCGACCCCGTCTAGCTGTCTCAGGGCTCCAGTCTTGCGATATTCGGGCCCACAGCTGTGCCGGCAGACATGGCCTCCCAGTCCCATTTTAGTCTCGCAGTTATATAAGCTATGTCGGCAATTTGCGTTTGGAGCGGTGGTGTTCCTTATCCGCTCAGTTATTTTACATTCAGCATGCTGCGCTTCATAGCTCGGTGGCAAACCTTGAGTTTAGACTTCTGGACGTTAGTCAAAGACCAAGTCTGTGCACCATATGTCAGGATAGGGAGAATACACATGTCCATGCTTGCATTTTAAGGGGATGGGCAAATCGCCTTTGAATAGCTCTTTCATGGACCAGTAGCTCTTCCAGGCGTTTTCCGAGCGTCTTGCCACTTCTTTGTCTTGTCTCGCCTGTATTTATAGAGGACAAATACTGCATAAGTGCATACCCTCCTATGTCTTTAACGAAAGACTTGCATTCCAAGAGTTACTCCACCAAACGAGTAATTATTCTGATGTAAAGATTGCACAAGTAAATAAATAAATATCGCTGGACATTACACACAGCGCCATCTAGGTGCCACACTAAGCAACGAGGCTTGTGTCGTGGACACCAGATAGTTGATAATACTACAATGATACTTTTTGTTTGTAAATACATACTTATTATACATATAAACATCCATGACTCGGAAACAAATGTCCATGCTCATCACACAAATATTTGCTCCTACCGGGATTTGAACCCGGGACCCTAAGAACGTGAGGCAGCCTCACTACAAGTGTAAGTTCGATAACTAACCAATCATTTGTAATCTTCAGGTGATCAACAAGATCCTCGAGCGTAAAGGCAGGCAGCCCGTTAAGGTTGATTTCAAGATCTTCCTCACCGAGAACACCGTCAACCGCTGGGAAGCTGTAAGTATCTATTTTACTAGCAGATATTTATACAGCATGTAACAGAAAGGGTATAGTCATATGGAAGACTGGTACGGACTTACGGACCATCAAACTGAACAACTTTCTCTATAGGACCACCATTGTAGTCGTAAAAAAACAATCAGCTGTCCCATACGTTTGGGTCAAATAGGTATAGAAATTTTGTATGGGGCATTTGATTATTTTTTCCAAACATCGAATGACAGTGTTTTTTTTTCAACAATATCGGGCTCGAGACTCCTTTGATTATTTTTCGCTATTCCTCATTTCCTCATTTTCAATTTGGCCATCTACGACCACTTGAAAAATTCATCCTGCTGTATATAATAATATAGATTTAGAATTTAAATAGATAAATGATAATCTTATAAGTAAAAATAATCGTTCAAATCATCTTTATGATTCATCATGATAATAAGTGTGCAATCACGACATAAACCAAGATGTTATTATGGCTCATGTGCGTATATTTAATTAGCGGGAAATCATGTAAGAAAAACGTGAATAACACGGTCGAGTTCACAGAACAATATCAACATAACTTTGTCAAAACGGTGAAGGGAAATCATGGTGAGGAATTGAGGATATCAGCCATATCCTAGTTCCAAAAATCGCCAACTACGTTGGAGTCGGCCTCCAGTCTAACCTGATGCAGCTGAGTACCAGTATTTTACGTTGAGCGAATGCTTATCTGACCTCCACAACCCAGTTAGTACTGGGTAATACGATACCCCTTAGTAAGACTGGTTGTCAGACTTTCGGGCCACTGACTACCTGTAACGACAGTCCTTTACGTGTACAAATGACAGCCGGGACCAACGGCTTAAAGTGATTTTCGAGGGACGGAGGAAACTCGGTATGTAATGGTCACCAACCTAGGCTAGCTCGGCTTAACCTGAAGATTGATCCGAGCAGCTGTTATAATCTGACCAACGGGCTCCTCAAACATGTGACATCCATATCTATACAATCCGTACCAGCCCCGCGTGGTGTGAGTCCACGTCCTCTCAGGGAGCCTGTGTCTTAGCGTTGGGAACGCTACAACGTGTTTTTGCATTTTCTCGAGATGTGTCTCTCGGTAGACTAACACATTATTGTACCTTACTTCTCAGGTGGTTCAAGGAGGCACTATCTACCTGCGCATGCCGGGTGTGCTCCAGTCAGGCAGCAAGGAGAGCTTCATGCTCCTGCTCGACTTCGCTGAGGAAAGACTCGGTTGTAACAAGTAAGTAAAAATATATTTCTGCCTGAATTGCTATGTCGGCGACCAGTCTATGCAAACCATGAACAAACTATGCCTGAACGAGTGTCCATGGAATTCCTTGCCCATTCGTCTCCATAGCGATCTACGCTTTGGAATGGGCAACTTCAGTACTTTCACAAGTAATTATGCCTTGTGTCTGTGCCTGTAGCTTCGCTTTTATTTTTGCCTAATCTCTAATTCTAATTGAAATAATTATTTGAGTTTGAGGACTTAAAACGTAACTGAAGCCGCGGTTAACGTGGCTACCTAATGAACTCAAGTAATTTGATAACGCCACATGGCCGCACATAAAGTTATAAACATCCAGAATAACGTGGCCTCGCCTTGTATAGATTTCCCGTTCAATGAGATCCGCTTATACTGGTTTTGTATACCTTGATTGATCGTTGTGCGTATCATCGACACAAAAGAAATCCCCGGTGCACTCCCTCTTTTCATACTCTCATAGCGTGACTGCAATCTTACAACACCGAGGAGATCTGGGGGGTTATTATAACGTCTTAAAGCTCCTGCTTTAAGACGTATGGAAACGTATGGACGTACTGAATTACTCCTGTAATTCCAGTGTGGGAAAGAGACGAGAGCTATACAGGCTGTCTAGCGCCATCTCTTTCCCACACTGGAATTACTTCTGCTCTAGTAACAATGTATAAATTGACCCTCGCCTATACTTATAGACTGAATGTACATTAATGTTGTATCTTCTCCTTCTAGCTGCATCATCTGCGTGCTGAAGAGCCGTCCGGACCGCGCGACTGTCCTGCGCACCTTCATGTTTATGGGCTTCCAGCTCCTCGCGCCCAACTCGCCCCTCATGCCTCAGGAGATCACTAACCCCGAGTACATATTCCTGCACTACAACATGCAGTAACACTTGGAAATTTCGAGTTTTTCGCAAAGTCGGAAATTTTAAGCTAAAATTTAGAGTTAACTAAAAACTTGTCTTGTAATCTTAGTAAAACCTCGAGCTTGAAAATTTCGAGTGCGAAAGTGATTTTAAGATCTGTAGGTGTCGGTATATTTTGAGTGGCAACTCTAAAATCGACATCTCGTTTTCAAAATTTCCGACTTACGCGAAAACTCGAAAATTTCGAGTTGGATGTGCACCATGTAGCTTCGTTTAATCTAGAAACAGTATTTTGAAAGTTGCACGTTTTCTCATATTAATGAATATATCACCAGGGCTTGCTATAGTAAGGCATCAACAAGTCTGTAGTATTAGATATTTAGCGTATTCTTGTATGACGTATTAATACGAATTTCTTTTCATCGAATGTTGTAAAATCGAGTACGAAAGTCTCGGATTTTCCGAGTTGAAAATTGGATGTAGATCTACTCGAAAAGTAGGATTCTATTCTGCTTTAATTATTTTTTGCATAATTTAACATCTTACATTAGAGAAATAATATATAAAAATGAATCAAAAGAAATTCGAATTAAATTAATTCTTTTATTTCTACGATTTCAGCTTTGAAAATAACGCTAATTTTACGTTTTATTTTTCCGTGCAAAACTGACTATTGTAGAAATATACTTTCTTATTATTAATTAAGTAATTTCTTTAAAAATGTTATTATTACCTATATATTATTATTATTGTAAAACTTAATAATATGTATTGTCGTCGTGTTTAATCATATTCACCCGCTCCGGGGGTAGAGCAAAAAAAAAATTAAAAACAAAAAATACAAAAAAAAAGTAATTATAATAAAAAAGATTTTTAAAAATATTTCGGATTTTTTCACCTTTATTTCACAAGTCTAATTAACACATTTTTTATTGTTTTAACACCTATCACAGCAAGACTTGAACTTTTTTTTTAAGTTTTAGTTGCTAGAAGCAACTCTTGACGTTCGAAATATTTTTTTCTTTCAATCTTACGTGCCCTTGCGACTTTTACGTGAGAGGTCAAAATCGTTAGTGCACGTGGTATCTTAGTAATAAGTATAGTTTAGTATATAAGTGGTTTTATGTTAAATTTTTTAGTATTAATATTTGACATATTCTGAATAAAAAATCTAATGTACTGTAGGAATTATTCTCTTTGAAAAATGTCACTGCGACCATTTTGTCTGTAAGGACAATCCTAAATCAATTACGGCCAGAGGACACAAAACGCGTTTTGAGAAAAATTACAAAAGAACCATCTTTTTTTACAAAAAAATATTAATACTTGGCTGGCATTATCTTACTAAAAATCACAAGAAAAACTCGATGAAAAAAGAGAATAATTTCAACTTTATGGTCACCCTAGCCTACTTTTACAACGACAAGTCCCAACATTTTCAGTATTTTGCAAGTCAACCTTTCCACATAGTTTCGTTTGAGGGACGCGTTGTACGTAGATTTAATTATAAGTCTCTTGTATTAATTGATAAACAATTAAAGTTAATAATAATCAATTCTGTGGTTTTATTTTGAAACTAGCTAACCCGCGCAAATTCGTCTGCGTCACATAAGATCCAGCACACACTGGCGGCACGGCATGGCAAGGTATTTTTAGGTTTTGTTAAGACTGCCGACACGGCATGCCTAAGCATACCGCGGTATTGTTTTTTTAACATTAAAATTTAAACAATATTTCCGTACCAATAAGTTATATTTTTATTCGTCGAATAAAAATACCTTGCCATGCCGTGCCGCCAATGTGCGCTGGTCGCAAGACAGTGTCGACTCGTAAGCACCTTTAATACAATTCTAAAGGAGCTGAAACTTACTTTGTTTTATCCACGAACCACTGAACAAAATTTGGTATCGGATTGGATTATCATATAGGTTATAGTGAGTTAAAAGTTTAATAGCCTTCCTCGATAAATGGGCTATCCAACACAACCAGTACCGACAAACTGGGTGAATTAGGCGGGGAGGTTACAGGGGTCTTTACAACCCCCGCAAATCATGCAGTGTATAAATTATTATAATTTAAAAGGTTAAGCGAAGTAGACATGCCTAATTTATTTTATTTAAGATTTCAAGAAGGATTGGTATCAATAATCGAAACTATTGAGCTCGCTTGGACCATAAATAATACTAAGGCGATTCTCACACGACAACACGCGTCGGCTCGGTGAAGTGGATCTTAGGAATCAACGGAGATCCTAAGATCCACTTCAACGCCCGTACACCGCCCGACCGCGAGGCGCTCACCGCGTGTCCGCGTCGTGTGAGAATCGCCTAAATTCGTTTAGGTTATTCTTTTGAAGATGACAAGACGACAAGGTTTTGCTAAACGCATGTAGTGATGAATGCAAGTGGGCCATAAAGTTAATTCAATAAAAAACAATATTTACAACAGCGCCATGTATTAGTAAAATAACATTTTCAAAAATTAGAAGCTTATTAATATTTTAAATCATTTTTGCAATATTTATTTTGAAAAAAATCACATTACCCTCCTCAGTCAGGTAAAAAGTAGTGAAATTTACAATTAAAACCTTTTATAGAGAGATTACCGAATTATTTTTTCCCTCATGTGAGTGATTTCAAAGAAATTACCTAAACAATGTTTTATTAGGTACTTTCATCAGATATTCTGGTACATTACACACATGCATAAGTACATTTGGTATCCTCATTCCTGGCTTAATCTAATTTGAATATATTGAATAAAATAGTTGAATAATGAGATTATCATCCTGTTGGTTGCATATAAAACCTACCTATCTTGTTACTATAGAACACGTTATTTTTTATTGTACGGCTTAGAGCGGTAAGTTGAAAATTCAACGGCATGTTCAGAATGTCTGTTACGACATTTGCACAAACGAATTGTGATTTTTAATCTAATATAATATACACATTACAAAGGCTAAGCCGAAGGCACGAAATGCAACAATTAGATAATTATCTTAAAAGCTATAGCATAATCAGCCTATAATGTTCCCACTGCTGGGACACACGGCCTCCTCTCTATGACAGGGAATGGGCTACAATCCACCACGCGGGCCCAGTGCAGGTTAGTAGATGTCATATGTCTTCGAATATTTGGTTCTAGGACATGCTGGTTTCCTCACGATGTTTTCCTTCACCGTTTTGAGAGCAGTGGTGATGAAATAAATTACACAAAGTAATGCGCCTGCCTGGGTTCGAACACACGACTTACTGTTCGTAAGTCGAGGCCGCCACCACTGGGCCACCGCTGCTCTTAAAAGCTATGCTATCTCTAAATTAGTGAGTGATCACGTGTATCGTGATCACTCACTTAATGAGCTCAAGTTAGCTTTCTAAGGCTACACACACAGTTATAGATACCTAGATAACGCAAGTATCACGAACCGTATGAAAATCAAGCGTGCCATTTTTTGACTACATACCGTAATAAGCACTATTTAGTTATACAAACAAGGAACATATAACACTACAAAATAGACAAAAATAATAATATTCCTTGCCAGGAATCAAACTGTCTCTTGAAAAATACATTCCTATAATTATATTTAAATAATCGTTATATAAATAGTCACAAAAATCTTTTTATAAGTAAGTAGATTATTATACAGAATGCTATAGGAATGTTCTTACTAAACTAAATGTTAAACATTATTGCTTCAAAAAAGCGTTAAGCGTCATTTGATAACATCATAATTCTGAACACAACTCAAAAAATGCAAAAGGTATTAAAAATGCTTACATAACGAGTTATGTAAACTTGTGTAATATTAATCAAAATAAAAATTTGCTTAAAACATAGATTTATTCAAACTCGGTTGAGCTCCTGGCTAAATAATAAAAGCCACACAGGTCGGTCCGTGGATGGGTGACCATCATTACATACCGAGTTTTCTCCATGCCTCGGAAAACACGTTAAGCCGTTGGTCCCGGCTGTCATTTCTAGATCTTTGACAGTCGTTGCAGGTAGTCAGTGGCCCGAAAGTCTGACAACCAGTCTTACCAAGGAGTACCGTATTACCCAGTACTAACTGGGTTGTGGAGGTCAGATAGGCAGTCGCTCCATGTAAAATACTGGTATATAGCTGCATCCGGTAAGAATGGAAACCGACCTCAATAAATTTGGAAAAGGCAGATTATGATAGATATTCAAACTTCTGTTGTGATAAGCTGAAATGACAACAGCAAAAGGTACAATTTCAAAGACGCCTCACAAACTACAGCTTAACCACCCAAGCGCTATGATAGACTTTAGCAATACCAGTGGGTGTACAGGACCTTTCATGAAGCCGTCAACCAAGCATTATACTATACTAATATTTTAAAGTTACAAACAAATGTTACCTACATTTGTTTGTAAGTTTGTATGTAGGGGTAATCTCTGGATCTACTGAACCGATTTTGAAAATTCTTTCACTAATAGGAAGCTACATTGTCCCCGAGTGCCATAGGGTATATTTAAATGTGCCCGGGGGATAATTTCCGACAAAAACGCGAGCGAAGCCGCGGCCAACAGCTAGTGTATAGCAAACTAAGTAACTTTACATCAAAATTATTGCTGAGACTTTATTTTTTGGGGTGAAAAATCACGTTTTACGGTAGGACTCAATGTAACGCACTCAAAACATTGTGCTGATGGATGGATTGAATAGTACGGGGGTCGTGGAGGTGTTTTAAGAATCTTCCATTAAAAATATGTATTTAAAAAAAAAACTTGTGAAAATGTTGGAACTTTGACCCCCAATATCTGCGTAACTAGAAGGTTCCCAGGTATGGTCTAGAACAAAAAAATGATCGCAATGACGGGGAGAACAAGTGCCTTTCGGCTTCGTTAAGGATCTTGTTACACCCTGTATAGTTACATAGAACTCAGTCGTGATTTGTAATAGCGATTGGGCGGCTTCATAACTTCGGTTACGGTTCTATTTGGCTTTGGGATTGTAACCAAAAAACAGTTTTTCTTCAATTATTTCTTGCCTTAATTAGCCAGTAAAAAACCGCGTTTATTTCTTCTCATACCCCAATCATTTTGTGTCCATAGCACTTTATCTGTTGTTAAAACTGAACAAGTGTCATGAAATCTAATTAAATTCTTGCTGCGCCCTAACAGGGTCATGTACTCACTAGTCTTAAGCCTAGAGTGTAAAATTGGTTGTGTACATTGTGCAATAAATCAATCCATTAAGGCTTAGGAGGAAATGCGGTAAGTATTTGAAGAAACTATCGCTGTCCCTCTACGAGCGCGATTTCGACATTGGTGCGATAAGGACAACTACAGATCCGACAAGTAAAAAGTTACAATTCGAGATTTGGCTCTCGACTTTCCTCCTCCAATATTCGATCAATTTAAAAGATATTTCATAAACTGAATAAGAAGAATATATACTGTGTCTCTATGTTTTTCTTTTTTCATGAATAGTTGTCAAATTTGTACACGCCAAGCCTCTGTTGACAACGGTCCGAATTGGCCTTTTTTTGCATTTTTTAAAGGCTCTAGTGCTCATACAGATAATCAAAAAGGAAAACATAGGGACATCGAAAAGGTTGATAATTATTTAACTGTAAAAAATCATAGCTCTCAAGTCATAAACCAGAAAGAAAACAGTGGAGAGTGTTTGTATGGAGAAAAGGCCACCCGCATTTCCTCTTAATGATTTTAACTTAAGGTGGTTCCTTCAAGGGTCACGTGACGGTCTCTTCATACAAGTTTGGTTGGGATTACACTGTAGACATGGACACTTTTTGTTTAAAACGAATCATTTTATCACTTTTCTACAATGAAAGGAGGGCGCGTGCGCCTTTTTAGGAAATAACTTACAGTATTTACTGAGAAAAACAGTCGTGAAATCCAGGCAAAATTTGACATTTCTTTACATGTGTGAGTAACTTGACAAGCAAAGTTTGCGTAACCAACCCACGTACGCCATCTAGTTCAAAGTTTCAAACCAACGCAATCATGGCGATGATTGCGTAGGATTGAACTAGATGGCGTAGCCGGCGATATTATAATTCTGATAAATCAATACACAATAATTGTATTATTTTCTTTACATTTCATTAAAAAAAAAGCATTTTATCATCATAAAACTGACGACTATAAACGGAAATTTATTCAATTTAATTTCTTATTATTTTTGTGTGGTAACATAAATGTCATTCTTCGTACAATAGGTAGTTATTCTTATTGGGAAATTAAATAATACTGTTATTTGTTAAATCAATATACAATAATTGTTTTATTTCCTTTATTACATTTAATTAAAAAAACATTATATTACCATAAAACTGACGCCTTTTTAAAAAAGGTTTATTCAATTTAATTTCTTATTATTTTTGTATGGCAACATAAATGTCACTGAATCGTACAAGAGGTACAGTAGGTGTTATTATGCGACGTTGCCGTTCTTCATATCCTTGACCTACACGCACAACGCTGTTGCCAAACTTCGTCCGCCCGATTGACTTGTAGCTGTTACAATACTTTTTGAAGATCTCGCTATGCCGCATAGGATTCGCGCGTGGAAGTTCTCGCATGATATTGCAATATTAATTCGAGTATGTATTTTATTCCAATTTAATAGAATTAGGTATTGCAAATTATTGTAGGAACGGCAATTAAATTAATTATTCAAAATACGTAATTTTCCTGCAAATGAAAGTACCTATATTTCAGAGTATAAAACCCAATACGGGTTTTATACTCTGAAATCTCGTCACAATATTAAGTAGATACCTATGTTTCGATGTTGTCAATTACATAGCACATACAAAGTTAGCGTTAATCGTATTTTAATGTGTATATATATTTTTGGGTCAACAATAAATTACATTATTCGTGAAAACATTTGCATAATCGAAGAATGGGTAAAGTTGTCTTGTGGGATGTGCTTTTGTTGGGTTATGTTAAAAATACCTCGAACGCATTTTGCAAACCAACAGTTTCAGACAAACATACATTTTTGTATATTAGAGGTACTGTGTGGTACTGTGTGACGTAACGCGCAGGGTTGGCGCGTTCAGAAACAAAAAATACACACGATTTCTTGCTTATCCTAAAAAAAAAAAAAAAACTTCTGGTTTTCTTTCTTATTCGTCGAGTGGCGACCAATATTCTACTAGGAATATAAAGATAAGTAAAATTTTACTCTTACAATTAAATTACTATTACATTTAATTTCTATTTTGTCAGGATGTGATCCTAGTTCCGAACGAAATCCGTATGTATGGTTATATTATCTATGATTCATAGATTCATGTCATGCAATTGCAATTGCGTGCGATCTCATCAGATTATGGTTGTGAATTACTATACTTTTAAATTTTATTCAAATACTGAGTGTATAAAAGTTACATATTCTTTTGTTTTTCATTTGTTTTTTTTTTATATTTCAGATTTAGATTACGACTACAATGTCGTATGTTCCAACAAGAAGAAAGGCTTACAAAGGACACAAATATTCGGGGCCTCCGAAATCGTTGAAGCGAGTTCGCGGTGGACTACGACAATGTTACGACAATGAGAGGTAATAAACATAACTCAACATAACTCTAAACAACTAAATCTATACTAATACTTTATAGAGGTAAAGTTTGTGAGGTTGTAGGGGGTAATCTCGGGATCTACTGAACCGATTTTGAAAATTCTTCCACTAATACGAAGCTACATTATCCCCGAGTGCCGTAAGCTATAACTATTTACAACGTGCCGAGCAAAACGCGAGCAGATCCGTGGGCAACAGCTAGTATACTATTACTCTAATTCTGTGTTTATTGTAATAGCTAGTAACCGCCATTTCAACTATTTACCTACTTTTACTGTTGACTCAAGTTTACATTCGTAATTTATTCTCTTTATAATATTAATATTCGTATTACAGCCGTTTGAAAGTTTGGCGTGCCGAAGAATCGAAGAAGCCAATGAATGAAGAAATCGTCATAATCGTCATAGATAATTCTAAAGTGTATGTATCAAATTAGCATGATTTTTTGTTTGCTGCTCGTAAAAGTGACACTACATAAAGGTGTTAGGTGTATATAATTATGGTAATTCAATTTTGATTTATTTGTTTCAGTAATCAGAATAAACAACTAAGAACATATGCGCGTGTAAAACCAAAAATCCGCTTAGAGGCCACATACAGTGTTCCTAGTAATAGCACTGTGACTGTGACAGACACTGTGGTTGAACCTTTAGAGATTAATTGGCCACAAGCTGATCCTGAAACTGATTCATTTCAATTGACAGTGGAAACTGTTCCAAATAAGTGTTTATCTGGAATATCTGGGTATCGCATTGTGGACCTGAAGCATGTCATTGAGTGGGCATTCCTTTTGGAGAGACACCGAAATATGTGTGAATCGTCACTAATTGAATTTGTCAGTGAGAGACATAATGGATTTCAAAGTGAATTAATTTTCAAGTGCAGTATGTGTGGTAAAGTGTGGAGGCAGTGTACGGAGAAGAGTGATAAAATCAATACTGCGTTTGTGTGGGCAACGGTGACTTCTGGTAGTTACTACACTCAAGCGGCACATATAACACATCTCATGGATATTCCAACAATGTCCGCTAATAAATTTCGTCGTATTGAAAAAAAATTAGGCTGTGTGTGGTTTGATCATTTGACAGAGGAAATTCAAACTGCTGGTGAACAAGAAAGATCAATTGCCATTGAAAAAGGTCATGTCAGTTCAGACGGAGTTCCCTTTGTTACTGTTTATGTAGATGGAGGATGGTTGAAAAGGTCATATGGGCATAACTTTGATTCATCATCTGGTATGGTAAGTTAATATTTTACTAATCACAAATTTAGTTCTTTATGATCTTTTTATTTTATTCAATATTTTCAAGTTTGTTTTCATTTCCAGGCCTGCATTATTGGTAAAGAAACTAAGAAATGTCTATTTCTTGGTGTTCGAAACAAATATTGTTATACATGTCAATATTATGAGAGAAGAAACATGGATAAGAAATCACATAATTGTTGCAAAAATTTTACTGGACCATCTACAGCCATGGAATCACAAATTATTGTAGAAGGTTTTCAAAAGAGTGAAGAAATACATTGACTTCGCTATTTGAATTTTATTGGAGACGGAGACTCCTCTGTGTTTGCAAACTTGAGAGAAAAAGTGTCATATGGGAACATAATAACAAAAATTGAATGCAAGAATCATGTAATCAAAAACTATACCAGTGCACTCTACAAGGTAAATAAATCAAATTTGTATAAACATCTCAAGATCAGTGAAGCATATTCTGTAATTATATTTGTACTTTTTTTTTAGATCTTGGCCAACACTAGGCTACCACTTTATGGGCGAAATATTTTGAAACCTAAATTGATGAAACTTACATTAGTGGCACGGAAAATTATAATGTGTAGCAGTGACAGTGCTACTATGGCAGTAGATTTGAGAAATGGTCCGCTTCATGTATTCGGAGTACATGAAAACTGCAAGGATTATTACTGCAAAGTCAATAAAACATCTGCAAGTGAAGAGAAGGAAGAAAATCTCGTAGAAAGTCTGAAAAAGACTGCTCCAGAGGTGTGGGCTCTGATTTATGCTGCCAATGAAAAAATTGCTTTGAAGGCAGGCCGTTTATCAAATGAGACGACAAATGTGGCAGAAAACTTTATGAGCGTTATAAATAAATTCAACTGTGGAAAACGAATTAGTTTAGAAAGAGGGGGTTCATACCAGCGACGTGTTCATGTGGCAGGTAAATATAAAGTCAGAAATTTTCAGTACCAGTAAGAAATGCTTTGATTATCATGGTGCATACTTCCCTCCTATGGTATATAACAAAGTGCACTCATACCCAAACAGGTCAGATGGTGGATTACAGATGTACCTACTCTAACAGTATTGTTTCTTTGTTTGTTACGTAATAATTATCTATTGATATTATCTAGTTAAAAATATTCTGTTTTCAGGATTATCACTTGCTACTGGACACAAATGGCATGAAACTGCATGGAAAAAGCAGACCACACAGAGCCCAGGGACACATTTTAAAAAGTACATAAAGCAAAAGGAACAAAGCAGAATACGACGGCAATCGTCGATACGCAAACGATTGTTTGCTCCAAGAGAGAAAACCCATCCTGACAAGCACTATGGACCTGAAGCTTGTGATCCAATTGATATTGATGAAGCACAATTGAGAATACAGTGTGAAGAACGGTTAGCAGAATTCCAAAAGTCACCAGAAAACATAGCTTTGATTGAAATGTCTACTGTAGGGCAGCATGAAAATGATTTATATACTACTCATAGGTGTGACCGTTTGACTGCTAGTCAATTTGGGATGGTTAGTGGTGTGGTATAATTATGTTAGCAGAAATGTAGCTATAATAAGACCTACGTAGACAAAGCTGAATTTAATAAATACCCATAGCATACATTTATTTTATCTGGTCTTTTATGTTTACAGATTTGCAAACGCCGTATTACAACTCCATGTCATAACCATGTAAAGGATATTCTATATAAAAAGAATATTTGTACAAAAGACATGTTATATGGGCAGCAAAATGAGAATGTGGCAAAAAGTATGTTCATGCAACAATATAATAAAATTGTCAGGCCTTCAGGTCTTTTTATCGATGAAGAATTTGGATGTTTAGCTGGCAGTCCAGATGGTGAGTTTTTTTATCGAGCTTCAATTTTATCTACCTATTCTTATTTGGGAAATGTGGAAAAATATTACACTAGTTAAAATCGCGACTCGTCGACTGAGGCGAATATATTTCTTGTATTTATAAAATCTCATAAAGAGCTCCATAACATTGTTTTTTATTTTGTGTCAATTTGTTACAGGTATAGTTGAAAATGAGAGAGCTGTTGTTGAGGTCAAGTGCTTTCCATCATTGGCGAGGAAAAATCAAAGCCTAGAGGCAGCTGCCCTAGAAAAGAAAAACTTTGCTCTAAAATCGGATAATAATGTTTTAGTTATGAATAAAAAGCATGATTATTACTTTCAAGTAAATTAATAATTCTATTGCATGTCCACTTTATACTTTATTTCAGTATCTTGTTTTGTCTTATACTATAGAAAAAACTCTATTTCAGGTTCAAGGACAAATGCGTGTCAGCAAAATGGAAAAGTGCTATTTCATATGTTTTATTTCAGTCACTGAACCGTTGACTGTGATAGAAGTTTGTCGAGATAATGAATTTATCAGCAATATGATACCGAAGCTATTAGACTTTTTTAAAAACTGTATTCTGCCAGAAATCATTTTGAGACGTGTTAAAAAAAACGCGCAATGTATAGATTTGAATGGTATGTACACAAGGTTATTACTTTACTTCATAAGTTGAATCAATTTCAATGTCTAAAATATATTATTATGTTTTTCTAGTGAAAAATCGTCCATCAACATCAGTTGGAGATTCGAGCATGGAGTAAAGTTGAATTTTAGAGCAGCTTTGGAGATTGATGGTAAATAACATTTTAAAGGTAATTTGAAATTATATTCGTCAATAGGTAACAAATATACTAAGTACAGTTATTTTCATTTGCAGCAGATGTAGCTGATGCAGCAGCAAAAGAAGACTCAAGGCAGAGGATGACATCAAGCAGCCAAATGATTTTTGTTCCACAAGTTGTTTAGAATGTACATTATCATTGTCTTCCTGCCATTGTCCCATTCTATTTGGGGTCGACGCATAACGTTTTCTTCTTCCATTCCCCTATCAGACCTCACGGCATTACTTACTCCTTTCTCTTTCATATCAGTCTTCACACAATCTATCCACCTTTTCTTTACAATGATAATGTACGTTCTAAACAACTTGTTACTTTTTATTTGTATTTATTATAAAATGAAAAGGTGAAATAATACTTTGGTATGTAGGTGTATAACTACCTGTTCAACTCGATAACATGCTCTTTAGATTTTTTGTTTTACTAGAAAGTTTTGTAATGAGTGCTTTGACATTATGCAATATTATTTCGCCTTCCTGGTTCTAATTACATACTAATTGCATTTTAGATTTATTGTCTCTTGTTTATGAATTACAAATCTTGAAGATCTTGTTTCTTTGTAATTATTGTAATAATTGGTTACGGTATAATAAAAATCATCAGTGTTATTATATTACAGAAAATATGTATGGGAATAAAGAAAATATTGATTGCTTTTGAGTGAATAGGCATGTAATAGATTATCCTAATTATAGGTATTGTTATGGTTATTATCAGTATTGCTTTTACTTTTAAAAGTTGATAAAATAGTAATGTTTTGCATATCCAAAAACTTATAACAACTATGTAATACCTAAATTACATTATTAAATAATTCTTTCACTATTTCAGTATTTCTGTAAAATATGTAGAAATAGAAAATATTCCAAACGGATATCCACCTTTTATGTCGTTGATATTTTGGATGGCGGTAGATAGAAACGTCAAAGTTGTTTGTTCACGACTATAAAAGGGGGTGCTCCGAGTGGCAGAGGTTGGTATTCTATTGCTGTTATTATTGTGTTATGATATGATACTATTTTGAAATGTTTGTTGCTTTACTGTTGTTATTATGTTGGATATAATAATGATCATGGACCATGGTAATATTCAGTACAAATTCAAATTGGTATTATACTATGAATTATTACTGATAACTATGTGCTAGAGATGTGTGTTATATTATGGCTTATATTGCTTAGTGTTTATCTTCACTGATAAACTGCTGTTACTTGAGAATGGTCCAGGACAACGGATAATTGTCCTGGCTGAATACTTATAACATGTTACCGTGGAGTTTCTTGTCCATTCTTCTCCACGAAGACCTAGGTTAGCGAATGGACGTAGCTTGATAGGTATCCTACTAATAACAGACAAGCCTAATTGAAATAAATGAAAAGTCTTGTCTTTCTGTATTTTTCTTCACAAAAACCCTTTTCCCTATACACCTCTTTAGAGCTACTTTTAGAAACAGTAAATAACAAGTAACGATCCTGACACTGAAATATTGATAATTAGTGGATATTATTACATAATACATTTAGTCTCTCATCTACTTGTTATTACATGCATCAGGCATGTGTTACTTTTGTCAAATACTTTTGTTTTGACCTTTGTTATAAGGTAATAAAATAAAACTATATTTTCCTATAAATTGCATATTTATTTTCATAATATAATCACATCATCGTAACTTATTCGTAGATAAAACATGATTATCTCATCAGACATTCATTTCCACATCAACAGTTTTTAAATACGCGCCATCTAGTGGTCCGTCTTAGTAACTAGTTCTCAATCAAGTCTGTGTGTGTCGGTGTGTAAACGATACTAAATTCAATGACGGATATTATTTTGGGATTATATGTCGAATTGGGTGGGTTTTGAGGCAATGTAATGATCAAGTTCAATGAAGTGTAATGTCCGCGTGGCGCTCGAACTACTTCTACGGCTTACTAACGTTCCAATTACAAATAAAACGAAATAAACTGGAAATGTTGACTTCAACGCCATCTAGCGAGAAAATGTCTATGAGCAGACCGTATCTTCATCCTTAAGGTGGAAGCGCAAGGGTAACCCGCGAAATTCAAATTTTCTTACGTTTGTTGCAATTTGTAGGTCAGTGTTAGGTTGTATGTTGATGAAAATATGAATCGCGCCAGTGTGAAGTTATAATTATAATCATTCAAACTATCAACACACGTAAGGAGAGATGGTAAGGATTGATGATTTGAATGATTATAATTCTGTAACTTCATACGTGTTACTTGCGCTATTCATATTTTCATCAACACACAACCTGACACTGACCTGCAAATTGCAATAAACGTAAGAAAATTTAAATTTCGCGGGCTACCCTCGCGCATTCACCTTAATCTAAAACGCATTTTGCACGTGCATTTTGCTAGTGCAAAATACGTTAACAATTCATCACCTCTCTATGAGCCTCTGTATGCCCAAGTGTATAATGTCAAGTGGCCATTTTACTTAGTAACACTTAACTTAACGGGTTAGCCTTTCAAATATTCATTAAGATTTCTTCTCGCCTCCTTACAGCTTCTTATAAACTCTAAAGTAGTAGCTTATGTCACCTTCCAGCTGCCTTTCTCCTGGGATCTCCTCCTCATCAACCAGGTGGAATTGTTGCCTGTCGATGTTGGGGAAGAAGGTGTCGCAATCGAAGGATTTCTGTATCTCCGTGAGGTAGATCTTGCCACAGTTGCGGTGGGACATCGCGGCCTGTAAATAGGGAATAGTTGAAAAATGGGTTATACAGCGTGTAACAGTAAGGGTATAATCATATGGAATACTGTGGTACGGACCATCAAACTGAACAACTTTCTCTATGGGACCACCATCGAAATCGTAAAAAAATAATCAGCTGTCCCATACATTTGGTTCGATTAGGTATTGAAATTTTGTATAGGACAGCTGATTATTTACGTAATAATTCATGGTGAACATTCTATAGTGGCGGCGTTGAAGACGTTACGTTGGAAGGCCTCCCACTAGCGGGCCTGTGGACGGCGAGCTATGGGCTAGCTCGCCGTCCGTCCGTCTTATGAGGACAGGCCGTGTCGACGGCGCAAGAGTGTTCCACGCGCGCCTCAGAGAGATGTCAGGGGTTCGAAAGGACCGATGCCTGCCAGGGTTGCGGGACTGTTCGAAAGAGATACCGCGGCCCTGGAACACAAAGGGCAAAAGAAGGAACATTGATGGGTTTTAGTCAGTAAAAGTCTAACCAGCCCCTTCCGTTCCGCCCAGAGTGGGAGGTCATATGATGATTTCCCAACAGAAAAAAAAGGCCTGCGATTCGCATGGGACCGGTCAATATGGTGACACTGGGGGGAGGCCTATGTACAGCAGTGGACGTCTTTCGGCCGAAATGATGATGAACATTTTTACTGAACGAGTCATTATATATTGAATCACCATTGCACCCAAAAATGTGAAGGAAAACATAGTGGAGGAACCCGGAAAAAAAAATCGGAGTGGGCCTGTGTGGGCCGGTGAATTACGGCCCACTCCCCTCTCTTAGAGAGAGTGGGTCCCAGCGGTGAGAACAACATAGCCTGATTATGCTAAGTAGGGCAGAGAAACAATGACAGTAATTGTCTTATGATTATATCAAACTCCCGCATTTTCTTTTTTTTGGAGCATGCCCGCCTCATTCCTAACTCCCGAAAGCCAGAATCAACAGTGGCGACACCAGAAAAGCGCCGACACAATGGAGCTCGACGAAGTCCCAGAGAAACAATTTAACTGTCTTAGATCCCGCAACGAAATTAATCAGAAAAGTATAGCGGAAGAGTAGGAAAACGATAATTTCCACTTCCCTCCATATCAGCAGGAGACAGAACGAATCAAGGTCAATAGGCACAAAGTGACGTTTACAACTGGGATAAGCCCAGTTGCCTAGCACCACGGATAAATATTATCATTCATGGTCATATGTTGTGAGCTGTTATACTTGATTCCAATAGTACTTAAGGCGCAAGACGTATGGAATTATAGAATTATAATCATTTAAATCATCAATACAGCCCTCCAAGTTCATTTAACCTCATTCAATAGCTATTTCATGAAAAAGTCACTCTTTGTGATTATATGAACTTGGAGGGTTGTATTGATGATTTGAATGATTATAATTCTGTAAGTCCACACGTGTTACTGGCGCGATTCATATTTTCATCAACATACAACCTGACACTGACCTGCAAATTGCAATAAACGTAAGAAAATTTGAATTTCGCGGGCTACCCTTGCGCATTCACCTTAAGGCAAAAACGCTTTCGACAAGAACGCACGGAAATTTGTTCTACAAGGTCCTTAAAGTAAACACCCTTAAAGTATACACAATGGGAGCTATAGCGTATGAATTCGCCGCTAGATGCGCTAGTGTAGCGCGAGGTCACCGAAATGTTAGATTTCATAGTGTTCGCGCGTTGCGTGCTTTTTTATCACGTATTTTACAAATATTCACGATTGTGGTCTAGATTGAGCCATTCCTGATTAATTATGACTTGAATGAAGATTTTACATAGCAACTTAGGATCTTATTTGTTAGAACTTGGAGGTAAAATTATTTTTAAATGTTTCACTCTTGCTAATTTTAGGGAGAATATTGTTAATATGTATCTGAAGCTTACACTATGTTGTTAAACGTAATAAAATAAATGTTTATGAAGTTATTGGTACTTTAAAGTATAAAATAGAATTTTTAACAGGACCTTACTCGATAGTGGCGACATCTGGTGTGCTCAAAAACGATAGACCTCATTCATTGCGTTTTCATATTGCCAAAGACTACAATCCCATAAAATATGATGTGCCGAATATTAAAAAAAAAGGCGAGGCAACAAGCTTCAAGGAAAATAATTCACTCTTGCAGTTACCATGACCTGAGAGAATTTGGGCAACACAGTGATCCACCTCTAGCCATGTACTGGCCAGCCGCTCACGAACGAATGGAAAGAACTGGTGGAGCTGTCGGCCCCTGACTCACCGCATATATTGATGATCCTCCAATAACCCAGGTGGACTCTATATCCTCTCGACTCTCGATATATTCAACTGCTTCATCCAGCCCTGGGACCACCACCACTCCATCAGGGACCTGGAAAGTTTTGACAAATTACGTTAATAAATATAAACAATAGTATAATTTATTACAGACTAGCTGTTGCCCGCGGCTTCGCTCACGTTTTGGTCGAAAATTATCCTACGGGCACGTTGTAAATATAGCCTATGGCACTCAGGGATAACGTAGCTTCCTATTAGTGAAAGAATTTTCAAAATCGGTTCAGTAGATCCAGAGATTACCCCTTACATACAAACAAATTTTACCTCTTTATAATATTATAGTAAGTATAGATAAGCAACATCCATATAGGTTAGTAACCAAAAAGATAACTTATACCTATGTTATTAAACTTATTATCTATTTGGATACCAAGCAGTTGTTCAAAATGCACCTTTCAACAACATCACCTAACAAAGGAGAATTGTACATCCCCAATTCCCCGCTGCGGTCTTCAGGATGGAGTTGGAGCCTTCCCACACTTGGCAGACCAGAGAAGCAGATTCCTGTCTGACGATGGTGTGGAAGCCGTCGACATGTGCTTGTGCAGACATACCTGATGTGCTGCAGAAACGGGGCAGCTCCATCAACATCCTGAACTCATTTTTACATAGGACTCGTAGGTTAATGACCAGGTGAACTACCAATCTATTTGCGCCAACAATTAAATATTTCTGAAGTTTGTATTGTGAAGTATTTTACAAATATTTACCCGACTGCGCCAGAAGGAGGGTTATGTTGTTTCGAGAGTATGTATGTACGTATAATTGTTTGGCACGCTCTGTGGCCTGAACGGCTCGATGGATTTTAGCTTCAGAGGTGTCGTTAGATTCGTATTTACTGTGAGAGTGACACTGGGTATATCAAAAAAACTGTAATTTAAAAAATTAAAAAACCCGATTGCATAAAAAAATAAAATAAAATAAAAAGCATAGAACATAGCGACTTAACAGTCGGGACCCATTAACATATATAGACCGGCTTAAATCGTCCCCATAATGGGTCCCGACTGTTAAGTCGCTATGTTCTATGCTTTTTTTTTTACGCGGTCTGGTTTTTTAATTTTGAAATTACCGTTTTTTTGTTTTATGTTTTATGTGGTCTAACTCTAAATGCCTAATCAAACAGTGGACAAAATGGCTCAGCATGATTGCCCTATGTTATCTACCAAATTATGAAAAATTGATTATGATTATAAGACTGCCTCGTAGGTATGGTGAGCATGAGGTCCTAGGTTCCCAGGTAGGGCAATTTGTTATTTGGTTTTTCCATCAGGAATTCTCAGTAACAACCACGGAGTCTGGATTTGTGCCCAATTGATGACAATAGGCACGCCCTCTATCGTCAGCATTCTCTTGCCCTTATCCCAATTTATTTGGGGTCGGCGCAGCATGGCTTCTTCCATACTTCACTATATTACTCGTCAACTAGAGTTTCTCATCGAGAAGTCTCGAAGCGAGAATTCCCGGGAAATTTGGCCTTTGTCGAGACGGGAAAAAAAAGGGTTGAGTACCCGGGAAGTCGAGAAATTAAAAAAGAAACTTAAAAAATAGCAATTTGACGTTAATTCCTGTGTTACTTATTACAAAAATTATATCCTCTATCTCCTCTCCCTTTTTACTACCCAATAATGCATCCACCTTCCGTCCGCCCCACCCTGAGATCTCTCTGTTCTATATTCTATGTTAAGGGTTTGGTTTCCGCACTTAGTCCTTAAAGTGGACCATTGTACGTGGATCTCTCTGTTTGTTTAGTTTAGTCTAGAGTCGCCGGAGACTTGTGTTCCAAATTTAAGCCTTCTCAATAAACGTAAATACCTAATATTATATTTCTTGATGACATAACTTATTTATGGAATAATTAGCAAATAAATATGAATATCACTATTATTGTGAAATTGTACACTCGCAGAACCATCTTATTTTACTTTTTTATTCTCATGTTTACTAGTGCAGTTTGTTTTTCGATTTATGTTAATACCTAAAACGGAGATTATTTTAATGACATATTTTATTACAAATTCATATTAGATCCAAGGCCGACGTTTTATTAAACAAGCTCTCACTTTTATGACTCTTTCTACTTAACAAACAAAACAATTATAGGTAGGTACGTCTTTTACCTAGAAATGAATCAGCGTTCCGCGCATGTTATTTTTATTATTATTTTTACTTGGTATCGTAAACAACATTATGTATTTTTAAAGGTAGTATGGAGAAGTCAAAAGTGTGGAAGTATTTTTCGAAGAATAAAGAATCGTTGACGGCACATTGATGCATGAAATGCTCGAAACAGCTCTCTATAAAAGGCTCAAACACAACCGGACTAATAAAACACCTAGAGCTTGTACACAAGATGTCGGTAAAGACACATGCTGGAGCAGAATAACCAACTCCATCGTCTTCCGGTTCAGCCATCCATACGGAAGATGATCAACCGCCAGCATCAAAAAAATCAAAACGAGACATTCAGCAAACTCTAAACTTTGAACCAAACTCTAAAAAATCTAGGCAGGAAATCGTATCAATGTTGGCAGCGAAAGATGGTCTGACGATTGGTCGTAGGTAACGGAGATGATTATTTAAAAGACTGATTTAAATGTAGTTAGTTATTATTACAAAAGTTTTATCTATGTAGGTATATGTATATATCATAAACATCAGTATTTATTTCAATGAAACATTTTGACTTTTACACTAGGTTTTTATCACAGGGATCATATTTGTTGTATTAACAGCTAATAATTAAAAAAAAATGTCTGTGATTGATATTTTGTTAATATTAGAGATTTGACTTATATTTTATTCTAGTTTTAAAACTCTGTGATTATAAAGGAAATAAAGAAGGCATATTTTTTAGTTAATTGACGGAGACTGATTAAAATGAACATACTATTGATTACGAAAATGTGTATTTTATTTTAAAACCTTCATACATTTTTATTGAGGTTAATCAAATTCCCGACTTCTCGGAAATTCCCGGGAAATGGTGCTCGAGAAGTCTCAGTATCCGGGAAGAGAAAAAGTCGTGAAATGAGAAACCCTATCGTCAACTCATCAAACACCTCCTCTCTTGCCATTTCATTCTGTATACAGTTCTTGCATCGTTTCTTTGGTCCTCCTCTACTCTTATACCCATCCACATTCATAGGCTCGCCCTCTATTAGACTTAAAAATCATAACTGGGTAAATGTGGGTGTACTAAAGTTATGTTTGAGTTACTACTAGCGACCAGCGACCCGCCCCTACTTCGCACGGCGCCACCTGTCTGGTTCAAAACTATCCTATCTTTCAGGCTGGAGCCAATCATGACCACTTTCACAAAATTTCGTTGCAACTGGTTAGGTTGTTTCGAAGATTTGCATGAACGAACATAGTGAGTGACACGTGATTTTTATATACAGGATGTAAACAGAATCTTCACGAAACCGTCACTCAAGCATTCTGTACATCAAACTAAGTAAATCTACGCAAAAATTATTGTCCATAAAAACTTTTTTTATAAGTGAAAAATCTCATGTTCACTAGGGCTGCATTCCGAATTACGCTGTAATCGCTTTGAGCGTCCATAAACCCGTTCCGAAATACCGTGAGCGCGATATTGATAGCCCTTGAATCGTCATCGATGACGTCATGACATGCGCCATCTTGCGATTACACCGACCATGCCCCAAATAAATATCACCGTGAGCGCTGTCAAAAATGACAGTTCTGTTCACAGGTTGTGTTGTTTTGCTAAGGTGGAAGCGCAAGAGTTGCCCGGGAAATTTAAATTTTCTTACGATTTGCAGATCAGTGTAAAGTTGTATGTTGCTGAAAATAACAATCGCACCAGTAACACGTATGAAGTTACAGAATTATAATCATTCAAATCATCAATACAACCCTCCAAGTTCATTTAACCCCATTGAGTGACTTTTTCATGAAATAGTTATTGAATGGGGTTAATTGAACTTGGAGGGTTGTATGTGCAGCACAGTCAACCAACATATCGTCCATTTTCAAAAATAGGTCTTGTCAAAGGTTTTGGTTTGGGGTTATGTTCACTGTGAACGCGTTCACGAGCGTTCCAAATTGATGACAGCTCTCAGCTGTCATAATCGTGATATCTAAAACGGAACGCAAAATATAGATGTGAGCGCTGTGAGTGATTATTTTGTAATTCGGAATGCAGCCTAGGATTCAATTAACGCACTCAAAACATTGTGCTGATGTGTGCATTAACCCTTGAACGTAGATCTACGCGAGACACTAGGTTTTTAATGTGTCTATCTACTCGGCATACGAAAGTTTAAATAGTAGAGACTGTGGAGGTATTTAAAGTAGAGTTAGAACATTTTGAACTTTTATTTAGAACTATGACCCCCAACATCTCCGTAACTAGAAGGTACCCAGGTATAGTCCAGAACAAAAAAAATATCACAATGACGGGGAGAACAATCAATCAAACAAATATCTTTTCACACCCTATATTACGATAATTAGAATAAATTATATCTTAGTATCTTACCAATACAATACCTAACAATTATTTGTCTGATGATAATAAATATTATCTCTTGTTTTGGATGTTGCAAGGGTCATGGAGTCACTGATAACCCTTAAAAAGGCCCACTGTAAGTCAATGTCATAAAGAAAAATGTGTAACTATTTCAGCAATGGGTTTTCCATTAAGAATTTTTCAGTTTGATATTATTGGTCATATTGTGACAAAAATGCAAAATTTTTATCAAGTGGGGCTGAAATGAATCCCACTGACCTTGCATAATGGATTGTAGCTCACTCCCTCTTAAAGGAAAAGGCTCATTTCTCAACAAGGGGAACACTGTATAAATTTAAATTAATTGATTATATTGTAGGCTGTATGTGAGAACAAAGAGCAGAGTATTACCTTTTCTTTCACACTATCTACGTGATGTGACAGCACAATGTTGACTCTATCATTCAATGGCCGGTACTTGTTCGGTATACAGTCCCACGTCCGACGACCCATGATGACAGCATTCACTTTAGACGGGTCTGACACTTTGGTTGTCATTGTTGCGAAGTAAGCCATTTCTTTTCTGAAAAATTGAAATATAATTTAAATATAAGAGAGCAGTGGTGGTCCAGTGCTGGCAGCCCCGACTTACAAGCAGCAAGTCGTGGGTTCGAACCCAGGAAGGCGCATAGATCTATTTAAAGCTTATTGTATTCCATTACAAAGTGATACATTAGATACATGTTGTATAAATAGTTATGCTAGTTAAGTATTTATACGTTTTCTGCCTTCGTAATTGAACCCTTTTGGGTAAAAGCTTCCTCCATCTTCTTCAATTTTTCTGTTTCTGCACAAATTTTTAATGAATTTAATTTGTTTATTTTTATAGATAGAGGGAGGCAGCACATTACTTACGAGTAATTTATTTCATCACCACTGAATCAGGCATGTCCTAGAGCCAAAAAGTCAAAGACATGTGACATCTACCAATTTTCACTGGGCCCATGTGGTGAATTATAGTCCCTGCAGTGGGAACATTATAGGCTGATTATGTATGCTAAATAGAACTGTGCAATTTATTTTATCACCACTGCTCTTAAAACAGAAGTTCTCGTTCACTTGAGGCAAGGGGCATGTCTTCTTGACACCCAGCAACCTGCACTGGGCCCGCTATGGTGAATGCAACCCATTCCCTCTCACAGGGAGAGGTCTGCGTGCCAGCAGTGGGAGCATTATAAGATACCTAGCCGTGCCCCATGGTTTCAGCCACTGCTGGGCTACTAGTGTTCATAGCCCAGTATTATAAACATCCTCAAAAATTGCCAAATAGAATTTCTCTAATCCGACTGGTAGTTGCAGAGATTAATGAGTACAAGTAAACAAACAAACTATTATTGATTAATAGCTTTGGTTTCTTCACAGAAACAGGATGTTGGACTTTTCCACAGAAACAGGCAATCAGCTGGAACTGATAGCGTTTACCCCTAAAAATGGAACTTAAATTTCACTGGAAAAAATGTTAGTGTACTATCTATACACATAAGCCTTCAAAGACAAAACGTGTGATGTTTCATTATCATAAAAAAGTTTAGTCAGTACCTATATTAAGTCATAGGATACTTTTTATACCTAGATATTGTTATCTAAGCGGGTCAATGCCTCGTAATTGAAAAAGTTAACCTAACATAAGCTAGAGATGCGGTATTTCTAATAAACTGCGAAGTCATTATTTTTAGGCTATAATACGCTAAGGAAGATGTGTAGACTTACTTCAAACGCCATGGCAATGCTCCATTAACGCCAATACCCATGTTTTCACAGGCAGCTGCGATTAAATTCAATTTCACTCTCGACATCGTGACTTTGGTAAAATACTCCACAAAAAATACTTTTTTCTGTTTGAAAGAAATTGGATAAAAATACAGTTGATTAATAAAGGTCACCGTGTTGTTTTATTGTTCTTGTTAAGAAAGGAACAACGATTATTTGCGCTTATTAGTTATGTCTGAAAAACAAGCACAAATTACCGCGCTTTAAATTTGAAATGTCAATGTCTTAATTTTGACAGCACGAAATTTAAATTTGGAGTGAGCAAAAGAGAAACAGAATGACGCAAAAAAATGCAATTTAGGCAAATATGAGACCTGGAACACTAAAATGGATAGTGTTGTGAACAGACTGTTAGAATCCACGATTTCACCATAATGTTTTATTTTATTTATTAGACAAAACAAACAATAACACATAAACAAATAATAACTATAAATGGTTAACAAAGAATTGCACGAGACTACATCAGTGTGCAACTAACTACGATAACGTAGCCACATCGTTTAATTAAAATTTATTGGAAGATACATGCACGTCCTATCGCGTCGCTCTAGGAGGTTCTTTCCAGGCCAGGTTCCACTACAAAATGATAGATGGCGCTATCTAAGAATTGGTGTAAAAATTTTCATCTTCCACTACAAAATGAATCATCAACCCCAATGAATGATTTTTTCATGAAATTGTTACAGAATAGGGTTATATGAACATAAAGGGTTGTATTGATGATTTCATGGCTGTAATTCTATAACTACACATACGTGTTACGGGCGCGGCTCATTTTTCATCAACATACAACCTGACACTGACCTGCAAATTGTAAAAAACGGAAGAAAAATTAAATTTCGCGGCCTACCCTGACGTTTCCACCTTAAGGGCCATTATAGACCAAGAACCTTATTCTTTGTCCAGTGATAGCAGTTATTCTAAGTCACGTAGCTAAATCAGGGAATCAAAAGAATAGCCAATCTTTATGCGCAGTAGGCAAACGGCGATTTCACAGACGGAAGGATATCGGTGTCCGGTCGCAGCCAATTCAAGTTTTTACGTGCAGCAGATATCGGTGTCCAAATATTCGGTGCCAGGTTAAGTAAATTCAGAGATTACCCCCAACTTCACAAACTTTACCTCTGTAACAACCCGTCATACTTCTCATACAAACGCTCGTACGTGATTATGCAGTTGTTAAACATCTATCTTTGATTTTTTTGAACTAATAGGTATTTTGTGCACTATGATGATGTTCTAGGTTTCTATGGGAGCAAAAAAAAAAAAAAATTAGAAACAAATTCAGTATAACCCTCCAAAAATTGCTGTTTTGCACAAATTTTACCTGAACTTTGGGCGTTCATAATGTACTCATAATCTCTAAAAGTAAAGAAATCATCACGATAGAAACCTTGCACATGTAATGGAGATTCTTAATGATATTTTTTTATTTCACACACTTGTAAGACTTATTCAAAAACACGTATTTCCTGGAACAAGTTTAAGAAATTTACAAACACTATTTTTCGTTCAATGTCATTGCGTTAGGCGGTATGAGGTGCGTGGGAGACGAGTTGACAGAAAATCGCCCCTGTGACTCTGGATGAAACAACAAGCTTTTCCACCATGCTCGCATTGACGACAGACGCGCCGGGAAGGGCCCTCTTATGTAGTTTATATGAGAAAACAAAAACTGTACCTACACTATAATAAGTGTTTTTCTCGAAAATTCATAGGGATTTGAAACTTTGACATTTTCGTGTTATTTGACGGTGTTGAATTGTGCATACCTAGGCTAGTCCTACTTTCCTACTAATATTATAAATGCAGAAGTTTGTGAGGATGGATGGATGTTTTCTACTCTTTCACGCAAAAACTACGGACCGGATTTTGATGAAGCACACACAGCACACAGATAGTTTATAACCTGGTATAAACACAATCATAGGTCTTGGTGTATTCTGCCAGGGTTGCGGGACTGTTCAAAAGAGATACCGCGGCCCTGGAACACAAAGGGCAAAGGAAGGAACATGGATGGGTTTTAGTCTGTAAAAGTCTGACACTCCCTCCTGCTCAGCCCAGAGCGGGAGGGGTTATTTGAAGATTTCCCATCCAAAAAAAAAAAAAGGTCTTGGTGTATAACTCCCAAATAGATCACAAATAAACTATTTAAATGTTCGTAAAATATACGTTTTTATATTAAAATAATTAAAAATGTACGTGTCTGTATGCGTAGCAAACATCATCTTAAACTGAGCCGCCATCCTGTTGTCAGGTTGGCGGGTGAATTTTAATTCAATGAACTTTTTTCAGGAATGAAATGCTCGTCAAATATACAATACGAACACTATTTAAAAACTTCATAAATGTTATACAAGCTCTGATATTAAAAAACGCATGTGAGCCGCCATCCTGACGTCTTAATGGCGGTTTGGTAATGGCATTTTTAATTATTTTAGTATAAAAACGTATATTTTACGAACATTTAAATAGTTTTTCAATACACTTTCTCGAAAACTGGTTCTAATCGCATTACGATTAGGTTCAACATGCAATGTATGTCACACGCGTGCGATTTTTAATATTTTTCCGCACACGTGCGGAAATAAAAATTTGCACAGATAAGTCTAAAGGGTTCAATGACTTTACCTATAGTCGGCGGTGATTGTTTTTTTTTTAATCCCGGCAAAGAGATATGCGTCTTTACGGATTAAGTATTTTTCGAGAATTTAAATTATGTTTATAAAAATAGAATATCATAGATAAAAATGATTATTTAAAACAAATATTTATTTTTATGAACAAATTAACATCATAAGTGTGCTAAATTAAAAAATAATGAATTTTCTTTTTTTCATAGTAGGCTGTATACAGCATCCTACCTTTGCATCTTCTTCAACCTGGCGAAAGCAAAGCGCGGAAAAAAGATTATTAAATCATAGTTTCCTAATAATTCCTGACAAAAATACTTTCCGTTCTAATATTTTATTTCTGCGAAAGTGTATTGAAAAACGTCGTTTGATACGCGTGGGGATTTGTTATTGCAGTTCTCGGCTCCATAACACCCTCGCTTGCAGCTCGGGTGTTAATTCCGCGCTCGAATGCAATAACAAAGTTTCCCCACTTATATCAAAATGTGTGATCTATTTGGGAGTTATACACCCACGATTCTGACGGATACGGTAAAACGAATCGTGCACCTACCCACGTATAAGAAAAAAAAAATACCAATCGAATTGAGAACTTCCTCCTTTTTGAAGTCAGCTAAAAAGAAGTTAATGATAGTTAGACTACAACATTGTTGAGACACATGCCTTGCGCCTAATAATCAACTACGATCAAGTGGGTATGCACGGCTTAAGATAAAATAGGTAAGAGTGCATGCAAACATTTGTTGGGGAACAAGCTCTTTTTAAGTTTGCTCTGCAGTATTTAAATGGAAGAAAATTAAACTAAAAATGTGTGACTATCATTCTAATTTAAAAATCCACCGTGCTTTGAAATAAATGAATATCGACCGGTGCTGTGCTTCTCATTTCACATCCTGTGGTTTCTCGTGAAGTCGTTACCTTCCAATTACTCATTCAAATCAAAATAATAGCAGTTACTAGAACACCTTGTCAGAAACCAAGTTAGATAATTATTCATCGTTTACTTAATGGCAATATCGATGAGAGTAAAGTTGTTGTTTCAAAAAGACACCCTGAGATTTGATATATTTATATTTATAGACATTAAAACCTAAAAGCAGGGTTTTAAGGCTTCATCGTCTGATTCTGATGTAATAAATAAAGATTTTATTACACTATCCGTCGCCTTAAACACGCAGTTAAGACCAGTTAGGATCTGTAACTAAACTTTTAACGTGTTACTGGCTGTTTTTTTTTTTAAGTGAGTTAGCTACCGCAGATATGGTGGTCCGCGCTCTTGTTTAAATATATTTAATTATTTGCTGTGTTTTAATTCTTAAGAACTACGATCGTGCTCCAACATTGGATACTCATTATACTAAACTTATAGCATTAACTTAAAATCTACGTGAGTCCATCAATGCTTACTTGCTGATATAGGGTGTCGATTTGCTGGATTTTTTGCTATAGATTGTTGCAGAAAAAGTCAACAGATTTACCGAAAAGTTAAGGTATGGGTTAACTTCCACGGCATTGATATTAATTGAAATCATTTAAGTACCGTGCCGACGAGTTTTAGTCTCTAAGAATCCAACACCCCTCTATCATGAAGAGATTTATGGAGGTACATTTGAGTATCAAGGTATACAGGTGAATTTTCCAAGTGGGCGTGCATGGCCAAATCCGAAACTATGAGGAATATATTACTATGTTTTTCGTATTTTTAATGAATGTTCTTGATTGATGACACCCGCAGCGCAGTCGATCTTCACAACATTATTCTAATTTCAATTATAATGACTTCGCGGTGAATGGCAACAGTAAAAGAGAAAAAAAAATCGGAAACAATTGAAATTGGAACTTACAAGTGAGTTGGCGCCAAAAGTGATTTTGTTCGACGTTTCGTCGATTACTTATACCTACTGTTTTCATACTGTTATTATTTTTAATCAAAAATTTACTCTTTCCTTTAGTTTGTCGTATGTCATTATTTCTCAGATTTTGATCCTTATTAGCGACACCATCGAATAGTATAGTACTAATAATACAGTGTGTATTTTTTACTAGGCTGGCTAGCAAAATATTGATTTTTGAAAAATATAGTGATGCAGTTTATAGTTTTCATCAAAATCGGGTTCGAGTCTCCTTTGAGTATTTTTCGCTATTCCTCATAGTTTCGGATTTGGCCATTCACGCCCACTTGATAAATTCATTCTGTATACCTACCCACGCTTGACATAGATGTTTTACCGACAATACGTATATTGTAGAATGCTCGAGTATGGTCACAGTTTCATAGGTGAGTAAAATACTACCTAACTTTATACAAATCTCAACGCATTCATGTTCAATGGGAAAGGCAACCGTAAATCTAATGGCGCTAGCATAGCTTGAACCAAGGAACGTCATTGGTTGAAGATCTGTCAATGTCATTCTAGAGTTCAAAATAGCTTGACCTCATTAGTCAGATTAGGACTAAGCTATGGACACCCCATCTACAACCAGCTTTGACTTGCCTTCCCCATTGTATTGATTTTTTTAAGTTCGACCCTCTGATAAGCTGACAAGCTTCTCTTGACTTTAGGTAAGTACCTACTGAAACAAGATGGTGGTTTTGGTTCCGAATATGACCACGCGCTAAAAGATCCATGTATATTAACGTTGGGTTTGTTTGAAAAAAACGTTCCAGGTTCCAGCACACAACTAATTTATATTGAGCATTTAGTTATAAACTCACATTTTGCAACCTCTTTCAAATGCTTCCGGATTATTTACTTTTTCGCAACATTTTATAAAAACGTCATTTCTGGTTCAAAGACCACGTCTAAATAATCAAAAAACATACAGCTACCTAACACAAACGATTTGTCATGGAAAGCACCTTATGTTGAAATTAAGTAATTTTGATTTACGTAAGGTATAACATAATTTAGAATAACATATACTAATAGACTACTATATGTAGGTATACATCGGATATACAGTAACTTATGAGCCCGGTTATAAATAATTTTGCTTGCCGTAAGGCAAATGTATCGGGACGCTCATCAAAATAACCATCTTATCTGTATACCTACATTATTAGCAAATAAATGATTTCTGTTTTCTGTTGCCGGTAAGACCGCATGGCGCGAAAGCTATGCCTAATTGGAAAATAGTTAATTAAGTATAATTTAATTGATAACCCTTGCTCTTTAGCGTCAAAGTTCAGCATTCTTGGCGATTATAAGACATTATATTGTATCATGCAATAATATAGTACGGATAATTTAGTTTTAATCCGTCATGGTATAGCATCGAATAAATCATATTTACATAGAGCGTCACTCCTGAGGGCTCGAGGTCGCACGGGTCGACCGTCAAAGCTTAGCAGCGCTTGCCTAGGTTGGTCCGTGGATGGGTGACTATTATTACATACTGAGTTCAG
Source organism: Eugnorisma glareosa (assembly GCA_947578425.1). NCBI lineage: Eukaryota > Metazoa > Arthropoda > Insecta > Lepidoptera > Noctuidae > Eugnorisma > Eugnorisma glareosa. The sequence goes on along the minus strand of OX387985.1, from coordinate 4,044,126 downwards.
AAGCCTGAGGGTCAGACTACCCGTTTTACCAAGGGTAATCGTATTACTTCGAGAAAGAGGTCAATCGTCGAATCCGACTCGGCTGGGCAGCGTTCGGGAAGTTGCGTGGTATCTTCTCGTCCAACTTACCTCAGTGTCTCTAGACGAAAGTCTATAACCAGTGTGTGTTGCCAGTGATTACATACGGGACCGAAACGTGGTCGCTTACAATGGGCCTCATCAGAAGGCTTATTGTCACCCGAATGGCAATGGAGAGGGCTATGCTCGGAGTTTCCTTGCGTGATCAAATCAGAAATAAGGACATCCGCAAGAGAACCAAGGTTATCGACGTAGCCCGAAGAATTGCCAAACTTAACTGGCAGAAGGCAGGGCACATTGCTTGCAGAATGGAAGGCTGATGGGGCTGAAAAGTTCTGGAGTGGCGACCTCGAACCGGAAGACGTTGCGTTGGAAGGCCTCCCAATACGACCTGGTGACGGTTGCGGGGATCCGCTGGACGTGAGTCGCACGGGACTGATCAATGTGGCGGTACTTGGAGGAGGCCTATGTCCAGCAGTGGACGTCTTTCGGCTGAAATGATTATGATGATGATCGTATTACCCAGTTACTGAGCTGTGGAGTTCAGATAAGTAGTCGTTCTATGTAAAATATTGTTTTAAAATGTTTAGGCAGACGATGATGGCATAGACTAAAGAAATCCAGTATGGAAACCAATAAATGAGAACGCAACATTTTAAGCCTTTTACCTTTTCACGCCAAACCGGCTGAACGGCTTTGGATGATTATTGCCATCACCAGATTTTCAACCAATGGCGATACTTGGAACCAGCTATTCTAGCGCCATCAGTCTCATAGTTGCCATCCTCATTGTAGGTGAATTTAGTATCACATACTTTTACCAAGGTATCATTCAGTTATCAGAACATGATTCTAGGCTACCCAGACTTGTTTTTTTTTTGAAAAATTTAAATACATACATTTATGTATTTAAGTATGTTCCATCGTAATGCCTAAACTATTCATCTGATTTTGATTAATAAGGTGTCAATCGATTCGTTATTATGGCCCGGGTAGCATAGGCTACATTTTAACCGACTTCGACAGTAGGAGGATTCGATTTACCTTGTAAACCCTGAATTTAATTAGAGCGCGATTTTTCAGTAGTCTGGTTTTTAGATGTAGCACACAAATTCGTGTTATAGTCAAAGTTTGTGTAGCAACGGCACACATACCGTGTATAAAGATCATCACGATATTGATGATTATCACGACCTTTCTGTAACCTTATAAAACAGTGTGATATTCATACGCAAGTCTGAGTCAGTGTTTACATACGGGCCGTGGAAATATCTTACGTTATTAAAATTATAAACACCGTAAATTGACTGCAGGTGCAATAAATTAGCATTACGTATTTACGGTATTTATATTTGAGTTGTTTTTGAGGAAAATATTTATATCTAGTCTATGAGCGATAAAATACGAATAGGTGGGAATAAGCAAACGCATAAATAGACAACTGCCTTTGCTGAGCCACAGGGCTTCTCTCTTCCAGAGAATGGACCATAACCACGCGGGCCCAGAGCGGGTAGTGCACGTCACGTATCTTTTAATCTTTGCAAAAATACAGCATATCAGAAAGGTAATAAAGTTACCTTAGCTTACCTAGCTTTCTGTGGTATAGACCACCAAAGTGAAAATCTTTAATTTAGAATTTGACAATCAATTCGGGTTGTACTCCTTGTAATAATTTATAATTCAATCATGATTCGAAAGACACGTGGCGCCATCTATAAGAACGTTATTGTTGTTTTCCTCGGGAAAACAGTACTTTTTTCGGGATTCAATTCAATTTAATTTAAAATCATTTATTTCAATCCATTTAGGATCATAAAAGAACACATTTGAAATAAGTTTACAATTAAAAAGTTAAAAATTTCAATCCGTAACAAAATTAAAACAATTAAATAATATAAATTAAATCTAAAATTCTAAAATTATAATGTCAATGACTAAAACAAAGATGAACAATTACAAAAATTAAAATTTAAATACAAAAATAATTAATTAAATAATATAAATTAAAACTCAAATTTCCCAAAATTGTAATGTCAGAACAAAAATTAAGAATTACAAAAATTAAAATTTAAATATTAAAATAATGAATTAACTAATATAAATGGGATGAAAGGTAGGTATAGTAAGGTGGTGGTGGTGGTGGTGTATAGTAAGGTACCTATGTCCGTTTCTGTACACCTGACAATGTATACGCAAAATTTCAGGATGATTGATTCAGTGGTTTAGGCATGAAAAGGTAACAAACTCAATTTCGCATTTATAATATTAGTTAGGATTTAACAGTGTACACACTAAATACAGAAAAGAAGAAGGGAACAGAAAAATTGGTACATAAGTGACCATCATGCATGGTAATCGCGAAAAAATGGGACAGCACATTGTTTTTTTTTTGTTAGTCCCGTGAAGAAAGTTATTTAGTGTGATTGTCCTTCGTTCTTAATTTTAACACACCTTTTTGATACGTGCTGTACCAATTTATTTATCTTATAATCATCAAGGAGCTTATGAAGGGAAACCTTCCTTTGTTGCTAAAGCGAAAAACCATGGACATGTGCATTCTTCCCATTTTGATCTATGGATTCCAGACTTGGTCTTTGACAAACATTCAAAAGTCCAAGCTCAAGATCTGCCAACGTGCAATGGAGCGCAGTATTCTAGGCGTCAAACTAACCGACCACGTACGCAACAACTCAACAAGACACTGCGCTCTAAAACACAAATTACTGACGTTGCTCAAAAAGCCGCTAAACTGAATTGGGACTAGACTGGCCACGTCTGCCGCATGCCCAATGAGCTGTGGGCCAAAATAACCACTTTCTGGAGCCCTGACACAGCCAGAAGACGTCGCTGCAGACCTCGTAGAAGATGGCGGGACGAGCTGGACAAAACCAATGACCAGTGGCCTACATTAGCCCTGGATCGAAACAGCTGGAAGTAGGGAGAGGCCTTTTCCCCAGCAGTGGGATAACGCAGGTTAACAGTATCAGTATAATCATCAAACATCTAATTTTATCCGTCAAATTCAGACTGAATGAAAAAGTATTCATTAGCCTGAATAGGACAACACACAATAAAAATGGTTACATTAACAGTAGGTACAACAAAATTAAGTATATAAAAACGTCTGCTACGTTATTACATAAAAAGAAAAACCTTCATGGTCTTTTCATTGAAACCTATTTAAATAATGGCTGGAAAGCACTCAGCCTCAAACATTCTAAATTTGAATCATTAATCTTTTTCATCATGGCGTTTTCCCGCCTTATTGCGGAGTTTGCGTTGCTCAGTGTTTTCACTTCTTTTCTCTTTTTTTTTCAAGGCTATCGCGAGTCAATGGCAAGTTGTTTTTATGCAGAAAGATTATTTTTCGCTTTTTGTAGGGAGAGAAACATGGAAGCCCTTCGTCTGATCCGATCAACTAAGTAATGGTATTGTTTAAATATCTATTCACAAAAACATAAGTTCAAGCTTGTAATTTCCGAAGAGTTAGCTAAAGGTGTACCTATATTACACAAACGGTTCGCCAGGTTATGTTTAAGTCCCATGTAATAGGGGCGAGCCTATTGTCATCAACTGGGCACAAATTCAAACACCGTGGTTGCTAATGAAAAACTCCTGACGGCAAAACCCAATATAACCAAAATCAAAATCAAAATCAAAGCATTTATTTCAAGTAGGCCAGTTACAGGCACTTTTGAACTGTCGAAACAAAGATAACAATGAAATGTAGCTACAGTCCCAGTCACAAGGCATAAAAACTGTGAAAGTACTGTAGTTGCCCATTCCCTAGCGTAGATCTCTATGGAGAAGAACGGGCAAGAAACTCCATGGACACTCTTTTAAATCAGCATATTGTCACAAAACCTTGGTTACATCATTCATATTGAGATGGTACATTATGTGAGAACTATTATACGAGAGTTCGGATTCTTGTTTTTAAAAAAAACTATTTAATTAAACTGGAATAAGAATTTATTACTTTAAAGAAATTGGAGTTAGATTTAGTAAAATGATAGGAAATAGAATGATGTAGGACTTCCGACCCGTACCGAGATTCAGACCGAACTGGCGTGCTAGCCCATGAATATAGCGTCTAAGTTACTAAATGCTGACCAGGCAAGTCTGGAGAGCAGTAAGCCATTCTACTGTCATTGACAAGGTATAACAGCCCCCCCCAAAAGACTGAAATTCGGGGATAAAGGCGAAGTTCAGGAAGTTATACAATTTCTCTTAATCTAGGCAATGGAATTGAAGAATTTTCAGGTTCATTATTTAAACTATGGTTATTGACATCGTTATCGGTATGGGTCGTCGGTTTTATACAAGAGATATAGAACTTAGATCTATGCTTAGAAATAATCTTATATAACTTAAATACTATATAACACATTACAATTATTAAAATACACACAGTTAATATAGAATAATGTATCCCATATTTTACTAAGATAGGTTCTTCATTGATGATTTTGTTTAGATCTGAAAACATCTTATCATTTTGTTTATTTGTTGTTAGATCATCCAAATTGATGTTTTGTAGCAAAATAGGGGATATGTTGTTATTTATACTAAAAGTCTTATTATCTAGCTTACAACAAGAATCATTTATAATGCTAAAGTCTAATCTAGGAATAGGAATGTCTACGTTTACCTCATCTTTGGATATGAGTCTCGCACTTTTTGTGTATACTGTACACTGATTTGGGATTCGTAATATACCGGTTCCGGACACTATGATTTCGCGTAATTCGGAGTTATCACAGTCCATTGACACTTTACTTGAACGAGATTGCACGAAAATCCACTGATTGTTCATAAGTGATTTCCAAATGTCCAATTCACCGACAATCGTTTTGGTTTCGCATTGCGTGGGTATAGCACTAATTGTTGTTGTCAATAACTCGCTTTCACACGTAGGATTGCTGCTTGTCAACAGTATCGTAGGTATCTCACACAGAAAGAACTCAGAGTTTATTATCTTACATTTATCTAGGCTATCTAGATTACAGAAGTTTAGTTTATCCTTAGAAATAGCAATATACGAACTAGAAGGTAATATTAAACTAAAAGTATTTGGGTTATCTGACCCGTGAGGGGTCGGTAATGCTAAATTATGATACAAGTTAAATTCATCATTAGTAACTAAAGGAATTTGTAGAACAAATACAAGTTTGTTTCTATAATAATAACATGCAACTTCAGATATGCTTAGTATTAAGTGGACATTGTCTAGACTTATCGCTACAGGAATTCCAGTGTCTCTAGGTAGGTACCGGTCGTTATCAACGAGTTCGTTGTAAAGTTGCGACGGACTTATTATGTTGGGATGCAGGATGTTTTGACTGCTCAACATAATCGCATTTGTTATGTCTTCAAGCTGAAACGACAATGCTAGTAGAGAGCTTTCAAGGCTAGCAAGTAAAGATTGGATTTTTGTTTCGGATATTAGAATTTTAGAAGTTTCCGTGATATTATTTAATTGTAATATGAGTTGACTTAAAGTATTTTTAAGCGAATCTTCATTATCTTTTAATTTATTAATTGTTTGTTTGTAAGATTCCAGAGCGGAAGTAGTAATTAAAATGTTTTCTTTCATTAGTTCCGCGAGCTTTTTCTCATGGTTTTGAATGGATTCAATTGCGGAATCGTATTTTAACGCGTCATCTTCGTCCAGAGTGCCGAAAACGTGTTTAAAGACGGTTCCTATTCCGCCGAACCATGCTGAACGTTTATTACGTTTAGACGTTAAATGTGAGATAGAATCGAACTCGCGTTTAATATCGCTGTATCGAACTGTGAGTGGGGATAGTATGTTTTCACATTGAAGGTTGCTATATTTTTGACATGTTTTCCTAGCTATGCCTAAGATATCATTGAGGTTAGTAAGGTGAGGATTGATAAGAGAAATGTTTACATACAATAATATTTAACTTTCCTTTGATGACCTTAAGTTTTCCTAGGCTATCGAAGTATATGCCGGAACTAGAAGGAAATGGCTTGATAAAGTCTTGATGCGCATTGACTGAGGCGCTGAAATAGAATGAATAGAATCAGTAAGACTACGCTAAAGACTTATTATAATTACTAGCTAATACCTACATACTAATAATTATATATCTAGAATCTTAATCGATTTCTAACAGTAATGCAGTGTCTGCAGTTACCGCGGGTTTCATTTGATCGAAATGGTGAGCCACATGACGCCTGTTGATAAGGAGTGTAGCCGTGTTATTATCGTGAACTTTGATGATTCTGTATGGTCCTTTCCAAATAGGTGATAGTGCCTTTTTGAGCCTCAGGTGGGCTTTAAGATAGACGTAATCACCAACCTTGTACTGTGGTGGTGATTTAGTGTGAGAATCGTAATAAGATTTAGAAGATTCCTTTGATTTTAGTATATTTCCGAGAGCTTTTTCTCTGGTGTATTTAAATTTATGTTGTAACATTTTAATATAGTCTGAATATGTTGTACTAGGTTCATGTTCATAAATGGAATTAGGAATAAAGGGTTTGTGACCGAATATTAACTCGTAAGGAGTAAATTTTGTAGTTGAGTGTTCTGTTGTGTTATATGTTAACATTGCGGTATACACATAAGTAGGCCAATTATTTTGATTTTCATTTACGAAGGATTTTAAATATTCCTTGAGAGTTGAATGACTGCGTTCTAAAGCTCCTTGTGTTTGCGGGTGATAGGGTGATGACCATAACTGTTTGATTTTAAGGAATTGGCAAGTAGTTTTAAAAAGGTCGGACGTAAAGTTGGTTCCTTGATCAGTCAGAATAGATTTAGGAATTCCAAATAGGGATATAAAGTGGATAAGACAATCGCTAGATTCTTCGGCGGTTGTACTACGTATAGGATAAGCGATAGAATATTTAGTTAGGTCATCTTGTAAAGTAAGAATATACTTTAGTTTTGCTGAGCCAGACTCGGGTAAGGGTCCTACTATGTCTAGTGCCACTCTCTGAAACGGAGCTGTGGATGTAGTAGTGATCTCCATTGGAGCTTTATTTAATTTTCTCAGTGCTTTATTTTCCTGACATAATTTACATTTCTTGACATAATCTTCTATATCACTTCGCATACCCTTCCAATAGAATTGTTCCCGGATTCTGTTGTACATTCGTGTCGACCCTAAGTGCCCGGCTGTAGGAATGTCATGATTTTCACGCATGATTTTAGGTCTTTCGCTCAGAGTAGGGTATATTGTTTTATTTAGGTAAACATGGATTTGGATCTTTGTATTGTTGAAAATGTGAGTTAGGATGTTATATATTTTTGTGTAGGAATGGTGATCAAATGGGCTTTTGAAATCGGAGATAGCAATGTCTGTTGTTTGTTCAGATTTTAGGATTTCGTTTCTTACTTGCTTCAGAGTATCATAGATAGCAGGATAAGATGATTCGTCAAAGTGGTGAACTTTTGTAAAGATGAAGTAAACAATCTTGTTGTCATATTCAGTTTTTAGAAAATGATATAATTCTTTTTCAGAGTTAAGTATTTCGTCTTGGTTGCTGGAATTTAGGAGAATTTCGGAGATGTAGGGATTCGACTCGTCTAAATCTATAGACGTAGGAATTAATATTATTTTGCAGGTTGTCTTTAGGAGATTTTCGTTGTGTTCTTTTAGAATTGCGTTGCAGATGTTTCCTTTATTCGGAATTGATTTTAGGAATTGAGAATAACTGTCATTGTTTAAGTTTGATTGTTCGTTTGGCGAAGGAATTTGTAGTGAGTCAAAGTCGAGGTTGAGGTCGGCACTATCAGGGCTAATGTCAAGATAAGGTAAGTTTGGCCCTAGATCTATGAGTTCTGGAGATAGCGTTGGTTCAACTTGTGGTATAGGATTTTGTAATATATTAGAGTCGTTGTTTATTTCTTGGTTTAGTAGGTCGTTATTCTCGAAAGAGAACGGAATGGGAGATGGTAGAATTATAAGAGGGTCTTGTAGGTCATCGAGATCATCGAGGTCATCGAGTTCGGTGTCAACATCTAGTAGTAGAGGGTCAGAGGTTGATGGTGGTTTACCATGAATAGGGCTAACTGGAAATCGAGACAGTGCGTCAGCGTTAGTATTAATTTTCCCTTTCTTGTAAATAATATCATAGTCAAATTCCTCTAATTTGAGTCGCCAACGTACTAACCTAGAACCGGGATCCTTACAGTTAAAAAGCCATTGCAGGGGTTTGTGATCTGTGACTATGGTGAATCGATTTCCGTAAAGATAGGGGCGAAAGGCTTTAGTTCCAAAGATAATGGCTAAGCATTCTTTTTCAGTAACGCTATAGTTACACTCAGCCTTATTGAGAGTCCGAGACGCGTAAGCAATTGGGCGGTCTTTTCCTATCGGACCTTGCGATAATATAGCAGAAACAGCGAAATTGGAAGCGTCACAGGTAAGAATAAAGGGTTTAGTAAAATCAGGATATGCTAGTACTGGTGACGTCACTAATTTATTTTTTAAATTTTCGAAAGCAAGTTGCTGTTCATTGTTCCAATTAAATGGTGTATCCTTTTTCAAAAGGGATGTTAATGGTTTTGCGAGTTTAGAAAAGTCGGGTATGAAACGTCTGTAGTAAGATACGAGTCCAAGAAAAGATTTCACGTCTTTTGGGCATTTAGGTATTGGGAAATCAGTGATACATTTGACCTTCTTAGGGTTTGGTTGTACGCCGTCTTTGTTAATGAGGTGACCAAGATAAGCGACTTCTTTGCATAAAAACTCGCATTTATCTGGTTGAAGCTTTAGGTTATAGTCCCTGAGCCTGTTGAAAACAGCGGATAGATTTTGAATGTGACTTGATAAGTCAGGGGAGTATACAACAATGTCATCTAAATAAACAAAGCAGCGTGAGCCTTGAAGTCCACATAAACATGTGTTCATTAGTTTTTGGAATGTTGAAGGGGCATTTTTTAGCCCAAATGGCATTCTTGTAAATTGAAAATGACCTTGAGGTATAGAAAAGGCAGTTTTAGGAGCGTCTTGTTTGGATATTGGAATTTGGTGAAACCCTGAAGCCAAATCAAGAGTTGTGAAATATTGGCTTTTCCCTAATTGATCTAGAATTTCTGTTATTTGTGGTATAGGGTATGTTTCTCCAATAGTAACGTCATTGAGTTTTCTATAATCAATAACGACTCTCCATTTTCGTTGACCCGAAGCGTCCAGCTTTTTGGGCACAACCCAAATGGGTGAGGACCATGGTGAATTTGAAGGTGTTATTATGTTTTGCTCTAACATTTTATTGATTTGATTTTCGACTTCCTTTTTATGGCATTCAGGAAATCTGTAAGATTTCGTTTGGATAGGGATATCTGTATTTGTTCTGATATTATGTTCGGCTATTGTAGTATAAGTCAGTTGATCGTCTGGAAGGTGAAAGATATCGGAAAAGTCTGTACAGACTTGTAATAAGATATTAGATTCTTCTTCGTTTAGGTGAGAAATCCTAAGATGCTCGAGAACTTTGTTAGTTCTGATAGAGGCATTAGAAAGAGGCAATGATTCGTGACGACTCAAACAAGGTTGAGTGTCTAGAGGTTCTAGTGTAAGATTAAGGTTAGATTGGAGCACAACGTTTTCTTCGGAGATATTGACAACTGTAATATTAATACGGTTATTTTCTTTCACGTTAACGATGCAATTGGCGACTAATAATGAATCAGAGATGTGTTGGTCTATTAACATACCTTCTCCTATACTTGGATTACTTACTGTGCATTCAATTACAGTTTCCGTGCGAGGTGGAATGTTATATAAAGGTTCAGCGAATTTTAACTTTACGTAGTCTTCATCTATTTGTAAAATTTCCTGGCAATAGTCGATTTGACAACCAAGGTTTTTCAAGAGGTCGTTACCTATGATCCCGTCGAAACTTAGGCTAATATTTTCGACAACGTGGAATTCATGGGCATAAGGTTTGTCATTCTTTTTGAATATTTGCATTTTGAAGCTGCCTAGAGTTGAAGTTGTTTCATTTCCAGGATCAATTCCTTTGAGGGTTATTATATCATTACTTAACTTTGGGACTTTGGACATAGAATCTAATTTTAGCAGGCTAATGCAGGAACCTGTGTCAATTAGGAAGGATAAGAGCCTATCCGCGACGGAGGTATGGATTAGTACGTGAGGTAAGTATCTTTTTTCTGTATTATTATTTATTTTATAAATTTTCGTATTTGTGTTTTGTTTCAGGTTTGGAGAGTTTTTTGAAGATGAAGTGTATGGATTTGCAACGAAAATAGAATCGGTGGATTTTGTTTTTGGTTTCATAGACACAGTGGACTTAGTAAGTGATTCAGAGGTTCTAGTACGTGATTCAGTGGATTTAGTAGTTGGTTTCTTAGGAACAGTGGATTTAGTAAGTGATTCAGAGGTTCTAGTACGTGATTCAGTGGATTTAGTAGTTGGTTTCTTAGGAACAGTGGATTTAGTAAGTGATTCAGAGAGTTTAGAACGTGATTCAGCGGATTTAGTAGTTGGTTTCATAGAAACAGTGGATTTAGTACGTGATTCAGGGGAGACAGTGAGATTAGAGGCATCGTCTTTGATATAGTAGGACGAATTTCCCGTGCGACACCGGGCGGGAAATTTTACTCGTTTAAATCGTTTTGATCGACTTCGTCGGTCCCTTCTTCCTTGTCCTGATTTACATTAAAAACCTTGCGAGTTGGCTTATAAATTGGAGTTTGTGTAGGGTTAGGTTGACGACCATCTGAAGTCGAAGCAGAAGATTGGTTCCTACTATTGTTGTATTGTCTTTTACGGCAATTTTCAATAGTGTGACCTATGTTTTTGCAGTAGCGGCATACCATGTCGTTGGTATTTACTACTTTTGATTGATCGGATTGGTGATGTCGCGGAGTTGGAGAACGTGACGATTGATATTCGCGACGGGAGTTAGTATATTTGAATTTATCATTATTAGAGTAAGTATTTGATGTTGATCTTTTATAGATACTGGAGATGATTTTTTCTTCCTCGACTGCGAAACTTATAGCTGAATTTAACGAATCTGGATTGCGGCATCTAACGACTTGTGATACCCGTGGCAAGAGACCTATTATAAAAGTATGAAGTGCAAGATCTTGCATCGCGGCTACTCGTCCTGCTAATTCCATTTTCTTTTTAGTGGGAATGGAAATGTTTATTTCCGTAAGGAGTTTCGCTAAGCATGTTTCTATTTTTAAAGCGAATTGGTTAACTGTTTCAGCAGAGTTCTGCTTACAGTCCTGGAGTTCAGTGAGTAGATGAGCGTAATGCTTCCTTTCCCCAAACTGTTGTTTTAAGAACTCGATAAATTGTTCAAAGGTTTCGAACTCTTTGACACTGCATGTAGTTTCAGCTTTATCTGTTAGTTGACTTAGTATGAATTTGAATAAAATAGGTTTTTGGGTTTTTGTAGCTGTATTAAAGGCGCTCTGGCAATTAGCGATGAAGGGATTTAGTTTTTCCCTGGAGCCATCGAATGGCTTGATGAATTTAAATAAAATTCCTAGTTCTATTTTTTCTTCAAATTCTATCTTTGGACTCTTAGAGCCACTGGAACTTTCCTCCTTTGCATCAAGATATTGTTTGGAAGTCATGATTCAAGATTACAAAATGAAATAGAAGCTAATTAATTATAAGAAATCTTTTGCACCTTAAGCTACTTTGTTCAAGAGACTCGGTGATATAGACGCGTAATCGAAACGCGTAGTCTAAACAAATTATACAGTAGCCGTACAGTAAGGTTTAAAGTTACAATGTATTATGAACAATGTACAATATGAATAATACATAGAAGTGAAATGTGTACATAGAAATAGTGACTCTGAGTTAATTCTGGTATTCGTCCTAGGATATAGCAGTATTTGAAGTATTTTCTAGATCACTCACAGGAACGCCGTCATTATGAGGATATTCAGGACCATCGTGACCGCTTCTCCAGCGGTAAACAGCAGAAGAGCAGAGCAGAGCAGTTGTGGTAGACCTCTGTCCCAACAGAGGGTGAAATCCGGTCTCGGTTGCAGGTTGCAACACACAAAACAGGGTGTCGATCAGGCACTTTGATTTATTGCGCAGATTGCACTCAAACGACACAGATTTGATTAAGTAAGGCACTTGATTTTTAGTGTTTTAACACTTGGTTTCACTGACACTTTCAGGTAAAGTATTTTTCAGAGACGTATTCGGGTAGGGGATTTTCGTATCCCACCGCTTCCACCAAATATTATACGAGAGTTCGGATTCTTGTTTTTAAAAAAAACTATTTAATTAAACTGGAATAAGAATTTATTACTTTAAAGAAATTGGAGTTAGATTTAGTAAAATGATAGGAAATAGAATGATGTAGGACTTCCGACCCGTACCGAGATTCAGACCGAACTGGCGTGCTAGCCCATGAATATAGCGTCTAAGTTACTAAATGCTGACCAGGCAAGTCTGGAGAGCAGTAAGCCATTCTACTGTCATTGACAAGGTATAACAGAACGATGTAGCAAGATGTGCACGTTAAAAGTGTCCATAGTAAACACAAAAAAGACAATTGAAAAAAAAATTCAAATAATTAATTCAAATAAGCCGTGGCAACTAAGAGATGACCAGTCACAACTGACAGCGCCCGTTCACGAACATGACGCATGGATCAGCACCATTTAACTCAACCATTTTGAAGGGAACTAAATGATCCGACACACGCGCCACCATCAGCGAGACATTGAGTAAGCATGACATACTCTCAACCGCCAGGGCACATTCAAGTCGGGAAAGGACGTAGGTTTCCAGTGAACGATAGCTCTTTAGTACATAGCACTCACACAATATGGGCTTTATATAATACTAAAGATATTGAATCTATACAATGCAAAGATAGTTGTACAATCTTCAGCAGCTCCAACAATACTATTTAATGTTATCAATTTATGCGTCCCTGTCCTTGTGGAGCAGGACCGGCATTGAGCCAAGCATTTTTGTCAGCGATATAATCGTCCAACTTGTAATATGCTTGCTTACATAGTGTGCGTTTAATGCATGTTTTAAATTTCGTCTCATTGAGTTCAAGAATACTTTGTGGAATTTTATTATAGCATCTCAAACAGTACCCCATGAATGATGAATCTACTTTAGCGAGTCTGAAGCCCGGCTGAACTAATTGGTCTCTATTTCTAGTACTGTAACTGTGTCTGTCACCTCTTTTACTAAAAAGATGCAGATTTTTTCTTACGTACATTATGTTTTCGTAGATGTATTGACAATGTACCGTCATGATGTTAATGTCCTTAAACAGTTCCCTTAGAGAATCGCACCTACGAAGATTATATATAGCTCTGATGGCTCTTTTTTGCAGAATAAATATTGACTGAATATCTGCAGCTCGTCCCCATAACAAAATGCCATAAGACATTATACTATGAAAGTAACTAAAATAGACCAGTCTAGCGGTATCAACATCTGTAAATTGACGGATTTTTCTAATAGCATATGCTGCTGAACTTAGCCGCCCGGCAAGAGATGTTAAATGAGAACTCCATTGTAGCCTTGAATCAAGCGTAATCCCCAGGAAAACCGTTTTATCTACGAATTCAAGTTTCTCTTTATTCAATATTATATCACAATCACTACTTTTAACATTCGGTAAAGCAAATCTAATGCATTTGGTCTTTTTTTCGTTTAATACTAAATTGTTTGCTGTGAACCAATTTTGAACCTGAAGTAGGGCATTATTCACGTCATCTAGAATTTGGGCCCGTCTATTTATCTTAAAAATTAGAGAAGTGTCATCAGCAAATAACACCATATTTTGAGGTTGGTTTTTCAGTAAATAAGGTAGATCATTTATGTATACTAGAAAGAGGAAAGGACCCAATATTGAGCCTTGCGGAACCCCCATTTTTACTTTTAAACCCTGTGAATTGATACCATTTATTTGAACATGTTGAGGTCTATCACTCAAATAAGATTTTACCAAACTAAGTGCAAGTTTTCCTAGTCCGTAATGCTCAAGTTTCAAAAGTAATGTGTCGTGATTTACGCAATCAAACGCTTTGGAGAGATCACAAAAAATTCCTATGGCGTCTTGGGACTCTTCCCATGCAGTAAATATGTGCTTTAATAAGGTTACACCGGCGTCAGTCGTACAACGTCCCTTGGTGAAACCATACTGTTGATCGTGTAGGATTTTGTTGGTGTTAAATGATTAAGCATTTGATTCAGCATTACCTTTTCAAAAACCTTGCTAAAAACTGGCAACACGGATACAGGTCTATAATTATTAGTATCTTTACTATCCCCGGATTTGAAAAGTGGTATGACTTTACTGTATTTCATTAAATCAGGGAAAGCTCCTTGGTCTACACACAAATTAAAAATTAAAGCTAAGTAAGGTGCTATAGTCTCAACTATGGATGTACAAACTTTGATAGACATTCCCCATAGATCTTCGGTCACTTTGATTTTTATTTGCCGGAAAGCTTTGATAACTATCACAGGGTTTATGTGTTTAAATTTAAATTCAGCCGGGCATCCAGACACGTTGGCCCTTAATAAACCAATTGAGACTTCAGGTGAGGAATTTAGAGCTTCCGTAGTTTTTAACGGGATATCGGTAAAGAAGTTTACAAATTCTTGAGCTACTTCCAAATTAGAGCTTTTAGGACCACATGCTGTATCTAATGTGTAGCTAGTGTTACGTATTTTCTTCCTGTTTGTCTCGTTATTTATGACTTTCCAAACAGTCTTTATTTTATTTTCTGCTGTTTTGATCTTGTTGCTAATGTGCAGGGCTTTAGCAACCTTGCATGTATTTCTAAAAATGTTTGAATACTTAGCAACATACTTGTTGAAAGTTTCAGTGTTTATGTAAGGCTTAAGGCCATAAAGCTCAAATAGTCTTTCCCTACTTTTCCTGATACCTTTAGTAGCCCAATCACTAAATATAAATTTAGGGCAAATACTTTTTGTCTTCTTTTCAAATGTTTTGTTGAATTCAGTTCGAACTATTGAAAAGAAATTATCATACAATTGATTTATATTAATATCGTCCATATGATGGCTCATAACATTTAACTTGTTCTGTAGGGAAATATTATACCTATTTAATTTGCTAGTAGTTATAGGTCTAAATTTAATCAGAACTTTTTGCAATGGTGTGTTACACCTAAAAGTTACAGTTTGTCCACTGTGGTCAGACGGGAGACAATTTAATATGGCTTTATAACTTTGCTCGAGCCGGGAACCATCTAGGTTCCCGGCTCGAGCAAAGTTATATTGGGTTTTGCCGTCAGGATTTTTTTTTTTTTTTTTTATCTCCTTCGTATGCTCCACCGTGTCCTCGGATCGATCCTCACAATGGTAGCACCCGGGGAATAGTGTACCCTTAAAGAAACAAAATTACACACGACTGGTGCAACGGACTGGACTGGACCGGACTGGTGGTGGTGACTGGAGCACAGAAATCTGAATTAAGATTTCTGTGGGTGTATGCTACGTCGCCAAAACATAAATATGAAATAAAAGACTGTACTAAAACCCTTTCAAGCAAATAAGCGCTTGCCGTTTGTCAGGTTCTCAACCGCAGTTCCTCTCTGAAGACAACGCACTAGCATTGGTCTCTCCCTGGTATCCGTATACCTGGATAACTATGGCAGAAAGCACAGGCTGTTTGCCGTGCCTCCATGTCGTACTGTTACACGTGCTATGTTGCCAATTCCTCGCACTCTGGCCGCGCTTAACGATCTCTTGAATTCTAATCCAACAGACGATCTGTTTGCGGATGGATGGACGAAGATTTTATTGGTATGTCTGAATTATTGTGAGTAGAATTTTTGAAAGTGTTGTTATCATCATCATCATCATACCAGTCTGTTACTGTCCCACTGTTGGGCAAAGGCCTCTTCTCAACAGAGAAGGCACGAGCATTGATCACCACGCTTGCTCCAGGGTTGGCGATTTCAGACTTTTATAAGTCCAGGTTTCCTCACGATGTTTTCCTTCACCGATGTCTGTGATGTCCAAGATAAACTTAGAAAGTACATATGAATTGAAAAAGTCACATTGGTACTTGCCCGGATTTGAACCCACAACCTCATGCATGAGAGGCGAGGCCTTAACCTCTGGGCCATCACGACTTAATGTGTAAAAGTGTCTTTTATTTATGTTTTCACTTCAAATATTGCTTTACAATTTTTTATATTTTAATATGTTCTAGAATTGTCTCTTCTATTTTTATAATTTTAGTCACTGTAATCTATACTATGTATATATCTATACTAATATTATAAAGAGGTAAAGTTTGTGATTTTGTGAGGTTGTAATCTCTGGATCTACTGAACCGATTTTGAAAATTATTTCACTAATAGGAAGCTACATTATCCCCGAGTGCCAAGGCCATATTTACAACGTGCCCGTGGGATAATTTCCGACCAAAACGCGAGCGAAGCCGCGGGCAACAGCTAGTTGTTTGTAAACACAACCGTTATAATTAAATAAATAAATAAATCATCTGCCTTTTTCTCAACTATGTTAAGGTCGGCTTCCCATCTAACCGGATGCAGCTGAATACCAGTACATGGAATATCTGCCTGTCTGACCTCCACAACCCAGTTAGTACTGGGTAATACGATAGCCCTTAGTAAGACTGGTTGTCAGACTTTCGGGCCACTGACTACTTACTTACTCCTTGAAAACTAGTTATTAAAATTTATCGTAAGATCTGTAGCTAGATATTCTAAATCCACATTTAAGATATTCAGTTTCAGGTGAATAAATACGATATGCTGTAGCTGCTGCTCTGCTACGGTACATACATTCGTCGGTCGTGTACACGTGGCTGATTTAACAACTATAAGACTAGGTACACAATCACGACGTATATTATTTTTATTGGACTCGATTTTTTTTTCTTTTGTGCAGCCAAAGCAATCAGTCCCACTAACTGCCATCTTGGCTGTAATTCGAATCCCAGAGAGACATAGGCCTGGATGGGCACTTTAAAACGTCAACAAAAAGGTGCACGGTTCGGGTTGGTCGTTTCCTATGGAGAAGAACCGGCAAGAAACTCCATGGTTACTTTTGATTACCTGATTATGATAATTGGGTCTCTGGTTTTGATTCCCTGATTATGATAATTGGCTCTTCTTAGATGGAGTTGAGATTTAAGTCGGTATTACTTCAGTCATTTTAGGGTTCTAAAGAAAAAAACGGAAGACTTATAGGGTCTCTTCGGTGTCCGTCTGTCTGTGAACCTGTCTGTCTGTCAAGACCCTTTTTTTAGGAATTTCATTGAAAAACATGTTCTACCTAAAAAAAAATCTGACCACAAAGTAAGTTGGTTAAAGCGTTAAATGTGTTTGAAAAACAGCTTTTAAAGAATATTTTGCTTCATTTTTTCAGTATAATAAACTATTTAATTTCTACTAAAACGCAAGTGTACCCTCCTCTCAACTATTTACCAGCTGGAGGTACACAATTTTACACGACTTGATCCAGAATTCCAGACCCTAGTTCAGGCTCGAAAGACGCTGTCAGGTGTGAACTACGCGAATATAAATAAAAATATTAACACGCGAAATAGAACGCGAATATAAATATGTCACACTACTGCAGGTAAATTGCTTTGATGCAGAAATAAGATATAAAGAAATAGTACATTTTGATATAAGTGGGGAAACTTTGTTATTGCATTCGAGCGTGGAATTAACACCCGAGCTGCAAGCGAGGGTGTTATGGAGCCGAGAATTGCAATAACAAATCCCCACGCGTATCAAACGACGTTTTTCAATACACTTTCGAAGAAATAAAATGAACGGAAAGTATTTTTGTCAGGAATTATTATGAAACTATGATTTAATTTGCTTTTTTTCCGCGCTTTGCTTTCGTCAGGTTGAAGAAGATGCAAAGGTATGATGCCGTATACAGCCTACTATGAAAAAAAAGAAAATTCAAATATATTTTTTTTAATGTAGATCACAATAAGATGTTAATTTGTTCATAAAAATAAATATTTCTTTTAAATAGTCATGTTTATCTATGATATTCCATTTATAAACACAATTTAGATACTCGAAAAATATCTAATCCGTAAAGACGCATACTATCTCTTTGCCGGGATTAAAAAAAAACAATCACCGCCGACTATAGATATAGTTATTGAACCCCTTGGACTTATCTGTGGAAATTTTTATTTCCGCACGTGTGCGGAAAAATATTAAAAATCGCACGCGTGTGAAATACTTTGCATGTTGAACCTAATCGTAGTGCGATTAGAACCAGATTTCGAGAAAGTGTATTGAAAAAGCATTTATTTTTGAGTAACTATTTATAAAGATACCATAGAGAGGATAACACAGAATAAATGCGATCCCATGTCTATACTATAGAGTAAGCTCTAAGGCTCACTAGTAATAGTGAGCCTTAGAGCTTACTAAGGCTCACTATAGGATATAGAGCGATAAATACAATTGCCAAGTTCGATATTTCATTTCCACGGACCTGTTGCCAGTTGGCTATTGCAAGTATGTAGCTTATGATTTTACCACTAAATTAAGATTATTTTATACTAAATGGCGACCGTCGAACTGCCAAGTCATAGGTCTCGATTTCGAACCCAAGACACGCGCCTCTGATTTTTAGGATTCATGTGCGTATTGTATCACTCGCTTCGGTAAGGGAAAACATCGTGAGGAAACCAGCATGCCTGAGAGATATTATGTGCATGTCATCTAGGTAGACCAATATTTGGAAATGGGTAGCTGATGGATGAGATGTAAAAAATACCTTAGTTTTTCATCATCTATAGGCTACCGTTTTTTTCCGTTAGGAATTCTCAGTATCGCGAAGTCTGCATTTGAGCCCGGTTAATAAGCTTGCTTGTTATTATTACATGAGACTTAAACATAACTGGTGGAATGTGGGTGTTAGATAGATACTCGTACAGATAAATACCTAAGTATATAAAAATAAGGTGCCAACATACAGAAACAAAAACGTACTTAGAGAAGTATAGTAACACCATGACATACTTCAAATAGAATAACGAGTATACGGGTGCGGTGTGCGTCTCAAAGTTGCATCAAATGGGAGTCCAGCTCAGAATGTGTCAGGCAAATCTGCATACCTGACGCTGATATTCTGCTGGATCCCTGTAGTGACATACGGACGTCGAGCAGACGAGATAAATTGGTGTTGTGACAAAGTGTTAGTGTTAGACCTCTCCATAACCGATGTCACGTTACTTTCATAGCCAGTTCAATATACACCAGCGGGCGTACTTTCGAGTTTACAGTCACTTTCTTGTTGTCTGCTCGTTTACAAACCACATGTTTTAAGATTTACCTCAAGTTATTTTGTGTTGCCGTTCGTATTGGAAGTAAAGATAGATTGTATCAACTGTTTGCTATCTTCTGTGAATCGTAAAACACCGGACGAAGGGTTTGTTCTTTTGTATAACAAAGATTTAAATTGTGAGACTAGGTACTACGTCAAAGAATGATTACGGTTACGTTTCGTTGCAGGATGATTTTCCCAGTATTTCCCAACTTTGTTGAGATCGGCTTACAGTCTAATCAGATGCAGCTGAATCCCAGTATTTTACATGGAGCAACAGCCTATCTAACCTCCACAACCCAGTTAGTACTGGGTAATATGTTACCCCTTGGTAAGACTGGTTGTCAGACTTTCAGGCCACTGACTGCCTGTAACGACTGTCAAAGCTCTAGAAAAGTATGTAATGGGTGGTCCGCGGGCCTGTGGACGGTGAGCTATGGGCTAGCTCGCCGTCCGTCCGTCTTATGACGACAGGCCGTGTCGACGGCGCGTTCGTGTTCCACGCGCGCCTCAAAGAGAGTCAGCAAACAGGAAGGGGTCCGTAAGGGCCGACGCCTGCCAGGGTTGCGGGACTGTTCGAAAGAGATACCGCGGCCCTGGAACACAAAGGGCAAAGGAAGGAACATGGATGGGTTTTAGTCAGTAGAAGTCTGACACTCCCTCCTGCTCAGCCCAGAGCGGGAGGGGTTATTTGATGATTTCCCATCGGTAAAATAAAAAATAAAAAAATGGTTGGTCACTCATCCACGGGTCAACCCTGGCGAGCGATAGGCTGTTACCATTTAGTCACGAGCTCTTCAATGCATTATGAATGCATTGATAATCAGCTTATGATGTTCCAACAACTGAGGAACAGGGGGGTTACTATGACGTCATAAAGCAGGAGCAATTCGAGTGTGGGAAAGAGACAGAGATAAAGAGGTCGTCTAGCGCGATCTCTTTCCCACACTGGAATCAGTCCTGCTTTAAGACGTCATGGTAGGCCACCAGGACGCCATTCTGTGAGAGGCAGATTGCCATCGCGGCCATTTCGTTAAGAATGATAGTTTAATACATTGTCTCTCTCACTGTTACTGATAATCGTATATCTATTGCAGGACACGTGAGCTCACTCAATTCAGTATAAACACTTTCCCAGACGACCTAAGTAAGGCCCATCTAACGATTTCTATTGTTGCTTTAATACTTAACTGTATTTAGGTATAGTTATTGAATTTTTGATGATGATGAGTTTGCTTTTAAATCAAAATGTATTTATCATCATTTCTCCATCAGACCGCACTCCAAAAAGTTTTAATGTTCGTCTAGTAGGTAATTAAAAACCGGCAAAGTGTGAGTCGGACTCGAGCATGAAGGGTTTAATTTCGAATTTATTTTTATCATTTTACCTATTGTTATAGCGGCAACAAAAGTACACATTCTGTGAAAATTTAAACTGTCTACCTATTACGCATCATGAGATACAACCCGCTGACAGACAGACGGACGGACGGACAAGACAAATGGCTCAAAACCGTAACTACCAATTAGGTTACAGTATTTACGCCGTGTTGTTTCCTTTCTTCGATAGCTCGCGGTAACTTTATAATTGAAACACCAGGAAATTTAGTTTTATCAAAAACACCTTGACACACGACACGTTTACCATCTCTCTTGTCTATGAACAGATTAAAAACTAATTCGGATACATTCTTGTGTTCTGTATTGAACACGCCGTTTGAGGCTCTCAGCAGCCGCAGCAGTAGCGTCTGCACAGTCCGCCGTGCTTGGAACATGAGCTGATAGCGCAAGGGTGTCGACGCAGGTTACGTCCTACACCAAAGGCCCCAAGGCATTATTCCCATCGACGCGTGCCAAGCCATTAGGTTCTAAAACACCTGGCAAGAACACGACAGATGAGATCATTAATGCTAGCGTGCCGCGCACCTCCCAAGTCATCAGCGTCATGCTGTCTGGTCTCTTCCCATCGTCACATACCCAGCCGTTCCGTTCTAAAACCCGGCTTGCCAGCGGTGGCAAGAGCTCGACGAATAATGTCATTGATGCTGGCGTGCCGTACTATGCGACCACTTATATAGCAGGACAGGCCCTGGGGCCCAACGTTGTCGACAGCTTCACCGCAGTGACATCGATGTAGAGCAACAAGTTGCGCCTAAGCGAAGGCTTGTAGCGAGCATCCATGGTGCCAAATAGTGGATGATGGGAGTGCCTGAAGCCATAAGCCCGACTCCCATTCCCCTAGGGCCAGCAGACGGGTACGCTCCACAGTATTAGTTGACGTATTTAACAGAGTATCTTTACATAGTATAAAACAAAGTCGCTCCCGCTGTTTGTACGCTGAGATCTTTTAAACTATGCCACGGAGTTTAATGCAGTTTTTAGCAATAGAAAGAGTGATTCAAGAGGAAGGTTTATATGTAACATTGCACCCCTGCGAAGCCGGGCGGGTCGAGTTCTATACAGTGTGTAACAGGATTCTTCACGAAGCCGTCAACCAAGCATTCTGTGCATCAAACTAAGTAACTTGACGCAAAAATTATTGCTGGGAAACGACTTTTTTTTGGGCGAAAAAACACATTTTACGGTAGAACTCAATGTAACGCACTCAAAACATTGTGGTGATGGATGGATTGAATAGTACGGGCGTCGTGGAGGTGTTTAAAAATCTTACATAAAAACATGTATTTAAAAAAAAACTTGTGAAAAAGTTGGAACTTTGACCCCCAATATCTATCAATATCTAATAGTAACTATAAGGTTCCCAGGTATGGTCTAGAACAAAAAATGATCGCAATGACGAAGAGAGCAAGTACCTACCTTTCGGCTTCGTTAAGAGTCTTGTTACACCCTTTATAATGTTATAATATCGTAGTAATTACTTGACAAAATTATTCTCAAGCCAATTTTGGCTCGAAACACAAACTGTTGAATTGGATACCTATCTTTGTTCCAGATGGTTAAAAAGACGTCAACATTATGACTGCGGTTAATGTGAGTGCATTAAGGATTGCGGTTAATGTGAGTGCATTAAGGAAAATGCATAATTTAACGTATATTATGTACTATTATTGTACTTAATAAGGAAAATAATAACCATAGGTGTCATAAACAATAGACTTAAAAATAGATCTCAATAGTTTGTTATGAAAAATAGTCATCAGGTTCTTTGAACTACCGGCCTACCACTCTGCGTCTCTGCGAGCGATTATGCATCCATAGTGTGGTATCGCTCCGCTCACGCCGAGGAAGTAGATGTTGCTTTGAATGAAACTTGCAGAACGATTACAAGCTGCCTCAAACCGACCCCAGTTAGCGCACCATACCCCACAGCCGGCATAGCACCTCCACATGTCCGAAGAAGTCTCAAGCGCAGTGTAGAAACACAAACAGGAGTCGGACACCTGACACCCACTGAACGGCGCCCAACTGTCATTTTGTAATATGGTTATTGTTAGGTTTTAATCGTTTTTGTAAAAAAACATGTTCGTGTGGTGTGAGGGCCACTTTGTTAAAAGTTTTTAACTCTTTGAAAATGTGCTTAGGATTTAGTGAACGTTCGCAAAGAATTGTGAAAGTTAAATAAGCGAGTTATGGACTGAAAAGTTGGGCCCTCAGTCCTCACATAGAGGATTGAGGGTCCACCAGCAGGGCTATTGCGTATCTCTGTTGACAGTTCATATGATAGTGATCATCACTTGTCGAGTTTTGATATACAATGACAGTTCTGCACGGGTAGCGTCAGTTGAAACCAACAAGAACGGTCATTGTATATCAAACCTCGCCAAGTGATGATCACTATGAACTGTCAACAGAGATCCGCAATAGCCCTGCTGTACCTGATAAACTATGGACACTACAGAAAAAGTCTTTAAGCCAAAATCTAAGCTAATGCCAAAAAACATTTGTGAAAACAAGATATTACTCGTATCGCAAGACACTATCTTACTTTGTATACTTATCTTCGTTCAAAATGGGCCCTCAATTCTCATATACTTACGTAAAAGTTTATTACGCAAATAAAATGAAACCATTAACTTACATCAACTGTTCGAAAATAACAAAAAAAAAACTAACAAAAACCGAAAACACTTAAAAAAACTGTTAACTTAGAATGTATTTCTGAATAAATAAATAAAACTGCAAAAGCAACGGCTCGAAAGCAGGCACAGTTTTTTATGTATGGTATCTACAATGTATGTATACAGAGTTAAGTATACATATATACCATCACGCCTGTAACTCCCGAAGGGTTAGGCACAGGTATACCTAATAGTACGCTCACATTAAAATTTCGCTATGTTTAAGCCCCATGTAATAGGGGGCGAGCTTATTGCCATCAACTGGGCAAAATCCAGTCTCTGTGGCTGCTACTGAGAAATTCCTGATGAAAAATCCCAATAACACTGCCCGACCCGGGAATCGACCCAAGACCTCATATGTAGCGGACGCGCTTGCGACCACTCGACCAATGAGGCAGTCATAGTTGACTACATGACGCATGGTTCTGCCTACACTCACATTTCGCCAGATAAAATAATTCAAAGAAGAAAAAAGATCGGTCAACAGAATGAAAAAAATCTGTTCGGTTACTTAATGGAAAAACCCAAAAGTTGCTCACGCTTATTCTTCTACTACTGAAAATACTAAAGCGTTTCCTAATAAAAAAAAACTTCATTAAACGGATAGCTAGGAGAGAAAAATGCAAATTAACGTCTCAACTATGCAGCCATTTACTCGTATCATTAAATTAATATTACTACAGTTCTCCCAGAATTGCAAATGAGAAGCTTTAATAAAAGTTTCATGATATAATTAAATCGATATTGAACTCATTTTCGCTCTGTAAATGTTCTAAAGTAAACATCTCACTATATTAGACAGTTACATCCGTTTACCGAACGTGTTGTAATCATAAATAATGAATAACTAAAATAATCTACATAAAACCTCGATCATGAAATAGGAATTATAAATAATTTTCCTCTGCCCCAATAATGTCCATGTTATCTGTCAAACCATAAAGATTGATAACCCTTCGCGCCAAAACAAACGTCACTTTCGCCGCGTTCCGTCTAATTAAAAACAAAAACATGAAAAATTAAGCGCGTTCCAATTTTCAAATAATGAGAGCATAATTCGATATTTTTGTCCGACGTTTTTCGGTTTCAGTGGCCAGGATAATAAGTGAGTGGGACAGGCGATACGATACGTTTGCGGTTGGAGAGGGACGGAGATATTGTGTACTTTCTCATATAGATTTGTTGAAAGCTGCGATAGGGACGTACGTTCAGTTTTCCGAGATCGTTTCGCGAGAGACGTTGTCGCGTTCTTGTTTGTGCGGGAATTTCGCAATTTACTACATGTGATTTATAAAAAAAAAACTAGTCATGTCCCCGGAGGATGATTTCAGGACAGATAGGCACGTAATGAGGGTCCGGTCTCGTTATAATGGTTAAACTGTGTAAAAAAAACGCGTTCGGATATCAAAACAAAGTCGGAACGTTTGATTTGTAAGAATTTTGTGCGTATGTATTTATTGTAAATATTTGAGTCGTATTTAATTTATCTCTTTGCTTGAGTGAAACGTTATTAATAATAAAAAAAAAACAAAGTGTATCCATGTGTGTGATGTGTTTGTTTGGAGGATTTTAATTTTGAACTTGGAATATTTAATACTGGTGAGTTTTCAAACATTTTTTTTAAAGTATCGTATACGTTTTAATAGCATCAGTTTTTACTGTCATGTTATTTTCTTTTTTAGTGTAAAGTTACTTATCTCTTTTAACAGGATTTTTTTCCGCTGCTTTACCATAAATCTTGATCACAAATCCCTGTAATACATAAATTAACATAAAATTGTTATTCATGACCGATCTCATAAGCTAAAGATATCGATTTCATAATAGTTTCGAAGCTTGTTCAAGAACTTAATCTATGCTAGATTAAATACCTACCTTCGAACGTTATCTCTGATCATCGACAATATTATTAGTTTAGACGGAATAATGAGGATTTATTATAAACCCTATAATGTTATTTGTGATTGTTTTTCGAAGTATGGAGCTATGTCAGGATACATGGGGATATGAAGTAGTGCCCTCTGCTTTTATTACTGCTGCTAATGTTAAGAATGAGGTCCTGGGTTCAATTCCAATGTCGGGTAAAGCGCTACCGGGTTTTTCCATCAGTATTTTTTCAGTAGCTGTCTATGGTCAGAGAACCAGAGTTGTCGACATAGCTCACAGAATAAGTACCTAAGCTGAAGTGGCAATGGACCGGTCATATTAGCCGTAGAACCGCTGACCGTTAGGGTAGACGTGTTCTTGAGTGGAGACCGCGAATCTGCAAACGTAAAGCGGGATACCCTCAGGCTCGGTGGAGCGACGATCTTCGCAGGGTGGCTGGTGGCAACTGGATGAGAGTTGCTGAGAATCGAGTTGAGTGGCGTGCGATTGAGGAGGCCTATATCCAGCAGTGGACTGCTGACTATGAGTCTATGGTCTATTAGGTACATGTGATCAAAACTGGCGAAATGTGTGTGGACTAAAGTTGGGTAGGGGCACTTTAATTTGGCTAAGGTACTCCGGGGATTATAAGGGTGAAATTATTTTATGCATAGAACACTGTAATTTACCTATGGGAGTCGTGAATCGGTACTAAGGGATTATTTCAAGGGGATGGGCAGCGTCCTTCTTTCTGTCTAGTAGTTTGTTTAGCAAGCGTGTACATTTCGTTATTACCTTCTTGACCTTTCATTTTAGCGGTAACAGGGAATAAGCACGTATTTTTTTTTCACTTACATCAATTAAATGCAGTCCAAGAAAACCAACCCAAGAAAATAATTAAAAGTTAATTTCAACTAGGTACTGCTTGTTGCACAAAAAAAAATTAAACTCCTACAATTTTCTACGACAGTTCAAACGTCCATGACTGTCGCGGCCATTCAAGTCATAGTATTTGAAGTCACTATCTGCCTTGTTTAAATCTAATTTTTTGCCCTTAATATAATAGTTTTACTATATTGTAAGTGCTTTATTAAAGCAAAAATTGCAGTAATAATATTATAGTAAAATCGTAGTGAAAAGTACTTTTCAACTAAAAGTGTTTTTTGACACAAAGCATTTGACGTCACTACCGGAATCGATGCGTTTTGTGTTTGCGTTCCGTTTCACCAAAAACACGCTACATAAAATATTAAATTGTAAAATAAGTGTTGTATTAGAGAATTAAACAAGAAGTGTACCACAATGTTTTTACCAAAAAGTTTTGTATTTTTTGCATATATACCCTATTATGAGCGAGTGAGGCGACATTTTTGACAAAATCGCTTTGTGTCAAACTTTTATGACTTTTTATCACTCCAACCTGGGTCGGTCCCATAGAAGTTTTCGATCAGTATTAGAAACAGGATCGATAGGCACCAAAAATTTTTTTTGTGTAAAATGGCCTTTTTTTTTTGAAAATCTTGATTTCAAATTTTCTTTCAAATTTCACGAAAAATTGTGGATAGTCTCGTAACACTTTTTTCGTGAAGCTGCAACGTGTAATCTATCGCTGCCTCTTTGGTCCTGGGTTCGTTTCCTTGGTCGAGTAAAGTATTATTACAAAAGGAACTTTTAAAGAGCAGCTCAAAGTCTGGATTTAGACCGGACGGCCGAATTGAGCTGTTTCTTAATCTTCGAATGTAACACATTGTTTCCGAAAATCGATTTCCCATTGCTTGCATGTTTCCATGCATACAAATTCGTCATCAAAACCTAGTATACAGGATGTAAGCGGACTCTCCACGAAGCCGGCAACCAAGCATTATGCATCAAATTAGCAAAAATAATGCTGTGAAAAGTCTTTGGTTGAAAAATAACGTTTTACGGCAGGACTCAATGTAACGCACTCAAAACATTGTGCTGATGGACGGATTGAATATTAAGGGGGTCGTGGGGGTGTTCAAAGTAAAGTTCTTACATTCAAATTATGTTTAAAAAAAAAACTTGTGAAAAAGTTGGAACTTTGACCCCCAATAT
Organism: Eugnorisma glareosa; assembly: GCA_947578425.1. NCBI lineage: Eukaryota > Metazoa > Arthropoda > Insecta > Lepidoptera > Noctuidae > Eugnorisma > Eugnorisma glareosa. Next base: position 4,016,720 of record OX387985.1, on the reverse strand, counting down.
CTCCGTAACTAGAAGGTTCCCAGGTATGGTCTAGAACAAAAAAATGATCGCAATGACGGAGAGAACAAGTGCCTTTCGGCTTCGTTAAGGGTCTTGTTATACCTTTTATGTATATCAAAAGAAAATTATCTAAAAATTACTAAAGCCTTTAGGTCTCCTTCACAATGATGGCGGTGCAATAAATAGCTAATCTAATCACTGGTACACGTGGCCGTGATGTTGTATATGTTTTTATAGTCCTATCAGCCTATAAAACTGGAGGAGGAACTCGAGGAGCTGGTGGCAAAATAATAATAGCCGCTCAGGTCGATCTTTAGGTTAAGCCGCGCTTGCCTAGGTTGGTCTGTGGATGGGTGACCGCCCATTACATACCGAGTTTCCTCCTTGCCTCGGAAAGCACGTTAAGCCGTTGTTCCCGGCTGTCATTCATCTTTGACAGTCGTTACAGGTAGTTAGTGACGCGAAAGTCTGACAAACAGTCTTACCAAGGGGTATCGTATTACAGAGTACTAACTGGGTTGTGGAGATAAGATAGGCAGTCGCTCCATGTAAAATACTGGTATTCAGCTGCATACGTTAGACTGGAAGCCGAACTCAACATAGTTAGGAACTAGGCTAGGCAGCTGATGATCAGCCTATAAAAACATACACAACATCGCGCAAGGTCCCTGAACGGTCAGACAGACGTTTACCTATTATCAAACAAACTATTACCTACTCTGCAAAGAAGTTCTCTAGCAGCTTCTGCTTAGCCTTTTCCGAACTACGTTGTAGTCAGGTTTTCCTCACCAGCTTTGTTTACAACCACTATACCAACAACTCAATGAGGGCTAGCGTTTTTGAGCTCGCCAGATGGCGCCACTGTCAGTGTCAGTTATTGACAGGACCATACGTCAATAACTCTATTTTGTACTTTAAAGTACTTACCAATAACTTCATGAAAAGTTTATTTTATTACGTATGATAATTTTCAATATTCTCCCTAAAATTAGCAAGCATGAAGCATTTAAAAATGATTTTACCTCCAAGTACTAACAAATAAGATCATAAGTAGCTATTAAAATTCTTCAAGTCATAATTAATCAGGAATGGCTCAATCTAGACCACAATCGTGAATATTAGTAAAAATACGTGATAAAAAAGTACGCAACGCGCGAACACTATGACATCTGACATTTCGGTGACATCGCGCTAAACTAGCGCCTCTAGCGGCGAATTCATACGCGATAGCCCCCATGACAATCCCACTAAAACTTCCCTTATCAACCCGATAAGCTTTCACTCGTGGGATCCGTACACAACTTTTTACTACGATATGGTTAAGGGTAAGAAAGAAAAAAAAAAAAATTGTCGCAAAGACATAACGTGTGCTAGTAAATAGAACCTTAAAACTAAGTTAAAACCTTAACTTATTGTTCTCTAACTAATAGGGGTCAATGACCTGAAATAAATGAATTTTATTATTTATTTAACGCACTTCACTTGTGCACTATGTCACTGTTCGATCATGTGACACTTGCCCGTGGAAGCGACGGAACACCACTCATTGCGGCCAAAAGTCTTCCTTCAAGACGAGGTGCAGATAACACGTTAGTAATATTCGCACCCCGAACGCTTTAAAGTTGACGTTGCGGCTTGACTCAAGTAGTTGCACTCTTGCCACGTACTTGGTTTTCTGACGCACGTACTCCATGATGTCCTCCGCCGTAGTGGTGGAGTGTAGGCGGGAGATGTACACTGAAATGTTCGGCTTCGCGGCACGAATAGACACGTTGGGCTCCGATGGAGCCGTGCCGCAGCGGTTCTTATTGGTACGTTGACGGAGCTTCCTCCTCAACACCGTCACAAAACCATTCAGGCACGAGCTTCTCAGCGGGAGCAGTTACGCCCTCGACTACGGTAGCGAAATCTCCAGGAATACGTCGAGATAAAAACATCGTCGCATTAAAAGCTGTTCACATTCAATAGAGAGACTATGAATAATTTGGAGCAAAAATATGACGAAATGGAACGGTATGGAGCAATTTAACTGGAATTTGTGACGTGCCCTGTGTCAATGCGTAATGGCCGACACCAATAACATGAAGTGTTATGCGCCTATCATGAATTCCTGTAATTTAACGGTACTTAAAGGTACAGACGCCAGCATATCTGCTACATAGCTACTCCAATCTGTCAATTTTTTAAATATATTTTCAACTGGGAATATTTTACAGTTTCGGGTAGCTTCCTGTCCTGGCGTCTGTGCAATGCGGACCGGAATATGGCACATTTTTTATCCGTAAATAATGTTCAAATAAAAAAATGGTTAAAACGATAAATAATGAAATGATAAAAGAAATAAATATATTTTATCATTTCATTATTTATCGTTTTAACCATTTTTTTTATTATTTGGGGAGGCACAAGTCCAGCGGACGTTTACCGTCCGAAATAAAGATGATTTATTTTGTAAATTGCTTTTAAAAATACGCTTTCACACGTCAGATTTCATTAAAGAAGGATGTTTCGGTGTTTCGTTAGGTTTTTTTTTTACATGTATTGTTGTGTTTGAGGGCCCTGGCTAGCTGTGCATACACGGCCAATAGTTTTGTTAATTATCATTAACACTGAAAACGGGATTTTTACCATGTTAACTAAATATTTGTTTTGAGTTCCCGATATTTCGGCGCTGTTGCAAGCACCATGATCACTGTTAAACTGAAGATATGGCGGGTCAGCGATCGGCAGCGGCGACCTCTCGCGTCCAGCCCTGGTTCAATCCATGGTTCAGAGCGAGAGGGAATGGGACGCCGTCACCTTCTTCTGCGAAGCAGTCATGCTAGCGAAGGAAGTGGCGATACTTGAGAGGGAGAGAGCGGAGAGCCTTACGTCACGCGCCGCGGGAGACGCCCTGGGCGTCGAGGGCCACGCGGTGGCTCCCGGCCACTGTAGGCGAGGGCCTGTGGATGGTGAGTAATGGGCTAGCTTGCCGTCCGTCCGTCTTATGACGATAGGCCGTGTCGATGGCGCGTTCTTGTCCCACGCGGGCATCAAAGAGATGTCAGCAAACGGGAAGGGGTCCGAAAGGAACGACGCCTGCTAGGGCTGCGGGACTGTTCGAAAGAGATACCGCGGCTCTAGAACACAAAGGGCAAAAGAAGGAACATGGATGGGTTTTAGTCAGTACAAGTCTGACACTCCCTTCCGCTCCGCCCAGAGTGGGAAGGGTCATTTGATGATTACCAATCAGAAAAAAAAATTTGCGGGTGGGTGTTTATGAGCAGACAAATCGGTCTGCCCTCTTTCTTGTTCGTTTTTTGCGCTCGGTACCGCTACCACTGGCACTCGCAACTCGATTCTGTTCCCGACACACGAAACTCACTGTGTCCGCTCGCGAACTTTTTACGGTACTTTTTCGGTTTTTACACAATTGAACCACTAGGTTCTAGGCTCTCGACAGTTGAAACCACTCCTCCCGGTTAAAGTTCTTATATTGGTAATCTCTATGAGAGGGTAGACCGATTTGTCTGCTCATAAACATCCACCCGCAATAACTTCAGTTTATCCGTAATCAACTAATCATGGTGCTCGCAACAGCGCAGAAATATCGGGAACTCGAAACAAACAGTCAACATGGTAAATACCCCGTTATCAGTGTTAATGATAACGTTAGTGACCATGTCAGTTTCAAAATTTGTTACAGCAACGGCCAGTAACTGTTGGAGTTAGTGGTGTGAGCAATATTGTATATTATATTATTATTAATATTGTAATTCTTATTCGTATCTGACCGTGGCACCATCACTATGAGCCCTATCAGAATACCACCGCTGTGACGTTTTTGAAATGTTACAGCACCATGCTGAGATAGGGCCTTTTGGCTTCGTACAGGACTAATTTCGTTGTTTTTTTTTTAATTTTAGTTTTATTATTACTTTTATAATTGTGTTGTACTTAGTGTAAATGTAACCATGTTTGTTATGTTTTGTCCTGTGCGGGCTAATAAATACTTTTTCTTTCTTTCTTTTAATACGTAAAACAATTAATAATCTAGTTGTAATTTGTACAGCCCAGCACTTAAGAGTCCCTATCAATTTCTTCGCAGTACTAGTTTAGGTAATTTCGGAGAAATGTGCGCGTGTGAGCGTTCGAAATATCGCCAACGATCGTAGTGTGCGTAGCCTCATGCAGTGCAGCGGGAGCAAACAATCTTGGTCCGTAACAGTATTAGATATACATATATTTTAAGCAAATCAATTTGCATTTAAGCTGCAATTTTTTTAATGTTTCATACATTATCAAAACCAATTAAAATAGAAAAGTTAAGACTATACAAAAGCAAATAATATTATAGGAAAAGGTTGAGTGAAAAAAATATATTAACAACTAAATATATTTTATCTATTTCGTGTTGTTTATTTTTATCGCTTGCGTATGTCTGTGTGTGTGACATCTTATTGCTGTTTTATTTAATTTTTAACTAAGGAAGTGTTTTTTCATTTCAAGTGAAAGAAAAACGAGATACCTACTTATTAATTTCTTTATTATAAGAAGTGTCGGCGACAAGGCCATATCCAGGGAGCAGGGTGCAAGTAGTGGCGGTACCTAGGTGTGTGCACTTTCTATTGCAAGTCGATTTAAGTTGATTAGTTTCAATTAGATCAACGTAAGGTTCTAACAAGAGTAAATAACTTATGATAATTACATTCTAGTTAGATTTATAGTTTGGTTTTTCTTATAAAAATAGCGGTAAGACGACATTAGGCGCGTATAATTTCTATAAACGTTTTATTGTTGAAATGTAAGTTTCCTGATTATGCTGCATATTTGCAATATTTATGTTAAGATTAGCTTAATAAAGGATTTTCACAGTTAGTTTTCCTATTAGAATAATCGTATGACTGAATAAATAAAGTTTTAAGCGAATTAATTAGGTTGAAAATTCGATCTCATAGAAATTACGTAAGTTGAAAATGAGGTTTTTTATTATTAGAGATATCTTATCGAAATTAGTGTCAAATGAAAGGATTATGTGTAAAACTAAATGAGTTAAAGGATTCATGTCGATAACTCTATTAGTATAAGAAATATAAGGCAATTTGTATAATGAAAATTTGTTCAGCTTAATTTTTGCAGTATAAGTTCTAGGATTTTTTTATTTAATTAAGATTTGTTAAATGTTATTGTTTTATATGATAGAGCAAGTTAGACCTGTATAATAATATATAATACATAAGTGTTTTTTGAAGAAATAAATAAAATATGGTGTTCCAACGTTTCGGCTTTAGTAAAAATGACGCGTAAAATCGATCCAAATTACGCGGTTCTCGCGATCGTAAGCACGGCCCGTTTAAAAGACCGCCCGTAATATAATATTTCATATTTGTTGATATTTTCAACATATTCTTACGAGTAGACGACGGTTTTGCGCATTATTTTATCGGGTTTTTTCGGTGTGAACCACATTTTTTTTAAAGCACTAATTAAGTTTATTTTAAAATAAAAAATCGTAGACTTACTAATTAACTATATGCCCAGTAAGTACGATTTTTTTTCAAATTATAATTCATTACCAGTTAGCCGAAAAAGCTATTGAAAAACCTGGTGTTTCGTGCTTTCGTAAAAACGTATGTTTGATTTTTATTTTTCCTAATTTATGTTGAGTGGTTATCAAAATTATAATTCGTACACTTACTATATATATAGGTGATATATAACTTTGCATTAAAAAAATTACCAGATACCTTATCATTATTGAGAAATTTGCACTGAAAAAAGTAGTATTTTCTGTTTTTAGACCGCGAAATTGATAGGGGCTCTTAAGAATTTTTGCCTGAATCTTAACCTCACACACATTACACACCCATGTGTAGGTACATAAATAGACCACATCTTAGTTGCATTCGATAATAAATATTCTTATTCTTATTCTTTATTGCACACAAAATATAAAAGTGGGACACACAAAATTACAATATATAACTTATGTACAACGGCGAGCTTAACCCAGAATTGGAATTCTTACAGCAAACCTTACGTTTGATTGTGAGATTTGCGAATGAGGATAAACCTATGTGCACAAACGAACATTTTAAAACTTAAATTTACTTATTTTTACTAAACTAATACATAAAATATAATAAACGTAATACATATATATATAGATAGATACACAAAATACTAAATATAATATTGTAATTCAATGTTGATATACTGTGTTTGTCTTACACCTACTGTTACATGTTCAAAGTATAGGCGAGGACGCTGGCACCCTAAACACAAGTTAAATCTTACATTGGGTGCCAGAGCTCATCGAAAACACTCTTTTCCCTATTTGTAACGCTGCATAATACTTAGATAAGTGTTTTTCCCAACTATGTTAGGGTTTGATTCTAGTCTAACCGGATGACGAAATGAAGAAATTACATTTAATAAATCCAAAATACAAACTTCTAAAGTTCTTATTATGATAACATTTTCACGATAAAATGAGGTTTCCCATTTGGTGAGCATTCCATTGCGTTTAATCACCAGAGTTTCTAAAACATTCCTCGAATGACGTCGTACTAACAACGCAATGTATTCTTAACTAATTTTAACGACTTGCGTATCCCAATAAGCTGTGTTATAAGAATTATGAACCTCCAATGAAAAGCTCGTAAGAATCGAGTTATTCTGTAAAGATCAGATGCGTAGTACTCATCATAACCGTCGGGCGTGATAATCAGATGTATAAACGTGGACGAAGCAAAAAAGTAAGGGTGTAAATTTGAAGGTGTGTAAATTCAAGAAGATTAAATGTAGGGGTGTAAATTCGAAGGTCTAAAGGTGAAGAAAGGTGTTCGAAGGTGTGTAAATTTGAAAGTGTAATTTCAAGTAATAGTTTAATTGTAGGGGTGTAAATTCGGAGGTGTGAAATTTTGAAAGTGTGTAAATTGGAAGATGTGTAAATAAGAAGGTGTGTAAATTTAAAAGTGTGTAAATGAGAAGCTGTGTAAATTCAAGTAGTTTAAATCTTAATCCGGGTCCCTTCAACGTTCACCTTCTAGTTAGTTAGACTAGTTAGTTACCTTCTAGAGTTATTGGTAACTTAACCAGTCGACATCAGAATTCCAATAAGTTCACATGACTTGGTCTAACTTTACTCTCTCTCTTAATTCTTAGTATGAAACTCCCTGTCCTCTCCACTCTAATGGACAAACATTCAGTCAGACTTAGAAATATCTCAAAATGGGAAAGTTTGGAGTGAGGCGTGATTTTTAGACGTTATTCCTAATTAGCGAGTGCATGCAAGCAAAGCCGCCAGTAATAGCTAATATTATATACATTTTTGAAATGTACTTCTTAAGTCCTTTCATTTAATTTTGATACCCAACACGCCATCATTAATTTAATTTATTTTTTTAGTTAATGACTTTGTTTTCTAGAGGGCGCTATACCTATCCAATTTAATGTGACGTCTCATAGCCTATAACCAGCGGACAATCAAGACGCTATCAACGATACCTTATTTGTCAAATTATGATAAGCAGTTCAGAAGTTATGAGGGAACAGATGAACATACATACATACCAGTCAAAATCATAACCCTCCTTTTGGCTTCGCCGTAGTCGCGTAAAAGAAACCTATTCTTCCTATTTTTGACTACAAGATTACTTTTTGCGGGTATTTGGTAACTTCTCTGTAAAGAGCAGTTCTCCAGATTACCCCACAATTTTAATGAAACGTTACTGAGGTGTTTATTCCCCGTTCGTACAAACTTAACACCTAATTAATGCAAGACGTAAACATAGGTTTATTGGCTCGGAAATAGACGGTACCTAAAGCTGCATTGGGATTGTGAACACCTGCCTTTTGTACACTTAGTTAGCTTTGTCTTAGTTTATTAGAATTACAGTTAATAGTGTCATCATCTGCCTAGCCTATTGCCAACTAAACTTATACTGACAATTACGGGACATCTTCCGTGATTGTTGATCGCGGGTTGACTGGAGAATGCGGGTGGATGGAAAATAAATTGTTCAGAGCAGACAAATCCGTCTACCCTCTTTCTTTGTCTTTTGCTACGCGCACTACTGGAACTCAGCACTAAGTCATGGCAAAACACACTCACAGTATCACAAGGTTTTGTGGAGTCCTTATTACGATGCCGGCTGTTATTTATTTAACAATTTATGTACTCACTAAATACAGAAAAGAATAAAGAAACAGAAAATAGTACAAAGGTAATGCTTATTTATAAAGAAATCTCTTCTAGCGTACCAGTTCTAGTTACTATAGAACAAAAAAAAAACAACAAAAAATTAAATGAAAAAACAAAAAAATGAACAATCACGGAAGCTATCCCGTAAGTGACAGCATATACGTTTAGTTGTAGACTGTGAAAGCTTCAAATCAAATCATTTATTTGCATAGAATGTAGGTAATTGTACAATCAAGTTGTTATATAGTATAATGAGCCGGGTACATTCTGCCTGAGTTTTGGCATGTTGGTATCAAATAGTGCAATCCTATAGCATAAAACAGTGTTTTCCCAACTATGTTAGTGTGGGCTTCCGTGTTAGTCTGACCGGATGCAGCTAAATACCAATAGTTCATATGGAAAGATTGCCTATCTGACCTCCACAACACGTAGAATGTCCACAAACAGGTTCGCAACGTTGACTGTCTCCTGGTTGGTTTGTTTGCTTGCGCATACGTGACTGGCATGGCTGTGGATCGCTGTGGACCATCCAACAAACTAAACTACATACATGTAAACTTGCATACAAAATGATGCTATACGTACGTAGCTAAACCGAGATCTATTGGAGAGTATATATCAGGGCCGTGCGCGGTACGTGGACGGACCGTACCCTCAAAAAATATCGGAGTGCACATTTTATATGAACTCGTTCACACACGTCCGTGCCCGGGCCCGCGACGAAGTTTCACTGCCTACATACATTCGGCCACGGCCCTGTCACGTCTCGGGCACTGCCCTGATATGTGTGGATAGACCTTTACCCGTTGGTCTCGGCTGACATTTGTAGATCTTTGACAGTCGTTACAGGTAGTCAGTTACAGTCCTGAAAGTCTAACAACCAGTCTTACCGAGGGGTATCATATTACCCAGTATTAACTGGGTTTTGGTCGGATAGGCAGTCGCTCCATGTAAAATACTGGTGTTCAGCTGCATCTGGCTGAACAGGAAGCCGACCCTAACATAGTTGATGGTTTGAGTTCTAGCAGTGGCTGCCGACACGTCTCCGCGCTCTGGTTCTAACCAAAGCTACCTAAATTGGTTCCAACTTTGGCCCTGTCTCTATAGAGACTGCAGTTCGATTGGAAACCAAATCACGTGCTAGGAATCCTTAGGAGTGATTGGAATCTTTCGGTGAAATATTGAGCCAGTGATGTACTTCGGTTCGTTCTGATTGGTTGGTTTAGGTATGGGATTATATCTTTGATTGCTTTTGGTATGAAGTTGTTGGAGGAACGTGCGGGGTTTGGTGTTGAAATAACTGTACCTAAAACCTACTAACAAATTCTGTAATTTATTTAAGTGTAAGTACATGATCTATTTTTAGCTACGGCATCCGCAAATCAAAATAATTTATTTGAAAAAGCCTTCCACAAATGAGGGTATGGAACACTCTTAATTAAAAAAAAATAATCAGCGGTTCAGTACAAAAATTCAATCTACTCGACCCAAATGTATAATAAAGCAGATTTTTTTTTCGATATTTCGACGTGGGTTCCATGAAGAAAGGCACCTTGAAATATGACCACACCTTTCTGGTACACACTGTACATTAATACATATAATATATTATATTTTATTATTCATTACTAGCTGTTGCCCGTGCATCGTTCGCCTGAAATTATTATAAAAGATATAACTACCCTTTTTTAATCGGGTTTCAATTGTTTCGCACGGAACCCTATTTTTTTTAAATAAATGTAGCCTATGTTAGACCTTAGAACATTAGCTATCTGCCAGTAAAAGTCCCGTCAAAAGCCAGAACAAACACACAGACAAAAATTGAAAAAAATGTATTTTTGTTGTAAGTGCCGTATGTTTTCCTAAGCATTCAGTAAAAAACTGTTATTTTGATATTATAAACAGACATTTCAACTTTATATATTTCTGTAGAATAGAATATAGAACACCATTTACACCGTAGTTTTGAATTTCTATAAGGAAGTCATTGATTGACCGATCCTGCTGAATCGAAATATTTCATCAATGTAAATCAGCCATTATTTTGTAAATAAAAACACTTGACTATCACAAATCAACCATTATTTATTTATTTATTACATTTAGTACAGCTTATGCCATTAACACTAAATTAAGTAATCCTTTTACTCGGTCTTCTCACAGAACCACAAACATTCTAACATTATCGTCTTCAAGTCCAATCCAGGGCTGGTCTCCACGAGCGCGTTGAGCATCGTAAGCATACGCGGTATAGGGGAGGTGGATCGAGCTACAGTGCGACAAAAAGGGACATTAAACAATTTATGCTTTCTAGATATATACAATGTGTAACAGAATAAACGCACAACCTCTTAAGGGGTCATTGTACTCATCATTATGAACAACTTTCACTATGGGACTAACCCCGAAACGCGAAAAAAAAACCAGCTGTTTAGTACATTTTGTCGAATTATGCGCACAGAAATGTATGGGGCAGTCGATTTTTTTTCGCGATTTCAGTTTTGGTCCCATAGTGAAAGTTGTTCATAATGATGAGTACAATGACCCCTTAAGAGGTTGTGCGTAAATTCTGTTACACATTGTATATATAATTATTTGGAACAAAGAATTGACACAGCTCCGCATGTAAATCCGAGGCGTCGGTATAACCGTAAAGTACATTGTTACTAACAAAATATGGACCTAGTCTAAAATAAATGTTTATTAATATTATAACCATGTATAATTTTATACGCTGTTGTTATTTGGTCAACAGCACGCTTAACTTTAAGGGAATTCAAATTTAAACATCCTAAAATAAACTTAGTAGGATACATATATGGATAATATCCAAGCACATGTTTGAATAGGTATCTAAGAAAAGGTTTTAGCACTTTTTCTAGCATGAGCACAGCATGAGATAACCATATCTGTTATTTCTGTCTGTGCCCTATGGGATGGTATAAAAACAATAGATAACACAAACGGGAAGGTCTGCCAACTGCCGCGTCATATCCGATGGTTCTTCCGGTACATTACACCTAACGCTCTCAGGTTTTTGTGTATGCCATTATCTTGATGACTAGAGATATTTCTAAACGTGTGTGTTATTAGCACCATTTCTGCTTGTCACAAACTTCCTATTAGCAACGATGACGAAAAATTTAATAATAATATTATATTATAGTTTGTCGCCATGTGGGATGGATCATTGTGCCTATAGTCGTATCAGCCCATGGCTTCATTGCCAAGATCCTCGATCAATACCTGAGGAGGCTCTCGTTAGGCAGCTGGATCAAGGGCTTGATTCAGAAAGTGGTACTCCTGGACACGGCTCGTATTGTTAGGAGGTTCCTCTCCCTGGAGCGCGCCGGTAGCTTGGACCCTGTTCTCGATACCGGTGGGCTAAAATTTTTCGTATTTTTTAATGTTTTTATATTGTTTTTTTTTCTAAGGAATATTTATTCAATAATGTAATTGATTTAAATAATTGAAATAATATTATAATTTAAAAAACACGCTTAAACGCTCACTCACACGCACGCACGCTTTATATTATTATTATTTTATTGAAGTCGAGTCACGGTAATTATTATTAGGTTTTTTTTCGTTTTATATTTTGGTATTTGTTAAAATATTTATTAGTTTACTTTATATGTAGTTATTAAGCGTATTAGTATCACTATAAGTACTTATATAAATTATTTTTTAGATATTTATTTTGTACCCTACTACAGCGTTTTCATTTGCACCATCTAGACCATAATCGGGGTTAAGAAATAGCTAGGATAATTTTTATTGCAGTTCCTGTCGGATAATTTTCGAACATCAAACGGGCGAAGCCGCGACTAAAGGCTAGTCGAAACTAAATAACAGTCTTTAATGCAATTAACATACTATATGGACATGGACAAATGTTAAGGACATGACCCCTCTAATTGGTTCAAAGAGTCTTGATCAGAAATAGCCTTAATCACCAATTGTATGATCTACGGTCCGAATGTTTATGAGTGTAATTTGTATGTACCAGGACACCCACCACGTATCTAGTGATGCGCATCACTAGATACGGAATTGTTATTAAGCATTGTTTGCAGATCCAGAGTCAATTAGGAGACTGCTTATTTTGGAGAACCCTCATGGGCCTTGGAAAGATCCATCCGTCCAGACTGCTGTGTTCCTATAAAAAAAAAAAATATTGACAGTAGTAGGTAGGCGCGAATGATCTCGAAAATGTCATAAAATTATAGATTGATACCGGAATTCTAGTCGTAAAACCATAAAGGATACTCGTATTGATAGATGACAAGAAGACCAACTTTTGAAAGATTTTCAAGAAAACATCTCCGAATAACCAAAATAATATCTAATTTTGAAACATATAGATCTTAAGTTTCCATGGAGTTTCTTGCGCATTCTTCTCCATAGAGATCTACGCTTTGCAATGGACAACTACAGTACTTTCACAAGTTATTACGCCTTGTGACTAAGAAAGTAGCTTATTCTTTTTAGGGTTTCATACCTCAATCGGCAAAACGGAACCCTTATAGGAACACTGTGTTGTTCGTCTGTCTGTCTGTAAAGACCCTTTTTTTCAGTATTGCGTGACGGTATCAAGCCGAAATTAATACCAAATACTCAAATCCTACCCTTTTTTAGCTACCTTTTGGAGCAATGAAAAAATCAAACTTGTAAGTTAAAGCGATCAAAAGACATATTATGACTGTTAACGCATATTATGTTATTTCACAAGGGAATCAAAACCTATAGGGTACTTACTTCACTTTGACCTAGTATCATGAAATTTGGCAAAAAGCAAGGCCTTACAGCACAAATAAAGGAAAAAATCCGAAAATTAAAGGGTGTCCATACAAAGTATAGTTGACGCCAATTAAGAGATTTTTTTTTAGTTATTGATACGGAACCCTTCGTGCGCGAGTCCGACTAATATTTGGCCGGTTTTTTTTGATATTTCAAAAGAGTTTGTAATATTCTAATCGAAATAAATGTTTTGAGTTTGAGTTTAGCTATTGTTTGAGTTTAGCAATTTGATGCCGATACCGATATTTGTGTTTTGGACAATACAAATATCGGTCGTAGTCGAAAGCAAGTGCGAGTTCGACTTGCGTGGAGTGGGGTTCCGTACGTTTAAAGATTTTTTATAGGTTTTTTCTGTAATGTATAGGCAAAGAACAATTTTTTAGATTTTCTATTCAAAATTTTTGGCCCTGTAGTTTCGGAGTTAAGGGGAGGGAATGATCAATTTTCGCCTATTTTCTTAAATAAATACAAATTATATATATTATAATTTGTATTTATTTAAGAAAATATGCGATTGAAAATAGGCTATTTATCTTAAAATTATTAAAAAAAAAAAAATTATATGCCCACAATGAGCCTTTTCATTTGATAGTAACACGATTACTAAATATATTTGAGATGCTTACAATATTTCATAATTTTATAACACGATGTAGTTAGCAAAACTTTATTTTTTTCATTTTCTAATTTACCCCCCAAAAGTGCCCCCCACGTCCAGTAGTTTCGGAGTAAATTGGCTGTGACAGACGGACAGACAGACACATGAAACGTTTGAGGTACAAAACCTTAAAAACAGCAAAATCTACACTAAGAACCGCACCTCAATTCTCTCCCAAATGAATATTTCCCAGCAACAGAATGAGACGTTAAAACGCTTACGGAATAACAAAAAATAAACAAAGCATTCGAATCACTTCAGCTTGTAATCACTAAACACACAGTCGAGGCTGAAATAATGTTATTTACGTATGTAAGAACACAGTCGGCCGAGCTGTTAAATGTATGATTACATGAATTAAATCACGTGTGTTTGAGTTTTGAGGTAGAATTGGAGTGTATTTTAAACTAGCGACCGGCCCGGCTTTGCACGGGTCAATGTTATACATATAAACCTTCCTCTTGAATCACTCTATCTATTAAAAAAAACCGCATCAAAATCCGTTGCGTAGTTTCAAAGATTTAAGCATACAAAGGGACATAGGGACAGAGAAAGCGACTTTGTTTTATACTATGTAGTGACTAGCGACCCGCCCCGGCTTTGCACGGGTGCAATGATTTACATATAAACCTTCCTTTTGAATCAATATCTATTAAAAAAAAACGCATCAAAATCAGTTGCGTAGTTTTAAAGATCTAAGCTTACATAGGGACAGACAGCGGGAAGCGACTTTGTTTTATACTATGTAGTGTTATAGCAGTGACTGAGGATCTGGCTGATAGATTATACACAGTTTCTTACACAAAAGACTAGAATACGTGGCTAAATACTAACAGCCGCTCGGATCAATCTTCAGGTTAAGCTGCGCTTGCCTAGGTTGGTCTGTGGATGGATGGCCACCTAATACATACCGAGTTTCGTCCGTGCCTCAGAAAGCACGTTAAGCCATTGGTCCCGGCGTTATTTGTAGATATTTGACAGTCGATATAGATAGTCAGTGACCCGAAAGTCTGACAACCAGTCTTACCAAGGGGTATCGTATTACTCAGTAATAACTGGGTTGTGGAGGTCAGATAGGCCGCTCTCCATGTAAAATACTGGTATTCAGTTGCATCCGGTTAGACTGGAAGCCGACCCCATCATAGGTGAGACAAGGCTAGGGAGATTACTAAGAGTTAGCAATGATCGCTTAGCCACATGTTAGGCCCTGACTCCACTGAAGTGGAGACGAGAAAAGAGAAGAGGAGTTGTGTTGTAAAGTACCAAAGGAATTTAGGGCATCCTCCGTATTCGGCCTGTGGATGGTGAGTAATGGGCTAGCTCGCCGTCCGTCCGTCTTATGACGACAGGCCGTGTCGACGGCGCGTTCGTGTTCCACGCACGCCTCAAACAGATGTCAGCAAACGGGAAGGGGTCCGAAAGGACTGATGCCTGCCAGGGTTGCGGGACTTTTCGAAAGTGATACCGCGGCCCTGGAACACATAGGGCAAAAGAAGGAACATGGATGGGTTTTAGTCAGTACAAGTCTGACACTCCCTTCCGCTCCGTCCAGAGTGGGTGGGGTCATTTGATGATTTCCCATCTGAAAAAAGCCTCCGTATTCGGCAGCAGCAAACAGGGGAGACTAAAAAATCGGTGCGGCGGTCGCTAAACAGGACGTGAATACCCTGTGCACTTATTTCTGCTCCGGTCTAGTTACGCATCTTCGTACAGCTTCGATACACCCTAGCTCCTACGCTTGTGGCACGCGTGTTACAACATTGGCAGCGGAGAAAACAAAGTAAGAAATTGTTGAGGACATACTACCATTAATAGTCATCGTGACGCGAGTTGCAACGGTACTTGGAGGAAACGATCCCTCAAATCGCGATTCAAGTCACATCAACCATGGCTGGAAGTTGATCTTCGACAGCCGTTACTGGCTATCAGAAAGCTCGAATTTGTAATAACTAGTCTTACCAAGGGTCGTATCGTGGTATCCAGTGATTGGGTTGAAATTCGAGTGTATTTTCGAGAGTCTATAAGCGCGCTTCAGTGTTTTTTGAGCATGTTCCAGACGAATATAATCCAGCGTCCGAACAGGAGTGACCTTGCTTGTTGCCATCCATCTAGACGGCAGATGTAATCCAAATTTTGATTTGGCCTTCGACGTCCTTGGTGGTCCCGCGCGCTCTCCCATCCGCAGTTGGTCTTATCAAAGACAGTTGTGCTGCGGTAGGCAGCGGGTACGCATGTATGTCATCCACGGTCTCATATTTGTATCTTTTTTTATTATGATAGGTCGCACCATTTCCAGTAACTCGTAAAAGGTTTCCTCGTCTATTCTTAAAAGTTATGAATATCATTCACGTCCAATGCCTTTTGAAATTTGGACATATTAGGAGCCATTTCTACAACTTAATTCTACGCGAGCGCGATTGAAAGTGAAGCTTGACTGTGTTGTCGCTGGTTGTGGTCTGTGTAGCCGAAACACAATCCGCGGATGTAAACCAAGCTCTCGCCAATGTCACCTCTGTTGGGACGATGACTTACATCCGTCTGGAAGATGCTTTACTTATCCTATCACTGTTGGACCCGTCATGAATCCTCAAAGTTGATTACAACTTACAACACTCGGTTCATTTAATTATTTATTTATTTATTATTCACAAAATCCACAGCTCTTTACAATTTTGTCTTAAACTATATAAACTAATCCTACAGCCAATTACGGATTTACAATTTAATAGCTATACAAAACATTGCTAAGAGTACAGCGTGAATGAGTGTGTAGGAGTGTGCATGAAGAGTTGCAAATGTGGGTGTGGGTATGTCATAGTGGTGTGTGGTGATTGTCTCTCTGCGTGGTGGTTCTCTGCGTTTCATTTATTACTAGCTGTTGCCCGCGGCTTCTCTCGCGTTTTAATCGGAAACTATCCCACGGGCACGTTGTAAATATAGCCTATGGTACTCGGGGATAATGTAGTTCCTATTAGTGAAACAATTTTCAAAATCGGTTCAGACGATCCAGAGATTACCCCCTACATACAAACTTACATACAACGTGCCCGTGGGATAATATCCGACCAAAACGCGAGTGAAGCCGCGGGACAACAGCTAGTATAATATTAAATCAGTTTCCACATTTTGTGGCCAATCTTAGAAAAGCAAAATAAGACTCGCGACACGCACGATACGACTAGCTTATCGTGCGGCACTAACCGTAAAATTGACTTAGCACGAATACCTTTATGGTCACGCTTGTATTGAGTTTACGCAAATCTCGAGTATCGAGAACATTCTCATTGAGTTGCTACATCAAATCAAATCATTGAATGCTGAAAATCAGCACTTTTTGAACGTTAAAATTATATACGACAGCCTCTTAGAACTCCCTACGGCACTTGCAAGTAAGTAAAATAAATAAATAAATAAAAAAGCCTTTTATTTCACACCTAATAATTAACTAAAACCTTTTACATAATCAGTTTTTTTTTAGTGAAGTTATATTATGCAAATATTATAATTAATCAATATACCTACAAGTGGAAATGAAAATCATCATGCATTGAATTGTACCTATATTTTAAAGGTTTTTAAATTATTTTTATTTATAAATTATTATTTTTGTATTATTATTAATTAAATTACATTGAATTGATTGCTTTTTTTTTCCTTTCTTTTAGTTTAGCGTGAATCCCTCTATTTGAGGGTAAAGGCCTCCTCCAAAGATACCCAATAGTCTCTATCTGTGGCATTTTCTTTCCACATTTTACCAGCCGTCCCTTCAATGTCGTCAGCCCATCTGCTTCTAGGTCTGCCTCTTTTTCTAATTCCCCGGGGGCCAGGCCATGATGTCAGCCGAGAGGTCCATCTATCATCGCTCATTCTTGCTACGTGGCCCGTCCATCGCCATTTCAATCTCATAGCAAAGTTTAGTGCGTCTATTACTCCTGTTGTTTCTCTTATAGTAGAGTTGCGAATTTTTTGAATTTTTCGAATTTTCATCATGCTTCTTTCCATGCACCGTTGGCACGAGTTTATTCTGTTTTTAACATTTCGTGTGAATTTCCACGTTTGGCAAGCATATGTGAGTGATGGTAGGAGACAGGTATTCATGACGTTTCTCTTAATTTTGATTGGCATTTGACTTTTGAAAATTTCTTTTAGGCTCCAATATTTTTTCCATGACCCTTTTATCCTTCTATCAATTTCCTGTTCATTACTTTTATTTTCAAATGACAGTTGTTTTCCTAGATAGATGTACGAGGTGACAAATTCTATCGAAGTATTATCAACTTTTATTTCATTTTTCAATGAATTTGTCATCACTTTTGTTTTGTTGAAGTTGATTTCTAGGCCTGATCGTCTGCTTGGTTGTTGTAGTGTATTTACCATGTGTTCTAGCTCTACGCTGTTTTCAGATAGCAAGACAAGATCATCAGCGAATCTCAAATGATTTATATACGTTCCATTTATATTTAAGCCCATCGTATTCCAATTTAGTTTATTTATTATGGACTCTAATACTGAGATGAAAATTGTTGGTGAGAGGGGGTCCCCTTGCCTAACACCCCTTTTAATTGGAATGGGGGATCCAGTTGTCTCTAGCTTGACTCTGCTGGTGCCGTTTTCATAGACATGTTTTAACACTTTGATGTATTTAGCCTCTACATTCTGAGAGTTTAGGGCTTCCCATATTGATGAATGGAGAATAGTGTCGAAGGCTTTTTGGTAATCTATAAACCCTATGTAGAGCGGTCGCTGGAATTCCTGGTATTTCTCAATAAGTAATTCCACCGAATGGATGTGATCCACTGTAGAGTATCCTTTGCGAAAGCCTGCTTGTTCAATTGGCTGGTATGAGTCGAGTGTAGCGCTAATTCTGTTTTTTATAATTGACGAGAAAAGTTTATGTAACGACGGCAGAAGGCTGATGGGTCTATAGTTATTTATATCATTGGGATTGCCCTTTTTATATAATAATATAGTGTCTGACTCTGACCACTGCTGAGGTGTAGTAGAGGTGTCTAGTATTTTGTTGAAGAGATTCATCAGCGGTGTGGCTAGGATTGTGTAAGCTTCTTTTATTGCTTCATTAGTTATTCTGTCTGGACCCGGACTTTTTCCTGATTTTAGGCGCTTAATTTCTCTTATAATTTCAGATTGTTCTATTGGGTTTATTTCTGTGGTGTTAGTTTCATTTTGCAGATGAAGAGCGTTTTCGTTATCTATTTCTGGGGCATCATATAAGGTTTTGTAAAAGTTAGTGGCTATGTGGAGTATGTTTTTTCTATTGTGTGTGACTCTATCGGATTCGCTAAGACCCTCAATCCATGTTTTGTGAGATCTTAGTGCGTTGTATGCTCTTTTTAGGCTCCCTGATGTGTCGAGGTGTCTTTCTATGGTTTGTCTTCGATGGTCTTTGTAGTCTTGTCGTATATACTTACTTATAAGTTTGTAGAGGGCACTTAATTCATTTTTGATTATTCTTGATTTAGGCTTTGTCTTTTGTAGGTCTTTTCTACGTGCAAGTAAGTATTTTTTTAGTGTAAGTATTTTAACTGCGACGAAGAAGAATAGGTTGTTTTAGTATCATTGTACCGGCATTATAGCAACTTAGAACAAAATATACAACAGCGCCATCTATGATACAAATGAAGAACTAACATCGAAATTCTGAATCGCGCTATTAAAGTTATTGTCACCAGGGTGGCCCGCGAAGTTAAAATTCAATAACTATTTCATGAAAAAGTCATTCAATCATTTTTCATCAACATACAAACTGACACTGACTAGCAAATTGCAAAAAACGTAAGAAAATTTGAATTTTGCGGTCTACCTTGACGCTTCCATCTTAGAGACTATAAATAAAACAACCCAACAACAACTGTCAGGCAGTTAGTAGCCCATCAGACACAACACCCGTCTGGTCAGAGGATCCTCCATTTTTTATGGGGGAAGAAAAACTGTACACCCTGTTCATTATACCTCTGTAGCATATTTATTCTATCAAGGTTCCCCTGGGACACTGCAGGCCTTCTGTCTGTGAGAGAGACTGGGTCTTAATCCACCACGATGGCGTAGCATCTTGAATGCCACGATGTAGGACATGGCTCACGATGGTTTTGCCATTAACCGAGTGTTTTATGCAACTTTGAGGATTCATGACGTGTCCAACCGTGATAGGATGGCTAAGCATGTTCCAGATGGATGTAATCCACCGTCCCAACAGAGTTGACCTTGGTGAGAGCTTGGTTTCTATCGAAAATTGTATTTTGGCTACACGGATCACAACCAAATGACAACACGGTCAAGCTTCACTTTCAATCGCGCTCGCGTAGAATTAAGTTGTGGAAATGGCTCTTAATATGTCCAAATTTCAAAAGGCGGGTTTTTTTCATTAGACGTGAATGATATTCATAACTTTTTAAGAATAAATGAGGATACTTTTCACGAGTTACTGGAAATGGTCCTATCATACCAAAAAAAGATAATATGAGTCCGTGGATGACATTTTCGTGATGTCACTTTGTTTTCCATAACCGTCTTGAGAGCAATGTTGATATTACTTTATGCCTCCTTTTGCGCTTTGCCGCAGCCGGACAAAAAGTAACAAGCCTAGGTTCGAACTCACTACCTTCGACACACACACACTCGACCATCGACACGTAAATCGGGGTCATTACCACTGAGCCACCACGTCTGTGGCCCATAGGTTTAGAAGTCCGCTTTTGGAACGTGGATAGTGTGGGTTCAAAACCTAACATTCTGCTAATTATATCGACCTCCTCCGACACATTCGAATATTTACTCACATTCAAATGATATGAAAAATTGGTCTGTTTATAATACAGCAGATCAACTCAATGTATACTAAAAAAAACCCTTCGGCAAGCCTTAGGCGGAGGTAGATATCTAAGAAGGTTCCACGCTTATTTTTTTCAATCCTCCCATAAGAGTTTAGCATGGAAGCGCCCACAATATATTAGGTTTTATCGCAATATTTTCTAAAAATGTTTACCGTTTCAGAGATACCGTAATGTTTTTCACCAAAATTTAGGACATTTCATTCCCCTCCCCAAGTTGCATCAAAAAAGTTTAAATTTAAAAGTTGTCCGTATTCTTACTCGGAATGATAAAAATGTTAAACGGTTAAAAAAAAACCATAGGAAAAAAAAAAACCCCAAAAACCTGAATTTCAAAAACCGCCCCCTGCCGCCCCCCATGGACGAATTCCGCCCATTCACGAATTTACCCTAAGTTTTGACCCTTTCGATTTTTTGGCCACTTTTGAAAGCAATCGGAGCATAATTGCGACCTGTAGAGTGTGGATAATTTTGCTTGTCGCCCCATATACATAGTTATACATATATATGTATTTAAAATTTTTAACCGGCGGTTGATTTGGGCTATAGTGAAATTTTCAGAAAACTCGACTGCAAGACAAGACCAGGTAGATTTTTTCCGACGAAATCTACCTAATTGAGATAAGATTATTGTTATTTACAAACATAATTTTACAATTGCATACAGCAAAGCAGTCCATCTATTTATATTCACAGACAAACAAGATAATTTTACAATTAGACTAGTAATTCATGCAGGGACGAAGTAGGTACCAAGGCAACATAAATTAGAAGACGATGTCAGGCTGTCACTTTGACAAGCGACATTGACAAGAGAAAGGATAAGGGTGGATAGAGACGAACGTCTAAATATTGCGGTGACATTTGTTCTTGCGATTTTTTGACGTCTTTGAACTTAATTTTTCAAACTAGACTACATACTTAAGGACATAGCACACATATCAAATCGGAAAGGGATCGGCACCGTATCAACTCGAGCCGTTCAGTATTCTTTGTATGAAACTCCCTACTGCAACGCACACTAATCGGAATCGTAACGTAATCGTCTCGCCTAGAGACAAGCTCACGAACCGCGGTGTGGTACGTGGTCAACTCGCTTACGGCACGTCGTCCCCTCCCCACGTATACGTCTCTCCGTACCCGAGCTTACATCTCTTCGTCCACTCGTACGCACAGTACTGTTGACACACGTGCTGTCATTCTATCAAAATACTAACTAGCGCCATACATTTTCTATTTAGGTCGGCGAGCCGTAAGCGCGACGTCCGTCGCCTAGCCGTAGCCGAGTTGACGTATCAGAGCTGCTGATCCGCTTGCTTACGTTAGGTTCACGCCTGTTTGACGGCGAGGCGAAAGGCGATATGGTGCCGGTCCATTTCCGATTCGATAAGTGTGCTGGTCCTTTAGGAACAACTGCCTTTTTAATGGCTAGGGAAAATGCTGATTCTCCAGTTGGGACCACCGTTATTGAGTTATGCATAAGAACTTTGACTGCGTCTGCCATGTTGGTCTAGGAAGATAATGATGAAATCAATGAAATCAGAATCTACGTCCTCACTATACTCGTGATTCTTAGGGCAAGGGATTTCACTTTTAGTTCAAAAACTTTTATTATCATTTCGACATCAAGAAAAAGACTTTACGATTCACATTTCCTTGCCCAATAAAAATAAGTGTTGCCAGCATGTTGCCAGTTAATAGTTAAAAGCGAAGCGTATACAACGGAATAAAATCTACGTCAGATTTAATGTCTTATTCTGGTACAAAGAGAGAATTAAAAAAAGAATGTTTATGTTTTTTCAGGTTTTATTTCGAATCATCGATTCGTCGGAAAATTTAGTGTTTTATTCAGTGTTTATGGCGAGTCTTAAGTCTTTTTATTGGCTTTGATTACGCACTTCTTACGTAGTAGCTTGAATTGAGAATAGCTGATTGAGGTTTAGTGGTGTCGGCTCGGTTTTTGAGTTCTAGGTAAATAATAACTGCCGCTCGGGTCAATCTTTAGGTTAAGCCGCGCTTGCCTAGGTTGGTCTGTGGATGGGTGACCACCCATTACATACCGAGCTTCCTCAGTGCCTAGGAAAGCACGTTAAGCCGTTGGTCCCGGCTGTCATTTGTAGATCTTTAACAGTCGTTACGAGTAGTCAGTGGCCCAAAAAGTCCGACAACCAGTCTTACCAAGGGGTACCGTATTACCAAGTAGGTATACTGGGTTGTGGAGGTTAGATAAGCAGTAGCTCCATGAAAAATACTGGTATTCAGCTGTAACCGGTTAGACTGGAAACCGACCCCGGTTGGGCAAAGGCTTGGCAGAAGATGAGTTTAAAGTTATCCAGGTCTTATGCTGTGTGTGATTTAGTTGATCACCACTGCTTCCAACACGAAGAAGGGAAAGCCTACACGGTTCGATTCCCAGGATGGGCAACGTGTTATTAGGTTTTTAACCGACTTCTAAAGTAGGAGAAGGCTTGTAATCCCGAGCATTTTTTTTAATCTTGCATGTCTCAGAAGCCCGAATCGTGCTGTTTGATGGCAATTGCTTCACCTCCTATTAATAGTAATAGTCTTCTTGACCTTTTTCGGTCACGGCGGCCAATCTCAACGCAGATTAGCCATCGGCGCGGGAGATATTATAGTGCACACGTGTGTGCGCAGGCACAGGTACCCTCTCTGTTCCTTCACTCTCATAGTCCGATGGGACGGCAATCCGGACGACCAGAGAGAGATCAGGCGCAGGACCAACGGTTTAACGTGCTTTCCGAGGCACGGGGGTATCACACCGCCAACTTCCATACTCCAGGCTACTACTGAGAAATTTCGAATGAAAAACCCAATAGCACTCTTTGCCCTACACGGGAATCGAACCCTGGAACCCACGTTCAACAGTCGCGCTTGTGACCACGAGACCAACGGGGCAGTGAACTAGCGAAATTTGGGTGTACTATACCCACTCTACAACCAAACTCTTACTTATAAAATTGCGTGTGCACCCGACCCGACCAGACGTTGTCCCACTTCCTTCGGACGCTCCAGTGTCCGAAGTGTCCCAAAATCTGCACTTTAGAGGACCTAAAAGACGTCACAGACGTCGCGATTAACTTGGCCACATATTGAGCCCAAAAAATTTAAACGAGTCGTACCACTTATGAAATGAAAGAATAAGAACACATATAAAATGTCAATGGTCATGGACTAGCGATAATACAGGTAAAAATTGTCAATTTGCATATTTTTTAACCGACTACCAAAAGGAGGGATATCAATTCGTCAGATTTTATTTTTTTGTTTTTATGTTCAGCGATATCTTCGCCAATTATTGTGAACTGATTTTAAAGATTCCTTTTTATTTCCAAGAATATTATTCCGCGGTGGTCTCATTTAAATTTTATGAAAATCTGATGCTGATCTTCGGAGATATACAATGGAACTCTTCAATAATAGACAGCAAATCTGTCGTGATTGCTGCAATCGTTTGGATGTTTATTGCTTACACAATATCGTAACATAATATCACGCCTGTATGCTCTGGGGGTACGCAGATGTGTACAGTACACCCACATTTCTACAGTTAGGTATGTTAAGTTTCATTTTATTGGGAAAGCCTATTACCATGACATGTATTCTTAACAATGTAAAATAAATGCATCGCGAATATGTATTTTTTTTTCCGTAGGATACTACAAGCCACCACTTAACACTATTAACAAACAAACTTTAAAAAAAAATTGGAACTTTGACCCCCAGTATCTCCGTAACTAGAAGGTTCTCAGATGTGGTCTAGAACAAAAAGACGATCGCAATGACTGGGAGAACAAGTGCCCGTCGGCTTCGTTAAGGGTAATTTACACCCATTATGATTGGAATCCTATCAGTAAGGCCATTGTTGCTAGCAACTTTATCACATTTGAATTTCAATCGGCATCCTCCTTTGTTTATTTCCCGCTATCGTTATCGGCCGCAAGCCGCATCTGCGTACGTCATTACATATCTACAGAGTTAAGTTTGCCGGCTCACTTGCTGATAACGCGTCCTTGTTTAATGTGTAGTCAACAAGAGAGCGCGTTCTGCGGGTTAAAAATATGTGTGGTTGAAGGAAGCATTGTCTGATTAAAAGGAAATGCGGGTGGTCTTTTCTCCATACAAACGCTCTCACGTGTTTTCTTTCTGGTTTATGACTTTAGAGCTATCATTTTTTACAGTTGAATAAATATCAACCTTTTCTATGTCCCTATGTTTTCCTTTAAGTAAACTTTTGCATAAAATGTGGTATACACGAGATGTTATAAAAAAACAATTAATGCAGGACACATTCCGCCATAATAATAATATGCAAATTTAAAAGAATTTAGTTTATATTAGATATGTACATTAAAATAAACAACACAGGTAGCTAGGTTTGATGATACATAATCTGTATCAGCACTAGAACCTTTACAAAATGCTAAAAAAAGGCCAATTTGGACTCTGTCAACAGAGGCCTATTACAAATTTGACAACTATTAATGAAAAAAGAAGAACATAGGGACACATTAGATATCCTTCTTATTCAGTTTATGAAATATATTTTATATTGGTCGAATATTGGAGGAGGAAACAGTCGAGTCGGATCTGTAGTTGTCCTTATCGCACCAATGTCGAAATCGCGCTCGTAGAGGGACAGCGATAGTTTCTTCAAATACCTACCACATTTCCTCTTAAGAGGGAAAAGAGGCTGCGATTCTCCATACCAATGAATTCCCCTTTTTTCTACCTGAATAACGCCTCTATAGCAATCATTTATACACCGTGACTTTTTAGTCGTCTTACAAAGGTGGTCCACTCAATGTATCCGACATAAAATATCTGTAGGCGCGATTTTTTTTAACCATTAATGCAGATAGACTACAAAGAAAAATAAGTAATCTATATTAATATTATAAAGAGGTATTTTTTTTTTCTAAGTTTGTATGTAGGGGGTAATCTCTGGATCTACTGAACCGATTTTGAAAATTCTTTCACTAATAGGAAGCTACATTATCCCCGAGTGCTATAGGCTATATTTACAACGTGCCCGTTGAAGTATTTCCGACTAAAACGCGAGTGACTAGTACATTACAATAATGATTATGAAACATCCTGTTAATAATATTATGTTTTCGTGTCAAACGGTAGAACATACCTTCCCAGCGGACGAGTCGAGTAGATCATCGCTCGCAACAGGGTGTTTCAACAACGTCATGCGTCACATAATAAATAACAATATTATTATTTTTTAAATAAACATTTTTGTTTAAATATACGTTTAGTAGTCATTGGATACATGAAGTGGGCTGTCGTTATAAGACGACAAAAAATTCACGGTGTATTAAATCAAGGTCTACTGTAGACACGTTCCCTGTCATTTCCTTTTTTTTCAGTATCTCTTTCGAACAGTACCGCAACCCTGGCAGGCATCGGTCCTTTCGGACCCCTTCCTGTTAGCTGACTCTCTTTGAGGCGCGCGTGGAACACGAACGCGCCGTCGACACGGCCTGTCGTCATAAGACGGACGGACGGCGAGCTAGCCCATAGCTCACCGTCCACAGGCCCGCGATGGGGGACTGCCTCACGTTCTAAAGGTGCTGATTATTAGTAATTAGCCTAATTTGAATTTTGATTTCGATCAGTTTGGCTCAGCCCAAACGAGCGTAATTTTTTGAGCTGTGAGTTGCTTAAAATGAGCCGCGGAATTTACGCTGCATTCGGTTTCATACTAAAGTCCTCTTTGTACCAAATGCGCGACTCTCTACGACGCTGTGAGTCGCGTAAAATTCCGCGACTTATTTTCGAACTTCGAGGTAGGTATTGTTTACACCACAGCTAAAGATAGACTTAGATAACGCAAGTTTTACGAACCGTATGAAAAGCGTGGTATTTTTGCCTACTATGAAAATGAAATGTTTTTTTTTTACCAGATAAAAACACACAAAATACATTGACATTATATACACACACGCGCCCCAAATGCAGCAAATTAGGTAATCGGCGGTACTATGACGTCATAAGCACTTTTTAGTTAATATACAAACAAAGTAACATTCAAAAGAGACCACGTTTTTGTTCTGTAAATGTCTAGAATTAAGTTCTTGAGTTTTAAAGTTGTAACGTTGTTGTTTAAACTTAGCTTGCTGAGACAGTAACCACGAATTAGAATACGCGATGTAGGAGCTCTTGCGTTATCTAGTTATATTATCTGTGGTTTACACAGACATACAAAATACTGAATTACTAATAGACGGAACCACATACTAATGAGAGGAATAGCAATGAGATGGTGTTGCATTAAGTCTTACATTAGTTCTAGGGGTTGTACCTTTGATGTTTATGTTAAATGTGGCTTATTGCGTCAAAAGCAGTTTGTAATGGTAAATAGAGGTTGTGTTATGTAACATATATGTATAAGGTGTATCTATTCATACACGAAATCTTTTAAGGGGTCATTGTACTCATCATTATGAACAACTTTCACTATGGGACCAAACCAGAAATAGCGAAAAAAAAACAGCTGTTCAGTACAATGACCCCTTAAAAGATTTTCAATTTTGACGAGTTAATGCGATTATATTGTAGGGAATAGCTGATTTTTTTTCGCGATTTCGAGGTACACACTATACATGATGAAGGAACACCTACGCGAAAACGGTTACTACGTATTCAGTATATCATTCTGAGCCCCCTTACATCCTGCCGGGGCTGCTGTTCGAAAGAGGTACCGTGGCCCCGGAACACAAAGGGCGAAGCGAATTCATTGATCATAAGTTTTAATAATTCATTTATAATTCCATTAATAGTCTAAATTACGTAAAGTACTGTAAATGTATAATTTTTTATTTTATTTTATTATTTCGCTATATAAATTAACATTGGTGTATTAAAGTTCATTAAAATTATAATACTTCTACTCCGGCAACGGTAGTATATGTGAACTAATATAAATTGTAAGACCTTTATGTACCTACCATATACTCAGAAATAAATGATATTCTATTCTATTCTATTCGATGAAGGAACATGGATGGGTTTTAGTCAGTAAAAGTCTGACACTCCCTCCTGCTCAGCCCAGAGCGGGAGGGGTTATTTGATGATTACACATCTAAAAAAAAGCCATTGAAATTTTTCATCGGTTATTTAAAAAAAAACTTTTGTTTTTTCGATTGAGTTTTTTTGCCACCGACTTCTGAAGCTAAAGTTATTTTTCCACGTTTTTGAAGTCGGTTTTATTTTTTGCAAAAAAGTTTTTTTATTTTTCCTTTTTTAGTTGCAATATTCTACACAAATATTTGCTATACATTTATTTTACATTGTTAACAACACAGTTCATGGTAATTGGCTTATCCCCAATAAAATGTAACTTATATCGTTACTTAACCTAACTGTCGAAATCTGGGTGTACTGTACACATCTGCGTACTCCCTCAGAGCATACAGGCGTTATGTTATTTTCTAATATTGTGTAAAAATTAAACATCCAAGAGATTGCAGCAATCACGACAGATTTTCTGTCCATAATGAAGCGTTCCATTGTATATCTCCGAAAATCAGCATCAGATCCTGACTTATACCTTCCATCATCAGCTCAGCAACATGAGATAATGATTATCAGGTACAAATATCGTTAGAAAGTTAACTGTGTATTAAGCAAACCGTCAAAAACTTTTGCAATGACCGTTGCAAGAGAGATCGGCCTGTAGTTACTTTTGTCGGCAATATCTCCCGTTTTATTTTTCACTACCGGGACTACTACGGTTTTCATGAAATCAGAAGGTAGGTATGAATGGCCCACGCATAGTGTGTAAAACATGACAAAATATGGAAATATGAAAAATATTGTAAAATGTCAGGGTTGCCCTCGATTTCCCTGAGATCCCATCATCAGATTCTAACTTTGTGACAACGGGACCACCTCAGTAGTATAGGCTTTCGAATAAAAAAAGAATTTTGACAATCGGTCCACAATTAGCGGAGAAATCGGTGAACATATGAACACACAGTCAAACGTAGAACCTCCTCATTTTGTTTGAAGTTGGTTAAAATATTGTCAAAAGAGTTTTGGTGAAACATTTGTGAACCGCTAACAATACATTTCATGGTAATAGGCTTATCCCCAATAAAATAGAACTTAACATACCTAAATGTCGAAAAGTTGTACAGTACTGACAATACTGACAAATGCTTGCACTGACTGGACAGGTCCACTCAAATCTGTGTGGGTCTTTCTTCAAGAGACCATCTCAGACACTAATCTGCATAGTCCTCATGTGAGTTAACCAAGATTATGTCTGGACTTTAAAAGAGACTATGACCTCTGAGTTTGTTTCGGCTGTTTCTTCTCAGAGTAGTCAGATACAAAACACCGGCCCCATCTAGTTTAAAAAAGAGACGTGTAAAAGTGTTTTTTAAAAACCTATTTGCAAAATAAACATTATTTATCATTTACCCTTTAATGTTCAACTTTTTTATGTTTTGGAATTTTTCCTTTATTTGTGCTGTAAGGCTTTGCTTTTTGCCAAAATGCATGATTCTAAGTCCCCTTATAGGTGTAACCTGTAGGTTTTGATTCCCTTGTGAAATCGCATAATATGCGACATAAACAGTCATATCTTTGATCGCGTTGACTTAAAAGTTTGATTTTTTCATTGCTCTAAGAGATAGCAGACATGAGTATTTGGTATTAATTTCAGCTTGATACCGCCACGCATTCCTGAGAAAAAGGTTCTTTACAGACAGACAGATGGACATCGAAGTGATCCTATAGGGATTCCGTTTTGCCGATTGAGGTTACAGAACCCTAAAAATCTTCTGTACATTTTGACCGTGTAGGTATTGCACTTTCGTAGGAAACAGATAGAGCGGCTAGGACTAACTTAATCTCAATCTTAATTAATCAGGAATGGCTCAATCTAGACCACAATCGTGAATATTTGTAAAAAAAAGGGTTTAAAAAGCACTTAAAGCGTGAACTTTCTATGACATCTGACATTTCGGTGCCCCCGCGCTACGTTAGCGCCTCTAGCGGCGAATTCATACGCGATAGCCCCCATTGTCACGCACTATATGTATGCAATTATTTGGTTGCGAAGTAGATTTTCTCGATTACTTTGAAATTATAATAACAATACGGGCCTTCTCAAAAATGTTTCTTTTACTATATTATTTTACGACCAACCACGACTCATGAGTGCTTATTAGAGCAATTTATTAGAGCAATATAAGACCAGTACTCTTGTGTGAGGTTTATATCGCACTCGTTAAAGTCAAATTAAACCTAAAACCACTATCTACACGGCCATGTTGCTCATAATTTTAGGATTCCTTAATAAGTAAAAGGATTTAAGATAAACTAAATGATAATAATTATGTACTAAATATTAAAATGGTTTACCTGATTGTATAGCAATTTCTGGAGTCAACACAACAAATAAATAAACAACCCTTAATAGGGAATTCTATAAGACGCTTGTAGGACTTTTTAAAAGTGCTACTACTCTTTAATATATCTTAGGTGGGATAAAACACACTTTTAAAATACTAGTTTTACGGAAGTCTAATAAAACTCTTAGTATAGTCACTTCTAAGGTTGACTGTACTTTTAAGAATCAAAGACAAAATCAAAGCATTTATTTCAAGTAGGCCAGTTACAGGCACTTTTGAATTGTCGAAACAAAGATAAATGTAGCTACAGTCCCAGTCACAAGGAATAAAAACTGTGAAAGTACTGTAGTTGCCCATTCCCTATCGTAGATCTCTATGGAGAAGAACGGGCAAGAAACTCCATGGACACTCTTTTAAATCAGCAAATTGTTACAAAATCTTTGTTACATCATTCATGATGAGATTTTGACAATTACACTTGTAAAAGGCGCTTATAATACCACTGCTCTCATTCATATTAAGTATATAACGTTTTCTTAAATACGTCTATAAGAATATGTTACAAGTATGAATGCTCTTAAAACTTAAATAGACTTATAAAATGCCACTATTAGTGTACCTGCCTTAATCAGAACACATTATATGAAACTATAGCTCTTACAAGCTTTTGTTTGTAAGGTATTAAGAGTTTCTTATTTAATCAGAACACGTATAAACCTTGTATGAAACCATCGCTCTTAAAGGTTTTGTTTGTAAGGGTATTTTGCTGGCTGGGTATCTCGTAAGTGACAGTCTTATGTTTAAGTAGGAACAAATATTGGATTACGATTTTCGTCGTCTTGTCATGTCGTCTATTGCTCGAAAATATTTGAATGTCTTTGGTCCACAATCCACCTGTAATGTTCCTAATCCACCACGCGAATCTATTGGTAGATGTCACATGCCTTCGAATGTCTGATTCTAAGACTGGCCAGTTTCATCGCGATATTTTCCTACTGCGTCAAGAGCATAGGCTTATAGAATGATTACATAAGAGGAAGTTTGAAAGTGGCGCCGGTGACTGAAAAGTTGTGTGGTAATCGGTTGTCGTGGTATGGACATGTGATGCAGAGGAATGAGGAAAATTTAGTGAGGCTATAAGAGTAGAGGAAGACCAAAGAAACGATGGATGGACTGTGTGAAGGATGATATGGCTAGACAGGAGGTGACTGCTGAGGTGACGGGTTATAGAGAAGTATATGAGAAGAAGACATACTGCGCCAACCACAAGTAAATTGGGTTAGGGGCATGTGAATGAAGATGATGGTAGTTTAACAGCACCTTAAATTAGAGAATCATGATAATTTTCCTCCACGGTTGTGGGCTGCATCAATTGGGTACCCCAGTTGTAAAAGCTTTAATACATCTGTAATACACACATCAAAAGTGTCTAGGGATCAACATATATTTTTGCAATAACTTTTCTCCTGATTGATATTAATTAAAATTTTCTTTAAGGATTCATCAAATAAAGTGTTTTCGTTTGTCGCAGTAACGATAAACCAAGTCACCTTTGCATTAATAAAGAAATTTGCCATTTTCCTAATAAAGGGATTTTTGACATTTGAACCACTAACACAAAAGTTCGAAAAAAAGACTGAAATAACAGTTTTCTTTAAAATTTTATTGGGTAACTTAAACAATTAATAATCCGTGTTTCTACCGCGAACACTAACAACACAAGAACATCGGTTTGGCATACTCAAAATGAGTTCATCCAAATCACGCTGTGGAATGGCCGCCCATGTTCGTTGCAACAACAAAAAAAGGTCTTCTTGCGACTGGATACCCTCCATATTCGGCAGAGCTCTTCTCTGTAGCATATCCCATGCATGCTCAATCGGATTCAAGTCTGGCGACTGAGCAGGCCAGGGCAGGACATTGATGTTAGCTGCGGCGAGAGTCTGTCTTACAACTCTTGCGGTGTGCGGTCGTGCATTATCATGCATTAACTGAAATAAGGGACCGATTTGCACTTGTAGAGGAACGATGACGTCTGATACAATCGTCTCAGCATAAATTTGAGCGTTGAGGTTGCCTCTGATCCAAATCAACTCAGTTCTTCCGCCGATCCAAATACCCGCCCATACCATGATGGTTCCACCACTATAAGGATGGACTTCCTGGCAGGATTTTAATCGCTGTTGGCGTCCAGGGGTTCTCCAGGGTCGTATACGTCTTGTATCCGGTCTCATACCAAAACGAGACTCATCAGAAAAGCACACGAAACGCCATTGTTCTTCTGCCCAATTTCTGTGTTCAAGAGCCCATTGATATCGTATCCTACGATTGTGCATTGCTATAGGTGGTACCCGTAGCGGTCTTCGGGAATGAAGGTTCACTTCATGCAAGCGGTTTCTGACTGTTTGGTCGCTAATTAAGTTCCCTGAAGAGTGATGAAGCCTCACGGCTAACATCATGGCGGTTATTGTTGGAGCTCTTCGAGTTAAGATTTGAATGTATCGGTCTTGTCTCCGTGTGGTGCAGCGATACCGTCCTCCATGGCGCTCAGCCACGGTACCAGTGCTTCGGTAACGTGTCCAAAGTCGACTGATAACACTCTGACTTGTATTCAGAGCTAAAGCCACAGTACGTTGCCGGGAACCAGCTTCTATCATTCCCACGGCTCTGAGCATTTCTTCCCTGCTTAAATGACGTCGCCGCTCCATAATAACGTTGGTTTTAATCAGTAGTAGGGAAACAGTAGCACTAATAATGTCTTCAATGCGTTGTATGTTTTTATAGGGAAAATATTGACAGCTGATTTTCATCTTTTACTCGAATTTGATTCACAGTTCCTGATTCAAATTATGAAATGCACCAAAAAGGATCCATATAAATTTATAAAATCATAAATTTATTACAAAGCCACATCTCAATCTCAAGAAATCCACATAAAAATGCTTGATCCCTAGACACTTTTGATGTGTGTAAATCTATATCTGTACTGACATAATGAAATCGATTCTTACTGAAAGGGTGTTACGCGATAACTTCGCAGGTAATAGATTATTGTTATAAAAAAAAACCCTAGTTAGGAAAAAAAATGTAAATAAATGAAAAAAAACAAACATAACAAATAAATAGCATGAATGTTGACTTATTATAAGCAAAAATCACTATTATATTATCTGAACCATGCCGATTACTATAGCGTATTCTAAGCTAAAATATATAAAAAAAAACATAAAAAAGTAAGGAAACAGCACGAGGTTTGGGCATTCAGGTAGATGACAGTATAGGTGTAACTTTGCGTAGGTGAAAACGGGCTCGAGGCGTCGAGTTAGGTGTCACTTAGTGTTGGTGAAAACAGGAATTGGGCGTTCAGTTAAGCGTCACTTACTGTTGGTGAAAACGCGCATTAGGCATTGAGTTAGATGACACTTATTGGTGGTGAAAACGGGCTTAAGGCATCGAGTTAGGTGCCACCTTGTGTTGGTGAAAACAGGAATTGGGCATTCAGTTAAGCGTCACTTACTGTTGGTGAAAACGCTTTTTAGGGATTGTGATAGGTAACACTTAGTGTTGGTGAAAACGCGCATTAGGCATTGAGTTAGGTGACACTTATTGGTGGTGAAAACGGGCTTAAGGCATCGAGTTAGGTGTCGCTTAGTGTTGGTGAAAACAGGCACTAGGCTTTCAGTTAGGTGCCACCTTGTGTTGGTGAAAACAGGAATTGGGCATTCAGTTAAGCGTCAGTTACTGTTGGTGAAAACGCGTTTTAGGGATTGTGATAGGTGACACTTATTGTTTGTGAAAACGGGATTAAGGCATCGAATTAGGTGCCACTTTGTGTTGGTGAAAACAGGAGTTGGGCATTCAGTTAGGTTAGGTGTAACTTTGCGTTGATGAAAACGCTTTTTAGGCATTGAGTTAGGTGACACTTATTGGTGGTGAAAACGGGCTTAAGGCATCGAGTTAGGTGTCGCTTAATGTTGGTGAAAACCGGAACTAGGCGTTCAGTTAGGTCCCACTTTGTGTTGGTGAAAACAGGAATTGGGCATTAAGTTAAGCGTCACTTACAGTTGGTGAGAACGCTTTTTAGGCATTGAGTTAGGTGACACTTAGTGTTGGTGAAAACGGGCTTAAGGCATCGAGTTAGGTGTCACTTAGTGTTGGTGAAAATGGGCTTAAGGCATCAAATTAGGTGTCGCTTAGTGTTGGTGAAAACAGGAACTAGGCGTTCAGTTAGGTGCCACTTTGTGTTGGTGAAAACAGGAATTGGGCATTCAGTTAAGCGTCACTTACTGTTGGTGAAAACGCTTTTTAGGCATTGAGTTAGGTGACACTTAGTGTTGGTGAGAATGGGCTTAAGGCATCGAGTTAGGTGCCACTTAGTGTTGGTGATAACGGGAACTAGGCGTTCAGTGAGGCGTCACTTACTGTTGGTGAAAACAGGAATTGGGAATTGGGGTTAGGAATTGTCATATATTATGCCATACATCATATTATCCATATGATCATTCAAAGCCAAAAACACTCCACCGATTATTAAACTGAAATTTAATTAACTTACTTTACGAAAATTAGTTACGCATTTCTCTACTACTCGTACGCTGTAAAATAACCAAAATACGTCAAAAACATTATTCGACATCGATCTTTCAACTGGGCTAAAATGGTTGATAGAATTGAAAAACAAACTATAATAGCAATATTTCTTTCGTCAATCGACATTGTCGATAGCCTACGTTAGTTGAATCTGCACAAGCATATCACTCGTCGCAAGAAGCAGCGGCCGTACTACGCGATGCATATGTTTAAAAAAGTAGCGTGTTGTGATTACATTGCTTGTCCAGTCACTTAGCGACAAACTTTGGTAGTGGTTAAGGAGCAATGAAAACAATAATAACACAATAAGAGCAAGAAATACTTTACGATTTGTGATATTAAAGACAAATATAGTAAAATACTTGTACATACATATAGTAAGTAATTCTATGATTAATAAAGTTTTGGTTTATGCTTCGGTTTTTACAAAAAACCACTGAACAACACGGCATTCTTATAAGTTGTCACGATCGCGGTCGAAAGCACACTAGTTCGCGGAGACAGCCATTTGCCTTATGACATGCTTATCGTGCGCTCGTCGCCGCGTCATCGACACGCCCCCTTGCCACTTCTCCTGTTTTTTATATTTCTATGAGCAAGACGATGCGTCCTCTGCGCCCCGCTGATATCTTTTTTTTTTCGGATCGGAAATCCTCAAATAACTCCTCTCGCTCTAGGTGGAGCAGGATCCCTCCTGCCTCCTTTTTTTTCCCCACTCTGTGCGGAGCGGCAGGGAGTGTCAGACTTTTACTGACTAAAACCCATCCATGTTCTTTCATCGCCTTTTGTGTTCCGGGGCCACGGTATCTCTTTCGAACAGTCCCGCAACCCTGGAAGGCATCGGTCCTATCGGACCCCTTCCTGTTTGCTGACATCTCTTTGAGGCGCGCGTGGAACACGAACGCGCCGTCGACACGGCCTGTCTTCATAAGACGGACGGACGGCGAGCTAGCCCATAGCTCACCGTCCACAGGCCCGACCCCGCTGATACCTTAAATTGTGTTCTGCGCAGCTTTACATATTCCGAGCTCCCATAAAGATTGAACCGTTATACCTACGCAGACCGTCACTCGCAGCTAATTTCAGAGCTGCCATAAAGTTTGAACGGAACTATTCACAGGGTACCGACGTCCACGTCTCTTGAACATGAGTTACAGGCCAAGAATAAAATCAATCACAAAAGAAACATAATTAAATAGTGCAAAATTGATTTATTACAGTTTGAAGCGCGTTCGTGAGTAATCAACCATATTTTATAATCGAAAACCGCTTGTTGTGACCCAAAGTAAAAGCGAAGCGATTTACATTGGGTGTTTTGTTTTTATTTATTTATTTATCCAACACTTCAAGCACAAAGTACACAGGCGGACTTAATGCCATAGGCATTTTCAACCAGTCAGCCTTTGGGTGATGCAGAGACAAAAATTGGTAGGTGTACTTATAAATAAACTACAAGGATATATAAAATACTATAAAAATATATCAAAATACTATACTATACTATTTTTATTTTGTGGGCGAACATTTTGTTCCACTCCTTCGTAAAGCTAACATAAACATAACATCACGCCTCTAATCCCCGACGGGTCAGGCAGAGGTGTACCTAATAGTACACCCACATTTCGTCAGTTGTGTCCCATGTAATAAGGGGCGAGCCCATAGCCACTAACCAGGCGCAAATACAGATTCCCTGGCTGCTACTGAGATAAGAAAACCATAACTCAAAAAAAAAGCAAATTATTTGAATATCATACATTCGTTTTATAATTGACTTTGATGCACTCCGCGTAAATCGTAGTAATTACCTTTCAAAGATATCAATGAAACGGTTGAATTTCCGTAACCCATCTTACTGGTGTCTTGTCCTTTTTTTTTTGTTTTCCGATTGGATATCATCAAATAACCCCTCCCGCCACGTGGTGGCCCCCGGCCACCCTAGGCGCGGGCCTGTGGACGGTGAGTAATGGGCTTACTCGCCGCCCGGTGCGTCTCCCGCAGCGGCTGAGACGTGAGGCTCTCTCCCTCTCACGTCCCGCCACCTCCTTCGCTAGCATGACTGCTTCGCAGAAGGAGGTGACGGCGTCCCATTCCCCCTCGCTCCGGACCATGGATTGAATCAGGGCCGGACGCGAGAGGTCGCCGCCGCCGATTGCCGCTACGAGGACACGGCGGTGCTCTGCCCAAGCGGAGCAGACCTACACAGTGTGCTCCACCGTGTCCTCCGGTCGTTCCTCGCAGTGGTGACTTTGGTGTCTTGTCCTGGCTTCGCGCCAAATACAGGGTGGAAACTTTCAACGGGACACCTTAACCATTGCAGCTACACGAAAATAATCTTAAGAGACTATCCATAATTTTCCGTGAAATTTTGATCCCAATTCACAGATTTGCAAAAAAGATACAGTTAGCAAGAAAAAGGCCATTTTACACAAAACATATTATTGATGCCAAACGATCCAGTTTCTAATACTGATCAAAAACATCTATTGGACCAACCAAGGTAGCAGTACTAAAAAAGTCAGAAATTGCAAAAATCTTTTCTCATAAGAAACAGCAAGATTTTTAATAAGAAAAACTTAAACGTTAGGTTTCGATAAAAAAAAACTGGTCAAGTGCGAGTCGGACTCGCTCACGAAGGGTTCCGTACCATTATGTAAAAAAAACACGTTTGTTGTATGGGATCCCCCCTTAAGTATTTATTTTATTCTGTTTTTAGTGTTTGTTGTTATAGAGGCAACAGAAATACATCATCTATGAAAATTTTAATTGTCTGGCTATCACGGTTCATGAGATACAGCCTGGTGACAGACAGCCAGACAGACGGACGGACAGTGGAGTCCTAGTAATAGGGTTCTGTTTTTATCCCTTGGGTACGGCATCCTAAAAAAAAAATAACTAAGGCCACTTTCGTATAGCTACAACGGTCAAGGGAGTTCCCCTTACTTCCTCGCTGAAAGTTTCCACCCAGTATATTCCTGCGCCATTCTTGAGGCTCCCTGAAAAGATAGTCCCAAAGACTGGAGGAAGGGAATTTTTTCTTGGTATCTCACCACAGATCCGATAACAACTCGTGTGAAAAAAAATCCCCAACATTTTTTTCAAAATCAAAATGGAGAGTCATTTAAAAGGCTGATCAGCAGCAAAGGGTGGCGCGGCTTGTGGACGGTGAGCTATGGGCTAGCTCGCCGTCCGTCCGTCTTATCACGACAGGCCGTGTCGACGGCGCGTTCGTGTTCCACGCGCGCCTCAAAGAGAGTCAGCAAACAGGAAGGGGTCCGAAAAGACCGATGCCTGCCAGGGTTGCGGGACTGTTCGAAAGAGATACCGCGGCCCTGGAACACAAAGGGCAAAGAAAGGACAACGTTGATGGGTTTTAGTCAGTAAAAGTCTGACACTCCCTCCTGCTCAGCCCAGAGCGGGAGGGGTTATTTGATGATTTCCCATCGATAAAAAAAAAAAAAAAGATAGACGAATTACACGGGATGTGTACAGGAAATAAAACCACTGTTTTGAGTCCGACAATGATTGACAGTTTATTACTAAAAATATTAAAATATATCTATACAAGTAATTAGTTAGTATTGAGTCTGTTTATAATATGTTTACTGAATGCATATATATGAAAATTTAAACGGCACTTATAACAAAAACACATTTTTTCAATTTTTGTCTCTCTGTCGGTCTGTCTGTTTGTTCTATCTCCGAAACGGCTGGACCGATTTTGACGGGACTTTTACTGGCAGATAGCTGATATTATAAGGTCTAACATAGGCTACTTTTATTTTAGAAATATATTTAGGGTTCCGTGCAATAAAATTAAAGTCCTTGAAATTGGTAACAAAATTCGATTCAAATAGGGAAGTAATATATATTTTAAACTAATATCACGCGAACGAAGGTGCGAGCAACACTTAGTAATACCTAAAGTAGGTGACTTGTGGCGGGCGTAATCGCTTATTCAGCGAATGTACATAAATAATCGCTGAAGTAGCAACTGCTTGTTCAGGTAAAAACAAAAACAATGCATTTCATGTGGCGATGCTCGTATGGGATCCCTTATTTTCGCATAATGTTTATTACCTAACTAGCGACCCGCCCCAGCTCCGCAAGGGTGCAATGTTATAAATATAAACCTTCCTCTTGAATCACTCTATCTATTAAAAAAACCGCATCAAAATCCGTTGCGTAGTTTTAAAGATCTAAGCTTACATAGGGAAGAAGACAGACAGCGGGAAGCGACTTTGTTTTATACTGTGTAGTGATATACTTTGGTATAACTATTTTGGTATATTTTTTTTTGGCTTAATTATACTTTGCCATATATTTTTGTTGGCATACAGTTTATGTTAGCATAATTATCTTGTTACTTAAGACTAACAAAAGTTTGCCAAGTTAGGTTTAGTAAGGTCTTAAAATTTTATGCAAATGGATAGGGAACATGCTTGTACACTTGTATTTTAGCGGGAAAGAAAAAGTTTACGTTTCATAATCATCGATGCCCGTTTTCGCCTATAATTTGTGGCCCAAACATTAATTTCAAGTACACAATCACATCAGACAGCAGGTTGATTTCAAGTGTACGTGTCATGTATTAATAATATTTATTTGTTCTAGTACTTTATTTATGTACCTTAGCATATATTATGTATAGCGTGATGTACATGGGAGGCTGGGGTTATTCTTGTCTATGACATAGGTTTGACACCTTACTTATGACAGGTATATATACGCAATCCCTTCTATATTCATTTCCACATAATTATTATTATCAATACTTGAAGGGTGTCACAAGAC
Organism: Eugnorisma glareosa; assembly: GCA_947578425.1. NCBI lineage: Eukaryota > Metazoa > Arthropoda > Insecta > Lepidoptera > Noctuidae > Eugnorisma > Eugnorisma glareosa. The sequence goes on along the minus strand of OX387985.1, from coordinate 3,977,459 downwards.
CTTAACGACGCCAAAAGGCATTTTTTTCGTTCTTGAACATACTTCCTTGGGAACCTTCTAGTTACGGAGATATTGGGGGTCAAAGTTTCAACTTTTACACCAGTTTTTTTTTCGTCTTTTGTCTTTTATAATACCTTTTTTTTAATGTAAGGGCTTTACTTTAAAAACCTCCACGACCCCGTACTATTCAATCCATCCATCAGCACGATGTTTTGAGTGCGTTACATTGAGTTCTACCGGAAAACCTAAAAAATAAAATTGATTACCAGCAATAATTTTAGCGTTTTTGTATGACTGGCCGTAATCTTCAAGAAAACTGCTTCTCGGTTTCTACCAAAAGTCGCTTTTGTGGCTTAAAGTCGTGGCCGCGTAATGGCCCCTTTAAGTTGTTTATGAACTCATTGGATCCCCAAACATGGTTGTGGCTAAATAAAAACAGCCACTCGGGGTCGATCACCAGGTTAAGCCGCGTTTGCCTAGGTAGGTCCGTTGATGGGTAACCTGCACCCATAACATACAGAGTTTCTTCCGCGCCTCGGAAAGCACGTTAAGCCGTTGGTCCCGGCTGTCATTTGTAGATCTTCAGGTACTTAGTGGCCCCAAAGTATGACAATTAGTTTTATAACGGGTATTGTATTTCCAAGTACTAGCTGGGAGGTCAGATAGGCAGTCGCTCCATGTAAAATATTGGTATTCAGCTGAATCCGGTTAGAATGGAAGCCGACTCAAACATATGTACCAGGATTGTTGCGAACATCAGCATCCGCTGAACTTCAGCATCATTTTCTACATCAGCATCAGCATCCGCGATGATCGATGCTGATTATTAATGCTGAAGTTCGAGTCGTGACATGACCGCAGAGGAGGCGGGGCTTATATCACGTGTAGTTTTTGCTTGCGAGTTTAACCAATCAAAGGGTCGACCGCGGGGATTGCGATTGCAAACAAACACAAACTTGTCTCATTACGTTTACGTACCAAAATTAATTAAACGAAAGATAGCAGGTTATGTATTAGGTAGTCTAGGTACTTTGTATTATTCCTAAACTGTTGTTTGATTATATTTTTTATTAAAATTCCCAAAATTATTGAAAAAAATCTTTTATTTGAGCACCAAGGAAAAATACACAACTTTTAGATGTATATTTACAATGGTATTTATTTATGTACACACAAAATACTTATTAGGACATTACATTAAGGTGAATGCGCAAGGGTAGCCCGCGAAATTTAAATTTTCTTACGTTTATTGCAATTTGCAGGTCAGTGTCAGGTTGTATGTTGATGAAAATATGTATCGCGCCAGTAACATGTATGGAGTTACAGAATTATAATCATTCAAATCATCAATACAACCCTACAAGTTCATATAATCTCAAAGAGTGACTTTTTCATGAAATAGCTATTGAATGTGATTATATGAACTTGGAGAGCTGTATTGATGATTTGAATGATTATAATTCTATAACTCCATACATGTTACTGGCGCGATTCGTATTTTCATCAACATACAACCTGACACTGACCTGCAAATTGCAATAAACGTAAGAAAATTTAAATTTCGCGGGCTACCCTTGCGCATCCACCTTAAGATAGAAGAGCACAGAGGTACCTACACTGGTGGTAACTACATTTCTCCAGTTTTTTTTAAAGAAAATAATTAAAATCTGCATCAGCATCAGCATCCGCTGATGTGAAAAAAATCCGCATCAGCAACAACCCTGATATGTAGTTTATAAAAAGCCAAGCCAGCTGATGATGGCTCCCAAACATCTTCCTACCACTTCTCCATGCCAACCATCAATCTACCCCCACCATTAAACTCGAACCTCAATCGTAAATCATCTTCAAAGGACCCTGAAACTTGTCAAATTTAATTAAACAATGCCTTTTAATTGTTTCTGACCGCTGTATATTAATTTTGGGCCACAACAAAGACAAATGGCGGGTAGCTTGTTAACTCGCTATAGAGGAAGTGGGACGGCACCGGAATCCTTTGTCTTGTCTGTAAGGAATAATTCTACTTCTGAAGTTGGGTGGTTAAAGTTAGATTTAGATGTCAAGTTGATTGAAAGACTAGAGGAAAATCAAAAAATGGTGGATTTGGACGTTACTTTAATGTGACTTTTAGGGGACCGAATTTCAACGATGGAAAATCTCAGCCGGGACCAGGTCTGAGATATAAATAATAATACCAGCCTATTACTGTCCCAATGCTGGGCAAAGGCCTCTTCTTAAACAGAGAAGGCACGAGCATTGATCACCACGCTTGCTCAAGACGGGTTGGCGATTTCAGAATTTTAAAAGTCCAGATTTCCTCACGATGTTTTCCTTCACCAATGTCTGTGACGTCTAAGATAAACTTATAAAGTACATATGAATTGAAAAACTCACATACGGTACTTGCCCGGATTTGAATCCACAACCTCAAGATGGAGAGATGTAGGTATAAAGATATTTATTCTCAAAAAAGACACAGTCACTTACAATGAGAACAAAGCTTGCACGCATACGTCACGGTAGCAATTATTATTTATGATACACCCATCCAATGAATTCAGAACAGAAGGGTGTTATTTGTCGGGCCTGTGGACGGTGAGCTATGGGCTAGCTCGCCTATTACCATGAAAATTGTTAACAATGTAAAATAAATGTATAGTAAATATTTGTGTAGAATATTACAACAAAAAAAAAGAAAAATAAAAAAACTTTTTTGCAAAAAGTAAAACCGACTTCAAAAACAAAAAAAACGTGGAAAAATAACTTTAGCTTCAGAAGTCGGTGGCAAAAAAACTCAATCGAACAAACAAAAGTCACCGACTTCTGAAGCTAAAGTTATTTTTCCACGTTTTTTTGTTTTTGAAGTCGGTTTTACTTTTTGAAAAAAAGTTGTTTTTTTCATAAAAATTGGTTGGTTGATGTTAAATATGGGTAGTTAAAAATCATTTTTATTTAGATATACAAAGTGTAACAGGTTATGACAACGGAGAGTAGATTGAAGAGAGCTCACTTGTGTTTACAGGTGCTCTCTCTCTTATCTCTTTTGTCACCTCCACAGTCTGATGGGATGGCGATCCGATACGACCAGTGAGAGGTCAGGCACAGGGCCAACAGTTTTACGAGGGTCTTTCCGAGGGGTTCTTAATCCTCCAGTTTGAACTCCGGACTATTGAGAAATTCCTTATGGAAAATTCCAATAACACTGCCCAAACTGAGAATCAAATTAAGGAACCCACGGTCACCAGTTGCGCTGGCGACCACGAAGCCAACGGAACAGCATGCACATTGTACGAAAAGTGATTTAGGAGGATTTTGAGCAATGCATCGAGTCCCGCCAAAATGTGCGGTGTGCTTTGATCTCATGCAGTTTGGCGGCAAGCGGGATTGGCCCGCAATCTCGCATACGTGCCATATTTCCCTTTGATGTTTTGTATGTAGCTAGTAGGGAATGTATATAGATTAGTGGTGCTGGTATCTAGGTAGGGGACGGGGCTAGTCCACGTGCCTGATGAAACGCGAATGAGTACTATCTTAAAATATAAAAGAGAAAGCTAAAAAGCGCCTTTCGGCTTCGTTAAGGGTCTTGTTACACCCTGTATCTTCATAAAGGCAGTAGTTTTGGACCCCTCATTAGATACCGAGTTTCCTCCGTGCCTGGGAAAGCACGTTAAGCCGTTGGTCCCGGTTGTCATTTATAGATCTTTGACAGTCGTTACAGGTAGTCAGTGGTCCGAAAGTTCGAGAACTAGGTGTCGTGTCCGCCCAGGTGATGAGTCGGTTGCCATGGGATAGTTCCCGAACTAAACGCGTGCGAAGCCGAGTGAAAAGCTAGTAGGTAGGTATTAATAAAAACCTTCGTTGGATAGATTTAAACTGAAAGTACTCATAGCTCATCATCATATAGTTATATCATAGAATTGCCAAACTGAAGTGGCAGTGGGCAGGGCACATAGCTCGCGGAACGGATGGCCGATTGGGCCGAAAAGTTCTGGAGTGGTTACCGCGAATCGGAAGACGTTGCGTTGGAAGGCCTCCCACTAGGTGGACCGATGACCTGATGAAGGTTGCGGGGATCCGCTGGATGCGAGTCGCACGGGACCGGTCAATGTGGCGACACTTGGGTGAGGCCTATGTCCAGCAGTGGACGTCTTTCGGCTGAAATAATGATGATGATGACTCATAATATCTGGATATTGCAATCCATATTATTGAATTATCAAAAATTTCCATATTTTCCAAGAATCATTTTTTATTTTACTTTCTATTCCAATGCCAGTGCCCAGTCATGTGCAAGTATGTTCACTTCTATGGCATTCATACGTTTATGAATAAGGTATTTTATTTTAAATGCATGGAATGCACTGATTTGTTTATTTGTTTGAATATAACATATGTCGGAGGGTCAGGATTTATTCCGCTAGGCTCCTACTGTGGGCAGACGATGGGTTTCGTGCTATGAAAAGACACTGAGCGATACACTGTTTCTAGCAAAACTAACGAATTACTTGAGATTACAACTTAGCCAAATAACACGGGGCACAATGAATCGGGCACAGTTCCAAGAGGTCTTAACTCGGCCGCGATCAGACACTGAGTGACTGTCGGCCTGACTCAGAGTTTACCATCTTGACTCTATAACAAGCAAGCTGCGGTGTGGGTAGATTTGTAGGTAGATCGCGTGATGTCACCATCGCGTACTTGTGATTCATTTTAAGCCCGTACCAATGACCGTATCCGACACATATAATATTTGTTTTAATTTAATTGATAAATGATTCCAATTTCATAATCAATTTAAATTTTGTATCGTTAAATTCTATATTTATTTATTTATTAGTTTAGCGACCAACCGATAGACAGACCGATTTTTCTGCTCATAAACACCCACCCGCAATATTTTCTGTTTATCCGTGATCATGGTGCTTGCAACAGCGCCGACAAATCAGGAATTCGAAACAAACAGTAAACATATTATGGTAAATATCGCGTTTCTAGTGTTCATGATTATATTCACAGGACATAGTTTGACGAGCTTACTTAAGGATTTTCATGCAGTTACTATGCTCTTACAAATATAACGAGATAAGAGTAAAATATTATTTACAAGACGTTATCTCCACTAGAGATTCCAACAAAGCCTGATAACAATTCCCACGAAATGATTAAACTGTAAACATTACAAATACACAGTATATAACTTTTAATAATCATGTAAATACATCTTATTTTCAAGGACCTTTCAACGAAGTTGTCTAAGACCTTTCTGTGACCTTTAAGTTGGCAGCATTACTATACATATACAGGGTGTAACAGGACCATTCACGATGCCGCTAACCAAGCTTTATGTACATCAAAATAAGCAACTTTACGCAAAAAATATTGCTGGGAAATGACTTTTTTTGTCACCTTTTACGGTAGAACTCAATGTAATGCACTCAAAACATTGTGTTGATGGACGGATTGAATACTACGGGGGTCGTGGAAGTGTCTATAGTAAAAATCTTACATTAAAAACACGTATTTAAAAAAACAGCTGTTATTACGGAGATATTGGGGGTCAAAGTTGGAACTTTTACCCCCAATATCTCCGTAACTAGAAGGTTCCCAGGTATAGCCTAGAGCAAAAAAATGATCGCAATGATGGGAAGAATAAGTGCCTTTCGGCTTCGTGAAGGGTCTTGTTACACCCGTTATATAATAATTCCAGCCTATTACTGTCCCACAGCTGGGCAAAGGCCTCTTCTCAACAGAGAAGGCATGAGCATTGATCACCACGCTTGCTCAAGACGGGATGGTGATTTCAGACTTCTATAAGTCCAGGTTTCCTCACGATGTTGTCCTTCACCGATGTCTGTGATGTCCAGATAAACTTAGAAAGTACATATGAATTGAAAAAGACACATTGGTGCTTGTCCGGATTTGAACCCACAACCTCATGCGTGAGAGGCGAGGCCTTAACCTCTGGGCCATCACGACATAATCATGGCAGCATTACTACGTTGCTTAAAATTAACAACACCTAACCCATTCGTTCCACCTGCTGAAAATCTCCCACCTGGACATGAGTTGCCATGGCTGACCAGGAAGTCGTTAAAGAGACTCTAGAGCCAGGTTGGTCGCAGCAAGAAAAACCTGCTCAGGTGGAGTTTTGATGACTCTGCTCTGGAGTGTACAAGACATGTGGTGCTGTTCCACAAACGACAGGGCACTTAATATCATGTGTCTGTACTGGGTCTGATTCCCAGGTTGGGCAAAGTGGTATTGGGGTTTCCCATCAGGAATTTCTCAGTAGCAGCCACGGAGTCTGGATTTCGCTCACTATTACATGGGACTTGAACTTATCTGGTGAATGGGACCTATTGATTAGGCACACCTCTCCCGAACCCTCCGGGAAATACACGTGTGATATGGTTAACTTTACTTCAAATATCTCCAAAACCCCCGTTCTATTGCGTGTCCTGTTGTTTGTTCATCACAGGAACTGATGATGGACGCTACCGAAAGTGCCAAACTAGTAGCTCAATTCTGGGCCGACACAATTTAGATTGCCATCGGCACGCTAAGAAGAGAGACTCCATAGAAAAGGGAAGATCCTCCAACCACACGGCTGTTGTGTCTAGTGGTCTACTGCCAAATAGTTGAAGTCGGATTTTTCATTTTCTAAATCGTCTTAAGTTGCGAAACAATATAATAGCACGATTCAGAATTTTGACGTTGGTTCTTCATTTGTATCATAGATGGCGCTGTAGTTCTTTTTGTACTATGTTGCCGTAGTACTTTTCGTAGTTCTGCAACAAATCTATAATGTTCCCACTGACCCGGAGACCGGCCACTTCTCTATGAAAAGTATTACGATGTAATCCACCACGAGCCCAGTGCGGGTTGGTAAATGTCACTTGTCGTCGAATATTTGGTTTACCGCTTTAACAACAGCGGAGGTAAAAAATAAATTCTCAAAGTAAATTGTCTGCCTTGGGTTGATTTGACCTAAAACCCGACTCACCCCGACCCGATGTCAGACTTTTTCGGCCACTGATTACGTGTAACGACTGTCAAAGATCTACGAATGACAACCGGGACCAAAGGCTTAACGTGCTTTCCGAAGCACGGAGGAAACTCGGTATGTAATGGGTGGTCATCCATCCACGGACCAAACTAGGCAAGCGTGGCTTATTCTTAAGATCAACCCGAGCGGCTGTTATTATATGTATAGCTACGAGCTCCTCCACCAAATACCCCCGTCTAAAAGTTCTAAAAAATATATTCTCCCTATACATATACAAAACTTACCTTCCAGTCTTCTAAAACTTGAATAGCAAATTTAAATAAAATATACCTACAATTGGTCCCGCAGTTCCGCCATTTTGTTTCCAATCAAACGGGTAACGTTTTACATGTATCGTATTGTTTCGCGCCTAAATCAATATTGAACGATTGGCCCCGAGAGTAGGATCAACATTCATGCGTATTTACCTGGCCCTGGCACATATGTGGCCCCGTAGGCTATTTTGTAAAAGGTTGAAGCGGATTTGGATATTAATTTAAATATTTTTTTTTATAAAATGTGTCAAACAGAGGTAAAAAAAAAGAATCAAAGAAAACGTATACCCGCTCGCTGGTAGTGAGTGTCATTACTTCTCAGAATTTGATCCTTATTGGCGACACTATCGAATGGTGTAATAATACAGTGTGTAATTTTTTTCCGAAATCAAAGGGAGGAAAATTGATTTTTCAAAATTCGAATGATGCAGTTTTAGTTTTCATCAAAATCGGGCATGAAACTCCTTTGAGCATTTTTCGATAAGTAATTATTCCTCATAGTTTCGGATTTGGCCATCCACGCCCACTTGGAAAATTCACCCTTTAAAGGTACAGCAAAAGTAATACAATTAATATTGACGTGATATCTACACTAAGAGGAAATACTTGTATTTTTGTGTGTATGTTTGTAATGAATAAACTCAAAAACTACTGCGCCGATTTCAAAAATTCTTTCACCATTAGAAAGCTATTAGAAATATCTTACATCCACCCGTGTGAAGCCGGGACGGGCCGCTAGTGTAAGATAAAGGTGTAACAAGACCCATAACGAAGCTCAAAGGCACTTGTTCTCCCCGTCATTGCGATCATTTTTTTTGTTCTAGACCATACCATACCCTGGCGCCTTAATCTAATGACCGCCACCGCAACTGCTGAGCTCAATGAGGTCCGTTCGATTCTCAAGTGGGGCAAACTGTTATTGTGTTTTAAAATCAGCATTTTCTCAGTAGCGGCCACGTTGTCTGCATAGGACATAAACTGGCGAAATGTGGGAGTACTATTAGGTACAACAGGCAGGTTAACAAACGCGGAGATAGGCATCATTATTGTACTCGTGGTCGAAACAAATTAGCTGGCACACACCCTATCTAAATCTGGAAAGCTGATTCATGTTATGGGTCCATCAGTGTATAACCGGATACCGGATAACATCTTGAGCGCGACATCTGACAATGCTTTTAAAGCGAAACTCAAAGGCTGGCTAACCGACCAGGCGTTATATGACCTAAAAGAATGGTTTTAGGTAATTTGATAATAATATTATGTAGTGTTTCTATTATTCTGTTGGTCACGTGTCCTTAATTATTATTTTTTTATTTATTTTAATTTTTTGTAATTTTTATTTTATTTTGATTTTGTATTTGATGCTATTTTTAATGTTTAATGACTTGTGTTTTTACTTTTTCTTTTATATAAAACTGACCTGTAATTGTTGATAATTATTAATAAATAAACTAAACTAAACTAAACTAAAGTACATCTCTGCCTAACCCTTCGGGGATTAGAGTAAGATGATGGAGAAGTTGGCGAGACGTCTTGGGTGGCTTCATCACGAATTGGAGAGAAGAAGTGCACCATCGTAAGAAGTGTAAGGAAGGGGGGAGGGCCTTTGCTTAAGAGCGGGACGGTACGGGCTAACTAAAAATTAAAAAAAAGAAACGTTTGATTTCTAAGAAAATAAATAAATACTTATTCCTTTTGTTGCCAGTATATGTGATGCGGAGGAATGAGGAAAATGTCAGAGAACAGTTTTGAGAATGAATGTGGATGGGAAAAAAAAGAAACGATGGATGGACTGTGTGAAGGATGATATGGCTAGAAAGGAGGTGTTTGATTAGATGACAATAAATAGAGAAGTATGGAAGACGAAGACATGCTGCGCCGACCACAAATTAAATGAAAAAGGTCAAGAGAATGGTGATAACGATTCAATAACTAGTTCATGAAAAAGTCACTCAATGGGGTTACATGAACTTGGAGGGTTGTGCTGATGATTTGAATGATTATAATTCTATAACTCCATACGTGTTACTGGCGCGATTCATATTTTCATCAACATACAACCTGACACTGACCTGTAAATTGCAATAAACTTAAGAAAATTTAAGATTTCGCGGGCTGGCTTAGTAGGCGTTTCGGCCGCTGAGTTTCGTCCGATCCGGTCGAAACAGAGCCTTGCTTCCATCTTAACCACTAGTTACTGGCATGTAATGAAACGGGTTTTAGTGCTTAAGTTCATATTTTAAAGCTATTATATTACTTAAGTACGGCCGTGAGTACAGATTTATGTATGTAAGAAAAAGCTGTGGTTTATTCTTTGTGTGTAAGTTCGGAGTTGCTTGCTTAGAGTTTTCATATTCATCAGCGTTTATGGTGGTTTGCAACGCTTGCCGTGTTCAGTCACAGGACTAGAGGCTGCTCAGTATATCTCTATGTGTAGTATGTATCTATATGCATATTATATACATACAGTGTGTAACAGGACCCTTCACGAAGCCGTCAACCAAGCATTATATACATCAAACTAAGTAACTTTACGCAAAAATTATTGCTGGGAAACGACTTTTTTATTTTGCTTGAAAAATCATGTTTTACGTTAGGACTCAATGTAACGCTCTCAAAACATTGTGTTGATAAATGGTTTGAATAGTATGGGGGTTGTGGAGGTGTTTAAAGTAAAAATCTTACATTAAAAACACTTATTAAAAAAAAAAAAAACTTGTGAAAAAGTTGGAATTTTGACCCCCAATATCTCCGAAACTAGAAGGTTCCCAGGTATAGTCTAGAACAAAAAAATGATCGCAATGACGGGGAGAACAAGTGTCTTTCGGCTTCATGAAGGGTGTTGTTACACCCTTTGTATGTCGGATCCTGACGATTATGTACTTAAAATTAAACTCAAGCGCCTTTGTTAGGCATTGTGCTGACTCTTGCGGTCGATCAAAAGTGATCGTTCGGCGGGCGTGGTACTGGTCTAGAAACTGCTCTGTGTTTCCTTTTAAGTTCAGAGTATTTAGTACTGTAGTGTTAGTAATTGGCTTTGCAACAATGAACTCTGTACAAGTTAAAGGAGCTATTTTTCTAGTTTACCCGTACCCCACTCTGCGCCTACAACTGTTTGACACTATGTATGTCACTTAGTATGTCCTGGTCAGGGTCTTATGTACCAGAATGCGACATATACAAGTCCCGGAGAGCACCTAAGCCGATCCCAAAATAGTTGGGACAACGTTAGACCGACGAATGTGATCATCTGCTTAGTCTTATCTGACCAACGTTTAATTTGGTTTCTATTCTACCCGTATACATCTGAATATCAGCATTTTACACAGAGCAACTGCCTATCTGACCTCCAAAACCGATATGTTTTTTCTTATTCTATACTGTTGCCCGCGGCATCGTTTCCGTTCGTTTGGTCGGAAATTATTCCAGGGGCACGTTGTAAATATAGCTGTTGAGGATATGAATTAAACGTCTGACTGATCTTACTTAATTTAATACAGCCTGATTACAATTTATCATAATATTTGAAAATCGCACTGTACGTGCGCCGTTGACCGTGGTGTAGGCGAGTATTGGCGGCTCAGCTGGCGGTGGCAGGATCAGCTGTGCGACCCTTCCGCCGGGCGTCGCCCGCCGCGCCGCAAATTGCCGCTCTCGTTCACGCGTATGATGCGTGAACAATAGCCTATGGCACTCGGGGATAATGTAGCTTCCTATTAGTGAAAGAATTTTCAAAATCGGTTGAGTAGATCTAGAGATTACCTACCCCCTTCAACCTCACAAACTCACAAACTTTACCTCTTTATAATATTAGTATGGATAGGCTTGCATTTGTCCGCACCTGGCTTGATGTGAAGCAATGACGCGGCCTAGGATGGAGCGCGCTTGCCTAGAAGAAACTGATTCACTCGAACTTTGAATAGATCCAGATTATAATAATCAGGGAACAGAGAACCTCTGGGATCTAGTTGATAACAAGACTGAGAGTTTTATATATCTAAGATGCGAACATGTTGGGTTCTGTCTAAACCTTCGGAGGACCAGCGTGAAGTAAACACGAACTGAAACCGGAAGCTAAAGCCATCAAAAACGCGCCAGAAAAATGTTTTTTTGCGTCGCGTTTTGACGGTGTCTGACTGTATCTGCGCGTGACGTGTCATTTAAAAACACGTCACACTGAGTTTTGTTGTTCGTTTGTGTTTCAACTCGGTTGGGTTGCGTGTCGCTTGTGTAGTATACAGGGTGTTCCACGGCTATGCCACACGGAAGAAAAGTACCTTAATTTTTGCATACTAGCTATAAAAAAATGACTTCGGATTTTTGTATCGACACAATCAAACAATCGACATTTATTATAATTTGTATAAATAGGAAGTTTTACTGAAAGAAGACTCATCTCAATTTGATTTTAAAAATAATATGTACCGAGTTCAAAGATTTTTAAATAATCGCCTGCCTGAACCCGCATACAACCGCCAAATGTGAAAAATAAAAACACACGTATTTTGTGATAATGGTCGAAAGGGTTGGATGTTTTTTTTTTAAATAACATGTATACACATTTTGACATAATTATGTTGGATTTGTCGGCTTGTCATGTTTATTAAACAGGGCCCAGGTTAGGCACTAAGACACGAAAAAGAAAGATGGAGCTTGAACATAAGTACTGTAGCAAAATATTGGTGAACTATCAATTAACTATTACTTGTTTCGGTGAAGGAAAACATCGTGAGGAAACCAGCATGCCTGAGAGATGTTTCTCGACGGCATGTAAAGCCAAGTCAGAGGCCCATGGGCGGTATAAAAACTCTGACACCAGGTTAGGCACTAACCACACGATAAAGAAAAAGAAGAAACAGGTGTGATTTTATATTATATTTATCTTCAAAATCTTTATTAAAACAGCGTGAAAAGTTGGCCTTCTCTCGCCGCGGGCTAATCTGTTTTCTGGGCATTAATATTACATTATTATGTAGGTATAGGTTTCTATGTATACAGTATAGCATGTATTTGTTTATTATCTGTTGTTGGTATTGCAAAGATTACGTAAATATAGATAATGTGTTTATAGGTCAATGTTAACTGTTTGCGTTGGGTAGGTCAGCGGACTATACAGCGTGTAACAGAAAGGGTATAATCATATGGAATACTGTGGTTCAGACCATCAAACTGAACAACTTTCTCTATGGGACCACCATCGAAATCGTAAAAAAATAATCACCTGTCCTATGCAAAATTTCAATACCTACTCGACCCAAATGTATGGGACAGCTGATTATTTTTTTACGATTTCGATGGTGGTCCCATAGAGAAAGTTGTTCATTTTGATGGTCCGAACCACAGTATTCCATATGATCATACCCTTTCTGTTACACGCTGTATAGGCTATAGATTATAATAATATAGACTATATTTTTCAACCTCACTTGGAGGGAAAGTCCTGTAAATACTGCAGATAGCAAATTTTACTCAGCGGAAACATTCTTTTATTTTCAAAAAGTAAAAAATCTGCATTCAAAGCTTTTCGAAAATTCGCTTGCCACACTCGGGAATCGAACAGAATAAAAAATAAAACAACATCCTGTACTTTTTTGACAAATCAATCGATAGGGTCAATCAATTGGATAAAATCTCTCTAACAAACATGACAAATTAAATGAAAGAAATGTTTCCTTTGAGTAAAGTTTGCTATCTCCAGTATTTGAGTAGGTACTTTGGTGAGGTTGAAAAGCATAAGGGGGATGGGGGGATTATTTATTTATTTATTTAGAAAAAACATTTCAAGCTGACAGTTTTATACCAAAACGCTTAAAAGCTAACAATAATCATAGTTATAATATTACAAATAGCATTTTATAATTATTACAATAATTCAGAAAACAAAATAAAAATTACATGTCAAGTGGTGTTTACATATCACGAATAAAATAATATAAAAAAGTCATAATGTCTTAAAAAAATATAATAATAATTAAATGTAATGTCATGTACGGTTGGACAGGAAGCCGACCGAATACAATATACAATAATTCAGAAAACAAAATAAAAATTACATGTCAAGTGGTGTTTACATATCACGAATAAAATAATCTAAAAAAGTCATAATGTCTTAAAAAAAAAAATAAACTACTAATATTAATTTCAAACAAAGTTCTAACGATAACATTGTTATTTTTTTTAATATCTGAACTGTTAGCAGAAGGAGACTAAGTTATAAAATCGTTTTTTAGGGTTCCGTAACCAAGGACCCACCCTATTACAAAGACTCCACTGTCCGACTGTCTGGCTGTCTGTCACCAGGCTGTACCTCATGAAGCGTCATAGCTAGACAGTTGACATTTTCACAGATGATGTATTTCTGTTGCCGCTATGACAACAAACACTAAAAACAGAATAAAATAAAAATTTAAGGGAGGCTCACATACAATAGAATAGAATAGAATAGAATGTCTCTTTATTCGAGTATCCATGACTCAAAAGCTGTTAGTAAAACTTACGACTATGTTAGTAAGCACTGATAAAACAAGCAAACACAACAGATAAAAAAACAACTAACAAACAACAAACAACTACAACAACAACCAAACACAAACAAACAACACAACAACAACACACAACAACAAACAACAAACAAACACACACAAACAACAAACTTGTACACACAATAAACTTGTTTTCTTTTTTTTTTGATGATGGTACAGATCCCTTCATGCACGAGTCCGGCTTCCCATTAGTCCGCTAGACTACCAATTAGTGAAAATTCTTTCACTAATAGGTAGCTACATTATCCCTGAGTGCCCTAAGAATATTTACAACGTACCCGTGGGATAATTTCCGACCAAAACGCGAGCAAAGCGACCGCGACCGCGCGCGAGCTGCGGGCAACAGCTAGTATTCATCAATATTATAAAGAGGTAAAGTTTGTGAGGTTGTAAGGGGGTAATCTCTAGATCTACTGAACCGATTTTGAAAATTCTTTCATTAATATGTAGCAACATTATCCCCGAGTGTCATAGGCTATATTTACAACGAACCCGTGGGATATTTTCCGACCAAAACGCGAGCAAAGCGACCGCGACCGCGCGCGAGCTGCGGGTAATAGCTAGTATTCATCAATATTATAAAGAGGTAAAGTTTGTGAGGTTGTAAGGGGGTAATCTCTAGATCTACTGAACCGATTTTGAAAATTCTTTCATTAATATTTAGCAACATTATCCCCGAGTGTCATAGGCTATATTTACAACGTACCCGTGGGATAATTTCCGACCAAAACGCGAGCAAAGCGACCGCGACCGCGCGCGAGCTGCGGGCAACAGCTAGTATTCATCAATATTATAAAGAGGTAAAGTTTGTGAGGTTGTAAGGGGGTAATCCCTAGATCTACTGAACCGATTTTGAAAATTCTTTCATTAATATGTAGCAACATTATCCCCGAGTGTCATAGGCTATATTTACAACGTACCCGTGGGATAATTTCCGACCAAAACGCGAGCAAAGCGACCGCGACCGCGCGCGAGCTGCGGGCAATAGCTAGTATTCATCAACATTATAAAGAGGTAAAGTTTGTGAGGTTGTAGGGGGTAATCTCTAGATCTACTGAACCGATTTTGAAAATTCTTTCACTAATATGTAGCAACATTGTCCCCGAGTGTCATAGGCTATATTTACAACGTACCCGTGGGATAATTTCCAACCAAAACGCGAGCCTAGCCGCGGGCAACAGCTAGTATTATACCAAATACTCTAAACACAGTTCCTAAACATGATTTTGCACGGTTCATTTAAATGCTCACAACATAATCGTACACCCCTGTATCTTACGATATAAACGCCACTTCCCAGCTATAACATAACATTTTTATCGCAGTACAGTATGTATTTATTATAATATTATTACATATGAGCGTTTTGATGGACCATTGGGCGCAGGTGACTCTTATAATGAAGGTATTAAAGCTGGATTTAGTGCGTCACAGGTTAGGTGACTTTTATCTGCAAACGGGAACGCCATTTTTGTTAATAAGGTAAAATGGAAGGGAGCATTAATTATAGAAGTTGTTGAGACACATCTATCAAATTATAAGTACTCCTGATTATTACATGGGCATGTACAGTCACGAACACTGAAATGTACTTATTTTTAACCTGTACTTTATTGTTATTTTATGAATGAAAGGTATTTGCATGTGGCTGAGATGAGAATGCTAAGCGGGATGTGTGGTGTTACGCGAAAGGATAAAATAAAGAATGAGTACATAAGAGGAAGTCTGAAAGTGGCGCCGGTGACTGAAAAATTGTGTGGTAATCGGTTATCGTGGTATGGACATGTGATGCGGAGGAATGAGGAGAATGTACTGAGGAAAATGTTGAGTATGAATGTAGATGGCTATAAGAGTAGAGGAAGACCAAAGAAACGATGGATGGACTGTGTGAAGGATGATATGGCTAGAAAGGAGGTGTCTGCTGAGATGACGAGTAATAGAGAAGTATGGAAGAAGAAGACATGCTGCGTCGACCACAAATATGTTGGGATAAGAGCAGGAGAATGATGACTTTATTATAATTTTTATTATTTATTTAAATCGTACACAAATGAGTCATATTGTTGTTAGTAACACTTATAAACTATGTAAGTAAAATTTGTCGTTAAAATATAATAAAATAAAATTAAATCAATAAAAAAAATAAAAATTCCAGAAGCTATACCTACAACTAAGTCCGCTTCCCGCTGCACTGGACCTGCAGCTATGCATACTGGTCCAGTGCCCCAGGAACGGGCAACCAGGCTTATCCACTATCACCTTTAAAATGCTGTTGGTGCTCCCCCGAATCCTTTGCATAAGAGATGCTGCCACTGCTGGGCAATGGCCTCCCCCAATTCCTTCTATATGTCTCCTCGAACCTGCCCTGGCGGTATGCGTCTAGATGGGCTCGCCTCTTCTTCCAGGTCCGGCTTTGGCGGCGCCGTCCATCTTCCGGCAACCATCATGTGGAAACTTTTGCCCAGCCGTCATCGTGCGTGCGGCTGAAGTGAATATACACTAAGCACAATTTTATTCAAAATAACGTTTTACCAATTTTGTTATAATATGGTTTCCAGAACACTCTTTTAGTTCAGTCATTTGGTAGTTTCACCTGGAAAGTTGTCCGGAATGGGAAGTTTATAGATTTCGATGTGCTCTTTCCAAATTTCAATTTATCATTGCTACCGAATGTCACCTCGTATCTTTGGCGCTCGCGCCGCCATTTTGGAAAAATGGCGCAAAAAAGCAGTTTTTTGACAACATCTCGTTTCTGACTCATTTTACTATGAAAAATTTATTTGAAATACTAGACAATTTCTGCCATATAACTTTTTTTTTTCGTAAAATCAATATTTTTGGCGTACGAGCACCGCATAGTGTGGTACAGACGCCAGCATATCAAGATACTACAATCCGTCAAATTTCTTTAATACAATTTCAACTTTATCGCTTAAGCAGCTTAGGTTCAAGGTTGATTGGGAAAAATTTTCAGTTTCGGATAGTTTGAAGTACAGACGTACTTCAAAATCTGGTTTGCCAACAAACTTATGTATTACAAAACACCATCTTGACGTAGAGTAATCGGCGCGTTTATTTTATCGTGGTTTTCCCGGTAGGCCTTTTCCACATGCACTATTCTAAAATTTGGAGCGATCATATTCGCTTTGCTGTTCTTGATTGACCAGGTGTTACTAGCTAGTTCATGATGATGTTCACTGATCTAGAGAAAGCGTATGATAGGGTACTCGGGATTCCACACAGTCCCGCAGGACTGTTCGAAAGAGATACCGCGGCCCTGGAAAACAACGGGCAAAGGAAGGAACATGGATGGGTTTTAGTCAGTAAAAGTCTGACACTCCCTCCTGCTCAGCCCAGAGCGGGAGGGGTTATTTGATGATTGAAAAAGTGTACTCGGGATGTGTTGTGGTGGGCCTTGAAAGAGAAAGAATGAGGAAAAAGTCGTGAGGAAAGTTTTGAGTATGAATGTGAATGGTTAATAGAGTAGAGGAAGACCAAAGAAACGAAGGATGGACTGTGTGAAGGATGATATAGCACGAAATGAGGTGTCTGAGAGATGACGAGAAATAGAGAAGTATGGAAGAAGAAGACATGCTGCGCCGACCTCAAATCAATTGCGATAAGAGCAGGAGAATGATGATGGGACCACCGCGCTAGCTTCCTCTACTAAATTCTAATCAAACAATCGGACCAGTAATCACAGAGAAATTGGTGTACATACATGAAAAAAAACCGGCCAAATGCGAGTTGACTCGCTCACGAAGGGTTCCGTATCATTATCTAAAAAAAAAAACACGGTCGTTGTATGGGAGCCACCCTTAAATATTTATTTAATTCTGTTTTTAGTATTTGTTGTTATAGCGGCAACAGAAATACATCATCTGTGAAAATTTCAACTGTCTAGCTATCAGGGTTCATGAGATACAGCCTGGTGACAGACAGCCAGGCAGACGGACGGACACTGGAGTCTTAGTAATAGGGTTTCGTTTTTACCCCTTGGGTACGGGATTCTAAAAAGATGTTGGTGGAATACATACGGTTAAAAAGAAATATTATTATGGATCTTTTTAGAAATATTACAACACATTATTAACACGGAACTCTTAATAATGCTCTTTATTAAATCAAGCCTCACTGGCTTAACCGACGCGCCATCATCATTTACTTAACACAACATATTTTCAAACGGCTTTCCATTATATCGTCGTAAAGAAATAATGTCAGAAGGTCCGATTCAGCAGTACTATGTTCTATGTTAAGGGTTTGGTTTCCGCACTTAGTCCCAAAAGTGGACCATTGTGCGTGAGCCATGGTGGCCGTTACTCCAACCAGCCAGTACATTCTCAGGACATCCACAAGGGATGTCGGCGTTCCTAGAGTCTCCTCGCGGATCTGAGTGACGCCAGTGCACTCGAGGAGTACATGCGCTACCGTTTACTCCGCCTCCATGCACGCTCTGCACAGGGGGCTATCAGTGATACCTAGGGTGTGGAAGTGTTTGTTCAGTGAGCAATGTCCAGTGATGGTCCCCGCCAGCAGTCGCAGGCTATCTCTGTCCAGGCGCAGAAAGCGCTTGGTCAGCTTCGTGTCCAGGGATGGCATAGCTTCCTTGGATTGCCTGCACCCTGGTGTCGAGGTCCACCATTTTCCCGCTTGCGTCTGAGTGTGATCCTTTAACCAACTCCTTAGGTGCTTGAAAGGAATGGGTACAATGGGTTCGGGTCCGAAGGCTTTTGTGCTGTTCAGCAGTACTGTAGGCTCACAAAATTTGCACCATAACGCACTAGAAAGTGTAATACACAAGTTCCTATACAAGACACGATAAAAATTGTAAACGCTGGAACACTTTAAAGGCAGGATTATAGTACCAACATTTAAGTTCCAACCAATAAGAATAATTATTTTGTAATAATAATTATTTTAAAATATACACTCTAAGGTTTTCAAACCTTTTTTTTACGGATGGGAAATCATCAAATGACCCCCAGTCGTGGGAGTGGGGGTCATTTTACCTACTACTTATTTATTACTTATTTTACTTACTTTTTTTTTTAACTATCGAAAACTGTCTCTCACTCTCTCTCGAAATTATTCTCAAATGATCTTTCTGAACTTCAATTTTCATGTGCCACGATCTTCCTTTATAAAGGCTTCTTTTGTCCTTGGTATGTTTTCGCAATAATTTCCTTTGTGTAAACGACAATAGAGATCAAAATACCCTGAAAGCTTCCTTTATTGTCCTCTCAATGCCCGTATGAGAGTAATTACGTCGGCTCGCAATTTTAGCTCCTAAATTGAATATTATTTATTTTTGTCTCGTTTCAAAAGGTTATTGGGTGAAGCTTTAAGGATCTGTTGCTATGGAGATTTTGGGTTTGTAAATGTTTTTTTTTTTGTGTTGTGTTACCGCGGTATCCTAAGTATACACCAGTCGGTAGACATAGGTACTTACCAAGCTCCAAAATCCATACTAATGTTGTGACGAGGTAAAGTTTGTGAGTTTGTGAGCTTGTAGACGGTAATCTCTGGATCTACTGAACCGATTTTGAAAATTCTTTCGCTAATAGCACAAGCATAGCATAATCAGCCTTTAATGTTCCCATTGCTGGGACACTCGGCCTCCTCTCTATGAGAGGGAATGAGCTATAATCCACCACGCGGGCCCAATGCGGGTTGATAGATGTCACATGTCTTCGAATGTTTGGTTCTAGGACATGCCGGTTTCCTCACGATGTTTTCCTTCACCGTTTTGAGAGCAGTGGTGATGATATAAATTACACAAAGTAATGCGCCTGTCTGGGTTCAAACCCACGACTTACTGTTCGTAAGTCGGGGACGCCACCAATGGGCCACCGCTGCTTTCACTAATAGGAAGCTACATTATCCCCGAGTGCCGTAGGCTATAATTACAACGCGCCCGTGGAATAATTTCCGACCAAAACGCGAGTGAAGCCGCGGGCAACAGCTAGTTTGTAGTATTTAGGAGTGCTTGGTTCTCCGTAGTGAGTTTGGCAGATAAAATAAGACAACATTATACGGGGTGGAGGGCAACGACGCGAAAACGGTTACCTCGTATTCAGGATATAATGGACTTTGTGGTCATAACCATAAAGACCATTTTAAGAATTTTAAATTTTTAACGTGATTCATATCATGATTCTGAGAAAGCAGCCATTTTAGGCCCCCTGTACTGACACTGACTGATCATTCTCACCACGCCCCTCTTTTTTATTTTTTTATTTTTCTGGATGGGAAATCATCAAATAACTCCTCCCGCTCTGGGCTGAGCAGGAGGGATTGTCAGACTTTTACTGACTAAAACCCATCCATGTTCCTTCATCGCCCTATGTGTTCCGGGGCCACAGTATATCTTTCGAACAGTCCCGCAACCCTGGCAGGCATCGGTCCTTGCGGACCCCTTCCTGTTGCTGCCATCTCTTTGAGGCGCGCGACCACCCCCTCACATAGACATTTTTCTGTTATTAAAAAAAACAGCTATTCCATACATTTTCACCGTTTAGGTATTACACTTTTGTGGGAAACTCTTGTTTATTTTTTTTAATAATCGATTAAATTTTCTACGTAGAATGATGTACATTACTGAATAATAATAAAAATAATCTTACGAGGCTCTCATTGCGCGGCTGGGCCTGATACAGAAGGCAGTACTCCTCGATACGGCTCGCATTGTGAGGAGGTTCCTGTCTCTGCAGCCCTAACCACCGGTAGCTTGGACCCTGCTCCCGATACCGGCGGACCCCTACATTTTTTTAAATATTAATTTGTTTAGGAATATTAATATTAAAAATGTAAATAATATGTATTTAAATGAATAAAGAGAATAATAATAATACATTTATTTATTGGCATAAACAAGTAGTTTTAGTTTTGGTAACAGGGTTGTGAATCACTGGTGCCTGTGGTAGGTAGTGAAACACCTGTATTACAGGTCTCCAAATGTTGGGAATTGCACCCAACACAAAGCGGACGGCACGCGCAGGTGGCGTGACTGTTGGGATTCGCACCCAACGTACACGCAACCGGCACGCGCAAGCGACGTGACCGACCTACGCGGCATCGCCATCGGCGAGCGAGCGGAGGTGCGGCGTGGGGAGCCGGCCGAGCGGCGGACACTCGCTTCCTCGGACACCACCGTGACGGACGAATCTCAAACGCGCAATCAATTTTATGTTTGTCCGGGACAGTTTAATGTTAGAAATCAAAATCGGCAATAAACCACGCCTATTAATTTAAAATACAGTCCACTTTTTCATTTATCCCAACGAGCTGGTCGAAACATTGGTCCTTCTAGGACCTCGCCGGTTTTTTTTTTCAAAAAGTAACGGTCCCAGAAGAAATCTTCAAACTCGAAGCTCGGCGCCACCTGCGCGTGCCGTCCGCTTTGTGTTGGGTGCAATTCCCAACACCAAATAAACTAAGTGAATAAACGTTTTGTCACAAGTTATTCATTAATTACTAGTTTTTAAGGTAATAAGCGTACTTTTAATTACCTCCATGACCCGTTTACTCTTCAAAGCATCAATTAGCACAATGTGTTCAGTGTGTTACATTGAGTCTTACCGTAAAACATGATTTTTCTCCCAAAAAAAGTTGTTTCCTAGCAATATTTTTTTGCGTTAAGTTACTTAGTTTCGTGTAAATAATGCTTGGTTGACGACTTCGTGAAGGGATTGTTTATACCCTGTATGGTTATCCTATTCAGTTCTTCTTTATCTTTCAGATATTACAGGCATGATGGTATTGTTATGAATTACTAACTACTAAAGAAAATTTTTCAATCTCAAATTCTCAATTCAAAATCCAAGTGTTAAGGTAGATTTCCACTAAACAGCTCGCATCGCTTCGGATCGGAACGGATTTTACAATCTTTAAACGATATTAAATCGTGTATACAGTATTTAACACATTCGAGTCCACCTCCGTTTCATAGTGCGCATGTGCCATCCCACCATACATATTGCAAGTGGACCCTCCAGGTGGGTCACTGGCATTACGTTTGCGGTAAAGTGAACCCACCTGGAGGGCTCTCGGCATTAGGTTTGAGATTAAGATTTAAAACCCTAAAATAAGTGGTAAAATAGAATTTTCAGGGGGTATTATCGCTATATTTGCTATCTGTGGGGGTAATTTCATGCCCTAGTAGGGTAGGGGAAGTGCAATAATCAAGAAATAATAAAAAATTGAAAAAGTGTAATCGCCCGCTCTGATCCCGTGACAGGGGTGTTCAACCTTTTGTGAGATTTTCATGCATTTAAAAAAAAAATTAATTTACGTAGTCGCAATTATTTTAACTTTTAGATTTTAATAAATAACATTTTAAAACTTTTGAATGATTACAAACATTGCATTTGCATTTGTAGGTAGTTTATTTGACAGTTAGTTTTGTGTGAACCACCCAGTAACTCTTGTAGTACCGGATTATATTAGCTAGCGATACTCCGCAGCTGTGATGGATATCGATATCTTAACATAATAAACCAAACAAAAAACGGATTTGATGACATTTTGTTAGGTTTCGTTAACCTGCACCCATAAGTAGTGCAGTTATTTTAAATACAACATCGATTTAAATCATAGATGTGCCCTTGCCGTACTTCGCGCGACCGTGTTCACACTGAGATGAGCTTGCTCGTTTAAACTTCACGGTATATAAATACGATACACTAATAAAATGTTCCAAAAAAAAAAAAAAACGAATTAAAAACAAAACACAAAAAAATTAAAATTACTTTCGGAAGTCGGTGCTTTTGCTTGTTTCATCGACATTTTGTATGTTTGAGGTTTAAAGAAACCTAACACGAAGGGGACGTAGTCTAGGCAATTCAATTGAAAAATGCTAGCATTATGTATTCCAAATTTCAAGTCTGTAGCGATAATAGTTTCTGAAATATGTAGCTGTGAGTGCCTGTGAGAGATAAACGGGCAGGCAGACTAAATCGCACAATAATAAGTATTAGTTTTTGTCTATTTTGATACCGAACAATAAAAAACCTCGATTTTGAACTCATTTTCGTGTCCTAAAATGTAAAAACAATTCTTTTTAGAAAATATTTAAAATCGTGCCTTTGGTTTTTCACCCCTGAAATAGGACCCACCACGTGGGTTCTCGGCATCTAGGCAGAGGTCGAAAATTTATTGAAAATAAAAATGCTTGTATTTTGAAACCACGGCGTATTCTTATTAATCTTGTTAAAATATACAACTATTTTAATTTTTTCGTTATTTGATTCTGTATTCGCTAAGAAAAACCTACATTTAAAATGAGCCCACCAGGTGGGTTCTTGGCATCCCAAGTGCGACTTGATTGAACCCACCAGGTGGGTTCCCGGCACTGAATGTGTTAATGTCTATATTACCAAGCCGCGCACAGCTGCTTGACCGCGGGCGTCTTTCGCGACGCGCGATCGGCTTCGTTCGCCTGAAACTATTTGATTAAGCGCAGAAACGGATACGTTCGCAAGGACGGTACAGAGCCAATCGTATGCGTCGATATCCTGCCGCGATTGGCTGTCGCCGTATCCGTTCGTATCCTTTCCGATCCGTTGCAATGCGAGCCGTTTGGTGGAAATTAACCTTTAGAGTTGTTAAGAAAGTTCAATATTGATTCACCTTTCATTCTTGAAGCTAAAACGTTTTAGTGCTAAAACTAATAGTTATAAATCTTATGAAGTAGCTCTTCATGTACTAGGCACTAAAGTCTAACGCTAAAAGGGGTATAAAACAGCTAAGTGCCGACTTTAAAAGTTCAGAAGTACGTTGAATTAAAAGCTTACGTAGTTACGGCGGCACATCAAGCTTTACATATCCAGTATAACCTGATCTCAATTTGTATGAGCTTCCCGTGCAATGAGAGATCAGCTTAATTTGGTGTGCTTAGCTGGATTGGTCGTCATGCGTACGCGCCTGTACCTACTTACATGTTACACCTAATTATTTAGGACTCAATAGTTAAAGTAATCAAAAAATCGCAATCACTTCCAACTTTTACAAGGCTAATAAAGAACCACCTTAATAATGTATGAATTGTAAGTTTTTACTGTTTTTTTTTAACTTAATTTTAGTTTATTTACGAAGCGAAACCCTCGCTTATATCTTTATTATGTTTTTCCTCATTAGGAAGGCTATAATTGTATTATTTTTGAGCGCAATATAGTCCAGCTTCAAATATCTCTAGTGAGGGCTATGGTTTTTGAGCTCACCAGATGGCGCCACTGTCGATTAAGGTCCTGTCAATAATTCTATTTAATACTTAAAAGTATCAAAAACTTAGTGTAAACTTCAGGTTCATATATTGACAATATTCTCCCTAAAATTTGCAAGCATGAAACATTTAAAAATCATTTTACCTCAAAGTACTGACAATTAAGATTCTAAGTTGGCACTCAAAATCTTCAAGTCATAATTAATCAGGAATGGCTCAACCTAGACCACAATCGTGAATATCTGTAAAAATACGTGTTAAAATAGCACGCAACGCGCGAACAATCTATGACATCTGACATTTCGGTGCCCCGCACTACACTAGCGCCGCTAGCGGCGAATTCATACGCGATAGCCCCCATTGGTAGTTATGTGTCGCGGCAGACCGAGGAGAAGATGGTGGGACACCACGTGGTGGGGATGGTGGGTGGGAGGAGGATGCTGGGATGGTGGTTTTTTGTATGGGGGAGCTCCCATACAAAAATCGTGTTTTAAAAAAATATATATTTGATTCTGTTTTTAGTAAACATTTCAATAGTCTAGCTATCAAGGTTCATGAGATACAGCCAGACAGACAGACGGGCGGACAATGGAGTCTAAGGGCACGTTCCCACTATGTCGTGACGGCAGTTTATCGTGTTGTTTAAAGCGTCGTGGCTTGTTTATTTAAATGGAGGTGTTCACATATAGGACGACACGATTAACTGTCGCCCATGACTTTTCCATAATAATATCCAACGATAAATAAATCGTCACGACATAGTGGGAACGCGCCCTTAGTAAGAGAGCTCCGTTTTTACCCCTTGCGTACGGAACCCAAAAACACATATGTGTTTGAGCCGTTTGGGGCTGAAAAACTGCGGACATGGGGTACTCATACCCCATCAGCCCATCTAGTATTTCGGGACAGCGCCAAGCGGTTGGTGAACTCTTCTCGTGACCACAAAGCTGGCCTATTTCTTGGCCAAATAATATAATAACAATAGAAGAAGAATATCTATAAGTGTTCAAAATCTAAATAAAAAAATCAAAGCATTTATTTCAAGTAGGCCAGTTACTTTTGAACTGTCGATAACAATGACATGTAGCTACAGTCCCAGTCACAAGGCATAAAAACTGTGAAAGTACTGTAGTTGCCCATTCCCTGGCGTAGATCTCTATGGAGAAGAGCGGGCAAACTCCTTGGACACTCTTTTGTTGTTTCTATCTATGTATTTTGTTGTTGTCTATGTTTGTTGTTGATATTTGGAATAGTGGGGGAGGATCAGTATTGACATCCAAAAGCCAATACTGATTATAACCCACTATTTCAGTTCAACATTTTTTTTAGACGCCATTTCGAATCGAATGACGCTAAAATCATAATGTTCGGTGATCCAGGACAAGAATTAAACAAAAAGGCACTTGTAGACAAGACTACAGTTAGTACTGGGTAATACGATACCCCTTGGTCAGACTGGTTAGCAGACTTTCGGACCACTGACTACCTGTAACGACTGTCAAAGATCTACAGATGACAGCCGGGACCAACGGCTTGCTATGCTTACCGAGGCACGGAGAAAACTCGGTATGTAATGATGGTCATCCATCCACGGACTGACCTAGGAAGTACGACCAGTGCGGCTGTTATTAATAGACGGCAGCACGTTACACAATTGACACAAAGTTGATTCTACAATTTCGTTACAAAAATTTGCTTTCATTCCGTGCCGCGGCAATGTAAATTGACTTTAGTAAGAAAAATAGTCCGTCGTACGCATTACGTACGGAAATAGATGGAGAAACGTTTGACCGAGATCTTGCAGGTAAACATTAGCGATGAATCATAATATTACCTACCGGTAGCGTAAGGTATGCAGACCTAGAAGATACAGTAATGTGGTCACAGCTTTGGGTAGTATTTACCCGTCTACGGCGAAGCCAAAAGGAAGGATTATGATTTTAGCAGTCTTTGTATGTATGTATTTACGTATGTTCCTCCGTAGCGCCTAAACTATTCATCTGATTTTGATGAATAAGGTGTCAATCGATTCGTTATTATGACTCGCGTAACATAGGCTACGTTATAACCGACATCAACCATAGGAGGGGTCGATTTAATCTTGTAAACCACGAATTTAATTAGAACGTGATTTTTCAGTAGTCGAGTTTTTAGTTGCATGGGTGCCGAAATGGGAATAAACCACAAATTATTGTAAAAAAATGAATATCGGAGACCAAATGTTGGCACAATGGCTGAGCGATTGGCTGCTGCGCTACGTGTTGCGGGTTCGATCCCCGCACGGAGCAAATATTTGTATGTTATACATTGGGCGGGTAGTTGTTCCGGGTCTGGCTGTTTGTGTATGTGAGTTTAAATGTTTGTAAACACACTCACGATACAGGAGAAAATCTAAGACCGGGGCAATGTTAAAAAACAAAACTGCAATCAAATCCCAGATCGGTCGGAAAGTGTTATGGAAGTTTTCTATGATCTTAGTAGCATCCACGAAATCTGGATTTGCGCTGGGAGTGCTATTAGATACATCTCTGTCTAACCCTTCGAGAAAACAGGCATGCTTTTCGAAAACTGTACGGTTACTCAACTCGGTAACGTCTGACATTCTTGACTGGAGCAACACTTCATTGATTCATTCACTTATACTCCCAAGTGTGTACAAAGCTTTATTGGGGCTTACTGTTTTAGATATCTGAATCACAAACTACTTAAACGTTCAGCCAATGCGTCAATCATTCAGTCAATATGATTGAATGGCTGCAGCTATGGTTCATTCTCGTTTATTAAGCCGTTTTTACAAGATTCGACTGTAGATGGAGGTCGTCCAGTCGCTCCAGATAAAATACTGGTATTCCCAACTGCCTATCTGACTTCGACAACCCAGCTAGTACTGGGTAATACGATACCCCTTGGTAAGACTGGTTGTCATACTTTTGGGCCACTGACTACCCGTAACGACTGTAAAAGATTTATAAATGACAGCCGGGACCAACGGCTTAGCGTGCTTTCGGAGGCGCGGAGGAAACTCTGTATGTAATGGATGGTCACCCATCCACGGCCCGATCTTGGCAAGCGAGGCTGTTAATATTTAGCCATGTCTTTATTCATATAGTAGCTGTTGCCTGCGGCTTCGCTCGCGTTTTTATCTGAAATTATTCCACGGGCAAGTTGTAAATAGTATGTATAGTATATAGTAGCCTATGGCACTCGGGGATAATGTAGCTTCCTATTAGTGAAAGACTTTTCAAAATCAGTAGATCCAGAGATTACCCCCTACATACAAACTTACAAACAAATTTTACCTGTTTATAATATTAGTATAGGCAACAACTCGACGAGTTGATGATGACTTGATGAGACGACGTGATGTGACGAGTGTTGATGATCTTGACTTATTTTGCAGTGCTCCTAAACAAAAAGAATAAGTCTAGAATCTTCTTTTAAGATCACTAAAACCTTTTCTTAATTCTGCCTGAGCGCTTTCTTATTCTTAATTTTTCTTGCCTGTCTACTGTTTCTCGTGCTATCCTAGTATTGTCAGTGAAAACTTTTAATTGGCCTTCTTTCACTAAACAAACAATAAACAGTAAACAATATGTATCCTAGCTGTAAGTTATAAGAAATAAAATAAGATAATAAATAAAAATCTATGAGTGACGCTTACGGCCTGGCCACGGGAACGGGCGACGCGAATGGCGGTGCGTCTGGCGGGGCGGCAATCCGTGCGGCACAGTTTTCAGGCCACGGGCACTAGCGTTCACCGCCGCGACCACTATATATATATTTTTTTCAAACTCATCTCGATATTGCTTGGAACGTAATCGCTTTGGTTCAAGACATAATATTTAGAATAGATTGTAAGAATTTACAACCAGAACTGGAGAAAACGGAAAATTTTAAGTGCTGCTGGAAAATTGATTTGACATTGAAAATTGACAGACGCCATCAGTGTTGTTCCCGTACACGGTAAAACGACTATAACCTTTTTTCTTACAAAACGACAGAACTTTTCAAAAATACGGAAATTATTGGAACTTGACACCATACAATTTACAACTACAATTTTAAAAATAATTATGATTATACGGCGGTTAGTGTAGAATACGGCAACCCGAAATTTAACATGATCCTTCAACCTCTGAAGTGTTCGAATGCGTCCGCTGTGGGTTGCGATACAATATCTAGTGTTATTTGTTATATTTTCGTTGTGTTTGTTTCTGTTACTTCGTTAATTTTTTGTGTTACTTTTGTGGTTTTGTTACGTTTTTGTTTTCGCTGAACAATTTAGCGTGATGAAGAAAGTTTATCGCCAAGAAAAAAAACGTAAGCGCATAGCTAAACGGAAAAAGTTATGACCATGAACGCTTACAAATGTAACGGCACTGATTGGCTGCTGCGCTGCGTGTCGCGGGTTCGATCAGGTAGTTGTTCCGGGTCTGGCTGTTTGTGTATGTGAGTTTAAATGTTTGTAAATAATACAAAGTGGTATACAATATCAGGATATATATTTGACGCCTTGTGTATCAGCTCAAGAAAGACTTGATATTATTTTAAGGTGAGCAGGTAATTTTTTTTTTAAACATGTTTTAATATTTGTACTTTTGAACATGTGAACATGATTAAACAGGATTGTTCATGACACTACAGTAACGCGGCGCACTTGCAATCCTATCTGCATTTACCGTTTTCTCCAGTTCTGGTTGTATATTCCTAAAAATATAATCAAATGTTTTGATACTCATTCGGGTACAATTGAAAAAAAAAACTGGATATAGTCTGTATTTGTCGTACTTCTTGTGGAATTCTCCATCCATACCCCAATTCTTATTTATATCATGTACTCCACAATCTCTTCCAAATATTATAAATCCTGAACCAAAAACTACTGCTTTCCAAACAATATCGAGATAACTTTGTTAATTACATTTCGCTCTCGGTGTGTATTGGTCGCGGCAGCGAACGTTACTGCCCGTGGCATGCAAACTGTGCCGCATGGTTTGCCGCCCCGTCCGTCGCCGTTCGCATCGCCCGTTTCCGTGGCCAGCCCATATTATAGTAATAGTATGTAAATGTATGTTTCACATTGTATATCGACACCTTATTACTTAGGTATTATTTCGTTTTAAATAGGTACCAACACATGTTTTCAGGATAACTACTAACTATTATAAAAAACGATACTACTTGATTTTATTAACGTCAATTTACGGTTGTCGCACATCACTATTTGAAAATTCAAAAAAATGGCAACTCACGTAATTACAGTTTTGACTCGGAAATAAAAAAAAAACAGACTATTGTTTGGTTCCTGCACTATTCGCCGCGTCTACTGCGTGACCCCGTGGCATGCGTCGTACTGATCCATACATTTGTTTCTGCCGCCTGCCGCGCCGCTAGACGCTCTTGAAATTCGCTCAGCAAAGGAGGTGTTTTTCCCCCATACAATTGTGGCCAAACAATGTACCTTAACAATAAAGGTACGAATTTATAGGAAAAAAATCGCAGATTCTGAAAAAAAAAATATTGGATTTATTAATGCATTTGTACCACCTGAAATTGTCGATCAAAGATGCTAAAACTTGCAACCCAAGAATTTTAATCTGGCAATCTCGTAATTCATTTCTCCGATGATGCGTTTCGTTACTTCATTTAAACACGTATGAAAAACTAAAAATATACTATTTTGAATTTAGTTTTGTATTAAAGATAGGTTAATTTTCCCGGCACACTTTCTTGTGAAACATTATAGGATCAAGAATTTAAAAAATACATTTATTTCACATTTCAGATTATTTTTTGCGTTTGGTTAGCTACTGGCCAAAAGACAGTGCTCCAGGGCCGATAATTTACTATCTTATTCCTTTTGTTGTTGTTGGTGACAATATTGTCATTCAGATTATTTTAGCCCTTGTCAGACGATCGATCGATCGACCGATCTCGAAAGAGTTTAATATTTTGACAGATGGAATAGTTTGACAGCCGCCAGCGCTGTTAAGAACGTTTCTTTGAACGCAGATATGATTCGAGGTAGTGTTTTTTCATATTCTTTTATTTTTTAATCTATCGAATATTGAAGGATTTAAAATACTGCTAATAACACAATGTATTGGAAAGAATTTAAATAGTAATTTGTACCTCGGTACATGTTTGGGCCGAAAAAAAAACACCTCCTTTCGCCGGTCGCGCCGCCGGTCGCCGCTACGCGTGGCATGGCTAGTACATTCACACTATACATTTGTTTTGGTCGCAAGACGCTTCGCCGTTCGCACCGCGCAAATTTTCGCTGCAGCGAATGTCCCGTGGCCAGGCGGTTATTGAGCTTGTCGCCGGCGGAGTATACATCTATTTGATACAATACAAATAAATAAAATTTAAGTGTATGTTTGTAATATCAAAATAACAGCTAGTTAATGAATGCTTATGGAAATATATACGACATTTTTTTCCATTTTTGTTTGTCTGTATGTTTGTTCCGGCTAATCTCCGGACCGTTTTGACAGGACTTTTACTGGCAGATAGCTGCTGTTATAATATCTAATATAACTTTTAGTTTTAGAAAAAAATGAAGGTTCCGTGCAAAACAATTAAAAGCCTCCGATTCTAATCCGATCCGAAATCCGATTCAAAAAGAGTAAGATTTTTTATAATAATTTCGCGCAAACGAAGGTCGCAGGCAATAGCTACGGAGTTCATAGTAAAACTTTCGTTACGTTCCTAATACCTCTGCCTCAAATGCCCGCCGTATCCCAGTAGTTCCATTCTCTAGTTCCATTATGGGACTACTGGGATTTTTTTCTCCCAGAAGTTCCATGGAACTAGAATACTTTTTTACCTAATCCCATTAGTTCCAATAAGTACAGTTGAATGGTAATTAAATATAGTAAGAACAATAATATTACCTATCTAACTACGTGCAATATGTGAACTGGCCTGTGTTATTATTACGTACATTTGGCAGATTTCAGATTTGTTAGGAAAATAGACGTTTATTGTCAATAATTTATTTGACGTGCATGCTATAGCTGTTATTTTCCGTTGTTGCTATACCAAAACAAATTGATGAAAGTGTCCACACCCATTCTATTCAACTTACCGATAAAATCTTCACCAGTTCGTTCTTATCCGGTGGCCGGTGCTTATGGAAAGGGGCTTATATTTCATAAGTGTACTTAAGTGTAGCTTACCATTGTGGACACGGTCTCCACTCGAAGCTCGGTTTAAGAGCGTTTGAAGATGTTAGTAGCAAGATTAACTATTTCGGGGTCAAATTAAATTAGCTTGCGGAACTCCATAGACGTGTTGAGCGTCGGTATTTGGAAATAACTTGAAATTGGGGTTTAGAATTTTGTAATTTATAGCTGTTGCCCGCGGCTTCGCTCGCGTTTTGTCGGAAATTATTCCACGGGCACGTTGTAAATATAGCACTCGGGGATAATGTAGCTTCCTATTAGTGAAAGAACTTTCAGAATCGGTTCAGTAGATCCAGAGATTACCCCCTATATACAAACTTACAAACAAATTATACCTCTTTATAATTACTACTACCTACCTACTACCTACCTACTACCTACCTACAACCTACCTACTACCTACCTACTACCTACCTACTACCTACCTACTACCTACCTACTACCTACCTACTACCTACCTACTACCTACCTACTACCTACCTACTACCTACCTACTACCTACCTACTACCTACTACCTACATACTACCTACCTACTACCTACCTACTACCTACCTACTACCTACCTACTACCTACCTACTACCTACCTACTACCTACCTACTACCTACCTACTACCTACCTACTACCTACCTACTACCTACCTACTACCTACCTACTACCTACCTACTACCTACCTACTACCTACCTACTACCTACCTACTACCTACCTACTACCTACCTACTACCTACCTACTACCTACCTACTACCTACCTACTACCTACCTACTACCTACCTACTACCTACCTACTACCTACCTACTACCTACCTACTACCTACCTACTACCTACCTACTACCTACCTACTACCTACCTACTACCTACCTACTACCTACCTACTATTTCCGGGATCAAAGTAGCCTATGTTTTAATCCAGAATATATCTTGATACCAAACATTCAAATCCGTTATGCTGTTTGAGCGTGAAGGAGTAACTCGAACGTAATCTAGAGTGTTCTCGTAAAACAGCCGACGTAACAATATTTGCTTGATGTATGTACCTACATGTAGATGCGTTTGCGTTCTCCATTGATCGTCTTTAGCCACACCGCCAGCTAGCGAGTGAGCTGACGGGCGAAGCGAAACGAGGGAAACTATATAAACTATGCGAAGGTTTGGCGAGCTAAACTCTGGGTTCACACCGAAAATTACGGACGGACGGGTGAGCCACGGTCCCGGGGGAGGAAACGGGCGGGTGCACCGGAGGAGGTGAATGAATAGCATCGCGGGCATAGTTGGATATTTAGTTCACATCGTTTGTATCGCTGACGTAGCTTAGCTTTGTAGTTCGCGGTGTGAACCAAATTATGAAAAGAGCTGAAACGGGGCTCGCCCGGCTCGGTTGCTCGTTCGCTGGCGGTGTGGCCTGCGCTTTAATGTAACTATCTTACGTCTGATATAAATATGATTGAATGGAACAACACTACATTCATTCATTCACTGACTCATTCACCCAATCACCCACGTGTGTGTATAGCTTAACTTGAGCTTACGGTTGTCGGCGCGATATCCAATAGATGAGAGGATTTGAAGATGTATTAGTAGCATAAGATATGGAAAGGATAGGCTTATTGAGTAGCTATGATTTTTTTCGGTTTCTTATCATATGGTTGGGAGTAAATGTTGATGAAAATTATTTGATACTATTATTTTTTCTTTAATCTCAGAGACTAAATTGACACATGCAAATGTCAATATTTTTTTATTTTTTTTATTTTTTCCTGACCATGGATACATGTCCTTCAGTCGAAAGTCAAACTTACAAAATATAATGCTGCCAGCTCTTTTATGTAGTGTTGGACCTACGATACCGGTTTGTTGAATCGTAACTTTTTATATTTATTAGACGATTAGAAAAAAAATGTCAGATGCCATCAGTTTTGTTAGTACACAGTAAAACGGATATATAAACACTTTTCTCTTAGAAAACGGTAGAACTTTTAAAAATTACGGCAATTATTGGAACTTGACACCATACAAACAATTACAATTTAAAAAATAATTATTTTCATATGGCAGTTACTGTGTGATTTTGAATACGGCAACCCTAAATTTAACAGAAACAACACTGGACGCCATTTTATTTAATAAAAAACGATACTACTGATTTTATTAACGGAAATTTACGGTAGTGGCATTTCACTATTTTAGAATTGCAAAAAACTGGCAACCCACGTAATGTCAGTTTAGTCTGAGATTAAAAAACGGACTTTAGCTGTTGCCCGCAACTTTCGTCCGCGTGAAATTATTATAAAATACTGGTTCCAATGTTATTATAAACAAAGACACGCTACGTTCGTACTTACCTATAGGTGTATAGTAATTTCAACTACGACTGCAATATAGATAATACGGTAATACAGAAAGAGATAACTATCTGTAGTGTGTTGCGCTTCTATGACGCACGCTATTTGTTCTTGTCACACTCGTTTATTTGTAGTTGTTATCCATAATTGTGAAAAATACAAATATGAAATTCTTTTCATATTATTTTAGTATAATTACGTGTTATGAAACTCCTTGACTCTTATTTAACTTGGAACCATAGTTTGTACACTTTCTGAACACACAACTTTGCATTTTAGGTACCTATAATAATGTCACAACACATACAAGTTAAGACCTCTTGGAACTGTACCCGATTCATTGTGCCCCGTGTTATTGTGCTAAGTTGTAATCTCAAGTAATTCGTTTGTTTTGCTAGAAACAGTGTATCGCTCAGTGTCTTTTCATAGCACGAAACCCATCGTCTGCCCACATGATGTAGGAGCCTAGCGGAGTAAATTCTGTCTGACACCCCGACATATTAATATTTGATTCGTTGAATTGTTCAATCGAATTTTGTTAACAAGTTCAAGGGTTTTATTTTTTTGTACGGAACCCCAATCGGTGTGTTATACGGGTGAGAGGAGCTATGTTATGGTTTGTCTATGAATTGAAGTAGGAGAATTTTAGAAGAAAATATGTACTGACCTGACATACCTTCAAACTCAACGCATTTATTTTATTTACAGGCACTTTTCGAGGTCAAAAACAAAAGAATGAAGCTACAGTCACAGTGATAAGGCATAATAACTTGAAAAAGTACCATAGTTGCCCATTCCAATGCGTAGATCTCTATGGAGAAGAATGGCCAAGGAACTCCATGGACACTTTTTTAAATCACAATATTTTTCTCACAATATTTTTACCTTAGTCGAGTCTAAAGCAGGAAGTAAAAGATGAATGTACATTTATACAAGAAAAGAAGACGTCTCAAACGCATACAATCTAACTATAATGTGGAAACCTCAGGGTAGCCCGCGAAAATCAATTTTTCGTATGTTTTTTGCAATTTGCAGGTCAGTGTCAGGTTGTATGTTGATGAAAATATGATTCGCGGTCGTAATAATTATGTATTTATACCCTGTAAGTTCATTTAATCCAATTGAATGTTTTTTTTATGAAATTGTCATTCAATGGCTATGATCTTATACAGCTTGTAACAGAAAGGGTATAATCATATAGAATACTGTGGTACAGACCATCAAACTGAACAACTTTCTCTATGGGACCACCATCGAAACCGTAAAAAAATAATCAGCTGTCCTATACAAAATTTCAATACCTACTCGACGCAAATGTATAGGACAGCTGATTATTTTTTTACGATTTCGATGGTGGTCCCATAGAGAAAGTTGTTCAGTAAGATGGTCCGTACCACAGTATTCCATATGATTATACCCTTTGTGTTACACGCTGTATAGGTAATGAACTTATATTTTGATCAGCATACAGCCTGACACGGGCACCGGCAAATTGCAAAAAACATAAGAAAATGTGAATTCCCCAACCTGGAGCTTCCACCTTAATCCACAATATCTCAATGCATTGACTGATGAACTAATAACATTTTCGACGTAGTAATCCGCCATCTTTCATCATATTGTATAAACAGTATACAAATATAATAAAAAAGCTATCTCCCCAGGCTGTCATGTAAACAGGCTAATCATTTAGTATTCTGTCCGCAAACTCATTAGGTCTCGTTCAGGGTGAGCACGCAGTGACTGCGGCGGTAGCAGGCGCGATTTACGGCCGTTTTCAATAACTTACTAACAGTTAACGGAACGTTGCTATCTCAGATAAACAGTTAAAGAAACATCAACTGTCAACCCTCCGCGAGACAGATAAGTGACGTGGATAGGATATTCCTGTCAATTCATTGCTAACTTTGTTTATAGAAACACCGATAGCTACTAGAGTAAGGCATATCAACTAACCGTTATACGTAAGTAAGTTACAGAAAACGGCCGTTAGCGTTTATAAATAGACTAGAGCATAGCTAGCTGTTGAAGCGGGTAGTCGAGGCTAAGGGCGAATTTCACCAATGAATGAACGTGCTCAGCAAATGTAAACTGCGTTCAAGATCTCTCGGTCATCATTGTTGTGGGATGTAGTGAAATTCGCTCTAAAAGCGTTTCGACGCGGTAAAACGATAAATGAACACGACAATCGCTGCAGTCTTTTCAAGTTATTTTATTACCATAAGGTTGCTCCCAGATATGAAATAACTGTGGTTGTGTTTTCACAAGATAAAACAATAGACGATCGCTATACAGCGTGTAACAGAAAGGGTATAATCATATGGAAGACTGTGGTACGGACCATCAAACTGAACAACTTTCTCTATGCGACCACCATCGTAATCACAAAAAAATGATCAACTGCCCCATACAAAATTTCAATACCTACTCGACCCAAATGTATGGGACAGCTGATTATTTTTTTACGATTTCGATGATAGTCCCTTAGAGAAAGTTGTTCAGTTTGATGGTCCGTACCACAGTCTTCCATATGACTATACCCTTTCTGTTACACGTTGTATAAACGACGGGACGAAATGCGAATGGGACCAACTGCGAATGGGACCTACTGCGAATGGGACTAACTGCGAATAGAACCGACTGCGAATGGGATGAGTTTTGAACGCGGGACAAAGTGCGAATAAGAAGAAGTGTGCATAACCCGACATGATCGGTCGATTCTGGCTTGGTGTTGCGCTGGGCCAAGCACTGTAACTGCGGAGAAAACAAATTAAAGAAGTGGTCGCTTGACGCAGAATTACCGCCTGAGATAGTGAGTCGGGCGCACCTAATCAACATGGACGCAAAGGGTGGTTTAAATGTTTTAACATTTCACACCCGCCGTGTCATCCGCGTACGCTCGTCACCCTGTGCGATGCCTTAGTAGAACGATGTATCAGTCAACGCACGTGGCTTATTATAAAAGTAGTCATTATTATGTACTGAGTGGTCTGAGTTTATAATGGGTTGTGTACTAAATATACAACGAAATACTCAGAATTTTTCACAAAAAATCTTTGAAGATATTTTATTTGTGAATTTTTATTAATGTTTTCTTCTTCAATTGCAGGTAAGCACCATTCTACACGTCTTGAGCATCAGAAAAACAATACAAGATAAGTACACCTCTGCCTAGCCCTACGAATATAGGCTTGTTGGTGTTATGTTGATTTTGGGCTAGTTTCGTCTATTCCACGCCTAGCCTAAGATAAATGGTTTCAACTGAAATTATGTGTTCCGTAATTACGTTACGGATATCATTAATATTCTTAATAGCTCCGTAAACCTAGGAAAATGCTCGAATTACTGTTGTACAAACTCGGGTTTTCGTGCGAAATTACATAAAGAGCTAAGAGGAAATGAGGGTGGTCTTTTCTCTACACAAACGCTCTCACCTGTTGTCTTTCTGGTTTATGACTTTAAAGCTATACTTTTTTACAGTTAAATAAATATTAACCTCTTCTATGACCTATGTTTTCCTTTTTGATGATACATAAACTGTGTCAGCACTAGAACGTTTACAAAATCCTCAAAATTGCCTATTTAGATACGAGATATATAGAGGCCGAGTGTTCAAATTTGACAACTGTTAATTAGAAAAGCAAAAAATAGGGACACAGTATATTTCTTCTTATTCAGTTTATGAAACATCTTTTAAATTGGTCGAATATTGGAGGAGGAAATAGTCTAGAGCCAAACCTCGAATTATGACTTTTTACTTGTCGGATCTGTAGTTGTTTTTAGCGCATCAATGTAGAAATAGCGCTCGTTTAGTGACAGGGATAGTTTTTTTAAATATCTATCACATTGCCTCTTAATTTGGTTATGCACAATAGCCCAAAATGTATGCTTTTAGTTTTGGATTTATTATGGGTCAGTCTAGGAATACTACTCCAAATTATAGGGATTACTTGCTGAGACAGAGCCCCGGAATGACTGTATTACTGAACTTCGAAGTTTAAAATACCGATGTACCATAAACATAATGTACCTTTAAAGTCCTTGTAATTTGGGACGAAGCACAACTTCAATAGTGAACCCAAAGGTTGACTGGTAGAGAATGCCTAATGGCATTAAGTCCGCCTATGTACCACTATTGTACATGAAGTTTAAATAAATAAATAAATAGTGTTAAGGGCCGAACTAAGAATTTTTTGGAACGTGGAACAAAACTTTACGACGAATGAAAATTATATAAAAGAAAGAAAGAAAAGAAAAATGTTTATTCGACGTCAGTACATTAGGCACACACACATATATATCAAAGTTTGAAACTACGACTTACGTGAGTCAGAAGGTACGTGACGAATTACTTAATTGAGAATGTTCATCATAGCGATGTACGGAACTCCGA
The DNA here is from genome assembly GCA_947578425.1 of Eugnorisma glareosa. NCBI lineage: Eukaryota > Metazoa > Arthropoda > Insecta > Lepidoptera > Noctuidae > Eugnorisma > Eugnorisma glareosa. The sequence continues at coordinate 3,939,450 of OX387985.1, read as the reverse complement.
AAGTTTGCTATGACGGATTACTTAATTGAGAATGTTCATCATCGTGATGTACGGAACTCCGAAAGCTTGCTGTGACGAATTACTTAATTGAGAATGTTCTTCATAGTGATGTACGGAACTCCGAAAGTTTGCTATGACGAATTACTTAATTGAGAATGTTCATCATCGAGATGTACGGAACTCCGAAAGCTTTTACGTTTTCCTTCACCTTTTTGAGAGCAGTGGTGAATTAAGAGCGGGCAACCCGTTATACTTTTCATACAAACGCTCGTACGTGATTATGCAGTTGTTACACGTATAGCTTTGATTTTATTGAACTAATAGGTATTTTGTGCACTATAACTAGGTTTCTATGGTATAATATGGTATAAATTCAGTATAGGCCTCCAAAAATTTCTGTTTTGCACAAATTTTAACTGAACTTTGGCCGTTCATAATGTACTCATAAACTGTAAAAGTAAAGAAAGCATCTCGATAGAAACCTTGCACAAGTAATGGAGACTCTTAAAGACAAATATTTATTTCACACACTTGTAAGACTTATTCAAAAACACGTATTTACTGGAACAAGTTTAAGAAACTTTCAAACACTATTTTTCGTTCAATGTCATCGCGGTAGGCGGTATGAGGTGCGCGGGAGACGAGATGTGCGGAGTCGGGGCGGGGTAAGACTGGGGAATTGAAAGAAAATCGCCGCTGAGGCTCTGGATGAAACAAACAGCAAGCTTTTCGCGTTCACGATAGACGGACCGGGAAGGGCCCTCTTAACAAAATTACACAAAGTTACTGCGCCTACTGTCTGAATTCGAATCCACGACATAATCGGAAGACGTGATCAGTACCACCAATCTACCGAGCCAAGAATAATTCAAGGACTAGAATAATTCCTATAGATTCTATTTTCACTTTACGCCACGATAAAATAATTCAATTTTTCTATGCTGGCTGATGTATGTTTATAAACAATGTTATATAACGTTACAGCTACGGCTCCGTTTGACGGCACGGTTGGCGCAGTAGCTGAGCGATTGGCTGCTGCGCTGCGTGTCGCGGGTTCGATCCCCGCACGGAACAAATATTTGTATGATCTACAGGTAGTTGTTCCGAGTCTGGCTGTTTGTGTATGTGAGTTTAAATGTTTGTAAATGCACCCACGATACAGGAGAAATGCCTAGTGCGGGGCAACGTTTTGAAAAAAAATATCTTTTAAGATCTCATATAGCCTCATAAATCGTGGGCCAGTAAACATTTGGTGATGGATACATAATTATATCGACTGTCCCTAAGTAAACTATGTTGATAATGTATATTATGTTAAAGATAACTTTGTTCTTAATTACAAAAAAATATGGTTACATATATTTTGGTTGGCTTTTCGAAAGATTTTTGTTGGGTTCAGAATAAGAATAAAAAAAAGTTATTTGCTCAAACACGTGTGTACATACAGAATTAAAGAATACATGCACGCAAGAGCTTAAATAATAGTGTCTCACGACATGTCTGCCATTTCTCATGGCGTGCAAATATTTTAGGTACAATTATTATTATTGATTCAATGAATTTAAATTTACGCTTATACATAGATATATTCAACAAAATCATATTCAATCATTTACATTACATTATCCAACATATTACAATTCTCACAATGAAGATTTACATCACTTTAATAGGCATTTAAGTGTAGGTACTAATAACATTTATAATAGAGGCATATTTAAGTTCTCAACTACTACATGACCATATTTATTACAATGAGTCGTTTAAAAATTCCGGAATACTATAATATGCTTTTTGTGCCAAAAACAATTTCATTGTTTGTTTAAATTTACATTTTTCATTTTGTGTAATTATTTTAGATATTTATTTATATTTATTCTATAGTTTTACAATTATTAATTAAAATAACCTAAAGTAGCTACAAACTTAAAAAATGGCGTCAAAAAACTCCTCCTCAACGCTGTCAACTGGTAATGTACCCAAGAGACTGGCGGCGTTGCCACGTTGTATGGCAATACTAAGCCTTTGGCCAAGGTAAAAGCCAGCCCTTGGGTCACGGGAAGTGTCAACTAAACGTTTAGAAATTTCCTTGAAAAGGCTGTGAGCGCTCAGACCCCACGGTCCTAGAGTTTCAACCCCAAACGGCTCGAAAATATAGTTACCAATGAGGTTACTATATTTACGCCGCTTGAGGTTCTCTGCAGCCGCTTCTTCTCTTCTTTGTTTAAATTTAGGTATAATTTGCTCTTTCCAACTTTTGGGCAATTTGTTGTAGATAGTTGGTGCCATGCAAAAAAACACTCTCTTTAAGAAAAAATCTATCTAATTTATTAATGTGTGAAAAATGAGTGAATGGTTTTATTTAGACAGCAACCCTAGTGTTGAAAACCTTGTTTCTTGGTGGTGAGCGCAACAGGTGTGAGCAGTGTAGCACGTTCTTTTTGGTCGTGACCTACGAGGTGTAGCTCAGCTTAGATAACTTTAAAGTAAAAGCGTAGCCAGGGTAGCCAGCGAAATTCAAATTTTTCTTACGTTTTTTTACAATTTGCAGGTCAGGCGATAATTTATATGTTGATCAAAATATGACTCGCGCAAGTAACACGTATAACCAACAACAACAAACAATAACTAACACCAACACCAACACAAACCAACTACCAAACAACCCCAACCAACAAAACAACTAACAACAATAACAATGAATAACTTTTTCATGAAATAGTTATTTAATGGGATTAAATGAGAAATAGAAATAGAAATAATTTATTTGCATTGAATGTAGGTACATACATGAGTTGTTACAGTAATTATTGGTTCCTGGTACATTCGACCATTTGGCATGCAAAAATTTATACTTTCAAAAAATTATACAACTTAAACTAAAAGATTTCCAAAAAAAAAAAAAAACAAATCTAAATTAAAGTAACATAATAATACAGCTATGTTTAAAAACAATAATCTAATATATTTTATCTGTTAGGAAATCCGATACAGAATAACAACATTTTACTATGAAAAAGGATGAAAGCTGTTTTTTAAAAATTCTCAGAGGTTGCTCCTTGATGCTATTTGGAACCTTATTATAGATTACAGCGGTTTATGAGCTAAGAGGGTTGTATTGATGATTTTAATGATAATAATTCTCAATCGCGAATCATACTTTCATCAACATACAACCTGACACTGACCTGCGAATTGCAAAAAAAACGTAAGATAATTTGAATTTCGCTCATAGCTCGTCCGCGCAGTCGGTCGGTTTACGTGTGTGTGCATCAACGGATTTTATACAAATGCGAAGAGTGATCCGCTTCACGGCCCTACCGCGCCGATAGCGGGTGGTGTCGTGTGATTACGTCTAAATCCTTATTTATACTCACAACGGCATAACTAAAAAAAAAAACTAACGACACTGAGAAACGAGTTTGTACTCGTAGATATTTTTCATCCCAGAAAAAGTTACGCGGCCCGGGCTGGTCGCGGGTGTGACGGGTTATTTTATTATTTCCTAACTTTTTCCGGAAATTATCGTTCAGGAACGTACTATTGAAGCGCCAGCGTCGGGCATTAGTTGCCGCAGTTTGCTGAATTAGGTCTTTTTGGCGCAGCCGTGAGACAATTTTTTTTTTTTGTTTTTTGTTGTTGTTTAGATTTAAGTTATTTTTTTAATTATTTCTTTTTTTCTTGTGTTTTTGTGGCATGTGCCAAATAAACATGTTTTCTTTTTTTATTTCTTTATTAGGATAAAAAAAGAACAGAAAATCGAGGTGGCGCAGGAGAAGAGTAGGCAGGGTAGGGTAGGCGAAGGCCTTTGCCCAGCAGTGGGACATTCACCCCAATGAAAAAAAATAGAATATCCCTCCCCTAGTCCCCCGAAACGTTAGGCAGAGTTGTATCATAGTAAATTCCCTAGTTGTAATTTGAGTGAGTCCCATGCTTTATGGGGCTATTGCCATCAACCACGAATCTAAAACTCTTTGGCCACTAATAAGAACTTCCTAATGGAAAGCCCCAATAACACTGGCCGACCTGGGAATCACGCATAGCTGTCAAGTTTACGACCAATTCACCAACGAGGCAGATACAATTTTATCAAAAAAATTACACGCCTCGTGTGAAACTAGCTAAAATTATTTATTAACATAAACAATTTATAAATTACATGACTAACGCTCTCGCACTGCGTCCCATCTTCTTTGTATATAATAAAATTAATAAAACGCCTACTCTTATTAATAATTTTATTTTCTAAATAATAAACATTGCTGAGTGAAATACCAGTTGTGTTTATTTTTGTCGTGAAAGGTGAACAGGCGAATATTCGAGATTGTTTGAATGCTTTTGATAAGTACCTACTTGGTTTTTGTTCAAGCATTAGGAATGCTAGTTGCATATTCGTTCGGGTCAGCATGATTCGTGTGCCGGGCGGCTAAACATAATGTAGTGGCATGCTCAGAATACAGAAAGATTCAGAAGCCGTAAGTGCGTCTAATACTGAAGCGACAAGAACTACTCTTTTAAAGAGGAGTTTGACCGCAGCCGATCAGTTACTTTGTGGATAAAGGGCAATTTTGATTTTAATATTATTGTAGTGTGGGTCTCATCATGCCTATGTCTGTATGTGTAAGAAGCCTAAGCCTATATATTGAACGGTTCGCTAATAAATATGAGTTATTATCATCAATCTGTCTACTCAATCACACCTATCCCTTCATGGCGACCCTGCCTTCGGGCAAGCCGCGCATAATGGTTGTGTCGCGTTACAATTGGCTTCATTTTTAATTGGTGCGATATAATTCAGAAAACCGAGATGTGTCAATTATACCAGACCAAAGAAGAGGTTTTTCTACCCCAAAACGCAGCCAGTGCTGGATATAGTGCAAATCTGCAAGAAATTGGGACACATTTGAGCATCCACAGTATTATGACAACAATAATCATGCATCTACTTCATGGGTGCAGTGCTTCTCTACCTGGGATTTAAGGCATATAAATGCCATACTCGTTGGATGCGTCAGGAGATCAACCATCAGGCTTTCATGAGCATCCGATTGTCCGCACGAGGTCGCAGCCAAAACACACCGAAAGCAACAGCGAAGCAGCGAGCAGAAAGTGAATGTCAGTGTAGATCAGTGAACTAATGAGTGCTCCAACACCATCCAATACTCCATGCTTCCAATACTCTCAATGTTTACGCCAAAAACGGGCTAATAATGTCTAAGCTAGCTACATTACGCGGGTGTGTCAAAATTGTTTATAGTATTAGGACACAGCGTGCGGATGCAATTACAATTGAACGCGGCTTCTGGTTCTTTCTGTATTCTGAGGTGACATGATAATTATAAAATATATATATTTTAATAAGCCTGTCCCACTGCTGGGCAAAGGCCTCCCCCATTCCTTTTCAACTCTCCCAGTGTTTTGCCTCTTCTGGCCAACCTGTCAGGAACGAGTCCAAATCGTCACGCCATAGTTTTTTGGGCCTGCTTCGGTGACGACGACCGTCTTCAGGCACCCACTGAGTGACGATTCTGGCCCATCTGTCTGGGAGCGTATTGTGGTGTTGCGTATTCGATCGGTGGAACTCCATCGCTCTTTGGCAAACCTTGAGTTTGGACTTCTGTGCCTCCGTCAAAGATCAAGTCTGGGCGCCATAGGTTAGGATAGGCAGGATACACGTAATAATATGTTAGAGAAAAACTCGCTCAACACAGATCGAATTATGCAGAGTTGACTATAAACATGATTCAGCTAAGTCGAAGCTTTCTAACTAGTCACAGCTCGGGCCGCACCGTCCCCCAGCTCTCGCTAGGACCCCGAATGCACAACGTGTCAGTGCGGCCTTGGCCTTCAGACGCGGGATATATATTTCTTTGTTTTGATTTCGATAAATTTTAGCAAAATGAAAGGTTTTAAACGGTGATTACAAATATGTAGTAACCTTATTGGTAACTATATTTTCGAGCCGTTTGGGGTAGAAACTCTAGGATCGTGGGATCCAAGTGCTCACAGCCCTTTCAATGAAATTTCAAAACACTTAGTTGACACTTCCCGTGATCCAAAGGCTGGTTTTTACCTTGGCTAGAGGCTTAGAGCTGCCTTATAACGTGGCAACGCAGGTGTCTTGGGGACATTACCAGTTGACAGCATTGAGGAAGAGGTTTTTTAGATTATTGTTAAAATAGCTACTTGAGGTTATTTTAATAAATGCATATATATAATAATACACAAAATAAAGTCAATTTGTGAAAGAAATTAAAAATGAGAAATCGTGTAAATTATTAAAATAAAGTACTTACATATAATAAAAAAGTTAAATCGTCCGCGAAATCTTTCACAGTACTAAACTAAAAAGACGGAAATAAAAAAAAGTTGAAAACTAAAAACACGACTACAAGCAGCGGGACCTATTCCATTTCTATAATTTTATATTCAAAAGGGTGCCACCTACTTCCAACTTTTATTTATTTTTAACTGTGCCTGTTTTTAGCTTTTCAGTTTTTGTACTGCAGTCAGGATAAAATACATACATACATAAACTCACGCCATTTTTCCTTGGGGGTAGGCAGAAACCACAGAACACCACCTGCTACGATCCTTATATGCTCCTTTTGCCTCGTCCACGTTCATACATCTGGTCACCGTTCTGAATACCCTCACCAATAAGGACAGTGTATTTCCTTTAAGGGCTTCCCCTCGCAGCGTTGCCACTCACATCTGCCGTGTAAATGCCTTTTGTTAGTTGCCTTTCTCATCCTCTCAACATGACCAAACCACCTAAGCATACTCATTTCAATCTTTGTCATTACATCTTCTTATAAACCGGGTTATATGTTTTTTTAATAACATTTTTTTTTTTAGTAATTAATGGAGAGGGCTATACTCGGGGATCCGCAAGAGAACCAAGGTTACCGACGTAGCCCGAAGAATTGCCAAACTTAAGAGGAAATGCGGGTGGTCTTTTCTCCATACAAACGCTCTCGTCTGTTTCCTTTCTGGTTTATGACTTTAGAGCTATGTTTTTTTACAGTTAAATAAATATCGACCTTTTTTTATGTCCATATGTTTTCCTTTTTAATGATACATAATCTGTATCAGCACTAGAACCTTTACAAAATGCTAAAAATAGGCCAATTTGGACTCTGTCAACAGACGCCTAGTGGACAAATTTGACAACTATTAATGAAAAAGGAAAACATAGGGACACATTAGATATCCTTCTTATTCAGTTTATGAAATATCTTTTAAATTGGTCTAATATTGGAGGAGGAAATAGTCGAGAGCCAAACCTTGAATTATGACTTTATACTTGTCGGATCTGTAGTTGTCCTTAAGAGCGGCCAACCCGTCATACTTTTCATACAAACGCTCGTACGTGATTATGCAGTTTCACATCTATCTTTGATTTTTTTGAACTAATAGGTATTTTGTGCACTATATCTAGGTTTCTATGGTAGTAAAAAAATAAAATTTTAGAAAAAAATCCAGTATAAGCCTCCAAAAAATGGTGTTTTGTACAAATTTTAACTGAACTTTGGCCCTTCATAATGTACTCATAAACTGTAAAAGTAAAGAAAACATCTCGATACAAACCTTGCACATGTAATGGAGATTCTTAAAGACAAATATTTATTTCACACACTTGTAAAACTTATTTAAAAACACGTATTTCCTGGAACATGTTTAAGAAATTTTCGAACACTATTTTTCGTTCAATGTCATGGCGTTATGCAGTATGAGGTGCGCGGGAGACGAGATGAGCGGGGTCGGGGTGGGGTAAGACAGGGGAATCGAAAGAAAATGTTCGCCGCTGTGGCTCTGGATGAAACAACAAGCTTTTCGACCATGCTCGTGTTGACGATAGACGGACCGGGAAGGGCCCTCTTAACGCACCAATGTCGAAATCGCGCTCGTAGAGAGACAGCAATAGTTTCTTCAAATACCTACCGGATTTCCTCTAAAGTGGCAGTGACCAGGGCACATTGCTTTCAGAACGGATGGCCGATGGGGCCGAAAATTTTTGGAGTGGGGACCGCGAACCTGAAGACGTTGCGTTGGAAGGCCTCCTACTAGGTGGACCGATGACCTGGCGAAGGTTGTGGAAATCCGCTGGTTGCGAGTCGCACGGGACCGGTCAATATGGTGACGCTTGGCGGAGGCCTATGTTCAGCAGTGGACGTCTTTCGGCTGAAATGATGATGATGATTTTTTTTTGTGTACAGTCACCAGGCAACAAACGACTTCAACTATATCCGACGACCCTGGTTACTTATCTCCTTTGGTGACCGTACACAACACAAAAAAAAATGTATTAAGAACTCAACCTAATCCACATTATAAACTCGGATTCACCATTACGCATCCCATCCATTAAAAACCCACAACTGTATATTTATCTTGTCTACAAACATCTCTATTTTAACATTTCTTTGAAAAGCTCACACGAGTCAAACATAAAAAAAATATTTTTATTGTTTGTTCGGTATTAGGCTGAATCGTATCGATGTCTTTGCTTGCGTGATTATAATGTTACAGAAGATGTTTGTTTTTCGTTGAATTTTTAGTTTCATCTCTATCATTATTCTTAGAGGGCAGTGTGTTAAGGTCTTGGATGTATTAGGCGGTTGAGACGCCGCGTTTTCTTAGCGTTTATTTCTGTAAGAATCGAGTCTCTTTGTTTAGAATTTGGATTGTGTTACGATTCCTTGTTCTGTAAATACTGAGGAATGCGGAAACGATAGATTTCTTTTACTGGTTGATATTGAAGATATCGAACCACATTCCGAAAGCATAAGAGAGTCAACACAGCATTATTCAAACATTCAAAAGAGTTTTTGCTCAGTTATTTTGTTTTGAAGATATTAAATATAAATACTTATTAGACATTTTTATACACTTTTTTATTAACACTTTTACAGCCGAAGATTTTAAAACGCGGATTCCATGGTTCGCCGGCGATTTTCGCCGATATTGCAACATTTATAAAATGAGAACTATCAATGATAAATCTATAATTATTTTTTTATTTATACTATTGACTTGTTTATTTCTAGGATAAAAATAAAAAACAGACGTAAATTAGTTTTTTTTATTTAAAAATGTAGAATAAAAAAGAGGTTTTATGGAAAAAAAAAAAAGTCGAACATGGACTTTTGCGTGTTCAAGTCGTGTAATTTTTGCGTGTATGAAACATTTTGAAGCAAGGATGGTAGCATAAAGGCACGTTGCAGTCTGTGCAGTAAAATATGGTTTCTTTGCGTCCTCGTTTGCCAGTGTTTTTCTTAGAAATGTCTGCACAAACTTTACAGACTCTTGCCACCTTCTCTTTTTTTTCGGTGCTCGGTATTCTTTCGAGAAAGTGCACTACACTATTATATAAATGCACGCCAAACACGGACTACGGACGTCGTTTTAAAACAAACACTAAGAAAGTCAGTCACGTACTGAGTACGTGATCAGCGTCACAATACAATCAACCTGGGACGTACTCTGCACGTGATCGGCTGTGAACGTGTTAAACTTTGTAACAAATCTACTTGATCCCATTAAAAATTAAAGGATAAAAGTAGACTTGTTCATTTAAAAATTTAATACAGGTAAATGGATGGTTTTACAAGTGAAATAAAAAATACAAGTGATTATAAAAAGACCTATCAAACCCGCATTCTGGAAGTAGTTTGAGAGTATATACACACGATTAGTAGCACTGTTAATGAAGCACGATCAAACGTTGAGGTGGTGATGTAGGACGATGCATGCAGTTCTTTCAGGTCTGCTCCACAGGAAGGCGCCGTTTCGAAGAACGGGAGTAGAGGTCCTGGTAGAACTTTTAGTTGGATCACCAGCTTTTAGACCGAGGGAAGCTAACACCAGGGAAGGCACAAAGATAGTTTTTAATAATAAGATTGGGAGTAGTATTCCCAGGTGTATCTTTAGATGGATCACCTTGAAGAATCTGTCTTGTCTCCAATTTGAAGAATTCCTTCAGTCTCACATTCAAGAAACGCTCTCTGAAGGCTAATTCACGTAATTAAAAAAGTGCTGTTGCAGTGCTGGTCTCGTCTCCCGGTTCGTCAGCTCGTTTCCACAGTAGTTCCTTTCCAATTTCGAATCTCAGTTTTTCTTGTTGCGGCCATATAATCATCTCATCTGACAAGTGTAGTCGGCTAGGACATAACAGACTTACTTCATAAAACCATGAGTGCGTAAAGAATTTATAAATATAATTTAAAATTAAGTTATTAGAAAACAATCATTATTATCTATAACATACAATATTTCAGCTAAACATTGAAAATATAATTTAAATTAGATAAACCAAAAAGTATTCATCATAGACTAAGCTAGTAAGAAACTCTATGACAGAAAGAAAAAGGAACGGACAGTTTGGCAAATCTGACATACGCGTCACAACATTGAAAATTATGAAAATTTGTATTTTATTTTAGCAAATACTATGAAAGCGAATCGTATTTAGATCGATTCGCTGAGTATAAACAAACAAACCAATAAAAAGGATGATAAATGGTATATGGTATGACAAGTGTAAGTATAGCATAAAGTGTAAGAATAGCTTAAACTATAGGTAACTTATGTTTTATATTATTTACTAGCGACCCCGGCTTCGCACGGGTGCAATGTCATACATAACCTTTCTCTTGAATCATTCTATCTATTAAAAAAACCGCATCAATATCCGTTGCGCAGTTTTAAAGATCTAAGCATGCATAGGGACAGCCAGCGGGAAGCGACTTTGTTTTATACTATGTAGTGATCAAAGTTTGCACCTTTTAGCTTAATGTTGTTTTGTTTTATTAGAGTGTTAGTTCGCTAGGTATATTAAATGTAAGTTTTACCAAAAGTGTTATAAGTTTAACGTAAATATTCGCATGCAGCATTCGAGAGCAGCGGTGGCCCAGAGAGTAGCAGTGGCCCACTGGTGAAGCCCCCGACTTACGAACAGTAAGTCGTGGGTTCGATCCCAGACAGGCGCATTACTTTGTGTAATTTATTTCATCACCTCTGCTCTCAAAACAGTGAAGGAAAACATCTTGAGGAAACCGGCCATGTCCTAGATTCCTAGAACCAAAAATTCGAAGACATGTGACATCTATCAACCCGCACTGGGCCCGCGTGGTGGATTATAGCCCATTCCTTCTCGTATAGAGGAGGCCGTGTGTCTCAGCAGTGGCGACATTATAGGTTGACGATGACCTAGCCTTGTACATACAAAACAAGGGTAAGTTGTGTGCAAGGGATGTGTGCTAGACACACTAGACGGTGTGGTTACCGTTCGCATCTGAAATGGGCCTGCTGCACATGCTCGCACCGCTCATCTGCGCACCGTTTCACAGCGTCGCTACGCATCCTCGCATCGCTCAGCGGCCTAGCACATCTCTGGTGGAAACGCCGCGTAATAACCGCTCCATCTGCCCAAAGACCTTCGAATATTTCTATCTCCCTCTAACATATCTACGTCAATTTATCCATCTCGCACATTTCACGAGTGTTTTATTTCACAAAATGACGTATTGCAGATACATTTATTTTAATTAAACATCAAATGAGAAGTAATGCAAAACAGACGATTCGCAAATGGGTTGTGATATAAACCACTTGTAAATTCACTGTTAACCTTTTTGCTATAACAGAAAAGAACGACTCGCGAGTTTGTCTGCGTTCCCACGTTTTTCTATACTAATATTATAATGTAAGTTTGTATGTAGGGGGTAATCTCCGGATCTACTGAACTGATTTTGAAAATTCTTTCACTAATAGAAGCTACATTATTCCTGAGTGCCATAGGCTATATTTACAACGTGTGCGTGGGATAATTTCCGACCAAAACACGAGCGAAGCCGCGAGCAACAGCTAGTAATGTATAAAACGTATAATGTGTGTATGTATCGTGAGTAATGAGTGTGTATGTGTGTGTGTATTATTGTGTTTTTTATGTATGTGTGTGTTTATGTATGTTGGTCTGTAAGGTATATATATATATGGGCCAAAGTAGCCTGAAAATAAATGGATGTTGTTGATAATTATATATCTCTATTAGCCATCATAATCAGAGTTCAGTCGTTACAGGTAGTCAGTGGCCCGAAAGTCTGACAACCAGTCTGACCAAGGGGTATCGTATTACCGAGTACGTACTAACTGGGTTGTGGAGGTCAGATATATTACTACACAGTATTTTAGATGATGATGATGATCAGAGTTCCCTTTCTTTAAATACAACATAAACAGATGACTTTTCTCATGGGGGTAGACAAAGAATCTATAAAACGCCAGGTGGCGTTCATAAGTACTCTTAAGGTGAAAAGTAATTTTAACTTTAGAAGTCGGTGGCAAAAAAACTTAAGCAAACAAACAAAAGTCACCGACTTCTGAAGCTAAAGTTATTTTACACTTTTTGGTGTTTTTTGGAAAAAAAGTTTTATCCTGTCTGCCTCTTTTATAAAGGGTGTAACAAGACCCTTCACGAAGCCGAAAAGCACTTGTTCTCCCCGTCATCGCGATAATTTTTTTGTTCTACACCATACCTTTTTTTTTTTTCGGATGGGAAATCGTCAAATAACCCCTCCCGCTCTGGGCTGAGCAGGAGGGAGTGTCAGACTTTTACTGACTAAAACCCATCCATGTTCCTTCCTTTGCCCTTTGTGTTCCAGGGCCGCGGTATCTCTTTCGAACAGTCCCGCAACCCTGGGTCTACACCATACCTGGGAACCTTCTAGTTACGGAGATTTTGGGGGTCAAAGTTCCAACATTTTCACAAGTTTTTTTTTAAATAACGGTTTTTAAAGTAAGATTTTTACTTTAAACACCTCCGCGACCCCCGTATTAGTCAATTCACCCATCAGCACAATGTTTTGAGTGCGTTACATTGAGTCCTACCGTAAAACGTGATTTTTCACCCGAAAAAAAGTAGTTTCCCAGCAATAATTTTTTTGTAAAGCTACTACTTAGTTTGATGTACATAATGCTTGGTTGACAGCTTCGTGAAGGGTCCTGTTACACCCTGTATGTATAGAAAATCGCTCTTAATCTCTCTCCAGAATGTTGGCCTGTATCTTTGCTGAAGGATCTCTAAAGGCTACAGGATTATGCAATACACTATTATGACTCCATATTTCTCATTTGCACTTCTTGTAGAACGTACGTCAAAATACTCTGAAGTAGTTGTAATTTTCAGTGTTATGATTTTGTTTTGTTTTCCACACAAAGGAATATAAAACATGGTTTATTGTTTTCCATATATTGTGTTTGCTTGAAGATTTTTATGATTTAAAAAATATAAACTTCAGGCGGAGCTAGGGTAAAAGGTTGACAACCTAGAGTAACCTTTGATTTTGGTAAGGTCGTGGATTACAATCAGACTAGTAGTACCAATGCGTCTTATTGGATCAGTCGGGTTTCTGATTTGCAATGGATCTTTTCAATCTTATAAATCACTGACTCACACCATATACAAGGAGGGACTGCCTATCTCATCTCCTTTACCCTTTTACTGAGTAACATGACACCCTTAATAGGGGGTTTACACGGGTCGATTTTTGCCGCACGGCTAGGATGCACAACGAAAGGCCGTAAGTGACTAAAATCGCAAGCCCCAAACCGCATGCGGCGGGTGACTAAACTCGACCATGTAAGTGGGCAGTTCCAGGTAGGGGTTGAAAGTGGGTACGTTTAGAGGTTAAGATACCTTAAAATTATATCGGTACCGCGTTAAAATAAAGGTTGAGCTATACCGATACCTTTACAAATAAAGGTTTGAGCTATACCGCTATTTAACCCTTAGGGCGTTTGTGCACTACAAGGAATTTTACTGTCCGGCAGTTCGATTTTTTACGGTCCGATGTGCACTTGTCCGTCTTTAAAAAAAATCATTTGTATAGGTTATAGTAGTTCTACCGAAACTTATCGGTATGCATTCTCAACGTCAAAATTCCGCAACAAAAAAAAATGGTACCGAAATATTTCGATAAACCCTTATTTGACGTCATACGAAATTTAATGGTACCTTCATTTTTGGGTTATTCAGTCCCTGGTTGCAGGCAATCGCCCACCTAGCACGAGGTGTGTTTTGCGCTAATTTTTTTCGAAGAAAATGGCCTAGTCGCTTGCGATTCGGTGAACTGTGTAAATGGGCTAGCGATGCGGCTTTGTGAGGCGATTTGTGAAGCGATTAGCCGCACCGCGAAAATCGACCCGTGTAAATCTAACATTAGTTAAACTACAGTTGGCGGAATTTCAGGCTTCTTATTATACACAACTACTGTCAAAGATCTATAAATTACAACAGAGATCAACTTCTTAAATTTGCTTTCCGTGGCACGGAGGGATCATGGTATATATTGGATGGCCACCCATCCACGGACCAACCTCGGCAACCGTTGCTTGCTTAGTTGAAGTGATTTAATTAAAAAAAAAAAAAAATTAAATCACTACAATAAGTGTTTTTTTTTTTGCTTGGATATCTTTGGTTAGACGTACTGAACGTTGTGTTAAAATTTTTGTTCACCTATTTTAATGGAACCTTATATTTCCCATAAATACTTAGTGTATTTGGTTTGACATGACCTTATACTCCAACCTAAATAAAAAAAATCCGAAAGTGGCAAAGAGTGGTAGCCCGAGGCAAAGCGTTTTTGAAAGAAAGAATTGGTAAATTGAGCCTCTTAAGTCCAAGACGAGCCCTGTAAGTGCTGCCATGCATATAAAGAAGGAGCGGTATTGCCATCCTTAACTCAAGTCCCCCTTTTTAACTTTTAAATTGGCCCCTTGTAATTTTTTTGCGGTGAATTTACTTTGTGAATGTTTTCTTTTCGTATTTTATGATGATGGAAAGTGGACAATTATTGCACACTAGCTTTTCCACGCGGCTTTGCTTGCGTTAATTTAGAATATGCCAATTGAACACTTAACACAGTACTAATGTTTCTATAATAATATAATTCAATCATGATTTGAAAGACGCGGGGCGCCATCTATTATCATAAGAACGTTATTGTTGCCTCGGGAACAGTACTTTTTTCGTGATGAAAGGTACCTTATGTCCGTTTCTGTACACCTGACAACGTATATGCAAAATTTTAGGATAATCGGTTCAGTGGTTTATAGGTGTGAAAACAAACTTACTCTCGCATTTTTAATATACAAGGTGAATTTTTCATGGGTGGTGAATTTTTGGTGATTTTTTTTTTGTTTATCATATTTTAAATTAATATCCTTGACTGATGGCACCCGCACCGCAGTCATTTTCAAAACATTATGTTCTAATTTCATTTTTTTTATCTCTTCGTGGTTGAAACCCTCAATAATTTGGCCATCCACGCCCACTTGAAAAATTCAGCCTGTATATTAGTATTTAGTATGCAGGATACCAGCAATTGGATGTAATGGAGGATTGAATTGAGTTATCAACTGCTATCCAGCTGTGTGTAATGATTACTTATAGTAACGATTACAAGCATAATCAGCCTGTGGTTTCTACAGCTGGGAGCCAGGCCTTCTCTCCATGAGAGATGACGCGCGGCGTGCTGAGTTCGGGTTGGTAGACGTCACATGTCTTTCAGTTTCCTCATGGTGACTGAAAAGAATCACACAAGGCGGTGCGCCTGCATGGGTTGTATTGTAACTCAAACTCTAAGAATTGATTTCAACCAGTATTGAATTATTGTCAAAAACAAAAAGATGAATGCCTTGGTGGTCTAGTGGTTGCTAGCGCGACGCGACTGCTGAGCAAGAAGTCTTGGGTTCGATTCCAGGGTCGGGCATAATGTTATAAGATTTCACCATCAGGAATTTCCACGGAGTCTGGATCTATGCCCGGTTGATGGCACTAGTCTCACCCCCTATTACATTAGACTAACAAAACTGGGGACATGTGGGTGTACTATTACGTACACCTTTGCTTAACTCTTCGGGGATTGCAGCGGTGATATTATGATAAGTTAAAAAGATGAAGCTACATACTACAGACCAGTCACATGGCATAATAAATGTAAAAGGATTGGAGCTGCCCATTCCATAGCGTAGATCAATAAGAAATGGGCAAGAAACTCCATAACGTAAGAGCTTTGACGTCTTACGGCATTTCATACAAACTTTGGATCCTTTTTTCTTTTCAAAATGACTGAACCGATTTGAATGAAACTTCATACGCATAAGCAGGATACATAGGTCTAAAAATTTGACAGAGAAAATTTTCGAAAAATAGTGTTACAGCTAAATTAGACGGATTTTTCATAGAAACAGAAATTTCCAATTATCTTCTTTTTTTTAAGACATTTCGTAAATGTTCTCTGTTAACTTTTTAGACATATGTATCCTGCTTATGTGTATGAAGTTTCATTAAAATCGGTTCAGTTGTTTCGAAAACAAATGAGCTCAAAGTTTGCATGAAATGCCGTTAGGCGTTGACGTTCATATTATGAGCTACAACCAAAAAAAGAAAAGTATAGTATGACCACTTTAGGTGTACAGTTCAAGATGGCGTAGCTCGTCAAGAAAATTTTCATCGATATGTCAAACTTGGTACAATTATTTTAGTTCCGTGTTTTCCCGCCTGCACAAGACTTGAAGTATACACAGATGTGCAAATAACGACAACAACATCAGGTCATCAGCTGGCTCCCAGCTGAGTGTGTGCAACATACTTATAATAACGATTTGGATTTAATTTCCTGGAGCCGTGCCAAGACCATAAATGTTCTTGATAACCAAATTGTTTGTGGCATTTTGCGTACTTATTTAGGAAACTCGACTAAATACGGGACGGAAGATAGTTAGGGAGCTGTCAAATTCGGTGATCACTTTGTAGTAATACTTGATCATCATCTTAAATGCGAAAGTTTAGACGGATGGATGTTTGTTACTCAATCATGCCGGAACGATTGAAAGGATCTTGATGAAATTTGGCACAGAGATAGATTATAGTCTGGAATAGCGTATAGGTTTTATCCCGGAAATGCGATCCCGTGGGCAATTCCCGAAAGTCACGCGGGCGCCGCCACGGGCATAAGCTACCACAGAAGCAACGAGTCAAGGATAATAATAATTTATTTCTTACACAAAAAGTACTCAGTAAGTCAAGGATGAATGAAAATGATGACATCCGTGAGGAAACCTGGACTTAAAAGTCTGGAATCGCCAACCCGTCTTGAGCAAGCGTGATGATCAATGCTCGTGCCTTCTCTGTTGAGAAGAGGCCTTTGCCCAGCAGTCGGACGTTAATAGGCTGGTATTATTTATTTGTGTATGTATTGTTGGTTGTTTATTCACCGGTAGAACTGACCGAAGTAGTCCTGGACAAATAGATTTAATACCCTTCGCTAAATATCAAAATACTAGTTTATGCCTGTGGCTTCGCCCGCCTGGAGTTCGATAATTGTCCCACGGGACATCCTACCAGGATAAAAGGTATCCCATGTGTTAATCCAGGTTATAAACTATCTGTGTGCTAATTTTCATCCAAATCTGGTCAGTAGTTTTTGCGTGAAAGAGTAACAAGAATCCATCCTCATAAACTTTCGTATTTCTAATATTGGTAAGAAGTAAGATTACGAGTACTATCGGTATTACGTCCGTATTGAAATCAACAAACCGAATGGGGTCCTTAAAGTCCGTAGATTGAGTTTGATGATTGAGAGATGCCGCGATTGGCCGATCGAATTGGATCTGAAAACAGAGGGAATGAATATGTGCGTTCCCATTGAGGGACCACATTTGAATTTCGAGCTGTATCTGTGTCTGTCTCTATGGGAACGCACATTTAATGAATTACTGGCGCGCTTTCACGGGGTTAAAAATATTTTGTGGGGAAGATTTTGCAGTGTTTCGGCAATTAGATTTCGATTGTTGTTGACGTAATTTTGAAGTTTAATGTCAAGGTGTTTTTAAAAACATATCTTTTAATGAAATGCTGATCTCTTAGGATAAAAAGGTTTTTGGGTGTAAGCAATTAAGTAGTGTTTGAAACATTTGGTTTTTGGAACGGATATCATCGGCGCATCGATATTAAATGCGTGAAGTGTGATGACTTATGGGCTTTTTTTTTTTTTTTTTTTACCGATGGGTAATCATCAAATAACCCCTCCCGCTCTGGGCTGAGCAGGAGGGAGTGTCAGACTTCTACTGACTAAAACCCATCCATGTTCCTTCCTTTGCCCTTTGTGTTCCAGGGCCGCGGTATCTCTTTCGAACAGTCCCGCAACCCTGGCAGGCGTCGGCCCTTACGGACCCCTCCCTGTTTGCTGACTCTCCTTGAGGCACGCGTGGAACACGAACGCGCCGTCGACACGGCCTGTCGTCATAAGACGGACGGACGGCGAGCTAGCCCATAGCTCACCGTCCACAGGCCCGCGCCTACGGTGGCCGGGAGCCACCACGTGGCCCCCGACGCCCGGTGCGTCTCCCGCGGCGGCTGGGACGTGAGGTTCTCTTCCTCTCACGTTCCGCCACCTCCTTCGCTAGCATGACTGCTTCGCAGAAGGAGGTGACGGCGTCCCATTCCGTCTCGCTCCGGACCATGGATTGAACCAAGGCCGGAAGCGAGAGGTCGCCGCCGCCAATCGCCGCTACGAGGACACGGCGGTGCTCCGCCCACGCGGGGCAGATCTCCACCGTGTGCTCCACCGTGTCCTCCGGTCGATCCTCACAATGGTAGCACCCGGGCGTTTCCTCCCGCCCGATTCGGTGCAAGAACCTCCCGAAACAACCGTGTCCGGTGAGGACCTGCGTCAGGCGGAAGGTGAGGGCGCCGTGGCGCCTCTCTAGCCACTCCTCAAAGAGGGGACTTATCGCCACTATTGTGACGTGCCCTGCACGGGGTTGCGACAGTCGCTCTCTCCATGTCGCCATGAGATCGCGCCGGAGGTCTGTCCGCTGAGCGACAATTTGCCGCGGCAGCAGAGTTACCCCCCGGTGTAGTGCCTCCACGCGCCATTCGTGTAGGCGCGCGAGGACTATCGCCTCCAGATCCCATGGCGGCAATCCGGCAAGGAGGCTCGCCGCCTCGCCGGAGATCGTGCGGTATCCCCGGACCAGCCTTACGGCTACCACCTTTTGGGGCGCGTTCAGGTAGTGGGCGGCTCGCCGCCTCAAGGAACGCGCCCACACCGGGGCCCCGTAAAGGGCCATGGACCGCACGATCCCCGCGTAGAGCCTCCGGCAGGAGGCGTTTGGACCCCCCAGGTTGGGCAGGAGCCGCTTGAAGGCAGCCCCGGCCCGTTCCAGTTTGGGGGCCAAACGTCGGAAGTGCTCCACGAAGTTCCACCGGCTGTCGAGGACGAGACCCAGGTACTTTAACGTCGGCTCGACGCCGATGGAAACCCCTCCTACCGTGAGCATGGATCCCGACGGTGGCGCATTCCGAGGCCCATGAAAGCACATGGCCTCGGACTTGTGCAATGCCACCTCGAGACCCAATTGCCGGATCCTCTCCACGACCATCGCAACCCCGCGTGTCATTAGCTCGGCCGCCGCCTCGTGCGACCTCCCTTGTGCCAGCACCAGCGTGTCGTCTGCGTAGCAAACTACGCTGACGCCGTCAGGGAGGTCGGCGCGCAGCACCCAGTCGTACCCGATGTTCCACAAGGGCGGCCCTAGAACCGATCCCTGTGGAACACCGCACGACATCTCTCGCCGGTTCCATTCTCCGCTGTGACCAGGGTAAATGACAAACCTGTCCGACAGGTAGTCCCCGACCACACGACGAAGGTAGGTCGGCACCCGGTGATACCGGAGTGCCTCCCTGATGCAGCTCCAGGGCATGGAGTTGAAGGCGTTGGCGATGTCGAGAGACACCGCCAAGACCACCCCACCCCGGGACACCGCATCCCCCGTCGTGAGGGCTCTCACGCGCATGATGGCGTCCACCGTCGAGCGCCCCCTGCGGAAACCAAACAAACCAGGTGCCCGGCGAGGCGGTTGGCAATGACTCTTTCAAAGAGTTTGCCCACCTCGTCGAGCAACACGATGGGCCGGTATGCAGACGGAGAGTCCGCAGGGCGCCCCGGCTTCCGTATGAGGACCAACTTCCCCGTCTTCCAACGAAGCGGGAACTGGCCTCTCTCCAAGCATGCGCTTAGGAGCCCCTCCAGTCGGGGCCCGAGAGCCTCCAAGGCCAGGACCCAGGCTTTGCCAGGTAAGCCGTCGGGTCCCGGGGCGGCAGTTTTGGCCTTAAGCCTGCCTACCGCCACTCTCAGGTCTACCCCGGTCACTTCCGGAATGTCGTCATCGTCCTCTGGGTGGTCCGGTTCCAGCACCGCAAGCGGCGGAGCCATAGGCGGGGGAGTGTGCTCCCCTCGCGAAGGGAACAGAGCGCTCACCACGTCCTCCACCAGCTCAGGCCGGAGACTCTGCGTCAGCGGAGGGGCCCTGGTGCGGAGTTTATCCCGCACCATCTTATAAGGGCGCCCCCACGGATCTCTGTCGAGAGTCTCCAGCATCTCCTCGCGGGCCACATCCTTGGCCCGCAGGACAGCCTCTTGGAGGGCGGTCTTCGCCGCTCTGTATCCCTCATACAGCTCCGCCTCAATGGCTGCCGCATTCGGAGGGCGAATGCGGAGCCTGCGATGCCTGGCGTACAGGTGTCGCGCGGCGACGCACGCCTCGCGCAGAGACGTCAGCTCTCGCGACCACCAGTACACCTGACGCCGGGCGCTTTCAGACCGAACCCGGGGCATTGCCACGTCACATATATCGGACATGGCCTCCTGGAACCAACCCGCCTCATTGTTGAGACTTATGGGCTAGCAGAGTAAAACAGTACCGCAGTTGTAAATTATTTATTAAACTCTCGTACTCTCGGATCTCGGTGGAGAAAATCATATACAAAATGGTTCATGAGCAACTAGAATCCGCAATAGACAATTATAGACTTGACTGTCAGACTTCACATTTTACCATAGACACGTTACTTATTTATTTTTTGGTTTATTGGCTGGCTACTGTACACTTCACATGAAGTGATGCAATTGTTGCTGTTGATAATTAATCAATTCAATACTACTACCAATGACAGCAGTTTACGCGCGTAACGATCTAATGCATAATAATGTAATTACGCGCGTATGCATAATTAATTAATGCTTAAAGATCGCAACTGGAATTGTTGCAGCAGTTTATTTTGAGTTTGGTTTGGTCTAGTCAAGTAATACTTAACTGTTATTACATGGACATAAAATTGATATTTGTGTAACACTCTGGCATCTAGAACCTCAGTGAGTTTTTGCATAACACTTTTCAACAAATGGAAGCTGCTTTGAAGTGAGGGAACACTTTTCACTTTTACGAATCCTTATAGTTCACCCCATAATCTTTTGAAAAATTACTTTTGATCCAGTTTTTTGCCACCGACTTCTGCTAAAGTTAATTTCACATATTGGTGTTTTTTTTTAAGTCGGTTTTTTTTTTTGGCTTTTTATTTTTCCATTTTTAGTACTTAATTGTAATATCATAAACAAATGTTTGTGTTGCTTTAGTTTTAAATTATTAACAATACCCATGTCATGGTAATATGCTTATCCCCAATAAAATAGAACCTAACAATAACAGGTGAAATTTGAGGGTATTATAACCCCTTTAAAGCATACAGGCATAATGCTATGTTATGGAATTGTGAATCCAAGCGATTGCTGCAATCACGGCAGATTTTCTTTCTATTATTGAAGAGTTCCATTGTATATCTCCAAAGATCAGCATCAGATCATCTCAAAATGTAAACGGGATCACCGCGAAATAACACTCATCCAAACAAACAGAATATCATCGAAAATCGGTTTACAATTGGTGAAGATATCGCTAAACATACACACATAGAAAAAAAAAAACATTCAGATGAATTCCGAATTTGGAAGTTGGTTAAAAATGATGTTAATTTTAATCTTTGGTTAATCGATTAGAACGATCAAATTGACTAAGGACACCGGAATTTGGATTTGAGTCCTTTCGGACGATGTCTGCCAGGAATCAAATACTTGTAACCAAAGAATTTAATTCAACTTCATAAATTGAATCCAAAGTTTTCAAATCTTATACCAGACTGACAAAATGAGAAGTTCTGAAAGGCCATTGGATGAAGGGTTGATGATTTTAGGAGTATCCAGGCTCTCGCTTTGCATCCTAGTAAAATTCAAGGAGGTATCAATACTAATATTAATTTTATTTCAATCAACTTTGGATCATACAATTACCTAAACAAAATTAAAAGTTATTAACAACTATAATCAAATTTAAAAATTACATTTAAGATAATAAATAAAAATTACAATAGGATAACACAATTAAATTAAATTAGATAAAAATAAAACACATTTAAAATTAAAACCAAGATAAAAATGTGATTTCGATTAAAGTAAAAAACAAACTTAAAATCAAAATTAAAATCAAAAGCAAAATCAGAATTAAGAAAATTAAATTAAAACAATATCTGATCAAACTAAACCTACTACTACTCTAACTGACTAATGATTCTCGACCCGAATCGATACTAAAAAGAGTAGGTTTTTTTTTTATTTTTTACCGAAATCGGTAAGCGTAAACCACCCCCAAGTTTCAATACTGTCCATAATTGTACTGTGGAATAAACGTTTGCGTTTATGTGTGTGACGGCGTGTTTATAGGGCTAGGAACAGACGGGCTGCGTTTTACACTAACTTACCGATTACCGTAAAAGAATTAAGAAAAGCTAACCCTTTTTATTATCAATTCGGGTCGAGAATCATTAGTATAGATACCTCCTTGAATTTGACCAGGATGCAGGATATGTGGCATACAAAGCACAGACAGTTGTAAGCCACATTTCCAAAAACTTCAGCTACTTACACTTCCGTGTCTTTATATATATGAAGTAGCCAATTACGTTAAGGCAAATCAACATCTACAACGTGTTTTTTTTGATATCCCATAACTCTAGGGTATGATTGAGGCCACATCAAAGAATCAACTGGCATATGAGTTATGTTCCAATCCTTCGTTTTTTTTTTTTTCATTTTTCATACAAAATAATTCGGCAAAGTCACGATTATTAATGTAAAACACCCTTACGTGAAATATGACAACGTCGCATTTTCTTAGCTTTAAATATGAATGATTGGTTTGAATAAAAATGAATTACTTACCTACATATTTTATTTTACTATTTATTTTACTACACTACTGCGAAGTTTGGCAACCTCGCAAAAGTAAAGATTCGACATACTGGTGACAATTTTTGACCTAATTTAATTATGATTGATGATATCTCCGAAACGATGCATTTTTGGACCACCTATTCTAGGAGTTTTAGTATTATTTTTACCTACAGAATATAACCCTAGAGTTATGGGATATAAAAAAAACAGGTTGTATATAGCCACCCACAGAGCATACGCTACAAAAATACAATATGCACAACACGACACAAAAAAGCCGTTTTCAGTAAACATTTTGTTAGGTATGGCACCAAAAATCTATAATAAACTACCTAAACAAATTATAGATATTACGAATAAAGATCTATTCAAAAAATGTTTGAACGAATTTTTACTTGCAAAATGTTATTATACAATTAACGATTATTTAAATGAAAGATTCTAGACCTGCTGCATCCGATTTATTATATTAGTAAAAACTTGACTTTGAATTAAATTATATTATTTAAATTCAATTGTAATACCCGTATAATTATGTGACATTGTGCTTATTGTTAATAATTTTATTTTTATTTCAATTTTATATTTGTTATTGTTCTGACATTGTGTACTTTTTTGATGTTTTTATTGAGTTATCATACAAATTGATAATTGATTGTAAGTACTGCATTTGATTTGTACGCTCCAACGCAAGTCATGGATGGACTCGCTATATTGTAATTGTTTAACACCCCTGTACAACCCATGTCCACAAATAAAGATTTTCCTTTTCCTTCATGCAAAGCGACAGCCTGTGTAGAAGGATATTTTCGGTTATTTTGGTTGTATAAGTTTTTAAACTGTCATGGTCACTAACATTAACTGGAATCGCCTGGAATCACCCACTCCTGGATATAGGCTACCTATCTTCTGCCACACTTTCTGGTTCTGCGAGTCCATTATCCAGGTGTCATTGTCGGTGTCCTACATTACTTTTCGCCGTTTTCTATAACTTACTTACGTATAACGGTTAGTTAATATGCCTTACTCTAGTAGCTATCGGTGTTTCTATAAACAAAGTTAGCAATTAATTGACAGGAATATCCTATTCACGTCACTTATCTGTCTCTCGGAGGGTTGACAGTTGATGTTTCTTTAACTGTTTATCTGAGATAGCAACGTTCCGTTAACTGTTAGTAAGTTATTGAAAACGACCGTTAATCATATCAAAATACGAACTTTAAGCTAAGCACATACACGCAATTATCCTGTTTAATTTATGGAAATTCATATCTAATATTAACCGCCCTATCTTCTTGAACTATAACGCCCGATAACACAAGCGATACCTAAATATTGGGCAATATTGGAAATTCAACTCTCGATGTTAAATTGAGAGTTAGAAATTCAATGGCGAGAGCGACTGCGGAGAAAATAAATAAAAGAAATTGGTCATAATATTAGCGCATGCCACCACAAGCAACCGCGATACGACGGTGCTCAACACGCGCGTAGCTATTGCTTGACGCAGCTCGCACAGGTCGCGTCAATAGACGCAACGCCTGAAGGCGCGCCGTAATACACGTCTCAAGTCGCGGGAAAAGTCGCGTCGCAAGTCACGTCTCAAGACATGTCGCATGTCACGTGTTTGTGAAAACGGGCATTAATATGCTAACATAGTTGTATGTAATGCCGTTCGCTTCTGCTACAGAATCTGTAATGCAATGATATCTCTGTATTTCTGTAATAGTTTTAGATAGGGACAGCCGCAATACATTAGAAATTTAAATGATTCGCGCCCGAAATTAATATTCAATCTAGATAGTAATCTCGGTCCCTACTTTATACAGGGTGTAACCAAGCATTATGTGTATGTCGGAGACGGTCATTGGTACGGGCTTAAAATGAATCACAAGTACACGGTGGTGACATGACGCAATCTACTTACAAAGCTACCCACACCACAGTGTCACTTGTTACAGAGTCAAGATGGTAGACTCTGAGCCAGGACGATGGTCAGTCAGTCTCTGATCGCGGCCGAGTTAAGACCTCTTGGAACTGTACCCGATTCATTGTGGTCCGTGTTATTGTGCTAAGTTGTAATCTCAAGTAATTCGTTAGTTTTGCTAGAAAAAGTCTATCGCTCAGTGTCTTTTCATAGCACGAAACCCATCGTCTGCCCACATCATGCAGAAGCCTAGCGGAGTAAATCCTGACACCCCGACATGTACATCAAATAGAATCAAACTGAGTCAATTTCGCAAAAATTATTGTTGGGAAACGACTTGTTTTTTGGGGTGATAAATCACCTTTTACGGTAGGACTCAATGTAACGCACTCAAAACATAGTGCTGATGGATGGATTGAATAGTACGGGGTTTGTGGAGGTGTTGAACGAAGTCTAAAAATCTTACAATAAAAATATGTTTATGAAAATAAAACTTGTGAAAAAATTGGAACTTTGACCCCCAATATCTCCGTAACTAGAAGGTTCCCAGGTATGGTCTAGAACAAAAAAAAATATCGCAATGATGGGGAGAACAAGTGCTTTTAGGCTTCGTTATGGGTCACACCCTTTGTTGTTACACCCTTTATAAATACTAGCCCGCGACCTTCGTTCGCGTGAAATAATATAAAAAAATATTACATCCGTTTTTTTAATCTGATTTTTTTAACAATTTCAAAGGATTTTTCGCACGGAACCCTAATTATTTTTCTGAAAATAAAAGTAGACTAGTAGACCTTCTAACATCAACTAGTGCCAGTAAAAGTCCCGTTAAAGTCAGTCCAGCCGTTTCGGAGATTAGCCGGAACAAACAGTCAACAGACGGTTAAAAATTTGAAAAAAATGTGTTTGATGTAAGTGCCGTATATCATTCGAAAGCCTGCCTTACTACCCTTCTAACTTACCACTTACCATCAATCTTCATTGGAATATCGTTTCCGAATATACAAAAAAACAAAAAAAAAACAAAATAACATCAAACACGCACGAGTGAATCTGGGGTCAACAACGAACTCAGCAAAACTTTTATCAAAATAGGTGAAAAATATTATTATTTGTTATGTCACAAACTCGCTGTTGTTGTGGCCTACACCGATGATCACCACGTGACTGGGCAGGTCAGGGTTAAGGTGTGATTCCGACCATGCTGCACGCAGCAGTGCTGTCGTGGCACTACTGGTTCCCATACAATCTCTATAAGCTTATATGAGATTACATTCCGAGCTAGGCAGCACTGCTGCGTGCGGCGTGGTTCGGATTCATACCTTTAGGTTGCGTTTCCACCAGAGATGAGTGAGGATGTGTAGCGAGGGATGTGTGTGAAACTGACCAATCACATAGAAACGCAGCCTTAAGGTGGAAACGCCAGGGTAGCCCGCGGAATTCAAATTTTCTTACTTTTTTTGCAATTTGCAGGTCAGTGTCAGGTTGTATGTTGATGAAAATGAGTCGCGCCAGTAACACGTATGTAGTTACAGAATTATAATAATTAAAATCATCAATACAACCCTCTAAGTTCATTTAACCCTACTATTTCATGAAAAAGTCATTCAATGGGGTTAAACGAACTTAGATGGTTTTCCTTGGTTTTCCGCGGAATTCCACATTTTCTTACGTTTTTTTTTTGCAATTTGCAGCTCGGTGTCAGGTTTTATGATAATTTAAATATGATTAAAATGCTAAATTAAATATATTTTTAAGAGTAAATAAAATTATTTATTTATTTCTACAGAACCATGTAAAATTTTAAAGCTCAACAGTGACCGAAATTTATCTCAAAAACAATTTGTAAAAATGACAAACAGTTCTCTGGCACTTTATCGGAGATTTATGTTTTGTATCTTTTCTCTTCTTTTGATATATTTTGTAAAATATGGCTGCCCGTAAATTTGAATGTTTCGGTTTTTTGATAAATCGTGAGCTGTTACAGACAGTGTCCAATATAATCTGATGCGTGGATTAGATATCTTACAATTTTTCGTTTTTTGTCTTACTTGTGCTTAACCGGACTATCCTGTCGATGCCTTGAGAGTAAGGACAGTCCAGTCGGGGGCATAAAACTTATAAACTAAGCGACAGGGCACAAGGGCCCCCTGTGGGGTTCGAGCCTCGGCTTAGGGCGTCGCTGGAGAGGGCAGCAAAGGGACAGGCTGGATCTGAGTGAGATTATTTAGGGGCTGGCTTAAAACTACTGACTCAACATCGCGGGCTGGTTCGAGCAAGTTGGCTTTAATCGGTATTGACGCCGCCATTTTGTTTTTTCAATACAACTTCGTAAATATGTCGATTTTGATAATGCAATTATTCTATATCATATTAGTTTTTGAACTATGTATCATGGTCACAAACATTACCATTAACACTAGAAACAATTTAAATAATATGATATAATTATCATTAACATTAGAAGCGGGATATTGGTAAATATGTATATTTAACAATATCCCGTAATTTGAACCTAAAATAATAAATTGCCGGCGGAACTCTAGAATTAACACATCCATTATTTCAAAATAAAATCACTTTAATCAGCGTTTTTTTTTTGTTTGGATATCATTGGTTAGACGTACTGAACGCTGTGTTAAAATTTGTCCACCTATTTTAATGGGACCTTATATAATAATAATTAAAAAAAACTAATTTGGCGTCAACTATGTACGCATGATACACCCTTTAATTTTCAACTTTTTTTTTTTGGAATTTTTCCTTTATTTGTGCTGTAAGGCATTGCTTTTTGCCAAATTTCATGATTCTAGGTCAAAGGGAAGTACCCTTATAGGTGTTGATTCCCTTGCGAAATTGCATAATATGTGACAAAAACAGTCATATCTTTTGACCGCGTTGACTTACAAAATTGATTTTTTCACTGCTCGAAGGGGTAGCAGACCTGAGTATTTAATATTAATTTCAGCTTGATACGGCCACGCATTCCTGAGAAAAAGAGTCTTGACAGACAGACAGACGGACAACAAATTGATCCGATAAGGGTGCCGTTTTGCCGATTGCGGTACAGCGCCCTAAAAAGCGTGACAGCTTATGTATACGGGGTGGAATGGACACCGACGTTTTTTTTCTTGTCGGTGTCCTTCCATCTTGTATATTGAATTTTCGAGCGTCTGAGACACAACGTGTCGCTGTTTATCCGTATTTGTTGTTGGTCCTCCATTACGGGCGTGTACGTGCAGGTGGTTGAAAAATAGTACGTGCAGAATAATTCACTTGATATAGTTACAAAGATTTCAACGGAACTTACTCAAAATAATTAGAGATTACAATAATAATATACCCGGTCGAACAATTGCCAAACTTAAGTGGCAGTGGGCAGGGCTCATTGCTCGCAGAACGGATGGCCGATGGGGCTGAAAAGTTCTGGAGTGGCGACCGCGAATCGGAAGACGTTGCGTTGGAAGGTCTCCCACTAGGTGGACCGATGACCTAGTGAAGGTTGCGGAGATCCGCATGTTGCGAGATGCACGGGACCGGTCAATGTGGCGACACTTGGAGGAAACCTATGTCTAGCAGTGGACGTCTTTAAGCTGAAATGGTGATGATAACAATAATAATTTACTGATTAAATCCAAATTACAATAATTATTAGACTTGAGTTTAGAGCCAATTGATTAATGCGTGATCACTGGATGACAGTCACATCAAAAGCGCTGTCACCGCCGCCATGACACTCACAACCCCGGTGTAACCGCTCCAAAATAATTTTTAAACCACAGAATAAAAAAATAATCGATTACAACTTATAAAGTGTTGCAATAAATGAACTAAATCATCGTTATTTAATAATGTATCTATCATTGTCCGGTAACCAGGACCACAATTTGTCCTTATTGGTTTGTAGGTACACCCAAACAAATGTACAAACATTAAATTTGTTTCTAAAAACAGCTACAGATTAAAACTTCGTTCATTTAGTTCGTACTATCTATTGTGTAGGAGTACAGAGGGTTTGTAGTGAGCTCAATGTTTATTGGTTCATGATTGGTCTATCTGCGATGGTTATAGTCCTAAGCCATGAGCGGAAGCGATTTTAAAATGTTCATAAAACAATGTCTGTATTTCCCTGAAGGGTCATACCAAAATTTAACCTATAAAATTTTCGTCAGTTATGTTTAAGTCCCATGACATTGGTGGAGAGCGTATTGCCATCAACACAGTACACATCTAAACTATGGACTTCAACTGGGAAATTGCTGATGAAACGAGACTCAATATATGAAGATCAAAATAGTTACGAAACGGCCCTTTTGTGATGGTATCTTGTTTAGTTGGCGAATTGGGAAAGTTACGATATGGGACCTAGCCGCAATTGGTTAAATGTGGTTAAAAACACCGCAGCTTACCCATGAGAAACAAGAATTGGTGTGGTATACTACAACTAAAAACCCAACTACTGACAAATCACGCTCCGATTAAAATCGGGGTTTACAAGGTAAAATCGTCTCCCCCTATTGTCGAAGTCGGTTAAAATGTAGCCTATGTTACCCGGGCTATAATAACGAATCGATTGACACCTTATTCATTCCAAAATTGGATCAATAGTTTAGACGCTACGGGTGAACATACGTAAATACAAACATACATGCATATACTCCTAAAATCATAACTCTTCCTTTTGGCTTCGCCGTAGTCAGGTAAAAATCACTTGTGATGCTTAGCTTGGCTAGCCAAAGTTCAAGTAGCTTCAAATGTCAAGTTCAACACAAACTCAAGAAACGGTCATTGATCATCTCACTAAGTTTGATGATTTCAGGCCATTAAGTTCAGGTTTCATCAAGATGATTTCCTTCGCAGTAACTTCAATAGTTAGCACAATTTTATTTTAAAAGACATCTTTTGGCACGAATGACAACGAAAATACTCGCATTAAACAACCTTAAAAAATACTCGCCGCCAAAAGAACTTTCAAACAAAAATTTACAAAATCGCAGCTCATTTTAGCTTTAATCTAAATATATAAAGAACCTTAGCAAGCCTCATTGAACGATTATTGGATTGCCTGTTCTAGATTTTCAAGACACTTCGAAAAGATACTTAAACCCAAATCACTTGAGTTGATCCGCGGCTTAAGTTATAAACTTAGTGATGAACCTGCGGAACATTAGAAGATGCTGTCATCTTATCTTCCCATAACTTTGGCCGCCCACATCTTCCCCATAAAGGGGTAAGTAGAAGCTGCAGAACTTCATGTCACTCAGATTTAGCCTGTCCCTTTGCTGTCCTCCCTCAGCGACGCCTTAAGGCCGAGGCTCGTACCCCTCAGGGTGCCCCTTAGCGTGTAGTCACTTAGTTTGTAAGTTTTTTGCCCTGACTGGAGGCCTTACACTCAAGGCAGCCACAGGATAGTCCAATTAAGCAGACGGCAAACTCCTAGTTTGAACTGCGAGATGACATTCACAAAAAAAAATGCAGTACTTGTTGTGCAACGATCTTTGCAGACAAGCTCGTTTTGGTCCTGCCAGACGCTGCCTTTCGACAGATATCTTCATCTGTCTATACGGATGCAGCTGAAAAACAGTATTTACCTATCTGACCTCCACAGCTCAGGCACTGGATAACGGTACCCCTTGGTAAGACTGGGTGTCAGACTTTTGGGGTTCTGGTTATGACAGGAAGAAAGTCTAACTCTATAAAAAAAATCTCCTTTCTTGTAATTTAAGTTAAATGTGTAAGAGATCAGGACTTATAAATTAGAAAATTGTTGTAAGACAAGAACTTACTCTATGAACCACGACAGTAGTAATAATCCTACTAATATTATGAATGCAAAAGTTTGTGAGAATGTATGGATGATTGTTATTCTTTCACGCAAAAACTACTGACTAGATTTGGATGAAATTTAGCGCACAGATAGCTTATAGCCTGGATTAACACATAGAATACTTTTTATCCCAGTAGTACGATCCCTTGGGACAATTATCAAACTCAGCGGGGGTGAAGGCGTGGGTATACGCTAGTTTTCGATTCTGAAACTTACCTCCGACGTTTCTCTGCCGAATGAGCCGCCGACAGAATGCTTTGTTTATGAGTTTTTGAACGACAGAACCTTTCAACTACGAACAATTCGCCGACACAACGATTTACTCATGAACGATTCGACGACAGAACCTTTCCACTATGTCGGAGGTAAGTTTCAGAATCCTAGTCTTCAATAAATTTGAATTGAAAACCGATAAATGTCTGCATTAAACCTGTATTCCAATTGATTCCAACATTACTAAAAGAAAGACTCAACCGAACAATTGAGCCAATTTTGCCAATTTCATAACCTCATCCATAATAACTCGTAAAGCGATGAAAATAACTGCAAAATGTTTTCTTTGAGTTAAAAAGCGAGCAATCGAATTGATTCCAATAAATGGCGCTCGGCAATTGTTTCGATATAACGGCATTCGACTCTCGGGAGGACTATTGAGATTATTTGTGGTGCAAGTAAGAAGAGGATAGCGGTTATGCATACAATTGAGTCGAATAGTATTGAAGTGTTCCTGGGTTTTTCCATCAGGAATTTCTAAGTAACAGCCTGAGTCTGGATTTGTTCCCAGTTGATGTCAATAGACTCGCCCCCTATTGCATCGGACTCAAACATATCTGGCGAAATGTGCCGAACCCTTCGGGTAAGGCGTATTATTATACAGTATTGAAGTATTTAATGGGGCTGCTGATTATTTTGTCACTATTACAATAAAGGGTGTAACAAGACCCTTAACGAACCCGAAACGCACTCTTTCTCCCCGTCATTGCAATTTTTTTTTTGTTCTAGACCATACCTGGAAACCTTCTACATAGTTATGGAGATCTTGGGGTCAAAGTTACAACTTTTTCACAACTTTTTTTTTTTAATACATGTTTTTAATGTAAGATTTTTATTTTAAATACCTCCACGACCCCCGTACTATTTAATCTATCTGTCAGCACAATGTTTTGACTTCGTTACATTGAGTCGTACCGTAAAACGTGATTTTTAACCTTAAAAAAAAAGAACCCAGCAATAATTTTTGCGTAAAGTTACTGAGTTTGATGTACATAATGCTTGGTTGACGGCTTCGTGAAGGGTCTTGTTACACCCTGTATGTTGGCCCCATAGAGTAAGTTTTTCAGTTTGATGGTCTGTACTACATCCTTAAAATAATATGACCACACGTTTCTGATGTACGCATGATGATCCGATGTTTACTTGCACACGTAGAAGTATCACGACAATAATTGGTAAAAATTAATGACCTATGGTTAAAATCACTAAAAACAAATCACCACATATATAACGTTTTTCACCAAATCGCTAACCGCTCACAACTTGTACTATCAGCAAATATATTACAAAGATCAAAGAAAACATTAAGAAACATGTTTTATGTGTTTTTTTTATATTTCCTCGCATAGAACCAAGATTATTTTGATAAATAATGACTAATGTGATATTTTACATACGCTGGTGGGCTGACGAGAAGAATATGGTTGAAATAATAGGTAAATATGAAATTATTATTATGGGTTTGAGTTCCGGTTTTACACACAATCCGGTTTTTTAGACACATGTCGGTATGCCCCAAACACTGTTAATTAGACTTACAATAATTGCGTTGGAAGACCTCCTACTAGGTGGACCGCTGACCTGATGAAGGTCGCGGGGATCCGCTGGATGTAAGACGCATGGGACCGATCAATGTGGCGACGCTTAGGGCAGGCCTATGTCCAGTATTGAACGTCTTTCGGCTGAACTGATGATGGTGATATAAAGTGAGACAGCGTGAACAACATTTTTTACAAAAAAAATACGTATATTTAAATGATATTATACTTTACTAGCTGTTGCCCGTGACCTTCGTTCGCGTGAAATTATTATAATAAAAAATATTACTTTCCTTTTTGCATCGAATTTTGTCACCAATTTCAAGGGTTTTAATTTTTGCGCACTTATCCCTAATTCTTTTTTTATTTATTTATTCAAAATCTGTAATACATATAAAAAGTTTGCCAAACTGCAAAACAGTTTGTCGGCAGTTGTTCTCGTTTCACATTAACATAACAAATTTCAATTTTTTATAAAAATACTAAAATAAAAAAGAAAGTGAACTTACAGCTAGGACATTCTCACATTTTACATCCATGGAAAATTACCCTTGTCCATAGATGCAAAAAAAGCTATGGACACAATGAGAGGTAATTTTTTTTAAAGAATATTTTAAAGTTGGCTGGTTGATTTGGCATGCGTAAAAATACCGAGTGTGTTTTCTTTTTTCAAAACCAACAGTTTCGATTCCTGGACAGGAATATTGATTTTTCAAAAATTCAATGATGAAGTTTTAATGTTCAAACTGGTATTTAGCTGCATGCGGTTAGACTGGAAGCCGACCCTAACGTGGTTGTGAAAAGGCTAGGCCAATGATGATGTTTATCATCATTCTCGTGGCCTTATCCCAATTTATTTAGGGTCAGCGCTTCATGTCTTCTTCTTCCATACTTCTCTATTACCCGTCATCTCATCAGACAACAGTACCGGTATATTCTACCAGTGTTAACATCCTAATCATAAATAATATTGTAATTGCGAAAGTAAGTTTGTTTGTAACCTTTTCACGCCTAAACCACTGAACCGATCATCCTGAAAGGAGGTGTTTTTTCCCCCATACAATTGTGGCCAAACAATGTACCTTAACAATAAAGGTACGAATTTATAGGAAAAAAATCGCAGATTCTGAAAAAAAAATATTGGATTTATTAATGCATTTGTACCACCTGAAATTGTCGATCAAAGATGCTAAAACTTGCAACCCAAGAATTTTAATCTGGCAATCTCGTAATTCATTTCTCCGATGATGCGTTTCGTTACTTCATTTAAACACGTATGAAAAACTAAAAATATACTATTTTGAATTTAGTTTTGTATTAAAGATAGGTTAATTTTCCCGGCACACTTTCTTGTGAAACATTATAGGATCAAGAATTTAAAAAATACATTTATTTCACATTTCAGATTATTTTTTGCGTTTGGTTAGCTACTGGCCAAAAGACAGTGCTCCAGGGCCGATAATTTACTATCTTATTCCTTTTGTTGTTGTTGGTGTCAATATTGTCATTCAGATTATTTTAGCCCTTGTCAGACGATCAATCGATCGACCGATCTCGAAAGAGTTTAATATTTTGACACATGGAATAGTTTGACAGCCGCCAGCGCTGTTAAGAACGTTTCTTTGAACGCAGATATGATTCGAGGTAGTGTTTTTTCATATTCTTTTATTTTTTAATCTATCGAATATTGAAGGATTTAAAATACTGCTAATAACACAATGTATTGGAAAGAATTTAATTAGTAATTTGTACCTCGGTACATGTTTGGGCCGAAAAAAAAACACCTCCTTTTGCATAAACGTTGTCAGGTGTACAGAAAAGGACATAGGGTACCTTTAATTGCGAAAAGAATTACTGTTCCCGAGGAAAACCACAATAATGTTCTTATGATAATAGATGGCGCCAGGAGTCTTTAGAATCATGATTTAATTTTATACAAGCAGAGTACAGCCCGAATTGACTGTCAAATTCTAAATTACCGCGAACAAAGCGGTGGGCCAAAGCTAGTCTAATATATTTCTGTAGGCGCCGTCAAGACTTGACGTAGATGAAGCTGACGTGATGAATGACGTCATGACGTCAGTATATTGTACGGACGTTTTATATTTACATCATGCTTCTGGTTTAATGTTTTTGAACTTTCATAGTCACTAACATTATCATTAACAATAGAAACTGAATATACACCATGTTTACTGTTTGTATTGAGTTCTCGATATTTTGGCGCATGCAAAGTCTGCTGCATGGTACTTGCAACAGCGCCGAAGTATCGAGATCAGAGAGGATCAGAGACCGAACTACATTTTTTTTTTTTCGGGTTGAAGCCTTCAAAAGGCGGCCGGTCTTTGGGGATAAGACCTCCCCGGTCTTACCGCACTAAAACCACCCATCACAAAACCACTCATGAGAGGAGGCACCGTTTCCTCTTAAAATACCTGTCCGGGGCTCCCTCTATGCAACGCCTGAAAAGGCACATCCCTGGGGCGACTATACAGAAGTCTCCCCTGAGCCTCGCTGTGCAAATGTGCACGGCGGCACGTGACCACTGTGCTGCCGGTCATCTCTAAGGCCACTCGGTGAGCGCACAGAGTCCCCACTCTCCCCACCCATCACAAAACCACTCATGAGAGGAGGCACCGTTTCCTCTTAAAATACCTGTCCGGGGCTCCCTCTATGCAACGCCTGAAAAGGCACATCCCTGGGGCAACTATATAGAAGTCTCTCCTGAGCCTCGCTGTGCAAATGTGCACGGCAGCACGTGACCACTGTGCTGCCGGTCATCTCTAAGGCCACTCGGTGAGCGCACAGAGTCCCCACTCTGAACGCCTGTGACCCCAAAGCCCCATCTACCTACAAATTTTAACGAAGCAGTCTTCGTCAAACATAGACGTGATGATATTATTATAGTTCAGTTCCATAAAAAAACCTTTTAATTAAAATATTCACTTCAGCTGATCAATTGGTGCCGATCACATGATGAATTGAGAGCAACATATTCATAGCACAAGCTAAATATAGGCGCAGTCACAGTACAGGCAAGTTCAGAAGATCAACATGAGACTGGAATAATTATTGTGATAATTAGATGCTATTTGATATTGTAATATAAATATTGTTAGCTTTTAAACGTTTTGCTATAAAAAATTGTAAGCTTAGAGTGTATATTTGAATAAATCAGAGCAACCCAACTTTTGTATGAAAGTACCGCCACTTGGTCAGAATGATATACTAAAAACGTGTAAGCCTTTGTGCAACGGTGTCATCCACCCTTTTTAGGGTTCCGTAGCCGAATGGCAAAAAACGGAACCCTTATAGATTCGCCATGTCTGTCTGTTCATCAAACCTATACGTGCGGGGTGTCTATAGATAGGTCTTTACATTGAGATTTAACATTGAGGTTCCTAAAACCATTTTTTCTCAAAGTCAATCGTTTGAAAGATAGACACTTCCAAAGTCCCCCTCTAATTTCTAAAGACAGAGGAGGAACATTTTGAAAAAATGTAGGATTGTAGAACGTAAAAAAAACTTTCAACCTAAATTGGTTTGAATAAAATTTGAAGTTTAGTTTTTGAGATATGGAACTTTTCCATCAAACTGCAACAGTAACTTTGGTTATCATTAACACACTATGAAAAACAAATTTAGTTTGCTGTTGAATGTAATACAATACCTACAACATGTGAATGAGGCTTCAAAATATTTTTATTATATTGTTTGCTGCTACGGAACCCTATGTGCTTGTGAGTATGACTCGCACATGGCCGGTTTTGTTTTCGGATGGGTTATCTCTGGGCGGAGCGGAAGGGAGTGTCAGACTTCAACTGTCTAAAACCCATCCATGATCCTTCTTTTGCCCTTTCTGTTCCAGGGCCGCGGTATCTCTTTCGAACCGTCTCACAGCCCTGGCAGGCATCGGCCCTTTTGGACCCCTTCCCGTTTGCCGACATCTCTTAGAGGCGCGCGTGGAACACGAACGCGCCGTCGACACGGCCTGTCGTCATAAGACGGACGGCGAGCTAGCCCATTAGTCACCGTCCACTGGCCCGTGTCTTCCACCCTTGATTTATAAAATCATCCAGACCGATTAACAACGCACAGCTCACTTGACCACTTCGGGCTAAATTCTGGCATACAGATTTATGAAATAACCATCCGCTCAGAAAAATCAAACCCTAAGCGGGTGAAATAGGGATTATTATCATGAGCCTGATTTTTCTCACTGCAGGGCAAGGGCTGCCCTTACCTCTTTCCATTTATCTGTCTTTGGCTATTTGCGCCCAATCGTTTTGATAAGAGTCCAGCTCGTCACGCTATCTCCTTCTGGGGCTACCGCGTCGCCGGGTTCTGTTGTGCGGAAGCAATCTGTTGTCACCTTGGCCCAATTTTGATGCCAATTTTCAAGGGGTTGAAAGTTTGAAGAAAAATCTAGAAAAAAAAAAAGCATAGAACATAGCGACTTAACAGTCCGGACCCATTATTGGGACGATTTAAGCCGGGCGGCTATATATGTTAATGGGTCCCGACGTTCTATGCTTTTTTTTTTACGCAGTCGGGTTTTTTAATTTTTTAAATTACCGTTTTTTTTTTGTTTTATTATTGAATATTTTTTATTTTGATGTACTCAGTGTCACTCTCACAGTAAATACGAATCTAACGACACCTCTCAAGCTAAAATCCATCGAGCCGTACAGGCCACAGAGCGTGCCAAACAAGTGTGTACATACATACATACATACATACATTCTCTCGAAAAACATAACCCGCCTTCTGGCGCAGTCGGGTAAATATAACCGTATTTATGATTTGATTCATAATAATTCATGCGTGGAGTCGAGTTGACCTACTCATCTTACCTCAACAGCGCCACTATTCTATTTCAGTGAATCTGACCGGTGCGGTGCGTTCAACCCGGACAAATAAATAGCAGATATTATGATTTTATTGCAATCTCGTAGTTTTATGTCGTACATAATCACAATGTTGTGGGCAGGAAGTCTTGTAATACTATTTGTGGTATTTTTAGGAGAAAAATGCGGTTTTTTTTTAACTCCAGTAATTACTTTTACTTGACTATAGATACGGGTGTCTATAGTCAAGTTAAAGTAATTACTTGAGTTTATGTAATTACTTATGCAAACGTTTTTATGTAATAGAAGAATTTAAATGAATCTTGGGCATGTTGCAGAATGTTGGGCCACAAAAGGGATGAATGAAAGGCATTTGCATGTGGCTGAGATGAGAATGCTAAGGGGGATGTGTGGTGTAACGCGAATGGATAAAATAAGGAATCAGTACCATAAGAGGAAGTCTGAAAGTGGCGCCGGTGACTGAAAAATTGTGTGGGAATCGGTTGTCGTGGTATGGACATGTGATGCGGAGGAACGAGGAAAACGTAGTGAGGGAAATAATTGTAACGATATAACGACTGACCGACCGACCGACCACAAATCTAGAAATGACAGCCGGGACCAACGGTTTAACGTTCTTTCCGAGGCACGAAGGAAACTCGGTATGTAATGGGTGGTTACCCAGCTACGGACCAACCCAGGCAAGCGCGGCTTAACCTGAAGATCGACCGGAGTGGCTGCTGGAGCTCCTCACATTAGTCACGAGCTCCTCACTTTGCTTTGAAGGATTACATCCGGAATTAAATTTTCCGGGAAAGAACTGCTGTTACTAGCAGTGTAAGCAAGCTGTAGTGGCATTGGTCTTGCCATGTTTGTAAAGACAAATCAAAACAATCCACCTTTACCATTTCTACTGCACAGTCTCATTCCAAACCATGGCCTACCTCCTGACCTGCTCTTTGCAACTCCACCTGCGTTTTAAGGTCCTGTCCGAAACCACCACCAACGCCGTCAATGTGGCTGAGTTCTAGTCGAAACAAATACAGTGTGTAACAGGATCCTTCACAAAGCCGTCAACCAAGCATTATGTACATCAAACTAAGTAACTTTACGTAAAAATTGTTGCTGGGAAACGACTTTTTTTGTTGGGGTCAAAAGCACGTTTTACGGTAGGACTCAATGTAACGTACTCAAAACATTGTGCTGATGGATGCATTGAATAGTACGGGTGTCGTAAAGTGTTTAAAGTAAAAAGATTACATTCAGCTGGAACTTTGACCCCCAATATTTCCGTAACTAGAAGGTTCCCAGGTATGGTCTACAAGAAAAAAATGATTGCAATGACGGGGTGAACAAGTACCTTTCGGTTTCGTAAGGGTCTTGTTACACCCTTTATAGTGAATAAACCCTGGGAATCATCGACACAAAGAAGGAGAAGAAGAAGACAGCCTAATCTTCGGTACTGCACCACGCGGGCCCAATGCGGATGGTTGGACGTCAAATTTCTTCTGGTTCCAGGACATCATCATCATTCCAGCCGAAAGACGTCCACTGCTGGACATAGGCCTCACTCAAGTGTCGCCACATTGACCGGTCCCGTGCGTCTCGCATCCAGCGGATCCCCGCAACCTTCACCAGGTCGTCGTTCCACCTAGTGGGAGGCCTTCCAACGCAACGTCTTCCGGTTCGCGGTCGCCACTCCAGAACTTTTCGGCCCCATCGGCCATCCGATCCCAAAACTCGTTAGCCAGAAATATTATTACTGGCCTACCAAAAACGTAATAATCTCCTTCTCATCTTCGATAATGGAATAACATCAAAAAAACAAGCAATACATCAATATTTACATTGAGTTCTCACACGTAATTAAGATGTATAGGGGAAAAAATGATGTATTTCTACAAAAAAATGTTGGGTATCGAAAATAAGAAATGAGTTTGTTCATGTTTTTTATTCGGCTTATTGGAAATAAATATTTGAAAGAAAGTAGAGAGATTTCTTGTTAAAACACGATCTCTAAAAGGTCTAACAAGACCCTTAACGAAGCCGATATGCACTTGTTCTGATTGCAATGACGGGAGTCATAGCGATAATTTTGACTTTGCAAATGTTTTTTCGTTCGCTCCAGCGCAGTGTGGCTCCAATTTCACGAAAAAGTGCGATCCCCTTATATCTGTTGAGAGTTGCGAAGATATGATATTCAAAAAGGCGTGTATTTACGAGAGCTATAAGATGCAAAAAGAATTATTCGAGAAAATAAAAAACAAAAAAAGTTATGGCCGAAATAGGGAAATAATAAATCTTTTTTTTTCCGAATTTTTGTTTTTTTCGCTCGATATTTTGTAAACGAAGAATGATATTAAAAATTTAAGAAAAACGCCTCTGGACAATTTAGTCAGCTACAATGTGAGCCTAAAACAAAGACAAGCGGCTTGGGCAAGCCCTTAACCCGCTTGTGAAAGTGGAAGAATCTGGTTCTCGAGCCGAACTTGGCAGTAATTGCTATATTGGGCTTCAAACTTACGCGTTCCGCGATTTCGTTGGACACGGAGCTGGAGTTCCTGAGCTATTCAAATGTGCCTCAAGAGTTAACTGACGAGGGCTCGTCGCATCAAACTGCTGTCAAGAAAAATTTCATATCTTGCAGCAAATGGGCCGCTGCCGATCAAGACTCGAGTGACGATGACAGCGATGTGGCTACCATTTCTCGAGTTGACTACGGATTTGTCGTGTAATAATTTTCTTGTACTTTGAACATTATTATATCCTGCTTATTAATCGAAAAATGGAATATGTATACTTAACCATAAAGTTCGGTACGGGTACCTTGGGGGGCGCGACACACAAACCTCCGCTGGCTTGGTACCGGCCCCGAAAGGGGCAAGCGTTTAAGTCATATTTCATCCTCATTATTTATGTAAATATTTAATATTCCGATTATCAAATACTATGAGTGTGCGCTAATTAAGAGAGCTGGATAAAAAGTTCATATGTCATCGCCATTAAAACTTCTGTCTATAACGCGCAAGTTTCTTAATTTACCTTTCTAAAATCCAAGTGCGTAAATACGGTCATTCATTCAGCCTCAGTCAGTCATTTTGACGGCAGTACTGGCCGAGGCTAAAAATCATGAAAATAATGGTTTACGGACATCCTAGCTCCAGAATGTTAAGAATGATTAACTCGTCATTAAATTATGTGACGAATTAATCCATGGTTAAATTTAAATAAGCAATGGTAATGATGAATTTTGATATCAAAAGTCGAGGTTTTGCGCCAATCGTGCGTGTTTACATTTTTATTTTTCATATTACATCACACAGACGCGTATAGATTCGATAACAAATAAGACAAATATCATTCCAATTATTATAAACAACATGAAAACGCCCTGATCTTAGCGTAATTTACTAATACGGAACCAATAACTCGTAATATATGAATATTACGAGTTAGACAAATTGAGGAGTGTTAATGATAACACTCCTCAATTTGTATTCGAAATTGACGGCCATTTTTTTTTTTTTAAATTGTCGTGATGTGTGGAAGCGATTATTTCAATCGATTCCTTTTTTGCAAATTTCGATCAAATCGAGAAATTAAATTAAGGAATTTAAAAAATTGATAGATGGAAATAAAAATAATTTTGTTTTGAGCGTAAAATACAATAAATAAACACTAATATGTTTTTAAGTTTGCAATAGTAATTTTAATAGTTTTTCGTAGATTGTTGTACAAAAACCGACACAACAAACAGCACAGACTAACTATGCCTAAATTCGCGCCGTTTTTTTTTCTATAACAAAATTTATATTATGAATGCACTCGCTGTTCAAATTTACATTGTATTTAAATTATGTACATAATTTATTGTGATTTTTTTATGATTAAAATATGCTTCTTTTATTTAACTTTACTTGTTAGTAAGTATTGGTCAAACCTTGCAACTAAATTTCAAACCAGTTCCCCTATACCGATTGAGCTGAAATTTTGCACACACTTTTGGTTGTGGTGACAATACATTTTTATGAGAAACATTACTTAGTCCTGCAGCCAGGATCGTCTCCTCACGAGAGAACTCCTCAACGGTTAATAGCGCGGACACAAAACTCTGTCTAAGCGTTTAATTTTGGTAGATATAGATGATTTTTAAGTCCAGTGTCGACTGCTCTTTTTCCGCTAAACCATGAATTATTATATTATTGCTTTTCCTATCTCTCTCTAGAAGTTCCACCTTCTTTTCCAGCTTTTCTACTTTAAGTTTCAATATTTGGTTTTCTTCTAGGACGGGTTTTAACTTTTCTTCCATTTTATCAAGTATTGTATTAGTTAGTTCAGTTGTTTGATTTTGCATTTCAATCTTCATCTTGTCAAATAATAGTTGAAATTGTTCGTCCATATTTTACGTGTAATGGAACGTTTTAATTATTTTTTGTTGTTGGCAACACTGAGCGTATGGTTTTGACAGCTATGTGTCAGAAGTCTAGTCTGTCATCTGTGTGACTGCTTTCTTGTTAGTCTATGGATATAATCTAACCTCAATGTTTTGCCAATGTTTTTTACTCCAATATCCGTGAAGATTCAGCAAATAACACGATGATTTGTTATTAATATCACATAACACACTTAGTTTTTGGTTTGGGTGTAGTATTATTGTGAAAAAACTGTCTTTAAAACTATTTGAATGAAATAATTTTACGGAGCACTGACACTGTGGTGTTTACAATACGAGTACCGGAACCGTTATTTATTATTATTATTATTAATAGCCCAGACACGAAACTTTGTATACTCGTGATACTCGTTCAATTTGGATGAATAGACATAATTTCAATCGTATTTGATCCTACAGCCAGGATTGTCTTTTCTTGAGGACACTCCTCAACGCTGAATAGCATAATATAATTATGCGGTATCAGAATACAACAAAACCATTTTTTTTTAAATAAGACTAAGTTTTTTTTTTTACTTACATTTTTTTTTTCTATGTTTTGGTCTGTTGGACGAAGTATTATATTATCTGTGGTTGGATATAGAATATCCAGGCTCTTGGATCCTTATTAAAAATTGATTTGGTTCCCAAGATTAATTTTATTTAGTGTACAAAATTGGGTTTAGTATGGTTAATTATTATATGGTTAGTTATTGTGTTAGGTTGGATTGGTTATTGTGGTATTCACCATTTACAAATACTTCTTTTATGAGTCTGTCCTTTCTCACTGTGGAGCAAAGGCCTCCCCATGGGTAACCTGAACTTTGCAGTTGTAAAAAAAGTTTTTAGAGTGGTCAGTGAACCGCTTTCAAAGAGTAAACTACGTTTCTTTAGGATACGGCTTATGAATTGCCGATTGCGAAATGAAAGACAATAAGTTTGTCGGTCGTCGTCACCGAGGCAGGCCCAAGAAACGCTTTTTTTTTTTTACCGATGGGAAATCATCAAATAACCCCTCCCGCTCTGGGCTGAGCAGGAGGGAGTGTCAGACTTTTACTGACTAAAACCCATCCATGTTCCTTCCTTTGCCCTTTGTGTTC
Organism: Eugnorisma glareosa; assembly: GCA_947578425.1. Classification (NCBI taxonomy): domain Eukaryota; kingdom Metazoa; phylum Arthropoda; class Insecta; order Lepidoptera; family Noctuidae; genus Eugnorisma; species Eugnorisma glareosa. The sequence goes on along the minus strand of OX387985.1, from coordinate 3,896,374 downwards.
CAGGGCCGCAGTATCTCTTTCGACATCTCATATCTCGTCGACACGGCCTGTCGTCATAAGACAGACGGACGGCGAGCTAGCCCATAGCTCACCGTCCACTGGCCCGCAGGCCCAAGAAACGCTGGCGTGACCATTTGGACTCGTTCTTGGCTGATTGGCCAGAGTAGGCAAATCACCGACAGAGTTGGAAAGGAATGGAGGAGGCCTTTGCTCAGCAGTAGAAAAGAATGAGCGAAATAAAAAAAAAGTTTGTCTTAACCTAACATAATAACCCAACGCTACCAACTGATTCACAATTTTGTAGAAATAAAATGTAATTTATCTTTGGCTGATCATTTTTTTTACTGTGCCTAAGATTCTATAACCTACCTTCAGATATTACAAAACAAAATTCGCAATAAATGATAATATTAAATTAATAAATACTTTTTAAATGTGAAATGCGAGTGCATTCCTAATTTGAATTTTGAAACAAAAATAATGCGACCGTGCGTACGTACAATTGAAAATCAATCTATTTCCAGATTCTTTATTTGCTTGAACTGTGAGACTTTATTTCTTGCCAAATCTCGGGCTGCTAGTTCAACGGAAAGTTAGGAGACTATCTATAAGTTTTTAAAAGAAAGATAAATTAATGTCATCAGAATGTTTACTTGAAGCAAGTTTTTTTTTTGCGATTTCACATTTGTGTTTCTTATCATTTACTAGCTGTTGCCCGCGGTTTCGCTAGCGTTTTGGTCGGAAATTATCGCTCGGGCACGTTGTAAATATAGCCTAAGGCACTCGGGGATAATGTAGATTCCTATTAGTGAAAGAATTTTCAAAATCGGTTCAGTAGATCCAGAGTTTACCCCCTACAACCTCACAAACTCACAAACTTTACCTCTTTATAATATTAGTACAGATTAGAGGAGGAGGAGGAGAGGAGATTTATTCTCCTTCTCTTGAAATCAGCCAAAAGCATCGAATAATTACTAAATAAGATTATTCTAAAAGATAGCACAAATGTTAATTTTAAAATGAAATAATTATTTGAAATTATACCAAGGAGCTTTTATTCGGTTTCAACTTTTTTTTTTCCAAACTTGATTTCATTGCGAGTAATCGATTAGGCTGACTGCAATTTCATAATCGAATGATGAATCTTGGGTTGACGGTCAGCACTAAGAGTTTTTAGTAATATTTGTCAAGATTTTTATCGTGTTTTTTATGAAATTTTGTAGGAATAATGGTAAAAATAAGAACGCAGATAGAATGTTACGGTCTTTATTTTGCCCTTTCGAGATTTTTAGCAAACGAAAAACTTGTCCATGTACATTATTTCCAGCGCATCTAAGTTTTTGGAAGGGTGTAGTGGTATGTAATTTACACATATTTGGCAATAGACTGACGCCGTTTTACCGACATGAACACGTTTTTGGAGATATTAACCACAAACTTAACGTATGAAACAGCTGCCGCGACATATTTTTCATTATAAAATCGAATGCTGAAAGTTCACGAAAATTCTTGAGTATCATGACAATGCGCATCACCCCGCCGATTCAGCTGATGTGTCATGTGTCAAAATTCTGTCGTGCATAGTGGTTAAGCGCCATGGTGACAATTATTCAAACTTCGATAAGCATGTGGAAATTTTGCAAGTTGTTCGTTCACAGGCGTTGGTTATGTCGAGGATACTTATGTTAATCTAAGAACAAAATAATTATCATTCAACGTTTTAGTTTTGTTTTACGAGTATAACCTTTTCCTTATCCCGAATTTCTCGTCGCTCAGCGACGATATTTTTTCGAATTCCGTAGATTCATTTCGAATGTGCTCGATAGTGGTATGAGGCACAAAATTTGTGATTTGGATTTTTTATTAGACCATACCTGGGAACCTTCTAGTTACGGAGATATTGGGGGTCAAAGTTCCAACTTTTCACAAGTTTTTTTTTTTAAATACACGTTTTAATTGTAAGATTTTTACTTTAAACACCTCCACAACCCCCGTACATTTCAATGCATCTATCAGCACAATGTTTTGAGTGCGTTAAATTGAGTCCTACCGTAAAACTTGATTTTTTAACCAAAAAAAAAACGGCGAAGTGCGAGTCGTAGTAACACGCTCACGGGGTTCCGTAGCACCAAACAGTATAATACAAAAAAATTGAAGGCTGATTCATCTGTTTTATTGTTTTTCATTCAACAGCAAAACTAAATTTGCTTTTATAGAATGTTAATGAAAAACAAAGTTACTGCTACAACTAAACATCAAATCTTATTCAAACCAATTTTGGTTGAAAGTTTTATTTTCGTTCTACAATCCTACATTTTTCAGAATTTTGCTCCTCATACTTTAGAAATTAGAGGGGGGGGAAATACATTTTCATCTTTCAAACGATTGACTTTGAGAAAAAATGGTCTTAGGAACCTCAATGTCATTTTTAAACCTATCTATAGACACCCCGCACGTATAGGCTTGATGAAAAAAATATTTTTTTGTTTCAGTTCCAGACACCACCGTATTTGTATAAAATCGTAAAGCGGCGGTTCCAACTGTGTAGTCCTAACAGTTTCGGAATAAAGTGGCTGTGGCATAAATGGATAGACAGACATACAGGCGAATCTATAAGGATTCCGTTTTTTGGCGTTCAGCTACGGAACCCAAAAAAAAGTCGTTTCCCAGCGATCATTTTTGCGTAAAGTTAGTAAGTTTGATGTACAGAATGCTTAGTTGACGACTTCGTTAATGGTCTTATTACACCCTGTATTATATTTCACAAATACTAACCAGGCCCTTTTTTTTTTTTTTTTTTTTTTTTACCGATGGGAAATCATCAAATAACCCCTCCCGCTCTGGGCTGAGCAGGAGGGAGTGTCAGACTTTTACTGACTAAAACCCATCCATGTTCCTTCTTTTGCCCTTTGTGTTCCAGGGCCGCGGTATCTCTTTCGAACAGTCCCGCAACCCTGGCAGGCGTCGGTCCTTACGGACCCCTCCCTGTTTGCTGACTCTCCTTGAGGCGCGCGTGGAACACGAACGCGCCGTCGACACGGCCTGTCGTCATAAGACGGACGGACGGCGAGCTAGCCCATAGCTCACCGTCCACAGGCCCGCGCCTACGGTGGCCGGGGGCCACCACGTGGCCCCCGACGCCCGGTGCGTCTCCCGCGGCGGCTGGGACGTGAGGTTCTCTCCCTCTCACGTTCCGCCACCTCCTTCGCTAGCATGACTGCTTCGCAGAAGGAGGTGACGGCGTCTCATTCCGTCTCGCTCCGGACCATGGATTGAACCAAGGCCGGAAGCGAGAGGTCGCCGCCGCCGATCGCCGCTACGAGGACACGGCGGTGCTCCGCCCACGCGGGGCAGATCTCCACCGTGTGCTCCACCGTGTCCTCCGGTCGATCCTCACAATGGTAGCACCCGGGCGTTTCCTCCCGCCCGATTCGGTGCAGGAACCTCCCGAAACAACCGTGTCCGGTGAGGACCTGCGTCAGGCGGAAGGTGAGGGCGCCGTGGCGCCTCTCTAGCCACTCCTCAAAGAGGGGACTTATCGCCACTATTGTGGCGTGCCCTGCACGGGGTTGCGATAGACGCTCTCTCCATGTCGCCATGAGATCGCGCCGGAGGTCTGTCCGCTGAGCGACAATTTGCCGCGGCAGCGGAGTTACCCCCCGGCGTAGTGCCTCCACGCGCCATTCGTGTAGGCGCGCGAGGACTATCGCCTCCAGATCCCATGGCGGCAATCCGGCAAGGAGGCTCGCTGCCTCGCCGGAGATCGTGCGGTATCCCCGGATCAGCCTTACGGCTACCACCTTTTGGGGCGCGTTCAGGTAGTGGGCGGCTCGCCGCCTCAAGGAACGCGCCCACACCGGGGCCCCGTAAAGGGCCATGGACCGCACGACCCCCGCGTAGAGCCTCCGGCAGGAGGCGTTTGGACCCCCCAGGTTGGGCAGGAGCCGCTTGAAGGCAGCCCCGGCCCGTTCCAGTTTGGGGGCCAAACGTCGGAAGTGCTCCACGAAGTTCCACCGGCTGTCGAGGACGAGACCCAGGTACTTCAACGTCGGCTCGACGCCGATGGAAACCCCTCCTACCGTGAGCATGGATCCCGACGGTGGCGCATTCCGAGGCCCATGAAAGCACATGGCCTCGGACTTGTGCAATGCCACCTCGAGACCCAATTGCCGGATCCTCTCCACGACCATCGCAACCCCGCGTGTCATTAGCTCGGCCGCCGCCTCGTGCGACCTCCCTTGTGCCAGCACCAGCGTGTCGTCTGCGTAGCAAACTACGCTGACGCCGTCAGGAAGGTCGGCGCGCAGCACCCAGTCGTACCCGATGTTCCACAAGGGCGGCCCTAGAACCGATCCCTGTGGAACACCGCACGACATCTCTCGCCGGTTCCATTCTCCGCTGTGACCAGGGTAAATGACAAACCTGTCCGACAGGTAGTCCCCGACCACACGACGAAGGTAGGTCGGCACCCGGTGATACCGGAGTGCCTCCCTGATGCAGCTCCAGGGCATGGAGTTGAAGGCGTTGGCGATGTCGAGAGACACCGCCAAGACCACCCCACCCCGGGACACCGCATCCCCCGTCGTGAGGGCTCTCACGCGCATGATGGCGTCCACCGTCGAGCGCCCCCTGCGGAAACCAAACTGGTGTTCCGCAAGATCCGGCCCCATCTCCGCCAGGTGCCCGGCGAGGCGGTTGGCAATGACTCTTTCAAAGAGTTTGCCCACCTCGTCGAGCAACACGATGGGCCGGTATGCGGACGGAGAGTCCGCAGGGCGCCCCGGCTTCCGTATGAGGACCAGCTTCCCCGTCTTCCAACGAAGCGGGAACTGGCCTCTCTCCAAGCATGCGCTTAGGAGCCCCTCCAGTCGGGGCCCGAGAGCCTCTAAGGCCAGGACCCAGGCTTTGCCAGGTAAGCCATCGGGTCCCGGGGCGGCAGTTTTGGCCTTAAGCCTGCCTACCGCCACTCTCAGGTCTACCCCGGTCACTTCCGGAATGTCGTCATCGTCCTCTGGGTGGTCCGCTTCCAGCACCGCAAGCGGCGGAGCCATAGGCGGGGGAGTGTGCTCCCCTCGCGAAGGGAACAGAGCGCTCACCACGTCCTCCACGAGCTCAGGCCGGAGACTCTGCGTCAGCGGAGGGGCCCTGGTGCGGAGTTTATCCCGCACCATCTTATAAGGGCGCCCCCACGGATCTCTGTCGAGAGTCTCCAGCATCTCCTCGCGGGCCACATCCTTGGCCCGCAGGACAGCCTCTTGGAGGGCGGTCTTCGCCGCTCTGTATCCCTCATACAGCTCCGCCTCAATGGCCGCCGCATCCGGAGGGCGGATGCGGAGCCTGCGATGCCTGGCGTACAGGTGCCGCGCATCGACGCACGCCTCGCGCAGAGACGTCAGCTCTCGCGACCACCAGTACACCTGACGCTGGGCGCTTTCTGACCGAACCCGGGGCATAGCCACGTCACATATATCGGACATGGCCTCCTGGAACCAACCCGCCTCATTGTTGACGTCGGCAGGCCTGTCCGGTGATGTCACCCAGGCCTGCACGATCGAGGCTTCCAGGAGGAGCTCCCGGTCCAGCTGTTTCAGCGCCCAACGCGGACCACTCGGGGCCTGTAGGACCGGCGCGCTTGGGGTCTGGGCGGAGACGTCAAACCGGATATACCGGTGGTCGGAATAGGTCTCCACCCCCTCCATGACGCGCCAGTCAACGACACGCGGTGACAGAGCGGGGCTAGCGAACGAGATGTCCACCACCGACTCGCCCCGCATCCGCACACACGTGGGAACAGAACCCCTATTTAGGACGACCAGGCCTGCCTCCAGAGCCCAGTCCTCCACCATCCTTCCCCGCACGTCAGTACAACGAGAACCCCAAGCCAAGTTCTTGGCATTGAAGTCCCCGAGCACAAGCACGGGGAGGGAATGGCTTCCGATGACGACACTCAACTCCCTGAGGGAGTTGTGGAACTCGGCGAGAGTATGGTTCGGGGAGAAGTAGACTCCCGCTACAACGATCTCCCCGAACCGTGCTGCTACGCACCCCCGACCCTTCCTGACACTTTCATGGGTCGGGGTACCGGCGGCGGCCGACGAAATTATGGCCACTGAGCCGCTAAGGTCCTCCACCCAGTCGTCCCTGGGCGGGACAAAGTAGGGCTCAGAGACCACGGCGACATTGATCGACCACTGCGCCATGCTCTGGAGCAACAGATCCTGAGCGCAGGCGCAGTGGTTGATGTTCGCCTGAAGGAGGCGTAATGGGGCCGTTATTGGCACTCCATCACGGTCTCCACTCGGGCCCCCTGCGAGGGCCCCGCTGCGGGAGGAGCAGCGACGGCGGTGGCGGCGGCAGCGGCGGCAACACTGGCGGCGGCTGTGGCGGTGGCGACGGTGGGGGCGGTGGCTGAGGGCCTTCCTTTGCCCCTGGCCTTGGCGGGTGGAGCGCAGGCCTTGCTCCCTGCCCGGTGCTCAGCCGGCCCGCCAGTCGCCGCACATGAGACGCAGTGCGGCGTGGCGAAGCAGGCCGCGGCCTTGTGACCGGGCTGACCGCAGCGGAAGCAGAGCCCACTGCGGTCCACCTCCGAGGTGCATTTCACTGACACGTGGTGCCCCACATGGCAGCGGAAGCACCTCAGAGGTCTGGGCTCCAGCAGTTTCACCTGCGCAGACACCCATACTAACCAGGCCCTGCTGCAGTCTCGATATAAATAGCGATCTCAAAAGAACCGAATTCGGTCGCAAAGTCATAACGATGCGGATTTATGGTGGAAGCCGACACCCGGCGGGTCGCGTCCGCCTCTCGTCCACCTTAAATTCGCATCGTTATGACTTTTTGACCGAATTCGGTTGTTTTGCGATCGCTTTCTATGTCGAGACTGCAGTGCCAGGGCTATTATTTTAAGGCAATTATTTGCTTTATTCATATGTACATTTTATACATCTATAAAAAAAAAACATTTAAAAATATAAAAAATAGTAGCCCACCGGCACCGGGAACAGGGTCCGAGCTACCGATGGTCAGGGCTCTTGTGAGAGGAACCTCCTAACAATACGCGCCGTGTGCAGAAGTACCGCGCACTGAATCAAGCTGCAACCTTGATTCAGCTGCCTAACGAGAGCCTCCTCAGGTATTGATCGAGGCTCTTAGCAATTAAGCCATGGGCTGATACGACTATCGGCACGATGATCGCTGAGTCCACATCCCACATGTCGACAACCTCGCGAGCCATGTAAAGATACTTTATTTGCTTATCTTTCCCGGCTTTCACGCGGTTCTCATCAGGCGGGATCGTTATGTCAACAATTGTAGGAGGTTAGGCAGTTATTACTATTACAATTTAAACTGATTTGCAGGATTTAAGAATTAAGGCCGAAACACACCGGATCCGTACACGTAGACGTGCTTTATAGAGACGAACTTTATAGAGACATGGCACACCGCTTGCGTGACGTACACGTGCGCGTAGACTACATGCGTAACGGTACGCATTGCAGCTGCCATGTGTCAAACTTGCTGCGTACCTACGCAGAGCGGAACGGCAACGTCACATTTTTTTTTTTTTTTTTTTTTTTTTTTTTTTTTTTTTTGTGGCTTCAACGTCACATTGATGCGTGCAGTAATGACGTTGTAGTCAATGACATTCCGTATTGGACGTCACACCGAAAAAGTTTGAACACGCACGTATCTTTGCTGCGCGTGACTACGCGCGTGACTTACGCATTCAGTTGTATTTGTTTTCAAGTTTTACCGATGTTTTGTTTCGGTTTTAATGATGAATAATGAAATTAAAGAAAAACTAATTGTTTGTATGATGTATGACATATTTTTTGCTCTTTGTTTTTTGTACAACACAAAAAACAAAGAGCAAAAAATATGTCATATAAAACTTGAACCCATTGTTTTTTGGCACACTCAGGAATATTCTGTCACAATAACAGTAATATTGCTTCTTCTTCATAAGACATAGTAGACATACTTGGTCCATTTACCCAATCTTCTTCAGACATCGTGCACAAGAATTGCTGGGTACGCAAAGGACCGGTGCGTTGCGTGCGTACCACGTATGCGTAAGCGTAAGCGTACACGTATGCGTAACCCGATGTGTCAGGGGTTCACGCGCGTGTACACGTGTACGTCACGCCACGCATCTGGTCTGACCAGGCCTTTAAACCTAATCTTCAAAGCACCTTTTACTTGTTCATAATTATTCCGTAATCATTATTCATCTTAAGGTGGATGCGCAAGAGTAGCCCGTCACTCTTCATTTAATCCCATTGAGTGACTTTTTCATGAAATTGCTATTGAATGGGGTTATATGAACTTGGAGGGCTGTATTGATAATTTGAATGATAATAATTCTGTAACTCCATCCGTGTTACTGGCGCGATTTATATTTTCATCAACATACAACATGACACTGACCTGCAAATTGCAATAAACGTAAGAAAATTTAAATTTCGCGAGCTACTCTTGCGCATCCACCTTAATATGCAAGTGGAACCACCCATGCTAAAACTTATCACGTATTCAGTACATCATGGTTCCGTACCCGTAGGGGGTAAACACGGGACCCTATTTACTAAGACTCCACTATCCATCTGTCTGTCTGGCTGTCTGTCACCAGGCTGTATCTCATGAACCGTGATAGCTGGACAGTTGAAATTTTCACAGATGATGTATTTCTGTTGCCGCTATAACAACAAATACTAAAAACAGAATAAAATAAATATTTAAGGGGGGCTCCCCCATGTTGCGGGACTGTTCGAAACAAATACCGTGGCCCCGGAACACAAAGGGCGATGAAGGAACATGCATGGGTTTTAGTCAGTAAAAGTCTGACACTACCTCCTGCTCCGCCCAGAGCGGGAGAAGTTATTTGATTTTCCCATCCGAAAAAAAAGTGCGGCTCCCGTACAACAAACGTGTTTTTTTTTTTAAATATGTTACGGAACTCTTCGTGTGCGAGTCTGACTCGTACTTGACCGGTTTTTTTGTACACGTTAATTTCCGAAATCACCCAAGCGATTTCAATGACATTTTGTAAGTGTGTATGGATCCAGCTTGAAAGATATAGTATAGTTTTGAACCCGAAAGGTGGTGCCGTATGCCGCAGGGGCGATCTACTACCGGGATAAAATCCTATAATTATGTTAATCCAGGTTAAAGCCTATCTCGCGGGCCCGTGGACGGTGAGCTATGGGCTAGCTCGCCGTCCGTCCGTCTTATGACGACAGGCCGTGTCGACGGCGCGTTCGTGTTCCACGCGCGCCTCAAAGAGAGTCAGCAAACAGGAAGGGGTCCGAAAGGACCGATGCCTGCCAGGGTTGCGGGACTGTTCGAAAGAGATACCGCGGCCCTGGAACACAAAGGGCAAAGGAAGGAACATGGATGGGTTTTAGTCAGTAAAAGTCTGACACTCCCTCCTGCTCAGCCCAGAGCGGGAGGGGTTATTTGATGATTTCCCATAGGTAAAAAAAAAAAAAAGGTTAAAGCCTATCTGTGTTCCAAATTTTATCCATGTTGTTCTATGTTAAGGGTTTGGTTTCCGCACTTAGTCCCTAAAGTGGACCATTGTACGTGAGCCATGGTGGCCGTTACTCCAACCAGCCCACCTTCCTCCAGATGCAGATCAAACTTCCCGGTCTTCTCAGGACATCCTCAAGGGATCTCGGTGTTCCAAGAGTCTCCTCACGGATCTGGGTGACGCCGGTGCACTCGAGGAGTACATGCGCTACAGTATCCCCCGCCTCCATGCACGCTCTGCACAGGGAGCTACCAGTGATACCTAGGGTGTGGAAGTGTTTCTTCACAAAAAAATTATCCATATCAGCTCAGTAGTTTTTGCGTGAAAGAAAAAACAAACATCCATCCAACCATCCATCCTCACAAACTTTCGCATTTTTAACACACGAACAACACGAATTTCAGTCGTTCGTTGTGCGAAGTGTTTTGGCCGAACGGTGTCATATATCGACGCTTCCGCGGAAAGCTACGCGACACCACGCAGCGCAACACGACGCCGTCACTTCGTGTACAATAGTTATATTTTCTGGTTTTTATAAATTTGTATGATAGTTTTTAAGGTATTTAATTATGTTATGTGTCTTTGTTACCTGAAATAAATGATATAATATTAAGTAGGATAGGATAAATCCCATGTTTCACTAATCCTAACTAGATCAGTTAACTCGTTACTCGTCTGTGAATTTAAGTCAATAATTCATTGAGTTCGATACAATTACTAGCTGCAGTCGAATGTAATCGAGGTTTACGACGCACCGGGTCGTTGTAGATTATATTTAGAGTTTATAAGTCTGTGTGTTGTTCAGAAAATTGTTTGAAATAAGTACCATTGGTGGCCCCGTGGAAGACATTGAAAGGGATCGTAGGTCGCTGGCTGTCCGTTGCAACATGCTGACTCGCTGGTTTGCACGTTGTACGAAGCCAGTGAAAGTAACGCTTTTCTAAGCTTACTTTCAGTCCTTCTACACGTGCAGCCTGTGGGTCAGCTTTACTCAGCGGATATACAGCGACCTACGCGTTCAATACAACAATGCACTGAGAGTGCTGCTGCGGCTGCCCTGGCGTAGTAGTGCGTCGGGGATGTTTGCAGATAATAATATTGATGGTTTTGCCGCCATTATTAGAAATAGATGTACATCCCTGATGACTCGTGTTCGCGGCAGCACCAACAGTATTTTCGCGTATATTCGCAGATCAGTGGGGTTTCCCGATGGTGCGGAGGTGGATGCGGCTTCATGCTGAATAGTTATTGTACATTTTCATCTGTGTCTGTAACCTACTACACTAGAAGTTAAGTAAAATTGTAACTATCCCTATGGACTCCGGTCTGAAATAAAAACATTTTATTCTATTGTAATGGCCCTGTACCGAAAATAATCAGATTGACAACAAGAATTTCTGTAGTATAGTACAACTAAAAAAACCCAACTACTGAAAATCACGCTCTAATTAAATTCGGAGATTTGCAAGGTGAAATCGACTCCTCCTATTGTGTGAAGTCGGTTAAACTGTAGCCTATGTTACCTAAGCCTTAATAACGAATCGATTGACACCTTATTCATCAAAATCGGATGAATACTTTAGGCACTTCGGCGGAACATACGTAAATACTAAACTTAGACTAAGATCATAACCCTTCCTTTTGGCTTCGTCGTAGTCGGTTACAATAACGCAAGCGACATTATTCTATGACGCATTTTAAGAACTACAATCCGCATCGCTCTGTCAGTATTATCCGCGAGAAAAGGATAAACAGCGTGGAAGCGAAACGGGCGTGGTAACCAGGATCCTTCTTCTTCAACGGGTGACGAGGAAGCTTACTCCCTGTTCGTCATCCTGAACCGCCTGCCTTACGAGCTCGAGGTCGTAGGTTCGAATTTACGAAGCAGCTTTACTTCATATAATGTGCTATTTTTTTATCGCGGCTACGCTTGCCTTAGGTTCGGAAATTAATCCATGGGAACTTCGTAAGTATAGAATGCTAGCTTTTGCCCGCAGCTTTGCTCGCATTACTTTAGAATTTGACAATCAAATCGGGTTGTACTCTGCTTGCAATAATATCATTCAATCATGATTCGAAAGACACGTGGCGCCATCTATTATCATAAGAACGTTATTGTTGTTTTCCCCGGGAACAGTACTTTTTTTTCGGGATATAAGGTACCCTATGTCCGCCTCTCAACTTAAACTCGATATGCATTTTAGTTTCTGTACACCTGACAACGTATATGCAAAATTTCAGAATGATCGGTTCATCGGTTTAGGCTTGGAAAGGTAACAGGCAAACTTACTTTCGTCTTTATACGAGTAATACTAGTAAGGATCTTCTTCTTTTTCGTATGGTTAGTGCGAAGCCTTTTTTTTGTTTTCGGATGGTAAATCATCAAATTATAACCCCTCCCGCTCTGGGCTGAGCAGGAGGGAGTGTCAGACTTTTACTGACTAAAACCATCCATGTTCCTTCATCGCCCTTCAGTTCAGTGGTTTAGGCGTGAAAAAGTAACAAACAAACTTACTTTCGTATCGTAATGGAATATTTACCATATTTACTGTTTACTGGTTAGGCATTAACCACACGATAAAAATACCATGTTTACTATTCTTTTTGAGTTCGCGAATAACCCGTTTTATAAATAAACTAGCTGTTGTTGTAAGCCTGGTGTCAGAATTTTTGTGCCTCCCGTGGGCCTCTGATTTGGCTATAAACGTCGTCAAGAAATATCTCTCAAGCATGCTGGTTTGGTTTCCTCACGATGTTGGCTATGGTTATACTTATGCCATTCAGAGCGTTCGTCACAATTACTAAATGCGAATGTAATCGCGGTTTACGATGCAATGCACCCGATCGTTGTAGATTATATTTAGAGTTTATTGGTTTGTGTCATCGTCAGATTGTAACGTGTCTGAGAAATACTTGATTGGTATCAATATTGTTTGTGTTGAGATATTGGATATCATTGTTTAACACCATATTATGTACTTCAACTGATGTTATATTTGAAGATAAGATTATTTCTGGTAGCGTAGATGTAGGTTTTTAATTTCATCGAATAATACGTTTCCCTTTTGTGAATATTTATTAATGTTTTCTATATTTCTATTACAGGTAAGCGTCATGATTTACGTCTTGTTCATCACAATACACGAATTGATGGGTACGAGTTATTAAGCATTCAATAGATGTAATTAATAAAGAAAGGTAGAAAAATTCTTAATGAGGCCGAGAGGCTCTTGGCTTTTGTATCATAGCGATATTTCTTTTGGGCCATACCAGCTGGGAACCTGGTTATGGAGACATTTAACTTTACTTCAAATAGTTTACTTTAAATAACTCAATAACCCTCGTATTATTCAATGCATCAATCAGCATAATGATTTGAGTGAGAGGTTGTATCACAGTTTACACCAAAAAAAAAGTCGTAAGGCCTGGCGGCCCTTTTTTTTTTTTTTTTTTTTTTATCGATGGGTAATCATCAAATGACCCCTCCCGCTCTAGGCTGAGCAGGAGGGAGTGTCAGACTTGTACTGACTAAAACCCATCCATGTTCCTTCCTTTGCCCTTTATGTTCCAGGGCCGCGGTATCTCTTTCGAACAGTCCCGCAACCCTGGCAGGCGTCGGTCCTTGGGATCTTGCTCTATAACTTTTCTAACTGACTAACAAATATATTAACCTTCTAGTTTTCCAAACAAACGTCTAAATAAAACTTCAGGAAGTACAACATTTATAACAATAGCATTCTATTCGCAGCTACCCATCCGATCAGATATAGACTCTGACGTCACAGATGACGTCAGCAGTAATACGTCAGATGCCATCGAAACGACGCTCGGAGGAGTAACGTGGCTAAATTATAACAGCCGTACGGATTGATCTACGAGGTTAAGCAGCCTTTATCAAGGTCGGTCCGTGGATGGGATACCATCCATTACATACCGAATGTCTCGGAAAGCACGTTAAGTCATGGCACACTATACCTGCACCACAACGGCACCGCTTCAATCCAGCAATTAACTCGTCATTCAAAATAGAGCATTAAATCGTTAGTCGTTTATTATATTTTTGAATGTCAATATAAAAAAGCCAACGGCAACGAGGGGACCGCGTGGTTACATCGCGCCGACAGCGTGCTTACTGCGCGCCGACTCCGAGCCGTCAGCGAAACACCGTCGATCACAAATGCCATTTAGTAATGAGGACTATCGTTTTTAAGCTCACCTGATGGCGCCACTGACGCGTAAGGTTATGTCAATAATTCTATTTTATACTTTACAGTACCTACCATAAATTAATTAAAAGTTTATTTTATTACGTTTAACAACATAGTGTAAACTTCAGATACATTTATTTACAATATTCTCCCTAAAAATAGCAAGCATGAAACATTTAAAAATCATTTTACCTCCAAGTACTAACAAATAAGATCTTACGTTGCCTTCAGTCTTAATTAATCAGGAATCTAGACCTCAATCGTGAATATTAGTAAAAATACGTGATAAAAAAGCACGCAACGCGGGAAGTTTCTATGACATCTGACATTTCATTTCGGTGTCCTCGCGCTACACTAGCGCCTCTAGCGGTGAATTCACACGCGATAGCCCCCATTGTGTTCGTGGTAACAGCAAGCTTGCACCACGCGGCGAGCAGGCGGACTGCGAGCTTGCGCCTCACGGACGCGTATAGTTAGCGCGCTGGTGTCTAGCCGTAGCCTAAATCCGAGGCGACGCCGTGCTGCAGCTGTGCAGTATAGCGGTGCCAGGTGGGTCCTTCCTGTAGGTCTTGGCTAGGGTTGACCCGTACTTTATAATAAAGTATTGTACGTTATTTCAGGTAATTGTACTTTATACTTTATGAGAACAATAAAGTACACGAAAATACTTTATTTCGCATGATTTGATCAGCATATTGTTACAAAACCTTGGTTACATCATTCATGTTGAGATGGTACACTATGTGAGAACGATGTAGCAAGATGTGCACATTAAAAGTGTCCACAGTAAAAACAAAAAGAAAATTCAAAAAATAAAAATAATTAATTTAAATAAGCCGTGGCAACTAAGAGATGACCAGTCACACTGACAGCGCCCGTTCACGAACATGACGCATAGATCAGCACCATTCAACTCAACCATTTTGAAGGGAACTAAATAATCCGACACACGCGCCACCATCAGCGAGACATTTGTGTGAGCATCTTCTCAACCGCCAGGGCACATTCAGGTCAAGAAAGGACGTAGGTTTCCAGTGAATGGTATCTTTCTAGTACATAGTACTCACACAGTATGGGCTTTATATAATACTATAGAGATTGAATCTATACAATGCAAATATAGTTGTACAATCTTCAGCAGCTCCAACAATACTATTTAATGTTATCAATTTGTGCGTCCCTGTCCTTGTGGAGCAGGACCGGCACTGAGCCAAGCATTTTTATCAGCGATATAATCGTACAACTTGTAATAATATGTTTGCTTACAAAGTGCGCGTTTAATGCATGTTTTAAATTTCGTCTCATTGAGTTCAAGAATACTTTGTTGAATTTTATTATAGCATCTCAAACAGTACCCCATGAAAGATAAGGCTCCTTTAGCGAGTCTGAAGCCTGGCTGAACTGATTGGTTCCTATTTACTGTTTTTTTTTC
The DNA here is from genome assembly GCA_947578425.1 of Eugnorisma glareosa. Classification (NCBI taxonomy): domain Eukaryota; kingdom Metazoa; phylum Arthropoda; class Insecta; order Lepidoptera; family Noctuidae; genus Eugnorisma; species Eugnorisma glareosa. The sequence goes on along the minus strand of OX387985.1, from coordinate 3,881,205 downwards.
CTTTATTGGTGTTTTGGTTGTTTTACTGTAATTGTGTCTGTCACCTCTTTTACTAAAAAGATGCAGATTTTTTCTTACGTACATTATGTTTTCATAGATGTATTGACAATGTACCGTCATGATGTTAATGTCCTTAAACAGTTCAGTTAGAGAGTCGCACCTACAAAGATTATATATGGCTCTGATGGCTCTTTTTTGCAAAATAAATATAGACTGAATGTCTGCAGCCCGTCCCCATAACAAAATGCCATAAGACATTATACTATGAAAATAACTAAAATAGACCAGTCTAGCGGTATCCACATCAGTAAATTGACGGATTTTTCTAATGGCATATGCTGCTGAACTTAGCCGTCCCGCAAGAGATGTTAAATGAGAACTCCATTGTAGCCTTGAATCAAGCGTAATCCCCAGGAAAACCGTTTTATCTACGAATTCTAGTTTCTCTTTATTCAATATTATATCACAATCACTACGTTTAACATTCGGTAAAGCAAATCTTATTTCTTGTAATTTCGTTTTTATTGTTGTTTATTGCCGCCACGGCTGCATTCACAGAAAGAGTTTTTTCTGTGATGAATAGCAAATGGCGAGACAAAAGAAACAAAGCGTCTCTGAATTTGTTAAAAAAATAATTACTTATTTACTTTAATTTAAATATAGCCTGTAAAGATGCTGTGCAATTGTTTAGTAGAGATACTAATTTGATACAAACTGCAAAGAGCAATAAAAAATATGTTTTCAAACATATTCTTAAAGAAAAATAATTTGTACTTTATTTTGATACTTTATACTTTTTTTTTACTAATACTACTAATTATTCCACTACGTGATAAAGTACATTTACTTTATCTACAAAAAAAAAAAAGGTGGCAACCCTAGTCCCGGACTCCCGGCTATCAATTGTAAATCATTGCCGCCAGTCACACCAAAGCGTATCGGATTAACCTGCAGTAACTGAGTTATGGAGGTCTGATAGGCAGATGCTCTATGTGAAATACTGGTATTCAGCTGCAACCAGATAGACTGGAAACCAACTCCGACATAGATGGGAAAGGGTAGGCAGAGATCATGGCATCGAAACTGCGCTGGTAAAATGTTGTAATAGATATAAATAAATAAATAAATATCGCTGGAAATTACACACAGCGCCATCTAGGTGCCACACTAAGCAACGAGGCTTGTGTCGTGGACACCAGATAGTTGTAATTACTACATAGATACTTTTTGTTTGTAAATCCATACTTATTATACTATTACTATACTTATTTTTTTGTTTGTAAATACATACTTATTTTCTATTACTATACATATACTATTACTATACTATACTTATTATACTATTTTTCAGACCGGTGGGACTCTCCCCTTTTACGAAGGTGGGTAAGAGTTCAGACACACGTCTTACCCAAATAGGCTGGTGCACCATTGAGCGAACAGTTCAATGGTGCATTAGTTGTTTATGTTTTCTAATTTAATACTAACATTAGGTTAAGTTATTCTACTAACACTATATGGATTTTTGTCTGAAATAAAATATTTGAATTGAATTGAATATACATATAAACATCCATGACTCGGAAACAAATGTCAATGCTCATCACACAAACAATTGCTCCTACCAGGATTCGAACCCGGGACCCTAAGAACGTAAGGCAGACTCACTACCGCTGCGCCATTCCGCATTCGGGTCGTCATTGAGCTTTTTATTGGGTTTTTTAGGTGTGTAACCGACTCTCTTATGCCCGCGGCTTCGCCCGCGTGGAGTTCAATAATTGTCGCACGGGATTATACTACCGGAAAAAAATTTATCCTATTAGTTAATCTAGGTTATAAGCTATCTGTGTGCTGAATTTCATCCAAATCTGTTTAGTAGTTTTTGCGTGATAGAGTAACAAACATCTATCCATCCTCACAAACTTTCGCATTTATCCGGCCATATACTTTCATACAACTTAGTATGGCGATTACTCTATTGTTTGATGGTGTACGTTCAAAAATAAAAATGATGTGAATTTGTCTCATTATTATCTAGCCCTGTATGAAAAAATAAAAAGGAAAAACTTTTTTTTTTACAACTTTCTATTAGATGTTTTTTTTTTTATATCATACTACGTTTGCATGGAAATATGACCGGCTAGTGTACTGATGATTTGAATGACTATAATTCTGTAACTCTATACGCGTTACTGGCGCGATTCATATTTTCATCAACATACAACCTGACACTGACCTGCAAATTGCAATAAACGTAAGAAAATTTAAATTTCGCGGGCTACCCTTGCGCATCCACCTTAAGTAGGATTAGTAGGATTGTTGCAAAATATTATTATCGTGCTGAATGTTCATCGGCATTTCAACTGATGCCCCAAAGATGGCGACAGACGTAACGATTGAAAATAATGTAACAACAGTCTGTTATGATACTGATTTACATCGTTACTACTGTTTTTTTTTTTATAAATATGTACGTAGCATAATACTGTATTCTTGGAATGGGTAGGTAGGAGTCTATAATACGCCCACAATTTGGCTAGGTGTGTTCAAGTCCCATGTAGGCCAAGTGTGTTGAAGGCGAGTCTATGGCCACCCCGTAGCCTCATCACACACGATGAGCCACCTCCTGACCTGCTCCCTGTGCAACTCCGTCTGCACTTTGAGGGATTTTGCATTTGAGGTGGCAGAATTCTGATTGAAGCTCATTTAACACTAAAGGAAACATCGACACGACAAAGATTGCCACCAACCGGGCAAACATTCACACTTTGGGCTACGACAAAATTTTTTGTAATGAAAATACTTACATGGGTTTATCATATAAAAACTCCATACTTTATTTGGCAATCATCATTTCAGCCAAAAGACGTCCACTGCTGGACATAGGCCTCCTCCAAGTGTCGCCACATTGACCGGTCCCGTGCATGTCACATCCAGTGGATCCCTAAAACTTTCACCAGATCATCGGTGTATGTAGCCGGATTTTTCCGCACCCCTTGCCACACCGTAACCTCGACAATTGCCTCGTCATTTTGGCAATAATACAGTATTAAGGAGGGTAATCAGAGACCCCGAAATTCAGTATTAGCGGCTGCAATCACGATGCAAATACTAAACCATAAGCAGTAAAAATAAACCTTAATGTCAACATTAATTAAACTCAAAATAAAATGAAAAACTCCAACTTCTAAACGAAAATAATTTCGTGAGGATAATCTCTGCGCTCATGGAATCATAAAAATAAGATGAGAAATGTACAAAAATAGACATTAAATGAAAGAAGCTGCCTTTTTCATTTCATTTTAGACAAATCAAGATAGAATTATATTTCATTTTCCTCGTATATCTTTTCCTTGACGATATATTTTAAGAAGTACTTATGTAATTTGTCAAATGACTTTTTAGTGGCTTAGGAAGTGCCGGAGGCAGGAGGACAAGCTCTTTTCTGCATTTCAATGAAGATCCGACGGCAGCTCTTGGCAGTAGTTTAAATGAATAAATTGATAAAAGCATACGAGAGTAGGTAATACAGGGAGATCCCGTGACCACCCGACCTACGACATTTTGTAGAGCTGTAAGTTTATCTTTAGCAGCACCTTAAATAGGTAAGAACATAGGTAATGGGTGTAAAAGTACCGGAAAAGTACTTGTTCTCCCCGTCATTGCGATCATTGTTCTAGAGTTCTAGACCATACCTGGGAACTTTCTAGTTACGGACATATTGGGGGTCAAAGTTCTAACTTTTTCACAAGTATTTTTTTTTAAAGACATGTTTTTAATGTAAGACTTTTGCTTTAAACACCTTCACGGCGATGTTTTGAGTGCCTTACATTGATTCCTACCGTAAAACTTGATATTTCACTCCAAATAAAAAACTTTTTTGCAAAAAATAAAACCGACTTCAAAAACATTAAAAACGTGGAAATATAACTTTAGCTTCAGAAGTCGGTGACTTTTGTTTGTTCGATTGAATTTTTTTGCCACCGACTTCTGAAGCTAAAGTTATTTAGTTGTTCTGGGTGTACTGTACACATCTGCGTACCCTCTAGAACATACAAGTGTGATATTATGTTATGATGTTATAAAAACAATAAACATCCAAGCTATTGCAGCAATCACGACAGATTTGCCGTCTATTTTTGAAGAAATCAATAGTATATCTCCGAAGATCAGCATCAGGTCTTCACCAAATTTAAAATGGGACCACCGCGAAACAATATACTACCAAACAAAAAAAGAATCATCGAAATCGGTTCACAATTGGCGAAGTTATCGCTGAACATACACACAAAAAAAAAAACAGTCGACTTGATAACCTCCTCCTTTTGGAAGTCGGTTAAAAAATAGGTGTTTGCCAGCAATAATTTTTGCGTAGTGTTACTCAGTTTGATGTACCTACTTATGTACATAATGCTTGGCTGACGGCTTCGTGAATATTCCGTTTACACCCTATAAGTTGTGAATAATGTTAATCAAAGCAAAAATTCAAAGACTTGTGACATCTTGTCATCTTGTGACATCTTGTCATCTGCACTTTTTGGTGGATGATTGCCCACTTCCTTGAGATGATGCCTGTATGCGAGCTATGGATATATTGTAGGCCTTTAATTTAAGGTTGTGAATCATAAACATCTATTTTAGGGATCAAACATCTGTAATTGTAGACATAGTGTGTTGGTCAAGCGATAATATCAAATGTTATAGCGGTCAACGGTAACTTAATCCCCCTGTGATATAAGATAGCCTTGAGCAAGATCGATCAAGTTGCAAGTCACTTATACCTAACATAATGAATTTATGCAGATACTAACCTTAGTGGTGATGTTCTACAGAAAAGTCCTAACATACATACACAAATGCATTAAGTGTATACAAGGTGTCAACCGTCAACCAAGCATTCTGTACATCAAACTAAGTAACTTTACGCAAAAATTATTGCTGGGAAACGACTTTTTTTTGGGATCAAAAATCACGTTTTACAGTAGGTAGGACTCAATATATTGTGCCAATGTCACGCACTCAAAATATTATACATCAGTATAATATTTTGAGTGCGTGCGTGGTTGCATTGAAAAGTACAGGGATCATGGAGGTATTTGAAATAAAAGATTTAAAAGTTGTATTATCTTTTGTTAAAGTTGGAACTTTTACCTCCAATATCTATTTATCAACAAGTTCTTTTTGGCTTCGTTATGAGGGAATGCGAGTGGTCTTTTCTCCAGACAAACGCTCTCGCCTGATTTCTTTCTGGTTTATGACATTAAAGCTATGATTTTTTACAGTTAAATAAATATCAACCTTTTCTATGTCCCTATGTTTTCCTTTTTCATGATTTATAATGTTTAGCAGCAATAGAACCTTTACAAAATGCTCAAAATTGCCTATTTGGACCTCTGTCAACAGACGCCTAGTGTACAAATTTGACAACTATTAATGAAAAAAGAAAAACATAGGGACACAGTATATATCCTTCTTAATCAGTTTATGAAACATCTTTTAAATTGGTCGAATATTGGAGGAGGAAATAGTCGAGAGCCAAACCTCGAATTATGAGTTTTTACTTGTCGGATCTGTAGTTCTCTTTATCGCACCAATATCGAAATAAGCCCTCTTTAAAGATTCTTCAAATATCTACCCATTTCCGCTTAAGGGTCTTTTTACACACATTAGGTCAACACTTTACCGCCAAATGTTGGGTGTATCCCTGGTTGGGTGGTCCCTCGGGAGAAATCAAACATAACACACCGGTTTTCATCAAATTGTACGCACATAAAGTTCTTCATGTTGTTTTTCTTCACTGTTAATGTCGTTAATTAATTAATTTATTTATTATCTTTACAATTTTATCTTAAACTATATAAACTAATCCTACAGCCAATTACGGATTTACAATTTAATAGCTATACAAAACATTGCTAAGAGTACAGCGTGAATGAGTGTGTAGGAGTGTGCATGAAGAGTTGCAAGCGTGTGTTTGAGCATTCATAGTGGTGCGTGGTGATTGTCTGTTTGTTAATGACGTGTAAAATTACCTTTTGAACGCCAGAGCATAAACGCACGCGCGTGCCCTTCACGCCAAGCAACAATTTCACCTGCCATTTTGTCACATATTTGTGTCGTTTGGCGTACAGGGCACGCGCTTGCTACGTATGTTTATGTGACAGTAGCGGTTAAAAGGCTAATACCAACGTCGAATGAACTAGTACTATTAGTAGGTACTTGACAAGGGTTAATATATTTATTCGCAGGATATGGTACAAGATTAGGTTCTGAACATAATATCCACGAATCAACTAAACAATACAATATCTTTATTTTCTCTCTTCACAAAGGTTCACATAGTTATAATAAATATAATTGTAAGAATAACGTTGTAACAAAATGCATTATATATGTTCCTTATATAATTATGTACTATCATTCATGCTAGCGTGCCGCGCACTCCGACCTGCGCTCTTACTGCTGGAAAGGCCATGGTGTCCGAGGCAGTCGACTTTGCAATTTGTCTGTCATTGTTCATTTAGTTCCATTGAATGACTATGTCACAAAAAAGTTATTCAATGGGATTAAATTAACTTAGAGGGTTGTATTGATAATTATAACTCTAAAGAGATATTTGGTACGGTCCCGAATTATATTGTAATCAACATACTCGTACAACCTGACACTGACCTGGGGGCCTAATATGGCCGCTTTATCAGAATCTTAATATGAATCAGGTTAAAAATTTAAAATTCTTAAAATGGTCTTTATGGTTATGACCACAAAGTCCATTTTAAGAGTTTAAAATTTTTAACGTGATTCGTATTATGATTCTGATAAAGCAGCCATTTTAGGCCCCCTGCTAATTGCAAAAAACGTAAGAAAATTTGAATTTCGCGCGCTACCCTGGTGCTTCCTTAAGAACTTTAGCTTATACAGCGTGTAACAGAAAGGGTATAATCATATGGAATACTGTGGTACGGACCATCAAACTGAACCACTTTCTCTATGGGACCACCATCGAAATCGTAAAAAAATAATCAGCTGTTCCATACATTTGGGTTGAGTAGGTATTGAAATTTTGTATAGGACAGCTGATTATTTTTTTACGATTTCGATGGTGGTCCCATAGAGAAAGGTGTTCAGTTTGATGGTCCGTATTATCCGTCACAGTATTCCATATGATTATACCCTTTCTGTTACACGCTGTAATATAACTAGCGAGTCGCCCCGGCTTCGCACGTGTAAACCTTCCTCTTGAACCACACTATCTGACGACCCGAATGGCGCAGCGGTAGTGAGGCTGCCTTACGTTCTTAGGGTCCCGGGTTCGAATCCCGGTAGGAGCAAAAATGTCGGTGTGATGAGCATGGACATTAAAATTTGTTTCCGAGTCATGGATATGTATAATAAGTATGTATTTACAAACAAAAAGTATCTATGTAGTAGTATCAACTATCTGATGTCCACGACACAAGCTTCGTTGTTTAGTGTGGCACCTGGTGATGGCGCTGTGTGTAATGTCAAGCGATATTTATTTATTTATTTATTTATCTATTAAAAAAACGAGTTTTAAAGATCTAAGCATACAAAGGGACAGACAGCGGGAAGTGACTTTGTTTTATACTATGTAGTGATAACAAAGCAAGCTTTGAACCCAAACATGGCAGAAAATAAACGAATCCGTAAAACTTAATTCACTACTTGGACCAGATCTATAAGATCCGTACTTATTGAGCTGGCCACGTTGAGACAATATACGCTTGCCAGGTTCTTAATCCACAACCTGTAGATTGGTTTAACTGTTTAATAAGTATTTTGGCAAGGTGGTGAGTTCTATCCATCCATTAGGATAGATAAAACTAGTTGATGGTTGAATATCAAGCTCAGTGGCTTGGACTTGAAGAGGTGGATCTATGTCTAGTTGTCTACTGCAGTAGTTTGGTGGTGATTCTGATGTTAACTACTAGAGATGTGCCGACTAGTCGGTATAATACAAATCCGGCCACTATTCGGCAAAGAGCGCCGACTATCCGGCTTCTTACTTTGTATGTATTTCTCAATAAAATGTATGTAGGGGGAATTATCTATACCTACTAATATTATAAAGAGGAAAGATTTGTATTATTGTGTATATGTTTGTAATGAATAAACTCAAAAACTACTGCGCCGATTTCAAAAATTCTTTCACCATTAGAACCGTGCGAAGCCGGGACGGGCCGCTAGTATTAAATAAAAAGTTGATGGAGTATGCACTGTTGTAGGTAGTTCTGCTTGGATTTGCGACTGGGAGGAATCGTCTGTGGTCGAACATTTGGGCGCAGAACCTAACTGAGATAATCATGGTTGAATGTCGATATTTATTATTGTTCATACTTGTAGTATTTGCTGTTTTTCCCAGCCCACCACGAAAATATATTGTTTGGCATTGGTTACACTTGACTTTCTTATTGGAATCATTGTCCAATTGTTCGGAAATAATTCAATCACGAGACTTTCCTTTGGACATAATTACATTTTAATTAAGCTCTTTCACTGTAATGAACAATAACACACAAAAATGTTGTTTTACACAAAACCACTGCTCTGATTCGCACAAAAGCAAAAATCAAGAAACAATGGGAACTAAACAAAACAGGTTCCGACACGCTCGCAGGCGGGCGGTTGCGACTCGCGCGCGAATCTTCTGTAAACAAAGCGTCGCAGAAATCCCCGAAACCGTGATCGGCTTGACCGACTAGTCGGCCTCTTTACAACCGATTAACCGGCTAGTCGGCCAAAGTCTTAATCGGCACATCTCTATTATCTTTATCTCCATAGAGCTCATCGGGATCGCATCCGGAACGAGGTGATCCGACAGAGAACCAGAGTTGTCGACATAGTTCTTTATTAAACTAAATGAAACTAACTCCCCATCGATCTATTCGCTGACATTTAGGTACATCTGTTATAGGGTAGTGGGTCACTACTGCGCTTAGGTCACTATTACCTGTTAATAGTTCAACAGAACTGACCTTTACCAACGTACAGGCGAACGAGCTGCTTGGTTTACAGGCAGATAACTTGAATTTTTAACCGACTTCTAAAAAGGAGGAGGTTGTGTATTGCACTAGCATCTTTTTTTACCCGTCTGCGGCGAAGCCCAAAAGAAGGGTTATGTGTTTGACCTGTATGTATGTGGGTATGACCGTTTATTCCTTCGTAGCTCCTAAACAGATGAACGAATTTGGATAAATTATACGTTGTTCGATTGTTCTCGGTGGCGCGAGTATCACTGACTATATTAAACATAAAAATCTACACGAAAAATTGCGGATTTGGGGTGCTATATTCTGGAGTTCGATTTTTTTTTTCTTCCACTACCATCGAGTAGGACATCGAAATGAAAGGTTTTAAAAGGCGATTACAAAAATATAAGCAACTAATATGTTTAAAACTAATTCGAAGTGACAAATCGTGTAAAAATGGGAAAAAATCGTATACTTACAAAGTTGATACGACAGAGGGACTTTCCTTTAAACTGCCTATACTATGTACCATTTTCAAGCTCTGTACCAAAAATCAATTAAATAGGAGCAGTAGTTTAGTCGCAAATGATTTTTTAAGTTTTTGCCCCGTTTGAACACGACGCATCTTTCCTATCAGCTGATTATATCGCCGCCGCCCGCGTTTTGTTTAATTTGCTCTTGTTCTTTGCATTTCAGATTTCCAGTCGGGTGTTTTAGATGTTTCATGTATGTTCTCCGAAGTTTCCTTGTTTACTGGTCCGATTTAAGCGATACTTTTTCATTTAGTAGAGGAAGCTCGCGTGGTGGTTCCATATACTTTAAATAACTATTCTGAATTACTTTGAGTTACCTTCTATAATATGCATTTTTTCTTTTTCGTCTGTGTGTATGATGTGCTAATATTTTCTAGTTACAGTGTAAAATTGATAATCGATAACTTCACGTTTAATAGCTGTCATTTTTTATATTCCAATACAAAGATAAAACTGACAGGTCCTAAACGCAGTTTATAAGTTGATAAAGTATGCTCTATACAAAACGAATACTGGAAGTGTATTCGTAAGATGAATAGTTTTACCTGTATACCAAATAGCTTGATCGACTGTACTTGCAGATTGTAATCTGATAGATGACGCAACTCGGTTATTGCAAATGTGAAATTGATACCTACGAGTATCAACATGATTGCGCAAATCCTTTACATTACATAATGTATCCAGCTTGTATTCCCTGAAGGTGTAGACAGAGGAGTATACAATGTGTAACAGAATAAACGCACAACCTCTTAAGGGGTCATTGTACTCATCATTATGAACAACTTTTACTATGGGACCAATCCCGAAATCGCGAAAAAAAAAAACAGCTGTTCAGTAAATTTTGTCGAATTATGCGCACAGAAATGTATAGGGCAGTCGACTTTTTTTTCGCGATTTCAGTGTTGGTCCCATAGTGTGTGGTGTGTCACGTACGTCACGTTTAGATCTTAGTTTAAGTTAAGGTAGATAAGCTATGTCCATAGTTATATTATGATATATGTCACGCGCGGACTAGGTATATATTACACTAATAAAGGGAGTCTGGGGTCTTCAGTCTCCAGTTGACTCATGGACAAGTACACGACATGGTATTTACTTAACCCCTCCTTCCCTCCACATCGCAAGTGAAAGTTATTCATAATGATGAGTACAATGACCCCGTAAGAGGTTGTGCGGTTACTCTGTTACACATTGTACATGTAGTACCTACAGGCACTACATCATCATATTTTTGCCAGTATGCGTGTGTGTATGTATGTTTGTAGTGTTTGCCAGTTATAAGTTTTATATCCGAATATAAAAGGTGTAACAAGACCCTTAACGAAGCCAAAAGCCACTTGTTCTCCCCGCCATTGCGATATTTTTTTTTGTTCTAGACCATAGCTGGGAACCTTCTAGTTACGGAGATATTGAGGGTCGAAGATCGAACGTGTTTCTAATGTAAGATTTTTACTTTAAACACCTCCGCGACCCTCGTACTATTCAATCGCTCCATCAGCACAATGTTTTGAGTGCGTTACATTGAGTCCTACCATAAAACGTGATTTTCCACCCCAAAAAAAAAGTCATTTCCCAGTAATCATATTTGCGTAAAGTTACTTAGTTTGATGTACATATAATGCAGCTTCGTTAAGGGTTTTGTTACACCCTGTAGAAAATCCTCCTTTTTTGAAGTCGGTTAAAAAGTTTTTTAACGAAATGTAATCGACGTCTTAGCATTCCGATATATATTAGATAGCCTTTAATTTAGCTATTGACCTTCGGATATCAACCAAGAAACACAGAAATTGAAACTCTCCGAAAATTGCTTTTCTTCCTCAATAAATAAGGAACAAAAACGCTGAGTGTCTCAATGAAACTTAATATCATCGGAGTATCTCAAGTAATTGTGTGAATCTTTCTCAGCTGCCGCTGTCGGTTCCGCTTTATGACACGAAACTTAGTACTAAAGAGATTTGTTCAATTCAATTCATTTATTGCATCAAATATGGTAGGTACATGAAGTTCTTATAAAAAATATTTGGTAACACATTTGGCCACTAAATGGCATGCAATAGTACACGTTTTTACATTTTAGATATTCATTTCTAGGTAAATTTTGTCAATTTATGTATACATACATACCAGTTAAATACTTGTGGCATGTGCCAAATAAATATGTTTTCTTTATTTTTTCAAAATATGTCTGTGCTTTAATGTATAAAATGTACAGGGATACTTTTGAAGGAACTCATCTATAGAATAAAAACACTATTGTTACAACCACATGCGCATCGCTACACAAAACATATTGAATGGTAGTTGAGTAATACGAGTGTATAAATGAAACTTAATATTATTTGAGCATCTCCAGTAATCGTGTGAATCGTTCACATACGCCGCTGTCGGTCCTTAAGAGATGAAACGAAATACTAAAGAGATTTGTTTTACTGTTTGTTTGTTTTTTTAATGTTTTGTTTTTCACGCAAATAACTTATTACGTGCAATACTTGTAGTTGCAAGTCCGTGGATGGTTACCCATCCATACATACATGCAGAGACTCTTGGTGGCTCCAAATACACGTTAGGTATGCAGTTATGCACGTCCCGGCCGTCATTTGTAGTTATTTGACAACGGTTAGAAGATAACAGCATTTGCTAATCTTTATTGATACAGTGCAAATAGTCTTTAACTAAAATGGCTGCCTAACATCTGGACAAATGATAAGGGCTCGGTTTTTGCTATTTGGCTGCGGAATCCTAAAAAGCTTTTAACCTCCAAGCCTGATAATAGGCTTACAGATAAAGTTACCTCCGAAAAGAAACAAACGAAAATCCAACTGTTTCCAAGTAACTTAAAATAACTGATATCTCTCCTAATTGTCTGTTATCGCTACAAATGTTTTTCGTTCTTGTTAAATGTACTATAATAATTAACATAATTGCATTATTATCACAAGAAAAAAAATAGCAAACAGACCACAAACCAAAGAATAACAAATACGAGTATACGTTAGGTTGAAGGTCACTCGAACGTCATTAAACGCAAGATAATCTAAACAATTGCCGATCGTTTCATATTTGTATATCGACGTTCAACAAGATTGACAACAATCTTTCAGATAGCAAATTATTATGTCAATCTTATTAATTTTTGGCTTTTTCATCAAAATTGCTGGAAAAAATCACTTAGTCCGTGCTAAGATCTATTGGTTTTGGTGACAGTTATTTCAACCTTAGTGAAGTTTAATTCACTGCTTAATTTTATCCAAAGTCATTACGAGATCGATTATACGATAGACAGAAAGCCCCGTCACCATTGCTTGAATAGACTTTTTTTTTCAAGCACATATTTATGTTCACCGATTTCTCTATGAATACTGGTCCGTTTTTTGTGATTCTTTGTTCATTTGGTAGAGAAAACTGCGCGCGGTGGTCCCATATAAATTTGATTAACTTTACTTGGGTAGGTTCTGAGTTATCTTCTCTAATACGATTTTTTTTTCTTCTTCGCAAATAAAAACAACTTCTCAAAGAACCCTAAAACGGTGAAAAAAAATCTTTACTTTCGGAATTCGGTGGCAATAAAATCAACGAAACAAACGAAGTCACCGACTTCCGAGAGTAATTTTTCACATCTTAGTATTTTTTTTTAAAGTTAGTTATTTTTTTAGACAAAATGTTTTTTTTTTCGACTATAGTATGTTGGCCACGGTATAAACATTTTCTAACCATGACCAATCTGTCAAAGTTGACACGAAGAAAAAGAAACCTAACTTCAAAATTCGAACATCAGTGTCGCATTGTGGATCCTCGATGTTTTTCTATAAAAAACAAATGAGTTCACTTTCGAATGTATGCGTTCAAATGAGTGAGGTTCCAAATGAACTTTACTGAATACCATTTTGTCTTGGATTATGAACAAAAATAAGGAAAAAGTTCAGACAAATTGTTTTCTTTTACGTTTAATATTTTCCTTATTAGAGATTTGTTGCTTCAGAGTTAAGTTAAAGTGTTAGCTTTGTTTGTTTTTCAGCTTTTATGACTGAAATTACATTTGTTCTCGTCGTAAATTTTGGCCTTAACTCCCGGATTTTGAAAATATATTTTAAGGGTTCCGTAGTCAACAAGGAACCCTTATAGTTTCGCCAAGTCCGTCTGTCTGTCCGCAGCCTATCTCAAAAACTGTTAGTCCTAGAAAGCTAAGTAAGTAATTTGGCATGAATATACAGACTAGGTACCTTTGCTGACAAAGTGGTAAAATAAAATCTCGAAATGTATTTTTTAGGGTATCTCCAGTACCTACACGGAAAGTGGTACGTAAACTGTTAAATCACAAATTGTCAACTGTCCGAAGGCTGTCCCTGATTGGTCTGTGTCCATAGAGTTAGGAATCCAACACTGGTGTCAGTCTAATAAAATAAATGCACTTCAAGAATTGTGACATCTAGTATGTATACAGTTTTACCAAGAGGTTTCGTTCTACCCAGTACTAACTGGGTTGTGGAGGTTAGATAGGCAGTCGCCCCATGTAAAATACTGGTATTCAGCTGCATCTGATTAGACTGGAAGCCGACCCCAGCATAGTTGGGAAAAGGCTAGGGAGATGACGGAAATTACGATTGAGACACGCTGAAAGTGCGCGTTGTATCGATTCAAGAACATTATCTTTCCATTTCGTCATAGTTGCATGAATAAGTATGTATTATTAGTTATTTTATTGTATTTATAGTATTATCTTTGTATTTATAAGTATGTTAGTATATTCATAAATGGTATAAGTATTAAATTTAAATAGTTCTGCTTTATGTTTTGTATTCCATTTTCTTTTCTTCTTTTACACACTCTGTCTACATCTGTTTTTTTAGATTCTCCTGTCGCAGGTATGCTGGAAGAGATTTCTTTAGAAATAAGCATTACCTTTGTACTATTTTCTGTTCCTTTCTACTTTTCTGTATTTAGTGTGTACATAAATTGTTAAATAAATAAATAAAATAAATCAAATTTGCGTTTGTATCGATACAAATGTGTAAAATCTGCTAAAACGTGTTGATAAAAACGCGCGTCGTCAGCGCATAAAAAAACGGGTGTGCAAAGGCTCTTAGTTCTCATCTCAAAGTTATTTAAATACGAAAGAACTTCTTTATACAAATGCTTCCGGCTTTCTCCGAGTCTCCTTTGTTATAAAGTTTCAAACTTTTATGAGTTTATTTCAGGTCCATTACCTACTCTATTTATTATATGAAAATTCCTGCTATTACGATATTGAAATAGTCCAACCAGTCGTACCAAGGACTATCGTGTTACCCAGTACTAACTGGGCTGTGGAGGTCAGATAGGCAGTCGCACCATGTAAAATACTAATATTCAGCTGCATCCGGTAAGACTGGAAGCCGACTCCAACATATTTGGTAAAAGCCTAAGCAGATGATGATGACGACGTTCAAATACTCGTACGTTGACTTGCGAGATAACAATCATAGATTTTTCTGGGAAAAGAACATAGTGAACTGCGTCTCAGTCAACTTCTTGCAGTGTGTTTTTAGGTATTGAGTGCAGCAATAAAGATTTTAGTATGTTTTTTAAAGTGAAGTGTTTCCGTCATCATTACTTTAGCCGAAAAACGTCCATTGATAAACAATGGACATAGGTGAGATGGAGACAAGGCCAGGGCTTCACTCAACGTCGCCATATCGACTGATCCTGTGCTTCTCGCGTGCAGAAAATTCCTGCAGCTTTCACTGGAGAGCCTAGACAAATATTAATCGCTTTCAAAGTATTTCGTAGAAGTCTCTTTGTCTCGATACGCTGCTTTTTGCACTTATATAGTACGCATTTGTGAAATTTTTAACCCAATTAGTCGTGGTGAGATAATCCATAATCACTTCACCTACATCGTTTTAAACCACGGTCTAAAGCGCAGGCCACACCGCCAGCTAGCGTCCGAGTGAGCGATCCGGGCGAATCGTTTCACCTCTTTTCATACTTCGGTTCACACCGCGATCAACCGAAAGTACCGAACCAAAGTATGCAAAGTGGAGAACGCTCGCTCGCTAGCTGGCGGTGTGGCCTGCGCTTGAGGCTCCGGTCACAGCTTTGGGCGATGCGACTTGGATGTTTCCTTCGCAGGAATACGCCGTGGTGACTCGTGGTATGCTCTGAGCAACTTCTTTAATTTGTTATTTCCGCCGTCGCTGTCGCAAAACGCGTGTAACCAAAGAATGACGATGGTTTCAGATTAGCGTATTTTCAACGCCTCTAAATAAGAGCTTACTTGTTTTTAGAAATGCGTGTAGGCGCGTATATATACGCGCGCTTTTTGTCACTCGCGCAAAACGTACGATGTGAGAGACGCTTCCGTGCTCTCACTTACCTCACGTGAACACAATTCGATATTTTAAAGTGCAATACGTAGTGTTTATGCGTGTAATCGGATACGAGCTTATACGCGCAGAAAAAGACGTCGGTCTGAAACCGCTCTTATCGCTTAAGGAAATTAATAAAATCAGAAAAATAACCCCCGTAGTTTTGAAAGTTGGCACAGCTGTTTTTCAAGGTATCTAGATAAACATACTATAGGAATACACCTGTAATGATAGTTGTAAGGGAGATTTTAATAAATAAATAAATAAATAAATACTGAAAGACCTCAAGGATGAGAGGTGGGGGGGGGGGGAAACGTCCCTTTGTTCAGTTGTTTGCTCGTTTCTCGAAAACCATTAATAATATCGTTACAGTTGTGTCTACAATAATTAACTACAAATCAGGTTTTACAATACTTTCAGAGATACTGGCTATTTAACATGATAAAATAACAAAAAAGTGTTAATAAGTAAAAAGTATAATTGTATAAAAACGCGAGGACTTTCAGTATGTTAATCAGGACACCTCGATAAACAGCTGTACCAACTTTCAAAGACCGGGGGATATTTTTTCTGATCGATCATTTTTAAGCTTATTTTCTTATATTTATACCAGGGTTGTTGCGAACATCAGTATCAGCATCAGCATCCGCTGAACTTCAGCATCATTTTCTACATCAGCATCAGCATCCGCGATGATCGATGCTGATTATTAATGCTGATGTTCGAGTCGTGACATGACCGCAGAGGAGGCGAGGCTTATATCACGTGTAGTTTTTGCTTGCGAGTTTTAACCAATCAAAGGGTCGACCGCGGGGATTGCGATTGCAAACAAACACAAACTTGTCTCATTACGTTATAATTCGTCATTGCGCGTGAAAGTTTTTGTTTTTTTTGTAAACTGTTGAGTTTGATTATATTTTTTATTAAAATTCCCAAAATTAATCAAACAATATTTTATTTGAGCACCAAGGAAAAATACGCAACTTTTAGATGTATATTTACAATGGTAACTACATTTCTCCTGTTTTTTTAAGAAAATAATTCAAATCAGCATCAGCATCCGCTGATGTGAAAAAAAATATTCATCAGCAACAACCCTGATTTATACATAAGTATTTTTTGTTCTATCAAATCAATGTAAATTGACTAAGATAAAACGCATCAAATAATCGAAGAGGGGACTTGTGACGTCACTTGTCAAAAAAATGAGTTTAAAAGTCTATTAAAAGTCGTAATTTTTTGTTTACGTGAAAAAAGAAAAAACTACGTTCCCAATATTTTTTGGAAATTTATCCGACGGACTTATTAGATTTTTTGCTAATCTAACCTATTCATAATCACTTTACCCACATCGCTTTAACGCACAGAATAACAGTCTATCTTTAATCCCTCTAAGTGAAGAGAAAGCTGGTTAACCAAATCTCGTTAACCGTGAAGATCCTGTGCCCGGCAGGAAATCTAATATCGGTAATTACTTTTCGGGACGATTAGGGGGGATCTCGAGAGCTCGGAACATATACTCGGTTTTACCTTTTGAACGTCATTGTCACTCAAGTCAGCGCATGTCCTGTACGCCAACGACACAAATATACGAACAAAAATTCGGTGCACTCTATCACGAATAATAAACAATTGAATAGTTTTGGAATCCCTGTTCTTTTCAAGCCAGAATTTCACCGCAAATACCTACATATTTGCGGTGAAGTTCTGGCTTGGCGTGGAGAGCACGCGCGTGCCTTTATGCTCTGGAGTTCTAAAGGTTAAGCATGGGTGCAGGTGCATGGGTTTTTAATTTAGTTTAATACTTTATGCACAGAGGAGGGTTTAATTCCAAAAGCATTATCTACCAGTCATAGGTTATAAAGGTTTCGTAAGGTATACAAGGCGTAAACGCCTTTACCAGCGCTGCGGTATTTGTTTTTCATATATCGCAGCATCATGCTGAGATAGGAGCCTTTTTGGCCTCGCACAGGTCTTTTTTATTATTTAGTTTTAGATTCTTTTTTTATTGTTATTTTTTGTTGTTCCTGTGCTTGTCCCAAATAAATATTTTTCTTTCTTTCTTTTCTTTTCTTTTACAAGGCCGACAACTAATCATACTGACAATCAAACTAAGCAACTATACGCAACAACTATTGCTGGAAAACTACTTTTTTTTGGGGTGAAAAATCACGTTTCACGGTAGGACTCAATGTAACATACTCAAAACATTGTGCTGATGGATGGAATGAATAGTATGGTCCTGGTGGTATTTAAAATAAAGTTATTAAAAAAAAACCTGTTAAAAAGTTGGAACTTTGACCCCCAATATCTCCGTAACTAGAAGGTTCACAGGTGTGGTCTAGAATAAAAAAAAAATACAATGACGGGGTGAATACGACACATGGTTTAAGAACAACTTTATTTCTCATAAGAATTACATAGTTAATTCACTTACTGCGAAACACATCATCAATTTAGCCGCAAGACGTCCACTGCTGGACATAGCCCTCCCCCAGGCGTCGCCACATTGACTGGTCCCGTGTCTCTCGCATCCAGCGGATACCCGCAACCTTCATCAGGTCATCGGTCCACCTAGTGAGAGGCTTTCCAACGCAGCGTCTTCCGGTTCGTGGTCGCCACTCCAGAACTTTTCGGCCCCATCGATTATCCGTCCATATCTACCTACAAGGCCTACCTCATAACGTATGGAACTTTTTTGATAACCGACTAACAATTTCAACGCTGAAAATTCAGTGCACAGTGCACTTTTATTTAATAATTCCATTAAGGTTAGTGAAAACGAATTGTGAAACGGTTTGTGATAATATTGGAATTCTGGAATAAGGTGAGGTTTTTAATCTTAAAAATAAAAACAAGTTATTAATAGAAATTATCAATATCGTACCGATTGTCATAATATTACAGCTCTTTTTTTATCTAATCGTGACATTATAATATCCACGATCAAACCACGATAAAAATAAAAACCGTAGCGTTTCCGTGTAGCCGTAGCGAGTGGGATACGAGCTACGAGCGCTACGGCGTAGCATGACGTCAGGCATGACGTAGCAACTACGCAGTATGCGTTCCTTCTTCCTCCGTCACCGTACTCCGTACAAATGATTTTATTATGATAATATTTTCCTGTTAATGAGTCTTGCACCAAATATTTTTTCCTCTTTTTACCCGACTACGGCGAAGCCAAAAGGAAGGGTTATGATTTTAGCTATCTATGTATGTATGTTTGTGTTTACGTATGGTCCTCCGTGGCGCCTAAACTATTCATCCGTTTTTATGAATAAGGTGTTAATCGATTCGTTACTATCCCGGGTTAACATAGTCATACATTTTAACCGACTTCAACAATAGCCGATTTTACCTTGTAAACCCCGAATTTAATTAGAGCGTGATTTTTCGGTAGTCAGGTTTTTCAGTTGTACGAGTAGTATAGGTATCACACAAATTATTATTGTCAGTCAAGGTTTGATCAAATTGCGAGTGTGGAATGGACACCTCAATACTAATCATTCTTATTGAATTACGTCTCAGTCAGTTTCAAATCTCCGCCCCAACTAGCAAAGTAATCCTATAAAAAAAGACTATAAGTCTATCATTACTAATAACGTTCTTATAAAGGCATTACGTAATACTATTTAACTTATAATAGAACTTGCCAAGCCTTAACATACTCAAGTGCATTCGTTTTTAAATCTCGGTCATAAGACCGGATACACGGTTTATAGGTAAATCTTGTAGATAACTATAAAGTTAGCTACAAGATTTACCTATAAACCGTGTATATGACTTTCTTTTACTAAGTACTTTAAATACCACATACTAACATCATAAACAAATTAAACACAATACCACTAAACTGATAACATAGCGAAACCCAATCCCTGATATATAATCTTAAAATTTACACCATCCCTGTTTATCGTATAATCTTTATACAACTTCCTTACTCCCAAAAGGGTCGTGTAACGTATAACTATATGTTCTGTATTTCAGGGATTATAATAAAGAAACTACGCAAATCACATGAACTCGTGTACTGGCTAGCAATCAACTGACGAAACATAACTACCCACTTATATAAAATAAACATCAGATATACCTCACTATAATATCACAGTACGTACAGTTTGGTGTTAGAGGCTATTATTGTTTGAAAAGCGATCAGGGATAGGTGTCGGAGTTGTAATCTCGCGGCCATTTGAATACCAAATGACCCCCTTTAGGCTGCGTTTCCACGAGACATGATCGAGGATGCGTAGCGAGCGACGGATGTTCATTTATTTATCTCTAGCTTGCTCACGGCTTCGCTCGCGTTTTGGTCGGAAATTATCCCACGGGCGCTTTGTAAATATCACCTATGGCACTCGGGGATAATGTAGCTTCCTATAAGTGAAAGAATTTTCAAAATCGGTTTAGTACATCCAGGGATTACCCCATACATAAAAACTTATAAATTTCACCTCTTTATAATATTAGTATAGAAGTACAGACTTGTACCGGCACTACAAAATACTGCAGTAACATAGACCAAAAAGTACTACAGCGCTATCTATGTCTCAGACGAAGCACTAAACATCGAAAGACAATGAAGTCCTACATCGCGCAAGTAACGTTATTCACGTCTTAAGAGTATATAGCAGAACCCGACGACAACTGTCGGGCAGTAGCCCACCAGACACAACATCCGTCTGGTCGGAGGATCCTGCCTGTTCTATGGGGGATGAAGAACTTTACACCCTGTTCTCCATACCCCCAAAGACTAATAGGATATTGCCTTTGACAGTCGTTACAGGTCGTCAGTGGCCCAAAATGTCTGACAACCAGACTCACTGAGGTATTGTATTACCCAGTACTAACTGGGTGGTGGTGGTCAGATAGGCAGTCGCTCCATGTAAAATACTGGTATTCAGCTGCATCTGGTTAGACTGGAAGCCGACCACAACATAGTTGGGTAAAGGCTAGGCAGATGATCGGGGTATTTGCCTGAAAAAATCTATTTAGTCCGTCAGTTAGATTATGAAAAAATATTGAACACGTATTTTTTCTTTTGTAATGTAAAAGATAAAACTAGAAAACTATTAGCAAAGCAATTTTTTGTACAGGAGGCACCTTCTTGCTCTTGAACCACCTCTTGATATTAATCAGTAATTTGACAGTAGTGTTAGATTATTTTGTCATAAGGAACTAATATTAATATTATTTTTAACTTTTTTCATGTTTCTATCTATGGAGGCTTGTTATTAGTAATTTATTTATATATTCTTGCTTCTACTATGTTATTAGTCTGTAAGCCTTCCTAAAATAAAATAAATAAATAAATATAAATAAATAAATGACCATGATAACAGCACGTTCAAATCTCGCGTGATGTCACAAGCGTGTTAGTTTTTACTAGCCAGTGACGTCACAAGCCCCCTCTCTTTGAACTTTGATGCGCTGTATTGTCGTCATTTTTGATTATGTGAAAAAAGAAAAAATACGTTTCCTACATTTTTTTGTGATCTGACAGACATTTTTTGTTTTCAAATAGCATGATTATTTAGCAACATTAGAGACCAAATCCAATGCTATAAGACGTAAAATAAAATGAGTATAATTACACCCAGTAAAAATGTTAATAGCTAAAAAGTAGTTTAAATATTAAACGTGCCAATTTTTATAGTTTGCACATCTTTTTCAATTATTATTTGTGCTGTTTGAATAAATTTCGGCAGGTATATGTGTTTGGAATTAACCAATCATATAGCTAGAATACCTCAAGCTTTGAAAAAGAAGCGATATTATTGGTTAGTTTCACACACATCCCTCGCTACGCACCCTCGCTCATCTCTGGTGGTAACGCAGCCTTAGACTACCGTTGCGGTGATAGAACAGTCCAAATTGCTTGGCATACAATGTCGAAAAGCATTGAAAAGTTTAATAGCAATCTTGACGAAGCACATTGTAGCAATACTCGTGCTGTAACAGTGAGTTAAAACAACTGACAACAATTGACTTTTGTTAAAGTTCTATCTTGTTTTACATTTTTTGTGTAGTAAGCAACGACTTGGTGTCGGGCCTACGCTGTCCCCCCATACTTAAGTACTAATGCTGTAACATGATAATATTGTAACACCAAATGATTTGAAAAGAGTAACCATGGAGTTTCTTGCCGATTCTTCTCCATAGGAAACGACCAACCCGAACCGTGCACCTTTTTGTCGACGTTTTCTAAGAGCCCATCTAGGCCTATGTGAAATACAAATCGAACCAAATGAGCATATAGGGTAAAAATACCCTTAACGAAGCTGAAAGGCACTTGTTCTCCCCGTCATTGCGATATTTTTGTTGTACTGAACCATACCTAGGAACATTCTAGTTACGAATATTAGAGGTCAAAGTTCAAAAATTTTCACATTAAAAAAAAAAAAAACTATTTCTAATGTAATAAGTTTACTGTAATTACCTCCATGACCCGTTTACTATTCAAAGCACGTACTAAACACATACGTCCCTAAGGCGCAATATCGTACGGACTAAGTTAGAGTACCTACATACTAGGTAATGTGTTGGTCATGGTACAACGAAGGATACCCGAAGGACAGCGTTACTGGTGCAGGGGAGCGAGGTGCTAAGCAAGACTTAGTATTACAAAATACATATGAAACTATAACTCAGTCTGTTCCGATTTTGCGCTTTAACTGCTGAACCGATTTCGATTCCGATTTCACGAAGCCCTCAATCAAGCATTCTGAACATCAAACTTAGTAACTCTACGCAAAAATTCTTGCTGGGAAACGACTTTTTTTTGTTATGATCCACGTTTTATTTTTTCTCAAGCTGAGCTGATGGATGCATTGAAAAGTACGGGGGCCGTGGATGTATTTAAAGTAAAGTCATAACATTAAAAAGTTGAATAAAAATATTTAATTTTGAAAAAGTTGGAACTTTGACCCCCAATATTCCAGTTACTAAAAGGGTTCCAGGAAAGATCTAGGACAAAAAAAAATATCACCATTATAATTATCAGGCAGAACTAGTACCTTTCGGCTTCGTTAAGGTGAAAGAGCTATTGTAGCCCGCGAAATTATTACAGGTCAGTCAGTGAAAGTCGGTGTCAGGTTGTAAGTTGATGAAAATATGACTCGCGCAAAAGTTAAATAGCCTTCCTCGATAAATGGGCTATCCGAAACTTAAAGATCTTTTCAATTCGAACCAGAAGTTCCTTAGATTAGCACGTTCAACAAAACAAACTCTTCAGCTTTATATTTATAATAATATAATATTAGCATAGATACAGCGTCCTCAACAAACAAAAGACCTTTATGCAAAAAGATAACGCACCAATAAAATAAATTATCCCAACACTAACACTGGCGTGAAAAGACCAGCAATATCCAGTCGTAACTAGTTATATCCGATAATATCCGGTTTCCGTGCCGCTATCGTTCCCAGTGGATGCATTAATCCGTGTCCCTGCATTATTGGATGAGCTCTGGCTGTTAATTTACCGGATCAATCGAGTTCGTACCGGTTTTAATAGCTTCTTTGTTGTGGGGCAGTGATAGTGTTGTTACTCGACTGCCAAGGAAAGGTTTTTGCGCGAATCTTGTTTGTTTCTTTGTAAATTTCTTTGTTACCGCATATGTTCCAAATGGCTGGATCGATTTCGACAATTAAGGTATCATTAGATAGGTGTTTAAAAAGGCACAGTTTTGGCGCTAAATTCTACCCTAAGGGTAAACCAACGGGGCTCTATTAGGTTCAGATGTCCGTCCGTCCGTTTGTCTGCCAGCTTGGTGGCTTGCAGCCCAGTTCCTTTCAGAGAGAGAAGGCCAGAGCCTCAGTTATGGGAACTTTTTTTAAATATTTTTTTTTAGCTGTATTGCTGCTTTCAATGAAAAAAGCTCACAATAAAATTCAACATCATTTAAAGCCTTTAAAATTCATTGTAGATTTATTAATACGTATCACTGCCACAAATTATTTTAGTGCCCAGTTATTCCGAAATGCGCTGAACATATATTTACAAATGTTTCAGTACAATTTGAAATGGAAGATAAATCAACTGAATGATGTTTAATCACAAAATGGCCGGGGTTATTTCGATGTCACAATATTGTATGCTGTTTTCAATTTTCTGTGATCAACAAATGTAAATTGTTAGTAAACGGGGAGACTATATAACATGTCCAGCACCACCTGTACTTGGGCCAAGTATTCTCTTTCTAGGCGAGGCAAGGCAAAGAAGTCGCAAGACTATCAGATAACGCCTGGAAGGTCTGAAGGAAAGAAACTACAGGTCCATGAAGGAACTATTCAAGGGTGAGCTGCCTATGTCACTGAAACGCAAACTTATGGATATATGTATTCTCTCCGTCATAACCTATGGTATAAAGACTTGGTCTTTGACTAACATCCAGAAGTCCAAACTCAAGGTTTGCCAACGAGCAATGGAGCGCAGTATACTAAGTTTCAAATTAACGGATCGTGTTCGAAACACAATACTGCGCTCCAAAACAAATATAGCTGACGTGGCTCAAAATGCTGCCTAAGTCAAATGGGACTGGGCAGGACATGTCTGCCGCAGACCGGACAAACTGTGGGCCAAAATAGTAGGAAACTGCAGGTGCCCTGACATAGTGAGGCGCGGTCGCGGCAGGCCACGTGGGAGACGGCGGGACGAACTCGACAGGTTCCGTCCGAACTGGAAGGAAGACGCGCGGGTTCGCGAGAAGTGGATGGAGTGGGTGGAGGGAGGCCTTCGCCCACGAGTCAGAGCAGGCTAGAAAAAAATTGTGTGTGTGTTTGAGTGTGCTTTTCATCGAGAGCAGTGCTACATTGAGTTAAAAATATATTTTAAAATTAAAATCGCGCTGCTTCTTTGGTTTGTACTATGTAATTATGAAATAACTAGCTTATGCCCGCAACTTCGCCCGCGTGTATCTCGGTAATTGTCCCACGGGATCATGCTACCGGGATAAAAAGTATTCTATGTATTAATCCAGGTTATAAACTATCTATTTGCCAATTTTCATACAAATACGGTCAGTAGGTTTTGAGTGAAAGAATAATAAACATCCATCCATTTATCCTCAACACTTTCTCATTTATAATTAGTAGGAATATCATTTAGCAATGTTGATCAGTTTGTAAAACTTTCAGGCGTCTGGGTACAGTCCTTTCCGTTATGTTCCTGTAATCTGTTTTCCAAATTTCATCCAAATCTGGTGAAATTTGGAAAACAGAACAGTAGTTTTTGAGTGAAAGAGTAATAAACATTCATCCATCCATCCATCCATCTGTCCATCCGTCCATCCATCCATCCATCCATCTATCCATCCGTCCATCCGTCCATCCATCCATCCATCTAACCATCCGTCCATCCGTCCATCCATCCATCCATCTATCCATCCATCCTCAAAAACTTTCGCATATATAATATTGACGGCACGGTTGGCGCAGTGGCTGAGCGATTGACTGCTGCGCTGCGTGTCGCGGGTTCCGGCCTACAGATAGTTGTTCCGGGTCTGTTTGGCTGTTTGTGTTTGTGAGTTTAAATGTTTGTAAACGCACCCACGATACAGGGGAAATACCTAGTGTGGGGCAACGTTTTTAAAAAAATAAATAAAAATATAATAGGAAAGTAGGAATTTATGAGATTACTAAAGATATTTTCTACCTGAACCTATGAATCCTTGTTTGCATAATATTGTGTGTCCCAAAATTTACGCAAGATTTAAATTAACTACCATTTCTGCGGTAAAGGGTTGGCAACCAAAAAAAGATACAGTTTGACACTTAGATATTGTAATTCGAATGTGTGGCGGTTGAGAGAATGTCATGCTCACTCAAATGTGTCGCTGATGGTGGCGCGTGTGTCGGATCATTTAGTTCCCTTTAAAATGGTTGAGTTATAATCCATATTGGGCACACTATGGCTGCCTACTATCAAACTGCACTCACAAACTAACTTGCCAAACGTTCCGATGAAATACTATCATTATCTAATCTGTTTATACTATATTCTACACTAACGAACGTTAACGAACGTGATTGGCAAACCTTCAATAAAAACTTAAAGCGTCACACAGTAAAAAAGAAAGATCACTTCAAAAAAGAATAATCGCCACTCCATTAAAGCTTCACTCGGCTACTGACGTCCCAACTACCCGCAGCTAGTTATAACCGGTGATATCCGGTTACCGCTATCTTTCACTCTGCCGGTTTTTCCTTGTCACCGCTTATGGCCAGTGTTTGGTTACCAGCGATATACGAGATGCACTAGTAGTTTATACAAGTATAGTGGTTTAGCGCAGTGGTCGAGTCAGTGGAAGAGTAGAGTGGTCGAGTACAGTGAGGTAGTGGACAAGTGCAGTGAGATAATGGTTAAGTGTAGTGGGAGAGTAGAGTGGTCGAGTAACGGGAGATAGTGGTAGAGTATAGTGATGGAGTAGACGGTGAGAGTAAAGTGATTAAGTGAGAGTAAGAGAGTAGTACCTAAAGTGGTGTGCGGCAGTGAGACCGTGCAGTACAATGACGTCACAACTACAAGCAGTTTGTTATAACCGGTGATATCCGGTTACCAGTATCGTTCACTCTGCCGGTTTGTGGCCAGTGTGTGTTACCAGCGATATTCGAAATGCACTGGCATTCTTAGTCATTTTTTAGCTGTTGCTCGCATCCTTCGAGGAATTTCTTCTGTGTCGTGGATGTTTTTACGAACTTTTAAACTCACATACACAAACAGCCAGACCGGCCAGCTATTTCACAGCCGGAACAGCTATTTTGTAGGTTATACAAATATTTGTTCCGTGCGGGAATTAAAACCGCGACACACAGCGCCGCAGTTAATTGCTCAGCCACTGCGCAAACCACGCCGTCAAATGTTTATCTCTAAAGCGCAGGCCACACGCTCGCTAGCTGGTGGACGAAACAAGGCGACGGAAACCATATAAACTAAGCGAAGCTTTGGCGAGCTAAACTATGTGGGTTCACACCGAAAATTACGGACGTCCGTCCGTAATTTTCAGTGCTTTATTTTTTTTATTTATGAATTATTATTTTTATTTTTTAGCGAGCGAGGGAGCGAGCGGAAAAGCGGGGGGAGCGTTCCGCCTCATTCCGTCTCGGACCGCGCGACGCGGGTGACAGGAGCGAATAGCATCGCTGGCATCGTCGAATATTTCGTTCACATCATTTATATCACTGACGTAGCTTAGCTCGTTAGTTTACGGTGTGAACCAAAGTGTGAAAAGAGGTGAAACGATGCCCGCTCGCTCGCTAGCCGGCGGTGTGGCCTGCGCTTTAATTTAACAACACCCACAGGTTGAAATACCGCCGTCTATTCTTAGCTAAAGATAGCACAACTCGACTTACAAGTAACAAATAACAATGAAACCTTTCTAATTAAGTTTCGGTTCTAAAACGGGAACACTGGCATAAGAAACTGGGTTCCATCGCGCGGAGTGAAGACATTAACTGTACGGAGTGAATTACTTGACTATACTTCATTAAAACTTATGTCCCAGGTCGAATATGAGTCATCATCATCTGCCTAGCCTTTTCCCAACTACAGGATGTAACAGGACCCTTAACGAAGCCGTCAACCAAGCATTATGTACATCAAACTAAGTAACTTTACGCAAAAAATATTGCTGGGAAATGACCTTTTTTTTGGAGTGAAAAATCACGTTTTGCGGTAGAACTCAATGTAACGGACTCAAAACATTGTGCTGATAGATGGATTGAATAGGACGGGGGTCGTGGAGGAGTTTAAATTAAAAATCGTACATTAAAAACACGTATTAAAAAAAAACTCGTGAAAAAGTTGGAAGTTTGACCCCCAATGTCTCCGTAACTAGAAGGTTCCCAGGTATGGTCTAGAACAAAAAAAAATCGCAATGACGGGGAGAACAAGTGCCTTTCGGCTTCGTTAAGGGTCTTGTTACACCCTTTATATTGGGGTCGGCTTCCAGTCTAACCGGATGCAGCTGAATACCAGTATTTTACATGGAGCGCCTGCCTATCTAGGTCGAATATGAGTAAAACTTGTAAAATACTTGTATTTTAGCTACATTGCAAACCGCTCCAACTTCATCAACATCGGCATGCAGCAGTCTTCTGCTAGGCCTTCTGCATCTGCTTTACCTCGATTCTCGGCCTCTCTTATCCAGCTGCTACCAGCCACCCTGCGGAGACCGTCGCTCTATGTAGACTGCCTGTAAGCGTTCCAGCTTACGATTGTATGCCGCTGGATACGATTGCCCCAAAATAATTGAGATTATTAACCTACATATACACAGAAAAACCAAACAACGCGAATTATTTGATCTAAAGAATATATATAAGGTCCCATTAAAATAGATGGACAAATTTAAACACAGCGTTCAGTACGTCTAACCAATGCTAACCAAGCCAAAAAACACTGATAAAAGTGATTTTATTTTGAGCTAAAATAATAAATTGCCGGCGGTACTCTAGAATAAACACATACACTATGTCAAAATAAAATCACTTTAATAAGTGTTTTTTTTTGTTTGGTTATCTTTGGTCAGACGTACTAAACGCTGTGTTAAAATTTGTCCATCTATTTTAATGGGACCTTATATTAATGCAAGTAAAATTATCCGCGACATATGACTAAGTATATAGAAGATCCCGACAACAACTGTCAGGCAGTAGCCCACCAGACACAACACCCGGACGGTCGGAGGATCCTCGCTGTTCTATGGGGGATGAAGAACTTAACACCCTCTACTCCATACCAACAAAGTTAAATCCTGGGGAAAGACAAGGCTACCGATTTTTTTTTCACAGCCACATCAGAATTTCTGCGCGAACGAAGTTGCGGGCAACAGTTAGTATATGTTAATTCAGTAGAATTTAGAATAATTTTCCAACACGTAATGTATGTTAAGTAGAACAAACTCACCCCATTTTTCAAACTTCGTAACAAAAGTACTGGGACGGTGTTATTGTTACGTCATACCCAGGTGAACCGTGTTATCCGGGTGTGTAAATTATGACCTGTCATAACCCTGACAAAGGCTGTGTTCTATTGTGTTATTATTCTGGTTTAGGTTACAAAACGGGTTAAAAATGTTTTTATTTGTTATGCTGTTTTGGGCAAGAAAGATGAACATGTACCCTAACTAGCGAGCTTTTTTCAGCTCGTGAATAAATAATAATAAAAGCAGGGATCGATCAAGGTTAAGCTAAGCTTGCGAGGTCTGTCCGTGGATGGATGACCATCAATTATGTATCATAGATGGCGCTGTAGTACTTTTTGTACCATATTGCTATAGTACTTTTTGTAGTGCTACCGTGACTAGTGAAACCGTCCTAAACATAGATGGGGAAAAAGGTTCAGCAGGTGATCAAAATACTTTAAAAATCAAAATATAATAATAAATAAGCATCTACTCATTCAAGGTTTTTGGTTTACTCGGATGCGTAGGTGTGTGTGGGACATACTGAAATATTACTGCTATGTACCACAAAGAAATAGAAGTGGGGAGGTTATTTTTATCTCAAATCGAAGAAGTAACCAATTAGTGTATAAAGCCTTCTATAATGTTCCGATTGTTAGGACACAAACCTTCTCTTTTTGAGAGATGACCAGTAATAGGAATAGGTAGAGCTAATGTACCTAAAGTTCAAGCAAGGAACAGTAACGAAAAGTGTTCCTTACGACTAAAATTTTTTTTTCGAATATTTTTTTCTGAAACTCGGAAATGTCTCGGAATCAGTTAAGTACATTTAATAATAATTTTATTTATTAATCAGTCCAGTAAACTAATTGAATTCATTATTTTTCCTTTTTAACCGACTTCGACAACAAGGAGAACGTTCTCAAAAATTTACGTTAGTTAGTTGTTTACGTTTAGTTCCAATAATTGTACAAAATGAATAAATGGTATGAAAACCTGTAAATTGTTTATTTTACCTTGTTAGTTCTAACTATTAAAGCTGGTATGAAAATTAAATTAGCTTCCGGACTTACTTACGGCGTTCAAACGAAGATAAGGAGATTATCTTTATTTTTTAAAGAATAAAAATCGGGCGTTTTTTTTTTAAACAGAAACATTAAATGAATTCAATAGTTGTTAAACTTTATTAATTTTAGTTGTACTTAAGTAATGTTCCGACATTCGAAACAAACATTCCGAAAAAAAAAAAAAATTGTGTTAAGGAAGTCTCCACTTTCGTTTCTGTTCCTTGAACTTTAGGCACATATTCCGATCACTGGAGATGGCACATGTCTTGAACCTACACACCAAAGACAACTATGTCGGCAAGTATGTTGGCAACTTTCGTAAGCGCTCAGTTGAAATGCTGCCGACATACCCGTCGACTTTGGTGTTTAAGCTCCATAAAACATGCTGGTTCCTCATGAGGTTTTCCTTCACCGTTCTGAAAGAAGTCGTGATAAAATAAATTATTAAAAAAACTAACATGCTTGTCCTTATCAATAGTTTTGACGTGTGTATAAAGCCAGAAACCATATTGCAACGCTCGCCGCGATTCGTTGAGGCGTGTTCAACAACGCGTCGACACGCGAGCGAATGTGGTCGTATGGCACGCACTGAGTCGCGTCCGCTGCTACAAGTGTGTTTTGCTCTCGATTTTAATTGAAGCGTAGATAATTGATGTGGTTTACTTTACGCTACATTCATGACAAGGGTTGGTGGCTAAAATAACAGCCGTTTGGATCTATCTGGAGACTAAAACGCGCTTGCCTATAGATGGGTCTGTGGATGGGTGACGTATACATTACATACTAAGTTGCCTCTGTTGGGTTCCGGCTGTTTTTTGGGACAAGCCCACCACGTTATTCCCAAACCACTGTACCTCCGGAAAGCTAGAACAACAGAGGTGACCATCAGAAAAGCGCCGAGACAATGAAGCTCGACGAAGTCCCAGAGAAACAATTTAACTGTCTTGGATCCCGCAACGAAATTAATCAGAAAAGTATAGCGGAAGAGTAGGAAAACGATAATTTCCACTTCCCTCCATATCAGCAGGAGACAGAACAAAACTGGGATAAGCCCAGTTGCCTAGCACCACGGATAAATATTATCATTAATGGGTCCTAAGTTGTGAGCTGTTATATTTAATAGTAACACTTCACCCGTGACTTCGTCTGCGTGTTTACAACACAACAACACATGACAATTTATAGCCTATGTTACTTTCTGATAATTTAACTTTCTATTGGTGAAAAATGGTTAAAATCGGTCTAGTAGTTTCGGAGCTTATTCGGTACAAACAAACAAATCTTTATTCTTTACAATATATTAAACTCAATTAAGTACACTGTTAATTTTAATAACGTTACAACTGATCATGCGGTCCTGAGTTCGATCCCAGATATTCGATTCGGTTCGGACAAAATGTTACAGGGTTTTTTGCCATTATCAATTTCTCAAGTAGCACCCGGAGTCTAAGTTTGTAACCAGTGAATGTAATGGTAATAGGCATACTCGGTCCCTTTTTTTTTTATCGATGGGAAATCATCCAATAACCCCTCCCGCTCTGGGCTGAGCAGGAGGGAGTGTCAGACTTTTACTGACTAAAACCCATCCATGTTCCTTCCTTTGCCCTTTGTGTTCCAGGGCCGCGGTATCTCTTTCGAACAGCCCCGCAACCCTGGCAGGCATCGGACCTTTCGGACCCCTTCCTGTTTGCTGACTCTCTTTGAGGCGCGCGTGGAACACGAACGCGCCGTCGACACGGCCTGTCGTCATAAGACGAACGGACGGCGAGCTAGCCCATAGCTCACCGCTCACAGGCACGGCAGGTGCTCGGTCCCTGCTGCATGAAACGTGAACACAATTGCCGAAATTCTTGTGTACTGTAAAGCGTGTAAAAAGTCCCCTAAAGAAGCCGAAAGGCACTTGTTCTCCCCGTCATTGCGATCTTTTTTTTGTTCTAGACCTACCTTCTAGTTATGGAGTTATTGGGGGTCAAAGTTCCAACTTTTTCACATTTTTTTTACTAAGTTCTTGTTTTTAATGTAAGTATTTTACTCCTCCGTACTATTTAATCCATCCATCAGCACAATGTTTTGAGTGCGTTACAAAATCACGTTTTACGTAGGGCCGTAAAACGTGATTTTTTACCCCAATAAAAAAAGTCGTTTCCCAGCAATATTTTTGCGTCAAGTTACTTAGTTTGATGTACATAATGCTTGGTTGACGGCTTCGTGAAGGAACCTTTTACACCCGATAGATTCGTACCTAATAAGCAGTGATCGGAATAGGTAGAGCTAATGTTGCTAAAGTTCATGGAACAGAAACGAAAGTGGAGACTTCCTTAAGACTATTTTTTCTTCGGAATATTTGTTCCGAATGTCAGAACATGACTTAGTTACAACTAAAATTAATAAAGTAAAACAACTATCGGATTAATTTACTGTTTCTGTTTAAAAAATAAAGGTAATCTCCTTATCTTCGTTTGAACGCCGTAAGTAAATGCGGAAACTAATTTTAATTTTCATACCAGCTTTAATAGTTAGAACTAACAAGGTAAAAAAACCATTTAAAGGTAAAATAATGAATTCAAGTAGTTTACTGTACTGATTAATAAATAACATTATTATTATAATGTACTTTACTGATTCCGAGTTTCAGAAAAAAATATTCGGAATAAAAAAATCTCGTTAGGAACACTTTTCGTTTCTGTTCCTTGCTTGAACTTTAGGTACTGTTCGGGTCAATCACCGAACAATAATAAACATGTCAGCGTAATTGCGACACCGCGCACTATGCCTTGAATATTTTATGTATTAGCTAAGTAAAACCGTCAGTACGTCTCGGACAGCATATCGGGCGCGACTCAATCTCATCTCATTAGTTTTAATTGTTATCCCATTCGTATTACTGAAATATAGTTATCTTTATAATCTTTAATCTTAGTTTATCTTAATCTCACCCCAACCCCGAACATTGGTCCTTCGAGCCATCGGAGCGGGACCTCCACGCGTGTGTTTACTACCTGAACTGTGTGAGTGTCTCGCTTGGAACTTATTACCAGACCCTGGTAAACAGCCATCCTGCTGATCCTGATTGAACCTGGTTTCTACGAAAGCTTCTACGAAAGCATCGCGTCATCTCCTCGCGCTGTTACTCCAGGTTTGTTCTTGCAGCCATCGCAAGGACATTTGATCCCCAAAGAAGCCTGCAGTGCAAGTAAGGTCTCTTTTTTACCTTTATAATGTCGAGTATGGATGACATTCTAGCAACCCAACAACAACTAATCGAAGCCGTAGATAGGCTCTTCACCAATTTCAAGAAGGATGGTGCAGAGCGCAAGAACTCAGACTACTTACATCGTCGATTAGCTACCTTGGAACAATACTTTACAGAGTTCCATAATAATCATATGACGTTGATATCATTTGGTGATCAATCTCATACATATTTCAGTACTAATCAATACGACCAATTGAAAGAAAAATATAACAACATTAAAACTACTATTCAAAGCTATAACCCTCTCGCAAACAGACCGCAAACCCCTGTATTAAAACCTCCTACGTTCCAACCTACTGCGGAATCTCAAACCTCGAACCTCGCATCTCACGCTGCTTCTAAAACCCCTGCTCTTGAAGAGCGTAAAGCCGAAGGCCTCTTCAAAAAGCAAGCTACCAACTTTAAGGCTTTCTTGAGAACATCTTCCAATATCGACCTTGATCTCATCACGGAAAAGTGGGAGTTTGAAGATATCCTGAAGACTATACAATCTCGTTGGGCGGCTATTGACTCGCTTCATTGGGAGCTGGACAACGAGTATGGCGGATCAAACCCCGAGTACGAAGAGCAATTTACTCATTATGAGAAATATTATAACAAAATCAAGAAAGACATCAATAAGAAAATGTGGTCCGTGGCGCATATTGAAAAATCTACTCCTAAAATGGAGATAGTCACCTTTGAGGGAAACTACAATAAGTGGATTTCTTTCAAAGATCTTTTTACCGAAGCAGTGCACAACAACCCCTCTTTGTCAAATGCACAAAAGATGCAGTTTCTAAAGAGTAAGATCAAAGGTGAGCCTGAAAAATTGATCCAACACCTCCAAATAAGCTCCGACAATTATCCTGTATGCTGGAATATCCTAAACCATCGTTATAATAATAAACGACTGATCTTCACCTCTTATCTTAACAATCTCATGAATATTCCTGCAAACCAGCAACAATCATCAAATCATATAAAACGCATTCACGACACTACTTACGAGAGCGTGAATGCTATCAAGAATCTAGGAGTCGATGTATCTTCCTGGGACCCTTTCCTGGTATGTATATTGTCTCAAAAACTGGACTCAGATACATACGGGGATTATCTGCAAGCCATAAAATCCCCGCGAGAGTTACCCGTCTTAGAAGATTTCCTAAATTTTTTGGAAACAAAGTTTATGATGCTGGAAACTTCACGTAAGAAGATTGAAAATTCCCCGCAGAAATCATCCCCATCTCAATCAAATATCAATAACAAACCATCATTTTCAAAGGGTTACAATTATCGAAATTATAACAATCCTAAAACGAATTACTCAACAAACCAAGTTTCGCAATCGTCAAAGTCCAAACACAAAATTAACCATCGCAAGCAATGTCCTATTTGCAACTCCAACGATCATCGAATTCATGCATGTCAAAAATTATTGGAATTGCAACCTAATGAACGTAAAAATGCTGTTGCTAATTTGAAACTTTGCATTAACTGTTTGCATTATCACGAAGGCAAAAAATGCCTTTCCGAAATAAGATGCAAAGAATGCAATAAAGAACATAATACCATTTTGCATGAATCTTTTACGTCACGTCGACCTGAGTCAAATGCAGCCACGATTATGAAATCGCCATCTCAGCAGCAAGAAAGTAACACAGTAGCATCGCTCTTTAAAGAACCCTCAGAAATATTGCTTGCCACAGCTATAATTAGCGTGCAAGCAGCGGATGGATCTTACCAAAAAATGAGAGTTCTTTTAGATCAAGGATCACAGACATCCATTATTAGGGAAAGCGCAGCTCAGTTGTTAAAACTACCGCGACGGAAATGTAACGGATATATCTCTGGAATAGGAAACAAGGAAAACAACTGTAAGGGCATGATTACTATCAAATGTTCATCGTTGCTTAGCGATTTCACCTTTGAAACGGACGCGTATATTATGAATAGACTCATAAATAACTTGCCCAGTTGTACGTTACCTAAGCCAAACTGGCCTGCTCTTAACCAAATAACTCTAGCAGATCCCGAATTCTATAAAAGTAGGCCTATTGATATCTTATTTGGGGCAGATATCTATTCCACTATCCTTATGGACGGTATCTGTCGGTCAGAAGGTATGTTGCCCATTGCCCAACAAACCCAGTTGGGATGGATCTTAAGTGGCAACTACAAAACGTACCATTGCAATGTGATCCTAAATAATATTGAAGAGATTCAACAATTCTGGGAAATGGAGGACATACATGAATCTCCAGCGAAATCAGAAGAAGATCAAAAATGCATAGAATTTTACCAATCTTCGACCTCTAGACGGGAAGACGGAAGCTACGTCGTTAAAATACCATTCAAAGAAAATTATGAAGAAAACATAGGCGAGTCGAAAACAAAATCGATTGCTCAATTTTTCCAAATAGAGAGGAAATTAAGTAAGCAACCAGCATTGGCACGTGACTATAAAACGTTTATTTCTGAATACCTAGAGCTCGGACATATGACACCCGTTGCGCCACACGTACAGCCGGACTGCTACTTATCGCACCATGGCGTCCAACGATCTGAGTCATCAACTACTAAATTGCGAGTTGTCTTTAATGCCTCGGCAAAAACCTCGAGTGGAGCCAGCCTCAATGATCTTATGTGCCGAGGACCCAATTTACAACAAGACCTTCAGAGCCTTATCTTAAAATGGAGACAATTTAGATACGCTTTCACAGCAGATATAGAAAAAATGTTTCGCAAAATCTGGCTACATCCCGATGATCAGAAATATCAGAAAATTATCTGGCGGAACCATCAATCTCAACCTTTAAAAGAGTACCAGTTAGCAACAGTTACCTATGGCACAAAAGCCGCACCTTTTTTGGCCATGATGACACTGAAGCAACTGGCCATCGATGAAAGGCCAAACTATCCACAAAGTTGCGCTCCCGACATCTTAGAACACTCGTTTTACATGGATGATCTCATGCATGGTGCACATTCATCTAGAGCAGCTAAACAGCTCAAAGCAGAGATGATCAACCTTCTCAAATCCGGTGGGTTTAATCTCAGAAAATGGCGGTCAAACTTACCGGAAATACTAGATAATTCTGATGCACCTCAAAAGGAAGGCTTTGACTTTAAGCAACTGGAGTCAACCAAAACTTTAGGTCTTCGGTGGGAACCAAAAAATGATCAATTTATCTTCCATCCTATAGAATTTGATTCTCAAGACATCCTTACAAAAAGACAGTTCTTATCTCAAATATCTAAAATTTTTGACCCTTTGGGCTGGCTAGCACCAGTCACGATAAAACTTAAGATCTTGTTCCAAGAATTATGGAAATCGGACCTGGGTTGGGACCACCCTGTCCCACAAGAAATCGCGTTAGAGTGGAATACTACTAAAGCCGATCTATCTCATATATCTAGGTTTAAAATACCACGTTGGATTCAAACCCAAGAAAAGGATATCGTCGAACTCCATGGCTTTTGCGACGCTAGTACAAAAGCATACGCTTGCGTCGTGTATTGCAAAATACAGAGAGAAAATGAAACCCTCGTCACCCTTATTGCAGGGAAATCAAAAGTAATACCGCTGAAAAAACCACAATCAATCCCGCGTTTGGAACTTTGCGGCGCTCTCTTGTTATCAAAACTTATGCGAAAAATCATCCTATCTTTATCTAGCTACAAGGTGCATGTTTATGGTTGGATTGATTCAATGGCTGTTCTAGGTTGGTTATGTGGAGAACCGGAGAAATGGAAACCCTTTGTTGCCAATCGAGTGAGGATTATCACTGAAATAATCCCGAAAGATAAATGGAGTTACGTAAAATCCAAAGAAAACCCCGCAGATTGCGCAAGCCGCAGTTTACCTGCTGCTCAATTAGCCGATTACTCGCTGTGGTGGCAAGGGCCTGACTGGTTACCACAATATAAGCCTAAAGAATCTCATAAGATGCCGGTTTATACTAGTATTATTACCGAAGAACTCAGAAAAAGGAAGGAAGTAAATACGGCCATTGTTAATCCCGAATATTTAATAATTAATCAACTATTAGCAAAATATAGCACTCTACGGAAAGTAACTCGAGTGTTAGCCTACATCAACAAGTTCATCGACATTGTTGTTTACAAGAAAAAACGCACATGTTTTCTAACTCTGCAAAATATAAAGACAGCAAGAGAAATGTTAATTAAGCACGTCCAAAACGAATATTTCGACGAAGAAATATCGCGGTTGAAAAATAATGAACCACTAAATAAGAAAAGCCAGATTCTTAATCTCAATCCTATACTAGACACTAATCAAATGCTCCGTGTCGGTGGCAGACTTAAACATTCGAATCTTGATCCCGAAATGAAGCATCCCATCATAATCCCGAATCAGTCGAAATTGGCAGACCTTATTATAGATGAATCTCACGAACTTGTATTTCACGGTGGAGTAAAAATGACTACTGGATTTATAAGACACAAATACTGGATTCTTGGAGGAAACAGAGTCACTAAGAAACGATTAAGAATGTGTGTCAAATGTAAAAGAAATAATCCCATACCACAATATCAAATCATGGGTGACTTACCTCCAGCACGATTGATTCCTAACCGACCTTTTTATCATACTGGAATAGATTACACCGGACACATCCTCATTAAGGCAAACAAAGGTCGTGGCATTAAAACCTGTAAAGGATATGTCGCAGTTTTTGTTTGTATGGTAACTAAAGCCAAGGGGAGTTCCTGGGCACATCTATAGTGATCAGGGAACTAACTTCATAGGAGCCAACAAAATTTTAAAACAAGAGCTTGCCGAAATCTCCTACATCTTGTCTGACCAAGAAGTAACCTCGACAGTCTCTGAAATGAATATTGAGTGGCACTTTAACGCCCCATCATGGCCATCTGCTGGCGGACTCTGGGAA
This sequence comes from Eugnorisma glareosa, assembly GCA_947578425.1. Taxonomy (NCBI): domain Eukaryota; kingdom Metazoa; phylum Arthropoda; class Insecta; order Lepidoptera; family Noctuidae; genus Eugnorisma; species Eugnorisma glareosa. Next base: position 3,843,209 of record OX387985.1, on the reverse strand, counting down.
GCTGCAGTTAAGAGCCTTAAACATCATTTGAAACGTGTCGTGGGAGAACAAAAATTAACCTACGAGGAATATATTACCCTACTATCTCAACTCGAGGCTTGTTTGAACTCCAGACCACTATGCCCTCTGACAGAAGATCCTGAGGATCTGGACTTTTTGACCCCGGCTCACTTTTTAGCAAGCGGCCCCAACCTTACGATTTTTGAAACAGAGCATGATCTCCGAACACGGTGGCACTTGACGCAAAAAATCTATCAAGATATATGGGATAAGTGGAAGACTGACTACCTCTCGCAGATTTCTACGAGGTCCAAATGGCGACAGCATCAAAAAGACCTCAATCTTAACGACATCGTTATTATAAAGGACGACAATCTTCCACCAGGAAAATGGAGCCTAGGTCGCGTTGTAGCGCTGCATCCTGGAAGTGACGGACACGTAAGGGTCGTCACACTTAAAACCAAAAACGGGCTCTTAAAACGCCCAATTGTAAAACTGTCCCTACTGCCAACAAATAAAAATGGTCAAGATCCAAGTACCCCAAAGGTTAACAATAAATTGCCAGTGGCGAAGAAAAAACGCCCCATCTCATTCTCTGTTATGGTTTTATCTTTGACATTATTTTTGCTGGCACTAATAAATACCGCTCAAGCATCCTACAACTCCACCCTGCTGACAAACAATAGTGTCTACTTCGACAAAATATCCAATATGCATTTAATTAGAGATGATTGGCATTTAATAGTCTATTATGACACAAATCCATATCAAGAAGGAACGGCGGCATTATTAAAGTATACTAAGTATCTTGAAACCTTGTGCTCTACGATTAGAACACAAACACCTTGCGACGGCGTCATGTTACAACTCGAGCACGAGTTCGAAGAAATGAAACATTACGATAATATTATCATGATAAATGACTCGTATATGACTAATAAGAAACGTCGGCGACGCGGCTTGCTAGACGGAGTAGGCTACGTTGCAAATAGTTTGTTCGGAGTATTGGACCAACGATTTGCAGAAAAATATGAGAAGGATATTGACCTTTTAAAGCATAATGAAAACCATTTATACAACCTCTGGAAAAACCAAACGTCGGTCGTAGAAGCTGAATTTAATCTGATGAAAAGGATGGAGAATACTATTAACAAACACCACAAAATGATAAATCAAAAGCTTAATTATCTCCAAGATTCTTATAAAAATCTCTCTCAACAAGTGCAGAACATAACTCTCATCACAGACTTCATAACTTCGGCTTTCACTGCCAACAACTTGATGTATACCCTTCGACGAATCCAGGACTCAATTTTAGATACAGTAACTGATATTTATAGTGGAAAATTAGATTTTCATTTGATATCTCCGAAGCAGCTCAGATCAGAGCTAAGCATAATATCAGCACAAATATCTGGAGATTTGGTAGTTCCTGTCGACAACTTTAATCTTAAAGATCTTTACGACTTGCTCAAAGTAAGAGCCAAATACTCTGGCAAATACCTAATTATAGAAATAAAAATACCCCTGATTGAAAGGGATCTTTACGAGGTATTCAACCTTATCCCGGTTCCACGCATTGTGAATGATAACATGATGATGAAGGTCGAAACTATATCTAAATTAGCAGCCATCAACATGAGAAAGGATTCGTTTTTAACTATCACAGACACGGACCTGCAGTCATGCGTATTACAAAACCCTGTGACTATTCTGTGTCATATCAGACGGCCGATTCACCACATGAAAGATGATCATAGCCTTTGTGAGACGATCCCAGGCACAAGAACTTGTAAAACTAAAACTACCTCGTGCAAGAATGACTGGAGAGAGTTAACATCAGAAAACAAATATTATTATTTATGCTGCAATGAATGTAACGTCAAACTTCTGTGTGAAAATCAAGTTAAGGCAGTTAGGCTATCAGGTGCTGGTCTGTTGCGTGTTGGGGAAGGCTGTTTAGTAAAAACAGAAGATTTTATGGTGTATTCAAACAAAAGATTGTCTAGTAAAATTAGCACGACGACAAAGATTATCTCGCCAGAAATATCACCAATCAATCACATAATAAATATCACTATGCCCGAAATCTCATATGAGCTTAATCCCAATAACTCGGAGAACCTCAGGCAATTTGAAGCTATTAAGAGAAGTCTTGAGATCATGAAGCAGAGTGAACCTTTAAGCACCAATATCTCCTACCACGACATCCACCAGTATACTGCTATATATTTCATCATATCGGGAATCTTGCTACTGGTGGCAGCTTACTGTTTTAAACTTTGGTGGCAAAGGCATCGTAAAGGAAATCGTGCCACTTCTACAGTAGAGCGGTCGACGACAGCATCGGCGGCAACTGCGTTGCCACCTCCACACACCGTTACAGAAAGTGTTGTGATTAAGTGTAGTGAAATTAGGGAAAATGGGCAATCTAGTAGTAAATCAGTGAAAAGTGATCCTAAGCGACTAGCGCTATCTAGTGAGTGCTTACAAAAAAAGGAAGATAGAGGTTCTTCACCGATCTTTCGCGTGTTTTCTCTTCCTGATTTACATTGTAGCGATTCTGTTTAATTTGTAATGTTACTTTCACCCCATTTTTTAACATAACTAACCCTTCATAACTATTTTAGTATTAGTTGAACATTGTTTTCACCTTGTTAATATTAATTTCATTACCCATCTAACTAAATCTCCTTACTAACCTCATCTTTTCTCCCTCGGGAGCATGTTCGGGTCAATCACCGAACAATAATAAACATGTCAGCGTAATTGCGACACCGCGCACTATGCCTTGAATATTTTATGTATTAGCTAAGTAAAACCGTCAGTACGTCTCGGACAGCATATCGGGCGCGACTCAATCTCATCTCATTAGTTTTAATTGTTATCCCATTCGTATTACTGAAATATAGTTATCTTTATAATCTTTAATCTTAGTTTATCTTAATCTCACCCCAACCCCGAACAGGTACATTAGCTCTACCTATTCCGATCACTGCTCATAAGAGAATAATGTGTGTTATTTATGATATGTGATGTTTTGTAGTTATCGACACCCTTTAAAATCCCCATAAAAGATCACACTTACGAGTATACCGAACACAACCCTCAACTCGCTGACGTCACTAACATCCCACGGGACCACTATAATCGATTCATAGATCAAATAAAACGGCGCGTGACACGGGTAACAAAACGGATACAACTTGTGGAACGGGTACAGGTACGGCTCGGGAGAATAGGGTTGACAATTGTTTGCATGATATATGGGAAATATTGGAGAATATATCACCTTTACTAGACGCGCAGGTTTTGGGAGGAACAGCGTTTTTCATTGTAATATACATTGTTTTATGAGATAAGGAAATTGTTTTACCTCTTATATTTGTGTCCTAACGTGCCATATCCGAGGTATGGCGTAGGCTTAACGCCGAAAGGTTCTCTCCGTCATTGAGATCATTTAATTTTTTTTAAATTTCCTTAGAACCTTCGAGTTATGGAGTTATTGGGGGTTAAAGTGCCAACTTTTTCATAATTTTGCAAAAATATCTATTAGCACAGTGTTTTGAGTGCGTTTCATTGGTCCTACTGCTGTAAACGTGATTTTAGACCCCAAAAAAAGTCGTTTCCCAGCAATATTTTCTGCGTAGAGTTACGTAAATTTTTCTATCTATTCGATACTTCTATACTAATATTTTAAAGAGGTAAAATTTGTTTGTCAGTTTGTTTGTAGAGGTAATCTCTGGATCTACTGAACCGATTTTGAAAATTCTTTCACTTATAGGAAGCTACATTATCCCCAAGTGACACAGGCTATATTTATAACGTGCCCGTGCGATAACTTCCGACCAAAACGCGAGCGAAGCCGCGGGCAGCAGCTAGTCGGTAATAAAAAAAAATCAGCTGTTGCATACATTTTGACCGTCTAGTTATTGCAGTTTTGTATGAAATCGCTGTTTTTTTTTTAATAACCAATGAAACATTTTCTTTTTCTTTCAGTGTTTGTGAATTCACATCTCATCTCTCAATAAAAATAATAAAGTTGCAAGACAATGTTAATACACTCACTCACTCTACACTTGGTTGATATCCCGACGAGTCATACTCAGCGCTTCTCCTCCACATTTATTGTGTGCATAGCCAAAGTGTGGAACTCTCTGCTGGCATCTGAGTTCCCTGCCACATTTAACCCGCCTGCCTTCAAAGCAAGAGTGAACAGGCATCTTCTGGGCACGCTCGTTCCATCATAGAAATCATCCATCGCATGTCTTCAGGTGTGATCGAGGTCAAGAGCAGGCCAATTTTGTAACAAAAAAAAAAAAAAAATCTTAAAAACCTTTAAACAATATCGTATTAACTTGGAACTGCTTAGTTTTTTTTTTTAATCATACAATACAATAATTCGGCTCACATTAAGATAATTTATTCAGGAAGATTACGTGTTAAATATATTTATGTTAAACTTACTTATATTATAGACTAGCTTCTGCCCGCGACTTCGTACGCGGATCCTGTTGCTTTTGCCAGCGACAACGGAGTCGTCAAGAAAATCGAAGATCTGAAACGTCTGATGTAGAATTCTGAGGCCCGGGGACGGGAAAACAACGGGCTGAGCGAGACGATTGAAGACGTTCCAGATCTTTCATTTTCGTAAGTCCACAGGAAATGCCCATCAGACTAAACAACTTTTGCTAAGACGTCATTCCTTAATATGTTATAGTGTCGCTGGGCTTTGGAGTTCCATAACAGGGTTCCAGATCTCCCAATTTATTCTCACAGCAGAAAATGCTCTTCACGTGGAATAATTTTTGCTATGACACCATTTTTATATCTCTTATACTTTAGCTGTTCTGTTGCGGTTCTACATCAGGTGTTCCAATTTCCAAAATAAATTATAACCTATATGTTGCCCAGACTTAATACCTACACAACAAATACCTTTTCTTCCCGTTATTCTGCAGCGGATCCCAAGGGTACACTGAATTAACAATAATATTGCAAATAACTTTTAAAAAATGCGCAATTCTCTATCAGTGAACATCTCCGACTCGCGAGACAATGCGTGACGTTCACGATCAGCGGACAGTCACGCATCATGTTCCGCACTTATCTCTAGAGACCTAGAAGCAGATGCGTAGATACGCTGAGAACTCAAGCGCAGTTCTCTATCCGTGAACGTCTCCGACTCGCGAGACAATGCGTGACGTTCACGATCAGCGGACAGTCGCGCATCACGTTCCGCACTTGTCTCTAGAGACCTAGAAGCATATGCGTAGATACGCTGAGAACTCATGCGCAATTCTCTATCCGTGAACGTCTGCGACTCACGAAACAATGCATGACGTTCACGATCAGCGGTCAGTCGTGCATCATTTTCTTCACTGGTCTCTAGAGACCTGGATGTAAATGCGTAAATACGCTGAGAACGCAGGTGTGCTTCGCGATCCGAAGAGGTTTATACGGAGCGAGTTGCAGCCTGATGTTCTCGAACAGCATCAAGTCTCTCCTGACGCTCTTCGGTAGATTCTTGGGATCTTATGATCCTCAATCTTTTAGCTCCTTTGGAACGTTGGGAAAGATTTGACCTCTTTCTAGGCATAGTTATAGTTTAATTCTGAAGATACCTGATCAATTAAAATCTAAGTGACTGCTCCCCTGCGTTACCGGGTAGGCTACCGTGTCACGAAAATAAATGAAAAAGGAAATTAAACACTCAAATAACATAAGCCCGAAGGCTTATTTATTTGATAAAACATAATAATAAATGGGAGTTTTGGCCAGTAGAGTCAAATTTTCAATGATTCATCGAAAATCAGTCCATTAAACTGTTACCGCCTTCACCGCGTGGAGGTACTTCCAGCTTATGTTATTTTATAATTATAGATATATAAGATATATAAGAAATTAGTGATAGCTTTGATTTCCATATCAGCTGTTCCAGACCTTCAATTTCTTTTATTTATTTTTTTAATTTTCAATTCCACAGCGCGTGTGCCAGATCTTCAATTTTTATACGTCAACAGAGAGTGCTCATCAGGCTGAACAACTCTTCCTAAGACGTCATTCCTATATATGTTATAGTGTAGCTGGGCTCTTGGAGTTCCACATCAGCTGTTCCAGATCTTCAAATTTTATACGACAACAGAGAGTGCTCATCAGGCTGAGCAACTTTTGCTAAGACGTCATTCCTATATATGTTATAGTGTAGCTGGGCTCTTGGAGTTCCACTTCAGGTGTTCCAGATCTTCAAATTTATTCTCTTAGCAGAAAATGCTCATCACGTGGAACAATTTTTGCTATGGTACCATTTTTGTATCTCTTATAGTTTAGCTGGTCTGTTGCGGTGCTGCATCAGATGTTCAAGTTTCCAAGATAAATTATAGCCTATATGTTGCCCAGATTTAATACCTATACAACGAAAAAAAAACATTTAAATCCGTCGAGTAGTTCCGAAGATTACCGTGTACAAACAAACAGACATACAGACAAACAGACAGATATTTTTTTGGATTTGTGCTCTATTACTGTTTCCAAACCCCCCTCAATAATTATTTTTTTAATATATTCAATGTACAGACACAGTTTTTTTTACTGTTTTATTATATGTATATATATATATAGATGTATATCTTGATGTTTCATCAAGTCGTGAAAATCGTGTGGAGTATCGGGGTCGCTAATTAATAAAAATATAGGTAAACTAGCTGTGCCCGATGCGTTGCAATGCACTTTTTTATGCTTTTTACTGCTCCATCCTACCTACCCAACCCAACTTACCCTAACTACCTACATACCTAACCCACCTACCCTACCTACCTACCTCGTTTGAATAAACAACACCTTGAATTTATGCTAGCCTAGTACTTTTGGTCACCAAAAAGACGATTTTAGTAAATATTTCAAAATTCGGAAATACGATATTAGAGCCATCAGATCATCCCACGGGAACACCGTATTTTTCCGGGATCAATAGTAGCATAAGTGTTAATGCAGAAATCAAGCTATCTTAATACCAAATTTCATCGAAATTCGTTTAGCCGTTTGAGCGTGAAGGAGTAACAAACATATAATACACACATACAAACTTTCGCCTTCATAACATTAGTGTGACTACTCGTACATGTTGACAGCCCTGAAAACTAGCTCGCACCGTGGGTCCATCCCTGGAGTTATCCCGCGTTTACAAGATTACTTGGCAAATATTTACCAATTTTATAGTGAACAAGGTTTATTGAAGGGTTTACATTCGATACATTTTCATTGCTTTTCAGCAGGTCAGAAGATTAGTTATGAGATGTTGTTTAGCGTTTAAATTTTTACAATTATATATTTTTTATTTAGTCATTGACATTATAATTTTGGAATTTAATATATATTATTTAATTGATTATTTTTGTACATGCTGATTGTGATTGGAATTTTATTTTTTTACAATATTGTTAATTTTTATTTCAAATGTATGCTTATGATCTAAAGGGGATTGAAGTAAATGGTTTTGAATTGAATTGAATTATTATTTAAGGTCAGGGGTTACTATGACGTCTTAAAGCAGGAGTAATTCCTGTGTGGGAAAGAGTCAGAGCTGTACAGGTCGTCTAGCGCCAACTCTTTCCCACACTGGAATTACTCCTGCTTTATGACGTCATGGTAGGCCACCTGGTGTCGTGTGGATACGGATGGCAACTTGATGGTGGCCATTTTGAATCTCCTTTTGACTTTTTCAGAATTTTCAGCTGCTACTTTAAATGAAACACTTGCTGTCGAAGTACTTACTAATAATCCAAATCTAAATATTCTTTCACTGACAGAAAGGTACTGGATAAAAAATAAGTAATCCGCCATCTTTAGGAGTCCGCCATATTGGATTTAGAATGACGTCACTTATCTAACCATGCATTGTCATCCAAACTAAATATGTATGCAAAATTTCAGCTCAATCGGAAACCCGGAATCTGGGTCTTAAACTTCAATTTTTTTTTTAACATTATTAGTTACAAGTGAAGCTAATAAAATCGTGTTAAATAGACTAGTAGGTATCAACAGATGCTTATTTTTCCTTTACAATTGACGTTTTTTGATCCAGAGTGTTGTTACCTAAGTGTCCAGAGTTATTTTCTGTCCGGACAGTTATGGGCTTACAATATACATTTTCATTGCTGTTCAGCGAATTAGAAGGGTACTAAACTTAATTTGTTTTGATTATGGTCGAGTATTCGTCTTTGAGATATTGAGGATGGTTGAGTAGCCGTCCTATAGAGATGTCATGAATAAATGGATATAACGGAATCTTTAGTATCCATTGCTGAATGGCTGTTTTTGTTTATGATCTAGAACTTTAATTAATATTTAATATTTCAATTTTGCAGTGTTGAATTCAAGTTGCGTTTTCGTATTATTAAAATTATTTTAATTGGCCCAGTAAGAGGTGACAAGACGATTTGGCAAGACGAAGGTCTTTTATTTATTTTCTTTACATATTATTTACATTTTTAAATATTTTTAGGAACAAAAATTATATTTAAAAAAAAAAACAAATAGTGGACCACCGGCATCGGGAACAGGGTCCGAGCTACCGATGGTCAGGGCTCTTGAGACAGGAACCTCCTAACAATAGGCGCCGTGTCTAGAAGTACTGCTCTCTGAATCAAGCCCTTGATCCAGCTGCCAAGCGAGAGCCTCCTCAGATGTTGGTCGAGGCTATTGGCTGTTAAGCCATTGGCCGACACGACTAACGGCACAATGACTGCCTTACCATTATAGACGTGTATGATGTGACCACCCGAATGGCGCAGCGGTAGTGAGGCTGCCATGCGGCTACGTACTTAGGGTCCCGGGTTCGAGTCCCGGTAGGAGCAAATGTTTGTGTGATGAGCATGGACATTTGTTTCCAAGTCATGGATGTTTATATGTATAATAAGTATGTATTTACAAACAAAAAAGTATCTATGTAGTATTATCAACTATCTGGTGTCCACGACACAAGCCTCGTAGCTTAGTTTGGCACCTAGATGGCGCTGTGTGTAATGTCGAGCGATATTTATTTTTTATTTATTTATTATTAGTCCTCATTATTAAGGATATTCATAAAGTATCTATCTCCTCATGGCTGTCTCTAATAAACTGTTTCTCTTCTTAACAGATGATGTCGCAACTAATAGCAACATGAGACACTGAGGTCACCAAGATGACTGCAACTAAAGTGAGTACTCCATTTTATGTAAACTTCTTCTCAAAAACTACTGGACGGATTCAAAAAATTCTTTCACCATTAGAATGCTAAATTATTAGACTGTGTTGTCTGTGACTTAGAGCTGCGTGATATACTCGTACTAAAGCTCAATAAGCCATCTTAACACCCAAAGAATAAAAAATTGTGTGGTACCTGTTAAAGTCTAATTTTGCACGTAATTTGCTCTTACGCATGAACCTTACGTGTGGTTTTAAGGGTTATTTTATTTTGTCACTGTGTGGAGAATTGCACAAAAAGTTCTAAAGAGAAAGCGTTAGTAGCGCTCGGCCGCCGCCGTCGTGAGTGAACTTGCTAAAGTATCAACATCAGTTTAGTTACTCATTATTCCCGCAGTTTACATTGCGTATGTGTGTGCGTGTGTGAGCCGTGTCAGTGTAGTGATGCGATTCGATACCTATCTGTTTTGAGAACGCGTTCTTAAATGATAAATTTTATAATGCATACTTTAAACAATTTAGGTCGTGTTGTCTCTACTTGATATTTAAATAAAGAATAACTCTACCTTATGTTACTTGGGGCATTGTATAGTCTTTGCCTCACAGAAAATTGTCATGTCATAGCGTGTAAGTTTTATAGCAATAAAACAAAGTTTAATTAGAAATATTACTTAATCTTCTTATTTTTGGACCCAATAACAATAGTACTTATACAACAACTAAAAAACCTGACTGCTGAAAAATTACGCTCTAATTAAATTTGGGGTTTGCAAGGTAAAATCGACTCCACCTATTGTTGAAGTCGGTTGAAATGTAGCCTATTATGTTACCCGGGCCATAATAATGAATCGATTAACACTTTATTCAAAATCGGATGAATAGTTTAGGCGCAACAGAGGAACATACGTAAATACAAACATTGATAGACTGCTTGGACTTTTTTTTTTTTTCGGATGGGAAGTCATCAAAATAACCCCTCCCGCTCTGGGCTGGAGCAGGAGGGAGTGTCAGACTTTTACTGACTAAAACCCATCCATGTTCCTTCCTTTGCCCTTTGTGTTCCAGGGCCGCGGTATCTCTTTCAAACAGTCCCGCAACCCTGGCAGGCATCGGTCCTTTCGGACCCCTTCCTGTTTGCTGACTCTCTTTGAGGCGTGCGTGGAACACGAACGCGCCGTCGACACGGCCTGTCGTCATAAGACGGACGGACGGCGAGCTAGCCCATAGCTCACCGTCCACAGGCCCGCGCCTACGGTGGCCGGGGGCCACCACGTGGCCCCCGACGCCCGGTGCGTCTCCCGCGGTGGCTGGGACGTGAGATTCTTTCCCTCTCACGTTCCGCCATCTCCTTCGCTAGCATGACTGCTTCGCAGAAGAAGGTGACGGCGTCCCATTCCGTCTCGCTCCGGACCATGGATTGAACCAAGGCCGGAAGCGAGAGGTCGCCGCCGCCGATCGCCGCTACGAGGACACGGCGGTGCTCCGCCCACGCGGGGCAGATCTCCACCGTGTGCTCCACCGTGTCCTCCGGTCGATCCTCACAATGGTAACACCCGGCAGGAACCTCCCGAAACAACCGTGTCCGGTGAGGACCTGCGTCAGGCGGAAGGTGAGGGCGCCGTGGCGCCTCTCTAGCCACTCCTCAAAGAGGGGACCTATCGCCACTGTTGTGGCGTGCCCTGCACGGGGTTGCGCCAGTCGCTCTCTCCATGTCGCCATGAGATCGCGCCGGAGGTCTGTCCGCTGAGCGACAATTTGCCGCGGCAGCGGTTACCCCCCGGCGTAGTGCCTCCACGCAGACTGCTTGGCCTGCTGCTACTTTTAAATAGCTGTAACACGGACAGTTTTAATTGAAGTCCGAAACGACTAATTTTTAATTTAAAAGTACAATACACATCTAATAAAATTAAAATTCAGAGTCTACGACTTGTACTTTTTTTTTTTTTAATTTGTACTTGAATGTAAAAATTGGGTATTTTTTTAATAAAACAATAAAAAGTCGATGAAAAAGTATCCACAGGGCATGAGAAGTGTTAAGTGGTCTGAAAGGATTGTAGATGACCCCCTCAGTCGACTATTTCAATTTGGCACACGATGCACCAAACATCCTGTATAGTTAGCTTCATTCTTGTGTGTCAAAAATAACGTTTCTGTTTTGTCTACTTTTACGACCAACCTGAAACTTGTGAGATATCTAATGATTAAAATCTTTGTTAACACCATCACAACACTGCAAATACCAATCCATGAATTGACAAAAATAATAAAATATTTATAAGCCAGTCGTTGAAACGAACGTTGTGTGTTTTTATGAAATAAAACGTATATTTCGGCAGCCATATTTTTTCGGGTATACCGTCCCGTGTCGGAGCAAATCGAATGTTATTATTTTTCCTGCCGGCTTGTTTATTTTCGGTACAAAAAATGGCAAAGCGAATCACTTGTGAGACTACCTTATGTCGGCTTGTGATGTAGTTACTCCATAGGTTTGTCCTTCGTGTTTTATTAGCAACATGGAAAATAAATATAAACTTTTTCACTACAACATCACAACAGTTTACATTTACAAACTTTAAAGCAGATTAGTTTGAATTTGCTGCTAGTGGCGCTAGTGTAGCGCGAGGTCACCGAAATGTCAGATGTCATAGAAAGTTCGCGCGTTGCACCTGCAGCAGCCGCTTCAGCACTATACATTGTAACGTTACAGTTTCCTAGATCAAGGAAACTGTGAGGTCGCAGTTAAGGTACTCACTTATCTATTCTGGAGGAGGGCACGGGTCAAAAGAAAAGATGGGAAACAATGACAGAATTTAATAAATAATATACAGACTAATTTTAAGAGATCGAATTAAATGGAGCTGAAGCTAGCTATATACCTATCCTCATTAGACCAGAGAATCTGGGAAATGGAAATTAATAAGAAAATATGATGAAGTGGAGAAAAGCGGCCCTCTCGGCTGTAGCAGTGGCCGAGGAACGTCAGTCTTCGGAGGAAGGCGGCCCAGTCAGCTGCAGCAGTAATGGCCGAGGGACGTGGAGAACGGCAGCCCTCTCGACTGCAGAAGTGGCCGAGGACCGTGGAGTACGGCAGACCTCTCGGCTGCAGTAGAGGCCGAGGGACATCAGACTTCGTCTTCCATCAGTAGAAATGGACGGAGGACGTTAGTACGTCTATAGCTCAAGCAACAGATGAAGAACCACGGGTACGCGCTGCGATGATATTATTAATAATGCGACAGGAATAAAATCTTAGAGGACTTCCTCTTAAAACTTATAAATTTGAAGACTTGTGATACGTTTCAGCTCTGGACGAAGACCGCCGCTTCACAGCCATCTCCCGATAATTGACATTTTACAATTTTTGAATGAAGAAATTTCTAGAACATACAATAAGAAGAAAAATATAACGAGGTCGATATGAGTTACATAGACGACCTAAAACTAGGCTCCAGCAATTAATTAAAATTAAAAACCTAGGCCTGTCTACCTGACATAAGAAAAGTAAACAAACATTCAAGAGTGATAAAAATCTACAGAAAAACTTAAATAATATGAATTTCAAGGTAAAAAGTATGCTAAGCTTCCAGGTAATGAGCATACAGCTACCTAAAGAGCAGGAATGTTACTTTTTCAGGTTAATATTATAAAAATGCAAGTATAAAAAACCATGTAAAAATACAATCATTACAACATGTCGAACATCTACACATCACGTCACTTGCGGGATATCTTCCGTGATTGTCTATTATTTTGAGCTCCCGATATTTCGACGCTGTTGCAAGCGCCACGATCGCGGGTTCACTGGAGAATGCGGGTGGATGAAAAATAAACTGTTAAGAGCAGACAAATCTGTCTACCCTCTTTCTTTGTCTTTTGCTACGCGCACTACTGGAACTCATCACTAAGTCCCGTATTACAGAACATCGCTCAATACTCAAGCATTACTTAAAACTAGATTCAAGCCATTTCATTGGTTGAAACTATTTTTAAGTAACGTTTGAGTCTTGGTAGACGTTCTCTAATACGGGCCTAAGTCACGGCAAAACACACTCACAGTATCACAAGGCTTTTTGGAGTCTTTATCACGATGCCGGCTGCTACTTTTGAGCATACTCAATCACGGAAGATATCCCGTAAGTGACAGTTTATGTGTAAGTGTAACCGTGAAAGTTTAAAACAAGGTCGAACATCGTTTTAAAATTTAAAAAATATCTCACTAATTCTGTAATGATTGTTACCATGGATAACCTTTTGTCAGTAACTTTCAAGTAACGAATTGCAGTAGAACTAAATATTTCTATTTTATATAATTTATTTAAGATCTGTATATTTATATTATTTACAAACTACAAATCATCGATAATAGTAATAAAAATATGTACAAGTATCAAAAGGGTTACAGAGCGTTAAAAATGGCGTCGCTGTCAACAGGAAAAGTGCCCAGAAGGCTGGCAACATTGGCACGTTGTATGGCAATGCTGATTCTTTGGCCAAAAAATAGGCCCGCCCTCTGGTCACGCGAAGAGTCGACCAACCGCTTGGCGATTTCCCGAAAAAACAAAAGCTGGTTTTTTTTTAGATAATGTTTCGGAACCCTTCGTGCGCGAGTCCGACTCGAACTTGGCCGTTTTGTTTAATATCCAATGAACTGATGAATTGAATACGTGGTCGGTGTCCACCCTGTATAACACCAACACATTCAGGGCTGCACTGATGTTTAAGCAATAACTTGTCAATAAAGATTTATTATTATTATTTCCTTTATTCAATTATACAGCGTGTAACAGAAAGGGTATAATCATATGGAATACTGTGGTACGGACCATCAAACTGAACCACTTTCTCTATGGGACCACCATCGAAATCGTAAAAAAATATTCAGCTGTCCCATACATTTGGGCCGAGTAGGTATTGAAATTTTGTATAGGACAGCTGATTATTTTTTTACGATTTCGTTGGTGGTCCCATAGAGAAAGTTGTTCAGTTTGATGGTCCGTACCACAGTATTCCATATGATTATACCCTTTCTGTTACATGTTGTATACATATAAATCACATTTTTAAATATTTCTAAACAAATTAATATTAAAAAAAAACATTTAAAAATATAAAAAATAGTGGTCCGCCGGTATCGGGAGCAGGGTCCAAGCTACCGGTGGTTAGGGCTCCAGAGACAGGAACCTCCTCACAATGCGAGCCGTATCGAGGAGTACTGCCTTCTGAATCAGGCCCTTGATCCAACCGCCTAAGGAGAGCCTCGAGAGATGTTCGTCGAGGCTTTTGGCTTTTATTAAACCTTCCGCGATACATTTATTAAATTGCCACCATACCGGTATTTTTGTCGACAACTTTCCGGGTAGGTTCTCATGTTTCCATAAGGAAAATCGATTGAATTTACGTCTTTCATCATACGTGGGTATATAGAAAATACGACACCCTTGTAAAAAAATATATGGGTATATATTTTACTGATGTTTTGTAGAGTTCCGTACCCGAAAGGTAACCAAAGCGACCCACCTTATTACTAAGCCTCCGCTATCCATCTGTCCGTGTGTCTGTCTGTCAGCGGGCTCTATCTCAAGATCCGTAATAGGTAGGTAGTTAGTTAATTTTCACAGAATGTGTATTTCTGTTACCGCTGTAACAACAAATAATATAAATAAATAAAAAATGGCTGATATCGACTCGCACTTGGCCGGGTTTGTATTTTATTTGTACACTAGCTGTTGCCCGCGGCTTCGCTCGCGTTTTGGTCAGAAATTATCCCACTGGCACGTTGTAAATATAGCCTATGGCACTCGGGGATAATGTAGCTTCCTATTAGTAAAATAATTTTCAAAATCGGTTCAGTAGATCCAAAGATTACTCCATACAACCTCACAAACTTTACCTCTTTATAATATTAGTATAGATTTATTGTAGTAGTCCACATTAGCCCTGGATCAGACCTCATTATCCACCTAACCTACTTACAACTTTGTTAAAGAGCTAGCTTCCAATCTAACCGTATGCAACTGAACACCAGTTTTTTATTTAGGTCGACTGTTTCCGACCTCCAGGTGGCCTACCATGACGTCTTAAAGCAGAAGTAATTCCAGTGTGGGAAAGTGATGGTGCTACACGACCTGTATATCTCTGTCTCTTTCCCACACTGGAATTACTCCTGCTTTAAGACGTAATAGTGACTCCCCAGATCTCCTCCCTCTCCTCTCCCTCTGTAGGTGGGTAAACCAAACCTCCTTGGTAAGACTGGTTACCAGACTTTAAGGCCACTGACTGACTGACTGACGACCGGGATCAACGTTTCTGAGGCACGGAGAAAAATCATGGAAGTAATACGTGGTCACCCACAGATCGACATCGGAAAGCGTTGCGTCGCGTCATGGTAAATATCATGACGATCGACCAATCGGCGGGAATTATTATTATTTATCCGCGAGCTTTACAATACAGGGGACTTCCAAATAACAAAAGCAATGTGGGTGCAATAGGCATGGGTACACTTTTATCTAACCCGGAGACGAAATGGCGTTTGCATAATATCAGTATTAACGGAAAAGTATGTAACCGTCATTGTATACAATTCCTAGGGAATGTGTACAATTTCTAAAATAACTAGGAAGTCTATGATTTTTTTTTATATGCACTTTTCCTAGGCAACAGAAATTTATTAGACTCACACAGGAAAAAAAAAAACAAAAAATGGTTGAAATAATATTAAAACAAAATGAAATAAAACGTAAACATTGGTGATTCAAAAAACAAGTGAATTAGGTCCTGTGCGAGGCCGCAAGGCCCCTATCTCAGCATGGTGCTGTAACTTAAAAAAAAAACACAGCGCTTGTATTCTGATAGGGCCCAAAGTGATGCCGGTCAGATACGAACATAAATGTGCATAAATAATTATGTATTTCCTAGTATCATCTCTGAATGCATACAATTCCTAGGAAATACATACAATCATTTCAGAGGAAAGGTGTGTTTAAAAGAATCTTTGAAACACACATTACACATTTCAGTAGGCTCGGTATTGTATATATATATTTTATATATTTTCCGGTAACATCAACACAATATTAGAATACACAACTCTTCACTCAGATCACGAGTATTCGACAGCTAAAAACCAAACGTGCCGTTTTATTTCATTACTATGCCATAAGACGCCATATCGAGGGCGGCCCTTGAGCCCAAGGCTTTCAAGGATCGTTTATTATGCCATCCTATAAATAAATATAAATGTCCTTCGGCGGGTACTCCCGAAGGTTGCCGAAGGATCACGAATGCGTCCGAATTGCTACGAAGACCTTGATCGCTATTTAGAAACAACTTTTATCAGGGGATGAAGTACAAACATGATCGTTCTCACCAACACTATAATACTAATATTATAAAGAGGTAAAGTTTGTGAGGTTATAACGGGTAATCTCTGGATATACTGAACCGATTTTGCAAATTATTTCACTAATAAGAAGCTCCATTATCCGCGAGTATATTTACAATGTTCCCGTGGGATCATTTCCGAACAAAACGCGAGCGAAGGCGCGGGCAACAGTTAGTTATAATTACAGATATAATTAAAAAATCTGTAATATTTACAAGATAACAACTGAATCTATAATTGTATTTGATATAATGATTAGTTAATATATTAAACGATTGATATAATTTGAAAATAACTAATTTTTATAAGCTTAACATACCTTGAATATAAAATCATTTGATATAGCAGTCAAAAGAAACAAAACTCTAAGTCTAAACTATTAGTCTAATATTTAGTATTTATCTATACTTCTATACTAATATTATAAAGAGGAAAGATTTGTATTTTTGTGTGTATGTTTGTGATGAATAAACTCAAAAACTACGGCGCCGATTTCAAAAAATCTTTCACCATTAGAAAGCTACATTCACCCTGAGTAACATAGGCACCCGTGTGAGTTTTTAATAGTTTAATAGGTAGAATCGCTTGTTGTTAATACTTAGTCACGTTTTTTTAACATCTTGTTAGAGTTATAGAAATGAAAATAAAGGGTGTACAAGACCCTTAACGAAGCCGAAAGATACTTGTTCTCCCCGTCACTGCGATCATTTTTTTGTTCTAGACCATACCTGGGAACCTTCTAGTTAAGGAGATATCGGGGGTCAAAGTTCCAACTTTTTCACAAGTTTTTTTTTTAAATACATTTTTTATGTAAGATTTTTTACTGTAAACACCTCCACAACCCTTATACTATTCAATCCATCCATCAGCACAATGTTTTGAGTGCGTTACATTGAGTCCTACCGTAAAACGTGATTTTTCACCACATTAAAAAAGTCGTGTTCTAGCAATAATTTTTGCGTAAAGTTACTTAGTTTGATGTACATAATGCTTGGTTGACGGCTTCGTCAAGGGTCTTGTTACTTCCTGTATACCAAATAACTTTATAAACGATATGAGATGGGACGTGTATTCCCGTTGACCACACCGCCCGTGGCCCCACTGGTGGGGTCAGCGGGGAGACGCACCCTTTTGCGACAGCGACTCAACGCAACGATCATTTATGAACAGAGTTTCCCGGGTACAGAGGCCCTATGTACAAAATATATCAAGTCAAATAACACCTGAAACGGGATACTTACCGTGTTACAATAAACTTGGTAAATATCTCGTTTCTAGTGTTATTGACAATGTTAGTGACCATGACAGTTTAAGGTGGATGCGCAAGTATAGCCCGCGAAATTTAAATTTTATTTCGTTTATTGCAATTTGCAGGTCAGTGTCAGGTTGTATGTTGATAAAAATATGAATCGCGCTAATAACACGTATGGAGTTACAGAATTATAATCATTTAAATCATCAATACAGCTCTCCAAGTTCATATAACCCCATTCAATAGCTATTTCACGAAAAAGTCACTCAACGGGGTTTAATGAACTTGGAGGGTTGTATTGATGATTTGAATGATTATAATTCTGTAACTCCATACGTGTTACTGGCGCGATTCATATGTTCATCAACACACAACCTGACACTGACCTGCAAATTGCAATAAACGTAATAAAATTTAAGTTCTGCGGGGTACCCTTGCGCATTCATCTTAAAAACCTTTATCATGTCTAATGATCTAAGGGACTATAGGATATGAAGAACAGGGTGTAAAGTTCTTCATCCCCCATAGAACCCCGACCAGACGGGTGTTAAGTGTCTGGAAGGCTACTGCCCGACAGTTGCTGTCGGGTTTTCCCTTAACAGCCTGTCGCGGATAATTTTAATAGCGCGATTCAGAATATTGATGTTAGTTCTTCCTTTAAGGTATAGATCCCCCGCCCCCGCCGCGCCCGTCGCCGCCCTCACTGCCCCGTTGGTCTAGTGGTCGCAGGCGGACTGCTGAGCGTGGGGTCTTGGGTTCGATTCGGGGTCGGGCAAAAAGTGCTATTGGGTTTTTCCATTAGCAATTTCTCGGTAGTAGCCCGGAGTTTCCTGCCAGGGTTGCGGAACTGTTCGAAAGAGATACCGCGGCCCTGGAACACAAAGGGCCAAGGAAGGAACATGGATGGGTTTTAGTCAGTAAAAGTCTTACACTTCTTCCTGCTCAGCCCAGAGCGGGAGGGGTTATTTGATGATTTCCAAACCGAAAAAAAATAAAAAAAAATAATTGAATTTGGCGGTATGATATTCCCGTGCTTCGGAAAGCACGTTAAGCCGTAGGTCCTGCGCCTGATCTCTCTCCGGTCGTGTCGGATTGCCGTCCCATCGGACTATGAGAGTGAAGGAACAGTGAGTGCACCTGTGTCTGCGCACACACTTGTGCACTATAATAACTCCCGCACCGATGGCTAATCACCGCTTAGATTGGCCACCGTGACCGAAAACGGTCAGGAGGACTATTATTATTACGGTATAGATGGCGCTGTAGTACATTTTGTACTACCCAGTCCCTGTTACACGTGTCATGCTTAAGGCAACCATGACACGTGTCACCGAGACACGACTTTGAGGGCAATGAAGTAAGTCACACCGCCCGTGGCCGTGAATAGCCTTGTGCCATCCCACGCGGTGTTTGGATATATGAGTATTGTGTAGCGTATTGACCGGCAACACAACTAACTAATACTAGCTTGTGGCCGCGGCTTCACTCGCGTGGTTTTCAGTAAGTGTCCCACGGGATAATACTCTAGAATAAAAAGCATCAAAATCAAAAGTAATCATCATCTTCACGCCCTTGTCCCATTCTACTTGAGCTCGTCGCAACACTTTTTCTTCTTCCATTCTCCCCTGTCAGACGTCACGGCATCATTTACTGCTTTCTCTTTCATATCATTCCTCACACAATCCATCCATCTTTTCTTTGGCCTTCCTCTCCCTCTCCATCCATCAACATTCATGTCCATCACTCTTTTAGTCACATGCGTTTCATCCCTCCTCTTGGTTGACGGCTTCGTAAAGGGTCTTGTTACATCCTGTATACCAAGACAACCGATTTCCTTACAATTTTTCTGTAACTTTCAAACAACCTCTAATATACGCATTCCTTACTTTATCCATTTGCAGCACTTTTTGTAGGTTCAAGATTACCTACAAAAGACAGTCCCCCAAAACACCCACCCTTCGCCACTTCCAAGGTTTTAACTTAAGTGTCCAGGTTATAAACCATCTGTGTGCCAAATTTCATCCAAATCTGTTCCGTAGTTTTTTCGTGAAAGTGACACACACACAAACAACACACATGAAACACACACACACACACACACACACATCACACTCACACATCGCTCGTCACACGATGGGGAAACATTCATCCTCACAAACTTTCATATTTACAAGTAAGTAAAAAAATAAAGTAAAATTTGTTTGCACTTGATTGCCCATTACTTGAGGAAAGTAGGTTATTAAACATAAGGGGTAGGGGGGGGGGACGGTGAATAATGGGCTAACTCGCCGTCCGTCCGTCTTATGACGACAGGCCGTGTCGACGGCGCAAGAGTGTTCCACGTACGCCTCAAAGAGATGTCAGCAAACAGGAAAGGGTCCGAAAGGACCGATGTCTGCCAGGTTTGCGGGACTGTTCGAAAGAGATACCGCGGCCCTGGAACACAAAGGGCAAAACAAGGAACATGGATGGGTTTTAGTCAGTAAAAGTCTGACACTCCCTCCTACTCAGCCCAGAGTGGGAGGAGTTATTTGAAGATTTCCCATCCGAAAAAAAAAAACAAAAAATCCAAAAGTCCAATCGACGGGGCCGCAAAAAAAAAGGAAAAATGTCAGACACGGCGGGTGAACACGCGGGGCACAGCTGTATGAGTATCAGCATTGTGTGGGCGTACTGGCCGGCAATATAATATGTTCAATTTTCAAATAAATGACGGTTAAAAATAGAATCGCGCGAAATTGGATTCTGAAAGTTCTGGTTACATACAGAAGGAGGTAAAAAACAAACAATACTGTTTGTTTTTTATTGTGGAGTCCAGGGATGCTGCGAATGCGGATGCGGATTTTTGAAGGCTCACATCCGCGGATGCGGATACGGATCTTAACTTTTTTTTAAAGAATCTTCGTTTCGGTGCAGGTATTGTATATTTTACAATGAGCCTTATCCTGGTCATGTTCATCTTGTTCAAAATAAGTCTAAATTTCACTTTGCGTAGGTTTACATTATGAATTCACTTTTCCACTAAACTGCAGAAAACTCGCTTAGCAGACGATACTCACTGTATACCATCGATCACTAATAAAGAACTAGAAACCACTTCGTCTGCAAGGACCCACCAAGCAGACCCACCGGTGGGTCTCCGAATACTGATGTGTCTCCCAAGACCTACTAGTGGGTCCTCTGAGATTTTATTGTCTTCGAAGACCCACTAATAACAATTCGCTTTTAGTACTGGCTGCACAATCAGCGACAAAAACACCTCACCGAATGAGCGCCCACTTGAACATTTGGGTGCTCTTTTAATTAAATGACTTTTGTACTTAACTTTGTGAATAGACCTATAAGCGTTGCAGTTAAGGTTTAAAATACATTAATGTATATTTATTTTAACTAGAGCTAGGTAAACACAATGGGTGTCATTTTTTAGCGAACTTTTGAATTAAATTGTGTAAATATCTAGTTCTTTATTAGTGATCGATGCTGTATAATCACAATAACACTCAAAAACTGCAATGTTCATACGATGAGCGCAAGTAAACACGTTAAGATTGATTTACGAGGTACAAAATATGATAAACAATAATAAACACGTCGGATCTTGTCGGCACGGCACAAATTTGTGGACGTCTCTAATTAAGTATTCTCAATCTCTTTTTGTCTCATCTTTCTAACCAGATTTTTTACGATAGTTTTCAAATCATTTATACATCTTTTGCTCAGAATAGTTACAGCACTGATGACAATATTTGTAGCACTTGTTTAATTTATTATTTTACAATATTATCTTACCTTTGTATAGATTCTTTTTTACCGATTGTTTGTGAATGTGTGAACATTGTAGGCTTTGTAGATTCCCAGATGCTTGTTAACTTTTGTTAACTTTTTATCTTGTTTTCCATTTTTGTGTAGAAAGCAACGACTTATTGTCGGGCTTATGCTGTCCCCGCATACTTGAGTTCTAATGCTATGATAATATTGTAACACCAAATTATTTGAAAACAGTAACCATGGAGTTTCTTGCCGGTTCTTCTCCTTATGAAACGACCAACCCGAACCGTGCACCTTTTTGTCGACGTTTTATAAGACCCCATCTAGGCCTATGTGAAGATGAGATAAGATAAGATAAAATAAGATAATATTTATTTGCTTAAACATTTGTCATACATACAAGAAAATACATGCATGCTAGATGGTAACAAGAACAACGTTATTAGGTACAGGCATGTTTGCCACATGATGTGATGTAAAAAAAAAAACAAAATTGATTTGATTGATTTGATTTGACCAAAATCTTCGCTCCTATTGGTCAATCAGCACGTGCCCACGGCAAGCGCCACTCGCAAGCCACACCCAATTTTTTATTGTCGTGGCCTGCGTTACATCGGCATCCGCATGAACATCCGCATCGATTATTGCGGATGCGGATGCGGATGTCCAAATCGATGCGGCCACGTCCTGTCACGCCCCGGGCATGGCCCTAATACGTGTGGATAGACCTTTAAAAGGAAATGGCTGTCAAAAACTCTACATCAAGTATTATCCGTAAAAACATAACACAGGTAACATAAAATTACGCCTGTAATCCATGAAGGGTTAGGTAGAGGTGTACCAAACAAGTACACCCACATTTCGCAAGTTATGTTTAAGTCCCATGTAATAAGGGCGAGCCTATTAACCGGGCACAATACAGACTCCGTGGCTGCTACTGACAAATTCCTGATTATTCCCAATAACACTTTACCCGACCTCGGAATGGAAACCAAGGACCTCAGCAGCCAACGGCTCAGCAGTCGCGCTTGTGAACCCTAGACCAACGAGTCCGTAAAAATAACAAAAAAAACTAAAAACACCGACTGAAAAACTGAACTGAAAAGCAAAACACAAGCACATCACTATCACTACATAGTATAAAACAAAGTCACTTCCCTCTGTCTGTCCCTATGTATGCTTAGATCTTTATAACTATGCAACGGATTTTGATGCGGTTTGTTTTAATAAATAGAGTGATTCAAGAGGAAGGTTTATATGTGTAACATTGCACCCGTGCGAAGTCGGGGCGGGTTGCTAGTTTTAAATTAAACAAAAGTTGAAAATGGAATGGGCCCCGCCTGCTTCCAACTTTTATTTAATACAGACAATAAAAATAAGAATAAATTTATTAAACCATTGTTACAAAAACATTATTGCTTAACCTAACTTAGCGCTATGAATCAACGTAACAAGTAAAATTTTAACATATATAGAAAATGGAGGTCCCCAAACTAGGCTGCGCCTGTATCTTGGGGGCCGGAGTTGCGTTTACTTAAAATTAAAACACATAATTTGTTGAAGTGATTGATAACAAGGTAAGTAGGTAAATGAAGAATAAGTTTTTTTTTTCTAAAAAAAATCAGAAACAGAATGGTATTACAATAATAAAAAGTAAAAATAATTCCAACGTTTTAATATCGTGTGAATGTGTGTGTGTGTGTGTGTGTGTATGTGTGTGCAGATGTGTGGGTTATTTGCAGTTATTTTATGTTTTACAGTTTAATTAACTTAAAATTTCTTCCGTTTCTTCATATGCCAGTTTGGCAAACCATTTTACTAAAGTTTTTTTGCATGAAAAGTTACTCATATCTTTGATATCGCAGCTTTTGCTGATTGTATTATAAATATGGACGTGCGAGTAAAACGGGCATCGTCTGGCTAAGAGGCTATTTGCTTCGGGAAGGGGAATGTTGAGGACGCGTTTAGAGACAATACAGATACATACAGGTCAAACACATTCCTCCTTTTGGGCTTCGCCGCAGTCAGGTAAAAATAACGTCTTTCACGTAACTACAGTCTTAAATAATTATTCACCAAGCACCAAGATCAAACCTTTTTCTTCCGCGTTAATGGCCCCCCACACTTATCGGGAGAAATCGCATTAAATCGTTCATAACGTCACGATCACGACCGTGACTCTTATTGCTTTTAAGATGGAGAAATAAATCAGTCTTTAGCCTCCTTACTGCAAGGTCTGTTTCTGTACAGAATAGGAATTGGTTTTAGATTTATTCGAACTCAATTGGCGAATATCTTTCAGTCTTATTCGGGGAACTCGTTGTTAAATAATTACAGCCACTTGGGTAGCTTGGCTTGTCTGTGGATAGGTGACCACTCTTTGCAAACTGAGTTTCCTCCGTGCCTCAGAAAGCACTTAGAACCGTTGGTCTCTGCTGTCATTTGTAGATCTTTGACAGTCGTTACAGGTCAAGTCAGTGGCCCGAAAGTCTGACAACCAGTCTTACCAAGGGGTATCGTATTAGCTAGTACTAACTGGGTTGTGGAGGTCGGATAGACAGTCGCTCCATGTAAAATACTTGCATTCAGCTGTATCCAGTTGCCTGTGGACGGTGAGCTATGGGCTAGCTCGCCGTCCGTCCGTCTTATGACGACAGGCCGTGTCGACGGCGCGTTCGTGTTCCAAGCGCGCCTCAAAGAGAGTCAGCAAACAGGAAGGGTCCGTAAGGACCGACGCCTGCCAGGGTTGCGGGACTGTTCGAAAGAGATACCGCGGCCCTGGACCACAAAGGGCAAAGGAAGGAACATGGATGGGTTTTAGTCTGTAAAAGTCTGACACTCCCTCCTGCTCAGCCCAGAGCGGGAGGAGTTATTTGATGATTTCCCTTCAGAAAAAAAAGGCAAGCGGATTTCCAAAAATCTTTGAATGCAGATTTGTTAATTTAAAAAAATAAAGGAATGTTTCCTTCGAGTAAAAATTGCTATCTCCGGTATTTAGAGCACTTTCCCTCCATGTGAAAAATTTAGTTGAAATATTGGTTGAAAAATTCCACCATGTATTCGCTGTTTCATCAAAAGAGGGATGATTTCCCTAAGGTAAAAGTGAATCAAAATCTAATAAATTACTTTACTTAGCTAAGTGTGTATACTGCCCAGCTAAAAATATGCTACATCTGCTTTTAGAATAAGATTAATAAATAAAAGATTTATTGGTTTCTTAAGGTATACAAGGTGTAAACAGACCCTTGATGAAGCCGTCGACCAAGCATTCTGTACATCAAACTAAGTATATCTACGCAAAAACTACTGCTGGGAAACGATTTTTTTTAGGGTGAAAAGTCACTATTTCTGTTAGGACTCAATGTAACCCCATCAAAACATTGTGCTGATGGATGCATTAAATAGTCCAGGTGTCAAGAAGGACATCCAGCCAAAAGGATAATGTAGCTTCTCATTAATGAAACAGTTAGTAGATTTTGTACTGACATAATGTAATACTAATAAATGTTTTTTGATTTTATTGACGAATTGTAGTGCCAAGGATAAGGATTTTTTGGCGCCGATAAAATACGAAACTAATGCCGCCATCTTGTTTACCACATTACTAAAATCTAAACTAACGCTGTACTTTTTGACACGCAATTGCATACTGATGACGAATCGGGAACATCAAAATCGACTTCATGAATGGAAAAAAAGCAAATGTTTCATTTTCGGCCATAAGATGTCCATTTATCGAAAAAGAGGAAAAAATACCACGAATTTAGGAAAAATATTCCGTAGAGAATTTAAGCCTCATTTGTTGTGCATGGAAAGTAATAGTTTTTTAATTATTGCCATATTCTATTCAAAATGGCGTCTTACTGTTTGCTTATTCTGCTTTCGTTCTGAAATCATGTCACATAAAAACATAATATCACGTTGATGTTAAATATGAAAAGTATGTGTTCTTGTAATAAATAATTATTATTATACATAATTTTCGACTAAATATTAGCAAGAGTGATGATTTCATTGTAAAAAAAATATAAGATAAGATAAGATAAGATATTTTTTATTTGCATAAAACATGGTATACAAGGTAACATGGTATATAATAGGTACTACTTTTCTGTAGTGTATTTCTGAACGAAAAATTCAAAATGACATTTTGTTTTGACAAAACCCATGTATCTGTCAGTTGAGTCTCGTTCGTGTCGACTTGGTTTCGACTTGCGTGGCTTTCGTTGTTGTTTTACGTTCTCTCATTTATATTTTGTTCCTACGACTTTTGCTTTAAACAATTATTATCAAATAACAATTTCTAGGTTATGCAAACGTCATCTCTACAACCTGTCATAGCTGTCATAACACTCACGACATTCGTCAAACATTTTTTATTGCGTGCATAAAAACCATTTAGTATTATGTAAAAAATGTTACTTTATTCTATTCAGAGGTTTGTTTCCCAGCTTTTATAAAAAGTACATGTTATGGCCGGAGTCCCATACAAAAATGAAACATCTCCTTTGGTGACCAATCGGAACTGTGACGAGTCGGGCATAAGCCTTATTAACCGACTGTGGCGAGGCTTAAAAGGAGTGTTATTTAATTACATTTCACAAAACAATTCACAATTAATGTTTATCAACTGCAAGCCCCTGACAACGTAATTCATAAAAAAAAGGCGCTAAAAGGTCCTACTAGCACAGTCCGCAGTGACTTTTTATCTCATATCCACCATTTTTTCCTCAACAACCGAGCCGGAGCCGTGAGATATAAGAACAAGCCACAACTTATGACATATAAGAGCCAGTACATTGTCGGCTTACATAACCTCGTGAAAGCTCCCATCGATCACGCTGACCCCGGTCAAGATGTACCACTTATGTGGTATTAAACTTATTTCGTGTTGCTCCTGGCTTTTCTTAGGTAGTTTTCCTTATTTTTATGTTGTATTTTGGGATCAAACGAAATGTTGTCATAACATTCATATTCAGCCTATAATGTTCCCACTGCTGGGACACACGGCCTTCTCTCTATGATTGAGAATGGGCTATAATCCACCACGCGGGCCCAGTGCGGGTTGGTAGATGTCATAATCATGTCTTTGAATTTTTGGTTTTAGGACATCACGATATCTACTATAAGTTTTTGATTGGCAAGTTATCTCTCAGGTTGAGGCTCAGTACATCAAGCTGATCAATTTTCCTTATGAAACCGGTAAAAAATAAACATAATTATACACATTTGGACTTCTTATACAAAATTTCGCATTGGCTGATGCAAGCATGTTGAAGAGACCATTTTTTTGGTCTGGGTTAGAAATGCATGTGAACCGAGAAGGCTAAATTTTGGATATTACGTGGGGGGCCTAGAAACAAATTGACGACCAATATTTCCTATGTGCATTTTCCGCCATCTTGAAAAAAGGGTTATTTTCAGGTTTTTTACATTAACTCGGTTCTCCGTAGAGATACGAAAATTTTGATGCCGATGACCTACGAGATATTGCTTTGACTCTAGACCCTGCATATCCAGCTTAAACATTACGACACGGTGAAGAAGATTGAAATGAAATGTTAATTAAATAAGGTTTAAGAATACTTAAAACTTATTTAAATTTTTTTTAGTGTGCTATTATTAGACAAAATACTCCACCACTGTCTTTTGTATACAAATATCTCAGTTATTTCCTCCGCATTCAGAAATTGGTGCAACAAAAATGATGCTTATGGATCTTAGTAAGTGGTGTTCATGTTCGGTCATCATCATCATCAACATTTCAGCCGAAAGACGTCGACTGCTAGACATAGGCCTCCCCCAAGTGTCGCAACATTGATCGGACCCGTGCGTCTCGCAACCAGCGGATCCTTGCAACCTTCACCAGGTCATCGGTCTACCTAGTGGGAGGCTTTCCAAAGCAACGTCTTCACGGTCGCCACTCCAGAACTTTTCGGCCCCATCGGCCATCCGTTCTGCGAGCAATGTGCTATCCACTTGTGTTTGTTTCTGTATCATCAGGAAAAAAATATAATTTTACTTATTGTTTCAGACGGAAATGGTCCACCCGGGCAGCAGCTTCCAATGGGACAAGCTGTCGCCTGCTGAGTTCCAGCAGTTGCAGGAATTGACCTCCTGTGAGTACACTCTTTACCAATTATTTTTTTTTATCGTGTCGATGGCAATCTAAATGTGAAGAACTGAGCCACGGGTTTACCAATCACACTTAAAAGGGTGTAACAAGACCCTTAACGAAGCCGAGGCATTTGTTCTCCCCGTCATTGCGATAATTTTTTTGCTCTAGACCATACCTGGGAACCTTCTAGTTACGGAGATATTGGGGGTCAAAGTTCCAACTTTTTCACAACTTTTTTTTGAAATACATACATGTGTTTAATGTGAAATTTTTACTTTAAACTCCTCTATGACCCCCGGTACTATTTAATCCATCCATCAGCACAATGTTTTGTGTGCGTTACATTAAGTCCTACCGTAAAACGTGATTTTACACCCCAAACAAAAAAGTCGTTTCCCAGTAATAATTTTTGCGTAAAGTTACTTAGTTTAATGTACATAATGATTGGTTGACGGCTTCGTGAAGGGTCCTGTTACACCCTGTATACCCGAGAACAACTGTAGGGCGACGCGAGACATTTGGAAGAAATCATCCTTTAGAAGGATTTTGAATCACCAACGGATTAAATAGGGGAAAGCGGCGGCAGGATAAACAATTTGAAAAAAGAACATGTGAAAATTGCAGACGCCATTGGCGCCATTTTCAATTTGTGTGTTGTTTGAGGATTCAGTTTTTGTTTTTTATTTTCCCGATCTCGGGTGTTTTAAAGCCCTCGCCTACGGCTCGGGCTTCAAACGACACCCTCGACGGTAATCGGTCACTTTCTCCTCTCGGTGAACGATGTACTATTTCATCCCTTCTATTCGAAAAGTGTCGTTTTGTTCCTCTTTAAGCGGGAGCAAAGTAGTTCTTTTCTCGATTAGTCTTTTTAGCGGGCAGCTGTTCCAGTCAACCCGTGATCATGGCGCTTGCAACAGCGTCGAAATATCGGGAGCTCAAACTAATAGACAATCACGGAAGATATCCCGTAAGTGACAGTTTATGTGTAAGTGTAAACCGTGAAAGTTTAAAACAGTGTTTACTTCCTTATTCTTGTAATCGGTACGGATTATATTGTATTTTTCATAAAAAATGAGTTCTACGTCGAGTTCTGAAAGTGATAGTGCATTAACTCCTGCTATGCTATTCTCTAAGGATATACAGCCTTGTTGTGCAGCGCTGCCACAGCGGTGAAACTTAGTTTGGTATTCACTAAGCTGAGTAAAGCTACACTAGCGCTCAGGGCTGTGACGGCCGTGAGTTAAAACTAACCTACGGAGTAGTACGGAGGGCAAATTGACAGTTCTTCGTATAATTTGGTATTCACTAAGAAAAAACAGTGACGAATACGTTTACGACCTCGCCCGCAGCCTCGCTTACAACTGTCAAATCCAAAAGCTACATTAATCGCACGTACTTTTGACAAAAATAATAAATGTACTTAAAATAAAATTTATATTTCGATTCTTATAGTTACATATCCGAAAAAATGGCAGCTCGATTACTTATAAGGCTAAATTTATTAGAACAAGCTAAGAAAAGTGATGATTCTATCATTTTTCAGAAAATCATCGGCAAGAATGTGGACAAATATACAACGTGTAACGGAAAGGGTATTACTATCCTTAACCACAAAAGATTACAGCTGGTATAGAATCACTATACAAAGTTTCAGCTCAAAATAAAATACTCAAAAAATGGATACCAAATTTTCGGTTTCTTATGTTTCTGAAATTCAAATCATAAAAACGTCAGTGGGCAACTAAGCAGGCAAAATTTAGTTAATCAATTATGGCGAGCACGTCATATTTAAGTTTCCAAATATGCTTTCTTTTCTTTTTAGATGTCGAAAACATGTGTAGATACAGAATGGGGCATGACTGGCATGAGTCATGACTAATGAAATAGATAACTATTTAATAATGTCTTCTTTTTATTTACCACAAAAAAAAAAACACAAAACAAACACAAGACAACACAACATGAACAAAATAATAAAAACCTACACATTTAAAGAAGCAGATCACTTTTACTATTTAATTCCCTCGTCTCATGGATGCACACAAATCCTGCAACGCCTGGGTCTGCCTTGACCATGCCTCACTTATCTCCTTAAAAGTCTCGAACATCCTCTGCTGGTTGTCGATTAGAATTCGCTCATTTTCCACACGCCTCTCTTCAAGGGCGACAAAACGTTCTGTCAAGCTCGCCATTTGTGACTGCCTTTGAGAAGGTCACCACCTTCTAGGTAGCGCTGGATCAGACGGCGTCGTCGTACCGTTCGACGCCTACGAGGTGCTACGAACATAAAAAAAATAACAAATTACTAAGTAACTAGAGGCAAAACAAATGTAAAGTTCATTATTATTACGTAGGTTTATGAGCAACACATCACTCTCTCTGAATGAAAAGATTTTACAATGTAGTATAATTACTTATAATCATGTTGATTGAATAAGTTGTAAGTAAGAGTTGAAAAACTATCTAACCTACAGAAAATCCCAAAAATCTTGGCCCAACCTGGGAATCTAAAGTGAGTCCACTACTATGTAGTGCATTTTACACTAAACCAATAATTAACCAAATTAAAATTGTAACTAAGTCAACCTTACATGAAGAGGCAATTGGGGCATTACTCCTACGAGGCACTGCAGGTCTGGCGGTCTGGTGGTCAGGTTGGGATCTAGCCTTAAACAGAAATACAAAAAGTTATGTAGATATCCATTAAAAAAATTGTAAGAATTTTATATAAAATCTCACCGCTTGTTCCATATTAGGCTGGTTTTCCATTTGTATTTCCCAATGCCAAGATGGGCCTGGTCCATTAAACCTGGATTTACAAAAAGTCTGAAATCGCCTACCCGTCTTGAGCAAGCGTGGTGATCAATGACCGTACCTTCTCTGTTGAGAAGAGGCCGTTGCGCAGCAGTGGGACAGTAATAGGCTGATATTATTATATTATTATTATTATGTATTAACAGTAAAAATATAATACTCACACAACAGTAGGTATATTTATCCTCTTAGTCACAAAAACCTTTGCAGACATGACAGCTTTCAAAGAATTACCATTGAGAAGAGAGGCAAACGAATCGTCATTCAGCCTTAAAATGTAATAAGAATTATGGAATAAACACATAAAATTATGAAATATGTTTATAGTTTTGGTCTATTCCTTAAAATACTTAAATATAGACCTTAAATATATACTTTAACCCCTTAAAAGTCTCAGTCGAGATTGATCGATTATGATTCATGGAATTGGTTCCAAGCCCTTATTTCGTCTACGAAACAGCGACGGGAGGATACAGCCTAGAGTTCGTCGACGATCACAACCACGCTAGTGAATACAGTTTTAATCAGCGCTACTCGCTCGATCGATCTCAAGGCTGTCTCGACGACGAGCTGGTCGCAGCTTACAGCCATGAAATTGTCTTTTAGAGAATAGCACTGCTGAAACAATAAAAATAGAAGGTAATAACGTCATACAAAATTTAATACCTACGAAACCCCGCGAGAAATATTTAAAGGACTGTGAAAATTTAATACTATGGAAAAATAGAAAAAGAGGGAAGACATTTTCGGAAAATGTATTTTAAGCTCAGCGGACAGACCTCCGGCGCGATCTCATGGCGACATGGAGAGAGCGACTGTCGCAACCCCGTGCAGGGCACGCCACTATAGTGGCGATAAGTCCCCTCTTTGAGGAGTGGCTAGAGAGGCGCCACGGCGCCCTCACCTTCCGCCTGACGCAGGTCCTCACCTGACACGGTTGCTTCGGGAGGTTCCTGCACCGAATCGGGCGGGAGGAAACGCCCGGGTGCTACCATTGTGAGGATCGAACGGAGGACACGGTGGAGCACACGGTGGAGATCTGCCCCGCGTGGGCACAGCACCGCCGTGTCCTCGTAGCGGCGATCGGCGGCGGTGACCTCTCGCGTCCGGCCTTGGTTAAATCCATGGTCCGGAGCGAGACGGAATGGGACGCCGTCACCTCCTTCTGCGAAGCAGTCATGCTAGCGAAGGAGGTGGCGGAACGTGAGAGAGAGAACCTCACGTCTTAGCCGCTGCGGGAGACGCACCGGGCGGCGCCGTAGGCGCGGGCCACCGTAGGCGCGGGCCTGTGGACGGTGAGCTATGGGCTAGCTCGCCGTCCGTCCGTCTTATGATGACAGGCTGTATCGTTCGTGTTCCACGCGCGCCTCAAAGAGATGTCAGCGAACAGGAAGGGAACCGAATGGACCGATGCCTGCCAGGGTTGCGGGACAGTTCGAAAGAGATACCGCGGCCCTGGAACACAAAGGGCAAAGGAAGGAACATGGATGGGTTTTCAGTAAAAGTCTGACACTCCCTCCTGCTCAGCCCAGAGCGGGAGGAGTTATTCGATGATATACCAACCGAAAAAAAAGGCCTATTTTCAAGAATTACCCAAAAATTTTACTCTTTGGAGTGTATACTCAATTCTTAAATCTACAGTTAATATCAATATAGATATTAAAATTGACAGCTACTCAACATTAGTAGCTTATCTGAAGAGACTGTCTGAAGGACTTATACCAAAGAAATCGAAAGTATTTTCCGGACAAAATGTTGAAACTTTCTTGAATGACCGTTTTTAATTCACCTGATATGGAGTTTCTCGCCATAAAAGTATAAGCATATCTTTTACTTATTCCATTATAAACTATAAACAGTGTTTCATAACGTGTACATATACGTACTGTATTTACTCGTCTGATTTTCTGCCCGACATAAATTACCACTAAAATGAACTCTGTCCGTCAATTGCCATATTGTTTCTTCAACCATTGGTTGTTGCAAATTTTTGTGCGCGTCTTTCCAGCGGGCAACTATTAGTCCATCGTCTGTGCGACGCCTTAGCCGCTTGGCATCAAGCTACAAGGTTAACCGTCTTGCAATACTGACTGCGGAGGAACCAATGAAAGAAGATACTTAACACGCTAGCTGCGCCAAAAATCTCATAAACTTTCATCTGATGCGGTGGCGGGCGGAACGAGCATCCATCGACCTTTTTGACAGTGCGTATCAGTTCTTTTAGACCTGACACCACTATACTCATATCGTTCCACACCAGCGGGCAAGATGTAGTTTTCATCGTGCGCAGCAGCGGTCAGCACCGTATCAGGTCGATTTTGTGTGATCCGCAGTGAAGGTGTTAATTGGAACCACGAATAACCGCGACACTAGCAAGCTTATCACTAGCAATCTCTTCTTTTGTCACTGTGACGTTACTTTAGGAAACCGGCGGTACTTTAAGAAGCGAACCATGGGGCGCACGCGAGTGTCTTACGTTACGTTGCAATTTCCATCACCGGAGACCAAGAACAGGGTCTAACAAGATCGGATTTCACACCGGATGTTGGGCGTTGGTAATTGGTCTACCCAATTAGTTTCGCTTCTACCACAACATAAACATCGTTTAACATTAGGCACCAGTCGCTTTACCGACATTTACCGGAAAACGAGTAAAACTTGGAGTTAGAAAAGAGTTGGCAAGGCAACGGTTTATTTATTTATTGCACATTGTACACATCCAATTTTACACGCTAGGCATAAAACTAGTGAGTACTCAACCCTGCTAGGGCGCAGTAAGATAACTTAAAACTAATAATTTGCATTGATTATCTAATTATAGATCATTAGGAACTTTCACATTAATAATATTATATTAATCAATTTAGAGTGTAAATATTAATTAAACTTATATCTAGCTTCATTTATTAACAAACCGTATACAGGGTGTAAACAGACCCTTCATGAAGCTGTCAACCAAGCATTCTGTACATCAAACTAGCAAAAATTAAGTAACTTTAAGCAAAAATTATTTCTGGGAAAGGACTTAAAATCACGTTTTTCGCTAGGACTCAATGTAACGCACTCAAAACATTGTGCTGGTGGATTTATTGAATAGTACGGGGGTCATGGAAAAAATAAAACTTACATTAAAAACATGTATTTAAAAAAAAACTTGTGAAAAAGTCCGAACTTTGACCCCCAATACCTCCGTAGCTAGAAGGTTCCCAGGTATGATCTAGAACAAAAAAAATGATCGCAATGATAGGGAGAACAAATACCTTTCGGTTTCGTTAAGGCTCTTGTTACACCCTTTATATATTCCACAAACATTGTCCAATTGAATTAATACCACTTAACCCGCTGTTCGTAAAAAAATCAACCAAAACAAAATGCTTATGTCCCAAAGGTAAAATTACCTGCGTATTTCCCGATTAGTTACAACTAGATCATATTAAACCACTAATGTAATAGCTCCTTTGTTCCAATTCAATTAGACATATGGCTCGAGGGCGCATGTTTTAGCAAATTAAACTTTTGCACTTAGCGAATTTGGATAGGGGCTGTGCTAACACAGGTGAGTTTGGACGGGTTGTGTCAAAACCGACAAATGCGATAGTTCAGCTTCGTCTCCGGGATGCGAACGCATAAGGGATGCCTCTGATACTACAGAGTATGTGCAATGTCCAAAGGCAACGAAAGTTTTGCTCTGCAAAGGGTAGTCGTAAAAACTTCATGATTTCGCAGTCTTCTACGTCTGTTAATTTCTTTAAGACACTTTACTGATAGTCGCTATCAGCTCCCATCGTCTATCTAGACTTCTCCCAGCTATTTTGGGGTCGGCTTTCAGTCTAACCGGATGCAGCTGAATACCAGTATTTTACGCCATCAGCTCCTATAAGCTCCTATAAATCGCGAATAGTTCTCTGTGCTCTGGTCCTGTAGCGGCACTACAGATAGTACTACAGCACTATTAAATATCTTGGAAGCAACATCAGCCATGATAATACCCTAGCTTCGGAGATACCATCGCGCATTTAAAATGCCATTTTTGCCGGCTTAATGATTGTGTTTGGAGATCCCATGATCTGAAGCTGCAGAAAAAAATTAATCTTTACAAGGCTCTAAATTATACCTGTTCAGTTTTACATACTTAGGGTCACCACTTTAGCGATCCTACCACGTAAAATACTACTGAAATTCCTTGTTGTACCACAACTCACTAAATGATCTAGTTTCAAATGTTCTATCAAGTTAATGTGTTATCTTCAAACGGTTGTCACACATAAAATGATGGTTGTAATACTTTTCATGGTTTCCACGGGCCTTAGACTGGAAGCTGACTCTACATAGTTGAGAAAGCACTAGGGAGATGATGATATTGCTACCAGCCTTCTCCCATTCACAAATCTTTCACTCAAACCGAGACCTACCAGCCCTGAGTGGAATACTACTGAAATAGGTATTAAGTACTACTCAAATAATGAACAATAGGTACTATTAAACTGTTAGCTTATTGGACTTCTGATCAAACGTAGACTAATTGGAGTTAAAAGCTTTTGTACAAATAAGGCTTTATTCGTAAATTACAAACTTTATATCTCTCAGGAGCCAATCACTTTGCAGAAGGGCGTGGTACATGCAAATCTGTCACTACTAAGCTGGAGAGCTTATGAGAAAATGTACAGGGTCTAAGCCTTCCCTTCACGAAGCCGTCAATCAAGCATTGTGTACATCAAACTGAGTAACTTTACGCAAAAATTATTGCTGGGAAACTTTTTTTTTTTGGGTGAAACATCACTGTTTACTCAATGTAACGGACTCACAAGTTCACAACATTGCGCTTATGGATGGATTGAATAGTACGGAGGTCGTGAAGGCGTTTAAAGTAAAAATCGTACCTAAAAAACATG
Organism: Eugnorisma glareosa; assembly: GCA_947578425.1. Taxonomy (NCBI): domain Eukaryota; kingdom Metazoa; phylum Arthropoda; class Insecta; order Lepidoptera; family Noctuidae; genus Eugnorisma; species Eugnorisma glareosa. The sequence goes on along the minus strand of OX387985.1, from coordinate 3,807,795 downwards.
TATTTAAAAAAAAGCGGCTTTGTTAAGGGGTAAGGGTTTTGTTACAACCTTTATATTAGTTAAATAAAAATTGTGGTCCGCCGGTGTCGGGAGCAGGGTCCAAGCTACCGGTGGTTAGGGCTCCAGAGACAGGTATCTCCTCACAATGCGGGCCGTACCATATTTATTATTATTTTAACAATTTTATTTGTTGTCATACTAAGGTAGCTCCTACAACGTGTTACATATACTTGTCAGAGTCTTCTGCAATGTCAAATTCTCATATTTTTCAGTTCTAATCGAATGTTTTTTTTACAGATTCAACCAAAAAGCTTCAGGATGTTCTCAAAGAGTTCTGCGAAGTCAAGAAGCAGAGTTCCGACGGGGTAAGTTTATTTTATAATTTATTTCAGCAGTTATCTAATCATGACAAATGAATTGATGGCACAGTTGGCGTTATGGCTGCTGCGCTGCGTGTCGCGCCTTCAATCCCCGCACGGAACAAATAGCTGTATGCACTACAGGTAGTTGTTCCGGGTCTGGCTGTTTCTGTATATATGTCAGCTTTGATCTTTATAAATGCACCCACGATACAGGAGAAGTTCCTGGTGTGGGCAAGGTTTAAACAAAACTGGTTCACGGTTCTTATTTAGGGCAGGTTCATAATATAAATTCAATACTTAATTAAAACCTGCTTTGTAGAGCCACAAAATAAGTAATCACGTTTTATACGGATTCATAATCTTTGAAGTAGGTACAGACGCCAGCACATCCAGCTACTACAATCTGTCAAAGGAGATGTTTGATTTTTTGCCACCACTATGCACACTACATAGATAAATAGGAAAAAATAGGGGAATTTCATAAAAATACTCAAAAAATAATTTGAAGAAGGGTACAGTGTTACAAAAATTATCATATGAAAAGTTTTTTTACTAAAATAACCCTATTTTTAGGGCAGCCATGACAGTTGTGATTGACATGATGTTTGACGACTTTGACAGTTTTAAGAAGTGACGTTTTTGAGTATTTCCTTGCTTTGAGTTTGGATCTGTAGTCTTATATTATCGAAACCGAAACCCAAGATTTTCGAAATTCGTATTGTGACTTTTTATCGACCATGTTTAATTTTATTTTGTGTTGCTCTCCATGGCCAAGTTAATTTGAATGTACTTTGAAACAAAGTGAAATTAATGAAAATTAACAATACAAAACGGTTACTGTAATACATAGCGATATTTACATATAGTTTACATAGTGCTTGCTATCTTTAATAGATTTTCAACTTTATGGCTAATGAATAAAGTTCAAGGTTGACTGGGATAATTTGACAGTTTCGGTGAGCTTGATGCGCAGGCGTCAGTACTTATTAATTAATTATCGAACTTTGCTTAGTTAATTAATTTGTATTAACAATATCAATATATCGGACTATCAGCAGGGCTATTGCGTATCTCTGTTGACTTTTGACTTTGACAGTTCATAGTGATCATTACTTGGCGAGTTTTGATATACAATGACAGTTCTGCACGGGTAGCGTCAGTTGAAACCAACAAGAACGGTCATTGTATATCAAACCTCGCCAAGTGATGATCACTATGAACTGTCAACAGAGATACGCAATAGCCCTGCAGGACATATTCCGCTAGACAGTAGACTGGGCCATCATGTGGGCAGAAGATGGTGATGGCACTGGGTGTGATACACTGTTTTTTATTTGAAATTTATTTAAATTACAATTTATCATAATAAGACTGGGCACAACGAATCAGGTACAGTTCCGGGACGTCTCAAATCCGCCGCGATCAGACTAATGGCGGGCCTGCTCCCTTTCATTGAAAAAGAGGCAAAGCCCAATTACCACAATAAATTCAGTACAATATCTCCAAATAAGTACCTACAGCTATGCATTAAAAATTTGCTAGGAGAAAGTGAGAGGCCAGAAGCCAGATGCAAGCCAGCGGGTGTGAAAGAGAATGCATTACCGCAAGCACTAGCCGAAACCCCTAAAGAATGTATTTTTATTTGTTGAGTTTGATTGTAAGGCAGGCCGGGCTTTTCGGCTTGTATGATAGCTCCGCCACTGGATCAGACACTGAATGTCACTTGCAACGAGCTTAAAACACCACGACTCTTTAGAAGCGCGCTGTAGGTGTAGGTACACCGGTAAGTAGGTCGGGTGATAATATCACTGTGCACTGGGGCGCTTGCGGTTCATTTTATGTCGGTACCAATGATCGGATCCGACAAATATATGCACTTCGTTCGAATCTTCATAGGCTATTCATCTCTCATTTAGATCCTAGCTTGATTCCGTTCACGATTGCCGATTCGCTGTCACAAGAACACGTCTACCCGAACGATCATCGGTTCTACGGCTAATATGTCCGGCCCAATGCTACTTCAGCGTGTTAAATTTGTGAGCTATTTCAGCAACTTTGGTTCTCTGCCGGATAATCTGAATATGAAAGCCTGGAGCTGGATATTATGAGAAACAGCTCGTCTCTCATTTCACAGGATTGGTCCTTCTGCAAATACAACAGTAATAAATCATATTTATTTCTGTAAATCGGTTTTACAAAACACTTTTACACGTCGATTTTAAAACTAGATGAGGCCAGTGTTTCGTAACTGACTACTCTGAAGAAACATCCGAAACAAACTCAGAGGTCACTGTCTCTGTTAAACTCCAGAAATTGGTCAAGTCATATGAGGACCAAGCAGATTAATGTCTGAGATGGTATTTTGAAGAAATAACCACACAGATTTGAGTGGACCTGTCCAGTCAGTGCAAGCATTTATAAGTCAGAATGACCGTAATGTCCGCAATGTTTATTTGTTTTACAACGACGTCATTTTCAACATCATCTAGAACAGCAATGGACTTTTATTGCGAAAACATAAATTAGTCCTACAAAACTTTGTACCTACTTAGTTATTTACTTATTTATTTTGGTTAGTACCTAACCCATGTTGTCAGAGTTTTTATGCCGTCCATGGGCCTCTGACTTGGCTTAACATGCAGTCAAGAATTATCTCTCAGAAGAGAGTCAGCAAACAAGAAGGGGTCCGAAAGGACCGATGCCTGCCAGGGTTGCGGGACTGTTCGAAAGAGATACCGCGGCCCTGGAACACAAAGGGCAATGGAACATGGATGGGTTTTAGTCAGTAAAAATCTGACACTCCCTCCTGCTCAGCCCAGAGCGGGAGGGGTTATATTTAGGGAGGAGGGATTAGAAAAAAAAAAGGCATGCTGGTTTCCTCACGATGTTTTCCTTCATAGAAGCAAGTGATAATTATACAAAACACACATGAATCCGAAAAATCAGAGGTGCGTACCTTGGGTTCGAACTCGAGACCTATGACTTGGCAGTCCGACTGTCACACCACTAGGCTATCACGCTATAACTTTGTACTTACACAAAGTAATATTGCAATGTATCCATATTGGTTACATGTACTTTGATCCACTTCAATTTATTGTTTGACCTATGCGTGCAAAGTTTATTTTATTGTGTTTTCATTTGAGTGTTCTCATTCTACGTCACTCTTTTTATCCGATGAGCTTGTGGCTAAATAATAACAGCCGCACGGGTCGACCGCAAGGTTAAGCAGCGGTTGCCAAGGTCAGTTCGTGGATGGGTGACCATCTATTACATACACTTACCTCTCCATGACTCGGCGAGCACGTTCGATAGTGCGTCCAGACTGTCATCCGCAGATCTTTAAAAATCGTTACGGGTACACATTTGGAAAGTCTGGTCACCAGTACTGCCAAAGAGGATCGTATTGCCCAGTTACTGGTGAGGTCACATCAGAAACGAGCAGTTTGGCGTTACACCGAGGTTTCCCCCTTTCACGAATCCAGGCGCAATGCTTTCTCATTTCACACGCACAGCACACAAGTACAATGCACACAAGTACAATGTATTTTCTTTTTGCTTTTTTTTTCTTAGTTTTTAATTTGTTTTATTTTTTTTTATTTATACCTTTTTTGTATTATGTGTGCTTATGGAACTGTCGTCAAATAAACTTTATTCTTTCTTTATTTCCCAACAACGTCGAATCTTTTCTACGGAACCCGTACCCGAAGGGTAACCAACGGGACCTATTACAAAGCTTCCGCTGTCCGTCCGTCTGTCTGCCAGCGGGCTGTATCATGATCCGTAATAGGAAGACGAAAATAATATATCCGATATAGAAGATAGAGAAGTTGACATTTTCACAGAATGTGTACTTCTGTTGCCGCTATAACAATAAATAATGTAGAAATAAAATGGGGTTCCTCTACTACGATGATACGGAACCCATCATGCGCGAATCCGGCACTTGGCCGACTATTTTTTCTAACAGAACCTGTTTAGTTCGTCCCACCATCTCATTTGTGGCCTGCCCCAAACCCACCTCACGGTGTCAGGGCACCAGTTTCCTGCTTTTTTGGGCCACAGTTTGTGCGGCAGACATGTCCTGCCCAGTCCAACAACTTCTGAAAGAACAGTAATGTAAAAGTCCATATTGCAATAACAAAAGTTAGTCCAACAAAACTTTGTGCTTCCACAAAGAATTATTGCAATGCATCAGTGTTGCCCACACTTTGATCTTCTACAATTTATTGTTTGACTTTTGCTCGCGACTTCACTCGCGTTAATTTAGAATTTGACAATTTAACTCTAACAGCCGACTAAAGTTTATATAATAATACCTTTTAATTATGTTTTTGTAAGTCACCCAAAGGGCAATGGAGAGGGCTATGCTCGGAGTTTCCTTGCGTGATTCGCAAGAGAACCAAGGTTACCGACGTAGCCCGAAGAATTGCCAAAATGAAGTGGCAGTGGGCAGGGCACATTTCTCGCAGAACCGATGGCTGATGGGGCCGAAAACTTCTGGAGTGGCGACCGCGAACCGGAAGACGTTGCGTAGAAGGCCTCCCACTAGGTGGACCGATGACCTGGTGAAGGTTGCGGGAATCAGCGGGCGTCAGTGTGGCGACCTTCGGCTTCGGCAGTGGACGTACGAAATGGACGTACGCAGTGGACGGCTGAAATTATGATGATGTTTTTGTTTCGGTAGAAAGTTATGGTCTAGAACAAAAAAATAATCGTATTGAAGGGGAGCACAAGTGCCTTTTTGACTTCGTTATGGGTACACCCATTTTGTATGGTAAATTCTGAATTCTAAGTGGGGACCAACGCGAATTTATTTTTGCTATAAATAGAACTCCATGACGAATGTCCTACAAACTTCAGTCAGACAACACTATACTACATTAAAGTTTATCAACTAATATTGTTTCCCGGTTATTTGACCTCGCAGTGTTGTGTTGTCCAATGATTATCTAGAGTGCATGGCTCATACGCGGGGATATAGACGTATGTAGGGTTAGTTTATTTACTTAAAAATATGCATGTTAGTTTTGGGTACCTACCGTGGTCATAAAGGCCACCACCATTGTCTGTTCTTATCTTTTGTACATTTATTCTTCTATTTCTCATTCTGTTGACATAATTAATCATATACTTCTTCGCTTCACTTTTGTACTTTATTTGTAGACTTCTGTAAAATGTGAGGAGCCATCAATGATGGTTAGGTAAAATCTTTCTCCATTTGCTGTCAACGGTGTTATATTTCCAATTTCTTTTCACTTAGGGTGGCCATGCCATACTTCACTAAATGGTTTTCTTAGGCCTTTGACTTTCAGATCACACTTCGCATTGCTGATAGGAAGTCCCAAAATTCTCATATAACCTGTATGGTTCAAATGAGCCATTCTCTGATGCCACAAGTTGCTGTTCTCGGCTGTCATAGCATTTCCTTGTATGATATTGAGATGAACAGGAATATTATTTATTCAGTGCGCAAACTTTGACAAATTAAACTTAAATGAGTTTTATTAAATACCCATTTTTATTAGTCTTAGTACAAAAAAATAAAGTTGGCTCTGTCGGTAGTTCGCTTTGTGAACTAAAGTATAAAAAGAGGTGAAACGATTCCTCGCCCGCCTCGCTCGCTCGCTCGCTAGCTGGCAGTGTGGCCTGACCTGGCCAACAAACAAACAAGCTTACTTTCGATTTATGATATTAGTTATAAATCAGGGCAAAGTACTTCGGTAGCCCAGATACTCTCCGCGAGATTGTCAGCAACATCAAAGCGCTGCTGGCCTTTCTCGGGGAGTTAGGGTGGATCGAATAAATTTCCCACCCGCACGTAAAATACGCGGTTGGACGTGGAGTTGCGGACACCAGCCCGCTATACAATACAATACAGAAGTTATAAATGCGAAATTAGATTATGCGAAGAAGGTTATACAGCATGTAACAGAAAGGGTATAATCATATGGAATACTGTGGTACGGACCATCAAACTGAACAACTTTCTCTATGGGACCACCATCGAAATCGTAAAAAATAATCAGCTGTCCTATACACAATTTCAATACCTACTCGATCCAAATCGGATTAGGATTGTATAATAATTATCAATTGCTTTGGTGAAGGATAATTAGCTTGAGGAAACTAAACCAGCATGCCTCTGAGATGTTTCTCGTCGGCATGTAAAGCCAAGTCAGAGGCCCATGGTCGACCTAAAAGCTCTGACACCAGGTTAGGCCCGAACCACACGAAAAAAAAATATACTTCACGTGGAACCTACTTAAAAACCGCTTCATAAACCCAACACGATATTGTCATAATATCTGACAAAACCAATATTTCCTAGCGAACAGTTTTCGAAAGCAACTCTACAATGTCATAATAATGAAATCTGATTAGGTGGCATCCTCCAATATGAGTGCGATATCATTATTTATCGCCACTGATACTGGCACCTCATTATATGAGATAAAGTGCTTTATTACGTACTAGTTTCAGCCTGTGGCTTCGCTCGCGTTATTGTCTGAAATTAATTTATTTTTTCGGCACATCTCATCTGCCTAGCCTTTTCCCAACTAAGTTGGGGTCGGCTTCCAGTCTAACCAGATACAGCTGAATACCAGTATTTTACATGGAGCGACTGATCTGACCTCCACAACCCATTTAGTACTGGGTAATACGATACCCCTTAGTAAGACTGGTTGTCAGACTTTTTTGGGCCCCTGACTACCTGTAACGACTGTCAAAGATCTACAATTGACAGCCGGGACCAACGGCTTAACGTGCTTTCCGAGGCACGGAGAAAACTCAGTATGTAATGGGTGGTCACCCATCCACAGACCAACCTAGGCAAGCTCGGCTTAACCTAAAGATTGACCTGAGCTGCTGTTATTATTTTGCCACGAGCTCCTCTGTTTTCGGCACATCTATATCTATATACTAATATTATAAAGAGGTAAAATTTGTTTATAAGCTTGTATGTAGGGGGTAATCCCTGGATCTACTGAACCGATTTTGAAAATTCTTTCACTAATAGGAAGCTACATTATCCCCGAGTGCCATAGGCTATATTTAAACATGCCCGTGGGATAATTTCCGACAAAAACGCGAGCGAAGCCGCGGGCAACAGCTAGAGTATAAAAATACTGTACAAAGGCGGACTTAATATACCTTAGGAATTTTCCACCAGTCGACCTTAAGGTGATGCAGAGTCTGCCAGGGTTGCGGGACTGTTCGAAAGGGATACCGCGGCCCTGGAACACAAAGGGCAAAAGAAGGAACATGGATGTGTTTTAGTCAGTAAAAGTCTGACACTCCCTCCTGCTCAGCCCAGAGCGGGAGGAGTTATTTGATGATGAGTGTCATCCTGATTTCCCATCCGAAAAAAAAAAAAAAAAAGTTGAAGCAGAGAGAAAACAGTAGGTGCAGCTTAAGAGTATTTTCAAGAAGACATAACATAACATCACGCCTAATAATCCCCGTTGTGTTAGGCAGAGGTGTACCTAATAGTACACCCACATTTCGCCAGTTCTGTTTAAGTCTCATATAATAGGGACCGAGCCTATTGCCATCAACCAAGCACAAGTCCAGACTCCGTAGCTGCTACTGAGAAAATCCTGATTGAAACGCAACGTACAGGTTAAAGTTCAGACGCAAAAATCTTGGTTAGGTCGTAGTATGAGAACCATTTCAGATTATTGTCTGAGATAATCTTTTGACTAGAGAAGTATGGAAGAAGAAGACATGCTGCGCCGACCACAAATGAATTGAGATAAGAGCAGTAAGTAAGTAAAGTATAGAGAATGATTATAATCTTTTCAGCAAAGATCTTTACAGATTTGAAAACTTCACGCAACATTTCTCATTTAATTATATTTTTTGGGTTCCGCACCCAAGGAGTAAAAACAGAACTGTATTACTAAGACTCCACTGTCCGTCTGTCTGTCTGGCTGTCTGTCACCAGACTGTATCTCATGAACCGTGATAGCTAGACAGTTGAAATTTTCACAGATGATGTATTTCTGTTGCCGCTTTAACAACAAATACTAAAAACAGAATAAAATAAATATTTAAGTGCGGCTACCATATAACAATCGTGTTTTTTTTTTTTTTGATAATCGTACTGAACCCTTTGTGCGTGAGTTCGACACGCACGTGGCCGTTTTTTAGTAACGTCCTTCCCGATATAGGAGGCCAAAACCTCAAGTACAATAACACGTAAGCACTTATAATACTGCCTACTCGACTCGAGGAGCTCGTGGCAAAATAATTACAGCCGCTCGGGTCGATTTATAGGTTAAGCCGTGCTTGCCTAGGTTGGTCGGTGGATGGGTGACCGCCCATTACATACCGAGTTTCCTCCGTGCCTCGGAACGCACGTTAAGCCGTTCGTCCCAGCTGTCAATTGTAGATCTATGACAGTCGTTACAGGTATTCAGTTACCCAAAAAGTCTGACAACCAGGCTTACCAAGAGGTATCGTATTACCCAGTACTAACTGGGTTGTGGAGGTCAGATATGCAGTCGCTCCTTGTAAAATACTGGTTTTCAGCTGCATCTGGTTAGACTGGAAGCCGACCCGAACAAAGTTGGAAAAAGGCTAGGGAGATGACGACTTATAATACTACCTACTCTTTTACGACTAGGGGCGCCAGATAAGGGAAAAAAAATCTATTTTGATCCCCCAATGCCCATCATAATAGTCATTATTATGAAAACACAAAAACTTTTTATAGACTTCCATCTATTTACGTACTCCTAATCTGTGTGAGCGAGGTAGCGAATATGACGTCATGTCCCCTCTCTCCCTCACTCTTAATGACGTCACATGCTGCTTGACAATCGATGATAACCTTTCACTCATGCAAAAAATATCGAGCTTTATTCCCATGTGAATAGAGTTGGTAATCGAACTGAAGCGTTCGGATAAGGAACCATGACGTCACAGAAAACGGGTGTAAAGAAGAAAAATAAATATTTATCACCGATTACACTGTGGACTTTATTACGTTCGTGATAAGGTTCGATTTTGTGTGCGGTCTATAAATAAATTTGATGTCCCACTAAAGTTTCGCCAAGGATTCCGAGGCCTATTTGCTTGGCATTAAGTGTTTTCCCTTGTAAAAACCTACGTGGGGATCAAAGGGGGTGAAAGAGGGTTGTGAGGGGGTGTTTTGAATCTTCCGGGGTTAGTTGAGGTCGTACTGTCATTGTAAGTTAAAGAGACATTAAGTAGATACTTGACACAGAGTTTTATTGGTTGGAACTACTTTGAAGTCAAAATGAGGCTTTGGTATGAGTCTGCCAGGGTTGCGGGACTGTTCGAAAGAGATATCGCGGCCATGGAACACAAAGGGCAAAAGAAGGAACATGGATGGGTTTTAGTCAGTACAAGTCTGGCACTCCCTTCCGCTCCGCCCAGAGTGAGAGGGGTCATTCGATGATTTCCTATCCTTTAAAAAAAGGCTTTAGTATGAGTTAGTGTGGCCAAAATGTAAAAAAAAATAACTGGATTGTCCACAAAAAAGAGACGTCGTAAATTTTTGTGACAGGTGAAACCCTAGAAGGACATAGACTGATCTTATTGGTGAGGTTCTTCAGAAAGGTCAGGTGCGTAGTACTCGCAACCGGCGTGCGTGTATGACCAGATGTATGAACTTAGACGAGGCGAAAGGAGTTATGCAAAAATTGCACTTTGGTATTTACGCTCTTCAAAGTGAGTTAAACAATATAAAAACATTTTAAATATTTAACAATAAATCATTCTTTTTTTTAAATATTTTAGAATGTTTTTATATTGTTTTTTTTTAATAGGAATTTTAAAAAATGTAATTGATTTGTAAAAATATTAATAAAGGAAATAATAATTCTATTACAATGAAATTCTAAATCAAAACCAAAATTTGATAAAAATTAAAAACAAAATAAAATCAAAATATAAATCAAAATTATTTTTTTATAATAAAACTCAAAATCCAAATTAAAATCGGTAATTATTATAGAGGAAAAACTCAAGGTGCCGAAGCAAAGTTAATAAAATTATATGTATATTATTTTTAAAATTTTATTAGTTAGTTTCTTAAAAATTACTTACGAAATTACTTACAACCAGTATCACGAAGAAATCGGCGAATATATGCATAAAATGTCTACATGTATGCATGGAATGTCTACATAGCCTCCTACTTTTTTAGAAGTCTGTAAACTAACTATGTACATTATTAATTAAAAACTATTTTAATTAATAAACTAACAACAAAATAAAAAAGGGCATCGAGAAACTCCTCCACAACGCTGTCAGCCAGTCATGTGCCTAAGAAACTGGCGACAGCCTCGTTGTATGGCAGCACTTAGCCTCTGGCCAAGGTAAAAGCCAGCGACATGGAGAGAGCGACTATCGCAACCCCGTGCAGGGCACGCCACAATAGTGGCGATAAGTCCCCTTTTTGAGGAGTGGCTAGAGAGGCGCCACGGCGCCCTCACCTTCCGCCTGACGCAGGTCCTCACCTGACACGGTTGCTTCGGGAGGTTCCTGCACCGAATCGGGCGGGAGGAAACGCCCGGGTGCTACCATTGTGAGGATCGACCGGAGGACACGGTGGAGCACACGGTGGAGATCTGCCCCGCGTGGGCGGAGCACCGCCGTGTCCTCGTAGCGGCGATCGGCGGCGGCGACCTCTCGCTTCCGGCCTTGGTTCAATCCATGGTCCGGAGCGAGACGGAATGGGACGCCGTCACCTCCTTCTGCGAAGCAGTCATGCTAGCGAAGGAGGTGGCGGAACGTGAGAGGGAGAGAACCTCACGTCCCAGCCGCCGCGGGAGACGCACCGGGCGTCGGGGGCCACGTGGTGGCCCCCAGCCACCGTAGGCGCGGGCCTGTGGACGGTGAGCTATGGGCTAGCTCGCCGTCCGTCCGTCTTATGACGACAGGCCGTGTCGACGGCGCGTTCGTGTTCCACGCGCGCCTCAAGGAGAATCAGCAAACAGGGAGGGGTCCGTAAGGACCGACGCCTGCCAGGGTTGCGGGACTATTCGAAAGAGATACCGCGGCCCTGGAACACAAAAGGCAAAGGAAGGAACATGGATGGGTTTTAGTCAGTAAAAGTCTGACACTCCCTCCTGCTCAGCCCAGAGCGGGAGGGGTTATTTGATGATTTCCACTCGGTAAAAAAAAAAAAAAAAAAAAAGGTAAAAGCCAGCCCTTGGGTCACGGGAAGCATCAACTAGGCATTTCGAAATTTCCTTAAACAGGCTACGAGCACTCGGACCCCACGACCCCTGAGTTTCAACCCCAAACGGCTGGAAAATATAATTTCTAAAAAGGTTTTCAAGTCGGTTAAAAATCGATTCTAAAGCACTCTGTTCGCGTGTAACATCAGGAGGAAAACATCGCCAAAAATACCAAAACAAAAAATAAACTAATAAATAACAATTGATTGTAATCTTTTCCTCGACGGTCGTTCTTGTCACATTACGTCTTTCCTGTCTTCGGATTATTGCTGTCATGTTATGTCGTCTCTATCCGTGGCTGTTGATAACAGGGAGTTCTTGGGGTAAATAGATCTGCAGTTCTATGGGGCTTAGGGTGGGGGCCATCCTTTATTTACGCGAGGTTCTTTAGCTCCCCTCACTATTGGTGATATGTCGCCGTCGTGAGGTTTTAGGCTACCCTTTCCCTTTCTGCCCCTTCCCAGTGTCACCTGTGTTTTTTTAAATCATAAGATCACATAGCTTTATATAAAAAAAAAACGGGTTTTTAGACACAAGCTCACTTCGTGAGTGATTGTGATTAGTCGTGATTTTTTTTTAACACTCAACCCCTCTTTGGATCTCACGTGATAAAAGGACGAACCCTTCCGTAGTAACATAGCTTTGGTGGGTTTTGAGATGGTTGACAATAATTTTGTAATTTGTAAGAGCTGTGCCCCCCCATCCTTTTGCTAGAAAATAGTAGGTACTTTCGTTCACGTGAAATTATGATAAAAAATATTACTTCCCTTTTTGAATCAGCTTTTGTTAACAACTTCAAGGGTACCTATTCATTTTTTTGCACAGAAACCTAATTATTTTTCTAAAATAAACGTAGCCTAAGTTAGACATTATAACATCAGCTATCTGCCAGTAAAGTTGCGTTACAATCGGTTCAGCCGTTTCGGAGATTAGCCGGAACAAACAGACAGACCGACAGACAAAAAATAAGAAAAAAGTGTTTTTGTTATAAGAGCCGTATATATTTTCATATGCATTAAGTATAAAACTATTATTTTGATATTACAAACAGACTTCAATTATATTTATTTGCATAGATATAGATATATGATTGTATAGATTGATAAATGATGTTTTTCTGTAATTATTGTGAATGATTTAATAAAAACATTTTTTTATAAAAAATACTGTGGGATGCTTATGCAAGCATTTATCAGTAATTGTGTGGCTTTTTTAATTAAGTGATAACCTCATGTCTGTGTAAGAAAAATCATAATCAAAAGTCAATACTAAAATTAAGCTCGCACGCCCTTCGCAAAACTAAAGGATCGACTCACGATCTACGAAATTAAAATAATATCATTATAATCTGTATCTCTTCAACGTTCGAGTGAATCGGATTCTTTTAGGTTAGCGTGCTCCACACTGGGCCGCGTCATCGGTTAACACTCACATCGGGCAAGTTGTGGCCAAACGCTATTTAGTGTAAAAAATTATAGTGTCTTGCAGTACGTAGTAGTTCAAAATTCGTTTATGTAGAGAATCCAGTATGTGTATGACATTCATTATTACGGGACAGACTCTTTCATACATAAGAGGAGCTCGTGGCAAAATAATAACAGCCACTCGGGGCGATCTTTAGGTTAAGCCGCGCTTGCCTAGGTTGGTCTATGGATGGGTGACCGTCCATTACATACTGAATTTCCTCAGTGCCTCGGAAAGCATGTTAAACCCTTGGTCCCGGCTGTAATTTGTAGATCTTTGACAGTTGTTTCAGGGAGTCAGTGGTCCAAAAAGTCTGACAACCAGTCTTAGCAAGAGGTATCGTATTACCCAGTACTAACTGGGTTGTGGAGGTCAGACCTCCATCATAGTTGGGAAAACGCTAGGCAGATGATGACTCTTTCAGACGAAAATAAACAGCACGAGTGCAAAATAAACATAGACAAACAAGGCGATGAAATTGGGTGGAGGAAAAGTCTTCCCCTGACAATAATCGATCTTAACAAACCGATAAATTGCATGAAAGCGTCGTAACCCCTCCCTTGACGATCGTTTGTCGACACATTCGTCCCTCAGGCCTATATTTATCGTTTAAATTCGATGTAGGAAATAGAATTCCGTGCTGCGGATTAAAACCCGCAAAGTCGAAGCGTGGTAGGAGATTGACTTATAATGAAGTAACTGTGACACTCAAGAAAGAACTGTGTGGAGAAAGAAAAGGAGTTCAAGTCAAATCAAAATAGCTTTATTAATTCCATGCATAGTGCATACTCACAAAAAGTAAACATTAAAGAGTAATCAATTGTAGTTGATCACAATAAATAAAATAAATTATATTTTTTTAAATAATCACAAGAATCGTAATTAAAAATAATCAAAAGTAAATTATCATAAAAAAAAAAAATGAAATAAAATAATAAATAATCCATTTTCACATGCCATAAGATAATAAATTAAATAATATAAGTCAAATAATAAAAAAAATATTAGTATGTACAATAGTACATTGAAAATAAATAATAAATAATTAATTCCTATGCTTGGACCCCTCTCGGGTAAAAGCCTCCTCCAAAGAGGAGGAATAGGAGTTAGTTAGTCTTAAAACGGTGTCAGCAAACACCATGGAATCCTCATTCTCCTGCCCTCATCCCAATTTATTTGGGGTCAGCGCAGCATGTCTTCTTGAATCGTTCCCGCTATGTCGATTACCTATAGGTCAACTCGTGATTTTTCTTATTATTTTTGGTTGTAAGTACAGTGAGTGATAGCTTCGCATAAATGTTTGAGGTTTTTTATAATACCAATCGATAGAACTTTATAATTCTCTTAAATTTTGTTTATTTGAGCAAAGTAAATAAAGTCTAAAAGAATTATAAAATTAGAATTATGATTATAATAACTATATAAAATTATTTGAGCAAAGTAAATCACTTCATAGTTTATAACAAAGTCGCTTCCCGCTGTCTGTCCCTATGTATGTTGATGCGGTTTTTTTTAATAGATAGAGTGATTCAAGAGGTAGGTTTATATGCATAACATTGCACCCGTGTGAAGCCGGGGCAGGTCGTTAGTAAAATATAAAAGAATTATAAAATTCTATCGATTTGTATTCTAAAAAATCTCAACCATTTATGCAAAGGTCAGGTAATTGCTATCACTCACTGTACTACTTCATCATTTCAGCCCGTTGTTGTCCACTGCTGAACATAGGCCTCCCCAATCGATTTCCAACGTGTCCGGTACAATGCCACCTGCATCCAGCGACTCCCTGCACATTTAACAAGGTCGTCGGTCCACCTGGCAGGTGGCCGTCCCACGCTGCGCTTTCCAATGCGTGGTCTCCACTCCAGTATCCGTTTGCCCCATCGGCCGTCCGATCTTCGCAACTGTACTACTTACTGTAGTACTATTACTATAATTGGTAAATCGTATTTCACTCATCCTCTCCATATAACCAAACCATCTAAGCACACTCATTTAAATTTGCAAGATTTTTTATTTATAAAGAAACCTTTGAAGTTGCAACCTATTGTGTTTAATAAGCAAATCGCTTATCTTCCGGGCCTTGCTTAATGACCCTCATCTAAAGAGACTGTGGATGTTCCCTCGACATTATAAAAGAAAAAAAACTCTTAATGACACTTTTTTAAAGTTCTTAAAATATCCTCTTAATACCAAAATTGATGGTTTAACAGTAATACTACTTGGATTGTACAAACAGTAAAAAAAATATTTTAGGTAAATATGCATCTGAATATCCTTTATCAAACCTAAAAGCGAAAGACTCTCAGAATCTCGATGATGAACATTCTGAATGAAGTAATTCGTCATATCAAACTTTCGGAGTTCCGTACATCGCGATGACGAACATTCTCAATTAAGTAATTCGTCATAGCGTACTTTCTGACTCGCGTAAGTCATAGTTCCAAACTTTATGTATACGGTACATCGGTATTTACTTCGAAGTTCAGTAATACAGTTAGCTAAATACAACCTCAAAATCTATAATAGCGATGTTTTATAGAAAAAACACTCACGATGTCTTCTAACTGTCACTATAAGTGGCATACCAGACAAAATGCCTGCATTGTAGGCAAAAACTGAACTAAATAGAAGAACTTCAGTCGATTGAGTCTCGAAGGGGATTTCTGGTTCAAGAGCTGACGGGCGTAGGGTTGACACATTTTTAGTTAGATTTTTTTAAACTGGGAGTCTTGGAGACTATTTTTTATATTTATTTTGACTTTAGTCAACTAATCAATTACGTTTCTAAGTTACGTAGAAACTGAATTTTTAGGTTAAAGCTTAATATTTAAACTAATTATCTATGAAAAAACTTAAAATAATAATACAAAAATGTACATTAATTTAGAAAAGCATTCAAGGAAGTCAAAAAATTCGTCCACATCGCTGTCAACAGGACTAGTGCCCAGAAAGCTGGCAGTATTTCGACGTTGGATGGCAATGAATCGGCATTGCCATCCAATCTTTTTCTAAATAAATAAAATAGGCCAGCCCTCTGATCACGGGAAGAGTCGACCAACCACTTGGCGTGACCCTAAAGACTAAATGGGCCCTCGGACCCCGGCTCTAGTATTTTAACCCCAAACTGCTCAAACGCATAACTACGCCAACGTTTGAGGTTTGATCCACACATTAATAGATTTTTCCTTTGTAAGTATCATGTTCGTTAGGGCGAATTACGCCATAGAATCTGAACACGACCAGCACACAATTTAAGCCGTGTTCAAAATCTGTCAATGTGAATACTCAGTAAAAACCGGCCGAGGGCGAGGCGGACTCGCGCATTAACCGACCATAGTAATAGGGAAGCTCGCTTTAATTTTTAAATTATTTTTATTATTTGTTGTCATAGCGGCAACAGAAATACATATTCGGCCATTATTAGGTTTTTTCGTTTTATATTTTGGTATTTGTTATAATATTTATTAGTTTATATTGTATTATGTGTATTAGTATCACTATAAGTACTTATATATATATATATATATTTAGATAGTTATTTTGTACCCTACCACAGCGTTTTCTTATTGAACCCAAAGGTTGACTGGTAGAGAATGCCTAATGGCATTAAGTCCGCCTATGTACCACTATTGTACATGAAGTTTAAATAAATAAATATTCTGTGAAAATTTCAACTACCTATTACGGATCATGAGATACAGCTCGCTGGACAACAGACGGATGGACGGACCGTAAATCGGTCCCTTGGTCCATCATTCGGGTACGGACCCCTAAAAATGATGATTCTGGCAGTTCTATTACACGGTTAGGATAAGCTGATCACGTTAAAATGTGAAATCGGCCTAAAATTAGATACATGACTTACAATAAAGTTAAGGCATTAAGTCCGCCTCTATACTTTGTGCTAGAAGTGTTAAATAAATCTATACTATAATATTATAAAGAGGTAAAATAAGTTTGTAAGTTTGTATGTAGGGGGTAATCTCTGGATCTACTGAATTTCCGATAAAAACGCGAGCGAAGTCGCGAGCAACAGCTAGTAAATAAATAAATGAAGGAAATTATGATGAAGTTTTCCACATTCCGCATGGCGATTACTTTGGATGGTGATTCTATGGGATTTTTGATGAAAATAATAAGTTAATTACTCATTTGCTTCAGCAAACCCTATAAAATGGCATTAAATAACTGTCTTCACGATCCCCATGAAATTCCAGCGGCCTCTGACCTTCATTCCCGGATATTGCAAGCGGTTTCCATAACTTAACTTGCAAATTCCTCTCCGGGAAATGTCCGTAGTTTAATATCGGCGATGTGGTACGCCTACTCGAGTGGGGGATGAGTGTGCTTTGATTACGAGGCGCCGACACGTCGGCGACAGGGTTACCACGATATGTGGAATTAAATCGGGATAAAAAGAATTGAATACCTATATGGGCAAAAAGAATTTGTGTTTTTAGTGTTTATGATGTGAAATTATAGATATATGTTTTCAACTTATCCTCAAGCGCTTGTGCTTTGCGTTTCAATAGTGATAAATGATTATGACATCACGCTTATAATCCCCGAAGGCTTAGGCAGAGGTGTACCTAATAGTACACCCACATTTTACCAGTTATATTTAAGTCCCATGTAACATGGGGCGAGTCTATTGCCATCAACGTGGCACAAATGCAGACTCCATGGCTGCTACTGAGAAATTTCTGATGGAAAACCCGTATAACACTTTGCCCGACTCGGGAATCGAAGCCACGATCTCATGCTCAGCAGTCGCGTTTGAGACCACAAGACCAACGAGGCAAATAGAACTCACAAACTTTTGTTGATTCAGAACTCCTCGACCCTCGACCCTGACAATTGAACCACAGTAATTTAATTTGATCTCAACAACTTGACTGGTACCAAATCTTGAACACTTTTTACACAAAAGAGAGCTGCGGTGGCCCAGTGGTGGTAGTTCCGACTTACGAACAGTAAGTCGTGGGTTTGAGCCCAGGCAGGCGCATTACTTTGTGTAATTTATTTACTTTACTTTCCTTTTCGAATCAAATTTTGTTACCAATTTCACGAGTTTTAATTATAGCTTTAGTTACTCCTTATGACATCAGCTATATGCCAGTAAAAGTCCCGTCAAAATCGGTCCAGCCGTTTCGGAGATTAGCCGTTTGAATCGGATTTTGTTAACCATTTCAAGGGTTTACAATTTTTGGACGGAACACCAATTATTTTTCTAAAACAAAAGTAGCCTATGTTACACCTTATAACATCAGATATCTGCCAGTAAAAGTCCCGTCAAAATCGGTTCAGCCGTTTCGAAAATTAGCCGGAACAAACAGACAAACAAAAATTGAAAAAAAAATGTGTTTTTGTTATAAGTACCGTATACCATATATACTTTCATATGCATTTAGTATAAAGCTGTTGTTTTGGTATTACAAACAGACAATTTAATTTTATTTATTTTTAAAGATGTGTAAATGAGAATCCAACAATTTTCGAGACCATTTTCGATACAAAAATACATTTTACCAGTTTCTAATTACCCTTTTGAACTCAGAAATCGGAAATCAAATTCCTACGAACCCAAATTTTCCTCAATTAGAATCTCCAAAGTAAAAATATTTTTGGATCGACCCTAAATGTAAAACGCCCGCAGATTTCCGTAGACACGTGGAAAGTCTCGTATTTTTTTCTTTTATTTTTCATAGCCTAATCTTGTTATTTACTGGGTAATCTGAATCTGTCTCATTTGATGTTTTCTTTGGGCTCGAGTCTTATAAAGATACTTGATATTTTTAAAGGTTGGACGAGATAAGTTTGGTTGCTAACTGAAAAAGACCTTTGAGAAACGAGTTTCGTTTAAGCTTCTAGTAGTTTTGGTAACATGAACGTACCTAATTTATGGAGCGTAGCGTATTTGTGCATCTTAGGTAATGAGTATACTAGACGAAGTTTGAAAGTTGCGCCAGTAACAGAAAAGTTGAAAGGGAATTGACTGTCTTGGGGCATGTGATGAAGGGGAACCGTATGTGACTGAAAGAGTAATGAATAAAGAGTGTAACAAGACCCTTAGCGAAGCCGAAAGGTACCTACTCGATCTCCCCATCATTGCGATCATTTTTTTGTTTTAGACCGTACCGGGGAACCTTTTAGCTACGGAGATATTGGGGGTCAAAGTTCTAACATTTTCACAAGTTTTTTTTTTAAATAAATGTTTTTCACGTAAGATTTTTACTATAACCATCTCCATGACCCCCGTACTATTCAATCCATCCATCACCACATTTTTTTGAGTACGTTACATTGAGTCCTACCGTAAATCGTGATTTATCACCCAAAAAAAAAGTCGTCTCCCAGCAATAATTTTTGCGTAAAGTTACTTTGTTTGATGTACATAATGCTTGGTTGACGGCTTCGTTAAGGGTCTTGTTACACCCTTTATAAATGTTGCTGGATCGAGAGGGAAGATCAAAGAAAAGATGCATGGATTGCGTGAGGAATGATATGAAAGAGAAAGGAGTAAATGATGCCGTGACGTCTGACAGGGGAGAATGGAAGAAGAAGACGTGTTGCGCCGACCCCGAGTAGAATGGGACAAGGGCAAGACGATGATGAGCATACAGCTAAGGTTTTTTTTGGGACAAGCCCGCCACACTATTCCCGAACCACTGTAACTCCTGGCAGCCAGAATCAACAGTGGCGTCCACCAAAAACGCGCCGAGACAATAAAGCTCGACGAAGTCCCAGAGAAACGATTTAACTGTCTTGGATCCGGCAACGAAATTAATCAGAAAAGTATAGCGGAGGAGTAGGAATACCATAATTTCCACTTCCCTCCATATCAGCAGGAGACAGAACGAAACAAGGTCAATAGGCACAAAGTGACGTTTACACCTGGGATAAGCCTAAATGCCTAGCAACACGGATAATTATCATTAATGGGTCCTGAGTTGTGAGCTGTTCTATTCGATTCCTATAATTAGGTACGGCAAAAACGCTTGAAGGCACGGATTTTTTTCTAGTTTCTACAAGGTTCGTATAGTAAATAACTCAGGATGTAGCTTGTATGTATGCTGAATATAGATCCAACATAATATTGCGTTCGGTTTGCCAAAGATACACTCCCATAAAGTATTATGGTGTGCAGATTGTTCATAATTTCGCAGTCGTCAGATGTAGGTAGATCATTGACATAAAGGCGAGCTTAAAATTAGCGGCTTAGGTCGCCGCGGGTGTGGTCGTCGTGTCGTACATTCATGTTGTATGGCTGTCTGTTAGTATGCTCGTAATTCAAGAAAGTTCCCCGCGTCATAAATATTAAATATGGGAGTAGAAAACAATCATAATACTTGACTTAATTAGTACACCCACATTTCGTCAGATATGTTTGAAGTCTTAAGAAATAGAGGGCGAACCTATTGCCATCAACCGGGCACAAATCCAGACTGGCTGCCGTGACTGAGAAATTCCTGATAGAAAAACCCAATAACACTTTGCCCGACCCGGGAATCGAACCCAGGACCTAATGCTCAGCAGTCGCGCTTACAACCACACGACCAACGAGGCAGTCACGACAAAAACTTCAACCAAAAAAGTTGGAACAATACATAGAATGATGTCACTTTTTAACGTTAATATCGGTTTTCGTTTAACCGGAGTTACAAGTCATTGTCAAATATGTCTTGTTTTACAGATAATTCTGTCTCCGGTAGCCTATATCACCCGAACCGTAATAACGAATCTATTGACACCTCATTCATCAAAATTGGCTCAGTAGTTACAACGTAGCTAGGCGCTACGTTGTAACATACAATACATAACGTATTCGTGTAAAAATATCTGGCAAAATGTTGCTACTACCTACTCCATTATATAATTAAAGAGGTAAAAACCTCAAACGGCGCAAATACAATAATTTAATTGGTAGTTATGTATTTGAGCCGTTTGGGGTTGAAACACTAGAGCCATGGGGTCCGAGTGCCCACCTTGTATTTCGAGAAATCGCCAAGCGGTTGGTCAACTCTTCACGTGACCAGAGGGCGGGCCTATTTTTTGGCCAAAGAATCAACATTGCCATACAACGTGGCAATGCTGCCAGCCTTCTGGGCACTTTTCCTATTGACAGCGATGTGGACGAATTTTTTGACGCCCTGCAATCCTTTTGATACTTGTACATAATTATTTTTATTACTATTAAAGATTTGTAGTTTGTAAATAATGTACATATATTTAAATAAAAGTATAATTAAAGAGACATGATGTTTTTCTCCGCCTATGTAGTCGAGTTGTTCCGTTTTCTATTATCAGAAGAAAGAAAGAAAGAAAAATATTTGTCGCAGGTATATGGCGTGCATACAAAACGACAAAAAAATAAACAAACAATAAACATATAACGCAAAACAAATAATTATTATAAAAATAACAGGACGGATCAAAAAAAGAAAACAGATTGCAAGTCGTGACTGTGACAAGATTATTCATAGGGGGGACAGGACTGTCCATCTAACCTCACAAATCATGGCCACCTTCTAAACCCCGAGTACAAAGGCATGTGTCGTCACTCAAGCACTTATTTCGGCACATTTCCTCCTAAGATCGGCTTAAGATGACATCCAGCGAGTCGAGTGGTTAATGTCACATGTGTTGAGATAATATATGTTAGTAGGGATGAGAGATGGAATTATGCAGATTGGTTTATGTGTGCTGATGTTTTCATGACTAGGCCGTAGTCTAGACTTTAATCGATACTCTATTCAACTATTGAAAATTCGAGTGTCTGTAATTTCAAAGTAGCAGCTTTTTACTGAATGCTTATTGAAAGTAACGGGTGATTTATTTGGAGGTACCTACTATTTTCAAAGCTAAAAAATACTCGTATTTAAAAATACACAATCGGATTATCCATAATATCATACAAAAGGAGCATTCTTGACATTAATTTTTTAAAGATTATTTCTTTCAAATGTTGTCCGTAACTGCGGTTAACATGGTTCTGTCTGCAGTTCCAATTTTCGATGACGCGACCGAGTTTTTCGATTAGTATTTGGCGAATAACGCGAGTGATGTTGGCTACCAGTTTCTCAATTGTACGCTGCTTATTTATATAATAATATAGACTTTGGACAAAGGAAAAAATATAAAGGTGTGATAGGATCAAAGCGGCCAATTCACCGGTCCGAATCGCGAAAGAAACTGTTCACCAAATAGTTCTCGCAATAAAGCCATGGTTTCACGTGCTTTGTGGCAAGAGGCTTTCAAAGTTTTCGATGGGATATAAATGGTAATTGTGCGTTCGGTAGGCCGATTATGTTGTGCCGGCCGTTGGTGTATAGCAAAACATACTATAGTCCCCCAGCCTCCTGCGACATAGGCCTACTTTTTGTGTGAGGGTGTGGGCTATAATCCACCACGCTGGTCCAGTGCAGGTAAGTGAATGATACAAGTCTTCAGATTTACGATTCTAGAACATACCTGTTACCTCACTATGTTTTCGTTCGTTCAGGCTATAATTACAGTTCTGCCTTTTTTTTTTTCGGTTGGGAAATCATCAAATGACTCCTCCCGAAATGAACTATACATGTCATGGTACCATGACATGTATTGTAAGCCCAAAAGCCCATGCTTATCCCCAATAAATGGAAATCTGGGTGTATTGTACACATCTGCGTACCCCCTCAGAGCATACAGGCGTGATGTTACATCATGATGTTGTATAAACAATAAACATCCAAGCGATTGCAGCAATCACGACAGATTTGCCGTCTATTTTTGAAGAGTTCCATAGTATATCTCCGAAGATGAGCATCAGATCTTCACCATATTTAAATGGAACCACCTCGGAAGTATAATCTTTCAAATAAAAAAAGAATTTTGAGAATCGGTCCACAAATGGGGGAGAAATCAGGTAACATACATAAAAAAAATACATACACACGAACATAACCTCTTCCTTTTTTGAAGTCGGCTAAAAAGCACGCGACGCGTGAACTTTCTATGAAATCTGACATTTAGGTGCCCTCGCGCTACACTAGCGCCTCTAGCGGTGAATTCACACGCGTTAGCCCCCATTATCGCTAATACCCGGATATACGTCACTGCATAATCGACAGCAATACATCGCAGATGTTACGTCATCATGGTAATGACGCACATCGTTTGCGGACGTGACATCAGAATGATGACGAAATAATGTTGGAAGGAAGAAAGTAATCCTTATTAGGCTGAGAAAAATACAAAAATTAAGAAGAATGATGAATGAAATGAAAATTATTTTAATACACTTCCTTGAAAACCGGTTCTTATCGCACTACGATTAGGTTCAACATGAAATCTTACGGGATATCTTTTGTGATTATCTGTAATTTTGAGCTCCCAATATTTCGACGCGCTGTTGCAAGCGCCATGATCGCGGGTTGACTGGAGAATGCGGGTGGGTAAATTGTCCAGTACGTGGAATCCAGTTTTGAGTATGCTCAAAAGAAGCAGCTGGCGGCGTAATAAAGACTCCAAAAAGCCTTGTGATACTGTGTTCCAGTAGTGCGCGTAACAAAAGACAAAGAAAGAGGGTAGACAGATTTGTCTGCTCTTAACAATTTATTTTCCATCCACCCGCATTCTCCCGTTAACCCGCTATCATGGCGATTGCAACAGCGTCGAAATATCGGGAGCTCAAAGTTACAGATAATCACGGAAGATATCCCGTAAGTGACAGTTTATGTGTAAGTGTAAACAGTGAAAATTTAAAACAGTGTTTCAACATGAAATGTCTTTCACACGCGTGGATTTTTTTTATTTATCACAACGTGTGCGGAAATAAAAAATTCACAGATAACTGATACCTATACATATATGCGAGTACTTAGTCCATGGCTTAATGTACAGTCGGCGGTGATTGTTTTTTTTTTTTAATCTCGGCTAAGGTATATGCGTCTCTAAGGCATAAATATTTTTCGAAAATTGAAATTGTGTTTTTATATAGAATACCATAAATAAGCATGATTATTTCAAACAACTATTTACTTTTATCCACGAAGTAACATTTTTATTTGTGTTCTAAATTCAAAAATATTAGAATTTTCTATTTTTCATATTAGGCTGTCGAGCGGCTTCATACCTTTGCTTCTTCTTCAACCTGGCGAAAGCAAAGCGCGGAAAAAAAGCAAATTAAATTAGCAACCTCGCCTGGCGGCTCGGGTGTGAATTCCGCCTCGAATGCAATAACAAAGTTTCCCCACTATATCAAAATGTATTATAATAAGCTTATTTTGCGGAAGTGGACCCATTTTGTGAAGCTACTATTTTAGCTCTGTGTTTTTACCTTTTTTATTTTGTTTGTTCTTGGGCCGAAAATACATAATTATGTTCTTTATTTATAAATGAGGAAAGTTTATAAAAAAAAACGGGCCAGCAGACACAAGGTATAATAACTTGTGAAAGTACTGTAGTTGCCCATTCGAAAGCGTAGATCTCTATGGAGAAGAATGGGCAAGAAACACCATGGACACTCTTTTCAATCAAAATATTGTTACAAGATCTTGGTTACATCATTCATGTTAAGATTATACATATATGTGAGAACGATGTAGAAAGACGTGCACATTAAGAGCGTCCAGAGTAAGAGATTATAACTATCAACAATTTAAAAACAAAGTAGTTAAAATAAACCGTGGCAGCTAAGAAATGACCAGTCCCAACTGACAGCGCCCGTTTACGAACATGACGCATGCATCAGCCCCATTCAGCTCAACCATATTGAAGGGAACTAAACGACCCGACACACCCGCCACTATCAGCGAGACATTTGAGTGAGCCTGACATTCTCTCAGCCACCAGGGCACATTCGAGTCAATGAAGGATAACTAAATGTAAATGGTAGCTCTACAGTACATAGTACTCACACATGTGCTATGCAATTATATAATACTAAGAGATTGAATCTATACAATGCAAATATATTTTTACAATCTTCTGCAGCTTCCACAATAATTTCACATGACCTTCTGATTAGTTTGCCCCTATGGTTGTGGAGCAGGACCAGCATTAAGCCAAGCATTTTTATCATCGATGAAATCCCCTAACTTATAATATGCTTGCCTACATAGTGTGCGTTTTATACAAGATTTAAATTTCGCTACTTACACTAAAGCATCCTTATATTTATAATGCCACGCTGCTGTCATGGCCAAAATTATTTATTTTTGATATAATGGCATCCTTGTGTTTACCAATCCATTCAGACGACTAATATTTTTTGCTGTTTTGCTATTTATTTTTACATTGAATAGATTTTTATTGTATTTTCTTAATCATCATTTTCCTGGCCTTATCCCAAATTTATTTGAGGTCGGCGCAGCATGTCTTCTTCTTCCATACTTCTCTATTACTCGTCATCTCAGTAGTTGCCCCCTTTCTAGCCATATCATCCTTCACACAGTCCATCCATCGCTTCTTTGGTCTTCCTCTACTCTGATACCCATCTACATTCATACTCAACATCTTCCTCACTACATTTTCCTCATTCCTCCGCATCACATGTCCATACCACGATAACCGATTACCACACAACTTTTCAGTCACCGGCGCCATTTTCAGACTTCCTCTTATGTACTCATTTCTTATTGTATCCATTCGCGTTACACCACACAGCCCTCTTAGCATTCTCATCTCAGCCACATGCAAATGCCTTTTATTCATCCCTTTTGTGGACCAACATTAATTTTCTTAATGAAGTAAGTAATAAAACATTTTCAGGAATTTTGATGTTTTCTACCAATCAAGATTAGATAATAATTATCGTAACCTTAGCACATAATGGATGCTCGCAGTAGCGCGTAGCAAATTACTACGGCGCCGTAGCGATCGATCTACGAGTTTAAATGTATGGGCTCTTTTTAGTAACTGTGAGATGGTACTGGTAGAAAGTAGGAAGGTACAATGGGGATTGTCCATTTTTGGAAAATTGAGCTGATGTGAGCTATCGCGCATGAATTCTAGAGGCGTTCGTATAGAGTAAGATCTTCCGAAATGTCAGATGTCATAGGGTGTTCACGCTTTGCGTGGTTTTTATCACGTATTTTTACTAATATTCACGATTGTGGTCCAGATTGAGCCATTCCTGATTAATTATGACTTGAAGATTTTAAGTAGCAACTTAGGATCTTATTTGTTAGTACTTGGAGGAAAAATGATTTTTAAATGTTGCATGCTTGCTAATTTTCGGGAGAATATTGTAAATATGTATAACCTTTATTTGACCTTCAATGACGTCATCTCAAGAAGGAATATCGTGTAATACGCTTTTTGCCGTTCCAAACCGCACGATATGCAATCGCGCAGTTCTCGCGGGTCTGAACGAGCCCTTAGCTTCATAAGAATTCCATTAAAAATCAAACTGTCATTAGAGTGTCACTCACGTCAGTGACACTATTAAATCGTTGAATGAGCAAAGGAATCTTTTCCAGTGATGACGTCATCAGCCCTAAAACTTTAAAATTAAATATAAATTAAACTAGCCATTGAATTTCAAAAATATTCAAATTAATTCTTTAAATACTATATTTCAACTAAAAAATATCAAAAATACAGGTTAGATTTTTGGACAATGCCCTTTGTGAGTTAGCTGCCATAACATAATAACATGTGCAGGCATGATCCCCAAAGAGTGAGGTGAGGTGTACCTAATAAGACACCTATATTTCACTAGTTATGTTTAAGTACCATGTAATAGGTGGCGAGCCTATTGCCATCAACCGGGCACAAATCCAACACTTTGCCCAACCTGAAAATCGAACCCAGGACCTCATACTCTCTGCCAGGGTTGCGGGACTGTTCGAAAGAGATACCGCGGCCCTGGAACACAAAGGGCAAAGGAAGGAACATGGATGGGTTTTAGTCAGTAAAAGTCTGACACTCCCTCCTGCTCCGCCCAGAGCGGGAGGGGTTATTTGATGATTTCCCATCGGTAAAAAAAAAAAACCTCATACTCTGCAGTATTGTTTACGACCACTAGACCAACACGGCACTTCCCCCTGTATTTACATACATCAATCTATATTGATTGGTTACCGAAGACAAATGGGTTTAGTATGCATGGATTAATTCACGTTCCTTATATAGGGTGACTGGTAATTAGTGACCGATACTTAAACACGTGATTGTACTCATGATAACAAACAACTTTCCCAAAGAAACATTTAGCCTCGTGACCTACCCACCGCTGCACGGTACGATAGTAATGAGAGAACGGCGCGGTCACGCGGCTTACAGCTGATAGGTCATAGGCATGCACGCGCGAATTTCATATGGCTGTTGTGTTACTGTGATGTGAGCATTTTTCTTCTGGGAATAAATTCTACCATCAAAAGCGAGTTTTTTTGTTCACATTCGGCAACTAAATAAAAGCAACTATTTGAATTTCTAACAACTACTAGAATATTCTAACGTAAACGAGCACACGGCAGTCATATGCAAATGTAGGAATACGATACAGTTCGGCGTACTTCGCAGTATGCAATAATTTGCATATTGCATATACCTGTAACGTACAGTAGCGCTGAACTTTTTGGGGTTATGTAAACAGTTTGTAAAATATGAAACACGACATGGAGAGGACATTTGTTTTTTTTTTTTCGAGAAGACATTTCACTCCACATTAATACAAGAAGGTATAGTATACAGAGCGAATGTTTTCAAGTGTGCGTGGATGGCCAAATCCGAAACTATAAGCAATACCGAAAAATACTCAAAGGAATCTCGAGCCCGATTTTGATGAAAACTAAAACTGCATCATTGGATTTTTGAAAAATCAATATTCCTAGCCAAAAAAGGAAACCGAATTTTGAAAAAAAAAAAAACGCTCTGTTTTATAATAATATACGGAAAACTAACAATTACTTAAACATAACACATGAAGAATCCATACTAGATCGAGTAAAATATGTAACAAATCTACTTGATCCTGTTAAAAATTAAAGGATAAAAGTAGACTTGTACATTTAATAGAAATATGGATGGTTTTACAAGTGAAATAAAAAAATACAAGTGTTTATAAAAAAGACTTATCAAACCCGCACTCTGGAAGTAGTTTTAGAGTATATACACACATTTAGTAGCACTGTTAATGAAGCTCGATCAAACGTTGAGGTGGAGATGTAGGACGATGCACGCAGTTCTATCAGGTCTGCTCCACAGGAAGGCGGCGTTTCGAAGAACAGGAGTTGAGGTCCTGGTAGATCTTTGAGTTGGATCACCAGCTTTTAGACCCAGGGCAGCTCCGCGAGATTAACAGCAGGGATGGCACAAAGACAGTATTTAATAATAAAATTGGGAGTAGTAGTCCCAGGTGTATCTTTAGATGGATCACCTTGAAGAATTGCTCTTGTCTCCATTTTGAGGAATTCCTTCAGTCTCACATTCAAGAAACGCTCTCTCGTCTCGTCTAGTCTGACCGGTTCGTCAGCTCGTTTCCACAGTAGTCTCCTTCCATTTATGAATCTCAGATTTTCTTCTTGCGGCCATATAATCATCTCATCTGACAAGTGTAGTCGGCCAGGACAAAACAGACTTACTTCATAAAACCATGAGTGCGTAAAGAATTTATAAATATAATTTAAAATTAAGTTATTAATAAACAATCATTATTATCTATAAAATACAATATTTCAGTTAAACATTGAAAAATATAATTTAGATTAGATAAACCAAAAAGTATTCATCATAGACTAAGCTAGTAAGAAACTCTATGACTCAAAGAAAAAGTAACTGACAGTTTGGCAAATCTGATATTGAAAATTATGAAAATTAATATTTTATTTTAGCAAATACTATGAAAGCGAATCGTATTTAGATCGATTCGCTGAGTATAAACAAAAAAAAAAACAATAAAAAAGTATAATATATGGTATGACAATTGTAAGTAGTGTAAGTATAGCATATACTATAAGTATTACTAAATTTTCGGTTAGTTACAAATAAAAAAAATAGTTTTTCGAGTACCAACAATTACTGTATTTATAAAATTGTATACTTATTTATAGAATACAAACTTGGTATTAATATCAGTAGCAAGCTTAATACAATATCTAATAAGTAATTAAAAGACGTGGGATTTTAAGACTTTCATCACTGTTGATATTTCGGTTTAATAAACACTTACTCTCTTTAAAATACATAACATGACGCTTGTTTTTCCCAAAGGGTTGGACAGAAGTGAATGAACATTAGTACTCCCACGTTTCACCAGGTATGTTTAAATCCCACGTACCATAGTTCTTATATTTTTTTGTTTTTTGTTATATTTGATTATTGCTTCGGTTAAGATTTAAATTGTAATTATTTTGTAAAATTCGAATACAATGTGAATTTTTTTATGAATAAATATGAATGAATGAATGTTCAAAATCCTCGTTCACGATCCTTTTAAACTAAAAATAAACTATAAATACTACCTATCGTTTTCTCGGCCCTTTATTATCATTTCAGCCGATAGACGTCCACTGCTGGACATAGGCTTCCTCAAATGTCGCCACATTGACCGGTCCCGTGGGTCTCGCATCCAGCAGATCCCCGCAATCTTCACCAGGTCATCAGTCCACCTAGTGGGAGTCCTTCCAACGCAACGCCTTCCGTTTCGCGGTCGCCACTCCAGAAATCGGCCCCATCGG
Source organism: Eugnorisma glareosa (assembly GCA_947578425.1). NCBI lineage: Eukaryota > Metazoa > Arthropoda > Insecta > Lepidoptera > Noctuidae > Eugnorisma > Eugnorisma glareosa. The sequence continues at coordinate 3,778,092 of OX387985.1, read as the reverse complement.
CCATCCGTTCTGCGAGCAATGTGCCCTGCCCACTGTCACTTAAGTTTGGCAATCGGTTCTCTTGCGGATGTCCTCATACCCTTTATCTTTTTTTTTTCGGATGAGTCATCATCAAATAACTCCTCCCGCTCTGGGCTGAGCAAGAGGGAAGGTCAGACCTTTACTGACTAATACCCATCCATGTTCCTTCTTTTGCCCGTTGTGTTCCAGGGCCGCGGTATCTCTTTCGAACAATCCCGCAGCCCAGGCAGGCATCGGTCCTTTCGGACCCCTTCCCGTTTGCTGACATTTCTCTGAGGCGCGCGTGGAACACGAACGCGCCGTCGACACGGCCTGTCGTCATAAGACGGACGGACGGCGAGCTAGCCTATAGCTCACCGTCCACAGGCCCGCGCCTACGGTGGGCGGGGGTCATCACGTGGCCCCCGACGCCCGGTGCGTCTCCCGCGGCGGCTGGGACGTGAGGTTCTCTCCCTCTCACGTTCCACCTCCTCCTTCGCTAGCATGACTGTTTCGCAGAAGAAGGTGACGGCGTCCCATTCCGTCTCGCTCCGGATCGTAGATTGAACCAAGGCCGGACGCGAGAGGTCGCCGCCGCCGATCGCCGCTACGAGGACACGACGGTGCTCTGCCCACGCGGGGTAGATCTCCACCGTGTGCTCCACCATGTCCTCCGGTCGACCATCACAATGGTAGCACCCGGGCGTTTCCTCCCGCCCGATTCGGTGCAGGAACCTCCCGAAACAACCGTGTCCCGTGAGGACCTGCGTCAGGCGAAAGGTGAGGGCGCCATGGCGCTCCTCAGAGAGGAGACTTATCGCCACTATTGTGGTGTGCTTATACCCTTTATCTTACGCAAATACTATTTGTATCTCGGCTTTCACCACTCCCCTAATAATGTCGTATTACAAAAGTTGTTTGGGACGAAAAGGACCTTATTTAAAGAGCAAAAATACTATTATCGTAGTAATAAATTTCTATCGAGGTCGTAAAATGTTGAGGGCTGAGCTGGAGTGGGGGTTGGGACGTACTACAACAGGATGGCTGTTACACCGTAGCGAATATAAGAGCTTAGTTGATTACGTGTTCTTTCGTGCAAAAAACGGTAATGTAAGTTTTAAGTTAGTTGACCTACTGCGCACTGATAGTGGATTCCGATTTTATTAAAACGTATTTTCTAGATGTTAAAAAAAAATGTGACTTTTAGTACTACTTTAAAGTTAAACTTATACTGTCACTTATGCGATATCTTCCGTGATTGTCCATTATTTTCAGCTCCCGATATTTCGACGCTGTTGCAAGCGCCATGACAATCACGGGAGATATCCGGGAGATACGTTTTTTCACGGGTGACCACTGAAAACCAGCGCTGTGCTGTGGGCATTTGTTTTGCGTTGTATGTTTATTGTTATTTTTCACTTTGTATAATGCACGTCATGTCCCTGCGACAAATAAATATTTTTTCTTTCTTTCTTTTCTTCTGTAGCCCGTAAGAGACAGTATACAAAAATATTACTTTTAGTGTTTACTTTAAAGTTAAACTTATACTGGTACTACTAAAGTACTTATAGACTACTTACTGGTAGTGGTAGTGGTGGTGGTACTTATAAAGGTTGACTGGTAGAGAATGCCTAATGGCATTAAGTCCACCTATGTACCTAATGGATTTATTAATTTATAATAAAATTAATAAATCCATTAGAGAGTTAGATTTGGCTAGATTTAAGAAGCAATTTAAAGAATTTTTATGTAATAAATGCTATTATAATTTGAATGACTATTTAAATGACACTGACATATTAATCTAATTCAATTATTATTTATATTTTTTAAATTTGTAACTGACATCCCTTTTTGAATTTTAACTATAATTAATAAAAATATTATTATTTATTAATTGATCAAATGTAACATATTAACATTTGTACGCCCATGTGGTAGAATGTGATGACACGAAACTATGTAAACTCAAGACCATGTAATATACATACCGACCATGTTCTGACAAATAAATGATTTGATTTTGATTTTGATTTTTACCACTATTGTACATGAAGTTTAAATAAATAAATAAATAAATACTGTCACTTACGCTATATCTTCCGTGATAGCCCAATATTTTGAGCTCCCGATATTTCGACGCTGTTGCAAGCGCCATGACAATCACGGAAGATATCCAGTAAGAGACAGTGTTAAGTTTAGTTGTAAGCCGTGTAAGCTTAAAATATTGTTACTTTAAAGTTCATTTAAAAGTCATTCAATGGGGTTAAATGAACTTAGAGGGTTGTATTCACGATTTTAATGATCATAATTCTTTACATACATTTTGACACTGACCTTCATATTGCAAAAAACGTAAAAAAAAAAATTTCGCGGGCTACCTTGGAGCTTCCAACTTGAAAAGAAAATTATGTGACATCAACAAAATAAAAGATATCTTTACGGCACACTTACTAACCAGGTGTGCCGTTAAAAGCTGCGTAAACTTTTATCGTATCGGATGGCCGTTCTGCTGGCACAGTTATTGCAAGAAATCGGCCAAAGTAACTACCCATTAGATTCTTATGCGTCATACTTAAAAATGAACGCTCAAATCACTCTAGGTACACACGGCTACACATCAAGCTATACATTTCCAGTATAAGCTGACCCCGTATTGTACGGAAATCCTATACAATGCGAGATCAGCATAAACTGGAAATGTATAGCTTGATGTGTAGCCGTGTGTACCACTAAAATAGGATTTTTGCAGTAATGTATAAAGAGTTTAATATATTACATGCCATTATATGATCAGCGCCGTCAAAGTGATAAAATTACGTAATAGAGCATATTGTCTTTAATGTCAAGTTTTGAGCGATATTAAACGGAGTAACTTAAGATACTTTTATTTTAAAAAAGGATTAGGGTTCCATTTAAAAAAAGAAAAAACCCTTGAAACCGTCAACATAATCAGATTCAAATAGTGAAGTAATCTATTTTTATGATCATTTCACACAGACCTAAGGTCGCGGGCAATGAATTAAATAACATAAAGTATAGAAAAAATGACAACTGGTAATGTCCCCAAGAGACTTTCGGCATTACCACGTTGTAGCAACGCTTGGCCTCTAGCCAAGGTAAAAGCCAACTCTTGGGTCACGGGATCGGGAAGTGTCAAATAAGCGTTTAGAAATTTTCTTAAAAACGCTGTAAGCGGATCCCACGGTCCCAGAGTTTCAACCCCAAACGAGGATTGGGCATTGGGTCCTAATAAAGCTGTAACACCGACGGTGGCAAAAGCTCGCGGATGATGTGGTTTATATTCGCGTGCCGTTTAAACGCCTTCGTCCACTTTGGTAACTAAAGTTACCTAACCAGTTACAAGAGAAGATTTTTCTTTCGCTGTTTGGTAACTAGTTGTGATAGAAGAATTATTTTTCCATATCTGTAACTTTTTGTAACCAGTTACAATAGAAGATTTTTCTTTCGTTGTTTGGTAACTAGTTGTGAGAGAAGAATTATTTTTCCATTACAAATATTTGTTAGATAGGAATACTGAAGACGGGCACGGCCATGGTTTGTTGCATCGTCAATTGTTTGTTTATGACGTCACAACCCGAGAAACGACCGGAGTGTCGCCGGCCGCGACTTTTACATATACATTCAATTTAATTTTTATCAATAAATACATCTCATTCAATCATCATCGTTAATTAAAGAAGATGATCAGTTCATCATAATCATGCACTACCTGACTTCACCCACTGCTGGGTATAGGCTTCTCTTTGCTTGTGCCAAGCTCCACGCTCTTGTGCCAGCCTCATCCAAGATATTCCCGCAATTGCAACAATGAGGATGAGTAACCTTTCCATTAAAGAAAACTGTTCATACATTTGGCTGCTTCATCCTTAATTACACTTCGGTGTAACTGGCGCCCTACCTCCTGTAATGAAGATCGGTGTTCGTTCAAGCCGAAGAGCCACCGTCATTTGTTTCTATTAGTTTTAAACTAAAATCTTCCCTTTTTTACTCGCGTTTTGTACCACAGAAACTTGTATCAAGAAAAGAAAATGAGTTTGATTTAAAATATGGCGGAAGTAGGTACAAATTTATTCTTCTCTTGTGGATATAATATAAAGTACTGGCTTTAGCCCTCGGCTTCAATCGCGTTAATTTAGAATTTGTCCATTAATACGGGTTGTACTCTGCTTGTATAATAAAATAATTCAATCATGATTCGAAAGACACGTGGCGCCATCTAGTATTATAAGAACGTTATTGTTGTTTTCCTCGGGAATAGTACTTTTTTTCGGATTAAAAGGTACCCTATGTCCGTTTCTGTACACATGACAACGTATTATGCAAAATTTCAAGATGATCGGTTCAGTAGTTTAGGCGTGAAAATGTAACAAACAAACAAACTTACTTTCGGATTTATAATATTAAAATTAGGATAGGATTTATGTACGTTTACCTGTGCTCATAATTAGAGTTTTTATAACTTACATAGTAAAATAGGTAGAATCGACCACTTTTAAATATTATACAAAACACTTTTATTCATATAAAAACTTCATTATTGCTTAAATACCAAATCGCATGAATTTCAGTTATTTAAAGGTCATACAGATGGAGTAAACCCTCTTACTCCCATTCTAGGAGATCCTGTGACTTAGGAGTCAGATTTCGGTGGTTCAGACTTTTAGCTGGCCTGCCTTAGTATGGTCTTTCAATAGAATAAGAGGTCAGCTTATACTGATCTGGGGGCCTAAAATGGCTGCTTTTTCAGAATCATAATACGAATCACGTTAAAAATTTAAAACTCTTAAAATGAACTTTGTGGTCATAAACATAAAGACCATGTCATGCTCACTCAATGTCTCGCTGATGGTGGCGCGTGTGTCGGATCATTTAGTTCCCTTCAAAATGGTTGAGTTGAATGGTGCTGATCCATGCGTCATGTTCGTGAACGGGCGCTGTCAGTTGTGACTGGTCATCTCTTAGTTGCCACGGCTTATTTGAATCATTTTTTTATTTTTTTTACTATCTTTTTTGTGTTTACTATGGACACTTTTAATGTGCACATCTTGCTACATCGTTCTCACATAATGTACCATCTCAATATGAATGATGTAACCAAGGTTTTGTAACAATATGCTGATTTACTTTTTACTTTTTTTTTTTTTTTTGCTTTTTTTCCGTTCTTCTCCATAGAGATCTACGCTAGGGAATGGGCAACTACAGTACTTTCACAGTTTTTATGCCTTGTGACTGGGACTGTAGCTACATTTCATTGTTATCTTTGTTTCGACAGTTCAAAAGTGCCTGTAACTGGCCTACTTGAAATAAATGCTTTGATTTTGATTTTTTGATTTTGACCATTTTAAGAATTTTAAATTTTTAATGTGATTCATATTATGATTCTGATAAAGCTTCCATTTTAGGCCCCCTGTGGTATACTGCGTACACTATAACAACACTATAACAAAACCAATTTAATTAATAGCCTGAGTACAATTGCCAACGCATCCAATTGCCACATTCTGTCAAATTTTCTCATTCCATTTTTGAACTTAACCATCGACATTTTATGGTTTAAAATTGTTTGGAAAAATTTCATAGTTTGTGGACTACGACTGTACTTAGATTACCTTCCTGACAATAGGTCACAAATGAGTTTAAAAAAAACTTTAGCTTTGTAGATAAGAGCGATTCTTTGTCACTCGATATCTATATGACCGTTTATTACTAAGCTCTATTGCTAGTATGCTCGTAGGCATTAACACTGGGCGACAATGGATGCCTAAATAAAAGCAGTTTGTTGTATTTTCAGCGCTCTGCTCAGGGTTGTGAGTTGATTTTCCAACAGTGCACTAACTTTAATATATTAAATTCCATAAACAGTACCCGACTCGTTAAGAAGGCAATTTACTTTTCATCTTTAAGGTTACGAAAACGTAATTTTTCACGTCCTACAATTTTCTAGAAACATGGAAACGGTCGTGCGAGTTTATGAACAACATAAAACCATTTTTACATGTTATTAACGGTTCCTATAAAATAAGAATTACCACGTGACATCTGCGTAGGAGCCTACTTATTTGCTTACATCGCAATTTTGCCTGAATTGCCTGTCATTCGTATATCTTTGACAGTCGTTACAGGTAGTCAGAAGCCCAGTCTGGATTGACGTAAGAATCATCAAAATCTGCTAACGCGTTTGGTCTCTAGAGCGCCACAAAGGAACAAACAACGTACATAGTGTATGTATAATGGGTGTAACAATGCCCTTAACGAAGCCAAAAGGCACTTGTTCTCCCCGTCATTGCGACCATTTTTTTGTTCTAGACCATACCTGGAAACCTTCTATTTACGGAGATATTGGGGGTCAAAAATAAAAAAAATAAATAAACGTGTCTTTTATGTAAGATTTTTACATTAAATACCTCCACGACCCCCGTACTATTCAATCCATACATCAGCACAAAAAAAAAGACTGTAGGTATTTCCGGTCTTCCGCCAGGTGGCGCTGATAAGTAAACATTGGTTATATTGTGCTCCCGTAAAAAAAAAACATTTAAATAATAGAAAACCTAACTCTTAGACAGTGGAACCAGTTTAAAAGTGAGCCTGACGCAATAAACAAATTGTGACAGTGTTATAAACAATCTGTGTAGCATATCTAACGTAAAAACAGTGATATTCGACCTGCATAAACAAAGACTTGTTTTTACTATAACTAATGACCAAAAGGCAAAGTGAAAGACGTGTGTGCGTGTAATCCGGCTAAATACAACATCTACCAACAATAACATAAACATCTGTTGATATATTTTCTGGATAAATCAACACTATTGAAAATTACTGCGATAAGATTTCGTTTTTTATTTGAATTGTGTGTGACTACAGCACCATCTATTAAAACACACAGGAACTAACACGTACTGAGTGATACCATACATCAATGTGTGTTGACCAATCCAAATACTAATTAACTATTGTGAATAGCGACATCTCTTGGTAAAGATAGAAATCTTTACCGTAGTACATAATACGACCGCTAATTTCAATCATTAAAGTATGTGCTGGTTGACCAAGTAGTTCACAAGTTCGCTTCTCAAGTAAGGAGGTGTGAGTTCAAATCCCAGGAAACGAAGATCTATAGAAAAATTGTTTTTGAATTTCAGTATCGATTTATCACATTATGAACTTCCTTGAGAATATTACTTTCCGTCGTACACGCAGACAATCAGAACCAAGTAACAATGATAGTGATATTATATCACAAACATTGAATTGTACCTCAAATAGTATGCCGGATATATCAGAAGATGATGATTACAACCAAATAAAAATATTGAAAGACGAGATTGATACTTTAAAGGCACAATTAAATAGTGCACATCATGAAGTTGAGTTATTGACATTGGAAAATAATAATTTAAAGTTAAGCAATGAAGAACTATTGAAGAAAAATAATCTTTTTCAAAGAATAGTCAGTAGTCCAGTAAACCACAAACAAACAACACCAATAAAAACATCATCTATTACTAAACCAAAATTCAAACAAACGCAAACTATACATGTAGCGAAGGAGATCTTCGGGGAAGATATTACTACTCCAGATGTTTGTACAAAAATTAATATCGCCGATAATGCATGCACTTCAAGCGAAAGAGATCTTCTATTGCAGACAACAAATACCGGCAGGAAAACATCGCCACCCTTACGGACTCCGCCCACGTCGGAGCCATCGAATAAACATAAAATAGTTTTATTGAGTTTTTTTTTTTTTTTTTTTTGGAGATGGCATCTCGCAGTTCAGCCTCTGAGGCTGGCTACTGCTTAACCGGACTATAAAAACTTCTAATAGACTGTATAGTATGGCTGGAAAAACTTATCTAAAAAATTTTGAATTCTGTCATTATCGTAAACCCAAATGTGGAATAGAACTTATTTTCGAAAATATTGATGCAAAAGTTCGAGAGTTTACAGTGTGTGACTACTGTATTATTTATATTGGTGAGGAAGACTTTCGAACAACTCATAATTATATTGAACTTGTCACTTTAATTCGTGAAAAATTATTACCACTAAATCACACCAATTTCATTATTTGTTTACCTACTTTTAAATACATGGAAAAACATAATATTATGTATAACAGTCGTATAGATACCTTTAACAACCTGCTATATATGGATGTACAGACTTATAATTATGCGTATGTATTAGACTCTAATTTAAATCTACCATATACGTATAACACCTATAACAAACGACATAGCACACTAAATAATAAGGGATTAAATATTATTGTATCAGACTTGGAACAATTAGTCATAAAATTGTGTAGCCTAGATAAAGTGTTCTCCGATGTTGATTGTGCCCAAAACAATGAATCTGACTCACTAAATCAACCAGAACTGCTATCAAATTCCCAGTTTTTTCTATAATAGCATTAATATTTTTCATCAAAATATAGCTGGATTGATGAACAAATCGGATATCTTAACAATCAAATTGGAGGAACTTTCTCATAATGGGACTAGTATCGATGTTATATGTTTAACAGAACATTTTATTGAAACGGGCTATGAACGTCTATTACATATACCAAATTTCTGTCCAGCTGCTTTCTTTTCGAGAAATAAAAAACGTGGAGGAACTTGTATTCTAATCAGGGCTGGTCTGCAATACAAGGAAATACCGGAAGTTGCAAAACAGTCAATATCCGGTATTTTTGAGTGTTGTGCTGTTGAACTGATTTCCCATAAATTGGTTATTATTTGCATATATAGAGTACCCAAACATACTCACGCATTGTTTTATGAAAAACTAGAAAATATACTTCATAAACTCTGTCGAAATCCAAACAAAAATATAATATTAGCAGGGGATTTCAATATTGATGTCATAAAAAGAAATAAAATCACTTTAGAATTCGAAAATTTTCTATTACAATTTAATCTAAAACTAGCACTCTATAAACCTACAAGATTGTGTAGTAAAACATGTATAGATAACTTTGCATATAGCTACAGAAAAGAATGCAAGGCTGAAATAGTCGATTTGGCTCTGTCAGACCACACGGCACAAATACTCAAAGTCCCCACAAAGAGAACGTGTAAACTTAAGTGTTGGAAAATATACAAACAGGAAATTTCTACTGACAATTTATATAAATTTAAATCCCACTTAAAATGTTTATCTTTTCAACAGGTTTATAATGCCAATGATGCAAATCAATGTTACGATAGTTTTATGGAAGATTTTCTATTGCTATATAATCTATGTTTTCCACAAAAAATAGTCACCCTAAAAAGTAATAAGAAAACTAAATGGATATCCCGTGGGATAAAATTATGCAGTCAAAAGCAAAGGAAGTTACTTTGGGGGTATAGACACAACCCGACATCGCATAATAAACTAGTGCTAAAAAAATACTCTACCCTCTATAGAAAAATCATAAAACTAACCCAGAAAGCTCAAAATAACCACTACATTAATACCTCCCAAAATAAATCCAAAGCTGCCTGGAAAATTATTAATAATTCAAAAACATGTTTGCCGCAAGAACAAATAATGAGTATAAATAGAGACAATTTAACATTTTCTAGCCCTAACGCCATTGCTAACGAATTAAATAACTACTTTATTGACATAATTGAAAATAACCTTCTAACTGACAAACATCCGTCTAATTCTAAGCTTCAAAACTTGACATCACAATCATTGTATATGACTCCCGTTTCAGCATTTGACATAAGTAGAATTATCGATGACTTAAAAAATACGAATACTGTTGGTTATGATGGTGTGTCTACCAAAGTAATAAAATACGTGAAAGAGATCATATCGCCTCCATTGGCACATATTATCAATATTTGTATATGTGACGGTATTTATCCAAATAGCCTAAAAAAAGTAATAATTAAGCCATTATTTAAACAAAATGACAAAACTGATGCAAAAAACTATAGACCGATCGCTAAGATTCCTGTATTTTCTAAGGTTTTTGAAAAAGTTATTTATAATTCGCTTTACACTTATTTTGAGAAATATAATTTATTTTGTGTAGAACAAAAAGGATTTCGAAAGAAATGTGGAATAAATATGGCTCTATATGATTTACTTTCCACTGTCATGACATGTGTTGATAATAAAAATCCTGTTTGTGCTATCTTCACTGATATGAGTAAAGCCTTTGACTACGTGGATCATAAACAACTTATACAGAAATTACATGCTTATGGTATAAGAGGTAATATCCTCGACCTCATAGAATCATACCTAAGCAATAGATACCAGTGTACTGAAATTACCAGATTATGTCCTAAAACTAAAATAGAAACCACTTTCTTATCGAAACCAAGACTCCTAAGGTATGGCGTCCCCCAGGGTAGCGTGCTTGGACCGCCATTTTTCTTAATATATATAAACGACCTCCCAAAGATAACAAAACAAAAAATGGTTCTCTTTGCCGATGATAGCACAGCTATAATAGAATGCACAAATCTCAATAATTATGAAAACGAGATTAATGATTCACTGACAAAAATAATAGATTGGCTTAATTGTAACAATTTAGTAATAAATTTAGATAAAACTAAAATCATGCAATTCCATCAACGTCGGGCAAATCCCACTATAAATTTGGCTTATAAAAATTACAAAATAGAAACAGTAAATACTGCTAAGTTCTTAGGTATAATGGTAGACAATAAATTAACATGGAAACCACAAATAGAACACCTATGTAACAGACTGAGTAAATCTGCATACGCACTCTATCAATTATCTAAAAAAGTAGATATTAGCACGTTACTGACAGCTTATCATGGACTAGTGGCTTCAGTGCTAAGGTACGGAATTATTTTTTGGGGACAATCAACTGACAGGGAACTTATATTTAGGATGCAGAAACGCTGTATAAGATCTATGTGTGGATTAAAGACTACTGATAGCTGTGTACCATCCTTCAAATCACTGAAAATACTAACACTACCAGCATTATATATTTTAGAATCTGCAGTATTTATAAAAAGCAACCCCCACTTGTTCGAAAAAATGTCTGACATAAAAAGAATGCCAATACGTGCTCAATATTTGTCACAGTTGTGTAATATAAAATGCAAGACATCTTTAATGCAAAAGAGTTTTTTTGGCATTGCACCTAAAATCTACAATAAAATACCTGACAATATCAAAAATATGCCTCTAGTAAAATTTAAAAAAGCTCTCAGATTATTACTAATTGACAAGTGTTACTATAAAATTGAAGACTTTTTGAATGATAATAATTTAATACCAAAGAAGATTTAAAGTATTGTAATTTAATGTAAACTAAGTATTTAATTTAATCCCAATATGTTAATAATTTCTTATTATATAATTTTCATAACTACACATGCATGCATGTTTTTTCTATAAATATTTGTATGTCAAAATTGACAAAACATAGCGCGCTATCTAGTTCTTAAGATCCATCTAAAATGTCAATACCTATGTTTCACAAATAAATTGATTTGATTTGATTTGATTTGATTTATTTAAAAAAAAAATAAACCCAACTGAGTAAAAAAAAAAAAGCACAGAACATAGCGACTTAACAGTCGGGACCCATTAACATAATATAGACCGGCTTAAATCGTCCCAATAATGGGTCCCGACTGTTAAGTCGCTATGTTCTATGCTTTTTATTTTATTTATATATTTTACGCAGTCGGGTTTTATAATTTTGTTAATTACCGTTTTTTAAATACTATTTTACAAGGTCACACGACCCGTTTACTATTCAATGCATCCATAAACACAATGTTTTGAGTGCGTTACATTGAGTCCTACCGAAACGTGATTTTTCACCTTAAAAAAAGTCGTTTGCCAGTAATAATTTTTGCGTAAAGTTACTTAGTTTGATGTACATAATGCTTGGTTCACGGCTTCGTGAAGATTCCGGTTACACCTTGTACATGTATAAGCTGATTAACACAATACCCTCCTCAGTCGGGTTATAATGGGTTTCAGTTGTTTAGGGTTACAAAAAAACGAAGCCAGAAGAAAGCGAGTCAAATAATCAAAAACAAGAAACTATAGCCTCAAAACATAACTTATATTTTTTTTTCTTTCTAAATCAACTTTGCCCAGCAGTGGGACACTACAGGCTAAAAAAACTTGCACTTAGCACAAATCTGTGTAATTGGAATGATTGTCTCTTTTTAAGGTTTCATACCTTAGTTGGCAAAATCGGAACCCTGATAGGATCACTTTGTTGTCGTCTGTTCGTCTGTCAAGACCCTTTTTCTCAGGAACGTGTAGAGGTATCAAGCTGAAATATCAATAATAACAAATACTCGGGTCTGCTTCGCCTTAGAACAGTAAAAAATCAAACTTGTTAGTCAACGTGATCAAAAGATAAGAACGTTTATGTCGCATATTTTGCGATTTCACTCGGTTACTTTCTGTTGTTCCGTTGAATCAAGACATTCGGCAAGAAGCAACATCTTACAGCACATGTAAAGGAAAAACTGAAAACCGTAAATATGTAGTTTAATAACAAAATACCTACAACTTTATACGGAACCCTCGATGCGCAAGTCCAACCCGCACGTGGCCGGTATTTTTCAAACTGAATACTCTTCGCCCTTGAATGGCGACTTATGACAACTACTCCTTGAAGGACTTTAAGAGCAGTATTTCCCAGATATCATAACAATTCAAACAAATTAATACCTTGGAACCGATCCTTGGAAACACAAGTCACTCATAAACAGCAATAATATTATAATTAGTAGGAAACAGTTATATTTTCTTTCATAAAATTTACGGTTCTTTAGAAACAAAATAATGAGGTTTAAGATGGATGCGCAAGGGTAGCCCGCGAAATTTAAATTTTCTTACGTTTATTGCAATTTGCAGGTCAGTGTCAAGTTGTATGTTGATGAAAATATGAATCGCGCCAGTAACACGTATGGAGTTACATAATTATAATCATTCAAATCATCAATACAACCCTCCAAGTTTATTTAACCCCATTGAGTGACTTTTTCATGAAATAGCTATTGAAGGGGGTTATACAGCTTGTAACAGAAAGGGTATAATCATATGGAATACTGTGGTACAGACCGTTAAACTGAACAACTTTCTCTATGGGACCACCATCGAAATCGTAAAAAAAAAAACAGCTGTCCTATAACAAATTTCAATACCTACTCGACCGAAATGTATGGGACAGCTGATTATTTTTTACGATTTCGGTGGTGGTCCCATAGAGAAAGTTGTTCAGTATGATGGTCCGTACTACAGTATTCCATATGATTATACCGTTTCTGTTACACGCTGTATATGGTTAATTAATGTATTTATCTTAATGTATGTATTACCTTCACACTTTTGACTGAAGTAAAACTTGCCTCGTTGGTCGACACTTCGAACCAGCCTTCGTGATGCGCGTCCAGATCATCTCGCCACCTCTTTCTAGGCCGGCCTCGCTCGCATTATGGTCGGAATCGGAAAAGTGATAATGTAGCTTCCCATTAGTAAAAGAATTTTCGGAATTTAATCAGAACTTCATAAGATTCCCTACATACAAACTTGAACTCTTCATAATATCGTATAGATGACGCGAATTCCGCTCTTTGGCTCCATCCTACACATCAACTATGTACTATACGTAAGTAATTCAGATTCAAACTATATCAAGTTAACTGAAACCCTACAAATCTGAACAAAACACCCACAGCACTCCTTCACAAAACTATTTCTGTAACTTTCAATCCCACAAAGTTTTAACAATACTGTGCGCGTCCTATCTTACATCAGTTCCAGAACTTGGTCCCAATGTGGGTCCCTCCGGCATTTCAATATCATAGTCTTCCTGGCATCATTTACTCCTTTCTCTTTCATATCATTCCTCACACAATCCATCCATCTGTTTGTTATTAGTCTTTACCTCCCTCTCCATCCATGAACATTCAAATCCATCACTCTTTAAGTCACATACGTTTCATACCTCCTCATTACAAATGTCCATACCAACACTAACGACTTACTTTAAATATTTCTGCAACAGGTGCCAACGTGTGACAAGGTGTCAACGGCATTTGACCAACATTAACTTGTATTTTATGTAAAATACAGCGGCGGTATTCGGATAAATGAATGTAATTTGTATAGTCTTAAAAAAATTATGGATAAAAAATTTTGATGCCTTGTAACATTTTGCTAAAACCCTAAAATTTTGCATGCTATGTTCTACCTTAGCTAAACATGTTTGAACTATTTTATTTATTTATTTATTTGCCCTCATGCACATCACACATTTTACAATATAACTGTCAGTTTTTGTACATGAACCCTGTCAGGGCACAAAATAAATTAATAATATATATATATTTATATTATTGTTTTAATTTTATTTCACACCATTTCATATCATGTTTTATGCAAATAAATGATTTATTATTATTATTATTATTCGGTTACACTAGAAGCGATCAATATAATTGGGAATAGGCTAGCTAGTTGATGATAAAACTGTTTTTTTTTGGGTTCCGTATCTTAATCGGCAAAACGGAACCCATATCGAATCATTTTGTTGTCCGTCTGTCTGTCTGTCAAGACCCCTTTCCTTTCCATTTCTCAGGAATGCGTGGCGGTATCAAGCTGAAATTAATACCAAATACTCAAGTCTGCTACCTCTTAAGTCAACGCTAACAAAAGATATGACTGTTTAAGTCGCATATATGCGATTTCACACGGGAATCAAAACATATAGAGTACTTCCCTTTGACCTAGAATCATTAAAATTGGCAAAAAGCAAGGCTGCACAAATAAAGGAAAAATTTCAAAAAATCTAAAAATGTGAAAATTAAAGGGTGTCCCCATACATACAAATTTGACGCCAATTAAGATATGTCAGAGACGGTCATTGGTACGGGCTTAAAATGAATCATAAGTACGCGGTGGTGACATCACGCGATCTACTTACAAATCTACCCACACCACAGCGCCACTTAGAGAGCCCTGATGGTCAAAAACTCTGAGCCAGGACGACAGTCAGTGTCTGATCGCGGCCGTGTTAAGACCTCTTGGAACTGTACCCGATTCATTGTGCCCCGTGTTATTGTGCTAAGTTGTAATCTCAAATAATTCGTAAGTTTTGCTAGAAACAGTGTATCGCTCAGTGTCTTTTCATAGCACGAAACCCATCGTCTGCCCACATGATGTAGAAGCCTAGCGGAGTAAATCCTAAAACTCCGACGGATATATATTTTTTTTAGATAATGGTTCGAAACCTCCATAATTAGAAAGTTCACACAACATAAAATCCTTGTAATCCCAGACGGGTGTGGCAGAGGTGTACCTAATAATAGTAGTTCCAGTGTGTTGTAGTTCCTAGATATAATACACCAAATTATCGTAATTACGGGAGGAATTAGTTTCTTTCAGCTTTTTAAACGTCACCTGTTACATTAAGAAATCAGCATTGGGCAACGTGGACAAAACAATATTTTCTCGATACACACTTGGCGTTGGTGACCAATATTAGTACCGAAGGATGGAGCCACGGCCTGTAGACGGTGAGCTATGGGCAAACTCGCCAAACAGGCTGTTCTTCCACGCGCGCCTCAAAGAGATGTCAGCAAACGGGAAGGGGTCCAAAAGGACCGATGCCTGCCAGGGCTGCGGGACTGTTCGAAAGAGATACCGCGGTCCTGGATCACCAAGGGCAAAAGAAGGAACATGGATGGGTTTTAGTCAGTACAAGTCTAACACTCCTTTCCGCTCCGCCCAGAGTGGGCGAGGTCATTTGATGATTTCTCATCCGTAAAAAAAAAGGCTGGAGCCACCCTTACATTTATTTTCGTTTCTAACTTCGCCGAACGGCCTGTGGGCGTTTTTCCTCCTCCATTTATTCAAAAAATTTAATAGATATTGGATTTCGAAGTAAACACCTTAAAAAGCTTTTCTAGAACCTTCTGGGTGTTATTCCGTTTGTTTATTTGATATTTGAGGGGTTGGTATGGGCGTTTTTATTGGAATAATAGGGTAGAATGTTGGTAATATTGGCCTACCCTTGCACCGGGGCAAAGGATCTTACTAGGGTTAAGGGTTATTTTATTTCAAGAAGGTTTTCATATTATGAAATATCTTTGACAGTAATTTCCGGTTGTCAGAAGCAAGAAAGTTTTTGTACTGGCCTTACCGAAGAATATCTAAATAAAAAATATAATTTAGGTGATGGTAAACAAATGCACTTCATGAGCTTAACAAACGGATGTGTGACAAAACTGTACTGCGACTTACTATAGTTCGAATGCACGTTTGTGTGACAAACTGAAGCACGACATCACACTAGTGCGACAGACTGAAGCTCGACATCACGCCAGTGCGACAAACTGAAGCTTGACATCACGCTAGTGCGACAAACTGAAGGTCGACATCACACTAATGCGACAAACTGAAGCTCGACATCACGCTAGTGCGACAAACTGAAGCTTGACATCACGCTAGTACGACAAACTGAAGGTCGACATCACGCTAGTGCGACAAACTGCAGCTCGACATCCCGCTAGTGCGACAACATACTATACTACTAATACGTACTATACACACAGGACGAAATTTGGCATACAGATATACATAGAGACATTTAATCCCGGTAGTAAATACGATTCCGTGGGACAATTACGAAACTCCACTCGGGCGAAGCCGCGGGCATAAACTAGTACTATTTATGACTTGAAGACTTAAAACAAGACACTAACCACACCTTACTTCAACCTAAAAAAATTGTATCTCTATTTCTGCCAACCTGCCTAAGTACAGCAAGCGTGAAACTATTACCGGTAGATCGTGCCGCTGTGTCCGACTACTTCCTATGTTGACCCCATGTAGGACCCCATGGGGGTAGAAAGCAATCCTAGCTCCACGCCGTCGTAAACCATTGTTAATCCCGTTTTATGACTAGTGATGGGAGTGACGCGCGGATATGAAGGTGTCACATATGTGTTAATAAACTTTACATAATCTTTTGAACGTCAGAGTATACACACACGCGTGCCCTCCACGTGAAGCCACAATTACCACCTACCATTTTGTCACATATTTGTATCTTTTGGCGTACAGAGCGCTTGCTTGTCACGTATATGTGGCAGTGGCGTTCAAAATATTTAAATACCGTTTGTTCCGTTTCCACAGACAACTCATGAAAATGGTTTTGTGCGGCAAAGTTCGTAAGTAGAGATTTGTTTTGATAAATAAAATTTAGAAAAAAGATGTAATTGAAAAATAATCTAAATATTAAGCAATGTGTTTTTTGTTTGCCTTCATTGTGTAGTACTGTTATATTTATTATTAACTACCTGTTGCTTGCGACCGTGACCGCGGCCCCATTTGAGTTGGATTATGTTGACAATTTCATGGGTTTAAATTCTTTTGCACGGAACCCTAATACATTTTCTGAAATAAAAGTAGCCTAAGAGACTCCTTATAACATCAGCTATCTGCCAGTAATGGTCTCGGTAAAATTGATCCAGCCGTTTCGGAGATTAATCGGAACAAGCAGACGGACAGAAAAAAAAATGTTTTTTTGTTAAAAGTACCGTAGGTATTCACTTTCATATTTGACGATATTTCCTATGTGACAAGGGAAGAGAGAATGGAAGAAAAAAATGTGGTGTGCTGACCCCAAATAACATGGCTTAGAGGAAGAAAGATACATACTTTTAAATGCATTCAGTAAAAGGCTGTTATTTGAAATAACAAACAGACTTACATTTTATCCATTTGTATAGATTTATAGCAGCGGTGGCCCAGTGGTGGCGGCCCCAACTTACAAACAGTAGATGGGTTCGAACCCGGGAAGGCGCATTACTTTGTGTAATTTATTTCATCACCACTACTCCCAAAACGGTGAAGGAAAACATCGTGAGGAAACCGGCATGTCCTAGAACCAAAAAATTCGAAGACATGTGATATCTACCAACCCGCACTAGGCCCGCGTGGTGGATTATAGCCCATTCCATCTCATAGAGAGGACGCCGTGTGTCCCAGCCGTGGGAACATTATAGGCTGATTATTATGCATTGATTCATAGACTAAATGCAAAATAATAATAATAACCTAGTTCTCGATAACAGTAATATCACGTTGTATTGGGATCGACCTATCATGACTGACAGGACTATTTGTTGCCAACAGGCCTGATATTGTGGTGATAGGTCGATTGGAGCGTCACGCAATGATTGTTGATATAACGGTTCCGCAAGACGAGAACCTCGTCAAAGATAAACAATTCAAATATATCGATCTGGCTCGCGAGGTTGTCGACATGTGGGCCGTGAGTGCAGCAGTCATTGTTCCGATAGTGTCGGTTAATGGCTTAATAGCCAATAGCCTCGACCAACATCTGAGGAGGCTCTCGCTTGGCAGCTGGATCAAGGGCTTGATTCAGAAAGCAGTACTTTTGGACACAGCGCGTATTATTATGAGGTTCCTCTCTCTGGAGCCCTGACCATCGGTAGCTCGGACCCTGTTCCCGATGCCGGTGGGCTATTTTTAAATGTTTTTTATATAATTTTTGTTACTAAAAATATTTAAAAATGTCAACAAAGAAAAGGAATAAGTAATTTGTGTTTGGCTCTAGTAAATTGTTATAATACCCAACTCCCTTTTCTCTTAGACTTTTGTGATGATAATAATTATTAGAGGTAAAATTCAACTTGAAATAACATTTATACCAAAAGTTCAAAGAAAACTTTTCGGTTCAATGCATCAATATTGTACCCATAATAAATTCAGAACAAAATTCTGATACAAAAACACCTTCCACCCTAACATCCGAACCCAAAAATATCCGCAAACTTTCAGATACACTTTCATTCCCATCCCTTCACAGAAGGGTTAATAGTTCGCCCTCCGGCCCCATCTGGGGACCTCTTACAAAAGAGGTTTCTTTTGTTTTCCGTCACCATTTCCACGGAAATAATTTGGACAAAATATTGTTGAGTGATATTTTTTTTTTTTTTTTTTGTCTTATTAATCACCTTCTTAGTATTTCTGGCTTTAGTATTGAAGTATAATCATATTCTACCTATCGTTTAGTGAAATTGTATATGCGTGGTACGGGCACACACACTAACAATGGCATTGCCATTCATTTTAACAGTTCAACGACATTCATCGCGTCGTTGGAATTGTCTCACTTTGTATTTTGCGCTATTCCTCATAGTTTCGTATTTGGCCATCCGCGTCCAGTTGGGGGATTCACCTTGTATATCTAAATGGTGTAAAAAGACTTCATGAAGCCAAAAGGCACTTGTTCTCCCCGTCATTGCGATCATTGTTTTGTTCTCGACCATACCAAACCATCCACGTCAAACTACGCAAAAAATATTGTTGGGAAATGACTTTTTTTGGGGTGCAAAATCACTTTTTATGGTAAGACTCAATTCAAAACATTATACTGATGGATGCATTGATAGTACGGGGAGGTGTGGTCGTGGAGGTCTTTAAAGTAAAGAATGTGCCCTGGTGGCTGAGAGAATTTCATGCTCATCACTCAAATGACGCGCGACGCGCGAATGAGCGCTGTGACGTTTTGTAAATGTTACAGCACCATGCTGAGATAGGGGCCTTTTGGCTTCGTACAGGACTAATTTCGTTGTTTTTTTTAAATTATAGTTTTATTTACTTTTATAATTTTGTTGTACTTCATGTAAATGTAACCATATTTTTGTTTTATTTCGTCCTGTGCGGGCTAATAAATACATTTTCTTTCTTTTTTCTTTCTTTCAAATGTCTCGGTGATGGTGGCGCGTGTGTCGGGTCATTTAGTTCCCGTCAATATGGTTGAGCTGAATGGGGCTGATCCATGCGTCATGTTCGTGAACGGGCGCTGGCAGTAGGTACTGGTCATCTCTTAGCTGCCACGGTTTATTTTAACTACCTACTTTGTTTTTAAATTGTCGATAATTATAATCTTTTATTCTGGACGCTCTTAATGTGCACGTCTTTCTACATCGTTCTTATATAATTATATGTATAATCTCAACATGAATGATGTAACCAAGATTCTGTAACAATATTATAATTGAAAAGAGTGTCCATGGAGTTTCTTGCCCATTCTTCTCCATAGAGATCTACGCCTTGGAATGTGCAACTACAGTACTTTCACAAGTTATAATGCCTCGCGTCTGTGTCTGTAGCTTCGCTTTTGTTTTTCTGACATTCAAAAGTGCCTATTATGGTCTAATTGAATTGAGTTTGAAAGTTGAACATTAGAACTTGAATTAATTTAAAAAAAAACTGGTGAAAAAGTTGGAACTTTGATATTGGGGAATATCTCCGTAAATAGAAGGTATGGTTCCCAACAAAAAATAAAACCGCTATGACGTGGAGAACAAGTGCCTTTCAGTTTCGTTAAGAGTATTTTGACATCCAGTATACCAGCAGTGAGAATGCAATACTACGTTATGCGACACTCTTAGCTAAGTACGTAGCTGACTCGAGAAATTCCCATCAACACGCTTAGTCGAAGAAAACTTCACAGCAAAACTATTACGATGCACAAATGGCGAGAGAATAATTTTATTTCGATCACAATTAAAACGATTGCAATAAACGAGCTACGGCGTAGCACTCGACGTGACGTCGCGTCACGGCTACGCTTTCGTATCAAATTATAAATAAATAAATAAATATCGCTGGACATTACACACAGCGCCATTTAGGTGCCACACTAAGCAACGAGGCTTGTGTCATGGACACCAGATAGTTGATACTACTACGTAGATACTTTTTTGTTTGTAAATACATACTTATTGTACATATAAACATCCATGACTCGGAAACAAATGTCCATGCTCATCAAACAAACATTTGCTCCTACCGGGATTCGAACCCGGAACCCTAAGAACGTAAGGCAGCCTCACAACCGCTGCGCCATTCGGGTCGTCAATTGACTACGCCACAAGTGATTATTGTTTGAGCATTCTTGTGCATCAGACGTGTGTTTGTTTAGTTTTATTTATTTATATTTTTAGCTGATTTAACTTGATTTAAAAATAAATAAATAATGATAATATTGTTACGAGCTGGTTAAGGGATAATCAATCAAATCGAATAATTTATTTAACAGATCATATTAACCAATTTGTTAGTAATACATACACATCATAGACGCTAGTGTGAGTACATAATATTTTTTTTTATTTTGTTAGTAATTACTAATAATGTCAAAATCACCAACAATCATGTCAAAATCATTAATAATACAATAATTAGGAAATAAAAAGAAATAAATAAAGGACAATAATCATACATACATAATCAGCCTTTTAATGTTCCCACAGCTGGGACACTCGGCCCCCTCTCTAAGAGAGGGAATGGGCTATAATCCACCACGCGGGCCCAGTGCGGGTTGGTAGATGTCGTTCTAGGACATGCCGGTTTCCTCACGATGTTTTCCTTCACCGTTGATAATAATCAAATAAGCAATAACTAAATGAATCATTATTTCAAGGCACGATTTGAAGGTAATACTTGTGTTGTGGTCCAGTGCCTGAGTATGAGACCTTCCGCCCTATCGGCCAAAGTGACCAAGAGGCAGTTGGCGCTACCCCGCATCCACCGCATCAAGGAAGCGACACGCGCACGCATTATAAATTAAATACACAAAATACTTATAACTCCTTGCCCCTGGCTGGAGGCCTTCAGGGTTAGACCGGTTAAGCAGTAGCCAGCCTCAGAGGCTGAACTGCGAGATGCCATATCCTAAAAAAAAAGAAACTTATAACTCAATTACAAATACACTACTGATAGCTATTCACTTAGATATCACACTTCTAGTTCACTTCGATCCGTTTCGTTGTACCACTTAGCTAAATCAGACTGACTGCTCACGCAAACTCGACGGCTATTTATATGCCGGCTGATCCTTTGACAACGTTCCACAACTTTCTGGAACTTTCTCCACAGTTTCATAGCTAACATAACTGATGAGGTCTACTGTAGGTGCAACTCTGCCTAAAGCGCAGACCACACCGCCAGCTAGTGAGCGAGCGAGCTGGGCGAGCTTTTTTCTACTTCGGTTCGGCACTTTCGGTAGTTTTCGGTGTGAACCTAAGTATGAAAAGAAGTGAAACGATGATCGCCCGGCTCGCTCGCTCGCTCGCTAGCGGTGTGCCTTGCGCTTTATCCTCCGGGGATATACAGACGGGTCGCTATGTTAAAACAAAACAAACTATATATACACTACCTCCAGTTTATCGTTTCTTCTTTCATCTTAGTTCCCACAAAAACAAATTGATACATTATACAAAAGAGAGGAAATATTTACAGTCTTTATACTGTGAACAGTGAAAAAATTTGCTTTCAATAAAGTGCTAAAAGATTTTACATAAAATCGGTGAGTTTTTGTTAAAGGTATTGAGACTTGCTGATACTTTTCTTATGCATCTATATTTATTTATTCATTATCACATACATGTCAGATTATCAGGAATTATTCCGATAGGTTCGTACATCATGTGGGCAGACGATGGGTTTCGTGCAATGAAAATACACTGAGTGCGATACACTGTTTCTATTAAAGTAGCAAATTACTTGAAATTACAATTTAATACAATGAATCGGGTACTGTCCCAAGACATCTCAACTTCGTTGCGATCAGACATTGAATGTCGTCCTCGCCTCGAGCTGTAAACATCATGGCTCTGTAGAAGCACGCTGTGGTGTTGGTAGAGTTGTAAGTAGGTCGAGTGATGTCACCACTGACGTACTAGCGATTCATTTTATATCTGTACTAATGACCGGATCCGACTTATACATTACCTATGTAATTATGTGCAATAGTGTTCCCACTGCTGCGACACAGTCTGTGAAAGGGCTGTGGACCACCACGCGGGCCTAATGCGTGTTGGTACTGATTTTTTTTCTTCATCGCTAGACGAACACTGAGGGCCTAAATAAGCTGCTTTAGCAGTGTCATAATAGGATAATGAAATGAATTACGTTACAATTCGCAAAATGCTCACAAATTGACAATTCATAATTTTAACAGCGTCTGTGACCATTTTGAGAATTTTAACGTGGCCCCCTAGCGATGAAATAAATTACACAAAGTATGCACCTGTCATCAGGTTCGAACCCACGCTCAATAACTCATAATAGGGCGAATAACTTTGAACGTACAATGGTCTATTTTACGGACTAAGTGCGGAAACCAAACCCATATCATAGAACACAACTTTGAACGACAATAAATCATGAAGACGGCGACTGGAAAACACGCATCCAACTTGGATGTAGCAATCGCCAGCTCCTGCCACGAGAACGCTCGCTCAGCTCGCGCACCTTTGGTTACAGTTCTAACCTAACCTAACCCATTTGGTCGGGGTGTCCTAGCTTAGTTACTGCAACCATCTCAACCCACACATAGTTGGTCAAGGTTGGTTACTCGGTTTAGTGTCATGTGAGTATGTCAGGAGCTCGTGAGTAATGGGTGACCATCGTTACATACCGAGTTGCCTCCGTGCCTCGAAAAGCACGCTAAGCCGTTGGTCCCGGCTGTCATATGTACATCTTTGACAGTCGTTATAGGTAGTCAGTGGCCGAAAGTCTGTCAACCAGTCTTACCAAGGGATATCGTATTAATCAGTACTAACTGGTTTGTGGAGGTCAGATAGGCAGTTAATTCTGGTATTCAGCTGCATCCGATAAGACCGGGAGCCGACCCCAACATGGAAATAGCTACGCAGATGATGATGTGAGTATGACATCATCATTCAAGTTCATTTAACACCATTTAATGACTTTTTCATGAAATAGGTATTGAATGGGGTTACATGACCTTAAAGGGCTGTATTAATGATTTTAATTCTGTAACTATACGTGTTACTGGCGCGTCTCATTTTTCATCAACATACAACCTGACACTGACCTGCAAATTGCATAAAACGTAAGAAAATTTGAATTTCGCGGGCTACCCTGGCGTTTCCACCTTAATATTTTAGCTTAGTCAACATAGATTCGCAGAACCAATCCTTTCATTTTATGGATTTAATGCCGTAAAACGTTGATGCCATAATCTTTTAGAGAAGCACTTTGGATAATTAGATAGCCTAGAGTACCTTTACCATAAAATAAACATTAAAACCGAAGAACACAACATTTTAATGCAATAAAAACTAAATCCCTCTAACCCAAAGGAATGTTCGAGGAAGCTCGTTATTCTCCAATATTCTCAGATATTCCCCGCAATAACCCGATATTCTCCACAATGATCCGTTTATGTTATAGTTTTCATATTTAACCTGATAACCCATTGAATGGAGTTGGCGATAAGGCTTCTTCCTGAGTGATCATATTGCGCGGGTGCTGAGGTGGAAGCGAAATATTAATAACTAGCGACCCATCCCGGCTACGCACGGGAGCAATGTTAGGCATATAAACATTCCTCTTGAATCACTCTATCTTTAAAAAAAAACCGCATCAAAATCCGTTGCGTAATTTTAAAGATCTAAGCATACATAGGGACAGACAGCAGGAAGCGACTTTGTTTTATACTATGTAGTGATTTTAAGTCGACGCTTGATCACATTAGGGATCTACACATAAACTTTATACTAGTAAGGCTTATTTTCGGATAAACCACGACTGACCTACGTCTAAATTCGCTTTACAGGGGCTCTAATATGGCCGCACAAATTCTTAAAATCGCCACAGACGTAGTATATATATATGTATTATCATTGTGGGTATTTAGCCTGAACGGCCCACAACGAACGGCCCGCGCACCATTCGACCGTTACCAAAAATTATCTACTTTCCAAAGGCCCGGTGATAAAATGATTCCAAAATAAATTGAAGGGACCAGTCGCATACGTCACACTAATATTTCTTATCATGTTTGTTACTCCTTAACGCTCAAACAGGTTAACGAAATTTTGACTAAAATCCTCGTTTTGGCGAACAAATGTACTAGGTCAGCATACATTCAAAGTGTTGTTTATTCAAATCCTCCCCCACTGTGACACTTGCCCTTTAGGAGGGTGTCAGCAGGTAGGTAAGTAGGGGTCGGTAAATAATAAGAGCTCGATGATTAGGTACACTTATTATTTATTGCCTAACTTCCGTGGCCATCTCACGACTCGATTGCTGAGGGTAGAAATGTCTTAGGGAACACTGGCCTGAACCGTCTCCAACGGTGATGGTTCCGTCTGACGCTGCTCGCAACCAACTGCTCCAGTTCCAGGTTCCGTCTCCGGTAGGCGAACTCAGCGTAGGGTAGGTTCACTCTGCAGCAGAGGATCTTCACCAAGCGTCCTCCTCGACGCTGGAACCACGGCGAAAGGGTCTAAAGGTAGACTAGAACCCTGGAAAGCCAGACAGAAATGGAAGCGTAAGCTAGCTGTCGGAACCGTTTCGTAGGTCCAAAGGTCACAGTGTCCCAGATAGGAAGATAGGAAGAAATACAGCAGAAAACTAGATTTAAGAAGTTCTAGGAACACCTTACAGTTAGCCCTTCTAATAAAATACATGGAAACTCACCCTAGAAGGATTGCCTTTGGAACGTAGACAATTTTTGGTTACCTATGGTTGAATGGACCGCGAGCCGTTCGTTTTGGGCCGTTCAGACTATATACCCATCATTGTAACCATTTTAGGAATTGCAACGTAATTCATATTATTATCCTATTATGATTCTGGTAAGCGGCCATTTTAGACCCCAGATCTCAGCCTTACAGTGACGAGGGTTTTGACCGTTTTCACTAACGTCAAGCAAAAAAAACAACGTCTAGCAGATCCCTAGTAAGAACTCCAGATTTCCCTTAAGCATTAAAATCGTAATATTTTGATAGTTGCCTATGTACTACACCCGTACGAGATGCCTAAGGATCAGCATTTGCGAATCGGTTTGCGATTGATAAGTTTTCGCGCTTTCACGGTTTAAAACTAAACTTATATACAATACTGTCACTTACTGGACTAGAGAAGAAGGAGATGGAGTAAGAGGGTAGACAGATTTGTCTGCAACTAACAATTTATTTACCATCCACCCGCATTCTCTAGTCAACCCGCGATCATGGCGCTTGCAACAGCGTCGAAATATCGGGAGCTCAAAATAATGAACAATCACGGAGGAGAAGTGACCGTATAATTTCTATCGATAAGTATAGTTCAAACGTTACAAAGGCTCGGAGGTTAGCTGCGAGTGACGGCCCGCGCACGAATAACGGTTCAAACTTTTTGGCGGCTTGGAACATCTAACGTAAAACTGCGCAGAACAATTTTAAGTATCAGTTGGGCGCAGAGGACGCATCGTCTTGACTGTATAATGCGCAGACCGTCACTTGCAGCTAACTTCCGAGCAGCCATAAAGTTTGAACAGAACAGTTAGCTGCTACTTCATACTATAAAGCAAGATTAAAGGTATCTGGCGGGCGGGCTTGTAGGCAAATGGGCTAGCAGGCCGTCCGTCCATCCTAAGACGACAGGCCGTGTCGACGGCACGTAACTAGTCAATAAATGCGTAAATCGGATTAATACGACAAGGGTGTGAAGCTGTGTTGTAAACTATGCTCCTCGTCCTACCCTGCTTGCCCCCAAAACATGCAGCCATAGCGACTTCTGCGCTGCGAAGCCATGGATGCGGCGAAGTCTAGGGTTAATACTAATGATCCTACCAATAATATTATAAATGCGAAAGTTTGTGAGGTCGGATGGATGGATGTCTGTTACTACGTGTATTAACAGTGATAGCGTTATAATCGGGGACGCAAGGCCTACCAACTTCAACCCCTTTCCCCCCCTCCGTGTGCCGCATGATACTAAAGCAAACCCCGTATTTCTGTTGCCGCTATAACAACAAATAATAAAAATGAATTAAAAAAATAAAGCGGGCTTCTTTACTAATAAGATGGTACAGAACCCATCGTGCGCGAGTCTGACTCGCGCTTGGCCGATTTTTTTGGCACAGAAACTGATATCAAAACAAATTACTCTATCCGTGTAACACGCAACACGTTCAGAATACAGAAAGAACCAGAAGCCGCGTTCAACTGTAATTGTAAACCGCACGCTGTGTCCAAAACAAAACCAGCGTCCCCCGCCCGCCTCACTTCCCACCCGCGTAATGTGGCTAGCTCAGACATTATTAATTATTTATTTGTCAAGGTGTCAGGGTTTACTCCGCTAGGCTTCTACATCATGTGGGCAGACGATGGGTTTCGTGCTATGAAAAGACACTGAGCGATACACTAGCAAAACTAACGAATTACTTGAGATTATAACTTAGCACAATAACACGGGGCACAATGAATCGGGTACAGTTCCAAGAGGTCTTAACTCGGCCGCGATCAGACACTGACTGACCGTCGTCCTGGCTCAGAGTCTACCATCTTGACTCTGTAACAAGTGACCCTGTGTGTGGGTAGTCTTGTAAGTAGATTGCGTGATGTCACCACCGTGTACTTGTGATTCATTTTAAGCCCGTACCAATGACCGTCTCCGACATTATTAATTATTTATCGGACACCGGTAAAACACGTTACGCGATACAACTTTCGCAGAATTACTGATCGGTTGCGTGTCAAACTACTCTTTATAAGAGTAGTTTTTGTCTCTTCAGTATTAGGCGCGCTTACGGTTTCTGGTTCTTTCTATAGTCTGTGGCAACACGTTTCTAACAGAAAATGTATCGATTTGATTCCGAAACAAATTACTGTCTGAGGTTGTAAACAACTTTGTTGTTATAACTTAAAGATGGCGGCCAGAGATAAAACAGGTGGTTAACCTGCCTTGTATTTACAGGGGTATAATTAAATGTTATTGTAGAGAACGAAGGATGTGTAAGATAGAAAATAGTTTATTGTCCAGGTATTAGGTACATAAGTTTTGAAACTTTCAAGGCCGAAACACACCGGATCCGTACACGTAGACGTGCACGTGCACGTGCACGTACCATGACGTTGTAATATATGGAACTTTATAGAGACATGGCACACCGCTTGCGTGACGTACACGTGCGCGTAGACTACATGCGTAACGCTACGCATTGCAGCTGCCATGTGTCAAACTTGCTGCGTACCTACGCAGAGCGGAACAGCAACGTCACATTGATGCGTGCAGTAATGACGTTGTAGTCAATGGTATTCCTTATTGGACGTCACACCGAACAAGTTTGAACACGCACGTATCTTTGCTGCGCGTGACTACGCGCGTGACTTACGTATTCAGTTGTATTTGTTTTCAAGTTTTACCGATAGTAAGTGATGTTTTGTTTCGGTTTTAATGATGAATAATGAAATTAAAGAAAAAACAATTGTTTGTACAACACAAAAAACAAAGAGTAAAAAATATGTCATATAAAACTTGAACCCATTGTTTTTTGGCACACCCAGGAATATTCTGTCACAATTATTAATATTGCTTCTTCTTCATCAAATGAACTACTTGGTCCATTTACCCAATCTTCTTCAAACATCGTGCACAAGAATTACTGGTTACGCAAAGGACCGGTGCGTTGCGTGCGTACCACGTATGCGTAAGCGTAAGCGTATACGTATGCGTAACCCGGTGTGTCAGGGGTTCACGCGCGTCACCACGCGCTTGTACACGTGTACGTCACGCCACGCATCTGGTCTGACCAGGCCTTTATGGTCACTAACATTATCATTTACACTAGAAACGTGATATTTACCATGTTTACTGCTTTGATTATCTGTCTAGATGGAGCGTCGCCCTACAATCCAAACAAAGAGAACGAGGCAACAATTTCAAACGTGTGCGTGCGGCAGCGTGCGGCCGTTGTATGTCTCTGTGTGCGAACTTATAAGCCAACAGTTGGCTGATATTTTTTGACACGTTTGCGCACATTTGATGCTTTATCTAGACATTATATAATCAAAGGTTTACTGTTTGTTTTGAATTCCTGATATTTCGGCGATGTTGCAAGCACCAAGATCACGGATAAACTGAAGTTATTGCGGGGGGTGTTTATGAGTAGAATCGAGTTGTGAGTGACAGTGCAAAAAACTAAAGAAGAAAGAGGGTAGACCGACTTGTCTTAAAAAAACAAAACCGACTTCTAAAAAAACACTAAAAACGTCTAAAATAACTTTACTTTCGGAAGTCGGTGTCTTTGTTTATCTTTTTTGCCACCGACTTCCGAAAGTAAAGTTATTTTAGACTTTTTTAGTGTTTTTTTAGAAGTCGGTTTTGGTTTTCGCAGAAAGTTTTTTTATTTTACCCTTTTTAGTTGCACAAATTCTTGTCATGAATTAGTTTTTACATTGTAACTAGAAGTTAGTTAAAGTACTCGTCAAGACGAATCATTCGAGCCCAAACTCGATGGGATTGTGTCATTTTATTACGGACTACCTGTGACCACCTTCCAGCTCCATCACCAGACCCTGGGTACCATCTAGAGACAAAGAACTCAACAAGATGAATTATACGAACCCAAACTCGATGGGTTTAATATGTCGTTTTATAACGGAGTTCCTATGGCCACCTTCCAGCTCCATCATCAGACCCTGGTTACCATTTAGGACTAAAGTACTTATCAAGACGATCAAACGAGTCCAAATTTGACGGCGAAGCGTCGTTTTATTACAGAGTTCCTATGGCCACCTTCCAGCTCCATCATCAGATCAGCTCCATGTCATCATAATATTGCATTGTCTCGCGATATACACATGCGTGCAAAATTTCAGCTCAATCAGAAATCGGGAAGTGTGTCAAATTTAACTAGCAAGTATCACGCGTCGTCGCGTGATGTACATCAGAGCGCCAGCACGCGATGTCGCGTGATGTGACAATTAACGTGAGGAAAACAACCAAATTTCTTAACCGATTTTGATGAAATTTCTATGGGACCAATCGGGAAGCATATCTTTTTAGATGAAAAAAGCATTCTTCAAATCGGTTTACAAATGACGGAGTTCTGAGGTAACAAAGATAAAAAAAATAAAAAAAATACAACCGAATTGAGAACCTCCTCTTTTTTGAAGAATGTCGGTTAAAAAAATCACAAATAGACACTTTTTTATTTATATGTATCGATAAAAGTCAAGAAGTTTGTCGTTCAAAAGATGCTTCCTTCTCCTCAAGTCGTACTCCTCATTACCGAGAGTCGTGATTCTCCCCTGAAAACATCTTTTCCCTGACGATGTTTCACCATCTCAGTCTATCCTGGGCCAAATGAAGTGCATTATGAAATTTCATATCAAGAGAAGAGCTTACGAGTATCTGGTCAGAACATCGCAAAGGGACCTCTTGTTCGTTTAACATCCACCTTGCCGGTAACTATCAGTTATTGAAAAAGTTGCTTGAAATGGCCTAATTGAAATCTATGGTTTGAACTTGCCTTGGCTTTGAAACTAACAAACGGCTTCTTTTTTTAAACATCATTTCCCCTACCTTTTAATCTATTTGTGACTTTTCTAATATCCTCCCACTCAATACAATACAATACAATAAATACTACAAATAATCTAATTAACAACTGTCTATTAAAACAAAATAGCAATCGCAGTTCAAAAATCAGCTGTTCGTTGCCAACTTGTTGCATAACCTCACTTTTACTAAATCTCTTATAACTCCGCTCTCGAATTGCCAAAATCCGTAGAATTTTCAGTAATGGTTTGAAAATATAAAAGCTAATAAATGATACCACTTTCATCTATATATACGGGTTAGGCCCAAGAATGTATGAAAGCGTATCTGTCTCCTTTAAAAACAAAAGACGGAGCATCTTTCTAGAATACGACCCTAAGATTTCGTTAGTCGAGAATGCTATACGCATTTACCTAGGCGTAAAAACTACTACGCGTAGGTATACAGGCGCTGGAGCATTTGCCTGTAATACAGGGTGTAAAAAGACCTCTAACAAAACCGTCATTAAGTACATCAAACTAAGTAACTTTACGCGAAAAATATTGCTGGGAAACGACTTTTTTTTTTGGGGTGAAAAATCACGTTTTACGGTAGAACTCAATGTAACGTACTGAAAACATTGTGGTGATGGTTGGATTGAATAGTACGGGGGTCGTGGAGGTGTTCACATATACATTTATAACATTTCCGCATTACAGTGCGCAACCTGTAACGATACAACTTGTAACAATCTATTCTTTCTGTACAAAATAGAACCTTGGATTGTTACATTACAGGCGCATGCTCCGGTGAGGGATCACCTAATGTACCTATCTAATGTCTGTATTCTCTATTGTTTCAGGATATCGACTATGAAGGCTTCCGATGGTTCCTGGACACCTTCCTCGAGGTGTCCGCCCCTGATGAACTATCCAGGTAAGTTATAATTTAGAGATCGGATATTCGGATGTATATTTACCTAAAATGCGTCTTTTCATACTTTTTACTTTTTTTTTCTTTTTACTTTTTTGGGTACAGAAGTATGAAAGCGGCTTCTTAAAATGACAATTTTTCTCGGTGGTAACACGGTGTGTATAGAACGTAGTACTCATACGCATAATAAATATTTCAATTATGTTTAAAACTAGGGAAGAAGTGGAAACACGTAAAAAAATTACTTCAACTTTAAAATTTTGCTGCTGAATATTCAAATAGAATAAAATTCAAAATATGACTAGGCTTGTAACAGTGATTATTTTGATCCTCGAATTCGCGCTCCATGCTAGTCAACACTCAAACTTTAATTTAATTTTCTTTTACAAAAACAGCATATTAATTTGATCTTAATACTGTATTCGTCATTTTCTACGATGAAGATACGAGAAATATCTCCTTGAACTAGTCTAGTAGTCTAGTTTTAAAATGTTGACCACAAATGGCGTGTATGCTCTTGGCGATGAGCTCCATGCTTAGCGACATTCGTGATACGACAGCGACACAATCACTACATAGTATAAAACAAAGTCGCTTCCCGTTGTCTGTCTGTCCCTTTGTATGCTTAGATCTTTAAAACTACGCACCGGATTTTGATGCAGTTTTAATAGATAGAGTGATTCAAGAGGAAGGTTTATATGTAAAACATTGCACCCGTGCGAAGCCGGGGCGGGTCGCTAGTAGAAAATAAATCGCACGACGTCAAAAAAACTGTTGTAACACATAAATAGCTATTTCGAGACTTTTTAAAATTGTTTGTGTGTTTACCGAATGGAGCAATGATAATTAAAGTGAAGTGGGGTGTGATCTAAAAACCTAATATTTCTATGTATGACAGTTTTTAAGAGGACGTGCGAAATGACTGAAGATACGCATCACTACGACAAGACTGTAATCACGTTAACCAGAAACGCTTGCGCTCGTGACTTGACGCCTGCCCGAGGTCGTGAAGGGAGCTCAAAAGAATCGTAGAAATAAACAACACTTTATTTCACTTATACTTAAAATCCTTTTACATTGTAACGAATGCATTTAAAAAAATGTAGGATTATCTAATTAATGTTGAATAATAAAACTATAAATTTTATTATCCTACTAAAACTCATTCTCCACCTTCCAGACACCTATTCCTCTCATTTGTCCGCCGCGACCGGCGCCCGGCTCTCCGCGAGATGGCAGCAGCGAGCTCCACCGCCGCCTGCGCAGCCGTCACCGCGCACGGCGACCATCCGGCACGTCAGGTATATGAAACAGTATCAATTTAATACTATACTTCTTCGTCCTAGCCGAGAACCAGGTAGAAAGAAAAGATCTAGAAGAACCTACACTCTGAAATAAGTGAAAACCCACAACGCGTCGCGTGTCGTCTGTCAAAGCCCTTTTTCTCAAGAACACGTAAAGGTATCAAGCTGAAATTAATATCAAATACTCAAGTCTGTTACTCCTTATTCAACGCGATCAAAAGATATGACCGTTTATGTCGCATATTTAGCGATTTCACAAGGGAATCAAAACCTCTATGGTGCTTCTCATTGACCTAGAATCATGAAATTTGGCAAGAAGTAATTTCTTACAGCACATGTAAAGGAAAAAAAAAGAAAACCGTCAATATGTAGTTTAATAACAAAATACCTACATGTTAATACGGAACCCTCGGTGCGCGAGGTCTACTCGCACTTGGCTGGTTTTGTTTTGAGATAATATTTAATTTCTTGACAAGAAAAGGCATACTTTTTGTAATAAAATGGTCATAATTATACGAGTAATCATCCTAAAAGTACCTGACCTGACGCATAAATGGCGGTTAAAGTTTGAAAATATTGTGTTTGGTAGTGAGTAACAACCTTATAAAACTAAAATCTAGAGTTTCAAGTTGCCATATTATTTATTATTTATTTTGCGAATATCAAATAGTGAACACCTACTATAATTATGTATGGTGTAACAAAACCCTAAGCGAATCCGAAAGGCACTTGTTCTCCCCGTCATTGCGATCACTTTTTTGTTCTAGACCATACCTGGGAACCTTCTATTTACGGAGATATTGGGGGTCAAAGTTCCAACTTTTTCCTAAGATTTTTTTTTAATACTTACCTACATGTTTTTAACGTAAGACTTTTACTGTAAACTCCTCCACGATCTTCGTCCTATTCAATCCATTCATCAGCACAATGTTTTGAGTGCGTTACATTGAGTCCTAACATAAAACGTCATTCACCCCCAAAGCAAAATGTCGCCCCAGCAATATTTTTTTCGTAAAGTTACTTAGTTTGGTACATAATGCTTGGTTGACGGCTTCGTTAAGGGTCTTGTTACACTCTGTATACAGGGTGGATATTTTCAGCGGGGCAGTAAGGGGAACTACTTTAACCATTGAAGCTACACGAAAGGGATCTTAAGACTATCCATAATTTTTCGTGATATTTTGACTACCATTCACAGATTTTCATAAAAATGTACAGTTAGCAAGAAAATGGCCATTTTACACAAAAAATTTTTTGGATGCCAATCGATCCTGTTTCTAATACTGATTAAAAACTTCTATGTTACCAACCCAAGTTCAAATAATAAAATAGTCAGAAATTGCAAAAAGCTTTTCCCATACAATTTGTTTGAAAAATATACTCAATTTTTTATGTTAATCGTATCTTTGGGTCACCGATTTACACAGGTGTACCAAATTTCAACTCAATCAATCCAGTAGTTTCGGAATTGGTTGTGACAGACAGACAGAGAGACACCCGAGTAATCCTATAAATTTTCCGGTTTTTTTTTAGGTATGGAACCCAAAAAATCTGGATTTTTTGTGTTTTCTTAGTTAGGCGGGGTACTTCCGCGACTGCCCTCGTATTTATTATCGCAAAGCATTTTGGGGCTCATTCAAAGTAACTATATATCATTTTATTATTATTAATCAGTTTATTTCAGACTAAATTAATCCATACAATTAGAAATTATAAAAATACATTGAATAAAAACAGAGAAATAAATTATAAATTACATTATTACATATACCTATTGTGTTACTAAAATCTAATCTAATTTTAGCTTGTAGCTTCTAATTTATTCTTATAGTTATACAACCAGATAACCATGCTTGTATGGTTGCCAAAGCTCACGACTCTTGGTAGTAGTACTCTAACTAGAAATTACTATCATTTTCCAGGGCAAGTTGAGCTTGGCATCCAAGATCCAAGGCTTGGCGGAGCGGTTGCAGCAACTCGGCAGGAGTTCCGGGGACTCTGTCGATGGAAGCGATAAGGGTTCAAGGAGTCGAACGGGTAAATTGTGTTACATATAAATTTAACACAACAAAACACACACAATAACACACAATCAATACAACAACAAACACACAATCACACACATTTTTTTAATATTAATATATTGTGTACATAAATGTGGGATTAGAAGTTGAAGAAAACAGTCTATAAGCAGTTCGAAACCAATCTTATTATTTAACCGTGTTAAGCCAATTCGGGTTGGGATCATTAACTCTAATGATCCCAACCCGAATTGGGAATTCATACCTATTTTGTGACAATTATACTTTCAATTAGACGACAGCACGGTTGGCGCAGCGGCAGAGCGTTTGACTGCTGCGCTGTGCGGGTACGATACCCGCACGGAACTAATATTTGTATGGAGTTTAAATGATTGTAAACGCACCCACGACACAGGAGAAATTCCGAGTGCGGGGCAAAGTTTAAAAATAATAATAATTATGTAAGCTTATGGCTGCAATAAACACACTGATGGTAACAGTTTCTCCCTCATATCAGTCTGCCATTTGAATTCTCCGCTATGACATTATGATTACTTTTCTATTAAGATGCTACTATTTCACGAGGCAGGCGTTTCGATCTTAAACAACTTGCTTTACTATAAACTATTTTCCTTTTCCTACTTACACACTACATTCTACATTCCAGGAAGCGTCCATCCGATGTTCACAGTCACCACACACCCCTCATACTCCTCCCACGAGCTGTGCCTGGACAGACGCAATGAGACCAGCCCCAGCCATAGCCAGATGTCACGAAACTCCTCGAGGAAGAGCAGCAACTCGCTCAGGGTGAACCAGTCTACGAAAATCGAAGGTATGATGATAAGCCTCACTATAATTAGATGCGATTAATGCAACGCGACCAATTTCAGCCATATTCAGATGTCGAAAAACCCCTCGAAGAACCAACCACTCTACGAAGATCGAAGGTGAACATAAAGAGTATTCGATCTTTTTGATGAATCGATCGCCATAACATTAAGGTCCTGGTAAGGTTTACGGCTATATTAGCAGAGGGACCGTTGGGGTAAGCGTATTCTTGAGCAGAGACCGTGAACAAGCGGAAGATAAGAAGCCTTCGGCTAGGTGGAGCAACGATCTCCACAAGTTGGCCGGTAGCAGCTGGATGAGAGATGCCGAGAATGGAGCTGAGTAGCGTGCAATTGAAGAGGCTTTTGTCCAGCAGTGAAGAGTCACTGCTGCTCTTCTATTCTTCATCTTCAGCCAGAATTGAAAACCCACAATGAGAGTCTCAAAAATACAATTTAACTGCATTAGCGTGCGAGGTTTGGTTATGCAATCAGTATGATGTACCATTGACAACTGCTGATCGAAGCCAAATTATCAACGACGTAAACAACCAGATGGACTTCTGACAATACAAAAAAGGGGAAGAGAAATGGAATGAGTTTTTTTTTGGTCTCATGTATTTTGGAAAATGATGTGTGATGCGAAGAGGAATGAGGGAAATGTAGTGAGTAAAATATTGAGTATGAATGTAGATGGCTATAAGAGTAGAGGAAGGCCAAAGAAACGATGGATGGACTGTGCGAAGGATGATATGGCTAGAAAGGAGGTGACTGCTGAGATGACGAGTAATAGAGAAGTATGGAAGAAGAAGACATGCTGCGCCAACCCCAAATAAATTGGGATAAGAGCAGGCGAATGATGAATGTGCCAGCATGAGCACATAGTTTAGTGAGTATTTAGTTTTCCTTAACTGGAATTTTATAAACTTATTTGGTGTTTACAGACTTCAGAAACCTAATGAGGAGGTCATCGACTCTAGAAGTACACACAGCGCGGGTGTCGCTCAAAGACATTGTGTGCTATCTGTCACTATTAGAAGCTGGAAGACCTGAAGACAAACTGGAATGTGAGTATCTCCGTTCTCTTTCTTCAAGTATAACTACGAATTTGATCTACATCATATTGGATGAGATTTTCACAGCTGGATGAATATGAGCTTGACCCAGAATCGTTGCAATTACTGGCTCGGTCCTGTGCTACTGATCCACATTTAATGGATCCTCACAATCCTCAATAGGTCAATCCCCAGTTCGTCCTGTTACGGAACAGGACACATACATAACACCACACGGGCGAAGCCTCGGGCATGA
The DNA here is from genome assembly GCA_947578425.1 of Eugnorisma glareosa. NCBI lineage: Eukaryota > Metazoa > Arthropoda > Insecta > Lepidoptera > Noctuidae > Eugnorisma > Eugnorisma glareosa. The sequence goes on along the minus strand of OX387985.1, from coordinate 3,741,330 downwards.
GCTAGACAAAAAATATGTTACCTGATCACACAAATAAACTTTTTAATCGGAGCGCGTATAGTAATCTTGTTTTCACGTTCCAGTCATGTTTCGCCTATACGACACTGACGGTAATGGCGTACTGGACACAAACGAGATGGACTGCATCATCAACCAGATGATGACAGTTGCCGAGTACCTGGGCTGGGAGACTTCAGAACTTAGGCCAGTGAGTATGCAAGCAAAGAAATACTTCTTGTGTCCATCCAAAAGAAGTATCTGACACCGAAGACTGAAACTAAATCTGGTCACTGGTCAGCACTGGTCAATTACACCTGCACGCGAAAACATTTTTTATGGCACGTGACCTTGAGAGGTGTCCAATAAAATCTGACTACAAAATCAGCTAGTCAAAATTATCACTTCAGATGATTCTGACGCGATGATTTTGACTAGCTGATCGTGTCTGGGAGTCATAGTCCGTTACTTTTTTTTGGATCTTCAAAATTTTTTTTTTCTTAGCCTATATTGTCCCACTGTAGGGCAAAGGCCTCCCCCATATCCTTCATTCTTCTCTCTGTCCGGTTTTTCTCCGGCCAATCTTTTGCAAACTCTTCTAAGTCGTTACGCCAGCATTTTCTAGGCCTCCCTCTGCGACGACGCCCGTCTTCTGGCTCCCACTGAGTGACGACTCTGGTCCATTGGTCCTGATGCATTCTACAGACATGGCCCGCCCAATCCCAGTTCAACCCAGCAGTCTTATTCCCCACATCAGCGATTCAAGCTATTGAGCATATTGTGGTGTGGTATTGTGAATTCTGTCGCGGAAAAATAATAAAAATTAAATTGAGTTAAATATTTCTAGACTTACTCTTCACTTTTTGGCGTTTGACTCAAGTCTTTCGCGGACTTCCTAACTTATCTAAGAATTTCTGAATTTGATGATGGTGTGTGTACCTATTTTCCAGATCTTACAAGACATGATGGTGGAGATAGACTACGATGCTGATGGTACCGTGTCACTAGATGAATGGAAACGAGGAGGGTCAGTAAAAAAATCTTTAAAATTTTCAATGTTCCGTACCTTATAAGGAAAAACCGGAAGCCCTTATTGGATCACTCGCGTGTCTGACTGTCTGTGTGTCTGTCTGTCCGTCTGACACCATCAATTTTCAAAAAGGGCTTATGTGGATTATGTTTTAAATTTATCAAGGACTTCGCCCTCGTAGGTCAGAAGTAATCCCACAAGAATGTAGTATCACAAATCACAATACAGAGTATAAGGGACAGCCATCCGCAAACTGACAACGTGCATTCAGCTCCTTATTTTGAATCATATTCCACCGGGATTTTTCTAAGAAAAATTTTCATTTTTTAATCATTTATTCAGTTCCCTCAAATTCATAAATTGTTAAAGTTAAATTACATTATCTGTACACAGTACTCTATGTAAATAATACGTCTAAAATAAAACAACAATGGATGTTGAAATACTCTAACGAAAGACACGTGAAATCAGCCGTTCAATTACCTGCCTAGCTACAGATTTCATCGAACTCGTCGTGGCCCTTACTGTTCGCTACGAGCGTTATGCCACGATAACGATACATTGCGTTTGTATGAGGAAATAAAACAAATCAAATTTACTAGATTCCCATAACGTTCCTGAAATAATTTCTTGTACCGGTCATCTTAGTATGATATACTGAATTCACCCCATCAGTCTACGAAGGGCTGTCCTTTACACCCTGTATACGTCCTAACGCTATTTCTCTGCCAAACTTCAACGAAATCCTTTCAGCCAAAAAGCGAACCGACGGAGAGAGTTACTTTTTCTATTATAAAAGGATTTGAACCAGCTTTTATCGTCAATAAAATGCAGATCTGCTCAATACATTATTACTTCCCTCCACAGCATGACCACCATACCCCTGCTGGTGTTACTCGGCCTGGACACGAACGTCAAAGAGGACGGGGAGCATGCGTGGAGGCTGAAGCACTTCAGCCGACCGGCGTACTGCAACCTGTGCCTCAACATGCTGGTCGGGCTGGGCAAGAAGGGACTGTGCTGTATCTGTAAGTATACTGGGTGCAAAAGATCTTTTAACGAAGCCGAAAGGCACTTATTTTCCCCGTCCTTGCAATCATTTTTTTGTTCTAGACCATACCTGGAAAGCTTCTAGTTACGGAGATATTGGCGTTCAAAGTTCCAACTTTTTAAAAGTTTTTTTTTTAATACAAGTTTTTGTCATGAAATCCTAAACAATTACGACAAAACTTATGTTTGTTTACAAGATCTAATCTATCTTTAGCGTTTTGATTCATAAAATGAGAACATCTATAAAGTGGATGTGAATCAGGGGAACTTTCTATTTATGGTGTAAAAAGACATTTATCGAAGCCGAAATGCACTTGTTCTCCCCGTCATTACGATATTTTTTTGTTCTAGGCCATACCTGGGAACCTTCTAGTTACAGAGATATTGGGGGTCAAAGTTCCAACTTTTTACAAGTTTTTTTTTTAATACAAACTTTTTTAAGTTTATAACTTTACAAACCAACCAACCAACTTTACTTTAAAAACCTCCACGGCCCCTGTACTATTCAATGCAATCATCAGCACAGCATAATCTTTTGATTGCGTTACATTGAGTTATAATGTAAAACGTGATTTTTCACCCCAACACAGAAAAGTTATTTCCTAACCTGGTGTCAGAGTTTTTTGCCGTCTGGAAGTTCTTTATTCGCTTTAATAAATTCCTGGCAGAATTTTAGAAAGCCCAGTTAATGTCGAGATCAACTTGTCGTCCTAGAACTTGAATAAACAACTTGATAAGCAATAAGCTTTATTGTTATTTGCATGATCTCGCCCCGCTCTACTCTTCGACTATTTGAGTGAGGGAAGAGAGCGCACACCTTTATGCACTGCAATTAGTATTTAATGCATCGATGGCTTTTCGCCGCAGAGATTGGTCGCCATGACCGAAAAGGGTCAGGAGGAGCATTAAATATTATTTTTCCGGCTTCCAGTCTGCAAGTTCACAGTGCACGAGCGCTGCGTGCAGCGCGCGCCGGCGTCGTGCATCGCGACGTACTCCAAGTCCAAGCGCGCGCCCGCCACGCTGGCGCATCACTGGGTAGAAGGTACGTAAACCTCTCTTGATAAACAAAACGTATTGACGCCCTTATAGGGTCATAGCATCACATCAGCAACTTCTCTATAGTTTCTAGCAGCTCTATAGAAGATCACATCACCGAGCGTTCGTATTTCTGAACATAGATGGTGATTGCCAAAGCTTGTCTCTACCAACGATCTGGGGGATTACTATGACATCTTAAAGCAGGAGTAATACCAGTGTGGGAAAGAGACAGAGCTATACAGGTCTTCTAGCGCCATCTCTTTCCCACACTGAAATGACTCCTGCTTTAAGACGTCATAGTAGACCACCTGAACACAGTCGACATTTGATAAAGTTGTAGTCATAATGTTCTAACTTCTTCAATACCTCAAGTATCTATACAGCAACATTTTTATAGACATAAACTACGGTAAACAAACGGCGCTACTTTGAAAAATACCTTTTGCATGCAAAACCCTGGAAATTGTTGACAAAATGCGATTCAAAAAGGAAAGTAAAAATTTCACGCGAACGAAAGTCGCGGGCAATATCTAGTTATTTTATAATTTGCTCATACTTTTAATCAAATCAAATCAATCTTTATTTGTGAACACAGGTATTACAATAAGGTCTTATATATACATTTTAGTCGAGCTCTGTGTCCTATCAATGAAATTGGTGTACAAATATTAGTTTTACCAAAACATCCAAACTAATATTTTAAATGCGAAAGTAAGTTTGTTTGTTTGTTACCTTTTCTAGCCTAAACCACTGAACCGATCATCTTGAAATTTTGCATATACGTTGTTAGGTGTACAGAAACGGACATAGGGTACCTTTCATCCCGAAAAAGAGTACTGTTCCCGAGGAAAGCAACAATAACGCTCTAATGATAATGATGGCGCTACGTGTCTTTCACTCCGACCTGAATTGATCGTCAAATGTGAGCGAAGCCGCTGGCAAAAGTTAGTAATTAATATCGTGTTAACTTACAGGCAACTGCCACGGCAAGTGTGCGCGGTGTCGGAAAAAGATCAAGGGCTACAACGGCATCACTGGACTGCACTGTCGATGGTGCCATATCACTGTGAGTTCTACTGTTTTATTTAGACGAGGAATTACTTCTTCTTAAATTAATTGTCAGATTAACAGGATTTATTCCGTTAGGCTCGTACATCATGTGGGCAGACGATGGGTTTCGTGCAATAAAAACACACTGGGTGCGATACACTGTTTTTAGCAAACTAACATTTATTTTAATTTAACATTTATTTAACTCAATAATACAATTTTAATGGAACGGTTTAAAGACTGCATGCATAATTAATTTAAATCAAATATGTAATTTAATTTTATTTTATATTTGCACGCCGAAATTAAAGACAGAATAAGAGAACAATTCCGTAATTTTTTACCAACCTTCTGTACCTTATTTATGCAAATAAATGATTTTGATTTTTGAACAAATTACTTGAAATTACAACTTAACACAATAACACGGGACATAATGAATCGGGTACAATTCTCGGACGTCTCAACTCCGCTGCGATCAGACACTTAATGTCGTCCTCGCAGCGAGCTCAAAACATCAGGGTTCTGTAGAAGCACGCTGTGGACAAGTGAAGTGTGCACAAGTCAACCCACAGTTGACTTGTAATTAGGTCACGCGATGTCACCACCAGTGAACTTGCAATTTATTTTACATACTAACGAATGAATCCGACATAATAATAATCATCGAAGGTGATGAAACAGTTAGTTCACTTGTCACGTTAGCAGTGCCACTGAATCTTTATAGAGTCCTACTGGTAACCTCACGGACGATAGGTACTATCTTTACTGGAAAAGTGTTAAAAAAAGTCGTGTGAGCCCGCTCAAATCTGGTGATCATGAGCGTAAGATGCAAAAAAAAATAGTAGATAGTCAAAGCCTAAAAGATATCCTAAGATCTTATCAAAATTAACCTTTTGACCACTATAGTCACATATACGTGACAAGCAAGCGCGTGCCCTGTATGCAAAACGCCACAAATATGTCACAAAATGGTAGGTGAAATTGTGGCTTGGCGTGGAGGGCACACGCTTGCGTTTATGGTCTGGCAATCAAAAGGTAATTAGTCAGTAGTAGTAGTCAGTAGTGGTAGTTAGGCAATTAGTCTGGAAGCGATGTTGCTTGAAGTCTTACCAAATCAACTCGTTAGATTAGCCACCAATCCTGACAGTTTTCATGACTTAATCTAAAACTCACAAAAGTAATAATCTCCCAAAATTTTAATACTGGGTGCAGTTACCACGTATTCGACATCATTATGAGCCGGGAGGCTAAAAAAAACCGCTTTTCCATACATTTTGATTGTGTAGGTATTGCACTTTTGTAGGAAACAGCAGATTTTTTTAATAAACGATGAAAATAAAGAAAGAAATAAATGTTTATTTGTCGCAGAGACATGACTTGTTAACAATAATCATACAACGCATAACAAATACAGGATGTAACAAGACCCTTCACGAAGCCGTCAACCAAGCATTCTGTACATCAAACTTTACGCAAAAACTATTACGACTTTTTTTGGGGCAAAAATTATTACGACTTTTTTTTTGGGGTGAAAAATCACGTTTTACGGTAGGACTCAATGTAACGCAATCAAAACATTGTGGTGATGGATGGATTGAATAGTACGGGGGTCGTGCAGGTGGTTAAAGTAAAAATCTTGCATTAAAACATGTATTTAAGATAAAACTTGTGAAAAAGTTGGAACTTTGATCCCCAATATCTCCGTAACTTGAAGGTTCCCAGGTATGGTCTAGAACAAAAAAATAATCGCAATGACGGGGAGAACAAGTGGCTTTCGGCTTCGTTAAGGGTCTTGTTATTATTTAAAAAAAAAACCTTGTGGTTGCGAAACGTGCTTTTGCTACAAGCCCGATAACATTAACCTCACCCCCCACATCACTACAGCTACACAACCGCTGCGTGGGCAGCGCAGGCGGCGCGTGCTCGCTGGGCCGGCACGCGCGGCACATCCTGCCGCCCACCGCCATCCGGCCGCTCGTGCTGGACAGGCAGAGGTCGTTACCGCATCGGTCGCAGCATGATCAGGTGAGACCTGACACTTTTATTCCCCTCAGTGATCCTAGATTTGTAGACTACTATAATTTTGACTGAACCACGTTCAGATGAAAGCGGAACCCGTGAAATTAAATTTTTCTAACGTTTTTTGTAACTTACAGGGCATCAATCAAGTTGTATTTTGATGATTGATTGGTTTGCGATATTGCTCGATGAGGAGCTCTTGGCAAAATAATAACAGCTGCTCGGGTCGATCTTTAGGTTAAGCCGTGCTTGCCAAGGTTGGTCCGTGGATGGGTGACCGTCCATTACATACCGAGTTTCCTCCGTGCCTCGGAAAGCACGTTAAGCCGTTGGTCCCGGCTGTCATTTGTACAACTTTGACAGTCGTTACAGGTAGTGAGTGGGGCTTATGCCCGACTCGTCACTGCTCTAACTTGTCATCGAAAAACAAAAGATCACAAAAAGTCTGACTACAAATCTTACCAAGGGGTATCGTATTACCCAGTACTAACTGGGTTGTGGAGGTTAGATAGGCAGTCGCTCCATTTAGAATACTGGTATTCAGCTGCATCCGGGTAGACTGGAAGGCGACCCCCACGTAATTGGAAAAAGGCTAGGCAAATGAATGATGATTGGTTTTCGCTAACAAGATAATTATGTGTAGGTATTCACAGAATAATCATTAGCATTAATTGTCAATGCAATGAGGGCTATCGTTTTTGAGCTCACCAGATGGCGCCACCGTCGCATATGGTCATGTGAATAATTCTATTTTATACTTTAAAGTACCAATAACTTCATAAAAAGTTTATTTTATTACGTATAACAACATAGTGTTAACTTCAGATACATATTTACAATATTCTCCCTAAAATTAGAAGCATGAAACATTTAAAAATCATTTTACTTCCAAGTACTAACAAATAGGATCCTAAGTTGCTACTTAAAATCTTCAAGTCATAGTTAACCAGGAATAGCTCAATCTAGACCACAATTGTGAATATTAGTAAAAAAACGTGATAAAAAAGCACGCAACGCCTGAACTTTCTATGACATCTGACATTTCGATGCCCTCGCGCTACACTAGCGCCTCTAGCGGTGAATTCACACGCGATAGCCCCCATTCTGAAATACGTAGGTACATAAATCGTTGCCAAACAAATCAATTAATCAATCAACATAATATAACCAGATACTGATTGTCGAATATCAAAAAATGTAAGATTTTTTTTATTTCCCGGCACACCTTATCCCTAAGTGCGTCAGGAAGTTGGAATCAATTCTGGGGGGTTACTATGACGTCTTAAAGCAGGAGTAATTCCAGTGTGGGAAAGAGACAGAGCTATACAGGTTGTTTAGCGCCATCCCTTTCCTACACTGGAATTACTTCTACTTAAAGACGTCATAGTAGGCCACCTGTTTCCCTACTAAGAGTCATTGCCGTTCTAAGTCCTATTAGTGTAGTTTATTAAGAACCCTTTTCCCTATTTCGGACAAGGGTTGCGCCTCAACTATCAGCACGGATTTTTCCATGCTCCTAACCTTTTCCGCCGCTCAGAACCGTCCATTTGCTAGAGCGAGATCGCACGCGGCAGCATCGACGATGCGCTCGGCAGCACTCTGTTTCTGAGCGTAAAATACAATAACTGGCTCAAAGGTTTGAACTTGGAACTAAGGTCAGAACTCGATTTGTTAATAGAGATCTCTTAATGTATTCAGGGTCTGTTGATGCCCAATTAAAAAACCCCACGCAAGTATTGTGAACATAGAATAATGTACTCTAAATTTCCCTTTCAGCAATCCCTCCCCACCTCAATATCCCTCCCAATTTCAATAGCAGCGACGTCCGAAGAGAAAAAGGATGATAACGACAAACGTGAGACGCGCGCACCCCCTATCTCCTTCCAAATAACGCCCCCAGACGGCTCGTGTCCCCTGCTCGTGTTCATCAACCCCAAGTCTGGCGGCAGGCAGGGCTCCCGGGTGCTCCGCAAGCTGCAGTACATCCTCAACCCGAGACAGGTGCATGATATTGCGAAAGGAGGAGGCCCGACACAGGGTAAGTTTTCGATTAAATTTAAATTCTTAGATCATGGCGAATGAATGCGCTTAAGGCGAAAAATTTCCGTGAAAATTCAAATTTTCTTACGTTATTTAAAGACTATTTCATTGAAAAGTCATTCAATGAGAAAAATGAACTTAGAGGGTTGTATTTATGATTGACGACTTATTAAATGAAATTTATGATTGATAACTTATTAAATGTTTTTTTTTTACTTTATCTACAGGCTATTTCATGAAAAAGTCATTCAATAAGATTAAATGAACTTAGAGGGTTGTATTGATGATCGACGACTTATCTTTTATGATTGATGACTTATTCAATGAAATTTTCTAAAGTTATCGACATACTATTTCTTGAAAAAGTCATCAATGAGATTAAATGAACTTAGATGGTTGTATTGATGATTGACGACTTATTATACTTTTACCCTGCAATGGATAATTCAGTACAATAATGTTTCAAATAATTCCTCAGGTCTGCAGATGTTCAAAGACGTGAAAAACTACCGAGTGATATGCTGCGGTGGAGACGGCACTGTCGGATGGGTGCTAGAAACTATGGGTGAGTAGATATCATTTATTTAGTAGTATACGTCGTGATGCAGAAGACCAATCAAATCAACCTTTCGGTTGAGAAGTTTGGAGAATGGACGTGGTGTCTAAAGGGACATACCCTTCTAGTTACAGAGTATTGGGGGTCAACGTTCCAACTTTTTCACAAGTTTTTTTTAGATATGTGGCATTATTGGGGGATTATGTGGGCAGACGATGCTATGAAAAGACACTGAGCGATACATTGTTTCTTGCAAAACTAACGAATTATTTGAGATTACAACTTAGCAAAATAACACAGGGCACAATGAATCGGGTACAGTTCCAAGAGGTCTTAACTCGGCCGCGATCAGAGACTGACTGACCGTCGTCCTGGCTCAGAGTTTACCATCTTGACTCTGTAACAAGTGACACTGTGGTGTGGGTAGTCTTGTAAGTAGATTTCGTGATGTCACTACCGTGTACTTGTGATTCATTTTAAGCCCGTACCAATGACCGTCTCCGACATATTTTTAATGTAAGATTTTTACTTCAAACACCTCTACGACCCCCGTACTATTCAATCCATCCACCAGCACAATGTTTTGAGTGCGTTACATTGAGTCCTAACGTAAAACGTGATTTTTCACCCAAAAAAAATTAAGCTATAATTTTTGCGTAAAGTTACATAGTTTGATATACATAATGCTTGGTTGACGGCTTCGTTAAGAATCTTGTTACACCTTGTGTAAGAGATGGGTCGACCAAAGAAACAATGGATGATCTGAGTTATGGATGATTAGTAGTAAAGTCGATTTTAGCCGAAGCCGCAGCCGAAGGTTTAATAACAACCCTAAGAAATTCAGTTCAAGATTAGCTAAAAATTAATGATATGGTGTATTTTTTTCTACTTTTAAAAGTTTTTTGAGCAACGCATGTGACTAAAAGAGTGATGGATATGAATTTTGATAGATGGAAAGGGAGAGGAAAGCTAAAGAAAAGATGGATGGTTTGTGTGAAGACTGATATGAAAGAGAAAGCAGTAAATGAAGCCGTGACGTCTGACAGGGGAGGATGGAAGAAGAAAAAGTGTTGCGCTGACACCGAGTAGAATGGGACAAGGGCATGAAGATGATGATGAAAAGCATTCCCTGAATGTATTAAAACCAATTTAACGAGATGATTAAAATGACCTTTCAACTTGTTAAAAATAATAACACTTTGCGATATGTGACACTTGCCCGCCGCAAGTGGCCTCTTCCTCCGCTCTCACACACATTCGTAAGAGTTCGTGCAATTTCGGTATTTGTTACTTCACCTTCGGCTTCGACCAAAACTTCGATCAATTTTGCCAAAGCCGAAGGTGAAGCTTCGGTCGGATACTATTGATGTGTGGCACTAGACCCTTCACCGACAACACAGCGATTAGATTTCGACGTCCGAAAGATCGCAGAGTATTCAAACAGCCGCCGACGAGAACTGTGTTAAACAAACACCTCATTTGAATTCACTAGCTCTATTCCTTATTCACCGGCAAAGGGGAATGTATGGAGGTGACTAAAGATCATAACATAAGATCACGCTACTAATCCCCGAAGAGTTAGGCAGAGGTGTACCTAATAGTACACCCACATTTCGACAGTTATATTTAGTTAGTTATTCCCATGTTATAGAGGGCGAGCCTATTGCCAGCAACTGAGCACGAATCCAGACTCCGTGGTTGCACTGAAAAGTTCCTGATGGAAAAAACCAATATCACTGCCCGAACCGTATCAAACGCATTTTTTTTTTTCGGATGTCACTTCATCAAATGACTCCTCCCGCTCTGAGTGGAGCAGGAGGAGTGTCAGACTTTTACTGACTAAAACTCATCAATGTTCTTTCATCGCCCTTTGTGTTCCGGGGCCGCGGTATCTCTTTCGAACAGTCCCGCAGCCCCGGCAGGCATCGGTCCTTACGGACCCCTTCCTGTTTGCTGACTCTCTCTGAGGCGCGCGTGGAACACTCTTGCGCCGTTGACACGGCCTGTCGTCATAAGACGGGCGGACGGCGAGCTAGCCCATAGCTCTCCGTCCACAGGCCCGCGCCTACGGTAGCCGGGGGCTACCACGTGGCCCCGTCTCCCACAGCACCCGTATCAAACCCAGGACCTCATTCACAGCAGACTAAAGAATTGGAAGCTAAACTGAGGACACTCGTAACAGAGAAGGATGGAAGCAAGCATATTGTGCTTACCCCGAATAAAAGAAAAGGATATAAGGCCAAGATAATGTAGATCTGTATGTGTCTAGTTTCATAAGCACGTTTGTTACAGACAAGGTTCAAATGGACACGCAGCCAGCGGTTGGAGTGATTCCTTTGGGAACAGGCAACGATTTGGCCAGGTGTTTGCGATGGGGTGGCGGGTAAGCAAACTTTTTAATATAAATTGATATCACATCTGCTCGATACACGTGATAGTACAAGACGACGCAGCCGGTCATCTCATAATAGAGCTGGCTTCTATATATTTTTTTAAATAGAATAGAATACAGGCTGGAAGGACACCGACGCAAATACAGTTACCACGTATTCAGTACAAAATTTCAAGTGGCGAGGGGCCACATATAAATTACATCGGTTATTAAAAAAACAGCTGTTCCGTTTTTTTGTCTATTGGCACCTTGTTTTTCTAAAATATATTCATATAAATTGTATCATTTAATTGTGCTTCTGTGTGTTGTGTATTTGTGTGCACTAAATAAATGATTTATCTATCTATCTTAATTATGTATCTTTTGTAGGAAATTTCTAAGTGGGGGGGCCCACATAGAAATTTTATTACATTACGGTTATTTTTTTAAAAAAAGCTCTTTCACATATTTTGAAACTAAAGGTATTGATTGCACTTTTGTAAGAAACATCTTTTTTTTTAATAACCGGTGAAAAATTTCCATGTGGGCTTGTGTTAGTCTCGTGGAACTGCCCTGAGTCTATAGGCTGGTAATCTTACTGAAAGATTCACCCGGGATCTCTAACCCCGTTCTTCGAAACTTCGGGCTTGCCCTGGTTGTGTCTCGCAGAGCAGCGATTGACATCTGACTCTGTGAGCTACACTGCTCCTGTCAGTCCTGATGTATTGGCCCTGAGAACTTCATGACGACCGTCCTACAAGCTACCCTAACGCCCGATTGCCTCCTCAATAGTGCTGAACTGATTGTGTGTGTTAAATAAAAAACTACCTCCATAGAGTGCGGGTTAGATAGGTATTTTTTATAATTAGTTGTATTTATTTATTTCATTTGTAAATCCATTACCTTCCTCTATTAATTTTTTAAATGTACAAGTCAACTTATACCTTTTAATTTTTAATAGGATAAAGTAGATTTGCTACAGTTGGGGGCTCAGAATAATGTACTGAATACGTGGTACGAGTAACCGTTTTCGTCTCGGAGTCCTTTCACCCCGTATACTATAATGAACACAAAAATTGAAACACAACTGTTTTACAATATAAGATATATTACGCGCCACGAAAGATGAGACTTGACACAACACGTGGTTTGACTTGCGCAGTAGACCTCATACCGCTTAAGAGTCCTTAAAATCGTCTACTGCGCAAGTCAAATTACGTGTTATGTCAAGTCTCATCTTTCGTGGCGCGTATTGTACACCCAGGAAATGTTTATTGAGTGTTAATATTGGTGAATAGTGAATGAATTTACAGCTGAGCACAGCATGACATGTCATGATAATTTATGGAAAATGTTATTTATCCTTCGATTTCAGATACGAAGGCGAGTCCATCCACAAGATTCTGGATAAGATAGCACGCGCAAGTACTGTGATGATGGATCGGTGGCACATCATAGTCGAGAACACTTCTATGGATGTGAGTGAAGTTATCAATCTTTTAATAAACTGAGATGGTCACTAACACTATCTTCAACAAAGGATTCTTGATGATATTCGACCAAATTAATATGTAAGGAGATTTACTGTACCTACCCATTTTACTATCAATAATTATTTTTACATTTATATCTATAATAGTGGTATAAAGAGGTAAAGTTTGTGAGGTTGTATAGGGGGTAATCTCAGGATCTACTGAACCGATTTTGAAAATTCTTTCACTTATAGGAAGCTACATTATACCCGAGTGCCATGTATATAGGGTCTATCTATTCATACCCGAAATCAATATGATCGCATTAACTCGTCAAAATGTACTGAACAGCTGATTTTTTTTTCGCGATTTCGGGGATGGTCCCATAGTGTAAGTTGTTCATAATGATGAGTACAATGACCCATTAAAAGATTTCGTGAATGAATAGACACACCTTCTAAATATACATATATATATATATATATATATATTTTAGAACGTTGCCCCACACTCGGATTTTCTCCTATACTTATCGTGGGTGCGTTTACAAACATTTAAACTCACATACACAAACAACCGTGCATTTACAATGTGCACGGGCACGTTGTAAATGCACGGTTGTTTTCGACAAAAATGCGAGCGAAGCCGCTGGCAACAGCTAGTTTATTTATTAAACGATATATTCGCGAACCAGTAAACAGTAAATATCCCGTTATTACGAGTATCCTTTTTAGCTAATGATCAGAAAATGATTTGAACTAGCGGTAGTGGACTGTAATCTGCGGAGCGGGTGGACAGACGATTAGGTAGGTATAGGTAATGAATAGATTAATAAGGACTCACCAGTCTTCTGAAGCCAGTTCTATATACTTCTTCAGCCTCAGAGGCTCGTGGAAAGATGCGCGGGAATCGCGTTTGCACAGAAAGTTTTGTTTTTGGTTATGTAACGGCCAGCTATATTATGGTCACAATATGGTGCACACAGAACCAGAACAGTTTTTGCGGTAATTTGAAGCGGTACCAGTCTTATTTTGAGAGAGTTTCTATTAATTTTTGCTTCTAAGACGCGCACACAGCATGACACAAACTTGCACTGCTCTTTTCTTCTGCGTTTCTAACGATGCGTTGGCGGCGCTGCAGTCGCACGTGGACGGCGAGCTCTGTCCTTTTCTCGCTCGGCGTTTGGTGGTGCGTGTGAGTGGGAGAAGGGCAGGAAGGTATAGGTCGCAGATTTCTCATAAAGAGCGCGAATTCAAATTATTAAGATATTGGCGTAAACAGCTAATCTTATAAATACGAAAGTAAGTTTGTTTTTTACTTTTTCACGCCTAAACCGCTGAACCGATCATCCTGAAATTTTGTATATACGTTGTCAGGTGTACAGAAACGGACATAGGGTACCTTTCATCCCGAATAAAAGTAGTGTTCCCGAGGAAAACAACACGTCCTTATGATATAATAGAGTGCGCCAAGTGCCTTTCGAATCATGGTTGGACAAGCAGAGTACAATCCGAAATGATTGTAAAATTCTAAATTAACGCGGGTGAAGCCACGGGAAAAAGCTTATACTTGAATAAATTACTTCATATTGTCTACAAATGCGTACCGTGCGTGCGTGCGTGCGTGTGTACGTATACGTGCTTAATGCGTTGGTCTAGTGGTCTCTAGGCTAACTGCGGAGGATGTCCTGAGTTCAATACTGAGGTCAGCTAACAACATCAAGAACATCCATTTATTTTCAGGCTACTTTGACCCATAGATATATATAGCTTACAGAATAACACACGTATAATAAAATAAAAATTATGTTAGTAAATAGAAACATGAAACTATGTTAGTAACACTTTACTTGTGCACTATGACGTCACTGCGCGTTCATGTGGCACTTGCCCGTGGAAGCGACGGAACACCACTCCCTGCGGCCAAAAGTCCTCCAAGACGAGGTGCAGATAACATGTTGGTATTCGCACCACGAACGCCAGCTAAGTATTTGGTTTCTACTTCAAGGGTTTCACAGTATGCGGGCCTGTGGACGGTGAGCTATGGGCTAGCTCGCCGTCCGTCCGTCTTATGACGACAGGCCGTGTCGACGGCGCAAGAGTGTTCCACGCGCGCCTCAGAGAGATGTCAGCGATACGAAGGGGTCCGCAAGGGCCGATTCCTGACGGGGCTACCGGACTGTTCGAAGGAGATACCGTGGCCCCGGGACACAAAGAGCGATGAAGGAACATGGATGGGTTTTAGTTAGTAAAAGTCTGACACTTCCTCCTGCTCCACCCAGAGCGGGACGAGTCATTTGATGAATTTCAACCCGAAAAAAAAAAGTGTTTCTTAGTATTAGTTTGGAAACTGTCTTAGCCATATACTACTCTATTCCAATGCGATAATGATGATTGGCAACAAACGACGTTAAATATGTGACAGAAAACTCATAACTTAATTATTCGTTTCAGTGCGAACAGCCTCAGATGCCCGACTCAGCGCCGCACCCCACGGTGGTCCCCTACAACATCATCAATAACTACTTCTCCGTCGGTGTTGTGAGTATCAAATCAGTTTCATACTTCCCAGGAGCCTTCTACAGAACCTTTAATCATTTAAATGTGCTGAGGAGCCTGAGGACTCGTGTCCTCAGGCTTCTCTTGACTTATTCTGAACAAACCATATTCAGGTTTCGCATATACTAAAAATAATGCTGTTTATTGCGACGCCTCTTAGTTTCCGAGTTGTAATACTTCAAAAAGTAGTGTTAAGCACCCGGAATAACTACTACCTTGCTTATTGAATGAATACTTTTAACCACTAGACAGCGAAGACGATGACCTAGATGTATAGGAAACTAAATAGTCTCATTCAATTTGCATTAAATCCCATCGTTTGCAATTCTGGCCTAGCTTTGATGACACCGCAAATCCCTCTTTCCTCCCGCAAGCAACGTTCTTTTTACCAGCAGTTCCGCAGACAACCTATGGCCTAATTTTTTCGAACAAAAATTGAGAAGTCACATTCACACCCACCTCTGCTTTCCTCCAGGACGCTGCAATCTGCGTTAAGTTCCACACGGAGCGAGAGCGCAACCCGGACAAGTTCAGCTCTCGCATGAAGAATAAGCTCTGGTACTTCGAGTTCGCCACGTCCGAGCAGTTCGCCGCCAGCTGCAAGAATCTGCACGAGCATATTGATATTGTGGTAGGTTGAATCTGGAGACCAGAGCAAAGTTTTGTACTTTTTCTTTTATAGTGTCAATCAAGAACAGGGTGTATCAAAAATCATTTTGATTTTTCATGATAATGTAACCCCATAAATATTTCATGAAAACGTCATTCAATGGTGTTAAATGAACTTAGAGGGTTGTATTGATAATTCTGTAACTACATACGTTAGGTACTGGCGCGACTTATTTTTCATCTACGTAAAACCTGACACTGACCTGCAAATTGCAAAAAACGTAAGAAAATTTGAATTTCGCGGGCTACCCTGATTCTTCCACCTTATGTATGTAACGAGTTATTCAAAAACAAGATAAAAAGTTATCAAGCATCTGGGAAACTACAAGGCCTACAAATTACAATGTTCACACATTCACAAACAATCGGTAAAAAGTAATTTAAACTCAGTGGCACGGAATGTGGCCCAAACATAAACGAACCAATAACAGGCGATTTCGGTATCGCGTATGAGAATTTCAAGTAGCAGTTTTCCGGGAAATTTGTTTTGAGTTATTTAAGTGGGTTAAAACAAATAATAGTTCATTTGTTTAATTTCTGTAACATTTAAGGTCTTAGCGCACTTACACGACTCTGCTCCAACACTGCTCCCACGCGGCGACAGCTAGCAGGCACCCAGCTGCCCACGTGGCGACAGTTAGAGATGTCAGCAAAAGGAAGGGGTCCGCAAGGGCCGATGCCTAACTGGGCTGCGTGACTGTTCGAAAGAGATACCGTGGCCCCGGAACACAAAGGGCGATGAAGGAACATGGATGGGTTTTAGTCAGTAAAAGTCTGACACTCCCTCCTGCTCCGCCCAGAGCGGGAGGAGTAATTTGATGACTACCCATAAGAAAAAAAAAAAACCGTTTTCTCGCAGCTCACGCGGCGATAGCTAGCAGGCACCCAGCTGCCCACGTGGCGACAGCTAGATTTATTAGTTTTGTATTATATGTCACCGAGCGGCGCGGCGACCGCTAGCAATCAGCACGCGGACACCGCGCAGGTCGCTTGCTTGCAACGCGTGGTAAGCGAGGCGACAACTACCGAGCAGTCTGACGGCGGAGCTGTCTGCCAATTTATGTTGCCAATGTAAAGTATATCTAAAGAGCAATACTTAAAGTCCACATGTGAATTATATTCTTTTTGCCGGATGGGAGCGGAGTCGTGTAAGTTGACTAAGACGTTGAAAGTTATGTAGTTACTGGAACACACACGATGATGATAATAATGATAATAATGTCGCCGGACATTACACACAGCGCCATCTAGGTGCCACACTAAGCAACGAGGCTTGTGTCGTGGACACCAGATAGTTGATAATACTACATAGATACCTTTTTTTTGTAAATACATACTTATTATACATATAAACATCCATGACTCGGAAACAAATGTCCATGCTCATCACACAAACATTTGCTCCTTCAGGGATTCGAACCCGGGACCCTAAGAACGTAAGGCAGCCTCACTTCCGCTGCGCCATTCGGGTCGTCATGTGATGGAGGTGTAGACATCTTCCGTCTTCCGTAGGAGGAGATGAGGTGTAGACATCTTCCGTCTTCCGTAGGAGGAGATGAGGTGTAGACATCTTCCGTCTTCCGTAGGAGGAGATGAGGTGTAGACATCTTCCGTCTTCCGTAGGAGGAGATGAGGTGTAGACATCTTCCGTCTTCCGTAGGAGGAGATGAGGTGTAGACATCTTCCGTCTGTTTGTCCTTACTCGCCTGTTAACGTGTATCATGTTTGTGCAGTGTGACGGCGCGTCGCTGGAGCTGGACAAGGGCCCGTCGCTGCAGGGCGTGGCGCTGCTGAACATCCCGTACGCGCACGGCGGCTCCAACCTCTGGGGCAGCTCCGCCGCGCATCGCCGGAGCCGCTTCCCTAACGCGCAACAAGGTGAGCAGATATCAGCTGACTTAGGTACACTAAAGACAGAATAGGGTAGATGATGACTAAAAAAATCTAATTAGTCCGTCAGACAGATTTCCAAGAAATATTGGATACGTATTTTTTCAAATAATATTCCCAAAAATTGGTTTGGAATTAGCATTTTTTTAAAGTAATTATTTAAATTAAAATCTTTATTTTGAAGAATCTAAAGAAAAACTGTAAAATAAATGCCATTCGCAGCTTAGTCACATGTCAATTCAAATATATAAATATTATTTTCAATTTTCAACCTTATTCACGCTCCATAGTGGTGACAATAGTTTACGCGGTCTAATAGCAATTAAAATCCTAATCTAACCTGGTGTCAGAGTTTTTGGCCCATGGGCCAAACTTGACTGACTTTGCTTTATATCTTATTTATTTATTGACACACCAACGACTTATTCACTAAATAATTAGTACATTAAATATATTCTATTTAAGAGCTTTGCGGTGAATGCGTCACTTATAGGTGTGCACAGCACTTGTATAATCAATAATAAAAATTAAAATGGAAATAAATGTGATACTAACAAAATTAAAATGTACAAAGTTTGCATTGAATTTAAAATGTCAAGTAGTTAAATTAAATTACAGTATAATTAAAAAATTAAAAAATAAAAATACAATTAAATTGGAATAGAAAACCAATTATAAATTAAAACTATAAAATTACAAATAAATTAGGACAAAATAATTACGTTAATTATAATTCAAATTAAAAGAATAAAATACATATATATCACTCAGACATGCTGATTTCCTCACGATGTTTTCCTTAAAAAAATCGCGAAAAAAAAATCAGCTGTTCCCTACAATATGATCGCATTAACTCGTCAAAATGTACTGTACAGCTGATTTTTTTTCGCGATTTCGTGGTTGGTCCCATAGTGAAAGTTGTTCATAATGATGAGTACAATGACCCGTTCCCGTTCGTGTGTGAATAGATAGACCCTATACAGAGTGTAACAGAAAGGGTATAATCATATGGAATACTGTGGTACGGACCATCAAACTGAACAACTTTCTCTATGGGACCACCATCAAAATCATTAAAAAATTATCAGCTGTCACATACATTTGGGTCGAGTAGGTATTGAAATTTTGTATAGGACAGCTGATTATTTTTTTACGATTTCGATGGTGGTCCCATAGAAAAAGTTGTTCAGTTTGATGGTCCGTACCACAGTATTCCATATGATTATACCCTTTCTGTTACACGCTGTATAATACACACATGAATCCGAAAAATCAGAGTGTCGTGTCTTGGGTTCGAACTCGAGACTTATAACTTGGCAGTCCAACGGTCATACCACTAGGCAGTTTGTGCCGATTTTAAATTCTTAAAATAGAAATATATTTTAATATAATTATCTTCTTATATTGTTAAAAATAATGTATGCCATAAAGGGTAGTTTTTTGAGTTACCAGTACCTAATTATAAGACCGCAACACACATCCGTAAGAGAACCAAGGTTACCGACGTTGCCCGAAGAATTCCCAAACTTAAGTAACGGTGGGCAGGGGACATTGCTCCCAGAACGGATGGCCGATGGGGCCGAAAACTTCTGGAGTGGCGACCGCGGACCGGAAGACGTTGCGTTGGAAGGCCTCCCACTAGGTGGACCGATGACCTGGTGAAGGTTGCGAGGATCCGCTGGATGCGAGTCGCACGGGACCAGTCAATGTGGCGAAACTTGGGGGAGGACTATGTCCAGCAGTGGACGTCTTTCGGCTGAAATTATGATGATGATGAATTATAAGACCTACCGTATCACCAAATATCACACTAATAAATACTTTGACTTTGACTATCACTGTTTTGTTTTTAGATATTGGTGACAAGCTAATAGAAGTGATCGGCTTGGAGAACTGTTTACACATGGGACAAGTGAGAACTGGTAAATATACTGCATTTATAACTTCGTCCTAAAAACCATAATAATAGTTATACTTATCCTTTGTCATGAATTTGCAAGCTACATACTGGGTGGTCCAAATAGTGACGTCATAACAACCCTGTAAAACTACGTATTTTTAAAGCAGTTCCCATTGAAAAGTATAAAAAATTGCGGAACGTACATGGGATATTTTCGGATACCCCTGTGCGTGAGGAATCAAATATTTTTTAAAACGTCAATGTTTTGACCTCCCTGTATGTTAGTGACTTTTGTTAATTTCCAAATAAAATCTATTCATTACTATTCGGTGCCTATCGCCCGTTCGCCCTTTCGCCCAAGAAACCCAATACAGGCTGTTGTTTTGCATCCTGGTCAAATTCAAGGAGGTATATAATATACTAACGATTCTCGACCCGAATCTATAATAAAAAGGGTAGTTTTTTTATTTTACGGAAATCGGTAAGCGTAAACCACCCCCAAGTTTCCATACTGACCATAATTATACTGTGGAATAAACGTTTGCGTGTGTGTGTGTGACGGCGCGTTTATAGGGCTAGGAACAGACGAGCAACGTTTTAATACAGGTGATTTACACTTACCGATTTCAGCAAAGAAATAGAAGAAAAATGCTACCCTTTTTAGTATCGATTCGGGTAGAGAATCATTAGTCATGTATTCATGAACAATAAATTGTATCTGAAATTACATAGAAAATTAAAATTACATATTATGGAGAAAACAAGAAAAACAAGAACACGCTAAAATATTACAACAATGCACAAATACAAAAACAAAATACACCATTTATTATGTAGGAATTTCGTTTTCTATAGATCTTCAACAATAAAGACACTTATTCAATAGGAAACTTTTTAGTTGCTTTTTAAAGGAGCTTGAGTAAATAGCGCTTTTTATACAGGGTGTAACAGGACCCTTCACGAAGCCGTCAACCAAGCATTCTGTACATCAAACTAAGTAAGTTTAAACAATTATTGCTGGGAAACGACTTTTATTTTTGGGGTGTAAAATCATGTTTTACGGTAGGACTCAATTTAACGCACTTAAAACATTTTGCTGATGGATGGATTGAATAGTACGGGGGTCGTGAAACTGTTCAAATTAAAAAAAATACATTAAAAACATGTTTTTAAAAAGAAACCTGTGAAAAAGTTGGAGCTTTGACCCCCAATATCTCCGTAACTAGAAGGTTCCCAGGTATGGTCTAGAACAAAAAAATGATCGAAATGATGGAGAGAACAGGTGCCTTTCGGCTTCGTTAAGGGTCTTGTTACACCGTTTATGTAGAGGCAACTTATTAATTAATAATATAACCGATTGGTATCTGGGACTGTGTCTCACAATATTCAAATTAGGCTGTACCTTATAACGTATAAGGTCTTGTCTCCGTGTGCCTTCTCTAATCTGTCGTTCTTCTGCTGTCTCATATTCATGCATATATTTGGCAATGTTACTTAGAAGTACAAATACGTAAATGCTCGGCACTGTTAGTATATTCAGATTTATAAAATGTTCACGGCAACTCTCTATTTGCGAGATACGGACTATTGTGCGAATTGCGCGTTTTTGTAACAGCAAAGCTCTTTTGATATTTATTATTATACAGGGTGTAACAGGACCTTGCACGAAGCCGTCAACCAAGAATTATGTACATCAAACTAAGTAATTTTACGCAAAAATTATTGCTGGGAAATGATTTTTTTTTCGGGTCAATAACCACGTTTTACCGTAAAGCTCAATGTAACGCACTCAAAACACAGTGTCGATTTGATGCATTGAATAGTACGGGGATCGTGGAGGTGTTTTAAGTAAAAGTCTAACATTAAAAACATGTATTTAAAACAAAAACTTGTGAAAAAAGTTGGAACTTTGACCCCCAATATCTCCGTAACTAGGAGCTTCCCAGGTATGATCTAGAACAAAAAAATCATCACAATGACGGGGAGAACAAGTGGCTTTCAGCTTCGTTAAGGGTCTTGTTACACCCTTTATGTATTAGTATTCCACCTCCTTGAATTTGACCAGGATGCTAAACGACAGCCTGTATAGGGTTTCTTTTTCTTAATCAGATCACTTATATTCCTCAGGTCTCCGAGCGTCAGGCAGGCGACTAGCGCAGTGCAGTTCCATCACGTTGACCACCAAGAAGACATTCCCCATGCAGATCGACGGGGAGCCATGGATGCAGCCCCCTTGCAAGGTAATATAGTAATTTTCTCATTTTGCCGAAGATGAGAACTTGGCAAAAAAAGTTTACATTTGAAGGAGCACAATTGTACGACAAAATACCCTCATTAAAAAAATAAACTTATTCAATGCATTCAAGATTCTATTTCGCTGAATATCTGATCGCAAATAACACCCTTCCTAAAACCTGGATTAATAAAATTGGAATTTCTTAGTTGTAGTATAATTTATTTTAAGGTGGAAGCGCAAGGGTAGCCTGCGAAATTTAAATTTTCTTTCGTTTATTGCAATTTGCAGGTCAGTGTCAGGATGTATGTTGATGAAAATATGAATCGCGCCAGTAACACGTATGGAGTTACAAAATTATAACCGCTCAAATCATTAATACAACCCTCCAGGTTCATTTAATCCCATTCAATAACTATTTCATGAAAAAGTCACTCAATGGGGTTAAATGAAGTTGGAGGGTTGTATTGATGATTTGAATGATTATAATTCTGTAACCTTGCGCTTCCATCTTAAGTGACTTTGTGTCTTTTTCTAGAATAAATATCTTTAAACCTAAACCTTACCCTTATCTTCTTATGTCAGGCCGTACTGTCCCACTGCTGGCCAAAAGCCATCACTCACTCCATCCAACCCAACGCTGGTGGCTGTTGTGGACCAATTTCTCAGGAAGGTTTCTAGTGCGTCTCGTCATCTTCGCTTGTGCCTTCCATTTAATTATCTTCGAAGAATATTATAAACAAATTCTTGGTCCAAACCTGTATCGAATTTATTTTGAACTCATTCTTGCCCGCGACCTTAGATCGCGTGAAATTATTAAAAAAAATATTACTTCCTTTTTTTAACCGGATTGTGTTAACAATTTCACTTTTTTTTGCACTAAACTCAATTTATTTTTCTAAAATAAAAGTAGCCTATGTTAGACCTTATAACATCAGCTATCTGCCAGTAAAAGTCCCGTCAAAATCGGCCTAGTCGTTTCGTAGATTAGCCCTAACAAACAGACAGACAAACAAAAATTTAAAAAATAAAGTGTTATTGCTAATCGTGCCGTATATAATTTTCATAGTTATGCATTCAGTAAAAGGCTGTTACTTTGATATTACAAGCAGGCACTTCAATTTTATATATTTGTATAGAAGATGATGAAATGAAATATTTAATTGAAAAACTAGTATATAAAAATATCTTTCTCTTCCAGATAACGATAACCCATAAGAACCAAGTACCAATGCTGATGGGACCAGCTCCGGAGAAGGGACGGGGATTCTTCAAACTGTTCACTCACTGCTAATTTACACTACAATCTTAAGATTTATCAATCGTTGGATTTACAACCAGGTTTAAACTGTTCACATCCTGTTGATCTATTTATTGATTGAGATTATAAAGAATGTTTTCCTATACAACAGAATTGAATTATTTTTAATCTAGAACTACATGAATTGACTATGTTTTAACTTATTCCAACTATGATTCAATCACTAAGAGAACTCATTTTTGTTTTCAACCTTCAAATTTTAATCGTTCTTCAATCATTTGATTGATGACTCGATTGATATAACATACGGAGCTCAGTTTTATTAAGCATCAGCATAATATATAGTAAATATACAGTTGGTTGATTGATCAATCAAATGGTTGATTCTACCGGCTCACTCGTTCATCTTTGAGCAAATAATAATTTTATAAAAAAACAATTATCAACCAACGATAATAATATAAGGCCAAATATTCAAGTATTTTTTGACAAAGATTTGATACAAGAAAATAATAAATTATACTTACCTACTTAAAATAATAAATCTTTGGTATTTTCATACATGGAATTGATAACATTTTGAGCAACATAACTAAACATATAATATTTACTGAGCAAATATAAATTTATATAAATATTGATTTTATGGAACCTTGAACCGCTACTTTTACAAAATACAATAATCGAATGAACAATAAAACATATCTGAGTTTCTAAACAAGAGTTTTCAAAACGTTTTGCATTAATTCTAAAACTACTTTCGAAAAGATCTAAACAGCTATTCGATTGCATAAGTCACACATTATACATTCTAGAATGCCTTTAAATTAGAAGCGTCAAGAAACAATGCAGTGTAGCCACAGTGGCGCACCTTAGTCAGATCAAACTATTCAAAACAATAGTAGATGTTAACTTGTACCAAAAACTCGCAATTATAAACGATAGCTATAGCTTCCCATACTCATAATCATCATTTCAGCCGAAAGACGTCCACTGCTAGACATAGGCCTCCCCCAAATGACGTCACATTGACCGGTCCCGTGCGACTCGCATCCAGCGGATTCCCGCAACCTTCACCAGGTCATCGGTCCACCTAGTGGGAGGTCTTTCAATGCAACGTCTTCCGGTTCGCGGTCACCACTCCAGAACTTTTCAGCCCCATCGGCCATCCGTTCTGCGAGCAAGTGCCCGTTCGTGCCCTGCCCAATTCCACTTAAGTTTGTGAATTCTTCGAGCTACGTCGGTAACCTTGGTTATCTTACGCATGTCTTCATTTTTTATTCGATCACGCAAGGAAACTCCGAGCATAGCCCTCTCCATTGCCCTTTGGGTGACTTTAACCCTTCTGGTGAGTCCCATTGTGAGCGACCACGTTTCGGTCCCGTATGTAGTCACCTGCAACACACACTTCCCACACTAACTGTCGATAAATATCATTCATGCGTTATGTTAACGTGTGAGATATGATATTTATCGATTAGGCATTGAATATACGGGTGCACGCACGAAAGCACGTTTTTTTTCCGGCAAAGGGTACAAAAGTATGGAAGCGACTTCTTTAAATGCCAATTTGTATGCCGGGATCGCAGAATTTCATAATTCTTCAGTGTGTTTAAAATGTAGCACTCAAAAGCATAATTTATATTTATAATTCATTTATAGACAGCAAGTTTTTTTTTTAAATAACAAGTAAAAAGAACACCACAGCTATTTGAATTCAATTTTTTCTGCTTAAATATCGAATAAAACAAAATGGTAATATGACTGGGCATAGTTCTTTAGAATTAAAACAATAAAATGAAAAAAAAAAAACAAACTGGGACTTTTCCCGTACTGACTCGTGCTCCATACTAGCCAACACTCAAACCTTTAGGTATGCATCCGAATATTCGATCTCAAATCATAATACACCGGTCTTGCTCCCGTATTCACAAACGCTTCGATTCGATGTCTTGTAAGTCTATCTTTTTTGGTATTACGAAAGCGAGCGAGATAGACACACGACTTCTAGAATCGAATCGTTGGTGTATAAGGGGCTATAGTAGCGACAATGAACCGTTTTGTTCTTCGACTTTCCCATCAAGGTTATCGTTATACGTCGCTTTCTCTAATCCCAATGAATGATACAATGTCGTTAAATCGATAGAGATCGACCATACCGGGCCTGGGGGTTACTATGACGTCTTACGACGTGGGAAAGAGACAGAGCTATAGATGTCTTCTAGCGCCATCTCTTTCCCACACTGGAATTACTCCTGCTTTAAGATGTCACGGTAGGCCAACTGGACTGTGATTTCACAATTATCTTTACGACGCAGCAATAAGGTTGAGGTTACTCTGCCGTCACTGACAAGTCTGTCAAAATTTTAGTGATCTTTATTTCCTGGAAAATAAGATTGTTATTGGACTGCAGCTGTCACAAGTAAAATAACTGTCAAAGGACTATACTTAATTTAATTGATGAATACTGATGAAGAGACTTGCCAAGTGTTCAAATATGTATAGCTTAAAGTATACCTCTGCCATGAATGCCATGTGTACCTCTACCATGATGCTCTTCAATTCAACTTGAAACTCCTTGGTGGTACTGTTGGGATATGAAAACGTTGACCATGCTTATAACTTGATAAAGGGGCACTGGAAAAACTAAATGGCGGCTTCAGATACGATTTTGGTAAAGTCCTTGTAGGTATAGCAGACACCCAAAATATTGATCAGTGACTTGTTCAAAAGTGACAAAAATTAAAAAAAAAAAAAGTTTTAATAATGGCAATGGCAAATGGCAATGTCTACCAAATTAATTAACCAACCAAATTGATAATTTTGTTTGAAAGGTTCGGTTGATTCAACCAAATGCAGACAAAAGTGAGTCTTGTTAAGCACGACTCACTTTTAAGCTTAAGATAATTTGGGTAAATATACACATATAATAATGTATGTATCATTAAGCTCCTTTCCTGAACTAAGGGTCTGTGAAGTATTTTAAATTCACATTTCCTATTGAACGCAGCATCTTCTATTAGTAAGAAATGTTCTAGCAGAAACCCTAACGTCCATTTATGCTAAATTAGACATAAATATATACATTTATAAATATATTTATATGTAAAACAAAATATATATAAAGTCCAATAAATTATTGAAATTAAATTAAAATGTCGTTCCGTAAAATATTTAATGATTATTTTATTTTTTATACGCTACTAAATTAAAAACATTCGAATCTCGCTGCAATTGAAAATTTGTCAATGTTGCACTTTTACAAGTATAACCGTAAGAAAAATAACTTTGTATAAAGCCAAAAAATATCGGCAATACTAGTTGATATGCCAAAGTGACGAGACCTAAGCTTGAGAGAGAGCACTCAAAAACGTCTCTTATAGTCATTTATTCAAAATAAAAAAATCGTAGGAACTAAATGAAAGTGGAATATCATTTATTAAAGATACAGAAAATTATAATTAACTTAATAAATGTGAAAAATATTATACGTGTGTTGGTAATGTATGAAATGTATTTCGTTATGGGTTATTATTATTAGGTTATGTTTTAATTTATAAATAGTTCAAAAGTCATGTAGTGTCGGTTAATTTTTGAAATCTAGGTATTAACAAAATAATCGTAAATATTATTTATTAAATTATTGACTTTCGTGCATTTAAATTATATTTATTTCAAATAAATGGGACGTATATTAATACGTCCCATTTATTTGAAAAAAATATAATTTTCCGTATTAAATGTAAACTTAAATGTAATTGTAAAATATGTAAGTTAATGATTGTGTTTATAATTATGAAATGTTAAGCTAACTGTTATAAAATGTTTAAAAATATTTAAGACATTATCAATGTGTTGTTTTTTAATTTAATATAAAATATTTTAAGGCTTTTAAATGTGAAACTTGTACTGACATAACAATTTATTCATTTTAAATGATATTTTTTGTCGTTTTATGTGTAAATTTTGTGTCGTGTAAATGTTGAAGCTTTGTCGTAAATAGGGCATTCAAAGTTTCCGTTTTTAGTCCCAAAATTACCAATAAAAACTCCACTACAATTATAATACAATTTAGTAAGTTACTCCAGCAAACATTTTGCCATAATATTTTAACAATACATTTAAGTTCATATTAAATTAGTACAACTTGGTTAAAAAATCAACTTTGGAGAAATTTTAATTAGCTTAAAAACTATTATAAAAATAAATTATATCAATGTTGTGCCAAGAAGAAATGGATACGTCCTCAATTCCTACGCCAACATTTTTGTAAATATTTGTCTATAGGAGATTTTATCCATTTATAGGAAAACAGAATAGACCTATTTAGTATTAATATAGCGCCATCGCAGAACAGGATTTTAGTTTTAAATCGCGATCAACATGCCTCGAAATTAGTAAAATCTATGCCTCAATAAAAGTAATTTTTGCCTCGATTTGAGCAATCAAGTGGTAGTAAAACTATTACAGATATTACTACTATATAACATTCAAGGTCAAACCGGATCCATTCCGCGCAAGTATAGGGTACAGACCGGGCAAGAATTCAAAACAGTAACACCATATTTTTACATGAAACATTTCTTGCTTCGTCCACAAAGCCAATAACCCAATATTATTGTAAAAGCTTGTTACTTTTATGTAACTACTATGCTCGAGGTTCCCCTATTAAACTCAAGAGATCGCGCTTAGGGTTTTGTCATCGCTAACAAGGTTTTGACCGCGTCCTTCGTTCGCATACAATATTATAAAAATATTATATATAAATATTATTATAAATTTCAAGGGTTCTAATTTATTTGCACGGAACCCTAATTATTTTTCTAAAATAAAAATAGCAAATGTTAGTCTTTATAACATCAGCTATCTGCTAGTTAAAGTCCCGTCAAAATCAGTCTAGCCGTTTCGGAGATAAGCCGGAACAAAAAGACAGACAAAAATTGAAAAAAATGTGTTTTTTTTTTTTGGTAAGTGCCTTACATGTTTTCATATGCATTCAGTAAAAAGCTGTAATTTTAATATTAAAAAAGACACTCCTATTTTATTTATTTTTATAGATTAGCGACAAGAAAATAAAGTCATCTAGTTGACTTTGGCAATTAAAAAACAACCATAGATAATAATTATCACTTTTTTCTATCATGTTGATCGCGATAGATGTAAGTATGTGTATAACTTGCTGCACCACTGTTTGTCTGTGTATGTGTTGGTGCTTCTAGTATTAATGTGTAGCATATCTTTTCAAAAAAAAAATGTAAAAGTTGTGAATTATTCGTGTTTAATTTCGAAAGGTTATAGTGATGTGGATTCTGTGCCTCGTTTAAAGCAATTTTTGTAGAAGACAGTTTTCGCTCCTTTACTGTTTTTATAATATTATTAAGTCTTCGATAGTAGCTTGCCTGGATTAGTCTGTGGATGGGTGACCACCCATTACATACCGAGTTTCCTCCGTGCCTCGGAAAGCACGTTAAGCCGTTGGTCCCGGCTGTCATTTGTACAACTTTGACAGTCGTTACAGGTGGCCACCATGACGTCTCAAAGCAGGAGTAATTCCAGTGCGGGGAAGAGATGGCGCTAGACTACCTGTATAGCTCTGTCTCTTTCCTACACTGGTTACTCCTGCTTTAAGACGTCATAGTAACCCCCCTGGTAGTCAGTGGCCTGAAAGTCTGGCAACCAGTCTTACCAATGGATATCGTATTAACCAGTACTACCGGGTTGTGGAGGTTAGATAGGCAGCCGCTCCATGTAAAATACTGGTATTCAGCTGCAATCGGCTAGACTTGAAGCCGACCCCATCATAGTTGGGAAAAGAGTAGGTAGGCAGGTGATGAAGAGCACGTGGCTAAAAAATTACAGCCACAAGGGTCAACCTCCATGGTTAAGGTGGAAGCGCAAGGGTAGTCCGCGAAATTTAAATTTTCTTACGTTCATTGCAATTTGCAGGTCAGTGTCAGGTTGTATGTTGATGAAAATATGAATCGCGCCAATAACACGTATGGAATTACAGAATTATAATTATTTAAATCATCAATACAACCCTCCAAGTTCATTTAACCCCATTCAATAACTATTTCTTGAAAAAGTCACTCAATGGGGTTAAATGACCTGCAAATTGCAATAAACGTAAGAAAATTTAAATTTCGCGGGCTACGCTTGCGTTTCCACCTTAAGTAACGCGTGCCGAGATTAGTCCGTGGATGAGTTACCATCCACTAGATACCAAGTTCCCTCCGTACCTTGGAAAGCGCGTTAAGCCGGTTGTGATTTATTGTACTTCTTTGACGGTCGCCCAAAGGTATCATTATTATCCAGTCACTTGGTTGTGGAGGTGAAATACGCAATCGCTCCATGTTAAATACTAATGTTCAGCTACATTGTGTTAGACTGGAAGCAAATATAGTTCAGAAACGGCTAGGCAAAAGATGACCTTACTTTAGTAACAATTTATTTTAACATGTCACCCACGGGTTCCCTATATGACTTCGAAATACTCGGTTAAATGCTCAAAAGGACGATTTCTACCAAACAGCTCGCATTGCATCGGATCGGAACAGATTTTACAATCTTTAAACGATATGCAATCGTGTCGCACACAGCAGCTTGACCGCGGACGTCTTCCGCGACACGTGACTGTAGCTGAAAGTATGCTGCGACGCGCGATCGGCTCCGTTCGCCTGTCGTCGTATCCGATTGGTTCTTTTCGGCAGTCAACACGGTAGGAATTAAACAATTTGACTAGGCGCAGAAACGAATACGTTCGCACGACGGTACGAAGCCGATCGTATGCGTTGACACTTTCCGATTCGATGCGATGCGAGCCGTTTGGTGAAAATCATCTTTTACTTCTCTAGAAACTATATGCAAGGTTGATTAGTTTGTTTGTATCAAGCAAGTTTTAAAACAACACATGAACAAAGTGTTATTAAAACTAAAAATTATTTTGCACTGTTTTAAGTGGCACTGTTAAAAAGTCTCTCGCGCTATAGTCTATTATCACATACACGTTATTCAACATTTGTGTATTCAATAAGCACTTAAATTAACAAACACGTAATTATTAATCATCTTAGATGTGTATTGTAACATTTTAACATTATTAAACTTATTCTAATAGTAATACACATCACTATGAATCTTTCTTTTAAAATATATTTGTTGTACTGTTTCTAGCTATCCTATTTTCTGTAGAAACAGAGTTTGAAGCAACAGTCTATACCATGAAAATCACACACTAACTTAGCTTTTGACCTAGTTTTTTGACGATACATTCCGCTTCAATGGGGGCTATCGCGTGTGAATTCACCGCTAGAGGCGCTTGTGTAGCGCGAGGTAACCGAAATGTCAGATGTCATACAGAGTTCGCGCGTTGCGTGCTTTTTTATCACGTATTTTCATTAATATTCACAATTGTGGTCTAGATAGCTATAACTATTCCTGATTAATTATGACTTGAAGATTTTAAGTACTTAGCAACTTAGGATCTTATTTGTTAGTACTTGGAGATAAAATGATTTTAAATGTTTCATGCTTGCTAATTTTAGGGAGAATATTGTAAATAAATGAAGTTTACACTACGTTGATAGACGTATTAAAATAAACTTTTTATGAACTTCAAAGTAATATATAGGGTGTAACAAGACTCTTCACGAAGCCGAAAGGCACCTGTTCTCCCCGTCATTGCCATTTTTTTTTTGTTCTAGACCATACCTGGGAACCTTCTAGTTACGGTGATATTGGGGGTCAAAATTCCAACTTTTTCACAGGTTTTTTTTTTAATACGTGTTTTTGTTTTTTACTTCAAACACCTCCGCGACCCCCATACTATTCAATCCATCCATCAGCACAATGTTTTGAGTGCGTTACATTGAGTCCTACCGTAAAACATGATTTTTCACCCAAAAAAAAGTCATTTCCCAGAAATAATTTTTGCGTAAAGTTACATAGTTTGATGTACATAATGCTTGGTTGACGGCTTCGTAAAAGGTCCTGTTACACCCTGTTTAAAATTATTGACATGACCATAAGCGACAGTGGCGCCATCTGGTGAGCTCAAAAACGATAGCCCTCATTCTGAAACCTAACACAATAACCTAACCTAATTAAAAGACTCCACGCCAAAATTACTAAATGTTTTTTTTTTTATGTTGAAGTCCTGTTAAATATGTTCTTACGACTGCTAAACCATATTTATTTAAACCCAAAGCATATAATTATATATTATTCTACATTCTCTATAAGATGCTTATAAATATGCGTTGCAGTATGGAGTTTCATAATAAAATGAACCACTCGAGTTTAGGCGACGCTGATCGCAGTGCTTGTGTACCTGTGTTGTGGTATTGAAACATCTTCTGAACCAGTTTTTATAAATAAAAGCATGAAAGTTCCTAAATTAATAGTAGATACATTTAAATGACAATTGTTTCAAACTCACTGTTTCAGTCTTTCCTCTGTTAAGATGTCGTATAACTTTGTAAAACCATGCGATCAAACTAAAATCATAATATTTGATTAAATTATACAAATATATATAACTTTTATTAATAAAAAAATAAAGTCGCATTGTTTTGAAAAGGGGAGATACTAGTAAAATTGGGCTGTTTAACGACTATTTTATGTTTCTTGTTAAATTTAAAATTAAAGGAAACTTGTGGTATGATAAGCCACATAATTGAGACCTTATAATTATTATACATAGTTTCTGTCCACCACGGGAAAGGCGTGACTTTAGTATTGAGGCCTTTATTTAGGCCTGAGTTCTTAAATAGCCCTGTTTTAATCAAATATCTTGTACGTTATTACTGTATTAATATAAAAGGTACTGATTTTTTAAATAATTTTATTGCTTTTAACGAGGCAGTGCAGTGCACATTCAGCCGTATTCATAGAGGAATACAATTGTGCAAACGTTATTTCTCCAAATTAATAATTAGGAGTAAGTAAATATTGACCAATCAATATTTACATAGCAAAGCGCACTATCTCGGAATTATTTAAAAGGTCATGTTTATACGTCCTTTTCCTTAACCCAAGGCATGCCTCGTTTTAAGCAATATAATTTTAATAAATCAGTGTAATAAACATAGATAGATTATATACGAAATTATCGAATTATGATATCGGATAAAATAAGAAGCTTAAATGCATAGTTCAAATATACACCATAGATATAGTTCATTATTATAATTTAGGTATTATTGTTATTTTCTAGATCTGTTATTGAAAATACGGGGATTGGGCATACCGTGAGGCCCAATATTGTTTTTATATTTAATGAATCTGTAAAATAACAAGAAATCAATGCGATGCTTTTGTAATATTCAAATTATCCGTAAGAGACTTGTTTAATTGTGTATTTCATTTGACGTGCTAAAATGATAATTACCGGCAAATTTAATAAAAATTATGAATGTCTTTTTGCGATATTATTTATATATTTTATTTACGAATCTATAACCCTATACCTTCAAGTCCAGATTTATTTTATTATAATATCATTGTCAATAGCCTTTAGCCTTTTTTATGTTAATATTTCAAAGTATTTATAAGATTAAGTCCTTTGACATATTAACTAAGAAAAAAGTCAAGTAAAGTCATTAGGAATTATTAATAAATTAATTTATTATTATTAACCAATCATGAAATTAGCGTTGCGATAAAAACAAAAGAAAATGTGCCAGCTTTAATAGTGTTGTAAGAGATAATTATATTACATTATTAAAATATGATTATTATTGTAACGAATATATGTGCATATGAAAATTTATTTTGGAGTTTTATTTAATTATTTCTTAAATACTTGATATTTTCGAATAAAACACAAAAACCGGCCAAGTGACTCGCACACACAAGGTTCCGTAGCACTAAACAATATAATAACTTTTTTTTTTATTGTAAATTAACTGGAGCCCTGAGACAGCCAGACGGGGTCATGGCAGACCGAAGAGAAGTTGGCGGGACGTCTTGGATGGCTTCCTCACGAATTGGCGAGAAGAAGCGCACCATCGTGAGAAGTGGAAGGTTTTGTCCCACTCCTTTGCTCAAGAGTGGGACAAAACTGTCGAATAAAAAAATAATAAAAAAACTCAACAGCAAAACTAAATTTGTTTTTCATTGGATGTTAATCAAAAACAAAGGTCCTTTCGTAACCACTGCGAGGATCGACCGGAGAACACGGTGGAGAACACTGTGGGGGTCCGCCGTATCCTCGTAGCGGCGAATTGGGGACCAAATAATCATAAATAATTAGAATTATAACCACCTGTAAGGATATTACGATTTTCTTTTCCGTTTAAGAGATAATTCGATTTTTCATACTGGCTCCATACAAATTTTTTGTACAAAAATTATAATTCCTTCGTTTTTGAGCAGAATTAACTCGGGTGTCATTCTTGTATATAGTTATAACTAATAGAAGCAATATCCGGCGAAAAATCCGGCACTTGCAAATTAAAATCCCTAAGTCTATGAAAGCCGATTTTCAGCCCACCGTGCGGCGGCGGCGGCGACCTCTCGCGTCCGGTCCTGGTTCAATCCATGGTCCGGAGCGAGAGGGAATGGGACGCCGTCAGTTTTTTCTGCGAAGCAGTCATGCTAGCGAAGGAGGTGGCAAGACGTGAGAGTGCCTCACGTCTCAGCCACCGCGGGAGACGCCCTGGGCGTCGGGGGGCACATGGTGGCTCCCGGCCACAGTACGCGCGGGCCTGTGGACGATGAGTAATGGGCTAGCTCACCGTCCAGGTGGACACAATTTTAACGGCTTTAGAAGCAAATCAATCACTGACTTAAGAAAAAAAGTGTTTTACGAACCTCGATAAAATTTGTAAAGTGGTTCACAGAATACATCTACCTACTAAGTTCAACTGTGTAGTCCTTCCTAATAGTTTCGGAATAAAGTGACTGTGACATATACGGACTGACAGACAGTTAGACCAACAGACAGACAGACATGGCAAATCTATAAGTTTCCGTGTTTTGCCATTCGGCTACGGAACCCTAAAACACACCCTTATTTCCTTTATTAATATTTTTACAATTCAATTACATTTTTAAATATTCCTTTTAAAAAAACTATACAGGGTGTAACAGGACCCTTCACGAAGCCGTGACCCAAGCATTATGTACATCAAACTAAGTAACATTACGCAAAAAATATTGCTGGGAAATGACTTTTTTTTTGGGGTGAAAAAACACGTTTTACGGTAGAACTCAATGTAACGGACTCAAAACATTGTGCTGATGGATGGATTGTATAGTTCGGGGGTTGTGGAGCTGTTTAAAGTAAAAATATTACATTAAAAACATGTATTTAAAAAAAAAAACGTGTGTAAAAGTTGTAACTTTGACCCCCAATATCTCCGTAACTAGAAGGTTCCCAGGTATGGTCTAGAACAAAAAAATGATCGCAGTGACAGGGAAAACAAGTGGCTTTCGGTTTCGTTAAGGTTCTTGTTACACCCTTTATAAAAAACATTACAAAATTGTAGCCCACCGGTATCCGTAACAGAGTCCAAGAGAGAGGAACCTCCTAACAATACGAGCCCTTTATTATAAATGGTAATGTTATAGGTACAAAAATCAGCATCACTTTAAGTGAATCCGAAGATATCTTTATGAACTTTTATTGAGATAAAAGAGTTACAATACGATTGCTGTTACTTTGTATACGTTGATTTCTCATTGCAAAGCCCGAGCAAACAAGGCAACTTTTTGCGGCAACTGTTGCTAGATTGAGCAACTGGTCACAACTAAAATAAAATAAAAATGATTATTATCCAATAATAATCGGGTTGATCTTTAGGTTAACGCTCGGGTTGATCTTTAGGTTAACCCACGCTTGCCAAGGTTGGTCCGTGGATGGGTAACCGTCCATTACATACCTGGGCCAAATAGTCTTTCTTTCTGCTGTCTAAACGAGCACATAAAGGGAAGTCATCAGCATCATTCTCCTGCTTTATCCCAATTAATTTGGGGTCGGCGCAGCATGTCTTCTTCTTCCATACTTCTCTATAAAGGATAATTTCTGCCAAATGGCGCATACGCAATAACGCATACGATCGGCAGCGTATCACCGTTTGCAAACGTATCCGTTTCTGCGCCAAGTCAAATAGTTTCATTCCTTCCGTGTTGACAGTCAAAAGGATCCAACCGGATACGATAACAGGCGAATGGAGCAGATCACACGTCGCAGCATACTTTCGGCTACAATCGCGTGTCGCGGAAGACGCCCGCGGTCAAGCTGCTGTACGCGGCTTGGTAATGTAGACTTTAAATATTAAATGACTATAAAGATTCTTAAGACCAACATACACACAAATATTTCATTCACACAAAAGACTCACAGATATAATACCCGTAATCAAGACGACTTAGAAGTACCAAGAGTGAGAACCCTGCAAGGCAGGAAAACTATACAGTATGAGGGGGTCCGGCTATACAATAAATTACCAAAAAAGGTCAGAGAGTGTACAAGCATACCAACATTTAAAAAAGGCCTAAGGAATTATATATTGGGCACACAAGTTTAGTTTTCTATACACACACTATCTGTTTTCCGTGGTTTCGCTCCCGTTTTTGTCGGATTTATCCCAAGGGCACGTTGTAAATATAGCCCTGCTTACTCGGGGATAATGTAACTTCCTATTAGTGAAAGAGTTTTAAAATCGGTTCTGTAGATCCAGAGATTACATACAAACTTACAAACAAATTTTACCTCTTTATAATATTAGTACCTTTACAAGTATAGATAAGCTTCTCTTGAACTGTTTTGTATTTTAATCATTCTTTATCTACTTATTGCTATTTTATAAATGTGTGGTGTTCAGTTTTTTTGGATGGCCTGAACGTCGTAATGAAAACTACAACCTAGTGTTAATTTAGTTAAGTTTCTCTCTAAGTGAACTGTTATTTGTTCTTTTGAGAAAATAAATGTCTTTAAACCGAAATACTGTGTACACGATTTAGCATCGTTTAAAGATTGTAAAATCCGTTCCGATCCGATGATCGGAACGGATTTTAATGTTCGCGATGCGAACCGTTTGGTGGATATCATTCTCGTCATCTCATCAGACACCTCGTTTCTTGCCATATCATCCTTCACGCAGTCCATCCATCGTTTCTTGGAAAGTCTTCCCATTTAATATTAAAAGAAGATGCGGCGCCAAAAATACTCACTTCAAAAGCAAGTCAGTTGTTCAGTATGCACCTGAACTTATTCAATGCATAAAAACATGAACTCGTATAAAAACCCTTGACATTCAGAGTTAACTGACAAGGCGTAGATATGATAATGTGTAATGAATGTTAATGTATGCGTGGAAGAATGTATGTTATTTTACCGGTTTTTTTGATGAGCGTGTGTAATGTACGTTTATTTTGTTATATTTTTGACGCTAATTATGTGTGGCGTTAACTGAACTAAATGTAAGGAAAAGAACAATTCCTTTACTTATTTCCTTTTGAAAATTTTAAATTAGGTCAATTGACTTCTAAAAAAGAAGAGGTTTGAGATGTGTTCGTCCGGATTATATATTTTTTCCTCTTCGACTTTTAAAAGTTGTGGTAATGAAATAAATTACACAGAGTAGGTGAAGTTCCTGCTTGGGTTCGAACCCACTACCTCTAACTAGAAAGTCGGAACATTAACCACTGAGCCTCCACTGCAGCACGTTTACCGCAGTGGCTGAGTGATTGGCTGCTGCGCTGCGTGTCACGGGTTGGATTCTGGCACGAAACAAATATTTGTTTGGCTCACAGGTAGTTGTTCTGGGTCTGGCTGTTTGTGTATGTGAGTTTAAATGTTTGACACAGAAGAAATTCCTATTGTGTGGCAACGTTTAAAAAAATGCCTACAAAACACTAATTCAGCTTCAAAAGTAAGTAATGAACCGCTACATGTCCAATAAATCACTCAATAATAACAAGAAATAATTAATACTCACTATGTACACTAAGGTTGCAATAATTGGCGTTTTTATAACTGAATTGCCACATATTACCAACAAGAACCTGGCCAATTATGTAGGCGTCAACTGCAAACACAAATATTTTATAGGCTACTTGTGCAAGTTTAAACATATCATAGCATCACGCGTGTAATCTCCGAAAGGTTAGACAGAGGTGTACCTACATCCACATTTAATTTTTATGTTTAGATAGGTAAGTAATAACAGCCGCTCAGGTCGATCTTTAGGTTAAGCCGTCCTTGCCTAGGTTGGTCTGTGGATGGGTGACCACCCATTACATACAGAGTTTCCTCCGTGCCTCGAAAAGCACGTTAAGCCGTTGGTCCCGGCTGTAGTTTGTACATCTTTGACAGTCGTTACAGGTAGTCAGTGGCCCAAAAAGTCTGACAACCAGTCTTATCTAGTACTAACTGGGTTGTGGTAATCAGATAGGCAGTCGCTCCATGTAAAATACTGGTATTCAGCTGCGTCCGGATAGACTGGAAGCCGACCATAACACAGTTGGGAAAAGGCTAGGCAGACGACGAGGTAAGTCCCATTTAATAGGAGGCGAGCCTTTTGCCATCAACCGACTAAGTATGTACTAACATTTGAGCCATAAGTAGGTACCACAAATCAACAAATCAAAAAGCCTTCCTTGTTTTGATAACCTTATCAAAAACATGAAACACTCAACACAAGAATGAATTATTAAAACATTTCCTTTATTTATCGCGCACTTTATTTTGTCATTTATTTACGGTAATTTCTTATTTTGTGATCATAAATAAGATAGGTGTCATATTGAAGATATACAGTGCAATAATATTCAAGTGACTTTATATGGATATGATTTTTAGGGTTCCGTAGCCGAATGGCAAAAAACTGAACCCTTATACATTCGCCAAGTCTGTCTGTCCGTGTATGTCACAGCCACTTTACTCCGAAACTATTAGGATTACACAGTTGAAACGTAGTAGGTAGATGTATTCTGTGAACCGCTTTGCGGTTTTTATACAAAATTATAAAAAATATAAGATTGAGGGGAGTCTCCCCATACATGGAACTGAAACTAAAAAATATTTTTTTTTCATCAAACGTGCGGGTGTCTATAGATAGGTTTATAAAAATAACATTGAGGTTTCAAAAACTATTTTCTCTCAAAGTCAATCGTTTGAAAGATAGATACTTCCAAAGTGGTAAAATGTGTGTCTAATTTCTAAAGCAAGAGGAGGAAAATTCTGAAAAAAACGTTAAGATTTTAGGACGTAAAAAAACTTACAACCAAAATTGGTTTGAATAAGATTTGATGTTTATTTTTTGAGACATGGGACTTTTTCATCAAAATGCAGCAACAACTTTGTTTTTCATTAACATACTATGAAAAACAAATAAACATATGAATGAGCCTTCAAAATATTTTAATTATATTGTTTGGTGCTACGGAACCTATGTGCGTGTGAGTAAGACTCGCACTTGGCTGATTTTATTTGTAAATGTAGAATTTATAAAGCAATTTAGTAAAGCTAGCGCTGACCATAAGATCAAAAGTTCGAATCAGTTCAGTTAAGTCCCAAAAAAATACTACTACACTTCAAAGTAAATATTTTTTTTAAATAATCATGTTTATTTATGGCTATAAGAGTAGAGGACGATCAAAGAAACGATGGATGGACTGTGTGAAGGATGATATGGATAGAAAGGAGGTGGCTACAGAGATGACGAGTAATAGAGAAGTATGGAAGAAGAAGACATGCTGCGCCGACCACAAATAAATTGTGATAAGGGCAGGGGAATGATGATGATGTATATTTATGATATTCTATTTATAAACACAATTTATATAATCACAAAATACGGGCCGTAAAAACGCATATTTCTTTGTCGAGATCAAAAAAAAAAACAATCACCTCCAACTGGACTTAGTATTTAATAAGTATAGTTATCTGTGGAAATTTCATTTCCGCGCAAGTTGCGATAAATGAAAAAAATCCAGGAGTGTGAAATACATTGCATATTGAACCTAATCTTAGTGCGAGAAAAAAGCCAGTTATCGAGGAAGGGTATTAAAAAAAATAATGAAAATCCAATAAAAGAGACGTGAGACGCCACAAAAAAACATTAGTGTTGAAAAAAAAAATGAACGCACTGGCCTCCATAACATAATGTACCGAGATAATTGCATAGGAGTCACATTTAAATAATTGAATAATTTATAGGCGTTAATGGGCGTCGTGTATTAAGACTTTATTATTAGTTAGTGTCAAAATGTGTTATCTTTTTGTTGTTACAGGGTGAACTACTAAGTAATGACTACCTACTTACTACATATTAATGATGAATATAAATGTAGATCTAATGTGCAGGAGTTGAGCCTCAAACTAGTCCGAGATGTGAGACCCTGGGGAAATTCATTAGCGATGGCGTTGACGGAATAGTCAAAAATGCATTGGATCAATACGAGCTACCGTTACCGAAACGCGCATGTCAATGTATTGCTTTTTTTTCGGAAAATGTTTTTTTTTAAACTTTCTAATGGCCTCACGTATTGATTAACGTATTAGTGTAGGACGCCGTCTATCTAGCTCGATGGCCCAACGACCAAATAAATGTGGCTGGATCAGACTGGATGCGAGAGGTGGAGAACATGGGTTGTGGCTTTGCTTGGGTGAGGCCCATGTCCTGCAATGGACTGCAATAGGTTGCCTTATAAAATTTTAATGTATTTTAATGTACTATACCATACAAACCACTACTTGCTATGTGTAATGTGCATATTAAATCACCATAGACATCATGGATTATATACCTTCATTCTAGCAGCAAACTAAAAAAACACAAACTGAATGAATGATTCACATACTCCTTTTTTGAAGTTGAACGAAAAGCAAGATCGAATTCTCAGATCGGACCCCAGAATGCGATAATGAAGTCATAACAAGGAGCCCACCCACATAAAATATAAAACACTACAATACAAGCTTTCAAGGAAATACTTGCCAACTGATATTAAACGCAAAGGGCACATTACCGAACTAGTGCGTAAATAAAGAGATTTTAATGTAGGTAACCTTTATAACAATTCAATTGTTATTGGTGTTATTGGCAAAAGGGAATATAACTTGAGAAGCTGAGTTCTGATATGTATGATTTTATTGCAAGATTTTTAAGGTGGTTTCACAGTGGTGTAGCGATGATATTTTCTGGTAAGTTTTTTTTTTGGGTGGCTTTGTGAGTTTCTACATGATTGTTCCCGAGAATTGTGTCTGCGTTTTAATCGAGGATATCTTACTGCTTTTACGAATGCGAAAGATTGTGAGGATGTATGGATATATATGTTTGTTACACTTTCACGCAAAAACTTCTGAACGGATCGGGATGGAATTTGGCACGTATATTATTACTAATATTATAGGAAAAGAGGTAAAGTTTGTGAGGTTGTTGGGGGTAATCTCTGAATCGACTGAGCCGATTTTTCCCCGAGTGCCATAAGCTATATTTACAACGTGCCCGTGGGATTTTTTTCGACCAAAATGCGAGCGAACCGCTGCAGCTGCAGCTAGTATTAAATAAATATAAATCTCTTTTAACTCTGATGGCTTCAAGGCTATAATGGGGTTCTCATTTGACATCATGGCTAAGTTCAGCAGCATATAGTGTTAGAAAAATCCATCAATTTACTTTCATAGTATAGTGACTCAAGGCATTTTGTTATGGGGACGGGCTGTAGATATTGAGTCTATTTTTATTCTGCTTTAGAGCCATAATATTCCCGGTCCTCATACCGTGAGGTAGTGATTAAACAAAAGCAGGTTACCTTTCAAAACCCCACCATAAACGACAGATTATGTCATGAAGTTTTAGGTGCGAATTACACAGAAACGGTGTAAGGTGTCGGCGCGGCGTGGAATTTGAAACGAAAACAGAAAGAACGGTGTGCCGCGCCCATTTTTTTTTATTTTTCTTATGGGAAATCATCAAATAACCCCTCCCGCTCTGGGCTGAGCAGGAGGGAGTGTCAGACTTTTACTGACTAAAACCCATCCATGTTCCTTCTTTTGCCCTTTGTGTTCCAGGGCGGCGGTATCTCTTTGGAACAATCCCGCAACCCTGGCAGGCATCGGTCCTTTCGGACCCCTTTCCGTTTGCTGACATCTCTCTGAGGCGCGCGTGGAACACGTGGCCGGGGGCCACAGTGGGTCGGGGGTTTAAAATAAAAATCTTACATTAAAAACATGTATTTCAAAAAAAAAACTTGTGAAAAAGTTGGAACTTTGACCCCCAATATCTCCGTAACTAGAAGGTTCACAGGTATGACCTAGAACAAAAAATGATCGCAATGACGGGGAGAACAAGTGCCCTTCGGCTTCGTTAAGGGTCTTGTTACACCCTTCAATTGTATTTACGTATGTTCCTCCGTAGCGCCTAAACTATTCATCCGATTTTGATGATTAAGGTGTCAATCGATTCGTTGTTATGGCCCAGGTACCATGGGCTACAAACCGAAAAAAACTCAGATTTTAATTAGACCGCGATTCTGCAGTAGACGGGTTTTTAGTGGTAGTATACCACACAAATTCTTGTTTGAATGGATATCAAAGCCAAATGATGCCACTGAAAACCACCGCTGTGCTGTGGGTCCCCCATAGCACAGCATCATGCTGAGTGGTAACCTGCTTGTCGCAGTCACGACGTGCAAGCTACGAACGTCTTTTTTTTTTTAATTTATGCTTTGTATGTTTTTTTTTTTTTTTTTTTTTTTTGTGTTTTTATCATTTTGTATGATGCACGTCATGTCCCTGCGACAAATAAATATATTTTCTTTCTTTCTTTCAAATGGCAAATGACATAAATTGACTATTTAACTGGTGATAAACGGTAATACTCCGGCATGAAATAATTACGTTTATGAACACTTTTTGTTAATTATATAACATAGCTTAACATCACGCCTGTTATCCCAAAGTGTTAGGCAGAGCTGTATCTAATAGTACACCCACATTTCGCCTGTTATGTTTAAGTCCCTGTAATAAGGGGCGAGCCTATTGCCATAAACCGGGCACATTTTTTTGTCAATTAGGATTAAGAAACTCAATACGCTGTTATGCTATGTAAAGCGTTTCTCTCACTATCGCCTCGCTTCGTCTGGATGCCAGCCCAAAATGCGGGTCAATAAATTAAATTTGAATGTCCCAATAACTGTAGTGCTGACTGTTGTGTGGCTGGTAGCGACTTGTCTAAACGATCTGTGTTATTATCACGCTAGCCTTACCGAGGTTGCATTCTGATATGCAAGGTGTAACAGGACCCTTCACGATACCGTCAGCCAAGCATTATATAGAATAAATACATGAAACCAAGGAATGTTACGCAAAAATTATTGCTGGGAAACGACTTTTTTTTGGGGTGAAAAATCACGCTTTACGGTAGGACTCAATGTAACGCACTCAAAACATTGTGCTGATGGGTGGATTTAATAGTACGGGTCGTGGGGGGTTTAAAGTAAAAATCTTACATTAAAAACATGTAAATCAAAAAAATATGAAATAGTTAGAACTTTGACTCCCAATATCTCCGTAACTAGAAGGTTCCCAGGTATGGTCTAGAATAAAAAAATGATCGCAATGACGGGAACAAGTGACTTTCGGCTTCGTTAAGGGTCTTGTTAACACCTTACACCTACATGTAGGTATGTTGTCTAGTTAGTGATAACATTTACTGTGCGTATTTCGCTTCGTGTGAGGATTTATGGTCAAACATAACATAAAATGTAAACGAAGACGAACGAGACGGACATAGCAGAAACAATAGCAAAAAGAATGTGGAAGTGGGTGGGCCATGTATGCCGTAGTCTGGATGGAAGATGGGGAGAGAAAGTGCTGGAGTGGAGACCACGGACGGGACGGTGGAATGTGGGAAGACAACCGACCAGGCGGAAAGACGGTCTCATCAACATTCATTAATTTATTTTCAGGCAACTAACGACTGTCAAAGATGTACAAATGACAGCCGGGACCCGGGACAATGACAACGGCATAACGTGCATTTCGAGGCACGGAGGAAACTCGGTATGTAATGGGTGGTCACCTATCCACGGACCAACCTAGGCAATGCGTGGGTGCTTTAGGCTATAAATTATATTTATATCATTTATAACCGAGCTATCTCAATTTTTGCGGACGAAGTCGCGGGCGAAATGCTGGTTGGTTATAAATTGAGCACAAAGTATGGGACGTCCTATGCATTCTTTCGCATCGAATTGACGACGCGCTCTCAAAGTTTGTGTTCTTTTTGTATGGACAAACCGTCGAACGTCGTCGATCAATGTGTCGTGATCCATCGGCCCGATACGGTGCTTACCGCGGCTGCG
The DNA here is from genome assembly GCA_947578425.1 of Eugnorisma glareosa. NCBI lineage: Eukaryota > Metazoa > Arthropoda > Insecta > Lepidoptera > Noctuidae > Eugnorisma > Eugnorisma glareosa. The sequence continues at coordinate 3,697,874 of OX387985.1, read as the reverse complement.
CACGATGAAAACAATATCGTCCTCGCTGGCGCGGAACGATTAAATCTATCCTATTAGTAAAATAAAATAATATAAAAAAAGGCTTTTATTTCACACCTAATAATTAACTAATACCTTTTAAATAGGTTATCATTTTTTCAATGTAGTTATAGTATACAAATATTATTATTAATCAATATACTTAAATGTTGAAGAAAAAATCAGAAGTAAAAATCATCATGCATTGTTTTGTACATTTTAAAGATTTTTAAATTATTTTTATTTATAAATTATTATTATTGTATCCTTTATTCAAATATATACATATAAATTACATTTTAAAATATTTCTAAACAAATTAATATTAAAAAAACATTTTAAAATATAAAAAATAGTGGTCCGCCGGTATTGGGAGCAGGGTCCAAGCTACCGGTGGTTAGGGCTCCAGAGACAGGAACCTCCTCACAATGCGAGCCGTATCGAGGAGTACTGCCTTCTGAATCAGGCCCTTGATCCAACCGCCTAAGGAGAGCCTCGAAAGATGTTCGTCGAGGCTTTTGGCTATAAGGCCATTGGCCGTTACAACAATCGGCACAATGATAGCCGAGTTCACATTCCAGTATTATTATTATTAAATTACTTTGAATTGATTTGTTTTTTTTTCTTTTTTTTTTAATTAGCGTGAACCCCTCTATTTGAGGGTAAAGGGCTCGTTCAAAGACACCCAGTAGTCTCTATTTGTGGCGTTTTCTTTCCACAGTTTACCAGCCGTCACGCCATCCTAGTTAGTATCAGGTCAAAAAGGACCGACACGCATTGTCAAAAAGGTCCATGGATGCGCATTCCAACCGCCATCGTAACAGATGAAAGTTTATGATTTATTAGCGACCCGCCCCGGCTTCGCACGGGTGCAATGTTATATTAAAAAAAAACTGCATCAAAATCCGTTGCGTAGTTTTAAAGATCTAAGCATACAGACAGACAGCGGGAAGTGACTTTGTTTTATACTAAGGTACCTGAGGGTATTAAGGCCTACCTAATTTCGATTCGCTTTATTTATTTATTACTTTAAAATAGCTATTTTTTAAGGTCGGCCAGTATTGCTTCTATAAAAAAAACCAACAAAAAAAAAAAACTTATAAATTTAAACAGACGTAGAATTGAAATACATGTGTTAAAGCGTCATATTTTATATTACAATTTAAACAAAAATCAAGGTAGCCTAATAAGGCCCGGGTAGTTTATTAACGCCCTACCCGTTTTCACGTTTTCGGAAAAATGTAAAACCATTAGAAATGATTCACTAATAATATTTAAACTGTAAGTACTCATCGTTGTTTAGTTGTACTAGGTATTATTATTTCTGTGAGAACAAAATTTTAAGCAAAATCGGTTCCCTATAATTGAATAGGCTTAATTGCCTGATGCACATGGGCCTTATTAGCCGCAATTTTAATAAGTCTAATTATTAAGAAATTGTTGAGATTTAATTTATATAATGAATTGGTGTTAGCTTTTCATTATCATTTTGTACGCGTCCCCTTTAATAACCGTAACGTTTACACTGTTGTAAGTCCATTATTTTTCAGGTGGGCGTTATTATACTCTAGGCGTTATTTGCCTCCGGTACCTTATGAAGTGATTTGCCGCAGCTCGCTAACTGTTAAATAGCCACATACAACAAAATCAATGTTTCTCTATCCTTTATCAATGTAATAACACCTATCGTCAAGCAATTAATAACAACCTCCACATCTCCACCGTCATCACATAATCCCAGCCTACATACATATATCTACATACATAATGACATACATATATGTACATAAAGACGTACACTCATACATGTGAAGTTCTCAATTATAATGTAAAGCAACCACGCCTGGCGCAAGTATGCGGAAACTTGTGATGGAGGATTGCGACGGTAATGTCAAAAATTTGGGAGGTATGAAGGGGTGGAGGAGCCGGAAAACTTGGGCAGAGCCAACGAAATATTTTGAGAGTAGCTGGGGAAATCTGCACGGAGGGTTATGACAGTCTTACCGACTAAAGCTTCCGGTTCCTACTACAAGACCCTTAACGAAGCCGAAAGGTACTTGTTCTCCCCGTCAATGTGACTGGGACTGTAGCTACATTTCATTGTTATCTTTGTTTCGACAGTTCAAAAGTGCCTGTAACTGGCCTACTTGAAATAAATGCTTTGATTTTGATTTTGATTGAATGCGATATTTTTTTTGTTCTAGACCATACCTGGGAACCTTTTAGTTACGGAGATATTGGGGGTCAAAGTCCCAACTTTTTCACAAGTTCCTTTTGAAATACATGTTTTGAATGCAAGATTTTTACTGTAAACACCTCCACGACCCCCGTACTATTCAATCCATCCATCAAAACAATGTTCTGAATCCGTTTCATTGAGTCCTATCCTACCTAAAAGTTGTTTTCCAGCAATAATTTTTGCGTAAAGTTACTTAATTGGATGTACATAATGCTTGGTCGACGGCTTCGTTAAGGGTCTTGTTACACTCTGTACAGGTATATAGGGATAAACTCGTACCCATATTCACGAGCATCCCTGACTTTTGAAGTGACTATAACTATCGATTCATTGATCCAAGATGCTGACAATCATAATTTGATTCCCTAACCTATCCTATCCTATTTTATTCCTATTTTTTTTAACCATTTTTTTTAACCATTTTTTTTTATTCCTATTTTGTTTTTTATTTTGATTTTTCGAAAAAAAAACAGGAATTGTTAGGATAGTTTTTTTGCGGTTGGGGGGCAAACATGTATGCAATGACCATGGGTAGTGGCCAATATGAGCACCTGAAATAGCAAAACATGTATCACAGATACGACGTTCAATCTATATTATTATCTACTAATATAATATTTTAGAGAGGTAAAATTTGTTCGTAAGTAGGTGGTAATCTCTGGATCTACTGAACCGATTTTGAAATTTTTTTCACTAATAGGAAGCTACATTATCCCCGAGTGCCATAGGCTATATTTACAACGTGCCCGTGTGACAATTTCCGACAAAAACACGAGCGAAGCCGCGGGCAACAGCTAGTCCTTCATATATCAGAGACTTGAAATGTGTCACCCATACACTTCAAACTGAAACACAGCAACGTAATGCTGCTTCACCAAGGCAACGTCTGTCATTCTCTTCTGCTTTCACAGAAATATGAAGACACTGGAAGTTCTTCCACAAAGAACTAGGTACCTTTTGTTATTAAACTACATATTTACGGTTTTCAGATTTTTTCCTTTACATGTGCTGCAAGACATTGCTTCTTGCATCATTCTAGGTCCACGTTAAGTACCCTATAACTTTTGATTCCCTTAAGAGTGTCGAAATATACGTTTTTTGCAGCTTAAACAGCCGTTTGTTTTTTTTTACGAAAACTTAGAAGTTTTATTTTTTCACAGCTTCAATGGACTGTAGACTTGAGTTTATGGTTTTAATTCCAACTTTATACATCTAGTCGTTCCCGAGATAAAGGGTCTTGACAGACAAATGGACGGGCAGACGGACAACAGAGTGACCCTATAAGGATACGATATATATATATAATATCCGTTTTTTCCTTCTGAGGTACAGAACTCCAAAAATGATACGGTTGAATTTGTGGACAAAACTGCCACCTCCAACTGCGCTCACTCTGCAACTAACATCCCAGTCATAAAGAGTACTTTTTGTGATGCACTCATAAGATCACTGGTTACAAGTACCTACATACTAAATGTACGACAAAAAACATCGATAACACATTAATATGTATCTCAATAACCTTGGATTAGCTTTTATTTGTTATTTAATTGATTTATTTGTGTTTCCGTTTATTTTGTATCGGTGTTTCTTACCTAGATTTATTTTCTTGAACTGCCTTATTCATACTGACGCAATACTATGTCAAATTAGATTGACTAGCGAAACTGCGCAGATGCAGTGAATATTGATATCGGTGCATCATGGATAATAGTCGACTCGGCTACCACATTGTTGGCTGGCCTATATTATTCTTACCAATACATCATTATCTGCCCAGCCCTTTCCCAACAATTCTGGGGTCGGCTTCCAGTTTAATCGGATGCAGCTGAATACCAGTAATTTACATGGAGCCACTGCCAATCTGACCTCCACCCACAACCCAGATTAGTACTGGGTAATAAGATACCCCTTGGTAAACTGGTTGTCAGACTTTAAAGTCACCTGTAACTACTGTAAAAGATCTATAAAAGACGGCCGGGACCAACGGCTTAACGTGCTTTCCGGGGCACGAAGGCCAATTCATGATTCTTACCAATCCATGATTTATGATCATCAACATAGATCGTGCTTTTAAAATATGAGGAAAAAATCCGTGGTCAGTAGTAACCCCATCAAAAAGTACATTGATACAAGTCGCGAATTATACACAAACTACATTCAAGCGGCGCTGCGCAGGCAAGCCGTTCTTTTTTTTTTGTTTTAATTTCCACGCCTGCGCTACACCTGCGCCGCGCCGTCACCTTACGCCGTTTGTGTATAATTCGCGCCTAAGACTAAAGATAGACCATTACGACGAACGTCTTCCAGAAGATCATCTATGGATCCAAATGAAAAGGCTGACGCCTTTTCCAGTAAAATTGGATGCAGCTGAATACTAGTGTTCCAATAGACCCGCTGGTATGGAGTCCTCTACAAATATCCTTAGTTACTAAGTAGGCATAGTTGTATAAATCCTAGGTTTCCGAATACTTGGGTTTGTTATAATGGTTTTAAGTTTCGTACAGTAAAGATACTAATAATCTTCAAAAACGACTCGTAAACATAAAATAAATATTCTGTATTTATATTAACATCGATACCAAGTATCATACTCATCTATCTACTCCACAAAAAGTGAAAAATAACGACCAAAATCTGCCATTTCCTACCACAAGCCATCCAAAGAAAAGTTCACATTTCATCTTTAAACTTAAAGTTGAATTTCCTTTGGCTAAGTTGTCACATTAATTGGTAGTCGAAGTCACTCAGTTATTGAGGACGGTGCCAAATATGGCGTCTACAAAAGGGCAGTCTTATTGTGACAATAAAATAACTACAGCGATGATCTGATGCGAAGATTATAGGTCTTTATGTATTCTTTATGTGGGGCAATTGTCGGTTAATCTTGTAAGAGAGACGGCTTGAAATCAGTGAATATAGCGGTATTTATTTTGATCATTTTTTTATCAGTGACGTTGTGTTCTGATGTTTTGGGAACTCGCTACTGCAGTGCGAAGGTCCTTTTGTACGTTTTTTCCGGTCAAAGTGCGGTTTTGGTCTATAAAAGGTGTAAATATACCATTCTCGAAGCCGTCAACCAAAGATTACATACATCAAATTATGTAGGTACCTAACTTCCACGCAAAAAATATTGCTGGGAAACGACTTTTTGGGATAAAAAAACACTTTTTATGGTAGGACTCAATGTAACGCACTTATGGATTGTGCTCGATGGATGCATTGTATAGTACGGGGGTCATGGACGTGTTTAAAGTAAAATCTAAAAAATTGTATTAAACATAAAAAAAACAAAAGTGGAACTTTGACTCCCAATACCCCCGTTACCAGAACTCGGATACAATTTTTTTTTTTTTTTTTTGTGTCTCTCGTTTTTTTTTTAATGTATGAAATTGTTACAGAAATAAATAAAGGGATTAAAATGCTCGATTATGTATACCTTCTTGCGTCTATATTAAGCCTCATTCTTGAGCGAACTCCGATTATGGGGTCCAATACACACTGACTACTCTCCGCTGACTAGAGAATGGACCTACTGGGATACGGCGTGATATTGGGCCTCACAACCGTAATTCACACTTACGAGCTAGTCACGCACCCACGCATTAAAGTAAGAAGAAGTGCCCGTCTCTGTATGACGGGTTGTGCACTAGATCCAAATTCCATTATTCCTAATCAGTCCCCAAAAGTTTTATACGGGAAGGAGAGGACACCGACGTGAAAACACGTACGTACACGTTCTGTACACCAACTGCCTACCATCATGTTTATAAAGCATGAATTTAGACTGCCGCTGGACTACCCGCTGAACAGTCGACAAAGATCAATCACGCTTCCCGAGCTCAAACAAGCACTGGTGGAGGAATGGGAAGGTGTTCCTCAGCACCGGCTCCGAAATTTGGTGTACAGCATGCCTAATCGCCTGGAAGCTGTCAGAAGAGCTCGTGGAGGCAATACAAAGTATTAAATGAAGAAAGTGATGAAAAACAGCAAAAAACAATCATAAAAAAAATGTAATCTTAAGAAAAATATGACTACTTTAGTTTTTTTTTAAATTAGAGATTAATATTGTGGGTGCAACTAAGTTTTATTTTATTTTTTATCTGTATAATTAAATTCTCAACTTAACAGTCTTCGTTTCATTAGGATGGCATACGTAGTTCGGGAGATATTCGGGTTTATGTGACTGACCCGTTATTTTTGGAACCGAGTGTACATAGACATTTTAATCGGTTATTCAAAAAAGAAAGTCGTGATGGCCCAGAGGTTAAGGTCTCGCCTCTCATGCATGAGGTTGTGGGTTCAACTCCGGGCAAGTACCAATGTGACTTTTTCAACTCTCATGTACTTTCTAGGTTTATCTTGGACATCACAGACATCGGTGAAGGAAAACATCGTGATTAAACCTGGACTTATAAAAGTCTGAAATCGCTAACCCGTCTTAAACAAGCGTGGTGATCAATGCTCGTGCCTTCTCTGTTGAGAAGAGGCCTTTGCCCAGCAGTGGGACACTAATAGGCTGGTATTATTATTATATTTAAACAAAACAGCTGTTCCATACATTTTGATCGTGTAGGTATTGCATTTTGTAGGCAGCTCCTGTTTTAATAACCGGATCAGAATGATGTACTGATGATGTATAGATATCCTCATTAGTATCTAGGCTAGATGACTATACAGGCTGTCTGAGGCCCTTATGTAACACACACCGAACTTCGTCAAGTTCCAGTTACTAAACGGAGCTGGCCTTGCTTGTTGCGTGTAGGGCGCAGTCAATGCCTTGTAATAAGATATTGATATGTTCGGAAATCGATCAGTATTTTTTCTAAGACACATTATTAGACTAATGGAAATTTCATGAGCCTCGTTACCTCAGGATTGCCAAGGACAATCTGCTATGCCATGGACTTTATGATGTGGTTGCTTTTGTATCCATACGACTGTCCAACAGTCGCACGGATACAATAGAAGTAGAAGATATAGACAGATGGTATAAAATATGATTTCCACGAAACGTCTCACATCGCATCGGATCGGAAAGGATACGAACGGCGACAGCAGATCACGTCCGGCAGGATGTCGACGTATACGATTGGCTCCATACCATCGTTTACGAACGTATCCGTTTCTGCGCCTAGTCAAATAGTCTCATTTCTACCCTGTCGGATACGACGACGGGTGGTGTCGCGGAAGACGCCCGTGGTCAAGCTGTTGTGTTGTGTTGTTGGCTTGGTAATATAGACTTTAAATACTGTGTACACGATTTAATAGCGTTAGAGATTGTAAAATCCGTTCCGATCCGATGCGATGCGAGCCGGTTGGTGGAAATCATCCCTAGGAGTCCTCATTATCATAAACTCTAGTCATTTAGATTGAGGTCTTGGGACTTCCAGTTATTCCATATTACAGCAGCATCCACCTGGATGTGCATTTCACGCAAATACGGCTCTTAAACTTTCATGTTTTTCTTATGCGAAGTATACTCAGTTTGATAGCTGCCTGCTTATATCTAGCTTTTTAGGATACTGCTGTCACTGCCTCGTTTCTGTAGCGCCTCAGGGATGTTCGCTGCAGCGCGTACAGATTCTTTGCGATCATACGCAAAAGATCCGCGTCACTACTGCGGCGGATGCGGGGTAGCGACAGCAGTCTTCTGAGCATTGTTGTTAGTAAAACTGAAGGCCATCTAATGGGGCACCCATGCGCAGTGCATGTACTGTTGCCAGGTATCTCCAGGAGGTGGCGGAATTAATTGTATAAGTTAGGGTTTATCGTTATTATTTATTGTGTTGTTATTTGTTGTGTGTGTGAATTATACTAACATAGGTTAAGGAATACTAACAAAATTTATGGGTAATCTACCTGATTTAAAGGAAAATAAATAAATATTTTACTTGCCAGACTGCAAAATATCTTCTGATGCCTTATGGCGATTCAGCTTTCAATTTTAGCTTTTTCTCCTACACTACATTCTCTAGACTCTAGAAGAATCTAGCGCCCTAGCGCATCTAGCTGATGTAATTTTAACGCGTATTACAATAAGTAACAAACGCGCACTATTGCATTAGGTAAGGTCCGGCAGGTTGCGCCAGCCATCAAACTACTAGTAAAATATTAAACAAATATACATCAAAACGTCAGAAATTACTTACAATGACATTCCAATAAATAAAAATGTAGACATTAGTTAATTTAACTAAGATTCTGCAGAGTAGTGTTGGTAGCTAAGTGGTGATGGCTTCGACTTACGAATTGTAGGTCGTAGGTTCTTATCCCCGCAAGCACTTTATATACTGTGTAAATTATATCTTCACCAAGTTTGAGTTGCGTCCAAGGACTGGAAAGAGTCGGGCGGGTGGGTGCTACCATTGTGATAATCGACCGGAGGACACGGTGAAGCACATGGTGGAGATCTGCCCGGCGTGGGCGGAGCACCGCCGTGTCCTCGTAGCGGCGATCGGCGGCAGCGACCTCTCGCGTCCGGCCTTGGCTCAATCCATGGTCCGGAGCGAGATGGAATGGGACGCCGTCACCACACGTCTTGTACAGGTTGGCTCGTGGATGGGTGACCACCTACATACCGAGCTTCCTCTGTGCATCGGAAGGCACGTCCTACCGAGTACTAACTGGGTTGTGGAGGTCAGTTTGTTTTGGCAGTCACTCCATGTCAAATACTGGTATTCAGCTGCATCCAGTTAGACTGTTAACTGACCCCAATATGGTTGGGAAAAGGCTTGGCAGGTGATGTCGGTGCACCATGTAGGTATGCCTACCCCGATTCAGGAAACTGCAGCGATTGTAACAGTTTCTTGTTAATATCTGAGACTTGGATGCTCCTAGCAACTGCCCATTATCTTCACCAAGTTCTTCAACTTTTAAAACTTCCACTGCCTATCTTTTTGAAATAGCCCGTCAATGGACTTTTATGACATCTAAGCTCGTGGAACCTTCCTTAGAGGGTGTAATCCGTGGGCCTGTGGACGGTGAGTAACGGGCTAGCTCGCCGTCTGACCGTCTTATGACGACAGGCCGTGTCGACGGCGCGTTCTTGCGCGCCTCAAAGAGATGTTAGCAAACGGGACGGGGTGCGAAAGTGCCGATGTTTGCCGGAGCTGTGGGACTGTTCGAAAGAGATACCGCGGCCCTGGAACACAAAGGGCAAAAGAAGGAACATGGATGGGTTTTTGTCAGTACAAGTCTGACACTCCCTTCCACTCCGCCCAGAGTGGGATTGGTCATTGGATGATTTCCCATACGAAAAAAAAGGTACTTGTTCTCCCTATCATACGATTTTTTTTTGTTCTGGAGTCAAAGTTAGTATACTACTACTACTAGTAGCATTCTATTTTCAAGGTATAATTTAAATATCTCCATTATCCGTAAACTATTCAATGCATCCATTAGTGCAATGTGTTAAGTGCGTTACATTGAGTTTTACCGTAAAACGTGATTTTTCTCTCCAAAACAAAAAAAGTCGTTTCCCACCAATTATTTTTGCGTAAATAAATTGATTTAAAAGTCATACTACATTTTTGAAACGTTCACACGTTCTTTTTGACACGCTTTATGTGCGGGACAAATACAAGAGGCGTCGGGCGGAGGTGAGGCGCGGGCGAAGCGCGGGCGAGGCACGGGCGAGGCGCGGGCGAGGCGCGGGCGAGGTGCGGGCGCGGCGCCGTTGCAGCAGAGAACAGGCGCGCTAACGGTGTCGGAAAGGCGACGCGCGGGCGAACACAGGAGACGCATTTGGGGCATTCTATAGTTTGATTTTATCACGACAACATGTCTTCTTCGTCAGATGAAGTAAGTAAGTAGTCTCTCCTGTGTACTATCCGGCATGCCACTGCTAACTGCGGGTGCACCGAGGGCGAGGATGGGGCGCCCGCGCCACCACCGTGCCGCGACCGCGCCGCGATCGCTCCCCGCCGTCTCAGTATGTCTCGCGCCCCGCCTCTTCTATACATTTTGTATGAAATATCAAAGAAGTGGAGCCGCGCCCGCGCTGCGCCCGCGCCTCAACTCTGCCCGACGCCTTTTGTATTTGTCCCGCGCCTTAGATTGATGATGACTCGGGAACATCTAAATTAAATAAAAAATCATTTGTTTTCTTAAGACGACGAATCAGGACTTCCTGTATGGAAAAAAAATTTGGTGACCAATCGGAACAGTGACGAGTCGGGCATAAGTCCTTATAGGCCGTTTTCTACAACTTACATATAACGGCGAGTAGTACCTATCGGTGCTTCTTTATACAAAGAAAGCAATGCATTGACAGGAATATCCTATCCACGTCACTTATCTCTCGGAGGGTTGACAGTTGATGTTTCTTTAACTTATCTGCGATAGCAACGTTCCGTTAAAGGTAAGTTATTAAAAACGGCCGCTGTTTGATGTACAAAATGCTTGGTTGTCTTCTTTCCGTTTACACCTTGTATGTCAAGAGCTGTCCAGTTTCTCCAAGCTGGTATCTTAATGAAGCAAGCATACTTTCTATTTAACAGGAGACTGTGCTGCCAAGGTAAAAATATTGTTTAACATTAAAAATTACACATTTTTTTCAGCTATTTCGTTTATGAATGTATTTCACGCAATCACGAAATGGTTATTGTTGGCTGAAAAAGCTTAATTTTGCAAAGACTAACCACTTCAGATTTTTTCTATGTCGGTTCATTCAAATGGAGTATAGATATTTGCTCTTTACTAATATTATAAAGAGGTTTTGTAAGTTTGTATGTATCTCCGGAATTAATGAATGATCCAGTTCTACAAATTGTTTCACTGGCAGAAAGCTACATTATTCGTGGGTGCTATAGGCTCTAAATTATATTTATATCATGCATATTAGCCAAGATATCCAAATTTTTACGGACGAAGTCGCGGGCGAAGTGCAAGGGCGAAGTGCAAGTCGTTTATACGATAGGAGCGTCGATCTAGCTCGCAACCCGAACAACTTCTCGAAACATTGAAACATTACAATACCGTATTGAACGCGACGTCGACTCCTGCGCAGGTATATAAGCGGCTCGCAGCCAACATAAGGCATCAGTCTCACAGGTTTGTCGAGAGGATAACAACACCAACTCAAATTACAAAATGGTCGGAAAAATGGTGAGTTTCTTAAATATTAAATTAGATATATTATAAATATTGGTTTAAAGAGCAACTGTATCGTTGTTCTAGTGGATGCAAGCGCGACTGCTGAGCATGAGGTCCTGGGTTCGATTCCCGGGTCGGGCAAAGTGCTCATCCGGAATTTTCCTCAGTAGCAGCCAAGAAGCTTGGATTTGTGCCCGGCTGATGGCAACAGGCTCGCTCCTATTACATGAGACTTAAAAATAACAGGTGAAATGTGGGAGTACTATTAGGTACACCTCTGCCTAGCCCTTCGGGGACTACAGGCGTGATGTTATGTTATACATAATCAGCCTTTTAATGTTCCCACTGCTGGGACACTCGGCCTCCTCTCAATGAGAGGGAATGGGCTTAACTCCACCACGCGGGTCCAGTGCGGGTTGGTAGATGTCACAAGTCTTCGAATTTTTGGTTCTAGGACATGCCGGTTTCCTCACGATGTTTTCCTTCACCGTTTTGAGAGCAGTGGTGATGAAATAAATTACACAAAGTAATGCGCCTGCCTGGGTTCGAACCCACGACTTACTGTTCGTAAGTCGGGGCTGCCACCACTTGGCCACCGCTGCTCTCATATGCTGCTCTGTTATGTTATATTAGGGTTTAATTAGTGAGAAGTGAATTTCAGTGAAAAACTAGATTTCGAAACTTTTTTTTAATTCTAAAGCAGTCACTTCGGTAAACGTATTTCCTTATTGTTAAAATCGCTCTTAATCATCACTACATAGTATATTTTATAAAACAAAGTCGCTTCCCACTGTCTGTCCCTATGCTTAGATCTTTAAAACTAAGCAACGGATTTTGATGCGGTTTTTTTTTATAATAGAGTGATTCAAGAGGAAGGTTTATATGTATACTCGTAACATTGCACCCGTGCGAAGCTGGGGTGGGTCGCTAGTAGACAAATAAAATAGCAATTAATTTGGGAATCTAAATCAAAACCTAGGACCTCATTCAGTTCCGTGTTCCTTCCGTTGTAAAGACGATCAGTTATAAAGGGTGTAACAAGATCATTAACGAAGCCGTAAGTCATTTGTTCTCTCCGTCATTGCAATTTTTTTTTTTTGTTCTGTACCATAACTGGGAACCTTCTAGTTACAAAAATTCAAACAAAGTTCTTTTACACTTTTTTTTTTAAATGCATCTTTTTAATGTATATCTTTTACTTTAATTATCTCGACGACCCCCATACTATTAAATCCATCCATCAGCACAATGTGTTGAATGCGTTACATTGAGTCCTCCCGTAAAACGTGATTTTTACCCCAAAAAAGAAAGTCGTTTCCCGGCAATATTTTTCGCTTAGAGTTACTTAGTTTGATGTACAGAATGCATGGTTTCAAAGAGTTTTTAAATACACCTTGTATTTAAAAACTCTTTGTTCCGTTGCCGATATGTGGTCAAAATAAAAAATAAAAATCAGCCAAGTGCGAGTCGGACTCGAGCTCAAAGGGTTCCGCACCAATAACTAAAAAAAAAAAAACTTAATTGGCGTCAACTCTCTATGTATGCATGCACCCTTGCACCCTTTACTTTTCAACCTTTTATTTTTTATTTTTTTGAAATTTTCCCTTTGATTGTGCTGTAAGGCCTTGCTTTTTGCCAAATTTCGTGATTATAGGTCAATGGGAACTACCTTCGCCAAAACCTATAGGGTACTTCCGGTTGACCTAGAATGGTCAATTTTGGTTAAAAGCAAGGTCTTGTAGGACAATTAAAGGGAAAATTACGAAAAATAAAAAAAGTTGAAAATTAAGGTAAATTTTGGTACCTACGTACAAGTTTTCGCGATCTTTTTATCGTGTTGGCTCAGGACCTTGATTTAATACACTGTACACACTGTACTGTGTGTCTGTACACCTGACAACGTATATGCAAAAATTAATGATAATCGGTTCAGCGGTTTAGGCGTGTAAAGGTAACAAACAAACTTACTTACGCATTAATATAATAATAAGTTAGGATAGGATCAGAATCAGAATATTTATTTGTGAAACATAGGTATTTACATAAAGGTCTTGGGTTAATTATAATGAGCGCTATGTTTTGCCGTGAAGGCGTTCAAATATTATAGAAAATAAAAGTAAAACAAAAATAAAACTACATAACAGAAAAATCAAAATAAACAAAAAATTACACACTAACAAAAAAATAAATTTTTCATAAAAAGAGAAACAGACTTCTTAAAAATATTAAAAAATGACATCAAGTATTTATTGCAAACGAAATATTAAAAATAAATTTATTTTTATTGTTTTGTTAGTGTGTAATTTTTGTTAATTTTGCTTTTTCTGTTAGTTTTATTTATGTTTTACTTTTATTTTCTATAATATTTGTACGCCTTCACGGCAAAACATAGCGCTCATTATAATTAACCCAAGACCTTTCTGTAAATACCTATGTTTCACAAATAAATATTCTGATTCTTATTCTGAAAAATTATGGTGTATTTTAAAGCTGATGATCTTGGGACTACACAATATCAACATAAAAGGCTGCTGGCTACCGCTATCAGTCAAACATAGCCTAAAGAGACCTTTAGGCTATGTTTGACCCACACATATCAGGGCTGTACCCGGGACGTGGACGTACCGTGCCCTCAAAAAAATATCGGTGTGAACATTTTATATATAAATATATATATATATATTTTTTTAATGTCGCTGGACATTACACACAGCGCCATCTAGGTGCCACACTAAGCAACGAGGCTTGTGTCGTGGACACCAGATAGTTGATAATACTACATAGATACTTTTTTGTTTGTAAATACATACTTATCATACATATAAACATCCATGACTCGGAAACAAATGTCCGTGCTCATCACACAAACATTTTCTCCTACCGGGATTCGAAACCGGGACCCGAAGAACGTAAGGCAGCCTCACTACCACTGCGCCATTCGGGTCGTCTTATATGTACTCGTTCACACACGTCCGTGCCCGGGCCGGGAACGAAGCTTCAGTCATACATTCGGTCCTGTCACGTGTCGGGCACGGCCCTGATATATGTGGACAGACCGTTTCGTTCTTTATTCCTTGCGTTTCTGACAGTGCCTCAACTGTCACCGTGGCTATTTGTAACGACAAATAACAGACTAAATTGTGATTGATTTGTGAATAAACTCATGCATATGCGATTATGTACTAAAATGTTGACAGCTGTTATGAATAGCAATAGCTTTAGAAGCCAGAATGTCTGGCAAGTGGTTTTATCAGTCACAATGGCTTTGAGTAGGTGCTAAAAACCTTGGTTTGACTGCTGAGCGTGAGATCCTGGGTTCGATTCCCGGGTCGGGCAATGTGTTATTGGGTTTTTCCGTCTGGAATTTACTCAGTAGCAGCCGCGGAGCCTGGAGATGTGCCCGGTTGTTGCTAATAGGCTCGCCCTCTATTACATGGGACTTAAAAATAACTGGTGAAATGTGGGTGTACTATAATTAGGTACACCTCTGCCTAACACTTCAGAGATTTCTAGCGTGATGATATGTTATGTAAAAAGCTTAATATTCGGACATATTTGTTATTAGTAGTGTGTGCAAGGTTTAGAATGGTAATAATTATGTATGTATAGTACGCATTCATTAATTCAGAATTTATTTATATACAGTATGTGATCATCTATACTTCGACACTATCTATACTATTTAATATTTTATTTCATATAATAGATTAGTGAATTGTTAAAAACAATACTTATCTACTTAGTTTGTGTGTCAATGTTCATATAATTACTATATTTAAGTTCCAAAATGTTCTCAAGTAAGTGAAATACTGTCATTTCTTATTGAGAAATAAATTTCTTTAACCTTATACTAATATTATAAAGAGGTAAAATTTGTTTGTAAGTCTGTATGTAGGGGGTTGCCAAACTGAAGTGGCCGTGGGCAGGGCACATTGCTCGCAGAACGGGTGGCCGATGGGGCCGAAAAGTTCAGAGTGGCGACCGCGAACCGGAAGACGTTGCGTTGGAAGGCCTCCCACTAGGTGGACCGATGACCTGGTGAAGGTTGCGGGGATACGCTGGATGCGAGTAGCACGAACCGGTCAATGTGGCAACACTTGGGGGAGGCCTATGTCCAGCAGTGGACGTCTTTCGGCTGAAATGATGATGATGATGTAGGGGGTCAAAGAGAGTCAGCAAACAGGAAGGGGTCCGTAAGGACCGATGCCTGCCAGGGTTGCGGGACTGTTCGAAAGAGATACCGCGGCCCTGGAACACAAAGGGTCCTTACGGACCCCTTGTCCGTAAGGACCGATGCCTGCCAGGGTTGCGGGACTGTTCGAAAGAGATACCGCGGCCCTGGAACACAAAGGGCAAAAGAAGGAACATGGATGGATTTTAGTCAGTAAAAGTCTGACACTCCCTCCTGCTCAGCCTAGAGCGGGAGGGGTTATTCGATGATTTCCCATCCGAAAAAAAATAGAAAAAAAGGGGGTAATCTCTGGAACTAATGATCCAATTCAAAATTTCTTTTTCACTACATATAGATAGAAATATACATTATCCATGGTTGCTATAGGCTATACACTATAATTATATCATGTTAATTAACTGAGCTATCACAATTTTCGCAGACGAAGTCACGGGCGACGTCTAGTTATCTATACTAATATTATAAAGAGGTAAAGTTTGTCAGTTTGTGAGGTTGTAGGGGGTAATCTCTGGATCTACTGAACCGATTTTGAAAATTCTTTCACTAATAGGAAGCTACATTATCCCCGAGTGCCATAGGCTATATTACAACGTGCCCGTGGGATAATTTACGACCAAAACGCGAGCGAAGCCGCGGGCAACAGTTAGTCTATCACAGTTTAAGTAGTAATGTGGCAATTTTTTTATTTTATTTTATTTTTATTTATTTATTTATGTACACACAAAATACTTAATAGGACATTACATTAAGATAAAAGAGCACAAAGGTACTGCTTATTTCATAAGAAATTTCATCCAGCAGACCTGCGAGAGGAAAGTTGGATTAGAAATGTAGACACAGTGTGTAGAAAAGACAGAACAGGAAAATTTCAATTAAAACTTAAAACAAAAATATACCTATATAATATAAACATACATACAAATATATACACTTAATATACAAAATAAATATATACCTATAATATGAATAATATCCAGAATATTACGGTATAGAGGAGAGATAGTGTTCTTTGACTTGCTTTTTGAAGACAAATATAGTTTTAGAATCTCTAATGTTAGGCGGAACAGAGTTCCACAAACGTCAAAATAATTAGTGGATTCCATGGTGATATACATGTTTAGCTGTCGATTATTGTAGTTGTAGCTGTCGAGCTACCGGGCGTACGTATATGACCAGATGTTTGAACGTGGACGAGGCGAAAGAAGTATGTGTGGATCGTGCCGTGGCTTCTGCCTACCCCCATGGGAAGAAGCCGTGAGTTTATATATATTTATGTATACTGTACATAATTCTGAGCCCCTCCACATAAATTTCTTATCGGTTTAAAAAAAAATCATCTGCTGTTTCCTATACGGCGTGTAACAGAAAGGGTATAGTCATATGGAAGACTGTGGTACGGACCATCAAACTGAACAACTTTCTCCATGGGACCACCACCGTAATCACAAAAAAAATATTCAACTGCCTCATTCAAAATTTCAATACCTACTCGACCCAAATGTATGGGACAGCTGATTATTTTTTTACGATTACGATGGTGGTCCCATAGAGAAAGTTGTTCAGTTTAAAGGTCCGTACCACAGTCTTTCATATGACTATACCCTTTCTGTTACACGCTGTATAAGTGCAATACCTACACGGTCAAAATATATGGAACAGCTTTTTTTTTTAATAATCTTTGAAATGTCGTGCTGGCCCAGAGGTGAAGGCCTCGCCTCTCATGCATGAGGTTGTGGGTTCAAATCCGGGCAAGTACCAATGAGACTTTTTCATTTCTTATACAGACATCGGTGAAGGAAAACATCGTGAGGAAATCTGGACTTATAAAAGTCTAAAATCGCCAACCCGTGTTGAGCAAGCGTGGTGATCAATGCTCGTGCCTTCTCTGTTGAGAAGAGGCCTTTGCCCAGCAGTGGGACAGTAATAGGCTGGTATTATTATATTTCCTTTATTCACTTTCTTAGCTTATTCATTTACATTTTTAAATATTTCTTTAAAAAAAACTTATATAAAAACATTTAAAAATATAAAAAATATTATTATTATTATATCCCACGCAAAAAAAAAATTGTGTAGCTTAGCTGTGTTGATGTATTGAATACTTGGTAACCCTTTTCGCGTCAGTGTCTCTCCCACCTCGTATAGCTGTCGAGTTTCTGTCGCACCTATTTGGTATTCAACCATCTGCGCAGGCGGGAACATAAAGAAAATAAATGTACCAAGTTTGACATACCAATGCAAATTTTCTTTACAAGCAACACCATCTTGAACTGCTCACTCAAATTGGTCATAGTATATGTTGGTATGTTAAGTTTAGTAAGTATGTGCCGAGGTTGGAAGAGTAATGCAAATCTGTAGAATTTGGTTCAGTTTTTAGGGTTCAGTACGTGAAGTGTAACCAACGGGAGCCTATTACTAATTAAGCCTCCGCTCTCCGTCCGTCTGTCTGTCAGCGGGCTGTATCTCTTGATCTGTAATAGGTAGACAGTTGAAATTTTCAAAGAATGTGTATTTCTGTTGCCGCAACTTAAACTTACTTCTCAGTTTGGTACTGAAATCTAAGCGCACATCGCAACGTCGCGCGTCGCCTAGAAACCTTCACTGCAGCGTAATAAGGACTCAGGTCTAGGAATGGATTTATTGTTTTCAGATCAATGTGTTGAATTTGTTGTATTCATTGAATTTTATCATGCTATGCATGATAAGCTTATAAAATAAGTTTGAGTACAAATCATAAAAAAACTTTCTGCGAAAACAAAACCGACTTCCAAAAAAACACTACAAAAGTCTAAAATAACTTGACTTTCGGAAGTCGGTGTCTTTGTTTGTATCTTTTTTGCCACCGACTTCCGAAAGTCAAGTTATTTTAGACTTTTTTAGTGTTTTTTTGGAACTCGGTTTTGTTTTTGCAGAAAGTTTTTTATTTTACCCTTTTTAGCACCCATACCACACAAATTCTTGTCATGAATTATTTTTACATTGTAACTAGAAGTTAGTTAAAATACTCGAAAACAACCAAATTCCTTTAACCGATTTTGATGAAGCCATCTTTTATGGGACCAATCGGGAAACATATCCTTTCAAATGAAAAAATATTTAAAAAAAATATATAAATTACAAATGACGGAGTTATGAGGTAAAAAATATAAAAAAAAAACATCCGAATTGAGAACCTCCTCCTTTTTGAAGAAAGTCGGTTAAAAATTAAAGTCGGTTCTCCTACTACAATGGTACGGATCGCTTCAGTAATAATAATAATAATTTTTTTTAATAATAATTTACCTGCCGCCGGTTTTTTTCTACTATACCTATGGCATTTGCCCAGCATGGGATTAAACATGGCTTGGCCCAAAATCGAATCTTAAATTTTGTATTGAATAATTGCCTTCACAAACAATAGGTAGATTGCTGAAACCACGTATTAAGCACAACAATGTTATAAAATTTGAATATTCACTGCATTCATGCATAATTGTGTTGTAATCTTGACTAATCGCTATGACAACGCCTACTTGGGCTGAGGTTTGGGTAGGATTGATACTGTATTTGCATTCTCAGGGAATGTTAAGTAGAAAATTTATAGTTTGAGAAGGGATTTACATATTTAATTAGATTCAAAGACATTATGATTTATAATTACAATAGACGTAACTATGCAGGTTAAACCGTACTTGCCTAGGTTGGTCCGTGGATGGGTGACCACCTTTTACATACGGAGTTTCCTCCGAGCCTTGGAAACCTGAAGCCGTTGGTCCTGGCTGTCATTTTTAGATCTTTGACAGTCGTTATAGGTCGGCGGCCCGAAAGTTTGATAACCAGTCTTACCATAAGGTATCGTATTACCCAGTACTGACTGGGTTGTGGATGTTAGATAGGCAGTCGGTCCATTACGTTGACTGTACTTTAGTGATACATTAAAAAAAAAGTATTTACTTTTTATTCTGCTGAACATGTTTTAAGATAGCCTTGATCTACCGTCCGTCTTATGACGACAGGCCCCGGCCGTTGCGACGGCGCGTTTGTGTTGCACGCGCGCCTGAAAGGGTCCTCAAGGACCAGTGTCTACCGGGACTGCGGGACTGTTCGAAAGAGATACCGCGGCCTTGGAACACAAAGCGCAAACAAGGAACATGGATGGGTTTTAGTCAGTACAAGTCTGACACTCCCTTCCGCTCCGCCCAGGGCTGGAGGGATCATTTGATGATTTCCCATCCTTCTTCCATATTTTATAACTTTCGACTATCTATACGACTTAAATCTATGTAGATATCGAGTATGACATAGATTTAACAGGTTATGTGTGTATTCAAACATCCTTTTATGCAGTAGGTAGCTCGGAACATCCCCACAGGTGGGACACACGACTTCTTTGTGTGAGATCAATTTGTCATAATTAAATTTTTCATTGTTATCTTTCTTTCGATAATTCAAAAATGCCTGTAACTGGCCTACTTGAAATAAATGCTTTGATTTAGATTTTTGGGATCGGATATTCGGATGCATATTTACCTATTGTGTGAGTGTTGACAATTATTAAGCACTCGTTAGTACGGAAAAGTCCAGGTTTATTTAAATAGCTACATTTTTTTTTTCATTTTAGTGTTTTACTTCAAATGAAATTGTCATAATTGTAGGTACTATTTTGTATTATTCAATTTTTTTTGCCTGGTTCTAGATTGATTTTAAATATTCATTAGGCTTATGAGTAGTACATTTGATACAGACTGTATTATTTATATAATACCGCGATCACGAGAAAATTGGCATTTCATGAAAACAACCCCGAAAAAAAATATGCCGCGAAAAACGTACTTAAGGTAAATATGCATACGAATATCCGATCAGTAGTCATATCTACTAGAATGCAGATCAACAGCGAAATAGATTACAACCTAACCGAGCGCGTCCGCGGAGAGAAGTGGGACTTCGCCAAGAACGAGCTTCATTGTCTCGACGGTTTTCTGGTGGTCGCCTCTGTTGATTCTGGCTTTCAGGAGTTGCAGTGGTTTGGAAATAGTGTGGCGGGATTGCCCCAAAAGAAAAGTTTGTCACATGTTTTCGATTTTTAACACGCTTTTGTAAGCTTTACCTGTAATTATGTAAACAAATCTCAGAAGTCCTGCCCGGTTTCTAATTGAGCTGAAATTTTTCATGTATCATGTTTACTTTGGATGACAATGCATGGTTAGCTTTAAAGGGTGTAACAAGACCCTTCGCGAAGCCATCACCCAAGCATTCTGTACATCAAACTAAGTAACTTTTCGGAAAAAAATATTGCTGGGAAACGACTTTTTTTTTTGTAGTGAAGAATCAGGTTTTACGGTAAGTCTAACGAACTCAAAACATTGTGCTGATGTATAGATTGAATAGTACGGGGGTCGTGGAGGTGTTTAAAGAAAAATCATACATTAAAAACATGCATTTAAAAAAAAAAAACTTGTGCAAAAAAGTTGGAACTTTGACCCCCAATATCTCCGTAACTAGAAGGTTCCCAGGTATGGTCTACAACAAAAAAAATATGGCAATAACGGAGAGAGCAAGTGCCTTTCGGCTTCGTTAAGGGTCTTGTTACACTAATACCAGCCTATTTCTGTCCCACTGCTAGGAAAAGGCCTCTTCTCAACAGAGAAGGCGCGAGCATTGATCACCACGCTTGCTCAAGACGGGCTGGCGTTTTCAGACTTTTATAAGTCCAGGTTTCCTCACGATGTTTTCCTTCACCGATGTCTGTGATGTCCAACATAAACTTAGAAAGTACATGATATGAATGGAAAAAGTCACATTGGTAGTTGCCCGGATTTGAACTCACAACGTCTTGCATGAAAGGCGAGGCCTGAACCTCTGGGCCAACACGACGGTTAGCTAAGTGAAATTCAACAAAATCCAATATGGCGGACTTCCAAGATGGCAGACTAGTTATTTTTATGCATTCATCAAATGAAAGGGTTTGCTGTGAAAATACGAGAAACAAAATGACGTCTACAACGACTATAATATTTTATTTCAGTTCTAGGACACACCGGCAGTCTTATAACAATTAAAAATTAACGAACGCAGCAATAAAATCATTCGCCATATCGTGTCAAAAGCACATTACACCAAAAATTGATTAGTTTACAGAACAGTTGCGTTCCAATTCACGCGCAGTATTGCCGAAATTACAGTGTGCGTTGCAAACTTACCTACACAGCGCGTTACGGCCTGCTTACTCTGACACATAGTGTACTAATCGGCAATACTTATAATAAGGGAGTTTTAGTTTTAGTGAATTTAATGCGTCGTAGGTATAGCGGTTGAAATTGCGACCGCTGAGCACGTGGTCCTGGGTTCGATGTATCTTTGCAAACTGATAATATTACTTTGCCCGACCAGGAAATAAAGAAGATAGAAAGAAATAAAAAATGTTTCTTTGTCGCAGGGACATGACGTGCATGACAAGAAATAAATTAACAATAATCATACAACGCATAACAAATATTATAAACACACAGGACAGGAACAAAGAAAAATAACAAAAAATTATTAACAGCTTGCACGTGTGTGGAATCGAACCCAGGACCTCATGCTCAGCAGTCACACTTTCAACCGCTACACCTACCGCAATAGTACATCCACATTATGCCAGTTATTTAGTAAGGGGCAAGCCTATTGCCATCAACCGGGCACAAATTCAGATTCCGTGGCTGCTACTAAAAAATCCCGATATAAAAATCTAATATTTCCCTTATTACATAATTGGCATAATGTGGGTATAGCATTGAGTACACTTCTACGTAACCCTCCGAGGATTACAGCCGTGATGTTTGTTTTCCTTTTCTTCCCCAGCTGGTGTTCTTCGCGCTGGTGGTGGTAGCCCTTGCCCGGGAGTACCCCGCCGGTGTTCACCCCGCAGTCTGCCCGGACTACCCCTTCTGCGCTGCCGACGCGCTTGCCCGCCACACCCCCGATGGCATGCCTATCCCGCAGTGGGGATACAACCCTGGCGTGGCCCCTGCGCATGCTGGGTAAGTCTGTTTTCTTTTTCAGTTACTTAGTAGCTGTTAGTGTAAGCCTGCGTCAGCTCACCGCTGGGCCAAGGGCTCTCTCCATGGCTTCCAGTTCCTTAGTTTAGGGCCAATGTCAAAACTGGTCGCTGATTTAGCCCAGCTGTTACTTATTGTGAAGATGTATTACTTTGATGCTGTTTGTAGAGAAATTAAGCATAGATAAATAAGCAAATGGATAAAACCGGAACTATGTGTTAGAGAAATGTATCAAATAAGTAATAAAGTATTGCAAAAGTTCCTTGTACTCGTACGTAACCGTGGTTTCATACAAAGAAAAATAATTCCTCCATCGAAACTAGTTACTTACAAGGAAAAATAATTCCTTCATCGAAATCAGTTACGAAACTACGGTTTCGTAGACGGCCGAAGGGGTTTTTTTCTTCCTGAAAAAAAAAAGAGCAATTGTTTTTTTCATAAATTAATTATTCATCATCTGCCTAACGTTTTCCCAACTATGTTGTGGTCGGCTTCCAGTCTAACTGGATGCAGCTGAATACCAGTATTTTACATGGAGCGACTGCCTATCTGAACTCCACAACCCTGTTAGTACTTGATAATACGATACCCCTTGGTAGGACTGGTTGTCAGACTTTTTGGGCCACTGACTACCTGTAACGATTGTAAAAGATCTACTATAACAGCCGGGACCAACGGCTTAACGTGCTTTCCGAGGCAAGGAGGAAATTATTAATCTAAACATATTATATCATCTTATTCAATGTTATAATAATGTGTACTCTTTCTTTTATAGGCCCGTCCACGCCGCTCCGAGGTACCCCGCCGGACTACCCCCCGCTCTTTGCCCTAACTACCCCTACTGCTGGTGAATAACCCATAAGACCCCAACTCTTTTCCGGCACAACCTTTTAACAGCTTTACCCATTGATATGAAGACGCCGCCATCTTTGTTTCAGAGTGTATCCGAACACATTTTTAAATTTGTTCTTATGTCAAAATTTGACACTGACATCTGTCATATTTTTTTAATGTTTACCTGCAGTTAAAACTGTTAGGCATAATTATGTCTTCTACAAATCATTATTGTAAACCCTTTATCACTTACATATATTCGATCTGAAGTATCCAAAGTATTCTGAATTAGTAAACCGAAATGACCTCTAAAATTAATAACACTGAGTATATTTTAGAAAAATCGGCAGTATCCATTCTTCAATAGAGTTCAAGTGCCTATAATATATAAATGTTTTGTATACTGTAAATTTTCTCTTAATTTCTCAAATGCTTCCCACCTTAAAGGAATGTGTTCTTTAGGTACATTGTTTTAGTGGTCATTTTTGCCTGCAAGATGCTTTTTGTAGTAATACATTGGGTATTTCTGCAATATTTTCGTCATTAAAAAAAGCTGACACACTGCCATATTGTTTAAAAATAAATGTAAATAGACGCATTCTATCTTCCGTCTTCGTAAGAAAATGCTTGTCTGCATTTGTAATTGTATTTTTTTTTTTGTAAAAACGTGTAAAAAATTGTAAATAAATATATTTTTTATAATTTTTGTAGTTATTTTAGCTTAACTTGAGTAGACGAAGAGAAGTTGCCAAATATAGGTTCAAGCATGTTTCATGTTTATAATGACATCAGCATAGCATTGGCGCAGCATTTTTGGTAACGACCACTAGACTAATGAGTATGAAAACTTTAAGCAACCAATACTGGTACTGTTAAGCTGTGTCGTCCCACTGCTGGGCAAAAGCTTCTTTCTCCCTATTACTTCCAAATTTTCCGATCTAGGGTCAGTGTCTTTTTTTTTTAGTTCCGTACCACAAAATAAAAAAAACGGAACCCTTACAAGATCACTTTGTTGTCCGTCTGTCTGTCAAGATCCTTTATCTCGGGTACGCGTGGAGGCATCGAGTTGCAATTAAAACCATAAACTCAAATCTAGAGTCCCTTGGAGCTGTGAAGAAATCAAAGTTTTAAGTTAACTTTGAAAAAAGATACGGCGGTTTATACCGCAAAAAATCTATATTTCGACACTCTCAATGGAATCAAAATTTATAGGGGACTTCCCGTTGACCTAGAATCATGAAATTTGGCAAGAAGCAATTATCTTACAGCACATGTAAAGGAAAAATCTGAAAACCGCAAGTAGGCAGTTTAATAAAAAAATACCTACAAGTTTAAACGGAAACGAAAATGGAAACGGGTGTCTTTGTGCACTGTTAACTTATTAAGTATTCATCTTAAGAGAACTCCAATAAGTATATGTAAGTATATACCTAACTATAAATAAGTAAGTAAATAGGTAAAGATGAAATCCACATAATGCGTATTAAGCGCCTACAACACTTGAATAGTTATTGTAAGAAGTCAATTATACCATTGCTATTGAATTATTGTCAGGCGTATTCTACCTGAAAAATTGAAGTGACTATTGAATGGATTTGAAAGGTTCTTTTTTTAAATTTTAAGTGAGTATATTTTATAGTACAACACACGTACATTTATCTCAGACACGAATCATCCAATAAAGTTATGATTTCAGCCGATCTAAGCGTGGCCGTGCTAGGACTGATACGCTGTAGCCCGGGTCACTGAAAATTATGTATAAGTCATGAAATAATGTGGAACTATTATTTATCTTTCTAGTACCAAAAGGTACATATCCGTACAGTCTACTGCCATAACTATGACCTAGTTTGGCATCGTGGCTGGGTCAGAACGGAACACACCGGTTTTTTTTGTAATGGGCCATTCCTGGGAACGTTCTATTTATGGAGAAATTGCAGGTAAAATTTCCAAATAAAGCTCACATTTTTTTACACGTACAAGTTTTACACGTTCTTATTTGACTTTATATATCTAAGTGACCCGTATACTATACAGTATACAATGCATCCACCAATACAATGTTTTGAGTAAGTAACATTGAGCGCTACCATTTCCCACGAATATTTTTTGTGCAGTGTTACTTTATTTGATGTACAGAATGCTTAGTTAACGGCTTTTGTGCTGGATCCTTTTCCACCCTGTATAAAGGGTGTAACAAGACGCTTAATGAAGGCACTTGTTCTCCCCGTCATTGAGATCATTTTATTGTTCTAGACCATACCTGGGAACTTTCTAGTTACGGAGATAATGGATAATTCCAACTTTTTCACAAGTTTTTTTTTTGAAAAACATATTTTGGATGTAAGCTTTTTACTTTAAACACCTCCACGACCCCCGTACTGTTCAATCCATTAATCAGCACAGTGTTTTGAGTGCATTATATTGAGTCCTACCGTAAAACGTGATTTTCTACCCCAAAAAAAAGTCGTTTCCCAGCAATCATTTTTGCGTAAAATTACTTAGTTTGATGTACGTAATGGTTGGTTGACGGCTTCGTGAAGGGTCCTGTACACCCTGTGTAAGATCGACGACCGATAAAACGATCAATCGTTTCGATTGTAACTGTAGGAAATTTCTAAAGGGTTTATCTGCATCGGTAACATCGTGATGGTTATGACAATATTCAGGTTTTATTAAGTTGAAAATTTATAAACGATTTAAAGTAAGAAAAAATAATATTTATTGCAAATATACATACAAACAAGGTGGCGACAACAATACAACAATAAATGAAAACACTAGTAATACTAGTCCACAGGAATATTTTTAAACAATCAAATAAACTCTATCATCGGAAAAAAACAAACAAGCTAAATATAACTGTTAACAAAATACAACACCATTTAAAAATTACCTAGTATAATTTGCACTAATTCGCATTTGGAAATAAAATTTCAGGAACGAATTTGACAAAGTTTTTTGAAGTAGTGAGTTGGCAATATGTGCTTAGTGTTTATACCGAGGGTATAGTTAAACCTTTCCATGCTTGCCCAATAATATACATCATGATGTAGAAAATGTTGGAATTAAAAATTATGCCCTGTAATTAAACTTCTGGATATATTTGATTGAATTTTTGTATGCAGACAGGGAACGTCGTGAGGTATAATTATGCAGTTTAATTTAGTGTCGTATTGTGACCCAAAAATTCTGACAACCAATCTTACCAAGGGGTATCGTATTACCAACTGGGGTGTGGGAGGTCGGTAGTCGCTCCATGTAAAATACTGGTATTCAGCTGCATTTGGCTGGATTGAAAGTCAACCCCAACATAGTCAGGAAAAAGCTAGACAGATGCAGATGATTGCCGTGGCCACCCTTTATACACACGTTCACAGAAATATAAAGCGTGTGACAAGACCCTTTTCGAAGCCGGCTTGCGATATTCTTTTTGTTCTAGACCATACCTGAACCTTCTAGTTACGGAGATATTGGGGATCAAAGTCCACAATATTTTTTGCGTAAAATTACTTAGATGATGTACATAATGCTTGGTTGACGGCTTCGTGAAGAGTCCTAGGTTTACCCTAGCTGTAAATTGAGGGGTTTAAAGTAAAAATACTTAATTAAAAATATGTCATGTATTTAAAAATAATTTCTAAAAATGTTGGAATTTTGACCCCCAATATCTCCGTAACTAGAAGGTTCCCAGGTATGGTCTAGAATAAAAAAAATATTACAATGACGGGGAGGACAACTGCCTTTCGGCATCGTTAAGGGTCTTGTTACACCCTGTAAATACTCCATGAGAGTAAAAGAGAATCGTGAAGAATTAAAGAATCTATATAATAAGTAAAACGAGAACATCCTTTTTCAACATTAGAATAATAATTATGTTGAAAAGTTATTTTCTTACAGATATTGTATTCGTTCTTCTGTCTTTTCTGAGTTCTTCTTTTTCTACTTCTTGCAATCAAAAAATGTATCTATTGTGTTCATTGATCACGATCCCATTATTGGTTTTTTTTTGTGACAACTGCTCAATGATTTACTAGAAGATTTATAGAAGTGTGATAATATTATTAACATATTTAAGAGTAAGCTAAAATTAAAAATCGCACCTTTATAGGAAATCCGTTACTAAACGAAATTTTTCTTGAATTGAGTTATTAATGCCATCTTTCTTAAAATTACGTAAACTACAAGATGAATTTGACACTTTGTTAAAAAACCCTTTTTTTGACGGCAGATGGCGGTAAATGTTCTCGTTACAAAACTAAAAAGATTTGGTTGGTAAATTCAATATTGTGTCTTTACTAATTGTAACTTTTTCTTTTAACAGTGATGTTGAAAATTTGAAGCAAAAGTGTGACTATCTGAATAACCACGACTGCAAATAAAAAAAAAACGAAAATTGTTTAGTAGTTTTAATTGGTATATTCAACATTTTGTTTAGTCACAGTCGGTCACAGTACAATTTATTGTAAAAGTGTTACAATAAAAATAAAAAGTAATAATTTAGACAAAGTTCTATTAGAAATTACTTGTCTGGATATTGTATGTGATAATGTCAATAAATATCCATCCTATGACCTCAAAAAATGGCTCTGAATATCATAAATACTTCTCTTTTGTTGCGAAAATCCATGATTACTTTTTTATTTTGACTTCTGTGTAAAATTTTGAATTTTCGTTTGGTAACAGTTTACTTCTATAGGTGCGAAATGTATATGTACCCTATAACGTAGCCAACGCCCCAGAGGCAATTACTATTTAGAAGTAACTCTGTATCTCATTATAAATGAACTGTTATTTATAAGTTAATTAGAGAAACCAATGTCTTTAAACCTATAACTCTGAGTTCGTACAAGTTAAAGCTCGGACGGAAAACGGAGACGAATGGAGTGAAGAGGAAATGTGCGGGAATCAACCAATCACATTTTTGACAAATTCACACCGCATCTCTTCTCCCCTGTGATTCATTGAATCTTCCACGTCTCCGCACCGCTCCGCTCGATGCCGTCTTGGTGGAGCCCAGGCCTTAAAAACGTCCTTCTTCTTTGACGAATGATTCCCTGAATACTCTCGAGTAGTGGGCGCCTATGTCAATTTGTAACCAAGTACAGCTGTCAATGTACCTAAGAGCAATGTTGGTGCGTGATGTCGAGTTATAATTCGGTTAAGTCGAGTATACGTGTTAGAATATTTCACAGTCCTGATTCTGTTCTGTAATTTGATTGTTCGCTACTATACCAACAGGCATCATTGAAGACGCCCCATTATGTAAAATTTTTTCAGGTGCAACACCAACAATAAATTCTTTTCCAAATATATAAATTCTCCCAGTATAGCGAAAGTCCACGGCGAAAAATAATCTATTTGTAACAGCTAGTGTGTTTGATGGATGGATAAGAACTCGGTCGTCATAATCTATAGGAGTATACATGGTATGACTTTTTTGATTCTTGTTCAGTGCAGATGAATAGTACACTCGGTATTGTGTGGTGTTCCAAGGCTCATACCAGTATATATTTTGGGTCTGTGGATCAATAGTTAAGCTGTGCGGCTCGAATTTGTAAGTTGCGTTTATATATAATGAATTAACTGTCTGAAAAACTTCTCGTTCGGTGCCAGTAAGACGGGCTCGCTCTATTGTAGGATTCGGCTTGTCTGTGGTAAGCCAGTAAACATGCCTGTAAAAAGAAAACATTCTGTAACTATCACGAAGTTAAATACATTTTGTTGAGCGATACTTATTGAACTAAGTCATCATTATTCTTCACCAGTGATGTTATTGATCAATGATCTCCACTTTGACTTGTAGCGTCTTCATTAATTATTTATTAAAATTATAGGTGAACTTAGTTATAATTATGTAAATAGTATTATAAGTTAACTGTAAAGTACCGCTAGCCTTAGGATTCTCGCGGAAAGCCCGCAGATGTTTTATTGCGGGTTGTTTTCATCCTTGGCTATGCAAGGATAACAATAGTTTATTTCCTTGCCCAATTTGTGTATTATTTATATTAGCTTTAAGAATTTAGAATAATACCAGTTAGATTTTTGTTGAGATGCCGACGTTTCTTTTGTATATGTTTAACTTTGCTATTTTTATTGTATAACCTAGCTGTAAAAACCTTCGGACAGTTTTAGTTTGTAACGTACCGCTCCAACCGTATCCCAAGATTTCGATAATTTCTCAAAATGTGAAATTAGCCAGTAACTTTTCATCTCCGGGTTCGGTCGGTCGGCATTCATGCTCCTTGTAATTTATTTTAATAAACTTACTCCATCACCAAGTAAATCAAGTACTTATTTTGCGATTCCCATAACGCCGGTACGAGTATTAGTCAACCGACCTACCAGTGTGCGAAAGACTCTAAAACATAAAGCTATACTAATATTAATAGTAATATTAGTAATATATAATACATATATAATATATATAGTAAAGTAATATATAAATAATAATAGTTTACCAAGCAACCCCTTATCATAATCAATTATATCATTCTGTCGATTTTACCACTGTTTTTAATTTTATCTTTAATTTTAAGAATTTTCCAATTTATCAATGTTATCAATTTTATTCAATGAATTTTAGTTCTAGGTCGATCTTTATTTATAATTTATCAATTCATCATAGTAATATATTTTTTTAAGTTTCATCACTCTCTTAACCTTGCCCCAATTCATTTGCGGTCGGCGCTGCATGACTTTTTCCTCCATACTTCTCTATTACTTGTCATCTGAACATGATTGAACCAAGTCTAATTGGGAACGTACCTTTTACAGCTGTCAACGATAATATCACGTGGGATCCCTCCATCCACTTTGATTATAAGATTTCCCCTTGCATTGTTCTGAAATCCAGGCATTAATGAAAATGAATTGATGGTTCTGTCGCTAGTGTCAGTGAAGAAGACTGTGTCTGTGACGGAGTCGTAGGCGATGCCGTGAATGTTTCTACCAGCTCTTTCGGTAAAACATCTGTTTTCAACTGAAGATAGGGTATAACCACAGATAGCGTCGCCATTGGTCTGCTTGTCGACGTACAAGATCATTTTATGAACGTCATCGTAGGCTAAAGCGTTGAGGCTTTGTGACCCAAATTTGATGGTGCTTATTAGGGTTTTGTGTGTATAAAATCTTAGTTCATCTCCAAAGCTTACGGCAATGTCTGTAACAAGAATAATTATTTAAATTATATTTTTTGGATCTTCTTCTTTACGTGTAGATTAAACTCAAATTGTGTTAGACCAGAATGATGTAGCCACCTGCTCAGCTCTAACATTCGTTTAAATCCTGAGAAGTGCTGGTGGTTGTGCAGGATAGGCAGACCGAGAGATGGGGCATAACCTGCAAAGGGGCTGCACACTGACATTCTGTTTGGGATGGATCGAGGATACCCATTGGTCAGATCTACAGTGGCCAACCTGAGCCAGCAATCGGTTAAGAGATTTCATTGGTCGCTGCGGTTTATATAAGGCCGGCAGATTTTGAAAAGATAAAAAAAAAACACCGGGGATCACGCTTGATTCAATGCAACAATGGGGTTCTCATTTAACATCTCTTGCGGGGTGGCTAAATTCAGCAGCATATGCTATTAGATAAATCCGTCAATTTACTTATATAGATACCGCAAGACCTACGTCTTTTTTTGACTTGAATGTGCCCGGGCTGTTAAGATTAAATCATGCTAACTCAAATGGCTGATGGTGGCGCGTGTGTCTGATCATTTAATTCCCTTCGAAATTAGTTGAGATCCATGGGTTATGTTCGTAAACGGGCGCGCTGTCAGTTGTGACTCTCTTGTTTGACCATTTTTTTATTATTATTGAATTGTCTGTGTATTATGGACACATATAACTTGGACGTCTTGCTACATCGTTCTCACATAATGTTAAATCTCAACTTGAATAATTTTTACAAAGTTTTTTAAACAATATTCAGAACGGGCAAGAAACTCCATGAACACTTCCATGGAGTTTCTTGCCCGTTCTTCTCCATAGAGACCTTAGCTTTGGAATGGGCAACTACAGTACTTTCACAGTTATTATGCCTTGTGATTGGGATTCCAGCTTCATTATAATGCTGTCTTTGTGTCGAGAATTCTAAAGTGCCTGTAACTGGCCTACTTGAAATAAAGATTCTGATTTGATTTGACAGTCAAAGATTTACAAATTACAGCCAAGACCAACGCAAATTCGGTATGTAATGGATGGTCACCCATCTACAGACCGACCTTGACAATCAGCAAATCTATCGATAGTGGTCATCCCTGTTTACAGCGAAGTTCGAGTTCTCGACAGAAGGTGCTTTCCAATATGCATGTGTAACAGAATAAACGCACAACCTCTTACGGGGTCATTGTACTCATAATTATGAATAACTTTCACTATGGGACCAACACTGAAATCGCGAAAAAAAAGTCGACTGCCCTATACATTTCTGTGCGCATAATTCGACAAAATGTACTGAACAGCTGTTTTTTTTTTTCGCGATTTCGGGATTGGTCCCATAGTAAAAGTTATTCATAATGATGAGTACAATGACCCCTTAAGAGGTTGTGCGTTTATTCTGTTACACATTGTACAATTGTTAAACTAAAAAAATGATAGATGGACCACCAAAGATTAAATGCTTAAAACTTTGAAATGATGGCTACTGAGGTGTTTAGGAAGACAAATGTTGAGCTAATCAAAATAAATCAAGTAAGGGATTAACTTTACAGTTTGAAACTTCCGCATTATCCGATACAGAAGTTTTAAAGTGGCGCCTGCTACAGAAAAGTTGAAAGGAAAGATGGCATGGACATGTATAAGCAGGGATGAGTGGCATGTGAATAGAAGAGTGAGAACATAAATGTTGATGGATGGAGAGATGGAGAGGAGTACCAAATAAAAGATGGATGATTGTGCGACGAATGAGTGAAAGAAAAAGGAGAAATAATATCGTGGCGGTTGGCTGCGGAGGACTAAAGGAAAAAACATGCTGTACCACCATCCAGTATACTACTACGACAGGAAGATCATTATGGGATGATGCGCTGAGAACTGTGGTTTTACTTCTTTAGACTGTAATCCACAAATTGCAAACACGCCTTCTAGGGGATACAACTAATTTAAAATCACACAAAATAATAAAAATCAAGTTTTGTGCTCACCCCACGAGTGCACCAGCCCCACGTAAAGCGCTAACAACACGAGCACACTCTGCGTTCTACACATTTTCAACTTCATACTCGTAATACAAAGTAGATGGGACGTCCTCTCTTGCCGATTCCTCTCAGAACTTGAATACTAAACGACGTTTTTGAACAAGTTCTTATAGCTATTTATACTGTTGATAAGAATAAAAAATACTGATAAGAGGTCGCATTGAAGAAGCAGGTTTTTCCCAACTAACTCATCACATCGATAACTTGGTGACCCTTTAGACAGATAAAAATAATAATAATAATAATACGCCATAATTGGTGCTATTTTTTAAGGATCTATAGTCAAATGGTAAAAACGAAACCCTTATAATTATAATTTTGTTGGTCTAGCAGATGGTCGATGGGGCCGAAAAGCGCTGAAGTGGCGACCACGAACTGGAAGACGTTGCGTTGGAAGGCCAACCTCTAGGTGGACCGATGACCTGGTGAAGGTTGCGGGGATCTGCTGGATGCTAGTTGCATGGGACCAGTCAATATGGCGTCACTTGGGAGAGTCCTATGTCCACCAGTGGACGTCTTTCGGCTTAAGCGAATATAATAGAATAGAATATCATTTATTTGCTAAAAACATGGTATGAATGATGGTAGTGCTAATTAATGTGAACAATCATGTTTTGCTTAATAGGTGTAAGCGTGCAAATACATGCATAACAAAACATCAGTCATCATGCGATTTTACGTTCCAGGAGCTCCTTAACACTGTAAAAACTATTAACAGACAGCCATTTGTATAATTTAATTTTGAACAATCTTGTATTTAATGTTTTTAATTCATTTGGTATTCTATTGTATACCTGGACACACATAAACATGCAGTTTTTATTATATTTCGCAAGCCTTGGGAGGACATCTAACACGAGTCTGTAGGGGTCGCGCCTGCTGCGAGAATTTCCATCACTTGCTTTTGCAAACAATTCCCTATGCCTCCAGACGAACACACAAATTTCAAAAATATAAAGGGACGGCAGCGGTAACAAATCAAGTTTCTTAAACTCCGGCTTGCAAGATACATCGGGTTTAAGCCCACATAATGCTCTAATGCATCTCTTTTGTGCGACAAATGCTCTATTTTGATCAGTGCTGTTACCCCACATAATTAAGCCATAGCGTAGCACTGATTCAACATATGCATGATATGTTGTTATAGACGTTTTAATGTTTGTTATGTTTCTAATCTGTTTCAGTGCATAAACAAACTTATTAATTCGTTTGGGTAATGTATCAATACTTTGTTATCAATACTTTGCAAATGTTGGTAAAACGCTAGCAGAAAAAATCATTAAGAATAATCTACAAACGGGACCCAGCACTTTTAGTTCGTGTAGCCATTCTTTTTGTCTGCTCACTACGGACGAAGATGAAATTAAGTCTTTAATAACAGGGCTAAATAGTGATTGTTCGGTGGGCCTTGATTTGATATCTAGTGACATCTTGAAATCTAATATAGATATTCTAACAATACCTATAACATACATTTGTAATCTGTCGCTCACAACCGGTATATTTCCCAAGATCTATAAGAAGTCAAGGGTTCACCCGATACATAAGAATGGTGACAGAGACTGTGTCAATAATTATAGGCCAATTTCAATTCTCCCTACCCTATCAAAAATTCTAGAGCGCATCATTAACAAAAGACTTGTTAACTACTTGGAAAATAAAATCTTAATAAAATCTTCTCTCACAAGCACAATTTGGTTTCAGAGCCAAGAGATCCACCGCCGACGCTGTGTCAGAACTAACAAATTATATAGTTAACAATATAGATTCGAAGAGGAAAACCATTGGAATATTCTTAGATTTAGCAAAGGCCTTTGACACAGTCTCTGTCCCTATTCTGTTAACAAAACTCGAAAGCATGGGCATCCGAGGTCTTCAATTAAAACTTTTTGAAGATTACTTATCAGACAGAACACAATGTGTTAAAATTGGTCATATAACTAGTGAAGAGATCCCAGTGACTTTTGGAGTTCCACAGGGCAGTATTCTTGGACCAACCCTTTTCCTAGTCTATATAAATGACATATGTCAGTTATTTCCGGATTCAAAAATTGTGGCGTTTGCTGATGATACGGCTTTACTTTTCAGTGGTAACTCCTGGCATGAAGTTTCTGTCAAAGCTCAGATAGGCATGAACACTGTGATCAATTGGTTAAATAAGAATTTACTCACTTTAAATGTAGAAAAAACGACCTTCATCACGTTTTCCATTCGAACTAATGACAAACCGGATCCCTCTTTGAGTATTGTCTCCCATTCGTGCCCAAATGCAAATGACACAAATTGACAGTGTCCCAACCTTAAAAACACTGAAACTACAAAGTATTTAGGAGTAATTATTGACAAAAATCTTAATTTTCATGATAACATTAATCTCTTATCAGCGAGAGTGCGTAGACTAATAGTAATATTCAAAGCCTTAAGAAACAGTGCACCAAAATCAGTTATAAAATCGGTCTATTATGCTCTCTGTCAGTCTCAGCTTGAATACTGTATCACCACATGGGGTGGCATATGTAAAACTCATCTGTTAAAAGTTGAGAGAGCACAAAGAGCACTCCTAAAGGTTAGTTTGTTTCTACCTTTTTATCACCCAACTACTGACCTCTACTCGAAATGGGAGGTACTTACTGTGAGGCAGCTATTCATTCTGAGAACTGTTATGAAACAACATGCCCTAACAAGTTTTGAACCAGAAAAAATCAGAAACAAACGTCGCAAACATACAGTCTGTTCTTCATCATCATTCAAAACTAAGTTTGCACATCGGTTTTTCTGCTACCAGGGTTCAAATCTATACAATAAGGTAAATCGAGCCTTAACACTATATCCCTTCCCAAAAACCAAATGTTAGTCTTTGGCCTCGGACTGGTTAAAAAAATTGGATTATAATTTTACACAAAGTCTACTCATTCAAATTAAATTAGTTCCATATAAGTTTATAACTTGCACCAAACCCCTCTTACGTACATAGTCATACAAAACCTGACACTCAACACTCAACACTACACACTAACATTACTCACTCTCATAGACACACACATGCACACAGACACAGGCGCTCTGATTAACTTTTTCTTGTTAGTTTCTTTTTAACTTCTACCCCCAAAATTATAATAAGTTTTTAGTCTTAAATCTACTATTACTACTAGAACATTGTATTGATATATTATATTTTTTAAAGTAAAACTTTCTGTTCTGCCGTGGGGTGGGGACCTGGTGATTTGTAATACAGGCATTTTACGCCTAACTCAGACACCAGCTCCTCACATTGCTAAAAAAGAAAAACAAATAATATGTGAAACCTAGTATAAGCTTGACATTGTGAGGAGAAATAAACGTTATTATTGTTATTATCAACATGTGCCTTCCAGTTGATGACTTGATCCAAGGTTACGCCTAGAAATTTAGTTTGCGTTACTTCCTAATTCTTATGTATATTCATTTTAATATTGTGTTTTGCATTATTTGATTGATTAAATTGTATATAAACGGACTTTTTTAGATTTATTGATAAGTTGTTTTCCTTTAGCCATTCAATCAGTTTTTCAATCACATTATTAATTGCAGTCTCGTGGTTATTAATTGTATTGTTTTTTTTATGAGATGTCATCAGTGAATATTAGATGTTCGCGCCGCTGCATTGGCGCTCCTTTATTTTAGGTATAGTTTTTATTCTACCCGCTTTTACTTTATATTTTTTGATTTCGCTGCTTGGTTTTGTACTGAGGTCAGATAGACGACCGACACCGCCGCCGCGTGGTCGTGTCCGTGCCGCTCCATTTCATGTATCCACAATTTTGGATTGAAACCGCTTTTGAGGTTGTTTCGTGCCGTGCACGACCCTCACATCGTCCTCACCATCAAGAAGACCGAGAAGAGCGCATCAAGGCCGCAGCAGCGTTGGCACGTGGAGCGACGCCCTGAACAGGACTGCCCACCGTGGTGCTAAGGTTGGTCAATTTTTTCTTTCCTCAGTTGCGAGACCAGCAGCTCTCTCAATCTTGTGTTCTTTGCCCCCTTTTATAAAATATAACCTATGGAGATACAACCACTAGCCAGCTAGTACCCTTCGCGTGCACAGTATATATACATTTATGATTAGATAAAGTAGTGATAGAGTTAATATATAATAGGAATAAAATAGGGCCTAGTACACTTCCCTGTAGGACCCCGTATTCATTGGATTTGAATTCAGAATAGTGAGATGTCATATGCTATTTGTATCCATTTTAGTAGTAGTAACGCGTTGTTGTCTGTTACTTAAATATGAGGATAACCATTGAAGTGTAATGCCTCTAATTCCAGTTGCCTCTAATTTGTGTAGTAACAGTCCATGAGAGACTAGATCAAAGGCCTTAGATAGATCAATGAACATCCCTGTAGTAAGATAGTTATGGTTAATATTCGCTAATACTATTTTTATAAGACTGCAGATAGCTAACGTTGTGGATTTATTTTTTTGGAAGCCAAACTGTTCGTTCCTAATAATGATAAATTTATTAAAGAAGTCAACCAGTCTGTTATACATGTTTTTTTCGAATATTTTCGATAGAATGGAGGTATCAAAGTTATAGGGCGATAGTTGTTAACGTCTGATTTTTCATCGGTTTTATAAAGTGGCTTAACAATTGACAGCTTTAGTGCTTCAGGAAAAATGCCTAGTGAGAATGATAAATTAATTATATATGTCATAATTCCAGTAAGTTCATTAGTACATGCTTTCATGATTTTTGTATTAACTTCGTCATAACCTACGGAGTTTGTGTTATTCAATGACGTAATCTCTGCTCTAACTTCATTTTCGGACCCGGGTCTAAGGAACATCGAGCGATGATGATGATGGTCCAGATGAAACACAGTCATTTAACTCGGTGATTATTGGCACTCATCATCATCTGAATAGCCTTTTCCCAACTATGTTGGGGTCCGCTTCAAGTCTAACAGGATGCAGCTGAATACCAGTATTTTACATGGTGCGACTGCCTATCTGACCTCCAAAACCCAGTTAGTACTGGGTCATACGATACCCCTTGGTAGTACTGGTTATAAAGCTTTTGGGCCACTGAGTACCTGTAACGACAGTCAAAGATCTACAAATGACAGCCGGGACGTTGGTCCCTTCGGTTGGCTTAACGTGCTTTTCGAGGCACCGAGGACACTCGTAACCTGTAACAGGCGGTCACCCATCCACGGACTAACCCACGCAAGCACGGCTTAATCTGAAGATCGACCCGAGCGGCTGCTAATATTTAGCCATTATTTATTATAATTAAACAGGGGTATTCTGTATACCCAGTGGCGTATTTTTTTAGATTCGGTGTCTCGGGTGCGTATTTCCATTTTCGTGTTCATTTGGAGGCAGTACTGCCTTGAAACACGCACGGGTCTGTCGCGCTAACTGCCTTTTCAAACTTGTGTTAAATTCATGGTACGCGTCCTCCAATCGCGCACGGGTTTGCAAGGAGTATGCGCATCGATTGCGCCACAAATCCGTGTTTGTTCGGGGCAAGAAAACTCAAACAAAGTCTTTAACTTTTTATTAGGACCTAAATAAATCTACATTCAAAGATGTAGGAGTATGGTATTGTATGAAATCAACGTACCTAGGTACATAAACAAAATTGAAGTAATTTTATAAAATCAACTAGTATTTGCGTGTTGCTCGAGGTGCCTTGTCTGCCTTAAATTAAAAATAAAAAGGGCGGGGGGTAGACGGGGGGCAGTTTTTGAAAATTTTTTTGACCATCTCTGGGCCCCTTTTCAAAAACCTGAAAAAAAAAAGTTCAAAGTCTCTTACCCCTATGGACTTTTGTTCGAAATAAAGATTTTTGATTTGATTTGATTTTAACTTCAGTGATCCGCCTAAAGGGGGGAGAAG
Source organism: Eugnorisma glareosa (assembly GCA_947578425.1). Taxonomy (NCBI): domain Eukaryota; kingdom Metazoa; phylum Arthropoda; class Insecta; order Lepidoptera; family Noctuidae; genus Eugnorisma; species Eugnorisma glareosa. The sequence continues at coordinate 3,659,390 of OX387985.1, read as the reverse complement.
GGGGACAAAGGGGGCAATTTTGAAAAATGGTTTTTACTTTTCCGAGCCTCCTCTATACGAATCCGTAAAAAAAAAACAGAACATGGGTCTATTAGTTTCCGAGATACGATAGGGAGGGATGGGAAGGGGGGAAAAAAGGGGGGTTTGGCACTTTTCCCTACTTGTGAGAGTCACTTGTTTACGAATCCGAAAAAAATATACTCCCCTCTCCATCCACCATCTGGGAGAACAATTATGTCAGTCAGTCAGTAAATTATGCACACGTTTTTTTCACAGTTTCTGACTTAGCTGGTCATCCTGATTGAATCCTTCCACTGCATGGTAGACCTCTTTCTTTGCGGCGAGCGATTGATGTTGGTAACTTGATGACTTACATGAATTTTTCGAGATTTTCGTTGGCCATTTTTTTCAACCATAAATGATTAATACTTGATGGAGTTTGTAGCTTCAACAAATCAGATCCAAACTTTGTAAGAATGTTTGTATGTGCAGCATTTGAATCCTTTTCCAAGATATGAGTAATTCTTTGCCCCTTTTTTTTTTTTTCGGATTCGAAATCATCAAATAACCCCTCCCGCACTAGGCTGAGCAGGAGGGAGTGTCAGACTTTTACTGACTAAAACCCATCCATGTTCCTTCTTTTGCCCTTTGTGTTCCAGGACCGCGGTATCTCTTTAGAACAGTCCTGCAACCCTGGCAGGCGTCGGTCCTTACGGACCCCTCCCTGTTTGCTGACTCTCCTTGAGGCGCGCGTGGAACACGAATGCGCCGTCGACACGGCCTGTCGTCATAAGACGGACGGACGGCGAGCTAGCCCATAGCTCACCGTCCACAGGCCACCGTTAAGTTAAGATCCGGCCCCATCTCCGCCAGGTGCCCGGCGAGGCGGTTGGCAATGACTCTTTCAAAGAGTTTGCCCACCTCGTCGAGCAACACGATGGGCCGGTATGCGGACGAATTCTTTGCCCCTGAGGTTTGATATTTTGAACAGCATTGTCAAAGTTTTCATTGTTGGTATAGTTATAGTTTTCCGCTCGATTTATTGGAAGTTCAAAAGTGTCTGGTATATCATCTGGTGGAATAGTCAGTTTGGCTCTCTTCATTATTTGTGCTTGATATTTTCAAAGAATGACGGTGAAAACTTTACGCGCGAACATCATGGCTAAGTTCCATGCATCGCCTTGAACACGTGTTTAAAAGTACAGTTGGCGTTGCAAGCCCGTGCGCGATTGGAGGATGCGTGCCTTGAATTGAACACGAGTTTGTAAAGGCGGTTAGCGCGACAAACCTGTGCGTGTTTCAGTGTTCATTAGGAGCGCGTCCCAGGTATACAAGGTGTAAATGGATCCTTCATGAAGTCGTCAACCAGGCGTACTAACTCCACGCAAAAAATATTGCTGGGAAACGACATTTTTCTAAGGGGTCCTCAATCATGTTTTTCGGTAGGACTAAATGTGGCGCAACAAAACATTGTGCTGATGAATGCAGTGAATAGTTCGGGGGTCGTGGAGTTATTTAAAGTAAAGTTATAACATAAACATAAAAAAAAAACAACATAAAAAAAAAAAAAACTTGTGAAAAAGATGGAACTTTCACCCCCAATATCTCCATAACTAGAAGGTTCCCAGGTATGGTCTAGAACAAAAAAAAATCGTACTGACGAGGAGAATAAGTGCCTTTCGGCTTCGATATGGGTAACTTACCACCCATCAAAGGAATTCGGGCCTCGTCGCCGAGCTCTGTGATACTCTCTTTACATGTTCAGTATAAACTGACTTAGTATTGTATAGGCTGTCATCGTATACTTTCACCGAACGATTAGGTAGATACCTAACCTATACTTTACTCAATTTAAGCAGGTAATATACCAAGTATGTATAATACCAAGTATAATACCAAGGCTCATGGGCGGCATAAAAACTCTGACATCAGGTTAGGCACTAACCACACGATAAAGAAGAAGACCCAATTTAGGCGAGCCTATGATCCTATTACCATCAACCAGGCAGAAATCGAGACTCAGGGCTACCATTGGGAAATTCCGGATGGAAAAACCGATTCTACTGAATGACCTATGTATGAACTTAAATAAATTTGTTTTCGCTATGCAGCGGCGACCAAAAATACACTAAATCTACCAGGCTCTAAGCTGAAAATACACTCCACAAGCACTTTAGTAATGTCAGTTAAAGTATATAATAAACTGCCTGACGCAATTAAAAATGAAGAAAAATTTAATATCTTTATAAATAAACTAAAACAATTCCTAATCCGTAAATGTTATTATAATGTAAATGAATATTTAAATGATAAATTAAATTATATAAACCAATAAAATAATAATAATAATATATAGGTAAATTCAATAATAATAATAACATATAGTTTAAGTAAATATTAATATATAAATCCAACATATGAGAAGTAAAAATTATAATATATGTACAATTATACAATTATTTATAAGCACTCACATAAGCACACATCTTATAATATCTACCTACCTGCACAAAACAAAAGATTAGATTATTATTAAAATTGTAAATAATTTTATTAGCCTTCTTCCTAACTTATTTTGTTGTGCCCGACAGGGCCCACAATGCTCTAAAACTAATGTATGTATTTTCTTATGTACCTACCACCTAAGTTCACATTGTGGAATGCAATAAACGTATTGAGTATTGAGTATTGAGTATTGACCCAGTCAAATATTATCTACCGCAGATACGAAGATTTCAATTAGTATTGTTATTACATATATAACATCACGCTCCGAGGGGTTAGGCAGTGGTGTACCTGATAGTACACCCACATTTTTAGTTAGCTATATTTGTAAGTCCCAAGTAGGTAATAGAGTGCGAGCCTATTGCCATCAACTGGGCACAGATCCAGACTCCGTGGCTGTTAAACCCACGAATTTCATACGGCTGTTGTTTTATCTATATACCTTTAGACTAAATTTGTTTGTAAGTCTGTATGTTTGTAAGTTTGTATGTAGGGGGTAATCTCTGGATCTACTGAACTGATTTTGAAAATTCTTTCATTAAAAGGAAGCTACATTATCCCCGAGTGTCATAGAATATTTACAATGTGCCCGTGGGATAATTTCTGATCAAAACGCGACCGACGCTGCGGGCAACAGCAGGCTAGTTGTGATTAAAGTGAATGAAAAAAAAAAAAAAAAGCTTTAGGAAAGCTGTTTGTTATCATAAGTACAATCACGTGTTTAAGTATCGGTCACTAATTACCAGTCACCCTATATTATATTACATACTAAAGTATTGCAGCGTACAAAACAACAAAAAAATCCTTTCGGCAAGCCGCAGGAGGAGGTAGATTTCTTTTTTTTTTTTAATCCTCCCGTAAGAGAAACGCCCTCAATTTTTCAGTTATCATTTTTTTATTTCGAAAACTATAAGTTTTATCGCTTATTCTTTCTTCTTTATCGTGTGGTTAGTGCCTAACCTGGTGTCAGAGTTTTTAGGCCGCCCATGGGCCTCTGACTTGGCTTTACATGTCGTCAAGAAATATCTCTCAGTTTTATCGCAAAAAATTGTAGAGCAAACAATTATTTTTCAAAAAAAACAATTGCCAAAAATGTTTACCGTTTCGGATACAATTTTTTTTCCCGAAAGCTTTGGAAATTCAACCCCCTCCCCAAGTTAGGGGTTGCATCAAAAAGGTTTAAATCTAAAAGTTGGCCGTATTCTTACTCGAAATGATAAAAATGTTAAAGGGTTCAAAAATTTTTATTAGATTTTCGAAAAAAGTTATGGCCAAAAAACTGATTTTTCGAAAAACCGCCCCCTGCCGCCCACCGTGGACGAATTCCGACCATTCACGAACTTTAACCTAAGTTTTGACCCTTTCGAATTTTTGCCCAAGTTTGAAAGCAATCTATGCATAATTGCGACCTGTAGAGTGTGGCTAAATTTTGCTTGTCGCCCCACATACTGTATACAAACATACATAAACTTTTTAACCGGCGGTTGATTTGAGCTCTATGGGTCATAACTAGACCCCCTAATATTTGTTATGTATTAAATGATTATTGTTAATTTATTTCTTGTACGCACGTCATGTCCCTGTGACAAATTACGCAGGGGGACATGACGTGCGTACAAGAAATAATAAATCTTTCTTTCTTTTTCGTTAGGTGCAAGACCAATAGGTATACTTTTTCTGACGAAATCTACCTAAAATTGAATTCTTTTATTAGTTCTTATTTATGGTTATAACATTTAAAAAAAAACCATACAAAAGAATATTAAGGCGTTACGCAAGTTTATTGGTGGTAGGTATGTATAACGGTATTTGATAGTCAATAAAATGAACTGATTACTCCGAATTACTTTACCATTTTTTGTTTTGTTTAATATACACATTTTTGCCTGTTTACTATCACAAATGTATCTGTTCTGGTGACCATAACTTAAAACTAAAGACGTCATCACGACACGTGCACTTTATACTTAAGCCATTTTTATTCTTTATTGCACATAAAGTTAACAGATATACAAAATTACAATAGAGTCTAGTTTAATTATAAATAGGTTTAATTGATACAAACTACAAAATTATTGGTAAAAACTTAGTTAAGGTGGATGCGCAAGTGTAGCCCGCGAAATTTAAATTTTCTCAAGTTTATTGCAATTTGCAGGTCAGTGTCAAGTTGTATGTTGATAACAATATGAATCGCGCCAGTAACACGTATGGAGTTACAGAACTATAATCATTCAAATCATCAATACAGCTCTCCAAGTTCATATAATCACATTCAGTAGCTATTTCATGAAAAAGTCACTTTTTGAGATTATATGAACTTGGAGGGTTCTATTGATGATTTGAATGATTATAATTCTGTAACTACATATGTTTTACTGGCGCGATTCATATTTTCATCAACATACAACCTGACACTGATCTGCAAATTGCAATAAACGTAAGAAAATTTAAATTTCGCGGGCTACCCTTGCGCATCCACCTTAAGACAAATCTTTTACTGATATTCAACCCATATTCTCAAGTTTACATTTTTGTTTACTTACTCAAAACTAGTTGTCGTAATTTAGTTTTCACATATGCCGATTCTGTATAGTTTCAGCTATACACACGTATTTTATATGTATTTAGGTGTAGGTAGCTAAGCTAGTCATTTCAATGGATAAGAAAACAAATTAATTTTTATTTAACTTTGATGCTCCTGATTCGTCTTGGGTTTTCTTACAACAAACCTTATTTCAATTGCGAGATTTGTAGAAGAAGATATACCCATGTGCACAAACAGTACATTTAAAACTTAAATTGAAACCGCCATCATCAGAACTTGACCAGAAAATATAAGTTGGGTGTTGCCACAGCTATCGAACCAAACCCGAAATCGCGAAAAAAAAAAAATCAGCTGTTCAGTACATTTTGTCCAGTTACGCGCACAAAAATGTATGGGGCAGTCGATTTTTATTTCGCGATTTCTATTTTGTTCCCATAGTAAAAGTTGTTCATAATGATGAGTACAATGACACCTTAAGAGGTTTTGCGTTTATCCTGTTACACGTTGTATATTCAAGTGAATTTCAAAATTCAAGGCTAAAAGCTCTCTATAGCATAAATAATACGTCTATAAGATAACGTAATAGGTTGTCTCAAAGAGGCATGACGGGATTATAGGTATCCATTAATAAATAAATAAATAACAATTAATTAATAAATAACAAAATAAATTGCAAATTAGTTTATTGTATCAGTGTATTGGATCAACGGTTGGGTTATCATTATTTTCTTTTCTTAGTAAACACATCCACAGCCGCGGCCTCCATAGCCCAGTCCAAGAGCGCCAGGAGCGATGGCAGCGGAGCCCAGCCCATAGCCAGCACCGAGCCCATAACCAGCGCCAAGCCCATAGGCACCCGCAGCGCCATAGGCAGCGGCAGAAGGAGCGATGCTTTCAATAGCAGTAACACCATTACCGCAGCTGTAGCTGACGGCGCCTGCACCAGCACTGGACAACACGCCCTCCAAAGCGACAGCACTCACGAACGGCAGCTCGCCAGCCACGAACAGAGCACCCTCATACACATTCTCAGACGCTACGGAGAGGCCATTGGGAGCGATAGCAGACAGGCTGGAGACAGGCAGTCCACCGCCACTGGTGGGAATGATCTCAATACCGGCCAAACCATTGCCGATCAAACCGTTACCAATGATACCATCGCCAATCACACCGTTGCCTGCCCAGTTACCAGCACAGCCGCTACCAATCAAACCGTTACCAATCAGACCATTTCCGATCAAACCATTGCCAGCCCAGCCGTTACCAGCACATCCTGGGGCAACAAGAGCAGGAGCGGCGATGGCTCCACGACCAAGACATGAACTGAAAGCAGTCTGTAAACAAGAAATTGTTGTATTAGTGGATATTATCTTTATCAGCAAACGACTTTAATATCGATGGCAAAATTGTGATGATTTAATCGATCACGTAATGTAATTTGTGTCAGACGTGTTTTATGTAATCACATTATTTATACTGGTTAAAAACTTAGATTTGAAGGATGGGCATGGTTCGGTTTTGGTTTTAGTAGTAAACTAACATGGAATGAGCGGGCAAAGGACTGAAACTTAATGCAACCTTTGGAAAAATCCTAAATAAGAGTTAGTTACATCGGTACAAAACATGGGAATAATAAATAAGTCAACTGTTTCTCACCTGGATGAAGAGCGCCTGAGCGCAGAGGACGAGGATCACCTTGGCTGACATTGTAGTTTGTGTTGAAGTAAACTTGAGAGTGACTTTTCCAAGAATTGATCGACTATTTATACTGAAGCGTAGTCCTTATCTAGTTGAGTTGTAGCAATTTGTGGATTTTGAAATTAACTTTTTATACCTTTATCAGTAGTTGCAATGTGGGGAAATAGGAAAATGCATGTTGTATTTCGTAAGTGATGTAACCTTGAAATATTTAGTATGAAGGGCTTTGTTTCAATAGAACATAGAAAACATTGTTATGATAAGAAGCTTTTGCACTATATAAACGTGGTCTAGACGTAGGGACATCATTCAGTCTTCGGCTTCTCGTTGAACACCAACAAACATCAAACATGTCTACCTTCGCTGTTCTGTTACTCTGCATCCAAGCTTGCTTGGTCCAGGTGAGTTATTGTTCCGAGTTACTCTATGATTTATATTGTTTTCCTTTTTCATTGTAAATCTACAAATATACAATTTTATTCCGTCAGAATGTGTTCGGATGCGGCTGCGGAGGTCAAGTGGCCGCCATAGCTCCAGCTCTGAGTCTCGGTGCATGTGGTGGCACCCTCGGTCTTGGTGCTTACGGTGGCGCGATCGGATCTGCTTATGGTAGCGCACTTTCTCCTGCTGCTGTATATGGAGGTGTTATCGCTCCTGGAGCTGCTTATGGCGGCGCCGGTGAAGGCAACGTGGCGGTCATTGGTGAGCTGCCAGTCGCCGGTAACACCGCTGTTGCTGGTCAGGTCCCCATCATGGGTTGCGTAAACTTTGGAGGCGCTGTGCCGGCTGCTGGTGCCGTGTCTATCTCCGGTCATTGCGCTTGCGGCTGTGGTTCTCCTATCTATTAAAGCATCTGTTTCTGAATAAGAATAAACGAACTTGAATTGAGCAAATCTCATTTTTTTTCCCATCTCCTCCTGTGCCTGCCAAGTTATGACGAGTAATTTCCATCTTTCATTAAGGAATAAACTTAAAATTCGAATAATGCCTCGGAAAGTCTTTACAAAATTATTTAATACACATATTTAAAACTGTTGCTTTGGGCGAATATTATCATAATTATGCTTACCCATTCACTCCTCCCAGTTTTCGAAAAATCCACTACTTTTTAGAAAAAGTAGTCCAAATTATCAGAATACTATTTAGGTACTTCAATCCTAATTGTAGGCCTAGACGACCGAATATGCCATTGCACACTTTTCATTCGCCTTGGTGGTCTTAGCGTTCACTAATTTTTAGTATAAGTTTACCGACCTTCTTTTCCTTGGTCCAAATTACCGAAAAACAAGCCAGGAACATTTTATCTTCCTTACTAGCTGCTCCTGCGGTACATTTGACCAAATGCGTTGAACGCTTAGAAAGTGACTTGCTGGCAGAGACGATGGGATGCGCCACTCTGCAGTATTTTTTGGAACCCTGTAAAATACGTCAACTAGGACTGCGTAGCGTGCCCGTCTCCAGCTTGTGGGGAAACTGGAGTCAGGCCTATCCACCATTCACTTTTTACTTTTGCACCCTACCACAAACGCTGTCATTTTCCTGTGGCCTGCTGCCACCTACCGCCGCAAGTACGCTTAAGTACAACTACTGAGCATTAAGAATGAAAAATATGTCACGGCAGGTGTTTCATAGGATAAGTTTGCGGTTATTTCCGATTAATTTATTTTTTATTTGACATTAACGTTGATTTGATTTCCTTGACATTGTATTTCTGATTTGATGATGTTGTATTTCTTTTAGATTGTGAATTGTTTCGTGTTTTTTGTATTAAATCATATTGGAATTGAAATTGAAAATATTTATTTCAGACCAAGCACACATTATTATTCTACACCCTTCCAAAAAATAGGTAACTTATATGCGCTACAACCTAGACAAGCTACTCGCAAAAAAAAACTCGAAAGTGCAAAATAAAAACAGTAACATTCTATAAAAAGTATCCTAAAGAAACCAAAGTTAATTCTTTTAAAGCAGGTCTTTGTCCACTCCAATACACTTTTTACTGCTGCAAATTCTGTCGTTCTGCGAATTTATTTTAGGATTGTCGTCGCCACCTTGATGAACCTTGATTGAATAAACCTTTCAGAAATATTAGTGCTAAATGTAAATAGAATCTGTTCGATCCTTGTCTGGTTTATGGTAGTTTTAAGCTCCATTAATTTTATGCCTCACTGCTGGTGAGGTGACGGCGATGAACAGCCAGCTTGGTGCTGCATTGACTCGACGTTCGACTACCGAAAGGGAAGCTGGATCGCGTTGCCGTACACGCCAATGTGTCGATTACCAAATTGTATGTATAACCTGACTTCTTGTTTACTATTGTGATATTGTGCCGTCTGATAGTACCAGGAGGGCTATTGGCTATCTTTTTGATCGGCGGTGAGTATCAAGCTTCAGTTGTACACCGAACTTTGATGGCAACTGAGAATGTCATAACATTGGTATTGCGTATCACATTGAGTGGCTATCACGTTAAGGTGAATAACAGCCCGAGTACGGAGTTTTCGTCTCAGTACTTGACACGTGTATTTTTTATCGACTATTATGCGGCTAAGTTGGGTAGCGCCCTTTGAGCGTTACAATCATAGATATAATAAATAAGGAGATATGCCCGTTATACGAAAATGTATCGCTACCTACTATCTCCGTTTTCTCCCACCACTCGGCAACTACCACACATGCAATTCAGTAAAAGCAATAGATACGCAGTCGCGCACACACCCGCAATCTTAAAACGGAACGTACTACACAATGAATTATAAACCTTATCCTATCAAACACAGCGTGTATTTACCATGCACCGTTCAACTTGACCACACAAAAACATCGGTCGGTATCGTTGTGCTGTGAAAAAGCAATTTAATTGAATAGCGTGGGCGCTAATGATTGACCAATCACTCAAGTGGTCAAGTTGGTGGTCAAGTTGTACGGTGCATGGTAAATATGTGTGATCAGACATAAAATAAGATTAAGCTAGGTGAGGGAAGAGTGATGAGAGTGGTGAGTCGGCGTAAAAAATTGTAAATCGCACAGAAAAAGAAAAAAAAATAGAACAATAAAAGAATAAAAGAAGATGCTAGAACCTTGTGGTGATTAAGCAAATACGGTGCACTCGCACACAAGCGCTGCAAATGGCTGAGCGTTTATATGATAGAAACATTAATTTCGACCATATCCAATTTCTGCTGTGCTGCTAACAAATACTGCCGTAGACGTGTTCTGAACGTATGTATAGTGCCCAGTACCCGTAATGGTGGGAGAATATTATTCCACACTTTAGATGCAGCGTATCGGAAACTACCCCTGCAGGCTTAGCCAAGTTGACAATCTACAATCGTTAACGCTAATAGAAAACTAATCAAATGTATGGGAATGACGTCATCTTAGCGTTAAGTCACGTGGTCTAAACAAACGAATAGAAAATTCGTAGACAAGTTTACATCGTTCGAAATGATAGAATGAAATGTGATCCTTTCTACAACGTTGAACGCTACATCCCACATAAATCGTAGCCAAGTCACAGTTTTGACAAGCGCTAACGAAACGATGTCGAAGTTATGAACGCCAGCCGAGCGATCGCCGAGACCCAAGAGAAAACGATAAAAAAATGGCGCCTATATTAGCCAGCTGTGTTGAGACCGAGAAGTGTTTTGTTTATTTACCATAATTTTGGACTGAATTTATCATTTCTAAGAAACAAAGGGTCTATTGATAAGTAGAGGGTCAAACACAATTGTTTTGATTGTGTCTTAAGTAGTAGTATTAGTTTTACGTTTCTAACTTTCAAGTGCCCAAGCATGATAGATTTTAACAAAAGAAGATTACGAATTAACTAAGTTACGTACCATTCCATAAATTCTAATAAAGCTGCGAACTGTTCCGGGCTTACTCGAGATCCAGATTCCATCATATAAGTTGTTCATTTAAGATATCTTTCATTCAAATGCACGATATCATATTATTTTGAGTGACAGTAATGTTTAAAATGACATTCCACACTTGATATATTATAATCAACTAATTATAAGTAGAACTCGCACCTTATTTCGCTTACTTTTTTAACACATTAGACAATTATTCCTTTCTTAACAATCCAAAACAAAACGTGAGCTCGCGCACTAAGTACACAACTGTGACCTTGACGTTAGTTTGACGTTTGTTGGAACGCTCACCATAGACTAAAGTATAGGTTTTGTCGAAGTTCATTTTAGAACGAGCGATCGACTCAGCCGTGTCAAGTTGGCTACCAAGTTAGCGTTTTCTACAATCGCTTGCGCCGAGGCGTTAACAATTGTAGAAAGAGAATCGATACGAAACGTTTGTAACTTGGCTAGGCCTGCTGAAAGCTGCTGTCCCGTGAGATTGTGTCGCTAATTGCTGCGCGCAAAGCCTAGGTGCGCACTCTCGTCTACTAGCCATCCAACTTAACTTGTCATACAGATAATTCGGCTTCGTAGTCCTAATAACACCAAATAGAAGACACGCTAGGTGTAACTTTCGCCTCGACTTCATTTTGAGCATACAGTGTTTGTTCAGGTAAGGGGTGACATGACTTCTAGGGGGAACCGAGTAACAGAATCGGGCACATGCATTTTGGACTCTTTGTATAAATCTATCCGTACGAGCCAGCAAACATGGGCCGTAAACCGTATCAGCGTAGTTTAGTTTAGATAGTACAAGGGATTCGACCAGCTGTTCGCGAAGCTTTTCGGACAGGTAAGGCCTCATTTTATATAGCAGTTTCAGGCGGTAAAAACAGTTTTTTACGGAGTTAGCGACGTGTTTCTCAAACCTAAGGCTGCTGTCCATACACAACCCTAGATTCCGCGCCTCATTAACTCGGTCAATAGGCTCACCCATTAGAGTCAAATTAAGGCTTACAGGTATCTTCTTTACTTGCTGCCTCGTACCGAACAACATATACTTGGTTTTCAATGGGTTTAAAGCTAAACAGTTCTCATCTGACCAGGTGGCGATTCTTTCCAGGTCGTCATTTAGGTCTTTAATAGCTGAGTCAACATCGTCAGGCTTAAAGGACAAATATAACTGCACATTGTCAGCATAAATTTGATATTTGCATTTTTGCAGACACTTTATTATGTCTGCACAATATAAAATAAAAATAATCGGGCCTAAGATCGATCCCTGAGGAACTCCTCTTTCTATAGAAGTAAGGGCCGAAGTCAGGGAAGTACCGTCCGGCAACCGTAATTCTATGAGTTGTTTTCTGTCACCAAGATAACTATGGATTGCATTACTGTCAAAACCGTAGTATTTTAACTTAGCTAATAAAAGTGGGACATTTATGCAATCAAATGCACGGGAAAAATCAAGTAGCACCATAAGTGTACACATGCCCTTATCTTGGGCGGACAAAATGTTATCGGTAACGTCTAGCAACGCCGTAGAAGTACCGCGCTGTGTTGCAGCACCAAGCTGGCTGTTCATCGCCGTCACTTCACCAGCAGTGAGGCATAAAATTAATGGAGCTTAAAACTACCATAAACTAGACAAGGATCGAACAGATTCTATTTACATTTTGCACTAATATTTCTGAAAGGTTTATTCAATCAAGGTTCATCAAGGTGGCGACGACAATCCTAAAATAAATTCGCAGAACGACAGAATTTGCAGCAGTAAAAAAGTGTATTAGAGTGGACAGTGACCTGCTTTGAAATAATTAACTTTTGTTTCTTTAGGATACGGTTTATAGAATATTACTGTTTTTATTTTGCCTTTTCGAGTTTTTTTTAGCGAGTAGCTTGTCTAGGTCTAGCTTGTCAAAAATATTTGAAAAGGTCATATATAAAGCACTTTACACATACCTAGAGAAATCAAACATTTTACTTGATGAACAGAAAGGATTTCGCAAGAACAGAACAATTAACATGGCTATCCATGATCTAATACGCCCTATCTTAACGAATGTGGATGAAAGAAATGCCGTATGTGCTATATATATGGACCTAACGAAGGCTTTTGACTACGTAGATCATAAATTACTATTACATAAATTAGAGAAATATGGTATAAGAGGCAACATTATGAATCTTATTGAGTCTTACTTACACAACAGAAAGCAGATTTTAGAGGTAACACGAATTTGCCCACGCACTGGTTACGAAAGAAGATACAGGTCTAGTAGTAGGATTATTAAATACGGAGTCCCACAAGGTAGTGTGTTGGGACCCCCACTATTCTTGACATATATAAATGACCTGCCTAGAGAAATGAAACATCCGATGGTATTGTTTGCTGATGACAGCACGGTAGTAATAAAATGTGACGATCCTAATGTATACGAAGCAGAGATAAATTTGACATTGAATAAAATAATTACTTGGCTAAATAATAATAATCTTGTCATAAACCTAGAAAAGACTAAAATAATGCACTTTTATCAAAGGATTCCTAATATAAACCTTGACATTAACTATTTGGGGACTAAACTAGAATCAGCAACTATGACTAGGTTCCTTGGTGTTATTATAGATAATAACTTGTCCTGGAAACCTCAAACGGAAGATATTTGTAAAAAAGTCAATAAATTTGCATATGCCCTCTATAAACTGGCTAAAATAGTTAGCCTAGAATCTCTTTTAATGGCCTACCATGGCTATGTTGCATCCACCCTTAGATATGGGATAATATATTGGGGCAATTCAGTAAATAAGGAGTATGTCTTCAAAGCCCAAAAAAGATGCATCAGAGCTATGTGTGGTTTACAAAGTACCGACAGCTGTCAACCTCTATTTAAAAGCCTCAACATTTTAACCTTGCCTTGCTTGTATATTTATGAGGTAAATATATTTGTTAAAACAAACATGAACCTATATGAAATAGCTTTACTTTACTTTACTTTTATGAAATAGCAAAAGTCAATATAGGAAACTACGGGATATAAATAAGTTAGAGCTTAAAGTCCCATATGCAGGTACGGCTTTAAAGAGGAAAAGCTTTTTTTGTATGGCCCAAAGAATATTTAAGTTACCTTGCTCAATAAAAAATCTAAATTTGGTGAATTTCAAGCGTAAATTATGTACTATATTAATACAGAAATGTTACTATTGTCTAAGCGACTACTTTGATGACAACTCTTTCACATAATATTTGTATACTCTTAACGGGACAATATAATTTTTTTTTTTTTTTTCTTAACAGTATCTTTTTGACATCATAACTATTTTTGATTATTGACATTATCGTATTTAATTTAATATTGACCTTACCTGACATTACCTAATGCATTTTATTAAAATTGAAATTGATATTGATTTTGCTAATTAAACTTTTACTTTTTTTAAATACTAGTACCTAAAGATTAATTTACTTCATTGGCAAAAGTCTTCTTTAAATATATATTTGTACGCCAAATGGCAAAACATAGAGAAACTTTATTATGTATCGTACCATCCTGCACACTGTTGTAACCTGTGTTTACAAATAAAGAATATTGATTGATTGATAGGTTGCTAGCGCATATAAGTTACCTATTTTTTGGAAGGGTGTAGAATATTAATGTGAGCTTGGTCTGAAATAAATATTTTCAATTTCAATTCCAATATGTATTTATTAGACTGACGGTGTTTTACAGAACTCAACACGTTATTGGAGATATTAAAAAATAAATTAAATCCATTTAATTCAGGTTCTCCCATATTAGAATCACAAGTTATGAAACACGAAATAAATACAAAAACACGAAATAAATACAAAAACACGAAACAATTCACAATCTAAAAGAAATTCAATGTCATCAAATCAGAAATACAATGTCAAGGAAATCAAATCAACGTTAATGTCAAATAAAAAATTAATTAATCGGAAATAACCACAAACTTATCCTATGAAACACCTGCCGTGACATATTTGTCATTCTTAATGCTCAGTAGTTGTACTTAAGCGTACATGCGGCGGTAGGTGGCAGCAGGCCGTGGCACAAGCCACCAGACGTTCTCTGCAAGTCAACATAATGGTAGAAAAAGGACAACGTTTGTGTTAGGGTGCAAAAGTAAGAAGTGCGCCAATGGTGGATAGGCCTAACTCCAGTTTCCCCACAACCTGGAGACGGGGACGCTACGCCGTCTTAGTTAACATATTTTACAGGGTTCCAAAAAATACTGCAGAGTGGCGCATCCCATCGTCTCTGCCAGCAAGTCACTTTCTAAGCGTTCAACGCATTTGGTCAAATGAACCGCAGGAGCAGCTAGTGAGGAAGATAAAATGTTCCTGGCTTGTTTTTCGGTAATTTGGACCAAGGAAAAGAAGGTCGGTAAACTTATACTAGAAATTAGTGAACGCTAAGACCAACAAGGCGAATGAAAAGTGTGCAATGGCATATTCGGTCGTCTAGGCCTACAATTAGGATTGAAGTACCTAAATAGTATTCTGATAATTTGGACTACTTTTTCTAAAAAGTAGTGGATTTTTCGAAAACTGGGAGTAGTGAATGGGTAAGCATGTGGTAATATTTGTCCAAAGCAACAGTATTGAAAAGGTATTAAATATTTATATTAAATAATTTTGTAAAGACTTTCCGAGACACCATTCAAATTTTGCCAAACCTTGTTAACTAATAAACGAATTTCATTTACATATTGATCAACTGCTTTTGTTGCATTTTACGTAAATATTTTAGTTATTTGAGTTAGTTAAAAGCTACTAAAGTTTATGTTATCTAATGCAAATTCGGTTTCGGCAATTTGCAACATAATATGTTTTGCTATAATCGAACACACTTGTGACTTACAGTTGACCCAACTAAAACTATTTTTTAATCGACTATGTTGCTTTTTTTCAACTCTGGTAATAGTTTGTTTCCAGCTATAAAGTGTTGTTAAGATTTGTATTGTAAAGTTACTACAAGCAAACAAAAAATTTGACTGAGACCAACCAATATTGATTATGTTGGTTTTAGAATATTTTTGGTCATCAATCACACGGCAATATAATTAATTGGTGGTGATTAAGTTAGGCTGCGCATAACGAAACGTTTTGTTCCCGCTCGCTGATAGTTGTGTCAAATCAAACGGAACCTGTAGAAACCTGTTCATTTCTTTTCGTTTTGCGAGGTGAGACAGCCGGCGCGTCGGTCGCGTGGTTTACGTTGTCTTTTGTAAGTTGTGGTTGTTTTGTTTGTTTAAACAACCAGATCAGTGTCCCCAGTGATCTGTGCAGTGGTAAAACAGTAGTTGCATGAATATATCAAGCAACATCACGAAACTTTCAAAAATGGAGCTGCCGCCGGCAGAAGAGGCGGCGGAGAAAACAATCTCAGACTAGTGGGTGGTGTGGTGACTAGTGGAAATGATCGAATTTTTAAAATTATTTTATTGTGTCTAGCTAAGTTTGGCTAGTGTAGTGTGCTAGCTCATTGTCTGTGAATGAATTTATGTGATAATTAATATTTATGTTCATACTAATATAAATTTATTAGATACTTAATAAATACATTATATTTGTAAAAAATAAAATTATTTTTCTTATTCTATGTAGGGATCTCAAGTTTGTAGCCGAAATAAGTACCTAAGTATATGAGGGGTTTCAGTAAGATTTGGGGAAGGATATATTTTGCTGAAACTTCTTATAGGTCCAGCTTATAGCCGAAACACCTAGAAGCAAAAAAAAAACACTATTAGTAACTAAAAAGGTATGTTACTTTGAACCGGAAAGTTCAGTTACATATAACAAAATAGTTTGGTTACAATAATAGTATAGTGATGTAACTAATAACTGAACAATACCCATGACCAAGTTTTAACCAAACGGTTTTGTACGCGCTAACAATAAAATGTGGCTATTTTTTATTATTTTAGAACAACATCTGAGGAAGCTCTCGCTAGGCAGCTGGATCAAGGGCTGGTTGATTCAGAAAACAGTACTTCTGGACACGGCGCGTATTGCTAGGAGGTTTCTCTCTCAAGAGCCCTGACCATCGGTAGCTCGGACCCTGTTCCCAATGCCGGTGGGCTGCTATTTTTTAATGTTTTTTTTATATTGTTTTATAATGAATATTTAAAAATGTAAATTATATGTAGTTAAATGAATAAAGGAAATAATAAATGTGGCAATTTTAACATAACACTTTTGTTCTTAATACACATATTAAGTTATTTATTATAGAACACTTTGGTACAACGTGAATTATAAATTTGTTAGGAAGTTATCATTTTTGTCGAGCCACTAATAACAGAACTACTAATAACAAAACTGAATTTGTCTACTAGGAATTATAGTTATGTAGGTAGTCACTGTTCTTTTGTAATAGGTTACTCAATTGTTTGTTATTTGTTACTCAAAACTTTTTTCAGTGTATGATAATATTTGTCCAAAGCAACAGTACTAAATAGTTATTAAATATCTAGTATATTCAATACATTTTGTAGAGACTTTCCGAGACATTATTCGAATTTCAAGTTTATTCCTTAATGAAAGATGGAAATTACATTAATCGTCTTAACTTGGCGACCCAAAAGGAGATGGGAAAAAAATTCTGTAATTGTTGCAGGCCAAAAGATTCAAAACACTTCCATATTTTAAAAAGCTAAGTTCTAGAACAATAGAAGTTACTAATTTTTTCTTTATGAAACTTAAAAAAACTTCAGAACTGTGTCCACATCACCTCCAAGGCTTCAGCGTCCAAGTTTCATGCTCAGAAGTAATCTGAGCTAAGTTTTGCTAGGTCAGGCATGATCAATAAAAGTTACCACATCGCTGTTTATGCTCACGAAACTTTGACAAACCTAAATTAATAAAAAAACTATGATCTCGACTTTCGAGTATAAAAGTTTTCCTTCGTTTGAATACGCTAGGATGACAACAGGATTAAATCAAATATTTAGAGATTTGTTAAATTCAAGTTCGTTTATTCAGTTGGAAGAAGATGCTTTAATAGATAGAAGAACCACAGCCGCAAGCGCAATGTCCGGAGATAGACACGGCACCAGCAGCCGGCACAGCGCCTCCAAAGTTTACGCAACCCAGGATGGGGACCTGACCAGCAACAGCGGTGTTACCGGCGACTGGCAGCTCACCAATGACCGCCACGTTGCCTTCACCGGCGCCGCCATAAGCAGCTCCAGGAGCGATAACACCTCCATATGCAGCAGCAGGAGAAAGTGCGCTACCATAAGCAGATCCGATCGCGCCACCGTAAGCACCAAGACCGAGGGTGCCACCACATGCACCGAGACTCAGAGCTGGAGCTATGGCGGCCACTTGACCTCCGCAGCCGCATCCGAACACATTCTGACGGAATGAAATTGTATATTTGTAGGTTAACAATGAAAAAGGAAATCAATATAAATGATGAAGTAACTCAGAACAATCACTCACCTGGACCAAGCAAGCTTGGATGCAGAGTAACAGAACAGCGAAGGTAGACATGTTTGATGTTTGTTGGTGTTCAACGAGAAGCCGAAGACTGAATGATGTCCCTACGTCTAGACCACGTTTATATAGTGCAAAAGCTTCTTATCATAACAATGTTTTCTATGTTCTATTGAAACAAAGCCCTTCATACTAAATATTTCAAGGTTACATCACTTACGAAATACAACATGCATTTTCCTATTTCCCCACATTGCAACTACTGATAAAGGTATAAAAAGTTAATTTCAAAATCCACAAATTGCTACAACTCAACTAGATAAGGCCTATATTTCGGTATAAATAGTCGATCGATTCTTGGAAAACTCATTCTGAAGTTCACTTCAACACAAACTATAATGTCAGCCAAGGTGATCCTCGTCCTCTGCGCTCAGGCGCTCTTCATCCAGGTAAGAAACTGTTGACTTGCTTATTGTTACCATGTTTTGTATCGAAGCAACCATCTCTTAGTTGTGATTTTCCCAAAGGTTGCATTTAGTTACAGACCTTTGCCCGCTCATGCCACGTTAGTTTACTACTTTATTTGTCCATGCTTTAAAGCAAATTTTTAGACAATTCAAATAATCAATCAACATCTTTATTGAGGAGCACAGGTAGGTACATAATACAGGTCTTAATTAATTAAATTCTGATCAGCTATGTCCCGCCCATAGAGCATACAATAGTTAATTACATGGAAGTTAAATTAAATATATTTAAAATACATTATTACATTCATCATCTGCCTAGCCTTTTCCCAACTACGTTGGGGTCTTCCAGTCTAACTGGATGCAGCAGGATACCAGTATATTACAAGGAGCGACTGCATATCTGACCTCCACAGCCCAGTTAGTAGTGGGTAATACGATACCCCTTGGTAAGACTGGTTGTCAGACTTTCAGGCCACTGACTACCTGTAACGACTGTCAAAGATCTACAAATGACAGCCGGGACCAACGGCTTAACGTGCTTTCCGAGGCACGGAGGAATACATTATTACATTATTGTTACAAATGATTAAATTATTAAAAATTTCACAGACAAAATTTTACACATTAGTGGGCTACTGAACGCATAACTGAAGGAGACGGTATTGGAGCAGTGATTGTTTACTAGCAGGTCACGGAGACTCCTTTTAAATGTTGTTATTTCTGCAACTATTCTAATAGGCCCCGGGATATTATTAAAGATGCGTGAAGCTGTACAAAATAGACTTTCATATATAAAAATGAGTTTTTGTAGCTACTGTGCTCAATTCGTCCTTACGCCCTAAACGAGTGTGGTAGTCATACAACTCAATATTGATTTAGATAAATAATGTGGTTTCAAATATGTGATTACATAAAACACGTCTGACACACATTACATAACGTGATCGATTGAATCATAATAATTATGTCATCGACATTAGTCGTTTGCTGATAAAGATATATTCACTAATACAACAATTTCTTGTTCACAGACTGCTTTCAGTTCCTGTCTTGGTCGTGGAGCCTTCGCCACTCCTGCTCTTGTGGCCCCAGGATGTGTCGGTAACGGCTGGGCTGGCAATGGTTTGATCGGAAATGGTGTGATTGGTAACGGTTTGATTGGTAGTGGCTGTGCTGGTAACTGGGCTGGCAACGGTGTGATTGGTGATGGTATCATTGGTAACGGTTTGATCGGCAATGGTTTGGCTGGTATTGAGATCATTCCCACCAGTGGCGGTGGACTGCCTGTCTCCAGCCTGTCTGCTATCGCTCCCAATGGCCTCTCCGTAGCGTCTGAGAATGTGTATGAGGGTGCTCTGTCCGTGGCTGGTGAGCTGCCGTTCGTGAGTGCTGTGGCTTTGGAGGGCTTGTTGCCCAGTGCTGGTGCTGGCGCCGTCAGCTACAGCTGTGGTAATGGTATTACTGCTATTGAGAGCATCGCTCCTTCTGCTGCTGCCTATGGTGCTGCCGGTGCCTATGGGCTCGGCAGTGGCTATGGGCTCGGCGCTGGTTATGGGCTTGGCGCTGGCTATGGGCTCGGAGCTGCTGCCATCGCTCCTGGCGCTCTTGGACTCGGCTATGGAAGCCGCGGCTGTGGATGTGGTGGTTACTGAGAACTTTTGAATGTATTTATTTCCATTTCCTTCGTTCGAACTGATGACTCAATAAACTGATTATAAAAATATTTTATTTGTCTTATTTTCAGAACATTTTCCGAAAAATATTGATTGCTTAACTTGAGAACGTTGAACTTTTTGGGATACAAATTGTCACAAAACTTTTGAAGGTTGCTTAAGGCGGGGTTTTTATTTCGTCAACCTCAAATCTAAATTCATCGACTATGATCCACCAACCTTTAGCTTCACCCTTTTCCAGGCTTATATCAAGCTTGTTGATGCAGTTCGCTCCAGCGTGGTAGAATGTGACGTAATTATGGGTTTAAAGAATGCCTCTTGAGATCCGAAAAGTAGACACACACAAATTAATGTAAAAGGTTCTGTAAGTTGTTCTGCAGGGCTATTGCGTATCTCTGTTGTCAGTTCATAGTGCTGATCACTTGGCTGAGTTCAATTAATTATCAAAAGGTTAGTTTCGTATTGCCTATGACCAGTGACCATCAAATATGACGTCATCGGTGGCCATTGCCGCTGATAGTCACCGTTAACTCATTCTTACAGATTATTTGGTATCGATACTTTATAATTGCAATTATGTAAGGATAGTGGCTATCAAATTGATGATCACTAAGTTTGAAGTGGCTTTCGTGAAAGACGCTACTCATAGGTAGGGATTTTCAAGTTCAGTGATGAACACCGAAGCCGGTACCAAATGTAAACGTTAGGTCTTCTGTTGTTTTATTGTTATTTGTGTTCTTGGTGAAGTATGGCACGTATAATAATGCCGAGAATGGCTGAAGACACCAAAATAAAGTTAAGGAATGGTATCGTTAATTCTGATTTTAGCCACGCGTCAAAAGATCCTCGTACAGAGAGAGTTACAGATGAAAAGTCTTGATTTGTTAAAGATAGGTAGTTAAGATGGAGTTAAAAACTTAGAAATTGATATTTTAAAATATTAGGGTAGGGTAGTAGGGTTGTGTAGATGACTGAAATAAATAATCTTTACGTCTTGAAAACTTGTTTTATTACATAAAAACGCTATATACATTGGAATCATCCCCTTCTCGCTCCCACACATACTCTCTCATTCACACATCGCTGTATTCATGCTCAATTCCTTTTTTTAAATTATGATCTACAACTTAGCCATTCTGCTTTCAGTCTGCCCTCACACTGACTAGTACAATAAGATGAACTAAGCTGAATAAAGTATAAACACTTAGGTTTATTTACCAATCTCTAAGGTTTACTTAGAACTAACTAACAACAGATGTTCCTTAATTCAAAAATAAAACTAAACACTTTATCATCCCTTACTTAATACACAAACAACCATTCACTCCTTTAAAAATAATCCAGCAAATAAGTATTATCTAAGTACAATCTTACTAACTACTTAAACATAAGTACATTTGTTACATAGAATTACCTACTAATAAGGTTAGTTACAAGTTAGTTATGGAAGCGCCACCGCCGCGCCGATACGAATTGTGCGTATGTCAGCATAAGAGCGGGACTGCATCGCGGTGCTTGCGTAATTCCTGGAGAGATAGTTGTTATGTCTAGATTTAAGTTTAGCCCTAAAGACCACACTCCGTGTGCGCATCCGAATCTGTAAACACGTAGCCACATATTAAATAGTAATTAGTCAAATTATTAATTTTATTTAAAAAATCTCGTCTTAGACTCTCCCAATCCTGACTAGGTAGATATTGTATTTCTTTGTTTATACACAGATAGATAGGCACATTAAGTTACACTTCCTTACACTTTCTAAACTCTCTGACTTATATACCTTTTACTATTAAAATTTCTTCTGCTTTCTTTTTTTGCTTATGTCCTTAATTCATATCTTTTATCTATGAATTCTCTTCTATTTTGTTCTTATAAATATTCTCATAGGAGCCTAATTTTAGTCCCTGTTAATAATTCAGAAGGTGATGTTTGTACTCAACTGTAACTGACATGTTTGTACCACAGTACAGGTTCTTCAATGCCTAACTTGGTCAATACACAGGTAACGATTCGATTCTTTCTTTCGGCTTGACCGTTTCCACGAGGTATTCCTGTTGGTTTTTATGTATTTATTATATTAGATCTACCAACAATTGTTCACACTGGATACAGCGACATAATTCATTCATAAAATTAAGTTACAGCGCAACAATTACTTATAGGTAAACACCACATGCACTAAACAATAAATTAGGCAAACACGCTTTGTAAGTACTAAGCGCCAACATTCAAATAAATAAAATTAAAACTAGAAGTAGTGAAAAACAAAAATAGTAAATTATGACAAAATTGATTAAAAATAAAATTGATTAATTTATAAGAATTGCAACATTGGTAAATAGATAAAAATTAAATTAAAATTATGTTACACTGGTGAATTGATAAAATTGATGAATTTAATCAATTTTTATAAAGGTCGACATAAAATTAAAATTCATTGAATAAAATTGGAATTATTAAAATCGATAATAAAATTGATAATTTGTTAAACATAAAAAAAAAATTGGTAAATTGTTATACATAAAGAAGAGAATATTATAAAATTAATAACAGTGGTAAAATTGACACAACGAAATAATTGATTATGATTAGGGGTTGCTTGGTAAACGATTAAGAATCGCTTTTTCTTTAGCAAGAGAGTCATTGTTATGGTATATACAATATATATATTATATACATTACACGATTGTTATTGTAATATGCTCTATTACCTTTTCCTGACAATAATCTTCAAACTCTTTTCATGTGAATGCTGTTCCTCCTGTCAGGCACTATACGTTTGGGGCTTCCATAATCCCTTTGATGTAATTTTGATTTATGAACCGTTTCCTTTGCTTAACAGTTTTAACGGCCAGACATACATAGTAAGTAGTTTTAGTAACATACGTGCCTTTATTTATTTAAAGAAGTTACTCAGAAGTAAACACTGACAACACAAAATAATTTACAATAACCATTTCACGTGTCTCGTGTCATATAAACCGCTGACTATAAAATATTCCCTAAAATCAAGTATTGTAACCATAGAAATATAAAAAACAGGAGAAGTGGCAAGGGGGCGTGTCATAGGCAAATGGCCGTCTCCGCGAACTAGTGTGCATTCGACCGCGATCGTGACCACTTATAAGAATGCTGTGTTGTTCAGTGGTTTCTTGTAAAAATCGAAGCATAAACCAAAACTTTTTAAATCATAGAATCACTTACTATGTTCAAGTATTTTTCTATATTTGTCTTTAACATCACAAATCGTAAAATATTTCTTGCTCTTACTATGTTGTTTCTGTTTTCAAATATCACAGCGACTGTACAAGTTTTGCTATAGAATTGGGCACTCAGTTAAGCGACACTTACTGTTGGTGAAAACGCGCATTAGGCATTGAGTTAGGTGCCACTTACTGTTGGTGAGAACGCGCTTTAGGCATCGAGTTAGGTGACACTTAGTGTTGGTGAAAACAGGAATTGGGAACTCAGTTAAGCGACACTTACTGTTGGTGAAAACGCGCATTAGGCATTGACTTAGGTATCGCTTAGTGTTGGTGAAAACAGGAACTAGGCGTTCAGTTAGGTGCCACTTTGTGTTGGTGAAAACAGGAATTGGGCATTCAGTTAAGCGTCACTTACTGTTGGAGAAAACGCGCTTTAGGCATTGAGTTAGGAGTCGCTTAGTGGTGGTGAAAACGGGCTTAAGGCGTCGAGTTAGGTGTCGCTTAATGGTGGTGAAAACGGGCTTAAGGCATCGAGTTAGGTGCCACTTAGTGTTGGTGATAACAGAAAGTAGGCGTTCAGTTAGGTGCCACTTTGTGTTGGTGAAAACAGGAAATAGGCATTCAGTTACGCGTCACTTACTGTTGGTGAAAACGCGCATTAGGCATTGACTTAGGTGTCGCTTAGTGTTGGTGAAAACAGGAACTAGGCGTTCAGTTAGGTGCCACTTTGTGTCGGTGAAAACAGGAATTGGGCACTCAGTTAAGCGACACTTACTGTTGGTGAAAACGCTGATTAGGCATTGACTTAGGTGTCGCTTAATGTTGGTGAAAACAGGAACTAGGCGTTCAGTTAGGTGCCACTTTGTGTCGGTGAAAACAGGAATTGGGCGTTCTGTTAAGCGTCACTTACTGTTGGAGAAAACGCGCTTTAGGCATTGAGTTAGGAGTCGCTTAGTGGTGGTGAAAACGGGCTTAAGGCGTCGAGTTAGGTGTCGCTTAATGGTGGTGAAAACGGGCTTAAGGCATCGAGTTAGGTGCCACTTAGTGTTGGTGATAACAGAAAGTAGGCGTTCAGTTAGGTGCCACTTTGTGTTGGTGAAAACAGGAAATAGGCATTCAGTTACGCGTCACTTACTGTTGGTGAAAACGCGCATTAGGCATTGACTTAGGTGTCGCTTAGTGTTGGTGAAAACAGGAACTAGGCGTTCAGTTAGGTGCCACTTTGTGTCGGTGAAAACAGGAATTGGGCACTCAGTTAAGCGACACTTACTGTTGGTGAAAACGCTCATTAGGCATTGACTTAGGTGTCGCTTAATGTTGGTGAAAACAGGAACTAGGCGTTCAGTTAGGTGCCACTTTGTGTCGGTGAAAACAGGAATTGGGCGTTCTGTTAAGCGTCACTTACTGTTAGTGAAAACGCGCTTAAGGCATTGAGTTAGGTGATACTTAGTGTTGGCAAAAACGGGAATTGGGCATTCAGTTAGTTGACAGTTAGTGTTGGTGAAAACGGGCTTAAAGCATCGAGTTAGGTGTCACTTAGTGTTGGTGAAAACAGGAATTGGGCACTCAGTTAAGCGACACTTACTGTTGGTGAAAACGCGCATTAGGCATTGACTTAGGTGTCGCTTAGTGTTGGTGAAAACAGGAACTAGGCGTTCAGTTAGGTGCCACTTTGTGTCGGTGAAAACAGGAATTGGGCATTCAGTTAAGCGTCACTTACTGTTGGAGAAAACGCGCTTTAGGCATTGAGTTAGGTGATACTTAGTGGTGGTGAAAACAGGAAATAGGCATTCAGTTAAGCGACACTTACTGTTGGTGAAAACGCGCATTAGGCTTTGAGTTAGGTGTCGCTTAGTGGTGGTGAAAACGGGCTTAAGGCGTCGAGTTAGGTGTCGCTTAGTGGTGGTGAAAACGGGCTTAAGGCATCGAGTTAGGTGCCACTTAGTGTTGGTGATAACAGGAAGTAGGCGTTCAGTTAGGTGCCACTTTGTGTTGGTGAAAACAGGAAATAGGCATTCAGTTACGCGTCACTTACTGTTGGTGAAAACGCGCATTAGGCATTGACTTAAGTGACACATAGTGTTGGTGAAAACAGGAATTGGGCAGGAATTGTCAATTCAAAGCCAAAAACATTCCATCAATTATTAAACTGAAATTTAATTAACTTACTTTTTCGAAAATTAGCTACTCATTTCTCTACTACGCTGTAAAATAACCAAATTACGTCAAAAATGGTGGGGTTAAAACGGTTGATAAAATTGAAATACAAACTATAATAGCAATATTTCTTTCGTCAATCCGAATTCGATAGCCTACGTTAGTTGAATCTGCGCAAGTACATCACTCGCCGCAAGAAGCAGCGGCCGTACTACGCGATGCATACACTTAAAAATGTATCGTTTTGTTATTTTTACATTGCTTATCCAGTCACTTAGCGACAAGCTTTGGTAGTGGTTAATGAGTAATGTATTTATAGCAAAACTTGTACAGTCGCTGTGATATTTGAAAACAGAAACAACATAGTAAGAGCAAGAAATATTTTACGATTTGTGATGTTAAAGACAAATATAGAAAAATACTTGTTATGTACAAGTATTTTTGTAGTAAGTGATTCTATGATTTAAAAAGTTTTGGTTTATGCTTCGATTTTTACAAGAAACCACTGAACAACACGGCATTCTTATAAGTGGTCACGATCGCGGTCGAAAGCACACTATTTCGCGGAGACGGCCATTTGCCTATGACATGCTTATCGTGCGCTCGTCGCGGCGTCACCGACACGCCCCCTTGCCACTTCTCCTGTTTTTTATATTTCTATGGTTACAATACTTGATTTTAGGGAATATTTTATAGTCAGCGGTTTATATAAAAATATTGAGCGCTATTTCTGATGTATTTTTTTTTTTCAATGCATGTGGAAATAAACAGATTTAATTTTTTTTTTTATATAACACGTGACACGTGAAATGGTTATTGTAAATTGTTTTGTGTTGTGTTGTTTTGTGTTATTACTTCTGAGTAACTTCTTTAAATAAATAAAGGTACGTATGTTAGTAAAACTACTTAATATGTATGTATGGCCGTTAAAACTGTTAAGCAAAGGAAACGGTTCATAAATCAAAATTACATCAAAGGGATTATGGAAACCCCAAACGTATAGTGACTGACAGGAGGAACAGCATTCACATGAAAAGAGTTTGAAGATTATTGTCAGGAAAAGGTAATAGAGCATATTACAATAACAATCGTGTAATGTATGTATCGTATATTGTATATATAATAACAATGACTCTCTTGCTAAAGAAAAAGCGATTCTTAATCGTTTACCAAGCAACCCCTAATCATAATCAATTATTTCGTTGTGTCAATTTTACCACTGTTATTAATTTTATAATTTTCTCTTCTTTATGTATAACAATTTACCAATTTTATCAATTTTATAAAAAAAAAATATGTTTAACAACTTATCATATATCTTTGACTCCTACCGACCTAAAGTGTACTGTGCTGTTTTAACGCTCCACAATAATAAATAGTTTTCATACAGTTTTAACAAAGTTTCGGTTCAGTGTTGGTGATAGATTTGTTTTTGGACATACGCATTATCTGTGAGTTGAAGAAATTACACACAAACGTTACAAACAAGACTTATATAAGAAATAAAAAGTGAACTTTTTTGTCAATATACCCAACCAAACACCGAATACAGAGCCCTTGACGCGAACGCGTAAGCGACGCCGCTTTCCGTGCACTTAAGACCTTTTGGTCGCGAACTCCGAGTTCCTCAGTCGGTGTGGGCATTTGTTAGTGTGCGCTTTCAACTAGCGGAATATTTATTTTTTGTCGTGGGCCTTTGTTCGTGTCCACTTTTTTGGAAGCCATCACATTATTATTCGGACTTAAGGATGACTACATTACCTCCGAAATGGGGCTGCTGCGCTCATGAACACATTGATAAAAACTTTATTCGATTTAAAGTATGCGAAAATGCGTTTCATCATGAATGCCTTGGCTTAGAATCAACATGTGACCTAACATCGTGGTCCTGTTCTCAATGCACTAAAAAGCCATCTGAAGCGATAAACATGGATGTTACACCTGCACGCTTTAATCCCAACATAACCATGCGTACAAACAAGAGGCAAGCATTGCAATCCCCACCAAATCCAGCAACTATCCCCGCCACGGATGAGAGTATTCGTGCCATTGTTGAGAATGTGATGGAATCGAAGATGAATTTTCTTTTAGAAAAAATCACATTAACAATGAGCAACTTGCTGAACAAGGAATTAACCGAGATACGTGAAGAAGTTGCTGGCCTTAGAGGCTCTGTAGTATTCCTAAGCAATCAATATGACGATATGTTGATGGAAAGAAAGCAGGGTGAAGAAAAAATAAAAGATCTACTTGATAAAAACGAGAAGTTATCCTCCACAATTAAAGACTTGTCAAGTCGTTTAAACACCTTGGAACAACACGCTCGTGCAAGTAATGTTGAGATTCAATGTGTCCCTCAGAAAAAAAACTGAAAATCTTCTCAATATTGTAACTCAGCTGGGGAAAACCATAGGTTTTGACGTTAAAGAGGAAAGCATCAGTAATTGTACACGTGTGATGAAGCTCAACAACAGCACCAATCGTCCTAAATCCATTGTTGTGCAATTTGCTACTCCCAGACTAAGGGACTCTTTCCTAGCAGCTTCTATAAATTTCAACAAAGCAAAGCCAGCCAGTGAAAAGCTAAACACCTCCCATCTCGAGCTTGATGGTGCGAAATCTGCGATCTTCGTGACGGAACATCTGAGCCCGGCTAATAAGGCACTACACACGGCTACACGTCTCAAAGCTAAGGAAAAAGGGTATCGTTATGTTTGGATCAGGGGAGGACGTATTTATGTTAAAAAGTCAGATGATTCCGATACCAAGATTATGAAAGACATGAACTCGCTTCACTCAATTGTATAATTTTAAATTTTTAACCAAAAGCTGTTATTAAGGCTATTCTCAGTTAAATTCGCTACCTTTAAAATATATTATCAAAACACTCGTGGATTACGATCTAAAACTCAAGAATTTTATTGTAATTTAGTTTGTTCTAATTTTGACGCATTGGTATTAACAGAAACCTGGCTCAATAATTGTATCCATAGCAGCGAACTTTTTGATAAAAGGTACATAGTTTTCAGACGTGACAGAGAAACTTCGGGTTTTCATGCCAAAAAAGAGGGAGGAGGTGTCTTGGTCGCTGTATCGAGAAAGTACGCTGCTAACAGACAATGTTCGTGGGAAAGTGGGTGCGAAGACTTATGGGTCACTGTGAGTGTTGCTACAGGCTTTAAAATAGCTATTTGTGCTCTCTACTTGCCCCCACCTGTTCATTATTCTATTTTGGAGCACTTCTTGGATAGCTATAATGCTGTATCAGAAAGAAATGATTATTGTACTATTCTTATCGGTGACTTTAATATGAGCAATATAGTTTGGAATCAAAACATTAGCAGCGGTACTACTCACACCTACCCCACTTTCTCAGGGACTAATTCTAAACTTAATCAGGCCCTTCTAGACTTTATCCACATAAATAACCTCAAACAATATAATAATGTATGTAATGTTAAAGATAGAATCCTGGACTTGGTTCTTGTAGACCGTCTCGAATGTACGGTGACTGAAGCCCTTAATAGACTGACAAAGATTGATCCATATCACCCTCCTCTTGAAATCTCTCTGCGCCTTAAAGTAAATCATAGTTTAAAACCAGCATCTAACATTAGATTAAACTTCAAAAAAGCCAACTATTCTGCTATTAAATCAGAACCAGAAAATACCGACTGCTATTCATTACTCTCGGATACAGACGACCCCAATATAATGTTGGAACGGTTCTATACGGTGCTTTATCAGATCATTGAGCGATTTGTCCCATCGACCCTAGTTAAAAGCAATTCGCGACCACCATGGTACACAAAAAAGCTAGAGAAATTGCTGCGTGAAAAAAATAACTTAAGAAGAAGGTATGGCACGTACAAAAACCCTATGGATAAGATATCCCTTCGTTGGTGTAGTAAGCGTTGTGACAGGATGGCAAGAGAATGTTACAACTCCTATATAAATAGCATAGAACAGAAAATTACAACGAATCCCAAGTTTTTCTGGTCCTTCATTAAGTCTAAGCGGGGTGTTGCTAATGCCTATCCAGCCTCAATATCAAATGGCGTCAGCAAAACTTGTAATAGCAATGAGATGTGCAACATGTTCGGGGCCTACTTTTCTTCAGTGTATAGTCCAGCTACCCATGCCTCCAACGTAGTTCAAATTTCGCCTTTTTTTGAAAACCTCTGCGACTCCGACAGCTTTTCCTTGATACAGATTCCAAAGGATAAAGTAGCCAAGCATCTCAAAAGCTTAGACATATCCAAAGGTTCCGGCAGCGATGATATTCCCCCTAACTTTGTCGCACTTGCGCTGACCAACTTGCAACCCCCCTATGCTTGATTTTTAATAAATCTCTCAGCGCTGGTATTTTCCCTAAAAAATGGAAGCTGGCCAAAGTCGTACCGATTCATAAATCAGGCGCTGATGACTTGGTAGAAAACTATCGTCCTATATCCATCCTTCCGACATTTGCCAAAGTTTTTGAAGCAATAGTATGCCCTGACATACAAAACTATTCCAGGAAATATCTGTCAGACAACCAGCATGGCTTTACTGCTGCAAGATCCACCTGTAGTAATCTAGTGGCCTTCGTTGAGGTTATTGCAGCTTCACTTGACTCGAACCAGCAAGTCGACGCCATATACACTGATTTCAGCAAGGCTTTTGACAAAGTTTCTCATGAAGTGCTGATTCAAAAACTTGCTGCGTACGGCTTTGCTGGTTCCCTTCTTAATTGGCTGCACTCCTACCTAACAGATAGATCCTTTTATGTCGTGGTCAATGGCTATAAATCTGAAACTATGATCATAACCTCTGGTGTTCCGCAGGGTTCCCACCTTGGTCCCGTAATATTTATTATCTTTGTAAACGACCTTCCTTATTGCTTCTTTAATTCCACGCCATTCCTATTCGCCGATGATTTGAAAATGGTTCGCGTTATAGATTCTCTAGCCGATTCAACATTACTCCAGGATGACTTGAACAGACTCTTAAATTGGTGTAAGGATAATAATATGCAACTTAATGTTGAAAAATGTTCCCAAATTACGTTTACTCGTAAAGCTAACTCCATTGATTTTAATTACAGCATGAATGGTACGTGCCTCGGTAAAGTCGATATGATCAGAGATTTGGGAGTCTTTCTTGATCGTAAATTAACATTTATTCCCCACATGGACAACATTATTAAAAAAGCTTCAAAGACACTCGGTTTTGTGTTACGTAACGCTAAATGTTTTCGCAAGCCTAAAACTAAGATTTATCTTTTTAACTGTCTCGTTCGTACTATATTGGAATACTGCGCGGTTGCATGGCGTCCCCAATATGCAACACATAGTCTTAGGTTAGAGAGGATTCAGAAAAGATTTTTAAACCATCTTGCCTATTCTGCGGGACTAGACAAAAAAATTCGGAGCTACGCAAAACGTCTTCAAAAATTTAGCATGACTTCACTAGAAAAACGAAGAAATAGTATAGATTTAATTTTTCTTTTTAAAATACTTCAGAGTAAAATAGACTGCCCCCAGTTGTTAAGCAAGTTTAATTTTAACCTACCTCACAACTATCCGCGTCACCCTATAAAACTATTACGTCCACCATTCCGCAAAACTGTATCAGGATCCAACTCCCCCATCCCCAGAATTTACAGGCTTCTTAATAATTGCGATCAATCAATAGATATTTTTTCCACAACACTTCAAAAATTCAAGCGCCAAGTCCATCAAAACTAACCACCATAATGACTTTTTCTTTTCTTTTCTGTCATCTTTGTATTTATTGTGTAATCTTAAGCTACCCAATGTTGTTGTAAGTGTTATTTCTGCACTATATTGTAATTTTTTTAATGTTCTAATTTAGTTTTTTTGCATGCTGTGTCTATCGCATCATATTGTGCACTATGCTTGTATCTTATTGCTTGTATTATTAGGATAAAAAGTGTAACAATTGTAGATAGGCCAATAAATAAATAAATAAATAAAAATCAATTTTGTTATCGATTTTATTTACCAATTTTATTCAATGAATTTTAATTTTATGTCGACCTTTATAAAAATTGATAAAATTCATCAATTTTATCAATCCACCAGTGGTATATAATTTTAATTAAATTTTTATCTATTTACCAATGTTGCAATTCTTATAAATTAATCAATTTTGTAATAATTCACTATTTTTGTTTTTCACTATTTCTGGTTTTAATTTTATTTTTTTCCATTTTTGCTTACAAAGCTTGTTTGCCTAATTTATTATTTTGTGCATGTGGTGTTTACCTATAAGTAATTGTTGCGCTGAAAATTAATTTCAAGAATTAATTATGTGGCCAGTGTATCCAGTATGTATCCAGTGTGAACAATTGTTGGTAGATCTAATATAATAAATACATAAAAAACAACAGGAATACCTCGTGGAAACGGTCAAGCCGAAAGAAAGAATCGAATAGTTACCTGTGTATTGACCAAGTTAGGCATTAAAAAACCTGTACTGTGGTACAAACATGTCAGTTAAGTTCACAGGGTAATAAATAGTCCATAACACAGATCCATCCAAACATCACCTTTTGAATTATTAACAGGGACTAAAATTAGGCTCCTATGAGAATATTTATAAGAACAAAATTGAAGAGAATTCATAGATAAAAGATACGAATTAAGGAAATAAGCAAAAGCTCTGATAATATCAATTCAAGAAGAAAGCAGAAGAAATTTTAATAGTAAAAGGTATATAAGTTAGAGAGTTTAGAAAGTGTAAGGAAGTGTAACTTAATGTGCCTATCTATCTGTGTATAAACAAAGAAATAAAATATCTACCTAGCCAGGATTGGGAGCGTCTTAGACGAGATTTTCGAAATCTCAAAAAAAAAAATCTCTCTCTAATTTTTTTTTTCCGAATCTGTAAACACGTAGCCACCTACGTGTTTACAGATGCAGAATGATGCAGATTCGGATGCGCACACGGAGTGTGAAAAGACCTTTAGGGCTAAACTTAAATCTAGACATAACAACTATCTCTCCAGGAATTACGCAAGCACCGCGATGCAGTCCCGCTCTTATGCTGACATACGCACAATTCGTATCGGCGGTGGCGCTTCCATAACTACCTTGTAACTAACCTTATTAGTAGGTAATTCTGTGTAACAAATGTACTTATGTTTAAGTAGTAAGTAAGATTGTACTTAGATAATACTTATTTGCTGGATTATTTTTAAATGAGTGAATGGTTGTTTGTGTATTAAGTAAGGGATGATAAAGTGTTCAGTTTTATTTTTGAAGTGAGCAACATCTGTTGTTAGTTAGTTCTAAGTAAACCTTAGAGATTGGTAAAGAAACCTAAGTGTTTAAACTTTATTCAGCTTAGTTCATCTTATTGTACTATTCAGTGTGAGGGCAGACTGAAAGCAGAATGGCTAAGTTGTAGATCATAATTTAAAAAAAGGAATTGAGCATGAATACAGCGATGTGTGAATGAAAGAGTATGTGTGGGAGCGAGAAGGGGATGATTCTGATATATATAGCGTTTTTATATATTAAAACAAGTTATCAAGACGTAAAGATTATTTATTTCAGTCATCTACACAACCCTACTACCCTACCTTAATATTTTAAAATATGAATTTCTAAGTTTTTAACTCCATCTTAACTACCTATCTTTAACAAATCAAGCCTTTTCATCTGTAACTTTACAAGGATCTTTTGACCCGTAGCTAAAATCAGAACTAACGATACCGTTGCTAACTTTATTTTTGTGTCCTCAACCATTCTCGGCATTATTATACGTGCCATACTTCACCACGAACACAAATAACAATAAAACAACAGAAGACCTAACGTTTACATTTTGATACTGGCTTCGATGTTGATCATCACTGAACTTGAAAAACCCTACCTATGAGTAGCGTCTTTCACGAAAGCCACTTCAAACTTAGTGATCATCAATTTGATAGCCAATATCCTTACATAATTGCAATAATAAAGTATCGATACCAAATAATCTGTAAGAATGAGTAAACGGTGACTATCAGCGGAAATGGCCACCGATGACGTCATATTTGATGGTCACTGGTCATAGGCAATACGAAACGAACCTTTTGACAATTAAATGAACTCAGCCAAGTGATCGTCATAGAAACCCATAGTGACGTCACATTCTACCACGCTGGAGCGAACTGCATCAGCAAGCTTGATATAAGCCTGGATAAGGGTGAAGCTAAAGATTAGTGGACCATAGTCGATGAATTTAGATTTGAGCTTGACGAAAAAAAACCCCGCCTAAAGCAACCTTCAAAAGTTTTGTGACAATTTGTATCCCAAAAAGTTCAACGTTCTCAAGTTAGGCAATCAATATTTTTCGGAAAATGATCTGAAAATAAGACAAATAAAATATTTTTATAATCAGTTTATTGAGTCATCAGTTCGAACGAAGGAAATGGAAATAAATACATTCAAAAGTTCTCAGTAACCACCACATCCACAGCCGCGGCTTCCATAGCCGAGTCCAAGAGTGCCAGGAGCGATGGCAGCAGCTCCGAGCCCATAGCCAGCGCCAAGCCCATAACCAGCGCCGAGCCCATAGCCACTGCCGAGCCCATAGGCACCGGCAGCACCATAGGCAGCAGCAGAAGGAGCGATGCTCTCAATAGCAGTAATACCATTACCACAGCTGTAGCTGACGGCGCCAGCACCAGCACTGGGCAACAAGCCCTCCAAAGCCACAGCACTCACGAACGGCAGCTCACCAGCCACGGACAGAGCACCCTCATACACATTCTCAGACGCTACGGAGAGGCCATTGGGAGCGATAGCAGACAGGCTGGAGACAGGCAGTCCACCGCCACTGGTGGGAATGATCTCAATACCAGCCAAACCATTGCCGATCAAACCGTTACCAATGATACCATCACCAATCACACCGTTGCCAGCCCAGTTACCAGCACAGCCACTACCAATCAAACCGTTACCAATCACACCATTTCCGATCAAACCATTGCCAGCCCAGCCGTTACCGACACATCCTGGGGCAACAAGAGTAGGAGCGGCGAAGGCTCCACGACCAAGACATGAACTGAAAGCAGTCTGTGAACAAGAAATTGTTGTATTAGTGAATATATCTTTATCAGCAAACGACTAATGTCGATGACATAATTATTATGATTCAATCGATCACGTAATATAATGTGTGTCAGACGTGTTTTATGTAATCACATATTTGATACCGCATTATTTATCTAAATCAATATTGAGTTGTATGACTACCACACTCGTTTAGGGCGTAAGGACGAATTGAGTACAGTAGCTACAAAAACTCATTTTTATATAATATGAAAGTCTATTTTGTACAGCTTCACGCATCTTTAATAATATCCCGGGGCCTATTAGAATAATTGCAGAAATAACAACATTTAAAAGGAGTCTCCGTGACCTGCTAGTAAACAAATGCTACTACTCTATAAAAGACTGCTCATCAGACAATCACTGCTCCAATACCGTCTCCCTCAGTTATGCGTTCAATAGCCCAATAATGTGTAAAATTTTGTCTGTGAAATTTTTAATAATTTAATCATTTGTAACAATAATGTAATAATGTATTCCTCTGTGCCTCGGAAAGCACCTTAAGCCGTTGGTCCCGGCTGTCATTTGTAGATCTTTGACAGTCGTTACAGGTAGTCAGTGGCCTGAAAGTCTGACAACCAGTCTTACCAAGGGGTATCGTATTACCCGGTACTAACTGGATTGTGGAGGTCAGATATGCAGTCGCTCCTTGTAAAATACTGGCATTCTGCTGCATCCAGTTAGACTGGAAGCCGACCCTAACATAGTTGGGAAAAGGCTAGGCAGATGATGAATGTAATAATGTGTTTTCGATATATTTAATTTAATTTCCATGTACATTGTATGCTCTATGGGCGGGACATAGCTGATCAGAATTTAATTATTTAAGACCTGTATTATGTACCTACCTGTGATCCACAATAAAGATATTGATTGATTATTTGAACTGTTTAAAAATTAGCTTTAAAGCCTGGACAAATAAAGTAGTAAACTAACGTGGCATGAGCGGACAAAGGCCTGTAACTGAATGCAACCTTTGGGAAAATCCCAACTAAGAGTTGGTTGCTTCGATACAAAACATGGTAACAATAAGCAAGTCAACAGTTTCTCACCTGGATGAAGAGCGCCTGAGCGCAGAGGACGAGGATCACCTTGGCTGACATTATAGTTTCTGTTGAAGTGAACTTCAGAATGAGTTTTCCAAGAATCGATCGACTATTTATACCGAAATGTAGTCCTTATCTGGTAATGTTGCAGCAATTTGTGGATTTTGAAATGAATTTTTCATACCTCCCTTTATCAGTAGTTGCAAAATGGAGAAATAGGAAAATGCATGTTGTATTTCGTAAGTTATGAAACCTAGAAATATTTAGTATGAAGGGCTTTGTTTCAATAGAACATAGAAAACATTGTTATGATAAGAAGCTTTTCCACTATATAAACATGGTCTAGACGTAGGGACATCATTCAGTCTTGGGCTTCTCGTTGAACACCAACAAACATCAAACATGTCTACCTTCGCTGTTCTGTTACTCTGCATCCAAGCTTGCTTGGTTCAGGTGAGTGATTGTTCTGAGTTACTTCATCATTAATATTGTTTTCTTTTTTCATTGTTATCGTACATTCATACAATTTTGTTCCGTCAGAATGTGTTCGGATGCGGCTGCGGAGGTCAAGTGGCCGCTATAGCTCCTGCTCTGGGTCTCGGTGCATGTGGTGGTACCCTCGGTCTTGGTGCTTACGGTGGCGCCATCGGATCTGCTTATGGTAGCGCACTTGCTCCTGCTGCTGTATACGGAGGTGCTATCGCTCCTGGAGCTGCGTATGGCGGCGCCGGTGAAGGCAACGTGGCGGTCATTGGTGAGCTGCCAGTCGCCGGTAACACCGCTGTTGCTGGTCAGGTCCCCATCCTGGGTTGCGTAAACTTTGGAGGCGCTGTGCCGGCTGCTGGTGCCGTGTCTATCTCCGGACATTGCGCTTGCGGCTGTGGTTCTTCTATCCATTAAAGCATCTTCTTCTGAATAAGAATAAACGAACTTGAATTTATCAAATCTCTAAATATTTGATTTAATCCTGTTGTCATCCTAGCGTATTCAAACGAAGGAAAACTTTTATACTCGAAAGTCGAGATCATAGTTTTTTTAGTAATTTAGGTTTGTCAAAGTTTCGTAAGCATAAACAGCGATGTAATAACTTTAATTGTTCATGCCTGACCTAGCAAAA
Source organism: Eugnorisma glareosa (assembly GCA_947578425.1). Classification (NCBI taxonomy): domain Eukaryota; kingdom Metazoa; phylum Arthropoda; class Insecta; order Lepidoptera; family Noctuidae; genus Eugnorisma; species Eugnorisma glareosa. The sequence continues at coordinate 3,622,541 of OX387985.1, read as the reverse complement.
CTTAGCTCAGATTACTTCTGGGCATGAAACTTGGACGCTGAAGCCTTGGAGGTGATGTGGACACAGTTCTGAAGTTTTTTAAAGTTTTATAAAGAAAAAAATAGTAACTTCTATTGTTCTCGAACTTAGCCTTTCAAAATATGGAAGTGTTTTGAATCTTTTGGCTTGCAAAAATTACAGAACTTTTTTCCCATCTCCTCCTGGGTCTGCCAAGTTATGAAGAGTTATTTAAAAAAAAAAAATATAAAAACGTTTATTGCTTCAACTTAAATAGCATATTCTAGTTACATTGAGAAGAATCCTTTTAAGCAAATAGTATGCTTGTTTTAGGATGCTCCGCCCTTCCCCAGGTTATATAATAGTATTTAAGTTGTTGAACCTGATCAAGATTTAAATGAACTTATACAAATAATGATACAAGAATAAAAATAAAAATGGGTACACAGTATTTAAAAAAAAAAAAAAAAAAAAGAAACAATTAACGCGCTGTGATGTGTTATGTGTGTAAGAGATGGTGTGGAGGTGAATGTGTGTGTGAGTAGTGAGTGAGAGTAAGTGTGGGAGTGAGGGTTGTGTCCCCATGTGTGTGTGTGTTGTGTGTGTGTGGGGATTAGTTATGTTATGAATTTAAAGTTAAAAGCAGATATTTCTTTAAAGCTGATCCTGCGACCAGTCCTTAGCGGCATAAATATATAAATATATAGCGTAACATAAATATAATGTGTATACTTATTACAGTCTCATCGATTGGACCATATTTTCCACTTCGTCAGAGGTTTGTAATTTAAGCCATTTAGACAAAGCGTTTTTGCATTCACGGTAGGTTAGTGGGTATATGTCAAGTTCTTTATTAAGAAGATTATATAAATGGGATGATTGCCTAGGGAATTGTCTTTTTGCGAATGTAGACTTTACCGACACTGTGGGGGCAACTGTATTTTTCCTTCTACCTGTTGACTTCTGTGGGTTGAAAGATAGAGTTTTATGCTTAGATAGGATTATGTTAAGTACGTAAAGCTTTCTAACGGTCAGAAGATCCGAAATCCGGTAAAGGTTCTCAGTTGAAAACCTGAAGGGTTTAAAAAACATAACTTTCAGTAGGGACCTCTGAGCTCGCTCGAGGTCTAGGAATTTAATCTTCGTGGCACCTCCCCAGACCGGTAGGCAATAAGCCAGGACGGACTGAGCAAGTGAGATATAAATCTGTAGCAAGAGCTTTTTCGAGGTGACATGTCGTAATGTCTTGAAGGTCCAGATTAACTTTCGTATTCGCTTCATTATTAATTCAGTGTGGTTATGCCAAGACAATCTCTGATCAACCATAATACCTAGGTATTTGGTAGATTCCACTCTAGTGATTTCTGTGCAAGAACAGTTTTGGTTTACAAGAAAATTGCATTTATGAATCTTAATTTTGAATTCTGGAGGGGGTTGAGAGGAGTTGTACTTTGTGAAGCAGATGAAGTTGGTTTTGGTAGTATTTAAGGTTAAAAGGTTAAGGTCAAGCCAGGCTGCTATTCTTGCCAGTCCGTGCTCAGCCGTTAATCGGACATTGTCCCAGGTAATCACCACTGAACACTATAGCAGTGTCATCTGCGTATGAAAGAATATGTGCATCCACAATTTTCATGCTACATAAGGTATTTATATATATAAGGAACAATGTCGGTCCGAGCACGCTACCCTGACCTACTCCGAATTGGACGGTCTCTACAGAGCTGATGGTATTGCCTAACTTAATCTTTTGGTTGCGTGCACTTAGATAGTCTTTGAGCAAGGCGTGGGGAATACCTCTTACTCCAATTGATTCTAGCCTATCCAGCAGTGTGACAACAGAAACCGTGTCAAAAGCCTTTTGAAGATCTAGGAAGACAGCAAGGCATTTGCCTCCGCTGTCCACTTGACTGGTTACAGCGGAGGCAAGCGCCAGTACTGCGTTCTCCGTAGACATTTTTTGCCTAAAACCGTACTGCGAAGGCGATAGAATGTTGTTTTTGTTAAGGTAAGATAAGAGACGAGAATTCATTAACCTTTCCATTACTTTAGATATTGATGGCAGTACAGATATAGGCCTATAGTTAGACGGATTAATTTTGTCTCCACTCTTGTGCACCGGTGTTATAAAGGCAAGTTTTAAGGCATTTGGGTATATAGCGTGTTCAAAGCACTGGTTAGCTAAGTGTGTTATAATTGGGACGACAAGGACATGAGCAGTCTTTAAGAAATTGACAGTAATGCCGTCCCAGCCCGGAGCACTATCTGATTTCAGGGACATTAGAACGCGGCGAACTTCATCCTGGTCAGTGTTTAAAAGTACAAATGATGAGAGAGGTATATCATTAGCTGATTCAGAACTATAGTTTTGGCCATAACCTGTGGTGGAGCTAGTAATTATCTCGTTAGCAAGAATTTTACCAATGTTGGAAAAGTATTTATTTACAGCGTCAGCAGACTCTTTTGGAGTAGCCTTGAGCTCTAATAGATCCGTATTGGGCGTTTTGCTTGGCTTTCGATGAGTAATGTTGTTTATAGTTTCCCACATTTTTTTGGGATTCTTATACGCTTTAGATAATTGGTCCCGGTCGTGTTTACGCTTTTGCTTTTTTATTATACAGTTGCAATAGTTTCTGTATCTTTTGAAGGTGATCTTTAATACTTCGTTATGTGGCTCAGACTTTAACTTAAGTTGCATGTTATTACGGTTACGTATGCAGCGTAGTAATCCGATCGTCATCCATGGTTTTATTAGTCTACATTTTTGCGGTATTACTGTCGTAATGGTGTTATTTTTAAGGCAATTTTGTATTATATGTATTAATCGGTCACAAATTGTATTTGGGTCGGTAAAATTTAGCAAAAGATGTAAATTACTTTCCTCTAGGTTTTCTAATGCTTTATCGAAATTGATCATGGTTTTAGTTTTAGCGATTGTACGTATGTGTTTTTTGTTTGTCAATTTTAGGAAAATCATGGAGTGGTCTGTTATTGTTGTGTTTAATACAGCTATGGTCGCGGTGGTATTTGTGGGGTCCAGTTTTACCATGAAGTGGTCTAAACAGTTTTTACCTCTAGTGGGTAGTGAATGCCCTGGAAGTAGGCCGTTCATCGCCAGCATGTTGAGATAGGTTAACCTGTTTGAACGGTCGTACGAATGTTCGGCCTCGTTATAAATCAAATTTATATTTATATCTCCTGTGACTATTATATTTTTACTCGAGGCAATAGTGGTTAAGTGGTCATTTAATGAATTAATGAATTCCTCGGCTTTTGGTTTTGAAGGTGACCGGTAGATAGCCAAGATAGTTAGCTCAGGATGAAAGTTAATTTGAAGGCAGGATGCATGTGTCAGTTTTACTTCCTCTACTGAGGCCTTATGAGTATTTTTAACATAGACAACAACTCCATCGGCTTTGTTTAGGTGATTGGTAGTTTGGTAGGATAGGTAATCGTGTATTTGAGGTATGGGTTTATCTGCGTCGAGTCTGCATTCAGTTAGTGTTAATAAGTCTATGTCTGTTTTTAAACTATGCAAATTGACTAGCAGGTCGCTGTGGTTGGAGTAAATGGATCGCATGTTTTGTGATACGATGGTTATATCAACAGGATTTCGTTTTAATAATCTATTAAGATCCTCGGGGGAACAGCTAATTGTCATTGCGGTTTCTGAACTGTCTATATTGTTTATAGCTTGTAATGTGTTACTCATAATGATGTAAAATGAGTGGTATGTGATCATTATCATTATTAGGCATATCTTTGTAGGTGTGGGTGGATAGGTAGTAGCGGGAAAATAGTGTAAATGTGTATAATGAGGTGTATGTTAGTCGTGTGAGCGTAGGTGTAGTAGAATGAATGTGTTTTGAGTGTGAGCGCGATTGACTTACATTTTTAGGTCTAAAAATAAAATCAAAATAAAAAATAAAAAGTAGAAAACAAAAAGTATAAAATAAAAATTGTTACTTATCTCAGGGCCATATGATTTTGCGTAACACACAAAAACAAAAATATGTAATCGTAACAGAGAAATAACTAAGGCTAGTCATATTTGTTGCATTAGATTATTCACTTGAGATTCACTATTTAAGATTATGGTTGGCGCTGTTTCGTTTTTCTTTACATATACCTTTCCATAGGAGGTCCAGCAGAATTTGTAGTCTCGTGACTTAGCTAGGTCGCGGGCTAGATAAAAGAGTCTGGCTCCTTTTGTGGTTAATTGTTCTGAGACGTAAATTGGTGTATATTCTCCTGTTTTAAATCCGAGGTGTTTGGCACAGATTTTTTCGTTACTGGTTCTATTATAGGCTTTTGCCATTTTAATAAAGTCCGTTTTAACTAATGTTGAACCTAGTTCGACCACTATGGTGCTGTTCTTTGTGTTGCTACGCTTACTATGCACTCTGTATATATCTGTAATATCTTTGGCATCTATGGTACTGTTTACAGCTTGGGATAACGTGACAACCATCTGTACAAGGTTGTCTTTAGATTCTTGCGGGATTTTAGGTACGTTTTTTATTTCGAAGTTAGATTTTCGTGTTCCTCGTTGCAATTCCTCGATTTTCTCTTCTAGGATTACGATGTAATCATTGTCTTTCTTCGCCCGGGTTTCTAGGTGATCGATCTTCTTTTTAAGGTCCTCATTTTGAGCCGAAAGAACGGCCATTGCTTGCTCAATGCTGGCATTAGTGGCTTTTATTTCCATCATAGCTGGATATATTTTTTTGAGTTCGACTTGTTGTGGTGCAATCAGATTGGAGATCATGTTGACCATTTCTTCTTTGAAGGCACGGAAGTCGTCACTGCGATATTGATACTCATCTACCCTTCTAATGCGTTGGGATACAAAGTTAGTTACAAAGTTATTTCTATCTCTCATTAAGGAATAAACTTAAAATTCGAATAATGCCTCGGAAAGTCTTTACAAAATGTATATACAATATACAACATATTTAATACCTATTTAATACTGTTGCTTTGGACAAATATTATCATATGCTTACCCATTCACTCCTCCCAGTTTTCGAAAAATCCACTACTTTTTAAAAAAGTAGTCCAAATTATCAGAATACTATTTAGGTACTTCAATCCTAATTGTAGGCCTAGGCGACCGAATATAGCAGCATGCCATTGTACATTTCTCAGTCGCCTTGGTGGTCTTAGCGTTCAAAAATTTCTAGTATAAGTTTACCTACCTTCTTTTCCTTGGTTTAGGGTACCGAAAAACGAGCCAGGATCATTTTACCATTGGCGCCACTTTAGTTTTGCTCACTACCAGAAATGTTGTCCATTTTCCACCAGTAGGTTCTCTCGCAGAGAATGCTTTGTACCGAATGGCGAATGACCGAATGGCCGATGGCCACGGCCTGCCGCCACCTACCGCCACATGTACGCTTAAGAGGGCCCTTCCCGGTCCGTCAACGCGAGCATGGTCGAAAAGCTTGTTTTTTCATCTAGAGCCACAGAGGCGATTTTCTTTCAAGACCCCGCATATCTCGTCTCCCGAGCACCTCATACCGCCTAACGCTTTGACATTGAACAAAAAATAGTGTTCGAAAATTTCTTAAACTTGTTCCAGGAAATAAGTGTTTTTGAATAAGTCTTATAAGAGTGTGAAATAAATATTTATCATTAAGAATCTCCATTACATGTGCAAGGTTTCTATCGAGATGTTTTCTTTACTTACATAGACTGAATTTGTTTCTACATTTTTTTTATTTTTTGCTACCATAGAAACCTAGATATAGTGCACAAAATACCTATTAGTTCAAAAAATCAAAGATAGATGTGTAACAACTGCATAATCACGTACGAGCGTTTGTATGAAAAGTATGACGGGTTGGCCGCTCTTAAGTACAACTACTGAGAGTTTAGAATCAAAAATATGTCACGGCAGCTTTTTCATACGATAAGTTTGTGGTACTCGTAAATATCTGCAATAACCTGTTGAGGTCTGTAAATCGGCGTCAGTCTAATGCCAAATATGTGTAAAATACATATTACTACACCCTTCCAAAAACTTGATAACATAGATGTGCTAGCAATAATGTACATACATAGACAAGCTTCTCACAAAAAAAAAAACTTGAAAGGAGAAAATAAAAACAGTAACATTCTATTTATCCCTATCCTAAAGAAACTTTAAGTTTATTCTTTCAAAGCAGTTCACTGTCCACTCTATTATTCTTTTTACGACTGTAAATTCTGTCGTTCTGCGAATTTATTGTAGGATTGTCGTCACCAACTTTTATGAACCTTGATTGAATAGATCTTTCAGAAATATTTGTGCGATAAATAGAGTCTGTTCGATCCTTGTCTAGTGTAAGGGATCCCTACACTTAATGGTGTTGTCGGGGCGATTCTATGGGATTGATGATGAAATAAAACAGACCACAGCGAATGTCCGTTGAACACTGATTTATTGAATTAATGCATTTATAGGTACAAAGTATTTCAAGATAGGTTCAAAGTGCTGAGCGCACAGAATGCACGACGCGTGAATCGGCAAAATAATGCGCAGTTCCGTACGTCCTGCCCGCCAAAATGACACAATTGACATGATTGATTGGCAGATAATTAAACTAAGAAACAAGTTATCCAGTAAAATGATACAGAATAGTAAAATGACACAAATGCGATAAAACTTATTAAAACGACTATGCTAAATAAAATATGCATGTTTTACTCATCGCGGTCTTATAAATGCACTGAACTTAGAAACGTGGGCGAGGTAGCCCTGTCTACACCATTGATTGAAAACATTTCACTACACTTTTTCACTGATTCCGTTAAACGTTATGCCACCGGTGCGTGCGCCGTGTCTGCCAGCACGACCATCACCGGCCCCGTCCCGAGAGCCTTCTGGCCCTAGGGGGCCGGCGACGCTGGTGCCCCGCCCGAACTTCGTTGTCTTCTGATGAGGTACACGACGACGCCACCCAAGATGATGACCGAAGCTACACTGATGTACAGCATAGTGTAGTGATGAATGTCGTGAATGCTTAGATCTGTAGATGACTGTTTCTTAACCTCGTCAATCTGAGCCCTTAATTGTTCCCAAATGAGGTGATGATCTTCCGCCTCGCTGAAGTTCTCTGGTGCAGACGTTTTCATGATTTTGTTTAGTACGGACACCTCTGGGACTTCGATGTGATGATGAAAATTTACATGATTGATGAAATTGTTATGAGCATAAATACTAAAGGTCTTTCAATGTGCAACCTTGACCTAGGGTAATAATCCCGTTGCCGACAAGGTTCACCATTGTGATTCCGTTGGCGCAAATTATGCGAGTGTGGCATTCCGAGCAACATGTATACAACCAGCTGTTCGGCTTGTGCAATTTGATCCATTGCTCGTCACATGACGATAATACGGAGTGGCATAGTTGTTTATTTTTGAATATTTTGATTTCGCAGACAGCCTGCTTTATGTTTAAATATGTTCAATGAACATAACAAGATATCTTTGGGAACATGAGTACATGATTGTAGGTCAGCTGATGTGAGAAGAAATGCTGTATCCTTGCGCAAATTGTAGGCTATGAGCGGTACTGATGGATTGAGATGATAATATTATTGTACTCTGGTTTGTGAAACAGATATGATTTTGTTGAACTCAAAGAATTCGTTGCTTAGGAGTGGAACCTTGATTTTAATGATTAAGTAATTAGAGAAGATTCTTGCTGAGACTTTGAGTAAACGGTACAGATCCTTGACATTCCCCAAGTCCACAGGTACCTTAAGTTTGCCATTCAGTTGACTGGAGATAGCGCTCAGCTGATACGATAACTGCTCCGTTGACAGCAAATGACTGTCTATGCAACCGTGTGAGATATCTGTTACGGTACCGATTAGCGTACCTAATCTGAATGAAACGAATCCAAAGAATATTTGAAAGAATGATTGATGCTGCTAGAGCTGATGAGGTGATAATAGGCTATCTTCATTTTCAAAACGTACTCTATTCACCTCAGTTGATATATTTTGAAGTCGTTGTTTGATTAATGAAAATTGTTTATTCATGATGTCCTCGTTACGGCGTACGATGTTAAACTCTGATGCTTGTTTGATTTTGTATAAGTTTCTGTAGATGTTCTTCATTATGACTGATCTGCTCGATGTCGCCCTTATATTTTCTAGCATAACTTTTTCAGCCTCTTCGGACTTTGATATTTAAGTAACATATCATAATGTTCAATTTCGTTTATTTCGTGCTACAATTGATGAGTGATAATCTGGTATTGTTTACTTGAATGGGTGTTGCATAATGACTTGATATGATTGACGTAACCTTTGATGTCGGCTAAGCCCTTCCAGTAGGTCGTCATGTTGTAATAGACAACTAGACGTCATTCGTCCTGGATGTACTGAAGGTTTGATATTCTATCGAAGTAAATGGCTTGATTCTGTTCTAATGACGTCAGATTATACGATTCATGATTAGGTATATTTTGCGCTGAAGTAGATGATAATAACATGAAAAATAGTAATAAGAAGGTGGTGAATAGGTTCACTTCAGGTGGTGAAGTCACTTTCTCAAGCTTCGCTCGTCTGATTTGTTTTGATGATTGACATTCTGATCCTGTATTGTATCTTCGTTTACTGGTAACAACAACAAGTCTGGTGACAGGACGTTGAATGATATTATTTTTGGTTTTTAAGCTGGCTATCCTTACATAGCCATCCCTTACAGGATGAACTGCGTGAATACGTCATAGCGCCCACTTGCCGGGTCATCAATTTCGAAGTTCCTGCTTGGCTTACGCCATTTTGATCTAGCCTGCAGTTGCTGTAGATATTCGCTTGACCACCTTTTCCATAGCTGTTTGTGCATTGATTGAATGAGTTGCCACCTGGTTGATTGGTTTATGTGATCTGGATCAGTCTGTGGTCTAGGTAGAAGCGAACCGCCGATCAAGAAGTGACCTGTCGTAAGAACGTCGTCTTCAGGGCTCTGTCAATTGACAGAGAAGCCTTGAGTTCAGACATGCCTCGATTTGACATAGAAGTGTAGTAAACTCCTCGTAAGTGAGTTTCTGCTCTCCGATAATGCGCTTTAGATGATATTTGAGGCTTTTCACCGCAGCCTCCCAAAGACTCCCAAAGACGAAGTTTATGGTAGTTTTAAGCTCCAATAATTTTATGCCTTCTACTCTCTCTGCTGGTGAAGTGACGGCGAAACAGCCATCTTGGTGCTCCATTGAGTCAACATTGACCTACCGAAAGGGAAGCAGGATCGCGTTGCCACGACGCCGATGTGTCGATTACCATATTTTACAACCTGACTTTTCCTCTAATACTGTGATATTGTACCTTCTGATCGTATCAGAACAACCGTATACATTTATTTGTGTGTGTCTACTTTCGGAACCCGAAAGACTTTCTAAAAGCCTATAGTGACGTCTCATTCTAGCACGCGCGAGCGAAAGCTTGATATAAGCCAGGACAAGGATGAAGCTAAAGATTAGTGGAGTCAAATTGCCTGTTCTAGTCAAGAATCCTACTTTTATCCAGTTTACACCATCATTATATCCTTTATTCATTTACATACACATAAATTACATTTTGAAATATTTCGATGTCAAAAAAATAAAACATTTAAAAATATAAAAATAGTAGACTACGGGTATCGGGAACAGGGTCCAAGCTACCGGCAGTGAGGCTCTAGAGCGAGGAACCTCTTAACAATACGAGCCGTTTCCAGGAGTACCGCTGTCCGAATAAAGCCCTTGATCCAGCTGCCCAACGAGAGCCTCCTCAGTTATTAATTGAGGCTCTTGGTAATTAAGCCATGGGCTGATACGACTATCGGCACAATGATCGCTGAGTCCACATCCCACATGTCGACAATTCCGCGAGCCAAGTCAAGATACTTGATGTGCGTATCTTTCTCGACTTTCGCGAGGTTCTCATTATGCGGGACCGTTATGTCAACAATCATTGCGCGCGACACTGATCGATCCACCACCACTATATCAGGCTTATTGACTACAATATTGTCCTGTCAGTGATGATGATCTTTGTAAAATCATGTGACACTGCCATTTTCGAGAACTGGGGCGGGCACGTACCTATAGTGCGGAACTTCCGATTCCACAAGGTTGTATTTTAGAGCAAGTTGCTGATAGATAATCCTGGCTACAAAGTTGTGTCTATGTAAGTACTCTCTGTTTGCCAGACGAGAAAACCAGGAGTTTATACCAATAATACCATCATATTTAGTATCTCTAAAGTTCTCATTCAGTCCACTACTCTTAATTATATGCCCACGTGTCACAGAATCTATGCTGTAGTTTTTGCATCTATCCGTAACATAAATACACTCAGGCAAAAACTAAAAGAAGAGGATATGGAAAGCACTCGTCTCAACTTGGGAGACCCAGAAGGTGATAAAATTATTTTCTGTTATTTAAGCAGGCCAAAATATTCAAAATACTTCCATATTTTGAAAGGTTAAGTTCTAGGCCAATAGAAAATTTTTATTCTCCATAAGAGTTAATTATTTTAGAACTGTATCCACATCACCTGCAAGGATTCAGTCGTCCATGAATGGCTTTCGTCGATGAATTTAGATTTGAGCTTGACGAAATAAAAACCACGTTTACAACAATCTTCCAAAGTCTTGTGACAATATTGATCCCAAAAAGTTCAGAGTTCTCAAGTTATTCTTTTTTTAATTTTTTTTTTTCGGAAAATGTTCTAAAAATAATACAAATAAAATATTTTTATTCAGTATATTGAGTCATCGGTTCAAACGAAAGAAATGGAAATAAATACATTCAAAAGTTCTCAGTAACCACCAAATCCACAGCCGCGGCTTCCATAGCCGAGTCCAAGAGTGCCAGGAGCGATGGCAGCAGCACCTAGCCCATAGCCAGCTCCAAGCCCATAACCAGCGCCGAGCCCATTGCCACTGCCGAGCCCATAGGCACCGGCAGCACCATAGGCAGCAGCAGAAGGAGCGATGCTCTCAATAGCAGTAATACCATTAACACAGCTGTAGCTGACGGCGCCAGCACCAGCACTGGGCAACAAGCCCTCCAAAGCCACAGCACTCACGAACGGCAGCTCACCAGCCACGGACAGAGCACCCTCATACACATTCTCAGACGCTACGGAGAGGCCATTGGGAGCGATAGCAGACAGGCTGGAGACAGGCAGTCCACCGCCACTGGTGGGAATGATCTCAATACCAGCCAAACCATTGCCGATCAAACCGTTACCAATGATACCATCACCAATCACACCGTTGCCAGCCCAGTTTCCAGCACAGCCACTACCAATCAAACCGTTACCAATAAATCCATTTCCGATCAAACCGTTGCCAGCCCAGCCATTACCGGCACATCCTGGGGCAATAAGAGTAGGAGCGGCGATGGCTCCACGACCTAGACATGAACCGAAAGCAGTCTGTAGGCAAAAAAATATTTTATTAGTAAGTATAATATCTGTCGTTTATTTTAATGCCGACGACAAAATGATGATTCAGTCGAACTCGTAATGTTATCAGATGTTATAAATGAAAATCTTAACTTGATTCATGAGCGGCGTATAATCTAAGCTCTATAACTTAGATCAGCCTTTTCTAGTATTTACTAAAAACAAATACAGAAACAGATATCAAAAGGAATTCGATTTGAGAATACAACTTTGTAGTTACATCAACACGAATGTCATTAATTGAAACGCTGATTAGGTCACCTTCGTCATTCTCCCGCTCTTATGCCAATATACTCGTATTTGGGGTCGGCGCAGTATCTCTTCGCATGGAAAAATAACGTGTTATGAACGGGCCACAGTATGCAACCCTTGGGAGAATTCTAACTAAGAATAACATTCGCCGATTGAAAACTTTGTATAAAAAACAGTTTCTCACCTGGATGAAGAGCGCCTGAGCGCAGAGGACGAGGATCACCTTGGCTGACATTGTAGTTTGTGTTGATGTAAACTTGAGAGTGTCTTTTCCAAGAATTAATCGACTATTTATACTGAAACGTAGTACTTATCTAGTTGTGGTGCAGCAATTTGTGGATTTTGAAATTAACTTTTCATACCGTTATCAGTAGTTGCAATATGGGGAAATAGAAAAATGTACGTTGCATTTCGTAAGTGATGTAACCTTTACTTATTTAGGGCTTTGTTTCAATAGAACAATGTTACGATAAGAAGCTTTTGCACTATATAAACGTGGTCTAGACGGAGGGATATCATTCAGTCTTCGGCTTCTCGTTGAACACAACAAACATCAAACATGTCTTCCTTCGCTGTTCTGTTACTCTGCATTCAAGCTTGCTTGGTCCAGGTGAGTGGTTATTCTGAGTTACTCCATCATTTCTATTGTTTTTTTTTTTTCATTGTTAACCTGCATACTATTCTGTTCCGGCAGAATGTGTTCGGTTACGGGTGCGGCTGCGGAGGTCAAGTGGCCGCCATAGCTCCTGCTCTGGGTCTCGGCGCTGGTCTCTCTCCTGCTGGTGCATGCGGTGGTGCCCTCGGTCTTGGTGCTTACGGTGGCGCCATCGGATCTGCTTATGGTGGTGCACTTGCTCCTGCTGCTGTGTATGGAGGTGCTATCGCTCCTGGAGCTGCTTACGGCGGCGCCGGTGAAGGCAACGTGGCAGTCATTGGTGAGCTGCCAGTCGCCGGTAACACCGCTGTTGCTGGTCAGGTCCCCATCCTGGGTGTCGTGAACTTCGGTGGAGCTGTGCCGGCTGCTGGAGCCGTTTCTATCTCTGGACAATGCGCCTGTGGATGCGGTTCTTCTCTTTACTACTGAAGCTTACTTTTACGAACGCAAAAATAAAGCATCAATATATGGCAAATAACTTAATCTTTAATTTAACCCTACACTACATCATTTACAAAATAATTGTATTCTTGCTAGAATACAGTTATTTACCTAGGTACTTACATAAGTATTATATATACTGTATCATTTCATGGGGTGGCGCATCAAAAACTATCTTGCTTCCTCTTGAAAGAGCTCAAAGAGCAATTTTAAAGGTAGCAAACTTCCATCCCTTTTTCTTTCCCACAGATCAGCTGTATAAATTCTGCAACGTGCTGACAGTGCGTCAGCTTTTCATTAACCACTTAGTATTAAAACAGCACACCATGCTCACGTACAATGCTGACACTACTAACAAAAGGCGGAATGACATAGTTTGCATTTCTAATATAGCCTCCAAACATGTCTTTATCGAAAGATTCTTTTCTTTTTTAGGCCCATTTCTGTACAATAGATTAAATAGAAAACTAAGTATATATAAGTTAAATTATTTTAGCTGTAAAAAATCAATAATTGCATTTTTACAACCAATGTCATATGCACAGACAGAAGATCTACTTGTTGTTTGCAAATAAAGTGCTAACACGCCGTTTTTTAATTAATTTTACTTTTATATAAGTTTATTTTACTTTTCTTGTAACGTTAATTTATTTATTTTAAGGTTTACGCACCTTGTAGCCTGAAACACAGGTTCAACCTAGTTCAGGCAAATAAGCTAATGTGCTCTATTTTATTGATTAGACATTTTATTGTAAATGTGCCCCTTTTTATAAATAAACGATTATTATTATTAACTAAATTCTACCAAAGAGTAAATGAAAACCGTAGTATGTATCAGCTGGTTTTCATTCCGCGTATATTAAAACCGTGGACGACTTAGGGCATGCCAACTGCAATATGATAGTATGCAAGTCGCCTAAGTCGGACAGTTGGCGAAAAATCTCCTAACTTCTGAGCTTAAGCGTGCGTATCATCTGTATGCCGATGACTTGCAGTTGTACTGTCAGGGGAGGGTTGATGAAATACAATACTGATCGACAATCTAAATAAAGACCTGATGGCAATAAAAACTTGGTCCGATAAATTAGGTGTAGCAGTAAATCCAAATAAATGTCTGGCGATCATCGTTGTATCATTGTTGTAGAGCAGCGGTGGCCCAATTGTGGCGGCCCCGACTTACGAACAGTAAGTCGTGGGTTCGAACCCAGGCAGGCGCATTACTTTGTGTAATTTATTTCATCACCACTGCTCTCAAAAACAGTGAAGGAAAACATCGTGAGGAAACCGGCATGTCCTAAAACCAAAAAATCGAAGACATGTGACATCTACCAACCCGCACTGGGCCCGCGTGGTGGATTATAGTCAATTCCCTCTCATATAGAGGAAGCCAAGTGTCCCAGCAGTGGGATCATTAAAGATTGATTATGCTATGATCATTGTTGGGAGTTCTCGCAATCTAAGCAAGTTGGATGGTACAGACGCCAGCACGCAAATATGATCATGTCTCCAAGCACTGGCGTCTCCGAGAACCGGTCTCTTCTTATGTGGTTGCCAATATGACAGCGTAGGGAGCAAAGTGCTCCAACACCTTGTGTTTTTTCTTGTTACTCCCACTTCCCTTAGTTACCTTGCTCCCCACTTTCAATACATTTATGCCAACCATAATAGGAGTCTGCGCTCATCGCAAACTTGTGTTCTTCAATGTCCCTCTCACCGCACTGACTTCATTCATCGATCTCTCTTCGTCGAGTCTATTTAAATCAGGATGACAACCAATATATGGCAAATCTCTTAAAACTAAAGTTCGCGAGTACTTTCGGAAAAGCTGGTAGCGAAACTACCAGCTTTCATCACAACGGTAATGTTTTCCTCATTGTTTGTTTTTAGGGTTCTGTAGCCGAATGGCAAAAAACGGAACCCTTATAGATTCACCATGTCTGTCTGTCTGTCTGTCGGTGTATGTAACAGCCACTTTATTCCAAAACTATTAGGACGACACAGTTGAAACTTTGTTTGTGGATGTATTCTGTAAACCGCTTTACGATTTTTAAACTAAAATAAAAAACTTTTTTGCAAAAAATAAAACCGACTTCAAAAACAAAACAAAGTTGGAAAAATAATTTAAGCTTCAGAAGTCGGTGACTTTTGTTTGTTCGATTGAATATTTTTGCCACCGACTTCTGAAGCTTAAATTATTTTTCCAACTTTGTTTTGTTTTCCAACTTTGTTTTGTTTTGTTTTTAACAGCATACAGAAACCAATAAGCGCAAACAACATACCGCTTGACTATGTGAAAGAATATGTATACTTGGGGAAAGAAATTTCATTTGCTAAAAATAGCAATCTACTGGAAGTTGAACGAAGAGTTAAGCAAACATGGAATAAATATTGGAATCTAAAGGAAGTATTCAAAAGCGACCTCCCAGTAGAATTGAAGAAGAAGATAATGGACTCAAACCTCCTCCCATGCTTGACATACGCGTGCCAAACCTGGAAATTTAACAACTCTTTAAAGAACAAAATTACTACATGCCAAAGGGGAATGGAGCGCAGTATGCTTAACATAAAGAAATACTCGTAGCATAGAGTTCGCCACACAATAATTCGATCTACATCAAAAGCAATCGATGCCCTTACACACGCACTCAAACTTAAGTGGAAATGGGCAGGCCACGTTGCAAGACTACAGGAAAATCGTTGGGCCAAAAAGATGACTTCTTGGATGGGACCGGTTGGCAAACGTAAACGAGGAAGACCACACAGTCGCTGGGAGGACGAGATCGTGCGTATAGCTGGATCACGCTGGATGGACGTAGCGAAAGATAGAGAAAGCTGGCAATCTCTGGAGGAGGCCTTCACCTCAGGGGTTCTCAAATAATTGTAATTTATATATTTTTAAACTTAAGTATTTGTTAAAACACTGTAAAAACTGAGAAATATAAGGCTTTTTTATTTTTATTTTATTTTATTATACAAATATATATGCAAGTCCAAAAAATAAAATAGGTAATGTTTCTACAGGCGAAATGAAATGCTTTCTTGCCATTCTATTATACAGTGGATATGTAGTTGTCCCTCGAAGCAGTATGTACTGGGAGAAATCTTCAGATACTAATTTTGATTTGGTAAATAATGCTGTCTCGCGATCGTTTCAAGTACATAATGGCTCACATTCACTGTTGTGATTACACGTTGATACAACGAAATAGCGACAAATTTTCGAAATTGAGGCCTTTATTTGACTCGCGGGCCTGTGGACGGCGAGCTATGGGCTAGCTTGCCGTCCGTCCGTCTTGTGACGACAGGCCGTGTCGACGGCGCGTTCGTGTTCCACCGCGGCCCTGGAACACAAAGGGCAAAAGAAGGAACATGGATGGGTTTTAGTCAGTAAAAGTCTGACGCTCCCTCCTGCTCAGCCCAGAGTGGGAGGAGTTATTTGATGATATTCCATGCGAAAAAAAAAAGGCCTTTATTTGACTTACTGAACAAGAACTTCATAGATATGGCTCCTCTAGAAGAGAAATACAGCGTAGATGAGGCCATGGTGCCGTACTATGGCGGTCACAGCTGTAAGCAATTTATAAGAGGTAAACCGATACGATGGGGGTATAAGTACAAGGCTAGGATATATTCTGTGGATTGATCCCTACCAAGGCCAGTCTGCAATGATACCCTCGGCGTTTAAGCAGTTCGGTCTGGGTGGAAGTGTTATTTTACGATCCGCCGACATCTTGCAGAAACGTGAACCGACACTGCATTTTCACCTATTTTTCGATAACTTCTTCACGTCAGTCCCTCTCATCCATGAACTAAGTAATCGTGGCTTCGAGAAAATCGTACAAGTAAATGTCCTCTGCCAACTAATAATGATTTCAAAAAGACTGAAAGAGGGACATACAAGAGCAAATCAAGTCAACCAGAAAATATCCTTGTTTGCAAATGGAATGACAACAGCGTTATCACCGTTGCCTCAAACATTGATAAAGTGAAGCCAGTGCCAACTGCAACTAGCAAGTGCTACGCTTTCACAAAAACACAAGAGATACGTCCAAGTCAATCAACCGAACGTGATAAAGAATTATAATGCGAACATGGGCGGAGTGGATCCAGTTGACTAAAATATTGGCTTGGTATATATAAATGGTATTTCCCTCTGATTGCTCACTCCCTAGATATGGAAACTCAAAACGCGTGGCAAGTATATCGATACAATGGAGGTGACCAACACCATCTTAATTTTCGAAGAGCTGTGGTAAGGAGCTTACTAGAAACTTATAAGAGAACCGAAACCCGTGGAACGTGCCCAACTCCCAGGACCCATAGAGAAACTTCTCGTTTTGACAGGGTCAACCATATTGTCGCACATAAAGATGCCCAACTTATATGTAAAGTTTGTAAGAAAAAACTTATTTCATTTGCCAGAAATGTGAGCTACATTTACACCCTAAATTCTGTTTGGTATTGCCATACTCATGGTATTTTTTTTTTCTATTATGTTCAAAATGCTGATAGCATGCTCTTGGTCATTACAGTAAATAAAAAATTTAAATCCATTTGATTTTATTATTCTACATAACTCATATCTACCTATACATAATTGACTGCAAGAAAACGCCTTGGCAGTATGTCCGCCAATTGTAATTTGTAATAAAGTACAAATGACTATAAAATAATATGCTTTTTTTAAGGTAACCCGTGATAGTAGTAGCTTATCCGACCAGGCTTTATAACGCCACCCATTTTCCGGGTTTTCCTTAACTCTGGTATTTTTTTAAATATTTTTCCAGGGCTTTGAGGGGAGTAAGTAGCAACATAATATAAAAAGTCATAGAGATCTAAGATGTAAAAAAAATTCAGGAGAATCTGGGTTTTGCTGTTGAATGTAAAACAATACAATATGATTATAAATGACCCTTCAAAATATTTTTACTAGATTGTTTGGTGCTACCCTGTGTGCGTGTGAATACGACTCGCACTTGGCCATTGGTCTCCTTTCCTTCCTATCTTTTCCACGTTTCGTAAAGCCATATCCCCTCTTAACCTCCGAACAAAACTACTACAAAGTTTTCAATATAACGAGACTGTTTTAGTGACCACAAAATGCCCAAATTCTTCGGTCTCCGTGACAATGAATTACAAGTCTATTAAAGCAATAGCTCTATTAAAAATAATTTTGTGTTTGGGTATTACACTCGGCCTATAAGTTTTTTGTACTGATATTTGTAAATTAACATAACACATTATTCTGCGAATCATTTTTATTTATTTATCAGATATAAGTTTAGACGCCATTATTTTCGATTCTTAATAAACACCACATCCACAGCCACGTCCTCCATAGCCGAGTCCAACAGCGGCAGGAGCGATGGCAGAAGCTCCATGTCCATAACCAGCGCCGAGGCCATAGCCAGCGCCAAGCCCATATCCAGCGCCGAGCCCATAGGCACCCTCAGCGCCATAAGCAGCAGCAAAAGGAGCGATGCTCTCAATAGCAGTAATACCGTTACCGCAGCTGTAGCTGACGGCGCCAGCACCAGCACTGGGCAACACGCCCTCCAAAGCGACAGCACTCACGAACGGCAGCTCACCAGCCAGAGACAAAACACCCTCATACACATTCTCAGACACTACGGAAAGGCCATTGGGAGCAATAGCAGACACGCTGGAGACAGGCAGTCCACCGCCACTGGTGGGAATGATCTCAATACCGGCCAAACCGTTGCCGATTAAACCGTTACCAATGATACCATCACCAATCACACCGATGCCAGCCCAGTTACCAGCACAGCCGCTACCAATGAAACTGTTACCAATAATACCATCACCGATAATACCATTGTTGGCCACGTTACCAATCAGACCATTACCAATCAATCCATTTCCGATCAAACCGTTACCAGCACATCCTGGGGCAATGAGACCAGGAGTGGCGATGGCTCCACGGCCAAGACATGAACCGAAAGCAGTCTGTAGGCAAGAAATTGTTTTATTAGTAAGTATAATATCTGTAGTAATTATGCACATCATAATGCCGACGACAAAATGATGATTCAATCGAACTCGTAATGTTTTCAGATGTTTTAAGTGAAAATCTTAACTAGATTCATGAGCGGCGTATAATCTAAGCTTTATAACTTATATCAGCGTTTTCTAATATTTACTAAAAACAAATACAGAAAAAGATATCAAGTGGAATTCGATTTGAGAATACAACTTTGTAGTTACATCAACACGAATGTCATTAATTGAAAAGCTGATTAGGTCACCTTCGTCATTCTCCTGCTCTTATGCCAATATACTCGTATCCATATACGAGTATATTGGTCGGCGCAGTATCTCTTCGCATGGAAAAATAACGTGTTATGAGCGGGCCACAGTATGCAACCCTTGGGAGAATCTTAACTAAGAATAACATACGCCGATTGAAAACTTTGTATAAAAAAACAGTTTCTCACCTGGATGAAGAGCGCCTGAGCGCAGAGGACGAGGATCACCTTGGCTGACATTGTAGTTTGTGTTGAAGTAAACTTGAGAGTGTCTTTTCCAATAATTAATCGATTATTTATACTGAAACGTAGTCCTTATCTAGTTGTGTTGCAGCAATTTGTGGATTTTGAAATGAACTTTTCAAACCTTTATCAGTAGCTGCAATATGGGGAAATAGAAAAATCAACATTGCATTTCGTAAGTGATGTAACCTTGAATTATTTAGGGCTTTGTTTCAACAGATAATTGTTACTGATAAGAAGCTTTTGCTCTATATAAACGTGGTCTGGACGTAGTCCGAACATCATTCAGTCTTCGGCTTCTCGTTGAACACAAACAAACATCAAACATGTCTACCTTCGCTGTTCTGTTACTCTGCATCCAAGCTTGCTTAGTCCAGGTGAGTGATTATTCTGGGTTACTCCATCATTTTTATTGTTTTTTTTTTTGTCACAGCTAACCTACATACAATTTTGTTCCGCCAGAATGTGTTCGGTTACGGGTGTGGCTGCGGAGGTCAAGGAGTCGCCATAGCTCCTGCTCTGGGTCTCGGCGCTGGTCTCTCTCCTGCTGGTGCATGCGGTGGTACCCTCGGTCTTGGTGCTTACGGTGGCGGCATCGGATCTGCTTATGGTGGTGCACTTGCTCCTGCTGCTGTGTATGGAGGTGCTATCGCTCCTGGAGCTGCTTACGGCGGTGCCGGTGAAGGCAATGTGGCGGTCATTGGTGAGCTGCCAGTCGCCGGTAACACCGCTGTTGCTGGTCAGGTCCCCATCCTGGGTGTCGTGAACTTCGGTGGCGCTGTGCCGGCTGCTGGTGCCGTGTCTATCTGTGGACAATGCGCCTGTGGGTGCGGTTCTTCTCTTTACTACTGAAGCTTTCTTTTACGGACGCAAAAATAAACGATAAATATTGTGCGTAATAACGTAATCTTTGATTTAACCCCGCATTACATAATTTACGAAATAACTGTAATCTAAGTACCTATGTACATAAATAATCATGAGAACTAAATTCTACCAAACAGTAAAAGAAAACCGTAGTATGCATCAGCTGGATTTTATCCCGCGTATGTTATAACCGTAGACGACTTAGGGCATGCCAACTGCAATTATGGTAGTATGCAAGTCGCCTAAGTCGGACAGTTGGCGTAAAAATCTCCTAACTTCTGAGCTTCAGCGTGCGTATCATCTGTATGCCGATGACTTGCAGTTATACTGTCAGGGGAGGGTTGACGAAAGACAAGATCTGATAGACAATCTAAATAAAGACCTGATGGCAATAAAAACCTGGTCCGATAAATTAGGTGTGGCAGTAAATCCAAATAAATATCAGGCGATCATCGTTGGGAGTTCTCGCAATCTAAGCAAGTTGGATGGTACAGACGCCAGCACGCAAATGTGATCATGTCTCCGAGCACCGGTCTTTTCCTATGTGGTTGGGAATACGACAGCAAAGGGCTCTAACACCTTGTTTTTTTTCTTGTTTCTCCCACTTCCCTTAATTACCTTGCTTCCTATTTTCAATACATTTATGCCAACCATAATAGGAGTCTGCGCTCATCGCAAACTTGTGTTCTTCAATGTCCCTCTCACCGCATTGACGTCATTCACCAATCTCTCTTCGTCGAGTCTATTTAAATCAGGATGGCAACCAATATGGCAACGAATTTCTTCTAAAATTAAAGTTCGCGAGTACTTTCGGAAAAGCTGGTAGTTTCATCACAACGGTAATGTTTTCCTCATTGTTTTTCTTTTTATTTTAGTAGATCCGTGTAATTGTCTATTTTGATATACATTTATATATATTTTGATATAAATTTATATTTATTTATATAATTATTCTTGTATTTTATGGCAATATTAAATTAATATTAATTTCAATTATACACCTACCACTGTTTGTCTCTGCTTCACCCAAAGGTTATCTGTTAGAAAATGCCTACGGCATTAAGTTCGCCTCTGTACCAAAGTACCAAAGTACAGAGGCGGACTTGACAGTCCGCAGTGCGCAGTTTGTGAAGTGAACATAGCTTTATGGTTCTATTTATTAACACAATTTGTATTTTATCATTATATATGTTAGTCTGTAAGGTATACATAATTATATTTATGGGCCAAAGTAGCCTGCAAATAAATGAATGTTGTTAATGTCATAGGCACACTAATGTCACTTCAAGCACAAAAATGTTAAATAAATAAATAGAAAAACCGGCCAAGTGCGAGTCGTACTCACACGCACACAGAGTTCCGTAGTACCAAACAATTTAATAAAAATATTTTGATGGTTCATTCATAATGATGTATTGTTTTACATTCAACAGCATAACTAAATTGGTTTTTGATAGTATGTTAATAGAAAACAAAGGTACTGCTGCAGTTTGATGACAAAGTTCAATATATCAAAAACTAAGCGTCAAACCTTTTTGAAACCAAATTTGGTTGATTGTTTTATATTTTACGTTCCACAATAAAATATTTTTATCAGAATTTTCCTCCTCTTACTTTAGAAATTAGAAGGGACATACATTTTACCACTTTGGAAGTGTCTATCTGTCTAACGATTGACTTTGAGAAAAAATGGTTTTTGGAACCTCTATGTCATTTTGGACTTTGACATTTTGATTTTGATTTTGGATTTTGACACTGAGGATCTTAAATTCATCCAATCCAAGATGAATTTAAGATCCTCAATGTCATTTTTAAAGACCTATCTATATACCCCCGCACGTATAGTTTGGATGAAAAAAATATTTTTTATTTTCTGTTCCATGTCTAAATCATTTATTTTTTTAAGTATGGTATTAAATACCATAATAAAAAACAATTATGTCAGTCAATGGTAATCGAGCTATAAATTTTATAGCTCGATTACCACTGACTGACATAATTGTTCTCCCAGATGGTGGATGAGGTGGGTATATTTTGACAGATTCGTGAACAAGTTACTCTCGCGAGTATGGGAAAATTGCCAAACCCCTACTTTTGGCACCCCTTCCCCCCCTCCCTATCGTATCTCGGAAACTAAGAGACCCGTGTTCTTTTTTTTTACATATTCGTATAGGGGAGGCTCGGAAAAGTAAAAACCATTTTTCAAAACTCCCCCTCTTCCCCCTTCACCCCCCCTTTGAACATTTTTTTCAGAGTCATGAAAAGGGGCCCCGAGTTGGCCAAAATATTTTTTTCAAAAACTCCCCCCCTCTCCCCCACCTTTTTTTAAGTTAAAGCACGCGAGGTGCTTACACCTCGCGCAACACGCAAATACTAGTTTTTGTATAAAAATCGTAAAGCGGTTCATAGAATACATTGCAGCGGTGGTGGAATAGCGGTTCAAAGACTTCCTAAGTTACAACTGTGTAGTCTTAATAGTTTCGGAATAAAGTGGCTGTGACATACACAGACAGACAGACAGACACGGCGAATCTGTAAGGGTTCCATTTTTTGCCATGCGGTAACGGAGCTCTAAAACAGGACGGCAATCAGGTGGTAGCAAAACATACGCACCGTGTGCGTACGTGCAAATATCAGACGTCATCGGACAATTTCGTTTAAAGTAGTAATGTCATTGTATGCCACTGGTTGCCAACTGACCTAGTATAATGTATCTTCGATTACAAGGTCTCCTTTAATTCCTATCATTTCCATGTTTTGTAAAGCAATATCCCCACTTAAACTCTGAACAAAATTACTAGAAAGTTTTCAAACTAACGAGACTGTTTTAGTGACCACAAAATGCCCCGATTCTTCGGTCTCCCTGACAATTAATTACAAGTCTACTGAAGCAATAGCTCTATTTAAAATAATTGTGTTTGGGTATTAAACTCGTGGAATGAGATCTTTTGTATTGGTATTTAAATATATAAACATATCACATTGTTTTGCGAATCATGTTTATTTATTTATCGGATAAACAGTATATATTATTATTTACGATTCTTAATAAACACCACATCCACAGCCACGTCCTCCATAGCCGAGTCCAACGGGGGAACCCATTCTTCGGTCTCCCTGACAATGAATTACAAGTCTATTGAAGCAATAGCTCTATTTAAAATAATTTTGTGTTTGGGTATTACACTCGGCGTATAAGTTTTTTGTACTGGTATTTGTAAATTAATGTTACACATTATTCTGCGAATCATCTTTATTTATTTATCAGATATAAGTTTAGACATCATTATTTTCGATTCTTAATAAACACCACATCCACAGCACACGTCCTCCATAGCCGAGTCCAACAGCGGCAGGAGTGATGGCACAAGCTCCGAGGCCATAGCCAGCGCCGAGCCCTTAGGCACCCTCAGCGCCATAAGCAGCAGCAAAAGTACTCTCAATAGCAGTAATACCGTTACCGCAGCTGTAGCTGACGGCGCCAGCACCGGCACTGGGCAACACGCAAATTGTTTTTTTAACCGACTTCTTCACTTCTTTAGGAACTCAATAAAAAAAAGTCTTATTAAATTCCGACCACTATAAACTTCGTTCCACCGTATTGTCCAATAATTGCACTCCATTAATAAGGGAGTTTTTCTACAAACTGCATCAGTAACTTTGTTTTTCATTGTAACACACATGTAAAACAGTACAACATGATTATGAATGAGCCTTCAAAATATTTTTTTATATTGTTTGGTGCTACAGAACCCTGTGTGCGTGTTAATACGACTCGCACTTGGCCATTTGTCTCCTTTACTTCCTGTCATTTGCACGTTTCTTAAAGCAATATCCCCTTTTAACCTTCGAACAAAACTACGAGAAAGTTTTCAAAATAATGAGACTATTTAGTGACCATAAAATTCCCCGATTTTTCGGTCTCCCTGACAATTAATTACAAGTCTATTGAAGAAATAGCTCTATTTAAAATAATTATGTGGTTGGGTATCAAACTCGTTGAATAAGATATTTTGTACTGGTATTTAAATAAATTAACATAACACATTATTTTGCGAATCATTTTTATTTATTTAACGGATGTACAGTTTAGATATCATTATTTTCGATTCTTAATAAACACCACATCCACAGCCACGTCCTCCATAGCCGAACCCAACAGCGGCAGGAGCGATGGCAGAAGCGCCAGGTCCATAACCAGCGCCGAGGCCATAGCCAGCGCCGAGCCCATATCCAGCGCCGAGCCCATAGGCACCCTCAGCGCCATAAGCAGCAGAAAAAGGAGCGATGCTCTCAATAGCAGTAATGCCGTTACCGCAACTGTAGCTGACAGCGCCAGCACCAGCACTGGGCAACACGCCCTCCAAAGCGACAGCACTAACGAACGGCAGCTCACCAGCCAGGGACAAAACACCCTCATACACATTCTCAGACGCTACGGAGAGGCCATTGGGAGCAATAGCAGACACGCTGGAGACAGGCAGTCCACCGCCACTGGTGGGAATGATCTCAATACCGGCCAAACCATTGCCGATCAAACCGTTACCAATGATACCATCACCAATCACACCGTTGCCAGCCCAGTTACCAGCACAGCCGCTACCAATGAAACTGTTACCAATAATACCATCACCGATAATACCACTGTTGGCCAAGTTACCAATCAGACCATTCCCAATCAATCCATTTCCGATCAAACCGTTGCCAGCCCAGCCATTACCAGCACATCCAGGGGTAATGAGACCAGGAGCGGCGATGGCTCCACGGCCAAGACATGAACCGAAAGCAGTCTGTAGGCAAGATTTTTTTTTATTAGTAAGCATAATGTCTGTAGTAATTATAATGCCGATGACAAAATGATGATTCAGTCGAGCTCGTAATGTTATCAGATGGTTTATGTGAAAATCGCAACTAGATTCATGAGCGGTGTATGATCGAAGCTCGATAACTTAGATCAGCTTTTTCTAATATTTACTAAAAAAACAAATACAAAAACAGATATCAAAAGGAATTCGATTTGAGAATACAACTTTGTAGTTACATCAACACGAATGTCATTAATTGAAACGCTGATAAGGTCACCTTCATCATTCTCCTGCTCTTATGCCAATATATTCGTATTTGGGGTCGGCGCAGTATCTCTTCGCATAGAAAAGTAACCTGTTATGAGCGGGCCACAGTATGCAACCCTTGGGAGAATCGTAACTAAAAATAACATACGCCGATTGAAAACTGTGTATAAAAAAAAACAGTTTCTTACCTGGCTGAAGAGCGCCTGAGCGCAGAGGACGAGGATCACCTTGGCTGACATTGTAGTTTGTGTTGATGTAAACTTGAGAGTGTCTTTTCCAAGAATTAATCGACTATTTATACTGAAACGTAGTTCTTATCTAGTTGTGTTGCAGCAATTTGTGGATTTTGAAATGTACTTTTCATACCTTTATCAGTAGTTGCAATATGGGGAAATAGAAAAATGTACGTTGCATTTCGTAAGTGATGTAACCTTTAATTATTTAGGGCTTTGTTTCAATAGAACAATGTTACGATAAGAAGCTTTTGCACTAATAAACGTGGTCTAGACGTAGGGATATCATTCAGTCTTCGGCTTCTCGTTGAACACCAACAAACATCAAACATGTCCACCTTCGCTGTGCTATTACTCTGCATCCAAGCTTGCTTGGTCCAGGTGAGTGATTATTCTGGGTTACTACATCATTTCTATTGTTTTTTTTTTTTCATTGTTAACCTGCATACTATTCTGTTCCGGCAGAATGTGTTCGGTTACGGGTGCGGCTGCGGAGGTCAAGTGGCCGCCATAGCTCCTGCTCTGGGTCTCGGCACTGGTCTCTCTCCTGCTGGTGCATGCGGTGGTGCCCTCGGTCTTGGTGCTTACGGTGGCGCCATCGGATCTGCTTATGGTGGTGCACTTGCTCCTGCTGCTGTGTATGGAGGTGCTATCGCTCCTGGAGCTGCTTACGGCGGCGCCGGTGAAGGCAACGTGGCAGTCATTGGTGAGCTGCCAGTCGCCGGTAACACCGCTGTTGCTGGTCAGGTCCCCATCCTGGGTGTCGTGAACTTCGGTGGAGCTGTGCCGGCTGCTGGAGCCGTTTCTATCTCTGGACAATGCGCCTGTGGATGCGGTTCTTCTCTTTACTACTGAAGCTTACTTTTACGAACGCAAAAATAAAGGATCAATGTATGGCAAATAACTTAATCTTTAATTTAACCCTGCACTACATCATTTACAAAATAACTGTATTCTTGCTAGAATACAGTTATTTACCTAGGTACTTACATAAATATTATATATATTGTATATATATACTGTATCATTTCATGGGGTGGCGCATCAAAAACTATCTTGCTTCCCCTTGAAAGAGCTCAAAGAGCAATTTTAAAGGTAGCAAACTTCCATCCCTTTTTCTTTCCCACAGATCAGCTGTATAAATCCTGCAACGTGCTGACAGTGCGTCAGCTTTTCATTAACCACTTAGTATTAAAACAGCACACCATGCTCACGTACAATGCTGACACTACTAACAAAAGGCGGAATGACATAGTTTGCATTTCTAATATAACCTCCAAACATGTCTTTATCTAAAAATTCTTTTCTTTTTTAGGCCCATTTCTGTACAATAGATTAAATAGAAAACTAAGTATATATAAGTTAAATTATTTTAGCTGTAAAAAATCAATAATTGCATTTTTACAACCAATATCATATGCACAGACAGAAGATCTACTTGTTGTTTGCAAATAAAGTGCTAACACGCCGTTTTTTAATTAATTTTACTTTTATATAAGTTTACTTTACTTTTCTTGTAACGTTAATTTATTTATTTTAAGGTTTTAAGGTTTATGCTCCTTGTAGCCTGAAACACAGGTTCAACCTAGTTCAGGCAAATAAGCTAATGTGCTCTATTTTATTGATAAGACATGTTATTGTAAATGTGCCCCTTTTTATAAATAAATGATTATTATTATATTATATTATTATAAATAATCATGAGAACTAAATTCTACCAAACAGTAAAAGAAAACCATAGTATGTATCAGCTGGTTTTCATTCCGCGTATATTAAAACCGTGGACGACTTAGGGCATGCCAACTGCCATATGATAGTATGCAAGTCGCCTAAGTCGGACAGTTGGCGTAAAAATCTCCTAACTTCTGAGCTTAAGCGTGCTTATCATCTGTATGCCGATGACTTGCAGTTGTACTGTCAGGGGAGGGTTGATGAAATACAATACTGATCGACAATCTAAATAAAGACCTGATGGCAATAAAAACCTGGTCCGATAAATTAGGTGTAGCAGTAAATCCAAATAAATTTCAGGCGATCATCGTCGTATCATTGTTGTAGAGCAGCGGTGGCCCAATGGTGGCGGCCCCGACTTACGAACAGTAAGTCGTGGGTTCGAACCCAGGCAGGCGCATTACTTTGTGTAATTTATTTCATCACCACTGCTCTCAAAAACGGTGAAGGAAAACATCGTGAGGAAACCGGCATGTCCTAAAACCAAAAATTCGAAGACATGTGACATCTACCAACCCGCACTGGGCCCGCGTGGTGGATTATAGCCAATTCCCTCTCATATAGAGGAGGCCAAGTGTCCCAGCAGTGGGATCATTAAAGATTGATTATGCTATGATCATCGTTGGGAGTTCTCGCAATCTAAGCAAGTTGGATGGTACAGACGCCAAGCACGCAAATATGATCATGTCTCCAAGCACTGGCGTCTCCGAGAACCGGTCTCTTCTTATGTGATTGCCAATATGACAGCGTAGGGAGCAAAGTGCTCCAACACCTTGTGTTTTTTCTTGTTACTCCCACTTCCCCTAGTTACCTTGCTCCCCACTTTCAATACATTTATGCCAACCATAATAGGAGTCTGCGCTCATCGCAAACTTGTGTTCTTCAATGTCCCTCTCACCGCACTGACTTCATTCACCGATCTCTCTTCGTCGAGTCTATTTAAATCAGGATGACAACCAATATGGCAACGAATTTCTTTTAAAATAACCTAAAGTAGCAACAAACTTAAAAAATGGCGTCAAAAAACTCCTCAACGCTGTCAACTGGTAATGTATCCAAGAGACTGGCGGCGTTGCCACGTTGTATGGCAACGCTATTTAATTATTATTATTATTTTTTATTTTATTTACTTTTTTCTATTTCTTTTAAAATTAAAGTTCGCGAGTACTTTCGGAAAAGCTGTTAGTTTCGTCACAACGGTAATGTTTTCATCATTGTTTGTTTTTAGGGTTCTGTAGCCGAATGGCAAAAAACGGAACCCTTATTGATTCCCCATGTCTGTCTGTCTGTCCGTGTATGTAACAGCAACTTTATTCCGAAACTATTAGGTCTACACAGTTGAAACTTTGTTTGTGGATGTATTATTTAATCCGCTTTACGATTTTTAAACAAAAATAAAAATAAAAAAACTTTTTTGCACAATATAAAACCGACTTCAAAAACAAAAAAAAAGTTGGAAAAATTATTTAAGCTTCAGAAGTCGGTGACTTTTGTTTGTTCGATTGAATATTTTTGCCACCGACTTCTGAAGCTTAAATTATTTTTCCAACTTTTTTTTGTTTTTGAAGTCGGTTTTATTTTTTGCAAAAAAGTTTTTTTTATTTTTATTTTTGTTTAAAAATCGTAAAGCGGATATCTCAAAAACTAAACATTACATCTTATTCAAACAGATTTTGGTTGAAAGTTTAATTTATGATCTACAATCCTATTTTTTTTTTTCAAAACTATCCTCGTCTTACTTTAGAAATTAGAGGGAGGGGACACACATTTTACCACTTTGGAAGTGTCTATTATTCAAACGATTGACTTTGAGAAAAAATGGTCTTAAGAATCTCAATGTCATTTTTAAAGACACACGCACGTATAGGTTTTCTGAAAAAAATATTTTTAAATTACCCGCAAAAAAAAAAAATTATAACCTAAAAATCGCCGTTTTTTGTACTGCAATTTATTTGTTTGCTAAAGTTTGGCTTGACACAGTACAGAATTCGTTTTGGATTTGTTGTTATTTTAGTAATTTGCATAATTTGAAGAAAACTGTGTTTATATTTTTGAGAATGGCTTCCGAAAGGTAAGGTTTTATGATATGATTATTTATTTCTACGTATTATTTTGATGCGGGTTTGAAACTAAGGACATATAACAATAAAAATAATAACTTTCATTCTAATGCAGAGTAATATAACGTAATGTTTTTGGTGTTCGAATGTCACAGGCGTTATAACGCCTGGTATTTTTAGACTAAAACATGGAAAAACTCGTAGACTTTATGATATATTAGAGGAACTAGAACGATCGGAAGATGACGATGACACACCCTGCTCTATAGCTGTTTTACCACCCGAAAACGCTAATGCTGAAGTGACTGACGAAGACTCAGGCGACGAGGAAGTTGTATACTTGTATAATCTGCCAGGTATATACTTAGACTCATTTCATTTTAGGCATCTTGTTTAGATTTATTTATTAATTAACTGTAATCATAAAAACTTTCCTAAATGTCAAGATGTTCAAAATCCTAATAACTTACAATCTCCTCTATATTACTTTGATACTATGTTTGATGATAATGTCATTCAATTATTAGTCCAGTATACAAATACATATGCAAGTCAAAAAAATGAAATAGGTAATGTTTCTACAAGCGAAATGAAATGCTTTCTTGCCATTCTATTATACAGTGGATATGTAGTTGTCCCTCGAAGCAGTATGTACTGGGAGAAATCTTCAGATACTAATTTTGATTTGGTAAATAATGCTGTCTCGCGATCGTTTCAAGTACATAATGGCTCACATTCACTGTTGTGATTACACGTTGATACAACGAAATAGCGACAAATTTTCGAAATTGAGGCCTTTATTTGACTCGCGGGCCTGTGGACGCGTCCGTCTTGTGACGACAGGCCGTGTCGACAGCGCGTTCGTGTTCCACCGTGGCCCTGGAACACAAAGGGCAAAAGAAGGAACATGGATGGGTTTTAGTCAGTAAAAGTCTGACGCTTCCCTCCTGCTCAGCCCAGAGTGGGAGGAGTTATTTGATGATTTCCCATGCGAACAAAAAAAAGGCCTTTATTTGACTTACTGAACAAGAACTTCATAGATATGGCTCCTCTAGAAGAGAAATACAGCGTAGATGAGGCCATGGTGCCGTACTATGGCGGTCACAGCTGTAAGCAATTTATAAGAGGTAAACCGATACGATGGGGGTATAAGTACAAGGCTAGGATATATTCTGTGGATTGATCCCTACCAAGGCCAGTCTGCAATGATACCCTCGGCGTTTAAGCAGTTCGGTCTGGGTGGAAGTGTTATTTTACGATCCGCCGACATCTTGCAGAAACGTGAACCGACACTACATTTTCACCTATTTTTCGATAACTTCTTCACGTCAGTCCCTCTCATCCATGAACTAAGTAATCGTGGCTTCGAGAAAATCGTACAAGTAAATGTCCTCTGCCAACTAATAATGATTTCAAAAAGACTGAAAGAGGGACATACAAGAGCAAATCAAGTCAACCAGAAAATATCCTTGTTTGCAAATGGAATGACAACAGCGTTATCACCGTTGCCTCAAACATTGATAAAGTGAAGCCAGTGCCAACTGCAACTAGCAAGTGCTACGCTTTCACAAAAACACAAGAGATACGTCCAAGTCAATCAACCGAACGTGATAAAGAATTATAATGCGAACATGGGCGGAGTGGATCCAGTTGACTAAAATATTGGCTTGGTATATATAAATGGTATTTCCCTCTGATTGCTCACTCCCTAGATATGGCAACTCAAAACGCGTGGCAAGTATGTATATCGATACAATGGAGGTGACAAACACCATCTTAATTTTCGAAGAGCTGTGGTAAGGAGCTTACTAGAAACTTATAAGAGAACCGAAACCCGTGCGGCTGCCCCATTTCAAAACCTAGTAAGGACTCATAACAAATTTTTTCAGGAGAGCGCATAAACGTAAAATAAGTCAGCCTATGAAAAGTATTTATGTTAGGTTAAAAAAAAAGCTATTGGTTGTAAACAATACTAAATAATGATCACATAGTACGAGCAAAATTTTAATATATGTGTATATTACATTTTTTAAACCCCTTACTAACTTTGATAATTGACACGAGGTAGGAGGTTCATGTAGCCAATTAGTTTTATAACATAGTAAGAGCACTTGCTAGCTTTTGTTATAGTTTATGGAACATGGAACTTAGCATATCTAATAGACTAAATTCTAAGTCTATGAGATATGCTAAGTTACATACAATGTTAAGTTAAGTTATATAAGTTTTATTCATACACCCTATGAATAAAACCCTCCTGATCAGAAGGTCTAAGTAGCAAAATGTCCAACAGCGCGAAACGTCTAGTGAGCAGTAAGTCTAATTAGCAAAATGTCCATGTAGCAAAACGTCCAACTATCAGATGGTCTGTATAGCAGAACGTCTATTTAGCAAATCGTCATTTTTAAAATGTGTACACTCATGATAGAAAGTAAAAGTCATTTGTAAAATACTTTAAATTTTTTGATTAAAAAAATGTCAATTGTCTTAAAAAGTAATTTAAAAAAAACCCTTCGGCAAGCCGCAGGAGGAGGTAAATTTCGAAGAAGGTTCCACCGTTATTTAGACTTACTGCTCATTAGACGTTTCGCACAATTGGACATTTTGCTACTCAGACCTTCTGAACAGGAGGGGAATAAAATACTGATAAATTGAATAAATAAGTTTAATAATATTTAAATCAGGTCAAACAAAAAACAAAATAAATTCTGAATAGCTCTATTCAGCTGCTGTAGACATTTGCCCATCATTTGACAAATCAAAATAAGCCAAAATGCCTTTCTTGTTTCAGGCATACCAATTTATTTATAATTTCTTCTTTTTTATTTTGTTTAATTCCCCCTAAAGTGACAATAGTTTCAGGAACGTACAATTTTTTTTTTCATTAAAACTCCACTCCCTGTCGGGGTTCATCAACTCAGAACAATAAAATAAGTTTAAGTCAAAATTGTAAAACAAATCTGACATAAAACGATTTTTAAATAAATAAGTTACAAATACCCTGTTTTATAAAAAAGGTTTCTTGATCCAGCGACAAATTCCACTTGTACAACAGAGTTTAAATTAAAATCTTTTAGCGGTTCATTATGACGTGCCGTTCTCTTTTTTTGGGCATTCATGTTTTCAATTATATATTGCCGTGTACGGCATCCGCGAACATGTTAGTATGACTTTTTGTTAGATAGCTAATAGTTACCGATTTATGAGAGCCCTTCCCGGCCCGTCTATCGTCAACGCGAGCATGGTCAAAAATCTTGTTGTTTCATCCAGACCCACAGCGGCGATTTTCTTTCAACTCCTCCGTCTTACCCCGCCCCAAACCCGCACAACTCGTCTCCCACACACCTCATACCTCCTAACGCGATGACATTGAACGAATAAAATAGTGTTCGAAAATTTCTTAAACTTGTTCCAGGAAATACGTGTTTTTGAGTAAGTCTTACAAGTGTGTGAAATAAATATTTGTCATTAAGAATCTCCATTACTTGCAAGGTTTTTATCGAGATGTTTTCTTTATTTTTACAGTCTATGAGTACATTATGAACGGCCAAATTTCAGGTAAAATTTGTGCAAAACAGGAATTTTTGGACGCTTATACTGAATTTGTCCATAGTAACCTAGATATAGTGCACAAAATACCGAATGGTTCAAAAAATTGTGTAACAACGGCATAATCACGTACGAGAGTTTGTATGAAAAGTATGACGGGTTGGCCGCTCTTAAGACCGTTCAAAGAATTGTTGACTATCATAAGAATCATTACTGTGTAAAGGGCCCCGCGCCCATCCCCACTCGCTTTACGTATTTCAAAAACCTAGTAAGGCGAATCCACCATTTAAAAACCTAGCAAGTCCAGAGAGTTACTAGGTTTTGAAATGGTTAAAGTGACATACTAGGTTTTAAAGTGGCCACGAGGGAGTGAATGGAGCACTTACTAGGTTTCGATGCTTAAATATATCTACTTTCAAGCGCGATTAAGACGCTGGTGTTTTTGTATTTGGTAGGGACTTACTAGGTTAGCAAGATAGTGCAATAAAACGATTTTTGTAAGAAATGTCCCTTACTAGGTTTTGAAATGGGACAGCCGCGTGGACCGTGCCCAACTCCTAGGACCCATAGATAAACTTCTCGTTTTGACAGGGTCAACCATATTGTCGCACATAAAGATGCCCAACTTATATGTAAAGTTTGTAAGAAAAAACTTATTTCATTTGCCAGAAATGTGAGCTACATTTACACCCTAAATTCTGTTTGGTATTGCCATACTCATGGTATTTTTTTTTTCTATTATGTTCAAAATGCTGATAGCATGCTCTTGGTCATTACAGTAAATAAAAAATATAAATCCATTTGATTTTATTATTCTACATAACTCATATCTACCTATACATAATTGACTGCAAGAAAACGCCTTGGCAGTATGTCCGCCAATTGTAATTTGTAATAAAGTACAAATGACTATAAAATAATATGTTTTTTTTAAGGTAACCCGTGATAGTAGTAGCTTATCCGACCAGGCTTTATAACGCCACCCATTTTCCGGGTTTTCCTTAACTCTGGTATTTTTTTAAATATTTTTCCAGGGCTTTGAGGGGAGTAAGTAGCAACATAATATAAAAAGTCATAGAGATCTAAGATGTAAAAAAAATTCAGGAGAATCTGGGTTTTGCTGTTGAATGTAAAACAATACAATATGATTATAAATGAGCCTTCAAAATATTTTTACTAGATTGTTTGGTGCTACCCTGTGTGCGTGTGAATACGACTCGCACTTGGCCATTGGTCTCCTTTCCTTCCTATCTTTTCCACGTTTCGTAAAGCCATATCCCCTCTTAACCTCCGAACAAAACTACTACAAAGTTTTCAATATAACGAGACTGTTTTAGTGACCACAAAATGCCCAAATTCTTCGGTCTCCGTGACAATGAATTACAAGTCTATTAAAGCAATAGCTCTATTTAAAATAATTTTGTGTTTGGGTATTACACTCGGCCTATAAGTTTTTTGTACTGATATTTGTAAATTAACATAACACATTATTCTGCGAATCATTTTTATTTATTTATCAGATATAAGTTTAGACGCCATTATTTTCGATTCTTAATAAACACCACATCCACAGCCACGTCCTCCATAGCCGAGTCCAACAGCGGCAGGAGCGATGGCAGAAGCTCCATATCCATAACCAGCGCCGAGGCCATAGCCAGCGCCAAGCCCATATCCAGCGCCGAGCCCATAGGCACCCTCAGCGCCATAAGCAGCAGCAAAAGGAGCGATGCTCTCAATAGCAGTAATACCGTTACCGCAGCTGTAGCTGACGGCGCCAGCACCAGCACTGGGCAACACGCCCTCCAAAGCGACAGCACTCACGAACGGCAGCTCACCAGCCAGAGACAAAACACCCTCATACACATTCTCAGACACTACGGAAAGGCCATTGGGAGCAATAGCAGACACGCTGGAGACAGGCAGTCCACCGCCACTGGTGGGAATGATCTCAATACCGGCCAAACCGTTGCCGATTAAACCGTTACCAATGATACCATCACCAATCACACCGATGCCAGCCCAGTTACCAGCACAGCCGCTACCAATGAAACTGTTACCAATAATACCATCACCGATAATACCATTGTTGGCCACGTTACCAATCAGACCATTACCAATCAATCCATTTCCGATCAAACCGTTACCAGCACATCCTGGGGCAATGAGACCAGGAGTGGCGATGGCTCCACGGCCAAGACATGAACCGAAAGCAGTCTGTAGGCAAGAAATTGTTTTATTAGTAAGTATAATATCTGTAGTAATTATGCACATCATAATGCCGACGACAAAATGATGATTCAATCGAACTCGTAATGTTATCAGATGTTTTAAGTGAAAATCTTAACTAGATTCATGAGCGGCGTATAATCTAAGCTTTATAACTTATATCAGCGTTTTCTAATATTTACTAAAAACAAATACAGAAACAGATATCAAGTGGAATTCGATTTGAGAATACAACTTTGTAGTTACATCAACACGAATGTCATTAATTGAAAAGCTGATTAGGTCACCTTCGTCATTCTCCTGCTCTTATGCCAATATACTCGTATCCATATACGAGTATATTGGTCGGCGCAGTATCTCTTCGCATGGAAAAATAACGTGTTATGAGCGGGCCACAGTATGCAACCCTTGGGAGAATCCTAACTAAGAATAACATACGCCGATTGAAAACTTTGTTTAAAAAAACAGTTTCTCACCTGGATGAAGAGCGCCTGAGCGCAGAGGACGAGGATCACCTTGGCTGACATTGTAGTTTGTGTTGAAGTAAACTTGAGAGTGTCTTTTCCAATAATTAATAGACTATTTATACTGAAACGTAGTCCTTATCTTGTTGTGTTGCAGCAATTTGTGGATTTTGAAATGAACTTTTCAAACCTTTATCAGTAGCTGCAATATGGGGAAATAGAAAAATCAACATTGCATTTCGTAAGTGATGTAACCTTGAATTATTTAGGGCTTTGTTTCAACAGATAATTGTTACTGATAAGAAGCTTTTGCTCTATATAAACGTGGTTTGGACGTAGTCCGAACATCATTCAGTCTTCGGCTTCTCGTTGAACACCAACAAACATCAAACATGTCTACCTTCGCTGTTCTGTTACTCTGCATCCAAGCTTGCTTGGTCCAGGTGAGTGATTATTCTGGGTAACTCCATCATTTTTATTGTTTTTTTTTTGTCACAGCTAACCTACATACAATTTTGTTCCGCCAGAATGTGTTCGGTTACGGGTGTGGCTGCGGAGGTCAAGGAGCCGCCATAGCTCCTGCTCTGGGTCTCGGCGCTGGTCTCTCTCCTGCTGGTGCATGCGGTGGTACCCTCGGTCTTGGTGCTTACGGTGGCGGCATCGGATCTGCTTATGGTGGTGCACTTGCTCCTGCTGCTGTGTATGGAGGTGCTATCGCTCCTGGAGCTGCTTACGGCGGTGCCGGTGAAGGCAATGTGGCGGTCATTGGTGAGCTGCCAGTCGCCGGTAACACCGCTGTTGCTGGTCAGGTCCCCATCCTGGGTGTCGTGAACTTCGGTGGCGCTGTGCCGGCTGCTGGTGCCGTGTCTATCTGTGGACAATGCGCCTGTGGGTGCGGTTCTTCTCTTTACTACTGAAGCTTTCTTTTACGGACGCAAAAATAAACGATAAATATTGTGCGTAATAACGTAATCTTTGATTTAACCCCGCATAACATAATTTACGAAATAACTGTAATCTAAGTACCTATGTACATAAATAATCATGAGAACTAAATTCTACCAAACAGTAAAAGAAAACCGTAGTATGTATCAGCTGGATTTTATCCCGCGTATGTTATAACCGTAGACGACTTAGGGCATGCCAACTGCAATTATGGTAGTATGCAAGTTGCCGAAGTCGGACAGTTGGCGTAAAAATCTCCTAACTTCTGAGCTTCAGCGTGCGTATCATCTGTATGCCGATGACTTGCAGTTGTACTGTCAGGGGAGGGTTGACGAAAGACAAGATCTGATAGACAATCTAAATAAAGACCTGATGGCAATAAAAACCTGGTCCGATAAATTAGGTGTGGCAGTAAATCCAAATAAATATCAGGCGATCATCGTTGGGAGTTCTCGCAATCTAAGCAAGTTGGATGGTACAGACGCCAGCACGCAAATGGGCAAAGGTCTTTTCCTATGTGGTTGGGAATACGACAGCAAAGGGCTCTAACACCTTGTTTTTTTTCTTGTTTCTCCCACTTCCCTTAATTACCTTGCTTCCTATTTTCAATACATTTATGCCAACCATAATAGGAGTCTGCGCTCATCGCAAACTTGTGTTCTTCAATGTCCCTCTCACCGCACTGACGTCATTCACCAATCTCTCTTCGTCGAGTCTATTTAAATCAGGATGGCAACCAATATGGCAACGAATTTCTTCTAAAATTAAAGTTCGCGAGTACTTTCGGCAAAGCTGGCAGTTTCGTCACAACGGTAAAGTTTTCCTCATTGTTTGTCTTTTTATTTTAGTAGATCCGTGTAATTGTCTATTTTGATATTCATTTATATATATTTTGATATAAATTTATATTTATTTATATAATAATTATTCTTGTATTTTATGGCAATATTAAATTAATATTAATTTAAATTATACACCTACCACTGTTTGTCTCTGCTTCACTCAAAGGTTATCTGGTAGAAAATGCCTACGGCATTAAGTTCGCCTCTGTACCAAAGTACCAAAGTACATTGGCGGACTTGACAGTCCGCAGTGCGCAGTTTGTGAAGTGAACATAGCTTTATGGTTCTATTTATTAACACAATTTGTATTTTATCATTATATATGTTAGTCTGTAAGGTATACATATATTTATGGGCCAAAGTAGCCTGCAAATAAATGAATGTTGTTAATGTCATAGGCACACTAATGTCACTTCAAGCATAAAAATGTTAAATAAATAAATAGAAAAACCGGCCAATTTAATAAAAATATTTTGAAGGCTCATTCATAATATGTTGTATTGTTTTACATTCAACAGCAAAACTAAATTTGTTTTTCATAGTATGTTAATAGAAAACAAAGGTACTGCTGCAGTTTGATGACAAAGTTCAATATATCAAAAACTAAGCGTCAAACCTTTTTGAAACCAAATTTGGTTGATTGTTTTATATTTTACGTTCCACAATAAAACATTTTTATAAGAATTTTCCTCCTCTTACTTTAGAAAGTAGAAGGGGACACACATTTTACTACTTTGGAAGTGTCTATCTTTCAAACGATTGACTTTGAGAAAAAATGGTTTTTGGAACCTCTATGTCATTTTGGACTTTGACATTTTGATTTTGGATTATGACATTGAGGATCTTAAATTCATCCAATCCAGGATGAATTTAAGATCCTCAATGTCATTTTTAAAGACCTATCTATAGACCCCCGCACGTATAGGTTGGATTTATTTTGAGTTCCATGTCTTATTCATTTATTTTTTTATTATACTATTTATAGCTCGATTACCACTGACTGACATAATTGTTCTCCCAGATGGTGGATCCCCATCCACCATCTGGGAGATGAAAAAATATTTTTTAGTTTCAGTTCCATGTCTGGGAGCGGGCCCTCTTAATCATTTTTTTTTTTTATTATACTATTTATAGCTCGATTACCACTGACTGACATAATTGTTCTCCCAGATGGTGTATGGGGAGGTGGGTATATTTTGACAGATTCGTAAACAAGTTACTCTCGCGAGTATGGGAAAAGTGCCAAACCCCCCTTTTCGCACCCCTTACCCCCCTCCCTATCGTATCTCGGAAACTAATAGACCCGTGTTCTTTTTTTTACGTATTCGTATATGGGAGGCTCGGAAAAGTAAAAACCATTTTTCAAAACTCCCCCTCTCCCCCCTTCACCCCCCCCTTTGAACATATTTTTCAGAGTCATGAAAAGGAGCCCCGAGTTGGTCAAAATATTTTTTTCAAACCCCCCCCCCCCTCTCCCCCACCTTTTTTTAAGTTAAAGCACGCGAGGTGCTTACACCTCGCGCAACACGCGCAATACTAGTTTTTGTATAAAAATCGTAAAGCGGTTCATAGAATACCGGCATTGCAGTGGTGGTGGAATAGCGGTTCAAAGACTTCCTAAGTTACAACTGTGTAGTCTTAATAGTTTCGGAATAAAGTGGCTGTGACATACACAGACAGACAGACAGACAGACACGGCGAATCTGTAAGGGTTCCGTTTTTTGCCATGCGGTAACGGAGCTCTAAAACAGGACGGCAATCAGGTGGTAGCAAAGCATACGCACCGTGTGCGTACGCGCAAATATCAGACGTCATCGGATAATTTCGTTTAAAGTAGTAATGTCATTGTATGCCACTGGTTGCCAACTGACCTAGTATAATGTATCTTCGATTACAAGGCTATGAATTTATCATTAGTATCGCTTTATAAGATTATCGCTTAGTAGGCACATACGTGTGCATTACATGACAGCCTCAAATATTTATAAATTAATTTATTGAATGGTTATAACTACAACTGAAGCTGGTGTCTATGTCGTGATCAGCAAATTCGCGTGCCCCGTTTTTCTTGTGACACAAAGGCTGAAAATCTGTCTTTCCTATGTCACCCCACTCACTGGCGAGAGATCTGACAAATTTAACGATTAAGGCGGTGCTGAAACAGTGCATCGCTACCAATCCCAGCTATCCAAACCTCTTACTTAAAATCTCCCACCTGTACATGAATTGTCTGGCTCAACCTGGAATTCATTAAACACACTCGATCCGAACCCTCCGAACTGATGAAGGCTACTGAAGGCGCTAAACTGGTAGCGCGGTTCTGAGTCGATTTTATTTGGATTGCCAACGAAAAATAATAATTGAAAACACTACATTGAACATGTGGCTTTAGCAATCGGCCCACTATGGTGGTTGTCACACGACGTCGCTACGCGGAGGCGTTGAAGCAGAATTTGTGGCGGTGCGCTGCGCGGAGAGTTGGAGAGTGCGTCTGTTTCGATCAGCCGAGCAGTCCGATCACAGACCCATCCCATCACTGTGGGCCTAGGATCGAACTTCGCTGTAGTGCGGTGACTCGTGTGCCTAGTGCTGCACTACCTCACGCTGTGAGGGTCTTAGGCAGTGCCAAAGTAGCTCGTCCGTAAGGTTGGACGGTGAACGTGTTTAAGGCATAACGGATAACAATAGAAGTAAATGTTTCGTGTGATCCGCTTCACCGCTTGCCGTATCTATACGCAGCGTCGTGTGAGAATCACCTATCCTCAGTATTTCACACCCAATGCTGAAAAGGTAATTATTGGTCTCCTTTAATTCCTATCATTTCCATGTTTTGTAAAGCAATATCCCCACTTAACCTCCAAACAAAACTACTAGAAAGTTGTCAAACTAACGAGACTGTTTTAGTGACCACAAAATGCCCCGATTCTTCGGTGTCCCTGACAATTAATTACAAGTCCACTGAAGCAATAGCTCTATTTAAAATAATTGTGTTTAGGTACTAAACTCGTCGAATGAGATCTTTTGTATTGGTATTTAAATAAAAAACATAACACATTTTTTTGCGAATCATTTTTATTTATTTATCGGATAAACAGTTTACATTATTATTTACGATTCTTAATAAACACCACATCCACAGCCACGTCCTCCATAGCCGAGTCCAACGGGGGAACCCATTCTTCGGTCTCCCTGACAATGAATTACAAGTCTATTGAAGCAATAGCTCTATTTAAAATAATTTTGTGTTTGGGTATTACACTCGGCGTATAAGATTTTTGTACTGGTATTTGTAAATTAACGTTACACAATATTCTGCGAATCATTTTTATTTATAGATATAAGTTTAGACATCATTATTTTCGATTCTTAATAAACACCACATCCACAGCCACGTCCTCCATAGCCGAGTTGAACAGCGGCAGGAGTGATGGCAGAAGCGCCAGGTCCACAAACAGCGCCGAGGCCATAGCCAGCACCGAGCCCATAGGCACCCTCAGCGCCATAAGCAGCAGCAAAACTAGCAATGCTCTCAATAGCAGTAACACCGTTACCGCCACCGTTACCAGCACTGTAGCTGACGGCGCCAGCACCAGCACTGGGCAACACGCAAATTGTTTTTTTAACCGACTTCTTCACTTCTTTAGGAACTCAATAAAAAAAAGTCTCATTAAATTCCGACCACTATAAACTTCGTTCCACCGTATTGTCCAATAATTGCACTCCATTAATAAGGGAGTTTTTCTACAAACTGCATCAGTAACTTTGTTTTTCATTGTAACACACATGTAAAACAGTACAATATGATTATGAATGAGCCTTCAAAATATTTTTTTATATTGTCTGGTGCTACAGAACCCTGTGTGCGTGTTAATACGACTCGCACTTGGCCATTTGTCTCCTTTACTTCCTGTCATTTGCACGTTTCTTAAAGCAATATCCCCTCTTAACCTTCGAACAAAACTACGAGAAAGTTTTCAAAATAATGAGACTATTTAGTGACCATAAAATTCCCCGATTTTTCGGTCTCCCTGACAATTCATTACAAGTCTATTAAAGCAATAGCTCTATTTAAAATAATTATGTGTTTGGCTATCAAACTCGTCGAATGAGATTTTTTGTACTGGTATTTAAATAAATTAACATAACACATTATTTTGCGAATCATTTTTATTTATTTAACGGATGTACAGTTTATATATCATTATTTTCGATTCTTAATAAACACCACATCCACAGCCACGTCCTCCATAGCCGAACCCAACAGCGGCAGGAGCGATGGCAGAAGCGCCAGGTCCATAACCAGCGCCGAGGCCATAGCCAGCGCCGAGCCCATATCCAGCGCCGAGCCCATAGGCACCCTCAGCGCCATAAGCAGCAGAAAAAGGAGCGATGCTCTCAATAGCAGTAATGCCGTTACCGCAACTGTAGCTGACAGCGCCAGCGCCAGCACTGGGCAACACGCCCTCCAAAGCGACAGCACTAACGAACGGCAGCTCACCAGCCAGGGACAAAACACCCTCATACACATTCTCAGACGCTACGGAAAGGCCATTGGGAGCAATAGCAGACACGCTGGAGACAGGCAGTCCACCGCCACTGGTAGGAATGATCTCAATACCGGCCAAACCATTGCCGATCAAACCGTTACCAATGATACCATCACCAATCACACCGTTGCCAGCCCAGTTACCAGCACAGCCGCTACCAATGAAACTGTTACCAATAATACCATCACCGATAATACCACTGTTGGCCAAGTTACCAATCAGACCATTACCAATCAATCCATTTCCGATCAAACCGTTGCCAGCCCAGCCGTTACCAGCACATCCAGGGGCAATGAGACCAGGAGCGGCGATGGCTCCACGGCCAAGACATGAACCGAAAGCAGTCTGTAGGCAAGATTTTTTTTTATCAGTAAGTATAATATCTGTAGTAATTATAATGCTGATGACAAAATGATGATTCAGTCGAGCTCGTAATGTAATCAGATGGTTTATGTGAAAATCGCAACGCGCTTCGATCATACACCGCTCATGAATCTATCATGAGCGGTGTATGATCGAAGCTCGATAACTTAGATCAGCTTTTTCTAATATTTACTAAAAACAAATACAAAAACAGATATCAAAAGGAATTAGATTTGAGAATACAACTTTGTAATTACCTCAACACGAATGTCATTAATTGAAACGCTGATTAGGTCACCTTCATCATTCTCCTGCTCTTATGCCAATATATTCGTATTTGGGGTCGGCGCAGTATCTCTTCGCATGGAAAAGTAACGTGTTATGAGCGGGCCACAGTATGCAACCCTTTTTTTTTTTTTTTTTTTTTACCGATGGGAAATCATCAAATAACCCCTCCCGCTCTAGGCTGAGCAGGAGGGAGTGTCAGACTTGTACTGACTAAAACCCATCCATGTTCCTTCCTTTGCCCTTTGTGTTCCAGGGCCGCGGTATCTCTTTCGAACAG
The DNA here is from genome assembly GCA_947578425.1 of Eugnorisma glareosa. Taxonomy (NCBI): domain Eukaryota; kingdom Metazoa; phylum Arthropoda; class Insecta; order Lepidoptera; family Noctuidae; genus Eugnorisma; species Eugnorisma glareosa. Next base: position 3,579,782 of record OX387985.1, on the reverse strand, counting down.
TCCCGCAACCCTGGCAGGCGTCGGCCCTTACGGACCCCTTCCTGTTTGCTGACTCTCTTTGAGGCGCGCGTGGAACACGAACGCGCCGTCGACACGGCCTGTCGTCATAAGACGGACGGACGGCGAGCTAGCCCATAGCTCACCGTCCACAGGCCCGCGTCTACGGTGGCCGGGGGCCACCACGTGGCCCCCGACGCCCGGTGCGTCTCCCGCGGCGGCTGGGACGTGAGGTTCTCTCCCTCTCACGTCCCGCCACCTCCTTCGCTAGCATGACTGCTTCGCAGAAGGAGGTGACGGCGTCCCATTCCGTCTCGCTCCGGACCATGGATTGAACCAGGGCCGGACGCGAGAGGTCGCCGCCGCCGATAGTATGCAACCCTTGGGAGAATTGTAACTAAGAATAACATACGCCGATTGAAAACTTTGTATAAAAAAACAGTGTCTCACCTGGATGAAGAGCGCCTGAGCGCAGAGGACGAGGATCACCTTGGCTGACATTGTAGTTTGTGTTGAAGTAAACTTGAGAGTGGCTTTTCCAATAATTAATTGACTATTTATACTGAAACGTAGTTCTTATCTAGTTGTGGTGCAGCAATTTGTGGATTTTGAAATGAACTTTTCATACCTTTATCAGTAGTTGCAATATGGGGAAATAGAAAAATGTATGTTGCATTTCGTAAGTGATTGAACCTTGAAATATTTTGTATGAAAAATATAGGAATGATAAGAAGCTTTTGCTCTATAAAAACGTGGTCTAGACGTAGGGACATCATTCAGTCATCGGCTTCTCGTTGAACACCAACAAACATCAAACATGTCTACCTTCGCTGTTCTGTTACTCTGCATCCAAGCTTGCTTGGTCCAGGTGAGTGATTGTTCTGAGTTACTCCATCATTTTTATTGTTTTTTTTTTTGTCACAGTTAACCTACAAACAATTTTGTTCCGTCAGAATGTGTTCGGTTATGGGTGCGGTTGCGGAGGTCAAGTGGCCACCATAGCTCCTGCTCTGGGTCTCGGCGCTGGTCTCTCTCCTGCTGGTGCATGCGGTGGTACCCTCGGTCTTGGTGCTTACGGTGGCGCCATCGGATCTGCTTATGGTGGCGCACTTGCTCCTGCTCTTTACGGAGATGCTATCGCTCCTGGAGCTGCTTACGGCGGCGCCGGCGAAGGTAACGTGGCGGTCATTGGTGAGCTGCCAGTCGCCGGTAACACCGCTGTTGCTGGTCAGGTCCCCATCCTGGGTGTCGTGAACTTTGGTGGCGCTGTGCCGGCTGCTGGCGCCGTGTCTATCTGTGGACAGTGCGCCTGTGGATGCGGTTCTTCTCTTTACTACTGAAGCTTACTTTTAATAAACAATTTGAATTGAGCTATAATTATGATTCAACGTTTTGATTTTTTCCTGTAAAACCAAAATATTTACGATAACACTCCTGTATAATATCGGTTATATCATAATATATAGGTATGTACACATAGCAAAGGTCCAGATACCATCTGCATGATATTTTTTACATTTAGGTTACATTTCTGGCAATATTTTGATATTGTATTGGATTCTGAAGAGATTTATACCACTAGTTTTAGATAAATATTGAGTTAAGGAAAACATACGATAATCATCGTAACTAATGGAGGTACAGATTGTCATAGATTTTATATACGATTGCGATTACGCTGTTCAATCCCGAACTTCAACATCTCTTTGCCAAACCAACAACTGGGTAGCGTAAATGATATTCATATGTTTCTGTGAACGGGTCCGTGCAACACGTTTTTTTCCATTCCTCCCTGTTAGATAGCACGGGATCATTTTACTGGTTTCATTTTCCATATCATTCGTTACCTATCAATTCATTCTGTGAAAAAATGCATCATAAGACAAAAATGCTTATAAGCAAGACACAATATTGTGCAACAATGTGTGTCTTGCATGCTTGACCTAGTATAAGATATAGTCTTCGACGCACGTTCGAGTTCGATTCATGTTTGGCACGTTTGGTACAATATTTATGAATGAAACGAAAGGGCGTCCCAGAGTGACACGCGTGAATATCAACAGACTATTGTAGGGTTGTAGAGATTACTGCTCCACGATGAAGACAGTCCTTCACCTGGAGCAGTAGGGATAGGTTTTTTTTGAGTGTCTGACATTTCCACTACTTCATGAGGCCTATCCAAATGTTCCTATTTCGGATCATTGAGGTCCGTTGAGCTACTCCATGACTGATTAATGCACGTACAGTCGAATACAAGGCCGGTCGACGACGAAGATAAGCCTAAAATCGCTAGCACGCAACGTTTGCTCGCAGCGGCAGCCACGCCACAAACATAGAACAACATAACATAACAGAGATGTTGATGTAGAAAATAGATGGCTGGAAATATTTTATTCGGAATGGTAGTAAGTCTGGTGTTGGCAGGGTTGTAAGACATAATAACAGAAAATACATCCGCGATATATTTTCCGGTGATATTACCCAGAAATGCTTTATGCGAAATTAAGCGAACCTTTTTTGAGATATTCATATTTTTCAGAAAGCTAATAGATATTATTCGTATTAGTTCAAAAAGTTTTTCTTTGTTTAAAGGAATAATACCTGGAGACGAACAATAGGGTGGAACACTTTTGTATGTTTTTTTTTTTTTTCGAATTTTGGCTTTTAATACCAGGAAAAAGTTGCCTTATATAAATACGAATAACACCGCTTAATTTGGATGTTCTAGCTTGAGGTCTTAGCCGGGCCAGAGGTTTGAAATTTCTCCTTTTAAGTTTTTATGGACATTTACTAAGGAACACTCTATACATAAATGGTAACTAAATATGAAATATTGTGACTGTTAAGAACAAAATAAAACTATATTTTTAATTAATAAAAATATTAACCGAAGAAAAAAATACAGAGTCGGAAAGTTAAACAATAAAAACTGTAATTTAAAAAATTAAAAAACCCGATTGCATAAAAAAATAAAATAAAATAAAAAGCATAGAACATAGCGACTTAACAGTCGGGACCCATTAACATATATAGACCGGCTTAAATCGTCCCAATAATGGGTCCCGACTGTTTAAGTCGCTATGTTCTATGCTTTTTTTTTACGCAGTCCGTTTTTTTATTTTTTTTAAATTACCGTTGTTTTATTATTGAATAATTTTTATTTGATATACCCAGTCTCTCACAGTAAATACGAATCTAACAACACCTCTCAAGCTAAAATTCATCGAGCCGTTCAGGCCACAGAGCGTGCCAAACAATTATACATATATACGTACATACAAACATACTGGCGCAGTCGGGTAAAAATAAAAGACGATATTTTTTGTTTTAAAAATCCTTTTTCCTCTCGATGTGTGGAATGACCTTTTGAGATACTAATTTAGATTTTATGAATCCATTCCTCAAGAGAACAGACTAAGACATGTCGCATACACTTAGAGCTGCTTCTGTAACAACTCTGATGGATTTCTTGGATGTGGCAAGGCAGTCTCATAGACACCAAATACAGCTTCGCCTTCATTTTCTTAAGGTGTGTTTTAAAATCTTGTTTTCCTCATTGGAAGTATTCGACGTCAAAAAACTATGGATAGCTTTAATTAGCAATTTTTAGTAATAATTTTAGCGCTGCCAAATTCTATCAAAATATAACGCAAGAATTTCTGTTACTCTTTTTTTGTCAAATTTGGCTCAGGTACTGTTTCTGTTGCTACTGTTGCTGTTTTATTCTTCTTAACTTCATCCTGTCCACGACTTTAGTCGTATGCGCCTCAAATGTGAATAGAACAGATGATACGACAGCCACCGCAGCTCGGTCTGATACTCCTTATTTATTTATCGCAGACAGTCTTTATACTATGGAGATTCACATAGTTGAGCTTAGTAGGCTAGTAGCAGTGTCACGAACCCTCTGCAGCTGCCGAAGAACAGGAAGGAAGGTTGACGTCGGGACTAAATTCAGATCCGAAACGAAGGAGAGGGAATTCCTTCGTTTCATGTGATTGAATTATGCCTGTTGTTTGAGAGCACGTAATCAATTATTCTGCATTTTTTAACATTGGGTAAGATCCGTTTTTTCATTAACAATTCATTTGTTAGTAAGTTGGTCTTCTAAAAATATTTTTTGGCACCCGATTTTCACTTAAAGAACACACATATATACATGCAGCTATATCAAAAATCTTCTACTCTATACTCTGAACTCTTCTAACCTTCCTTCCTTCAGTTTTTTCAACGTAGTATTGACGAACCCATTCATAGAATTTCATCACATTTTCATGCGTAGGTAAGATATTTTCTTTCAAATGTAGACTATCACAAAACTCAAGAACTCAAGAACAGTAGAACTCAAGTTAAAACACTTAAATGCGTAAAACAACCAGAACTTTAAAATAATTAACCTTTCATCATGAGACAATTATCGCAACTAGCTGAAACAAACACTCCGATTCGTAGTTCAGTGCGTGCGACTCTCCCCGCTTTGTCCTTCACTTTTCCTCTCCGTTACAGCACCAAAATATATGTATTTAATGTATCACAATGAAATATTCGATTGTAACAGTTTAAACAACAGTTTCAATATGTTTTCTGAATAAAACAACCTTGTTTTAATTAACTCTGTACTATTCTTTAGGCCTTGAAAATAGCCATTAAATTGTCATTTTTGTAAAATTTCGATGTCTTGGCTCTTACCGATATTTGATAATATTTATATTTTTTTACGGAAGTAACTGATGGCAATTGGCAACTGTTTTTCACTATTCCATATAAAGATTTGAAAAAAAAAATCGTTCCACCCTAACGAACAATGACTAAATATTTAGTTTTTAGAGGATAAGTACGAGTAAATTCTGTTTAATGTTGAAAAAACACACGGAGTAAAACTCATTTGGAACACCAATATCATTAAAGCAATTATCATATTATTTACTTCCTAAGATATTATTTAGTTTCTCTACATTTTTACATGTAATTGACGTAAATCATATTTAAGGTCTTTGAAAAGGTGTCTATGCGCAAAACAATTGTTCGACCACTGTGGTCTGAAGGCAATTGATTAACAATTATTTCTTAATAATCTAAGTAATGGCAATTACAAAATATGTTATCTATAAGGATTTGTGGCAGTTGAGGCAGTTGATCAACTGAAGACATCTTGCACGTGACAAATATTTTCAAAAACTGCAGCCTGGTCCCTTAAATTGCTCTTACGAGGAACATCAATTTATTATTTTGTCATGTTTGCAAACTATTTACCATGACGTCACAAGATTCTTTTGTGTCAGCTTTTTTTTAATGCTTATTTATGGGTGTTAGCTAAAACTGTCTAGATCGGTTATTTATAGAATAATTGATTGTCAATACACAATAAAGAAGAAGAAAAGCCGTGATTTAGATTTTTGTAGGTACATCCTATTAGCAATGATACCCAAATTTGGCCTGTTAACCCCTCAAGCACTCAACAAATAATATGGTCTCTTTTTTCCGCAGACAGATAACGCATATTATGTAACATAAATCATCAACTTCTCTAATGGCAGAATGTTTTCGTTTGGAGTGGCGTCAGCTGTGAAAAATATCAAACTTTCCCGGTTTATATTTTGAAAATTACATCTAGTGAATGAAAGGGATGAAAGGTATTTAGAAATTCATACAAATAAATATTTTGCAATTAAGTTTATTGAATCGTTGGTTAGGACGAAAGTCATTATTATTTTTTAAGATCTAGTACACACCACATCCACAGCTGCGGCCTCCAAAGCCGAGTCCGAGAGCGGCAGGAGCGATGGCAGCAGCGCTAGGTCCATAGCCAGCACCAAGCCCATATCCAGCGCCGAGCCCATAGGCACCCGCAGTGCCATAGGCAGCAGCAGAAGGAGCGATGCTCTCAATAGCAGTAACGCCGTTACCGCAGCTGTAGCTGACGGCGCCAGCACCAGCACTGGGCAACACGCCCTCCAAAGCGACAGCACTCACGAATGGCAGCTCACCAGCCACGAACAGAGCACCCTCATACACATTCTCAGATGCTACGGAGAGGCCATTAGGAGCAATAGCAGACACGCTGGAGACAGGCAGTCCACCGCCAATGGTGGGAATGATCTCAATACCGGCCAAACCATTGCCGATCAAACCGTTACCAATGATACCATCACCAATCACACCGTTGCCAGCCCAGTTACCAGCACAGCCGCTACCAATCAAACCGTTACCAATCAGACCATTTCCGATCAAACCGTTGCCAGCCCAGCCGTTAGCATTACATCCTGGGGCAATAAGAGCAGGAGCCGCGATGGCTCCACGACCAAGACATGAACAGAACGCGGACTGTAACAAAGAAATTAGTGTATTAGTGAATATCTATTTATCACAAAACAATGACGATACCTTGAAACGAAATTGTTAATTCGATCACGTAATTTAAGGTGTGTCAGGTGAGTTTGATGGAAAGATAACTTTATTTATTGTGCAAATCTTAGCTCAAATTGTGAGTAGTGAATGAACTGATTGATTAAGGTCAAGTCTAAGTATAATCTAAGCTATTAAGCAGGGAATGTAAAATGGAAACCTTACCCTTTGGAATTCCTTCTTAAAAAAGTTTACATCGGTACAAAACTTAGGAACAACAAATAAGTAAACAGTTCCTCACCTGGATGAAGAGCGCCTGAGCGCAGAGGACGAGGATCACCTTGGCTGACATTATAGTTTGTGTTGAAGTTAACTTGAGAGTGACTTTTCCAGGATAGATAGACTATTTATACTGAAACATAGTCCTTATCTAGTTGAGTTGTAGCAATTTGTTTATTTTGAAATGAACTTTTCATAGCTACCTTTATCAGTAGTTGCAATATGGGGAAATAGAAAAATGCACGTTGCATTTCGTAAGTGATGTAACCTTGAAATATTTAGTATTTCATTGTTATGAAAAGAAGCTTTTGCACTATATAAACGTGGTCTAGACGTAGGGACATCATTCAGTCTTCGGCTTCTCGTTGAACACCAACAAACATCAAACATGTCTTCCTTCGCTGTTCTCTTACTCTGCATCCAAGCTTGCTTGGTCCAGGTGAGTGATTATTCTGAGTTACTCCATCATTTTATTGTGTTTTTTTTTTCATAGTTAGCCAACATACAATTTTGTTCCGTCAGAATGTGTTCGGTTACGGGTGCGGCTGCGGCGGTCAGGCCGCCATAGCTCCTGCTCTGGGTCTCGGCGCTGGTCTCTCTCCTGCTGGTGCATGCGGTGGTTCCCTCGGTCTTGGCGCTTACGGTGGCGCCATTGGATCTGCTTATAGTGGTGCACTTCCTCCTGCTGCTGTTTACGGAGGTGCTATCGCTCCCGGAGCTGCTTATGGCGGTGCCGGCGAAGGCAACGTGGCGGTCATTGGTGAGCTGCCAGTCGCCGGTAACACCGCTGTTGCTGGTCAGGTCCCCATCCTGGGTGTCGTGGGCTTCGGCGGTGCTGTGCCGGCTGCTGGTGCCGTGTCTATCTCCGGACAGTGTGCTTGCGGCTGTGGCTCTCCTATTTACTATTAAATCGTATTTTTCGAATTGTTAGATGAAAATAAACAATCTGAATTGAGCTAATTTAATAACTGAATATTTTGATTTTTACATAAATTACCCAAATTGTTTACGATTACACTCCTATATCGGCGTCATCAATATACTTAGGTACAAAGCACAGGTCCAGATTCGATCTGCGTGATCTATTTTTATATTTGGCAAGATACATTTCCCAACCCCAATATTTTGATATTCGTGGAAATAAATCCACTATAATTTTTATTCTTTAAATTTTAAGGAAGACCTGCGCCTGACCATGTAGCAACATGGTGTGCGCTAATATTAAAAAAACACGGCTCGATCAATTTTATAATGAACCGATCTAGACAGTTTAAGCTAAAAATCATAGGACGGCTTTAAAAAAAATACAGTTTTTTTTTTTTTTTCGAGTAGATAAAGTAAACTTTGTACGCATAGATACTAATTTTGCGCTTGCACACTGAATGTCTGTTTCATTCATACCACTACGAACGAAACGGCTTGCAGGATGGGATAAGTGAATGTGGCAGAAAATTAGTTTCGGGTGAAAACATGACTGCCGCTCCGAGCGAACGTTGGGTGCAAGCGATTTTAGACTTATCTTCGTCGGCGATCGGACTTGAATTCGACTGTGCGTGCATGAATAAGATAAGGTGTAGCTCAACAGACCTCAATGTTCAAATGAACAATATCAAAGTAGGAACATATGGATAGGCCGCATGAATGCAGACAATCATGAAATCTGCTACTGCTTCAGGTGAAAGACTGTCCTCATCGTGGAGCTGTAATCTCTACAACCCTTCAATAGTTGACAGTCATGCGTGTCACTCCGGGATCACAAAAGTCGTCGCACTTTTGTTTCAATCATTAATATTGTACAGACGTCAGCACAGCAAGCTCCTACAACCTGTTAACTTTATCGCTAAAGCATTAGGTTAAAAGTTGATTAGGAATTTTGACAGTTTTGGGTAGCTTGATGTACAAACAGCAACACTCTTAATTATACACAATTTTATCTGACATATCGCAGGAAAGAGACTCACATTTGACGTTGACATTATTATAAACCCTAGCCAGTGGCTGAGTAACATAGCTTAATTTCGTCGGATAATTTATCAAATCGGACAAAATCGGTAAGAGTCGTTTTTTTTCGATTTACCTTAATGCGACGACATTTAGACATCTTATTTCTTATAATGATATTAATAATTTGTTACTGTTCAACATTTTAGGAATTCAACATTACGGGTCTAAAGGATATTATCGTATATCCTTATTTAATCCTAAATAAGGATAGTAAATTAATCCTTATTTAATTAAAACAAATAGGTAATTGTAATTATTATTTTATTTACATTTTTAATTTTGTGTTAATATTTTAAATTACACAAAATGGTCAGCACATATAAACTCCAACTCAAAAATAACTTTAGTTTCGTAAAACATTGGTATCATCGGAAAATCGTCATTATTGAGCGAAGCGAAGTGTAGCTCGATTCCTCCCGACTCATTAGACTAACAAAATGACCTCCAGATAATCATGGTCAGAAAATATCACACAGGCTGTAAAATGAGATAAAGTTGCACAGCACACACTTCCAAATAGATGCGACCCAATCAGTGCGTCTCTATAAGTCCGACTCTACAGCGTGACATTTTAATGGTTGTTTTCCCGCAGCGAAATGGTTTTGCCTTTGTAATACAATCGTTTAATAAACAATTAAAATATTAGAAACAAAAAATGGCTGATTAACTATTGTGAAAAACAAAACTCGAAACTGACCACGAACCAATAGTTATACCTCCTGATTGCGCTGAGCGCCGCTGCCGACCGGCCGCCCGGCCGTTGACCCGCGTGCTTTTCAATCAGCTGATAAGTTGATAACTTATTCTTAATAACAATAAGCTTTACCCAACAAGTTATTCAAATTTTCCCTTTATACTTTTACGGGCTTAGGACCGTCATAAATACCTACGTTTTTAGCTGCAATTTACTGAACACGAAATTAAATAAAAACAAGTTTATCGTTTAAGAAAAATAATTTTCTGAATTCGATACCTAAAAAAGTATTTGTGGCGTATTTCAAAAATTTGATTCAACTTATTTACAATAATTTTAATTAACTAAACTACTTTTAAATGTTCACTATTTACAAAAGTACGAGTAGGTAGGTACTTACACTTCCCGGTAACGGAGTAACTGTTCGAAGTGCAAGCCACTGCGTTGTATAACAATCGAGCACGTTTTAATTGGTTGTCTTTCAATTTTAGTAAGGTGTCTCTGTCACTTCTTACGATATTAAAAGCGTCCACTATCGCAGTTATTAACGCGTCGCGAGTTTCGTGTTCCTCACGATACGCTAGGCGCTTGAGCTCCGACCAGCGACCACAAATAAAAGTCCAAAAAGTCCGGAATAATGATTTGTAACATTTCAGGTAGGTTCCACTTGTCCTGTCACGAAATGCGGCCCAATGAGGTGGCCAATAATTACCGGGCCCACACATTAACACATAAAACGCACTTGATGCGCACACTCGCGAATAACATGTGGGTTATTCAAAGCCCAAAAATGTTCGTTACGCTGGTTGAGTCCAACTCGGGTAAAAGTTGCTTCATTCGTCCACAAAATGTTCGTATTTTGATTGTCCATCAACCAACCATCAAGGTTCATAACCCCACGAAGACGGAGCGACTCCAAGTGTTGCGGCTCCGCGTAAAGTTGCCGGGCCAGTTGCACCATAGCGACGTTCTCCAAATTGCAATAACTGTAATGGCGATCCATTGCACGATAAGATAACACGTGCTGCGCGTACGACAATCGCGGAAAAACTAAGTAATAAGTATTACATAATACAATAATAATAAAATAGGTAGCCAGCGCGCGGCGCGTCGTCGTTTGTAATTGATGCGCGCAGGCTAGTTTATGTCGTATCGCTACACGCGAGAGCATATTTTGCTTTGAACGTTTATAAATCGGTCTTTCCTTTGTCGGCTTCGCGGCTGTGTTTTGTATTGTTGCGTGAAAACTAGTTTATGCCGTATCACCACGAACGAGAGCTTATTTTACTTTGAACATTTATGCATCGTGTCTTTCGGCGGCGGGCGGTGCGTGCGAGTCGAATAGTACCTACAAGGTACGTCTAGTGTTACTATTGATTCTCATGTTTTCGAGTTGATGAATATTTTTTTAATTATTTTAAAACAAAAACATATTTATTTTTTTACTTTTACTCTATGCTTCGAAAGTACTCCTTATGGCAAGTTGTTCTGCCGCGGGAAAACAACCATTAAAATTTCAGGCTGTATAGTCACCAGTCTCTCACAGCTGAAAATAAATATTGATATTTCATTTGTGGTAAGAAGTAAATAACCATTCCACCTGCCGACTGTGCCACGAGAGGGCTCACACCATCCAAACTGGTCAACTTCTCTCTGTGGTGGGAAGGCCCTAGATGGCTTAACGAGCAAGAAACACAAGCCCTTACCCCTAAAGAAACTTATAGCACAAACGAGGGCATCCTAAAAAACGACTAATAGTACGGAACCCACGTCGATCAAAAATGAATTAATCAATTCATTACTTGAGCGACATAGCAACATAAATCGTATTACAAGAATACTTACCTTGGTGATACGTTTCGCTGATGCATTACGAAACAAAAGAAGGTCAACTGAGTACCATGAACTGAACTTGCACGAACTAAACAACACACTATTATCAATTATCAAATCAGTGCAACGGGAGTATTTCGAAAATGAGATAAATTCTCTTAACAAAGGTGAAAAACTTGCCAACAGAAGCACCATTTTGAAACTTAATCCATTTTTGGACTCTAATGTACATGATGGAGGACGCCTAAACCACTCAAATTTACCAGTGGAAACGAAACACCCCATTCTGTTACCAGGAGAGGGAAGACTAACCCAACTTATTGTCGAAAAGGCGCATCAACGAACCTTAAGAAGACAGAAGCAAGACTAACGCTAGCTGACACTAGAAACAAATACTGGATCATCAGCGGCAATCGAACCGTCAAGAAAATACTGCGACAATGCATTCGATGCCGTCGATACGCAACAACTCGAAGTGAACAGTTGATGGGTAACTTGCTTAAAGAAAGGATCACTCCATCGAGGCCGTTTTCACATACCGGCGTCGACTTTACAGGCCATGAGGACGTAAAGATAAACAAAGGCCGCGGGATTAAAAACTGCAAAGGCTACATAGCTATATTCATATATATGTGCACAAAAGCAGTACATATCGAACTTGTTTCTGACCTATCAACGCAAACTTTCTTCGCAGCACTAAGAAGAATGTGCGCCCGAAGAGGCCTAAACATATCTACTCGGATAACGGAACTAACTTTGTCGGAGCCGCAAGAGTCTTAAAAGAAGAGTTCCAACTATTTAAAACATTACAATCATCAGAATTCTTTAAGGAGAACAACGATCTTCAAATCGAGTACTTCAATGCTCCATCCTGGCCATCAGCAGGAGGCTTATGGGAAGCCGCTGTACGTTCCATGAAAGCACACCTGAAACGGGTGATCGGACAACAAAAGCTTACCTACGAACAATTTGCAACGCTTCTCACACAAATCGAAGCGTGCATGAACAGCCGGCCACTGTGTCCATTAACAGAGGATATCGAAGATCTGGAATACCTCACCCCTGGTCACTTTCTCACGGGTAGTCCAACACTAACGCTACCACTCAGTGAACCTGAAGAAAACAAAACGATGGACATCAGAAACAACTGGGAACTCATTGAGCTCATGCGTCGACACTTTTGGGGTCGCTGGTCGAAAGAATACCTTCATTCACTACAAAACCGAAACAAATGGCAACAAACTAAAGAAAACATACAGAAGGGGCAGCTAGTTCTCGTCAGGGAAAGTAATCTAACCCCAAACAGATGGGCTATGGGACGCGTACTGGAACTGCACCCAGGAAGCGATAACTTAGTACGAGTAGTCACGCTTAAGACACAAAATGGGGTACTTAAAAGACCCATAACTAAACTCGCCCCGCTACCTATAAATGAGGCACGCGGAAGCGCTGACACACAAGAAGTGAGTTCAGAAACGGACCACGACGAGCCAAAGAAAGGCACTAATAAAAGTCGAAAAGGGGTAAACAGCTTGCTTATGATGTTACTAGTAGCATTCGCAACGCTATCATGTAGACTGGCAGCACCCCCGCAACATTTTAAAATAACTCGGTTAGCTGAAAACCAACCAGTTTACTTTGACCCCGTCGGAAATATCCAACTTATTCACGACGAATGGAAACTGCTGGTATACTATAACCTGACAACATTCTGGCAAAGTACGACGAAGGTAGAGGAGTTTGTGAATCATATAGGCCAACTATGCGACACGATGCCTAACGAATCATGTCACTCTACGTCACAACAACTCAAATTCGAAATGAACCAGCTGAACGAGTATAACATACTGTTGCGGTCTCAACATCAACAGCGAAGGCGACGTGGCTACGTCAACGGCGTAGGAAATCTTGCACGAGCCCTGTTTGGTGTCCTTGACAGCGATTTTGCAGAAAAATACGCTCAGGACATAGAAAAAATTAAAACAAACGAACAATATTTACTACAACTAATAAGAAATCAGACACTGATTATCGAGGCAGAAAACAACGTCATCAAGAAAAATGAAGACTTTGTAAAGAAGCAACTGGAAATAATACAACAATTCTTTAAAGAAACGAAATATAATACGGCAGTGATTGAAAACAGATTTCAAAAAGTGAAAACAATGAATGATGTCAATGCTGGGGCGTTAACTGCTAGTTTACTTATCTCATTATTGAGGAGAAACCAAGAAATGCTCTTAAGTGCATTGATAGATATCTACAGAGGCCACCTCGATATGAAATTACTGACACCGGAGCAGCTATCTGAACAACTCAATTACATTGCTGGTATTATACCGAAGAGATTAACATTACCTATCAAAAACAGCAATGGGTTGAACATTAAAAATATTTACAAAATTATTTATGTTAAAGCCCGGCTCACCGACCAGTACTTACTCTTCGAATTACATATCCCTTTACTGAGCGATGACGAGTATACATTGTATCGCAATATAGCTCTGCCTAGATGGGAAACGGCTATACAATGTCAGGTGATAGAGACAACAACACAATATATTGGAGTCAACTTCGTAAAGAATACCTACATACAGATGGAAGAGGTTGATCTTCAGCAGTGTACCACAATGACGGCCGACAATCATATCTGCCAAGCCTCTACAACTATTCGCAATTTGCATGGAACCACGGCATCCTGTGAAGCTAAAATACTTAGTCAAAATGTTAACAACATTACATGTGATTGGGTATCACAACAATGCTCTGACCAATGGATAAAATTACACAGACAGACATATGGCTGTATAATTGCATCAATGAGTGCACGACTCGCATTGTCTGCGAAAATCGAATTACAACAACCATTATAACAAAAACAGGGCTCCTTGCCCTAGGTCAGGATTGCATATTTCAGCACAATGACAACACAATTTATTCACACAACGTTTTTAGTAGCAGTACTAATATTGGAATTACTTTGGAGGTACCTACTATTGACTCGCCAAATGATATGTGGAATACATTTAAAAACACAAAGATTGTGCTACCGAAACTAAACTTATCTAATGAACACAAATTATTAGATGACCAAATAACCACACAAAAGGGAAGAAAGAGCCTACCTAACGACCTAAGTGTCCACGACATTGGCAACTACACTATAAGCTCTTTGTTGGTGGGAGAAATCGTCGCCGCTATAATAGTTTGGCGAATAAGAAGATGTCTCCAGTCGCGTAAAAAGAGCAATACCGCAGCCAACGCGAACAAGACTCAAGAAAGGACAGATGATATAGAACTGAAGGAGATTCCTGCCTACGCCAAAGTACGAGGTGGACATTCGGAGAACTACCGTCCGCCGTTACCAGCAATTGGAACAAGATTCAAACTATAATTGATTAATTATTATTTAAGAATTATGTCTTTCTTATTGTTTTGATTGCTAAATAACATGTATACTAGGTATTTAACTTGTAACTCAAGTTTGGTAATCTGAGTGCGTACATATTTTTCCCTCGGGAGCATGTACGAGCCAATAATGCTCATAGAGCAAAAGTAAGTTTCTGCGCACGTAATTAATTACACTAAACGTACTTTATTAATTATATTTTCTCACAGACCGCGCGAAACGTAATAATTATCCTAATTTTTAGAGTGAAAGAGATAGAAGGCTGACCTCTCAAGTACCTTCCTAAGTAATACGACCATTAGTATCGCGAGTGCATTTTACTCGCAGTGACGTGTCCTTGAGCGGTTACAGAGTTTTATTCGTCTGAGGGACGAATGTTTATGAATAGATACACGATTGACGAAGTACGGTTGCAATTTTTTAACACGTTTTTTATGCTTTCTAGTTTGATGAAGTAAACGGTACGGTACGGGTTACGTACATAACCTTGTAAAACAAGGTAAAAAACCAGCCAGCAGATGATGTTTCATAAAAGATGTTTCAGAGAAAATGACCGAACCGTGGTTACGTAAGCGTCGCGAAATGACAACTTTGAGGAGATGCCTAAAAAGGAAGATTGCAGAAGTTTTGAATGAAACGCCTACCAGCGATACGCCTGGTCCTAGTGGTACCCAAGAAAAGATTTGTAGCTTCTGTGATTACAAAAAGCGTCGAATGACGAGGTTCCAATGTAACCACTGTAAAAAATTCATGTGTATGGACCACCGTGGCCTGATGTGTTTGGAATGTTCAGAATAAATATATTTTTGTTGTGTTACATAAGTTTTAAATAACTCAATAAAGGATTTAAACAATGCAACTAAGTATTTGTTTTCTTTCATTAACAAAATCATGAATATCCATACCTGAATGTGTTCGTTTGTGAGACGAATGTTTATTAATAGTGTTACTTCTACATATGTTTATGAATCTAGGGTTAACTACCTTCCTACAACAACTACCGGGGTATCAGTCAACGACGAGAATACCCCAACATATTCTATTATACTTATAAACAGCAGGACCAATTCGCATGACATATGGACACGGGCCAATAGATGAAACCGAATCCGCCAGCCTAGCGTGGAGTTTAAGGCAATAACCTCCACTTTTTCGGGAAAGGCCCTCAGTATGGAATGTGACTTTCACCGTTTTCCAGTTAACAAGTAATCCCATCCTGATTCACATTTCCTCTACCATGTTCCAGAATATTTCGCTGCCTCTTAATGATTCCCAAGTGGAATACACCAGATCTCGTAGATTGGTCTGATTACGCACCTCAGTGGGATCCCAATTGAGAATCATTTGTGCCTAAAGATTCTCAATGAAGTTTAGATCGGGGCATAAAGCTGGCCATTGATTTGGTGTAAAAATTACGTGCACTATTAGTTTTCGCGATATTTCGGCAACTCTCATCTCCATTTCTTTCAAAATTACGATGCGTAATCTTTCCGCAGCGGTGAGCCGTGCAGGAATTTTATCAAATTATTGTAGATATTGAAAATTATTTTAAAAGATCTTATGTTAAGTAAGTAGACAGAATTGACATCAAGATTTTACTTTTTAAAACAATGCATCTGTGATCCATGCAGTTTTTATTTGAAACTAGCTGTTGCCCGCGACTTTCGTTCGCTTGAAATTATTATAACAAAATATTAGTTTCCTTTTTGAACCGGATTTGCTTACCAATTTCAAGGGTTTAATTTTTTTTTGCACGGAACCCTAAACATTTTTCTAAAACAAAAGTAGCCTCTGTTAGACCTTATAACATCAGCTATCTGCCGGTAAAAGTCCCGTCAAAAGCAGTCCAGCCGATTTGTAAAACAGCTGGAACAAACAGACAGACAAAAATAAAAAAATAAATGTGTTTTTGTTCTAAGTGCTGTGTATACTCGTATTATCATTTGCATTCAGTAAAAAGCTGTTTGACATTACAAACAGAAATTTATTATTTGTATGTTTAGAGAACTTTGAGTAAATTTCAATTTGAGTGTTATAGAGTTGCAATACGACCGAATTAAGAATTATTAACCTGGATAACTTATGACTCCATTGAAAATGACAAACATATCTATCCCTTTCGAACAGTGATAATTTCTCTCAGTTGCGTCTTTAATGGGCAGTTAAGTGTGTTGCTGTTTGTACTAGCATCTGTCAGCACATACGTGTCTAGTGTCTACCATTAATCGAACTTGAACGTACGTCGAAGACTATTCCATATACTAGGTCAAGCATGCTTAAGGCATATTTTGTGCAAACAAGCATTTTACTCTTGTGAGGCATTTTCTCATAGAATTAATTCTTCAAACTCAAACTCAAAGCGTTTATTTCAATTAGACCTTAGCAGGCACTTTTGAAAGTCAGGAAAACAAAGGCGAAGCTACAGTCACAGACACAAGGCATAATAACTTGTGAAAGTACTGTAGTTGCCCATTCCAAAGCGTAGATCTCTATGGAGAAGAATGGGCAAGAAACTCCATGGACACTCTTTTCAATCAAAATATTGTTACAAGATTTGGTTACATCATTCATGTTGAGATTATACATATATGTGAGAACGATGTAGAAAGACGTGCACATTAAGAGCGTCCAGAGTAAAAGATTATAACTATCAGCAATTTAAAAACAAAGTAGTTAAAATAAACCGTGGCAGCTAAGAGATGACCAGTCCCAACTGTCAGCGCCCGTTCACGAACATGACGCATACATCAGCCCCATTCAGCTCAACCATATTGAAGGGAACTAAACGACCCAACACACCCGCCACTATCAGCGAGACATTTGAGTGAGCCTGACATTCTCTCAGCCACCAGGGCACATTCGAGTCAATAAAGGATAACTAAATGTAAATGGTAGCTTTACACTACATAGTACTCACACATGTGCTATGCAGTTATATAATACTAAGAGATTGAATCTATACAATGCAAAGATATTTTTACAATCTTCTTTTGCAGCTTCCACAATAATTTCACATGAGCTTCTGATTAGTTTGCCCCTATGGTTGTGGAGCAGGACCAGCGTTGAGCCAAGCATTTTTATCATCGATGTAATCCCCTAACTTATAATATGCTTGCCTACATAGTGTGCGTTTTATACAAGATTTAAATTTGGTCTCATTCAGTTGTTGAATGTGGGGAGGTATTTTATTATAATATTTTAAACAGTACCCCATGAAAGATGAGTTTACTTTAGCTAGCCTGAAACCTGGTTGTACTAGTTGGTCCCTGTTTCTAGTATTATAGTGGTGTCTGTCACCTCTTTTACTAAATAAATGCAGATTTTTTCTAACGTACATGATGTTTTCATAGATGTATTGACAAGGTACTGTCATGATGTTAATTTCCTTAAACAGTTCCCTTAGAGAATCGCGCCTACGTAGAGTAGATCATATATGGCTCTGATGGCTCTTTTCTGCAGAATAAATATAGACTCAATGTCTGCAGCCCGTCCCCATAGTAAAATACCGTATGACATAATACTATGAAAATAACTAAAATAGACTAGCCTCGCGGTATCTGCATCAATAAATTGGCGGATTTTTCTAACAGCATATGCTGCTGAACTCAGCCGTCCTGCAAGAGATGTTATATGCGGACCCCATTGTAGCCTTGAGTCGAGCGTGATCCCCAGGAAAACAGTATTTTCGACGAATTGCAGTTTCTCTTGATTCAATACCATAGTATTGAATCAAGAGAAACGTACGTACGTACGTACGTAACGTACTACTTAAAGTCTTCAAGTCATAATTAATCAGGAATGGCTCAATCTAGACCACAATCGTGAATATTAGCAAAAATACGTGATAAAAAGCACGCAACGCGCGGACACTTTTGACATCTGACATTCCGGTGTCCTCGCGATACACTAGTGCCTCTAGCGGCGAATTCATACGCGATGAAAGTAGCTATGGCCATAGCTCTAACATTTGCGTCGATTAAATATATAATAATTATCCTTTACAGGGGCTCCACTCACAATAAGAATACGAATAATTTATTTGCATAAAATACAGGTGTTACCAGTTGTTAAAATTGGTGGTTTAGGCAAAAACCATATTTTGCCTTTTTATGGCATGCAAATATAATTTCACATTATTAGATAATGCGTATCTGAATTATTACAAATATTTCCACGTGATAATTTAAAGTAAAATAATGATTAAATAATAATAAAGGAAAAAAGAAGAAAGAAAAAAAAAAACTTGACACATATTGCACATAAAACTATACATATTACTACTATATTTTAAAATTAAATCTTGTGTTGCAGAAATTCTTGTAAACTGTAAAAACAATTTTCTGTCAACCATTTACGCAATTTATTTCTAAAATATTTAAATGGGAGTTCTCTTATATTTCTAGGTAATTTATTAAACATAGAAATACACATGAAACACATTGTTTTTAATCAATGTTGTATTGCAAAATGGTATCATAATTTTTGTTGGATCTCTTGGCCTCTGCTTAGTTTAACTGTCACCTTTGAATTAAAAAAAATCACTATGGTTCCTTACAAACACCGACACCTCAAACAAATCCATGCCGTACAACTGCAAGTCATCGGCATACGTTAGATGATACGCACGCTGAAGATCAGAAGTTAGGATATTTTTACGCCAACTCTCCGACTTAGGCGACTTGCATACTGTCATAATGGCAGTTGGCGTGCCCTAAGTCGTCTACAGTTATAACATACGCGGGATAAAATCCAGCTGATACATACTATGGTTTTCTTTCACTGTTTGGTAGAATTTAGTTCTACCAAATTATTTATGTACAGGTACTTACAATACAGTTATTTTTTTAATGATGTAATGCGGGGTTAAATCAAAGATTACGTTATTTTCATTATATGGATCGTTTATTTTTGCGTCTGTAAAAGAAAGCTTCAGTAGTAAAGAGAAGAACCGCAGCCACAGGCGCATTGTCCAGAGATAGACACGGCACCAGCAGCCGGCACAGCGCCACCGAAGTTCACGACGCCCAGGATGGGGACCTGACCAGCAACAGCGGTGTTACCGGCGACTGGCAGCTCACCAATGACCACCACGTTGCCTTCACCGGCGCCGCCGTAAGCCGCTTCAGGAGCGATAGCACCTCCGTATACAGCAGCAGGAACAAGTGCGCCACCATAAGCAGATCCGATGCCGCCACCGTAAGCACCAAGACCGAGGGCACCACCGCATGCACCAGCAGGAGAGAGACCAGCGCCGAGACCCAGAGCAGGAGCTATGGCGGCCTGACCTCCGCAGCCGCACCCGTAACCGAACACATTCTGACGGAACAAAATTGTATGTAGGCTAACTATGAAAAAAATCACAATAAAATGATGGAGTAACTCAGAATAATCACTCACCTGGACCAAGCAAGCTTGAATGCAGAGTAAGAGAACAGCGAAGGTAGACATGTTTGATATTTGTTGGTGTTCAACGAGAAGCCGAAGACTGAATGATATCCCTACATCTAAACCACGTTTATATAGTGCAAAAGCTTCTTTTCATAACAATGAAATACCTTTATCAGTAGAACCATGAAATATCTAAATATTTCAAGGTTACATCACTTACGAAATGCAACGTGCATTTTTCTATTTCCCCATATTGCAAGTACCTACTGATAAAGGTAGGTATGAAAAGTTCATTTCAAAATACTCAAATTGCTACAACTCAACTAGATAAGGACTATGTTTCAGTATAAATAGTCGATCTATTCTTGGAAAAGTCACTCTCAAGTTAACTTCAACACAAACTACAATGTCAGCCAAGGTGATCCTCGTCCTCTGCGCTCAGGCGCTCTTCATCCAGGTGAGGAACTGATTACTTATTTGTTGTTCCTGAGTTTTGTACCGATGTAACCTTTTTTAAGAAGGAATTCCAAAGGGTAAAGTTTCCATTTTACATTCCATACTTAATAGCTAAATATTATACTTAGACTTGACGTTTGCTTAATCAATCAGCTCATTCACCACTCACAATTTGAGCTAAGATTTGCACAATAAATAAAGTTATCTTTCCATCAAACTCACCTGACACCTTAAATTACGTGATCGAATTAACAATTTCGTTTCAAGGTATCGTCATTGTTTTGTGATAAATAGATATTCGCTAATACACTAATTTCTTTGTTACAGACCGCTTTCTGTTCATGCCTTGGTCGTGGAGCCATCGCGGCTCCTGCTCTTATTGCCCCAGGATGTAATGCTAACGGCTGGGCTGGCAACGGTTTGATCGGAAATGGTCTGATTGGTAACGGTCTCATTGGTAGCGGCTGTGCTGGTAACTGGGCTGGCAACGGTGTGATTGGTGATGGTATCATTGGTAACGGTTTGATCGGCAATGGTTTGGCAGGTATTGAGATCATTCCCACCAGTGGCGGTGGACTGCCTGTCTCCAGCGTGTCTGCTATTGCTCCCAATGGCCTCTCCGTAGCATCTGAGAATGTGTATGAGGGTGCTCTGTTCGTGGCTGGTGAGCTGCCATTCGTGAGTGCTGTCGCTTTGGAGGGCGTGTTGCCCAGTGCTGGTGCTGGCGCCGTCAGCTACAGCTGCGGTAACGGCGTTACTGCTATTGAGAGCATCGCTCCTTCTGCTGCTGCCTATGGCACTGCGGGTGCCTATGGGCTCGGCGCTGGATATGGGCTTGGTGCTGGCTATGGACCTAGCGCTGCTGCCATCGCTCCTGCCGCTCTCGGACTCGGCTATGGAGGCCGCAGCTGTGGATGTGGTGTGTACTAGATCTTAAAAAATAATAATGACTTTCGTCCTAACCAACGATTCAATAAACTTATTTGCAAAATATTGATTTGAATGAATTTCTAAATACCTTTCATCCCTTTCATTCACGAGATGTAATTTTCTAAATATAAACCGGGAAAGTTTGATATTTTTCACACCTGACGCCACTGCAAACGAAAACATTCTGCCATTCGAGAAGTTGATGACTTATTTTACATAATATGCGTTATCTGTCTGCGGAAAAAAGGGACCATATTATTTGTTGAGTGCTTGAGGGGTTGACAGGCCAAATTTGGGTATCATTGCTAATAGGATGTACTAAAATGTAAATCACGGCTTTTTTTCTTCTTTATTGTGTATTGACAATCAATTATTCTATAAAGAACCGATCTAGACAGTTTTAGCTAACACCCATAAAGAAGCATTAAAAAAAAGCTGACACAAAAGAATCTTGTGACGTCATGGTAAATAGTTTGCAAACATGTCAAAACAATAAATTGATGTTCCTCGTAAGAGCAATTTAAGGGATCAGCCTGCAGTTTTTGAAAATATTTGTCAGGTGCAAGATGTCTTCAGTTGATCAACTGCCTCAACTGCCACCAATCCTTATAGATAAACATATTTTGTAATTGCCATTACTTAGATTATTAAGAAATAATTGTTAATCAGTTGCCTTTAGACCACAGTGGTCAAATAATTGTTTTGCGCATAGACACCTTTTCAAAGACCTTAAATATGATTTACGTCAATTACATGTAAAAATGTAGAGAAATTAAATAATATCTTAGGAAGTAAATAATGTGATAATTGCTTTAATGATATTGGTGTTCCAAATGAGTTTTACTCCATGTGTTTTTTCAACATTAAACAGAATTTACTCGTACTTATCCTCTAAAAACCAAATATTTAGTAATTGTTCGTTAGGGTGGAACGATTTTTTTTTTCAAATCTTTATTTGGAATAGTGAAAAATAGTTGCCAATTGCCAGCAGTTACTTCCGTAAAAAAATATAAATACACACATCAAAATTGTCTAGGGATCAACATATATTTTTGCAATAACTTTTCTCCTGATTGATATTAATTAAAATTTTCTTTAAGGATTCATCAAATAAAGTGTTTTCGTTTGTCACAGTAACGATAAACCAAGTCACCTTAGCATTAATAAAGAAATTTGCCATTTTCCTAATAAAGGGATTTTTGACATTTGAACCACTAACACAAAAGTTCGAAAAAAAGACTGAAATAACAGTTTTCTTTAAAATTTTATTGGGTAACTTAAACAATTAATAATCCGTGTTTCTACCGCGAACACTAACAACACAAGAACATCGGTTTGGCATACTCAAAATGAGTTCATCCAAATCACGCTGTGGAATGGCCGCCCATGTTCGTTGCAACAACAAAAAAAGGTCTTCTTGCGACTGGATACCCTCCATATTCGGCAGAGCTCGTCTCTGTAGCATATCCCATGCATGCTCAATCGGATTCAAGTCTGGCGACTGAGCAGGCCAGGGCAGGACATTGATGTTAGCTGCGGCGAGAGTCTGTCTTACAACTCTTGCGGTGTGCGGTCGTGCATTATCATGCATTAACTGAAATAAGGGACCGATTTGCACTTGTAGAGGAACGATGACGTCTGATACAATCGTCTCAGCATAAATTTGAGCGTTGAGGTTGCCTCTGATCCAAATCAACTCAGTTCTTCCGCCGATCCAAATACCCGCCCATACCATGATGGTTCCACCACTATAAGGATGGACTTCCTGGCAGGATTTTAATCGCTGTTGGCGTCCAGGGGTTCTCCAGTGTCGTATACGTCTTGTATCCGGTCTCATACCAAAACGAGACTCATCAGAAAAGCACACGAAACGCCATTGTTCTTCTGCCCAATTTCTGTGTTCAAGAGCCCATTGATATCGTATCCTACGATTGTGCATTGCTATAGGTGGTACCCGTAGCGGTCTTCGGGAATGAAGGTTCACTTCATGCAAGCGGTTTCTGACTGTTTGGTCGCTAATTAAGTTCCCTGAAGAGTGATGAAGCCTCACGGCTAACATCATGGCGGTTATTGTTGGAGCTCTTCGAGTTAAGATTTGAATGTATCGGTCTTGTCTCCGTGTGGTGCAGCGATACCGTCCTCCATGGCGCTCAGCCACGGTACCAGTGCTTCGGTAACGTGTCCAAAGTCGACTGATAACACTCTGACTTGTATTCAGAGCTAAAGCCACAGTACGTTGCCGGGAACCAGCTTCTATCATTCCCACGGCTCTGAGCATTTCTTCCCTGCTTAAATGACGTCGCCGCTCCATAATAACGTTGGTTTTAATCAGTAGTAGGGAAACAGTAGCACTAATAATGTCTTCAATGCGTTGTATGTTTTTATAGGGAAAATATTGACAGCTGATTTTCATCTTTTACTCGAATTTGATTCACAGTTCCTGATTCAAATTATGAAATGCACCAAAAAGGATCCATATAAATTTATAAAATCATAAATTTATTACAAAACCACATCTCAATCTCAAGAAATCCACATAAAAATGCTTGATCCCTAGACACTTTTGATGTGTGTATTATCAAATAACGGCAAGAGCCCCCGCCAAGACATCGAAATTTTACAAAAATGACAATTTTGGGGACTATTTTCAAGGCCTACAGAATAGTACAGAGTTAATTAATTTAATGATCCATGCATCATGTTCGTGAACGGGCGCTGTCAGTTGGGACTGGTCATCTCTTAGCTGCCACGGTTTATTTTAACTACTTTGTTTTTAAATTGTTGATAATTATAATCTTTTACTCTGAACGCTCTTAATGTGCACGTCGTTCTACATCGTTCTCACATATATGTATAATGTCAACATGAATGATGTAACCAAGATCTTGTAACAATATTTTGATTGAAAAGACTGTCCATGGAGTTTCTTGCCCGTTCTTCTCCATAGAGATCTACGCTTTGGAATGGGCAACTACAGTATTTTCACAAGTTATTATGCCTTGTGTCTGTGACTGTAGCTTCGCCTTTGTTTTTCTGACTTCCAAAAGGGCCTGCTAAGCTCTAATTGAAATAAATGCTTTGAGTTTGAGTTTGAATTAAAACAAGGTTGTTTTATTCAGAAAACATATTGAAACTGTTGTTTCCTAACTGTTACAATCGAATATTTCATGGTGATACTATATTTTGACGCTGTAACGGAGAGGAAAAGTGCGGGACAAAGCGGGGAGAGTCACACGCACTGAACTACGAATCAGTCAATACTACGTTGAAAAAACTGAAGGAAGGAAGGTTAGAAGAGTTCAGAGTATAGAGTAGAAGATTTTTGACATAGCTGCATGTAAATGTAAAGAACTTGTAAGCTATACTTCTTTAAGTGAAAATCGGGTGCCAAAAAATATTTTTAGAAGACCAACTTACTAACAAATGAATTGTTAATGAAAAAACGGATCTTACCCAATGTTAAAAAATGCAGAATAATTGATTACGTGCTCTCAAACAACAGGCATAATTCAATCACATGAAACGAAGGAATTCCCTCTCCTTCGTTTCGGATCTGAATTTAGTCCCAACGTCAACCTTCCTTCCTGTTCTTCGGCAGCTGCAGAGGGTTCGTGACACTGCTACTAGCCTACTTAGCTCAACTATGTGAGTCTCCATAGTATAAAGACTGTCTGCGTTAAATAAATAAGGAGTATCAGACTGAGCTGCGGTGGCTGTCGTATCATCTGTTCTATTCACATTTGAGGCGCATACGACTAAAGTCGTGGACAGGGTGAAGTTAAGAAGAATAAAAAAGCAAGTACCTGAGCCAAATTTGACAAAAAAAGAGTAACAGAAATTCTTGCGTTATATTTTGATAGAATTTGGCAGCGCTAAAATTATTACAAAAAAATTGCTAATTAAAGCTAGCCATAGTTTTTTGACGTCGAATACTTCCAATGAGGAAAACAAGATTTTAAAACACACCTTAAGAAAATGAAGGCGAAGCTGTATTTGGTGTCTATGAGACTGCCTTGCCACATCCAAGAAATCCGTCAGAGTTGTTATAGAACCAGCTCTAAGTGTATGCGACATGTCTTAGTCTGTTCTCTCGAGGAATGGATTCATAAAATCTAAATTAGTATCTCAAAAGGTCATTCCACACATCGAGGGGAAAAAGGATTTTTAAAACAAAAAATAACGATTTTTATTTTTACCCGACTGCGCCAGAAGGAGGGTTATGTTTTTCGAGAGTATGTATGTATGTTTGTATGTACGTATGTATGTATAGTTGTTTGGCACGCTCTGTGGCCTGAACGGCTCGATGAATTTTAGCTTGAGAGGTGTTGTTAGATTCGTATTTACTGTGAGAGTGACACTGGGTATATCAAAATAAAAATTATTCAATAATAAAACAAAAAAAAGGTAATTAAAAAATTTAAAAAAAAACGGACAAGGTAAAAAAAAAGAAGCATAGAACATAGCGACTTAAACACCATGCGCAAGCGGTGCGCGTCCTTGGTGCGCAGGGTGCGGGCCAGCTCCAATGCCGTCCTAGCTATGATCGCTGGACGTTTGGACTGCCCTTATATTAGGAAGTGTTGCAGTAGGCATATAGCCAGGGCGTGTTAATGACTATTAAACATTATTGCTGAGTTTTGTATTATTTTAATTTATGTTCTATTATATTGTATCCAAATTCCAAAATTTGTATTTGTATCTTAAATTATTGATGTAATTTTTTGTGTGACATTGACTTTAATTTGATTTTCTTGACATTGTATTTCTAATTTGTTGACACTGTATTTATTATTATTTTATTTTTCATTTTATTTGTATTTTTAAATTGTGATTTACGATTGTGTCCTAATAACGTGTATTTTTAATATGGGGAAACCTGAAATAAATGGATTTTATTTTTTATTTTTATTTTTTTTAAACAGTCGGGACCCATTATTGGGACGATTTAAGCCAGTCTATATATGTTAATGGGTCCCGACTGTTAAGTCGCTATGTTCTATGCTTTTTATTTTATTTTTTTATGCAATCGGGTTTTTTAATTTTTTAAATTACCGTTTTTATTGTTTAACTTTCTGAATCTGTATTTTTTTCTTCGGTTAATATTTTTATTAATTAAAATATAGTTTTATTTTGTTCTTTACATTCACAATATTTCATATTTAGTTACCATTTATGTATAGAGTGTTCCTTAGTAAATGTCCATAAAAACTTTAAAGGAGAAATTTCAAACCTCTGGCCCGGCTCAAGATCTCAAGCTAGAACCTCTAAATAAAGCGGTGTTATTCGTATTTATATAAGGCGACTTTTTCCTGGTCAAATCCAAAATTCGAAAAAATAAAAAATTTCATACAAATTGTTCCACCCTATTGTTCGTCTCCAGGTATTATTCCTTTAAACAAAGAAAAACTTTTCGAACTAATACGAATAATATCTATTAGCTTTCTGAAAACTATGAATATCTCAAAAAATGTTCGCTTAATTTCGCATAAAGCATTTCTGGGTAATATCACCGGAAAATATATCGCGGATGTATTTTCTGTTATTATGTCTTACAACCCTGCCAACACCAGACTTACTACCATTCCGAATAAAATATTTCCAGCCATCTATTTTCTACATCAACATCTCTGTTATGTTATGTTGTTCTATGTTTGTGGCGTGGCTGCCGCTGCGAGCAAACGTTGCGTGCTAGCGATTTTAGGCTTATCTTCGTCATCGACCGGCCTTGTATTCGACTGTACGTGCATTAATCAGTCATGGAGTAGCTCAACGGACCTCAATGATCCGAAATAGGAACATTTGGATAGGCCTCATGAAGTAGTGGAAATGTCAGACAATCATAAAAAAGCTATCCCTACTGCTCCAGGTGAAGGACTGTCCTCATCGTGGAGCAGTAATCTCTACAACCCTACAATAGTCTGTTGATATTCACGCGTGTCACTCTGGGACGCCCTTTCGTTTCATTCATAAATATTGTACCAAACGTGCCAAACATGAATTGAACTCGAACGTGCGTCGAAGACTATATCTTATACTAGGTCAAGCATGCAAGACATACATTGTTGCACAATATTGTGTCTTATGCCTGCTAGAAAATGAATTGATGAATGCAATGAATTGTTATGTAACGAATGATATGGAAAATGAAACCAGTAAAATGATCCCGTGCTATCTAACAGGGAGGAATGGAACAAAACGTGTTGCACGGACCCGTTCACAAAAACTTATGAAGATCATTTACGCTACCCAGTTGTTGGTTTGGCACAGAGATGTTGAAGTTCGGGATTGAACAGCGTAATCGCAATCGTTTATAAAATCTATGACAGTCTGTACCTCCAATAGTTACGATGATTATCGTATCTTTTCCTTAACTCAATATTTATCTAAAACTGTAGTGGTATAAATCTCTTCAGAATCCAATACAATTTTCATTCTTTATTTCTACGAATATCAAAATATTGCCAGAAATGTAACCTGCTAAATGTAAAAAAAAAAAAACATGCAGATGGTATCTGGACCTTTGCTATGTGTACATACCTATATATTATGATATAACCGATATTATACAGGAGTGTTATCGTAAATATTTTTGTGATATAGGAAAAAATCAAAACATTGAATCATAATTATAGCTTAATTCAAATTGTTTATTTTCATCTCAGAATTCGGAAAATACGATTTAATAGTAAATAGGTAAGCCACAGCCGCAAGCGCACTGTCCAGAGATAGACACGGCGCCAGCAGCCGGCACAGCGCCACCGAAGTTCACGACACCCAGGATGGGGACCTGACCAGCAACAGCGGTGTTACCGGCGACTGGCAGCTCACCAATGACCGCCACGTTGCCTTCGCCGGCACCGCCATAAGCAGCTCCAGGAGCGAGAGCACCTCCGTATAGAGCCGCAGGAGCAAGTGCGCCACCATAAGCAGATCCGATAGCGTCACCGTAAGCACCAAGACCGAGGGCACCACCACATGCAGCAGCAGGAGAAATACCAGCGCCAAGACCCAGAACAGGAGCTATGGTGGCCACTTGACCTCCACAACCACACCCGTAACCGAACACATTCTGACGGAAAAAAATTGTATGTAGGTTAACTGTGACAAAAAAAAAAAACAATAAAAATGATGGAGTCACTCAGAATTAGCACTCACCTGGACCAAGCAAGCTTGGATGCAGAGTAACAGAACAGTGAAGGTAGACATGTTTGATGCTTGATGGTGTTCAACGAGAAGCCAAAGACTGAATGATGTCCCTACGTCTAGACCACGTTTATATAGTGCAAAAGCTTCTTATCGTAACAATGTTCTATTGAAACAAAGCCCTAAATAATTAAAGGTTACATCACTTACGAAATGCAACGTACTTTTTTCTATTTCTCCATATTGCAAGTACTGATAAAGGTAGGTATGAAAAATTCTTTCAAAATCCACAAATTGCTGCAACACAACTAGATAAGTACTACGTTTCAGTATAAATAGTCGATTAATTATTGGAAAAGACACTCTCAAGTTTACTTCAACACAAACTACAATGCCAGCCAAGGTGATCCTCGTCCTCTGCGCTCAAGCGCTTTTCGTCCAGGTGAGAAACTGTTTTTTTATACAAAGTTTTCAATCGGCGTATTTTATTCTTAGTTAGAATTCTCCCAAGGGTTGCATACAGTGGCCCGCTCATAACACGTTATTTTTCCATTCGAAGAGATACTGCGTCGACCCCAAATACGAGTATAGGAGCAGGAGAATGATGAAGGTGACCTAATCAGCGTTTCAATTAATGACATTCGTGTTGATGTAACTACAAAGTTGTATTCTCAAATCGAATTCCACTTGATATCTGTTTCTGTATTTGTTTTTAGTACATATTAGAAAACGCTGATCTAAGTTATAAAGCTTAGATCATACGCACTCATGAATCTAGTTAAAATTTTCACTTAAACCATCTGATAACATTACGAGTTCGCTTGAATCATCATTTTGTCGTCGGCATTAAAATAAACGACAGATATTATTCTTACTAATAAAATATTTTTTTGCCTACAGACTGCTTTCGGTTCATGTCTTGGCCGTGGAGCCATCGCCGCTCCTGGTCTCATTGCTCCAGGATGTGCTGGCAACGGTTTGATCGGAAATGGATTGATTGGTAATGGTCTGATTGGTAACTTGGCCAACAATGGTATTATCGGTGATGGTATTATTGGTAACAGTTTCATTGGTAGCGGCTGTGCTGGTAACTGGGCTGGCAACGGTGTGATTGGTGATGGTATCATTGGTAACGGTTTGATCGGCAATGGTTTGGCCGGTATTGAGATCATTCCCACCAGTGGCGGTGGACTGCCTGTCTCCAGCGTATCTGCTATTGCTCCCAATGGCCTCTCCGTAGTGTCTGAGAATGTGTATGAGGGTGTTTTGTCCCTGGCTGGTGAGCTGCCGTTCGTGAGTGCTGTCGCTTTGGAGGGCGTGTTGCCCAGTGCTGGTGCTGGCGCTGTCAGCTACAGCTGCGGTAACGGTATTACTGCTATTGAGAGCATCGCTCCTTTTGCTGCTGCTTATGGCGCTGAGGGTGCCTATGGGCTCGGCGCTGGATATGGGCTCGGCGCTAGCTATGGCCTCGGCGCTGGTTATGGACTTGGAGCTTCTGCCATCACTCCTGCCGCTGTTGGACTCGGCTATGGAGGACGTGGCTGTGGATGTGGTGTTTATTAAGAATCGAAAATAATGATATATAAACTGTATATCCGTTAAATAAATAAAAATGATTCGCAAAATAATGTGTTAAGTTAATTTATTTAAATACCAATACAAAAAATCTCATTCGCCGAGTGTGATACCCAAACACATAATTATTTTAAATAGAGCTATTGCTTCAATAAACTTGTAATTAATTGTCAGGGAGACCGAAGAATCGGGGAATTGTATGGTCTCAAAAATAGTCTCATTATTTTGAAAACTTTCTAGTAGTTTTGTTCGTAGTTTAAGAGGGGATATTGCTTTAAGAAACGTGCAAATGACAGGAAGTAAAGGAGACAAATGGCCAAGTGCGAGTCGTATTCACACGCACACAGGGTTCCGTAGCACCAAACAATATTTAAAAAAAAATTGTAGGTTCATTCATAATTATGTTGTACTGTTTTAAATTCAACAGCAAAACTTAATTTGGCTTTCATAGTGAGAAGTGAAGAAGTTAGTTAAAAAAACAATTTCGCCGCTCCTGACTTTTTTTTTAAATTTCCCTTCGGTTTTTTTTTTGTTTTTGAATAATTAAAACCAACGAATTCATATTGTAGCGTAATAGTGTGACCTGCGTGCATGCATTAAACGCTAATTTGTTCATTATCCATGTAATGCATATTTCAATAATTTTTTGGAAAATTTTCTATTTTACTCAATTATTTTTAATATACCGTAGTTTAAGTCTCAGACTGCTTTTGTTATTGGTAACTGATACTTGTTCACAGATAAGTGGATATAAAAATTTTCAAGAAAACCACATTCATGAGTGTACGGACTAAAATTTCATTTGCAAATAGCAGAAAATCATCTATGTTAATGAAGGTAATTTTTTTTTAAATGGTTCCATTAATCTCAATATGCAAATTATTTTCTAAATCCTCATTTTATTAGCTATCCAAAGAGGTATAATAACTAGCAAAATATTTTAATTATTAAATTGCGCGCAGAAATCTAAGCTTGCAACTAATCTTAGATAGAAATCGTGAGTAATGGTTACGTTAGAATTACAATATTTTTTGTAAATTTACCAGCGGCCCCTTTCGACCTTCAGTCCGTCAGAAATAATCAACATTTATCAAGTACCTACCTCCAAATATTTTTATTATTTATTGTTATCTGTGGATAGCGGTTGTACACTGTTTTACAGACAGAAGTTCAAAAGAATTTCGTTTCATATAAAAAATTTCTCATAATTTCATTTCACAGAATAATCAATACGTATAAAGCTTGCTTCGAAAAAACTGAGATCATAGATTTTTGTTACAAATAACATTTAATGTTTCGTCAATTCATATCATGGAATAACAAATCAAATATTCTTTATATTCTAAATGTTTAGTTAATATAAACCTTATTACCAAGAAAAACATTTTATCGAGTGACACTTTCTAAAATGTTTCAATTCATACCTTTGACAAAAACAATACCCTCCAATAAAATTAAAGCACCATGAAATTTACTTGGACTATGTTATAATTGATAACACTATATGCCGTAGTATAGTTGTATGAAAGCGTTTCATAATTGTCGGAGTGCCCTAATTTTGTTACTGTGACCAATTTCGACGTGGCGCTCGCCTGCCGCGGCAACGCTCGCTTCGCTCGCTCGGCTCGCGCGTAGTTGGTCACCGTTCTAACCATACCTAACCTATTTGGTCGGAGTGGGCGAAACTTTTCGACGTTCTCTCACTTCGCTCGCTCTTGCATCCTAAGTTTTCCTTGCCACAATGCCTTGTTTACGTTGAAGTGGTGTGTGTACAAAACAACAAACAATTATGGATAGCAGCAACGTCTACTTTTACATTTTCATTGAAATAAAATTCCATGGAAAATAACACCGAACAAACAATATTCGTTAAAAATAATTCTTCTGTTTGATACGTATGTTAAATAAAAAAATGTGATTATAAAATCATTGAATTGTATTTCTGTGAAATATGTTTTATTCAAGTAAATAGTCGTTAAAACAATAATATTCGTAATAAAAACACAAGAACCAAATATTATAAGAAACATTTTCGGCGAAACGAAATTCTATGAAATTTCTGTCTGCGAAATAAGGGGACACCGTGGATAGCAAAGGTTATATTTAAGATAATATTTACGTTCAAGAAATATTTTGAGAAAAATGGCTTTCTTTAACTTTACATAGACGATTTCCTGATAAGTGTGAATTATTTTTTAGTCACTTCACTAGTATTTTTTTTTATATGTTTACGTCTAGTTATCTGTGAAAAAGCATCAGTTACCGATTTCAAAAGAAATCTAAATCAGAAAAAATCGATATTTTAGAAATTATTGAAGAAAATAGAAAATTTTCAAAAAATACTTGAAATATCTGTTACATCGACAATAATGAACAAAGAAACAGACCAAATTGGCGTTTGATGAATGCACGCAGGTCACACTATTACGTCTCAATAAGAATTCGTTGAATTTGAAGTTATTCAGAAACGAAAAAAAATATGCCATAGGAAATGCAAAAAAAAAAGTCGCTATTGGCGAAATTTTATTTTTAACATTCTTCTCCACACCTCTAGGAACGCAATAAAAAAGTCCCATGAAAATCCGACCACTATAAACTTCGTTCCACCTTTTGAGTATTTTTTGTTTAATTGCACTCGGCTATATGTCAAAAACTAAACATCACATCCTATTCAAACAGATTTTGGTTGAAAGTTTTATTTACGTTCTATAATCTTAAATTTTTCAGAATTATTCTCCTCTTACTTTAGAAATTAGCGGGAGGAGGACACACATTTTACCATTTTGGAAGCGTCTATCATTCAAACGATTGACTTTGAGAAAAACGGTCTTAAGAATCTCAATGTCATTTTTAAAGACCTATCTATAAACACCACGCACGTATAGGCTTGATGAAAATTTTTATTTTTTATTTTTGTGTAGAAATCGTAAACCGGTTTACAGAATACAACCACCAACAAAATTTCAACTTGTAGTCTTGTCCTAATAGTTTCGAATAAAGTGGCTGTGACAAACACGGATAGACAGACATGGCGAATATAGAAGGGTTCCGTTTTTTGCCATTTGGCTACGGAACCCTGAAAAGACAAACAATGAGGAAAAACGATTCCCGTTGTGATGAAACTGCCAGGTTTTCCGAAAGTACTCGCGAACTTTAGTTTTAAAACATTTACCATACTGGTTGCCATCCTGATTTAAATAGACTAGACGAAGAGAGAACGGTAAATGAAATCAGTGCAGTGTGAGGGATATTGAAGAACACAATTTTGCGATGAGCGCAGACTCCTGTTATGGTTGGCATAAATGTATTGAAAATGGGGAGCAAGGTAATTAGGGGGGTGGGAGAAACAAGAAAAAAAACAAGGTGTTAGAGCATTTTGCTCCCTACGCTGTCATATTGGTAACCACATAAGAAGAGACCAGTGCTTGGAGACATGATCATATTTGCGTGCTGGCGTCTGTACCTTCCAACTTGCTTAGATTGCGAGAACTCCCAACGATGATCGCCTGACATTTATTTGGATTTACTGCTACACCTAATTTATCGGACCAGGTTTTTATTGCCATTAGGTATTTATTTAGATTGTCTATCAGATTTTGTCTTTCGTCAACCCTCCTCTGACAGTACAACTGCAAGTCATCGGCATACTTCAGATGATACGCACGCTGAAGCTCAGAAGTTAGGAGATTTTTACGCCAACTGTCCGACTTAGGCGACTTGCATACTATCATATGGTAGTTGGCATGCCCTAAGTTGTCCACGGTTTTAGCATACGCGGAATGAAAACCAGCTGATACATACTATGGTTTTCTTTTACTGTTTGGTAGAATTTCGTTCTCACGATTATTTATGTTGGTACCTAGGTAAATAACTGAATACTAGCTAGAATACAGTTATTTCGTAAATTATGAGTAGTGCAGGGTTAAATCAAAGATTAAGTTATTTGTCATATATTCATCCTTTATTTTTTCGTTCGTAAAAGTAAGCTTCAGTAGTAAAGAGAAGAACCGCAGCCACAGGCGCATTGTCCAGAGATAGACACGGCACCAGCAGCCGGCACAGCGCCACAGAAGTTCACGACACCCAGGATGGGGACCTGACCAGCGACAGCGGTGTTACCGGCGACTGGCAGCTCACCAATGACCGCCACGTTGCCTTCACCGGCGCCGCCGTAAGCAGCTCCAGGGGCGATAGCACCTCCATACACAGGAGCAAGTGCACCACCATAAGCAGATCCGATGGCGCCACCGTAAGCACCAAGACCGAGGGCACCACCGCATGCACCAGCAGGAGAGAGACCAGCGCCGAGACCCAGAGCAGGAGCTATGGCGGCCACTTGACCTCCGCAGCCGCACCCATAACCGAAGACATTCTGCCGGAACAGAATAGTATGTAGGTTAACAATGAAAAAATAAACAATAGAAATGATGGAGTAACTCAGAATAATCACTCACCTGGACCAAGCAAGCTTGAATGCAGAGTAACAGCACAGCGAAGGTAGACATGTTTGATGTTTGTTGGTGTTCAACGAGAAGCCGAAGACTGAATGATGTCCCCACGTCTAGACCACGTTTTTATAGAGCAAAAGCTTCTTATCATTCCTATATTTTTCATACAAAATATTTCAAGGTTCAATCACTTATGCAATGGAACATACATTTTTCTATTTCCCCATATTGCAACTACTGATAAACGTATGAAAAGTTCATTTCTAAATCCACAAATTGCTGCAACACAACTAGATAAGGTTTACGCTTCGGTATAAATAGTCAATCAATTATTGGAAAAAACACTCTCAAGTTTACTTCAACACAAACTACAATGTCAGCCAAGGTGATCCTCGTCCTCTGCGCTCAGGCGCTCTTCATCCAGGTGAGAAACTGTTTTTTTATACAAAGTTTTCAATCGGCGTATGTTATTCTTCGTTAGGATTCTCCCAAGGGTTGCATACTGTGGCCCGCTCATATCACGTTATTTTTCCATGCGAAGGGATACTGCGCCGACCCCAAATACGAGTATATTGGCATAAGAGCAAGAGAATGATGAAGGTGACCTAATCAGCGTTTCAATTAATGATATTCGGGTTGATGTAACTACAAAGTTGTATTGTCAAATCGAATTCCACGTGATATCTGTTGCTGTACTTGTTTTTAGTAAATATTAGAAAACGCTGATATAAGTTATAAAGCTTACATCATACGCCACTCGTGAATCTAGTTAAGATTTTCACTTAAACCATCTGATAACATTACGAGTTCGATTGAATCATCATTTTGTCGTCGGCATTACAAGTATGATGTGCATAATTACTACAGATATTATACTTACTAATAATATAATTTCTTGCCTATAGACTGCTTTCGGTTCATGTCTTGGCCGTGGAGCCATCGCCGCTCCTGGTCTCATTGCTCCAGGATGTGCTGGTAACGGCTGGGCTGGCAACGGTTTGATCGGAAATGGATTGATTGGTAATGGTCTGATTGGTAACTTGGCCAACAGTGGTATTATCGGTGATTGTATTATTGGTAACAGTTTTATTGGTAGCGGCTGTGCTGGTAACTGGGCTGGCAACGGTGTGATTGGTGATGGTATCATTGGTAACGGTTTGATCGGCAATGGTTTGGCCGGTATTGAGATTATTCCCACCAGTGGCGGTGGACTGCCTGTCTCCAGCGTGTCTGCTATTGCTCCCAATGGCCTCTCCGTAGTGTCTGAGAATGTGTATGAGGGTTTTTTGTCCCTGGCTGGTGAGCTGCCGTTCGTGAGTGCTGTCGCTTTGGAGGGCGTATTGCCCAGTGCTGGTGCTGGCGCCGTCAGCTACAGCTGCGGTAACGGTATTACTGCTATTGAGAGCATCGCTCCTTTTGCTGCTGCTTATGGCGCTGAGGGTGCCTATGGGCTCGGCGCTGGATTTGGGCCCGGCGCTGGCTATGGCCTCGGCGCTGGTTTTGGACCTGGAGCTTCTGCCATCACTCCTGCCGCTGTTGGACTCGGCTATGGAGGACGTGGCTGTGGATGTGGTGTTTATTAAGAATCGAAAATAATGGCGTCTAAACTTATATCTGATAAATAAATAAAAATGATTCGCAGAATAATGTGTTATGTAAATTTACAAATATCAGTACAAAAAACTTATAGGCCGAGTGTAATACCCAAACACAAAATTATTTTAAATAGAGCTATTGCTTTAATAGACTTGTAATTCATTGTCAGGGAGACCGAAGAATGGGGGAATTTTGTGGTCACTAAAACAGTCTCGTTAGTTTGAAAACTTTGTAGTACTTTTGTTCGGAGGTTAAGTGGGGATATTGCTTTACAAAACATGGAAATGATAGGAATTAAAGGAGACCAATTATTACCTTTTCAGCATTGGGTGTTAAATACTGAGGATAGGTGATTCTCACACGACGCTGCGTATAGATACGGCAAGTGAAGCGGATCACACGTCACATTGAATTTTATTGTTAAATCCGTTATTCCTAAAACACGTTCACCGTCTAACGGGTCGACCGGGTTCGGAGTCTGTTAAATGAATTCCTGGTTGACCAAGGCAATTCATGTACAGGTGGGAGATTTTAAGTAAGAGGAACGGATAGCGAGCGTGGTAGCGAAGCACTGCTTCGGCACCGCTTTAGTCTTTAAACTTAGAACGCTCGCCAGTGAGTGAGAGTGACACAGCGAAAGACAGATTTTCAGCCTTTGTGGCACAAGAAAAACGGGGCACGCGAATTTGCTGATCACGACCATAAGAGACCAGCAGTGCAAGTACGTAGGACTCGATTCGATAAATCTGACATTTATTCTCGATAAAATGAGTTTTTATCGACTCGAATCGATGTCGCAAGTACGTATTTACTATTTTATCGACCGCTAGATAAACTCTAAAATTTTAACGAAAATGCAAGTACGAAACGACATTTTGACAATTGAGATCGCCTATTTACGCTGTCGAGCTCGGTAATTTATCGACACCTTGTAAAAGTGCGACAGGCTTATCGATAATAATTATAATGGATTCAGGACTTTTGGTTGTATTGCTGGGTGATGAGGAAGAACGGCAGCACCATCACAATGTGATGCGTATTCGGAGGCGACGTCTCAGAGACACGAACAATCCTCTGGACCTTCCAGAAGAAGATTTTGTTCGTCTTTTTCCGGTGACTCGAGAAGTAGCAGTCATTTTAGTAGAAGAGATAGAGATGTACAGAGGACACGATCCACTGGACGCCCTGTCCATAATGTGGTATTGTGGTTTTACAGTGCCTACTTCATTCGAAATCTAGACAAAACAAACCTAACCTAAAATATATTTTTTTATCATGCACTACAATTTTTACCTATTAAAGTTCTTAGGAACCTATTAAAATAACTCGCCCTTTCTAATACCTAGATTTTCTAGTCCAAATACACATTTATTACATACTAAAACTTCATGACTTAGGTTTTGATAGCCGTCCGGTTTTATGCAGTTGGGAGCTACCAAAGTTGCATTGGGCAGGAGTACAATCTTGCCCTTGGCCAAAAGTTTGTGAGCAAGGTTGTGCGAGAAGTGTCGAGGGCAATAGTTCGCCACCTCTTCCACACCTACGTGAAGTTCCCAGGTGCAGCTGAAAAAAGAGCCATCGTAGAAGAATTCCAGCACAAATTTGGAATGCTAGATTGCCTTGGTTGTGTCGTTTACACCCATGTTTCAATAATTGAAATATTGTTATTGTAAACACGACCCACTGACCGTATTTTTATCTTTCTCAAGAAAGTAATGTCAACTGTCAACTACAAACTTTATTTTTGGCAAAGGTAAACACGACGATGCTAAGAAAATGGAATATTTTCTGTATTTTTACCAAAATAAAGGATATTTTGTTAAATACTGATAGTTTCTCTAAAATAAACCCTTATTCATTGTTCACAATGCCAAACATCTATGAAAAGCAAGGATTTTCTAAATATCTCGGACATTAGTCGATTTAGTTGTGCCACAGAAATATGTTTTGTCTTTGGACGTCCTCAGTGTTGCCATTTGACAAGCGATCCTTAGCGACTCGATTCGGCCCACGATAAATCTTATCGTCGCGTGTTACGTACTTCCAAATTCGATAACAAGATCGATAAAAATGCAAACCTTAGCGATCTCGATGTCTTATCGATGCAAAGTACGTACTTGCACTGCAGCTTTAGTTGAAGTTATAACCATTCAATAAATTAATTTATAAATATTTGAGGCTGTCATATAATGCACACGTACGTGCCTATTAAGAATCTTACACATCGATAATTATGATAAATTCATAACCTTGTAATCGAAGAAACGTTATACTAGGTCAGTTGGCAACCAGTGGCATACAATGATTGATGATTCGCCATGTCTGTCTGTCTGTGTATGTCACAGACACTTTATTCTGAAACTATTAAGACTACACAGTTGTAACTTAGTAAGTCTTTGAATCGTTATTCCACCACCGCTTCAATATTAGTATTCTATGTATTCTAAGTATTCTATGAACCGCTATATGATTTTTATACAAAAACTAGTATTCGCTTAAAAAAAGGTGGGGGAGAGGAAGGGGGAGTTTTTGGAAAAAAATATTTTGACCAACTCAGGGTCCCTTTTCATGACTCTGAAAAAAATGTTCAAAGGGGGGGTGAAGGGGGAAGAGGGGAAAGTTTTGAAAAATGTTTTTTACTTATCCGAGCCTCCCCTATACGAATCCGTAAAAAAAAGAACTCAGGTCTCTTAGTTTCCGAGATACAATAGAGAGGGGGGAAGGGGGACAAAAAGGGGGGGGGGGTTGGCACTTTTCCCATACTCGCGAGAGTAACTTGTTTACGAATCTGTCAAAATATACCCACCTCCCCATCCACCATCTGGGAGAACAAAAGGGAATATGCACGTAATTTTTTTTCACTTTAATCATTCATATGCAGTACTATCAACCCAAAAAAATAATTAAAAGTTAATTTCAACTACTGTTTGTCGCACAAAAAAAATATTAAACTCCTGCAATTTTCTTTGACAGTTCAAACGTCCATGACTATCGCGGTCATTCATGACAGGACTTTGATGTCACTTACCTCTATCTGCCTTGTTTAAATCTAATTTTTTGCCCTTAGTAGATTAGTTTTACTAAAATGTAAGTGCTTTATTTAAGCAAAAATTGCAATAACAATATTTTAGTAAAATCTTAGTGAAACTTTAAGTACTTTTCAATTAAAAGTGTTTCTTTGACACATGGATTTTGACGTCACTACCGGAATCGATGCGTTTTGTGTCTGCATTCCGTTTCACCAAAAACACGCTAAATAAAATATTAAATTATAAAATAAGTGTTGTATTAGGGAATTAAACAAGTGTACCACAATGTTTTTATGGTCCAATACAAGGCATTTTAAAGAAATAAAAAAAGTTTTGTATTTCTTGCTTAAACCCTATTATGTCAGTCAGTGGTAATCGAGCTTTAAATAGTATAATAAAATAATAAATGATTAAGAGGGCCCGCTCCCAGACATGGAACTGAAACTAAAAAATATTTTTTTCATCAAACCTATACGTGCGGGGGTCTGTAGATAGGTCTTTAAAAATGACATTGAGGATCTTAAACCCATTTTTTCTCAAAGTCAATCGTTTGAAAGACAGATACTTCCAAAGTGGTAAAATGTGTGTCCCTTTTAATTTCTAAAGTAAGAGGAGGACAATTCTGATAAAAATGTTATATTGTAGAACGTAAAATATAAAAAAATCAATCAACATTGGTTTCAAAAAGGTTTGACGCTTAGTTTTTGAGATATTGAACTTTTTCATCAAAGTACAGCAGTACCTTTGCTTTTTATTAACATACTATGAAAAACAAATTAAGTTTTGCTGTTGATTGTAAAACAATACAACAATATGAATGAACCTTCAAAATATTTTTATTAAATTGTTTGGTGCTACGGAACCCTGTGTGCGTGTGAGTACGACTCGCACTTAGTCGGTTTTTCTATTTATTAATTTAACACTTTTGTGCTTTTTTTTTTTTTTTTTTACCGATGGGAAATCATCAAATAACCCCTCCCGCTCTGGGCTGAGCAGGAGGGAGTGTCAGACTTCTACTGACTAAAACCCATCCATGTTCCTTCCTTTGCCCTTTGTGTTCCAGGGCCGCGGTATCTCTTTCGAAGGAAGGAGATGAAATAATATCAATCCCTAATTTAATAGCTGAATCTTTTAATAACTTTTTCATTGAACAAACCTCTGGCATACCTAAACATACGTTATGCGATACCATTAATATAAATATAAACCCACATACAATATTTATGGCCCCTGTTATACCTCAAGATGTAATGCGTATAATTAGAAACCTGAAAAATAAAAAGAGCTCAGGCCTCGATGGTATTTCAACAACAGTTATCAAATTTGTTGCACATTGTATAGCTGAACCCCTTGCTCATATTATTAATGTAAGCATACAGTCTGGCGTATTTCCAGAAAGTCTCAAGAGCGTAATAGTCATACCAGTATATAAAAAAAACGATAAACAAGAAATGGTAAATTATAGGCCAATTGCTCTTATCTCTATATTCTCCAAGATCATAGAGAAAGTTATCTACCTCTTTCGCCAGTTAACATGGAAGCCGCAAGCAGAAGATATCTGTAAACGTCTGAGCACAGCCGCGTTTATGTTATACAACCTAACCAAAAAAGTAAATCGGTCAACAATACTAGTGGCCTACCATGGTCTTGTAATTTCTATTTTAAGATTTGGTGTTATATTTTGGGGTTATTGTAGTGAACGAGAAAGCATTTTTAAAGCTCAAAAGCGCTGTTTGAGAGCTATATTTGGCCTCAAAGTTACTGACAGTTGTGTGCCTATATTTAAGTCTCAGAAACTATTAACTTTCCCATGCCTCTATATCCTCGAATTAGCAATATTTGTTAAAACAAACCGTAATTTATTTGCCACATTAACAGAAACCAGAAAACGGAGTACATCATTAAGATCACAATATCAGAATTTACTTCACACAGGCACATTTAAAACGAGTTTATTAAAAAAAAATGTAATTTGTATGGCTCCTGTTGTCTTTAATAAAATTCCCGATCATATGAAAACCTTGCCCTTGATGAAATTTAAAAAATGTTTTACTGAATTACTTGTAGATAAATGCTATTATTCTGTTCAGGATTTCCTAAATGATACATCTTAATAACCTATTTTGATAACTTGTATAATAATTATTGTGTTTGCATGCCAACAAGGCAGAATGTACACGGTTCTTTATTATGTTATTTACGATCCTATTTGTATGTACCTGCATTCAAAGCAAATAAAGTATATTCTATTCTATTCTATTCTATTCGAACAGTCCCGCAACCCTGGCAGGCGTCGGCCCTTACGGACCCCTTCCTGTTTGCTGACTCTCTTTGAGGCGCGCGTGGAACACGAACGCGCCGTCGACACGGCCTGTCGTCATAAGACGGACGGACGGCGAGCTAGCCCATAGCCCACCGTCCACAGGCCCGCGTCTACGGTGGCCGGGGGCCACCACGTGGCCCCCGACGCCCTGTGCGTCTCCCGCGGCGGCTGGGACGTGAGGTTCTCTCCCTCTCACGTCCCGTCATCTCCTTCGCTAGCATGACTGCTTCGCAGAAGGAGGTGACGGCGTCCTATTCCGTCCCGCTCCGGACCATGGATTGAACCAGGGCCGGACGCGAGAGGTCGCCGCCGCCGATCGCCGCTACGAGGACACGGCGTTGCTCCGCCCAAGCGGAGCAGACCTGCACAGTGTGCTCCACCGTGTCCTCCGGTCGATCCTCGCAGTGGTGACACCCGGGCGTTTCCTCCCGCCCGATGTCCGGTGAGGACCTGCGTCAGGCGGAAGGTGAGGGTGCCGTGGCGCCTCTCCAGCCACTCCTCAAAGAGGGGACTTACCGCCATTATAGTGGCGTGCCCTGCACGGGGTTGCGACAGTCGCTCTCTCCAAACACTTTTGTGCTTGAAGTGACATTAGTGTGCCTATGACATTAACAACATTCATTTATTTTCAGGCTACTTTGGCCCATAAATATATGTATACCTTACAGACTAACATAGATAATGATAAAATACAAATTGTGTTAGTAAAGCTATGTTCACTTCACTAACTTCGCACTGCGGACTGTTAAGTCCGCCTCTGTACTTTGGTACAGACGCGAACCTAATGCCGTCGACATTTTGTACCAGATAACCTTTGGGTGAAGCAGAGACAATCAGTGGTGGGTGTATAATTGAAAATAATATTAATTTAATATTGCGATGTATTTATATAAAAAAATATAAATTTATATCAAAATACATACCCTACATGTAAATAGACAATTACACGGATCTACTAAAATAAAAAGACAAACAATGAGGAAAACTTTACCGTTGTGACGAAACTGCCAGCTTTGCCGAAAGTACTCGAGAACTTTAATTTTCGACTTTAAGACTCGACGAAGAGAGAACGGTAAATGAAGTCAGTGCGGTGAGAGGGATGTTGAAGAACACAATTTTGTGATGAGTTACTCCTATTATGGTTGGCATAAATGTATTAAAAGTGTAGCAAGGTCATTAGGGAAAGTGGGAGAAACAAGAAAAAAAACAAGGTGTTAGAGCCCTTTGCTGTCGTATTGGCAACCACATAGGAAGAGACCGGTGCTCGGAGACGTGATCATGTTTGCGTGCTGGCGTCTGTACCATCCAACTTGCCTAGATTGCGAGAACTCCGAGCGATGATCGCTTGACATTTGTATATATATTTGCTACACCTA
Organism: Eugnorisma glareosa; assembly: GCA_947578425.1. Classification (NCBI taxonomy): domain Eukaryota; kingdom Metazoa; phylum Arthropoda; class Insecta; order Lepidoptera; family Noctuidae; genus Eugnorisma; species Eugnorisma glareosa. Next base: position 3,536,957 of record OX387985.1, on the reverse strand, counting down.
ATTTATCGGACCTGGTTTTTATTGCCATCAGGTCTTTATTTAGATTGTCGATCAGTATTGTATTTCCTTAACCCTCCCCAGACAGTACAACTGCAAGTCATCGGCATACAGATGATACGCACGCTGAAGCTCAGAAGTTAGGAGATTTTTACTCCAACTGTCCGACTTAGGCGACTTGCTTACTATCATAATGGCAGTTGACATGCCCTAAGTCGACCACGGTTTTAACATACGCGGAATGAAAACCAGCGAAACATACTATGGTTTTCTTTTACTGTTTGGTAGAATTTAGTTCTCATGATTATTTATGTAAGTACCTAGGTAAATAACTGTATTCTAGTTAGAATACAGTTATTTCGTAAATTATGTGTAGCGCAGGGTTAAATCAAAGATTAAGTTATTTGCCATATATTGATCCTTTATTTTTGCGTTCGTAAAAGTAAGCTTCAGTAGTAAAGAGAAGAACCGCATCCACAGGCGCATTGTCCAGAGATAGACACGGCACCAGCAGCCGGCACAGCGCCGCCGAAGTTCACGAAACCCAGGATGGGGACCTGACCAGCAACAGCGGTGTTACCGGCGACTGGCAGCTCACCAATGACCACCACGTTGCCTTCACCGGCGCCGCCGTAAGCAGCTCCAGGGGCGATAGCACCTCCATACACAGGAGCAAGTGCACCACCATAAGCAGATCCGATGGTGCTACCGTAAGCACCAAGACCGAGGGCACCACCGCATGCACCAGCAGGAGAGAGACCGGCGCCGAGACCCAGAGCAGGAGCTATGGCGGCCACTTGACCTCCGCAGCCGCACCCATAACCGAACACATTCTGCCGGAACAGAATAGTATGTAGGTTAACAATGAAAAAAACAACAATAGAAATGATGGAGTAACTCAGAATAATCACTCACCTGGACCAAGCAAGCTTGGATGCAGAGTAACAGAACAGCGAAGGAAGACATGTTTGATGTTTGTTGGTGTTCAACGAGAAGCCGAAGACTGAATGATGTCCCTACGTCTAGACCAAGTTTATATAGTGCAAAAGCTTCTTATCATTCCTATCTTTTTCATACAAAATATTTCAAGGTTCAATCACTTACGAAATGCAACATACATTTTTCTATTTCCTCATATTGCAACTACTGATAAAGGTATGAAAAGTTCATTTCAAAATCCACAAATTGCTGCAACACAACTAGATAAGGACTACGCTTCGGTATAAATAGCCAATCAATTATTGGAAAAGACACTCTCAAGTTTACTTCAACATAAACTACAATGTCAGCCAAGGTGATCCTCGTCCTCTGCGCTCAGGCGCTCTTCATCCAGGTGAGAAACTCTTTTTTTATACAAAGTTTTCAATCGGCGTATGTTATTCTTAGTTAGGATTCTCCCAAGGGTTGCATACGTTGGCCCACTCATAACACGTTATTTTTCCATGCGTATTTTTTATTTATTTATTTAAATCGAACACAAATGATTCATATTGTTGTTAGTACCACTTATAAACTATAATAGTTACAGTTGCCATATAAATTAAAATAAATTAAATTAAATTTCTCATTAACCCTTCGTGTGGCCGGAACGTAGATCCACGCGAGACACAATAGGTTTTTAATTGTGTCTATATACTCGGCATACGAAAGGTTAAAATAAAATAAAGTAAAATATAACTAATTCATAAATCTTTATCTAAGTCCGCTTCCCGTTGCACCAGACCTGCAGCTGTGCATACAGGTCCAGTGCCCCAGGAACGGACAATCAGGCTTATCCACTATCACCTTTAAAATGCTGTTGGAGCTCCCCCGAATCCTTTGCATAAGGGATGCTGTTCTTTTCCGCATAATTGCTTGAAAACTATCTGTGTTAGCTTCAGCGAACATGCCCGATGCGCTACAGAACCGCGGAAGCCCCAACAGCACCCTAAAAGCGTTATTATACTGTACGCGAAGAACGTTGTAGGCCCTCTGCGTATGTCTAACACACAAGCTGCACGTGTAGAAAGACGATTATGATCTAAGATATAAGACATACTGCACCGACCCCAAATACGAGTATATTGTCATCAGGGCAGGAGAATGATGAAGGTGACCTAATCACCTTTCCTAACCTTTTTCAGCCACAGAGACCTAGAATATCAAGCGCATACACTACATGTTAATAAAAAAAAAGCAATGAATTTCGAATCGTTTGTTTGATAACTACCTACTAATACAAATAAAAACTTGTAGCTCAATTCTGGGCCGAAACTATTTAGATTGCCTTCTACACTCTAGGAAGAAGAATACATATAAAAATACATTTTTTTTTCTTTATTATAAATGCGTCAGCATACAGTTCTTTATGTAAAGATCGGTGGTAAAGGGTGTCGGGTTGATGTAACTACAAAGTTGTATTCTCAAATCGAATTCCACTTGATATCTGTTTTTGTATTGGTTTTTAGTAAATATTAGATAACGCTGATCTAAGTTATAGAGCTTAGATCATACGCCGCTCATGAATCTAGTTAAGATTTTTACTTAAAATATCTGATAACATTACGAGTACGATTGAATCATCATTTTGTCGTCGGCATTATGATGTGCATAATTACTACAGATATTATACTTACTAATAATATAATTTTTTGCCTACAGACTGCTTTCGGTTCATGTCTTGGTCGTGGAGCAACCGCCGCTCCTGGTCTCATTGCCCCAGGATGTGCTGGTAGCGGCAGGGCTGGCAACTGTTTGATCGGAAATGGTTTGATTGGTAATGGTCTGATTGGTAACTTGGCCAACAATGGTATTATCGGTGATGGTATTATTGGTAACAGTTTCATTGGTAGCGGCTGTGCTGGTAACTGGGCTGGCAACGGTGTGATTGGTGATGGTATCATTGGTAACGGTTTGATCGGCAATGGTTTGGCCGGTATTGAGATCATTCCCACGAGTGGCGGTGGACTGCCTGTCTCCAGCGTGTCTGCTATTGCTCCCAATGGCCTCTCCGTAACGTCTGAGAATGTGTATGAGGGTGTTTTGTCCCTGGCTGGTGAGCTGCCGTTCGTGAGTGCTGTTGCTTTGGAGGGCGTATTGCCCAGTACTGGTGCTGGCGCTGTCAGCTACAGCTGCGGTAACGGTATTACTGCTATTGAGAGCATCGCTCCTTTTGCTGCTGCTTATGGCGCTGAGGGTGCCTATGGGCTCGGCGCTGGATATGGGCTCGGCGCTGGTTATGGTCTCGGCGCTGGTTATGGACCTGGCGCTTCTGCCATTGCTCCTGCCGCTGTTGGACTCGGCTATGGAGGACGTGGCTGTGGATGTGGTGTTTATTAAGAATCGAAAATAATGATGTCTAAACTGTATAGCCGATAAATAAATAAAAACGATTCGCAAAATAATGTGTTATGTTAATTTATTTAAATACCAGTACAAAAAATCTTATTCGTCGAGTGTGATACCCAAACACATAATTAGTTTAAATAAAGCTATTGCTTCAATAAACTTGTAATTAATTGTCCGGGAGACCGAAGAATCGGGGAATTTTATGGTCTTAAAATAGTCTCATTATTTTGAAAACTTTCTAGTAGTTTTGTTCGTAGTATAAGAGGGATATTGCTTTACGAAACGTGCAAATGACACAAAGTAAAGGAGACAAATGGCCAAGTGCGAGTCGTACTCACACGCACACAGGGTTCCGTAGCAACAAACAATATAATATTTTGAATGCTCATTCATAATCATGTTGTATTGTTTTACATTCAAAAGCATAACTAAATTTGGCTGTCATAGTGTGTTAATGAAAAACAAAGTTACTGCTGCAGTTTTAAGAAAAACTCCCATATCTCAAAAACTAAACATCAAATCTTTTCAAACCAATTTTGGGTGAAAGTTTTATTTACGTTCTACAATCCACCATTTTTTCAGAATTTTCATCCTCTTACTTTAGAAATTAGAAGGGGGGGGACACATTTTACCACTTTGGAAGTATCTATCTTTCAAACGATTGACTTTGAGAAAAAGTGGTTTTAGGAACCTCCATGTCATTTTTAAAGATCTATCTATAGACACCCCGCACGTTAAGGACTGATGAAAATTTTTGTTTTTAGTTTCAGTTCCATGTTCTTCATATTCTTTTATTTTTGTATAAAAATCGTAAAGCGGTTCACAGAATACATCAACCTACTAAGTTTCAACCGTGTAGTCTTAGTTCCGGAATAAAATGGCTGTGACATACACGGACAGACAGACATACATGACGAATCTATAAGGGTTCCGTTTTTTGCCATTCGGCTACGGAACCATATTAAACATCATCATTAGAACGATAGTATAAGTGTCTAGGATTAAATTATTTTTGTAACTTCTTTGTTTTACCAACTTGAGTTCTATGGTGTAATCACTACATCTACGAATAAATCAGGCTTGGGGTCAAAGTGTCGGTATCAGTGAGCCGCACTCCCAAGAACAAACTGAAACCTTTTTTGATTCAACCCCCAGTTAAACCCTCAGGAAAGCTAGGGTTCTTCATGGTCCTTCGAGCCGGATTTCTAAATATTGTTTAGTGATCCTATCCTTTGGCGACTTTTTAAAATTAGTTCTAGCTCTTGACAATCGAGCGCACCTTAACATGTGATTGCAAAGACATTTTGAAGTACACAAAAAAAAAAATATAAGTTTCAAAAAATTTACAAGTCGATGTAATCAAAGAAATTTGTCTAAGTCCCAAGGATTCCCAAAGAATTACAAGTCCAAGTTATTTCTTAAAATTTCTCAAAAATATTTTCCCAAAATTTTACAAGTTCTAAAAAGTTCCGAAAATTTTACAAGTCAATGTAAACAACAAATTTTTCTAAGTGTTTGAAACTTAAATCTACTAAAATCGGGCATAGGTTCCCCGTCTCAACACAATTTGGCTTAAATCTAACTAAGTCTAAACATGCACACATTAAATTATTCTAAGTCCAATTTACTTCTCGAAAGTTAAAGTTAAAATCTTCTAGGCAATAAAGTTCACTTTTGCTTGGCACATAAGAAATCACAAAGTACTCACGATTTTCGGCACTATACTCACTTCCTTACGACCTCAGTCGTCTGCAGCTTGCTTGCTGCTGATTTGTACTCCCTCCGCCGTACCTCCTGCTGCTGTAGCTATCTCCTTCTCTCACCATCCAAGACTACTTGGCAGAAACGTATGGGGTTGATGATTCTCCGTCCAATTCGGAGAACACACCTGTTGCTAGTACAGCCCTTGCCACATCCGGCTTCGAAGGACCATGAAGAACCCTAGCTTTCCTGCGGGTTTAACTGGGGGTTGAATCAAAAAAAGTTTCAGTTTGTTCTTGGGAGTGCGGCTCACTGATACCGACACTTTGACCCCAAGCCTGATTTTTTCGTAGATGTAGTGATTACACCATAGAACTCAAGTTGGTAAAACAAAGAAGTTACAAAAATAATTTAATCCTAGACTCTTATACTATCGGCGGAGAATCTTTACACCGCGATGTAGAAATCGATCTCAAATGCACAACGCCATCTATTGACAAAAATACAAACAATTTTGCAATATTCTCGCTGTGAGGCTAAACAGCATCTTATTCAAACAGATTTTGTTGAAAGTTTTATTTACGATCTACAATCCTAATTTTTTTCAGAATGTATCCTCCTCTTACTTTAGAAATTAGAGGGAGAAGGGGACACACATTTTACCACTTTGGAAGAGTCTATCTTTCAAACAATTGACTTTGATAAAAAATGGTTGAAGGAAAGTCAATGTCATCTTTAAAGACCTATCTATAGACACTACGCACGTATAGGTTTGGTGAAAAAAGTATTTTTTTGTTTCAGTTCCATATATATATATTTTTTTTTTGTATAAAAGTCGTAAAGCGGTTTACAGAATACATCCACCAACCAAGTTTCAACTGTGTAGTCCTAATAGTTTCAGACTGGAGTGGGTGTGACATACACGGACAGACAGACAGACATGGCGAATTGATAAGGGTTCCGTTTTTTGCCATTCGGCTACGGAATCCTAAAACATAATAATAATTTATTCAGTTCAAGTGAGTGACATTACATAATTAAAAACTATCTTAGATGAGTTTATACATATAAACAAAAATTCGATAAGACATCTTTGTCCGAACTAGATAAATATCTGATCTCAGACAACAGCGCTCTTCCTTTGATTTTTTGACATCTGACAGTTGATTGACGTTTGAACTCTTGCGCCGTTGTTCGATTTAATCGGTCTTAAAGGAAAATTTGGAAAATCCGAGTGAATCTTGTTTGGTTTCGAGAGTTTGGATATAATTCTATGATAATTGGACTAAACGTCGCCATTTGTACCGGAAAACGGGAGTATTGTGAGAAGCGTGACAATTTTGCAGTTGTGAAACTGCATTGTGACGCATTCAACCGTCACGCGTTGTAAGACCAGCGCCCCTTGAAGACCGTCGTTCACACCAACTTGACACACATCACACAAATCATTTACACTGATACACACACAGAACTACGTGATCTGGGGACAGGTTAACACCTTCGTCACCATCAGCACTAGGTAAGTACATCTTCTTGAATTGAGATAAGGTATACTTGATAGGGCCCCGCGGACAGCGGACAGTTCGATCACCAGCTTCTTGTCCTGGCGTAGAATCGAACATCCTTCCAAATATACATTTATGAGCTTTTTTTTTTTTTTTTTTTTTTTCGGATGGGTAATCATCAAATAACCCCTCCCGCTCTGGGCTGAGCAGGAGGGAGTGTCAGACTTTTACTGACTAAAACCCATCCATGTTCCTTCCTTTGCCCTTTGTGTTTCAGGGCCGCGGTATCTCTTTCGAACAGTCCCGCAACCCTGGCAGGCATCGGTCCTTTCGGACCCCTTACTGTTTGCTGACTCTCTTTGAGGCGCGCGTGGAACACGAACGCGCCGTCGACACGGCCTGTCGTCATAAGACGGATGGACGGCGAGTAAGCCCATTACTCACCGTCCACAGGCCCGCGACATTTATGAGCTTGAAGTTCACATTGGCTTGAATTATATAGTACATTAAGTTTTACATCGTCTCGATGATGATGATTGAGCACCACACCCAGCCAGGAGCAAGCCTGACCCGGACAAGCCGGATGCACCAGGAGCACAATTTTGTGAAGAAAGACATGCTCTGGTATGGGAAAGGAAGCCCGACCAACCGCAGCCAGTCGGGCACAATCAGCCGACTATGCAGCCTAGAGCCAATATAGGAATAGTGATAAAGACAGGTACAATCCATAGGAATGAGCATTGATGGTGTTTTGACCTTCGCTTGTTTGGTCTCTTCTATCATTGGAGAATCATGTTCGTTTCTGGTGGTTGCGATTGATTCGTTTTTGGCACGTCTTATATAATAATATTATGTTCGCGTATATGTTTCACTGTCAGTTTCGCTAAGGTGATATATTTCCTGGGTGGCTGATTTGAATTTTTCTCTATGTGCTGCTAACTGAATCCATTCTTCTTTGCTTTTATTGAAATATTCCATGTCTTGTTGGAGTGACTCATTCCATGTACTCGTATATATTGGTCTTCCAACTTTTAGCCGTTTCGCCTTGTATCTAATAGCTGCGTGTAGTAAGTGGGGCTCTGGTCGTCGGAGGATGTGCCCGTAGTAGCATAACCGTAGGCATTTGATGTTTTTGGTAATTATTTTTCCCATAAGAATTTCGCGTGTTTTTTGTTCGGGGGGTTTCGCGTACTCTTTATCATATCTTTGAGAATGAGTCTTTCATATCTTCTGAGTTTCGATCGGTTTGCCTTTGTGAGTGCCGCTGCCTTATGACCGTAAGTCATTGCAGGTTCTATGACCATTTTATAGATAGGACGCGCAATTTTCCAGTCCATTTTCGATCTTTTAATGAAGAATATTAGGGCCTTGGAGTTACGCATCACTTGTTTACATCTGGCGTTGACTGTGTTGTTTCTATTAAGTTTGTATACGTTCCTAGGTACTTAATTTCGTCTACCGGTTGAATACTGGTTCCTCCGATTCTAATAAGTCTTCGGGTTTCGGTGATGTGTGGGTCTCGGATTACTAGTTTGGTTTTCGTTTCGTTAATGTGGAGTCCGACTGAGTCCAGTAACGGCTTGATTTTGGTGACTATTTCATCCAGTTCCCTCAGACTTTTTGTTACTATTATTACATCATCTGCAAAGGACAGTATAATAGAGAGTCGAGTCTCATGGTTCTGGTCTAGATGAAGGCATTCTATTTCTTCTTCTAATGTTCTGAGAAGACGTTCTCGTCCATTACTATGGTGATAGTCGTGGGGATAGCGGACATCCCTGTTTGACTCCCTTGCCTTTGTGCGTCGATTCCGTTTGCTGACCAAACCATTTTATGCAGGTGAATTCATTCATGCGTGCCTTAATAATTCTATTTGTTAGTTCTAGTAACTAAAATGTCTCTAAGAGAGTTCAAGTCCAGCGTATCGAAAGCTTTTTCGATGTCTATCGCTAGCACATAGGTTTTTGAGAATGCTCTCCATTCCTCGTCAAGAATTCTCCTAAGTGTGTACATATGATCGTTGGTCGATCTATTGCGAAGAAAGGCTGCTTGGTAGTTTCCTAGTTCTTTTATTGAAGCATCCAGTTTGCTTGGAAGAAAACTCGCATATATTCTATATCCCACGTTACACATGGATAACTTTCTGTTGGCTTTGAATATTTTTGTAGTTTTGCGAGCGCGATTATAGAATCGCGCTCAGTCAGATCCAGAGAACATAGGTTCTCTGGATCTGATTGGTCTGCTTATAAGAATCTTTGCCGCTGCTGATTTCATGATATTCATAAGGGAATCCCATGGGACTAGTTGGCTATTTTTCTTGTTTTATAGATTTAATAACTGAGGTTGGCTTTTAATTTCCTTTTGATATTCTTTCATTATTCTTTCATATTTGCGTGCGCTCTGTACCATCCAACTTGCTTAGATTGCGAGAACTCCCAATGATGATCGCCTGAAATTTATTTGGATTTACTGCTACACCTAATTTATTGGAATAGGTTTTTATTGCCATGAGGTCTATAATTAGATTGTCGAACAGACCTTGTATTTCGTCAACCCTCCTTTGACAGTACAACTGCAAGTCATCGGCATACAGATGATACGCACGCTGAAGCTCAGAAATTAGGAGATTTTTACGCCAACTCCCCGACTTAGGCGACTCGCGTATGCAAGTCGCCTAAGTCGTAGAGTTGGCGTAAAAATCTGACATTATGATAGTATTATCATAATGGCAGTTGGCATGCCCTAAGTCGTCTACGGTTATAATATACGCGGGATAAAATCTAGCTGATACATACTATGGTTTTCTTTTACTGTTTGGTAGAATTTAGATCTCATGATTATTTATGTACATAGGTACTTAGAATACAGTTATTTCGTAAATGATGTAATGCAGGATTAAATCAAAGATTAAATTATTTGCAAAAAGCTTCAGTAGTAAAAAAGAAGAACCGCAACCACAGGCGCATTTTCCAGAGATAGACACAGCACCAGCAGTCGGCACAGCGCCACCGAAGCTCACGACACCCAGGATGGGGACCTGACCAGCAACAGCGGTGTTACCGGCGACTGGCAGCTCACCAATGACCACCACATTGCCTTCACCGGCACCGCTGTAAGCAGCTCCACGAGCGATAGCATTTCCATATACAGCAGCAGGAGCAAGTGCACCACCATACGCAGATCCGATGCCGCCACCGTAAGCACCAAGACCGAGGGCACCACCGCATGCACCAGCAGGAGAGAGACCAGTGCTGAGACCCAAAGCAGGAGCTATGGCGGCCACTTGACCTCCGCAGCCGCACCCATAACCGAACACATTCTGCCGGAACAGAATAGTATGTAAGTTAACTACGAAAAAAAAAAAAGAGGAAATGATGGAGTAACCCAGAATAATAACTCACCTGGACCAAGCAAGTTTGGATTCAGAGTAACAGAACAGCGAAGGTAGACATGTTTGATGTTTGTTGGTGTTCAACGAGAAGCCGAAGACTGAATGATGTTCCTACGTCTAGACCACGTTTATACAGTGCAAAAACTTCTTATCAGTAACAATGTTCTGTTGAAACAAAGCCCTAAATAATTCAAGGTTACATCACTTACGAAATGCAACGTACATTTTTCTATTTCCCCATATTGCAACTACGGATAAGGGTATGAAAAATTAATTTCAAAATCCACAAATTGCTGCAACACAACTAGATGAGGACTACGCTTCGGTATAAATAGTCGATCTATTCTTGGAAAAGTCACTCTCAAGTTTACTTCAACACAAACAAAAATGTCAGCCAAGGTGATTCTCGTCCTCTGCGCTCAGGCGCTCTTCATCCCGGTGTGGAACTGTTTACTTATTTGTTGTTCCTAAGTTTTGTTCCGATGTAACCTTTTCTAAGTTGGTATTCCCAAGGGTAAGGTTTTCCATTTTACATCTCCATGACTTATAGTAAATAGGAGGAGGATCATAATTTTTGCTTTTATGCGACCATGCGCAAGCGTGGCGCGTCTCTGGTGCGTAGGGTGTGGGGCAGCCCCAATGCTGTCCTGGCGATGATCGCGGACCAGATGGACTGCCCATACATACGGCACTGCTGTGATAGGCATGTTGCCGTCAGCAGGGCCGGTTAGATGTTGTGTTTTTGTTTTTATTTTTTGTTTTTATTTTATTTTATGTTTATTATCCCTTGTGCGTTGTCTGTATTTGTGTGTACACCACCTATGAGCTAATGATGCTTGAAATAAATGTTTTTTTTTTTTTTTTATAATACGTTTTCATGTTTGCTGATTAAAATACCTTGTGTTTTTTCCAACTTAATTTCTCCATGAACCTAATCAAACAGGTCATTCGCCACTCAAAATTTGAGCTAAGATTTACACAATAAATAAAGTTATCATTACATCAAACGCACCTGACACACATTATATTATTACGTGGTCGAATCAACAATCGCGTTTCAAGGTGTTGTCATTGTTTTGTAATTAATAGATATTCCATAATACAATTTTTCTTGTTTACAGACCGCTTTCTGTTCATGTCTTGGTCGTGGGACCATCGCGGCTCCTGCTCTTATTGCCCCAGGATGTGCTGGTAACGGCTGGGCTGGCAATGTTATGATCGGAAATGGTCTGATCGGTAACGTTTTGATTGCGACTGTGCTGGTAACTGGGCTGGCAACGGTGTGATTGGTGATGGTATCATTGGTAACGGTTTGATCGGCAATGGTTTGGCCGGTATTGAGATCATTCCCACCAGTGACGGAGGACTGCCTGTCTCCAGCCTGTCTGCTATCGCTCCCAGTGGCCTCTCCATAGCATCTGAGAATGTTTATGAGGGTGCTCTGTTCGTGGCTGGTGAGCTGCCGTTCGTGAGTGCTGTAGCTTTGGAGGGCGTGTTGCCTAGTGATGGTGCTGGCGCCGTCAGCTACAGCTGCGGTAATGGCATTACTGCTATTGAGAGCATTGCTCCTTCTGCTGCTGCCTATGGCGCTGTGGGTGCCTATGGGCTTGGTGCTGGATATGGGCTCGGTGCTGGCTATGGACTTAGCGCTGCTGCCATTGCTCCTGCCGCTCTCGGACTTGGCTATGGAGGCCGCAGCTGTGGATGTGGTGTGTACTAGATCTTAAAAATAACGACTTTATTTCATCCTAACCTACGATTCAATAAACTGATTAGCAAATAATTTATTGTTTAAATTTCTAAATACCTTTCATCCCTTTCATGCGTGAGATGTCAGTTTCAAAATTCAAAACTGGAAAGTAGGATATTTTTCAGACTTGACGCAACTCTGAACGAAATGCATGCTGCTTGATTCTATCTGCGGAACAAAGGGACCTCATTACCGTTGAGCGCTTGAAGGATAGCCGGCCGAATTGGGGTATCATTGCTACATGGGGCGCGCTAAAATTAAAAATACGGTTCAATTATTTATAAAATGAAACAATCTTGGCAGTTTTGGCTGACATCATAATACAGCGTTATAAAAAATGCTGATACAAAAGATTATTGTTATGTCATGGTGAATAATTTGCAAACATAGCTTAACAATAAATAAATTTTTCTCGTAAGAGATAAAAGCGCTGACCCCTTTGTCAGCACTTTTTTTTTATTTGTGCCAATTGTAAGATGTCTTCAGTTGAACACACCATTGATTTGTCCTGTATTGAGCTACATAAGCACGTTATTGCGATTACTTATACAATAAAGAAATTGCTTATATTAAATTGCCTTCCCAGACCCAGAGTCCCAGAGACCCAGAGTGGTCGAACAATATGCTATAATGTATACAGGGTGTAAGGGGCAGCCCTCCACAAACCGACAGGGTGCATTCAGCTTTTATTTTGAATCATATTTCACCGGAAATTTTCTCCGGAATTCCTCCATTTAGACTCCATTAGAACTCCATTTAGGTAAATAGTACGGCTAAAATAAAAAATCCAACAATGGATGTTGAAATACTCTATGACGGTTAGGGTTATCGTGGTGGAGGTCTAGGAATAAAAACCACGAACCTCGTCAACATACAAAAATATATTATGAAATAAAGGGGGTAGGTAGGTCTATGGCCACAAATTCCCTTCCCCAAGTTCACTCGCGAGTCGCACGGTACTCTCCTGGCTCAGCCCGGTGTGACGAAGACCGTAGCGGTGTGCCACGCTCTAGACGCCAGGAGGGGTGACGGTCGGCAGATGTTCGCGCTGACCCGCAGATTCTCGGCGCGACCACGCAGGCAAATATGTCCCCGACAGCTTTGGACCCCAGTATGGGGGTTACGAAGACACAGAATTTAATGCGGTTTACTGCTAATTATGAGCAATAATAAAGTGCCTACTTTAGGCCCGAATAATGTCGGAGACCACGAATAAGGTCACATGTGATGAGAATCAAGTGAACGTGTTTGTTCGTCGGGAGCAGCGATTTGAATGTGCCAGTCATCGAGAAAGAATGAATGGGATACGGCGCTGCGCGCACGAAGCTTATAGACAAGTCCTCACTCATTCGTTCGGATACACGAAACAGCCAATTTATGTCGTTTAATAACCTAAGACGGCCCTAACATTTTAAACGTCTGTGGTTTGTTTTAACATTTTGATGTTGAAATAAGCTATGTAAACAAAAGTAATTATACAATGTTACAACTCTACTGAACGACGCATGAAATCAACTGTTCGCTTCCTACCTAGCTACAGAGTTCATCGAACTCGTCGTCGCGCTTGCCGTTCACTACGTGCGTTTTGCCACGGTAACGATATAATGCGTATGAGGAAATAAAACAAATCAAATTTATTGGATTTCCATAACATTCATTGACGATGTAAGTTACATAATATTAGGCGTTATTCTATCTGCAAAAAAATGGGACAATGCTACCGTTGAACGCTTGAGGGGTTAACAGGTCAAATTTGGGTATCATTGCTACAGGGGGCGCGCTAAAATTAAAAACGCGGCTTGTCTTCTTTAGTGTGAATTGACAATCAATTTTATAATATGACGATCTAAACAGTGTTAGCTAACATTCTTAAGTCAGCGTTAAAAAGCTGAGGACGATGACGACATTCCAGAGGTGACTGGGGTAGACCTGAGAGTGGCGGTAGGCAGGCTTAAGGCCAAAACTGCCGCCCCAGGACCCGACGGCTTACCTGGCAAAGCCTGGGTCCTGGCCTTGCAGGCTCTCGGGCCCCGACTGGAGGGGCTCCTAAGCGCATGCTTGGAGAGAGGCCAGTTCCCGCTTCGTTGGAAGACGGGGAAGCTGGTCCTCATCCGGAAGCCGGGGCGCCCTGCGGACTCTCCGTCCGCATTCCGGCCCTTGTGTTGCTCGACGAGGTGGGCAAACTCTTCGAAAGAGTAATTGCCAACCGCCTCGCCGGGCACCTGGCGGGGATTGGGCCGGATCTTGCGGAACACCAATTTGGTTTCCGCAGGGGGCGCTCGACGGTGGACGCCATCATGCGCGTGAGAGCCCTCACGACGGGGGATGCGGTGTCCCGGGGTGGGGTGGTCTTGGCGGTGTCTCTCGACATCGCCAACGCCTTCAACTCCATGCCCTGGAGCTGCATTGGGGAGGCACTCCGGTATCACCGGGTGCCGACCTACCTTCGTCGTGTGGTCGGGGACTACCTGACGGACAGGTACGTCATCTACCCTGGTTGCAGCGGAGAGTGGAACCGGCGAGAGATGTCGTGCGGTGTTCCACAGGGATCGGTTCTGGGGCCGCCCTTGTGGAACATCGGTTACGACTGGGTGCTGCGCGCCGACCTCCCTGACGGCGTCAGCGTAGTTTGCTACGCTGACGACACGCTGGTGCTGGCGCAAGGGAGGTCGCACGAGGCGGCGGCCGAACTGATGACTCGCGGGGTTGCGACAGTCGCGGAGAGGATCCGACAATTGGGTCTCGAGGTGGCGCTGCACAAGTCCGAGGCCATGTGCTTTCATGGGCCTCGGAATGCGCCACCGTCGGGATCCATGCTCACGGTGGGAGGGGTTCCCATCGGCGTCGAGCCGACGTTGAAGTACCTAGGTCTCGTCCTCGACAGCCGGTGGAACTTCGTGGAGCATTTCCGACGTTTGGCCCCCAAACTGGAACGGGCCGGGGCTGCCTTCAAGCGGCTCTTGCCCAACCTGGGGGGTCCAAACGCCTCCTGCCGGAGGCTCTACGCGGGGGTCGTGCGGTCCATGGCCCTTTACGGGGCCCCGGTGTGGGCGCGTTCTTTGAGGCGGCGAGCCGCCCATTATCTGAACGAGCCCCAAAGGGTGGTAGCCGTAAGGCTAATCCGGGGGTACCGCTCGATCTCCGGCGAGGCGGCGAGCCTCCTTGCCGGATTGCCGCCATGGGATCTGGAGGCGATAGTCCTCGCGCGCCTGCACGAGTGGCGCGTGGAGGCACTACGCCGGGGGGAAACTCCGCTGCCGCGGCAAATTGTCGCTCAGCGGACAGACTTCCGGCGTGATCTCATGGCGACATGGAGAGAGCGACTGTCGCAACCCCGTGCAGGGCACGCCACTATAATGGCGGTAAGTCCCCTCTTTGAGGAGTGGCTGGAGAGGCGCCACGGCGCCCTCACCTTCCGCCTGACGCAGGTCCTCACCGGACATGGTTGTTTCGGGAGGTTCCTGCACCTAATCGGGCGGGAGGAAACGCCCGGGTGTCACCACTGCGAGGATCGACCGGAGGACACGGTGGAGCACACTGTGCAGGTCTGCTCCGCTTGGGCGGAGCAACGCCGTGTCCTCGTAGCGGCGATCGGTGGCGGCGACCTCTCGCGTCCGGCCCTGGTGCAATCCATGGTCCGGAGCGAGACGGAATGGGACGCCGTCACCTCCTTCTGCGAAGCAGTCATGCTAGCGAAGGAGGTGGCGGGACGTGAGAGGGAGAGAACCTCACGTCCCAGCCACCGCGGGAGACGCACCGGGTGTCGGAGGCCACGTGGTGGCCCCCGGTCACCGTAGACGCGGGCCTGTGGACGGTGAGCTATGGGCTAGCTCGCTGTCCGTCCGTCTTATGACGACAGGCCGTGTCGACGGCGCGTTCGTGTTCCACGCGCGCCTCAAAGAGAGTCAGCAAACAGGAAGGGGTCCGTAAGGGCCGACGCCTGCCAGGGTTGCGGGACTGTTCGAAAAGATACCGCGGCGTTGGAACACAAAGGGCAAAGGAAGGAACATGGATGGGTTTTAGTCAGTAGAAGTCTGACACTCCCTCCTGCTCAGCCCAGAGCGGGAGGGGTTATTTGATGATTTCCCATCGGTAAAAAAAAAAAAAAAAAAAAATCGTTAAAAAGCTGACACAAATGATTTTTGTTACGTCATGGTGAATAATTTGCAAACATGATTTAACAACAAATATTGAAGGATCATCATTTCTTTTTATATGTGCCCAGTGCAAGATATACAGACCACCAAATTCAACTTCCACCAACCTGAGTGACAGCTTTTTCAGTATATCAGATAATGTCACTATTTAATGAAAAATGCCAATAATAAATTGGTTATGATGTCAAGAGGTTACACTTAAGAAAAAAGTGTTTTAAACTGATATTGTCCACTGTTAGGGTCGTCATGCTTTTATAGTCATATTACAACTAAACAATTAAAAAGAGTTAAAGAGTTGTCATCAAAGTAGTTACTGAGACAATAGTATCATTTCTGTATTAATTAATATATTACATAATTTACGCTTGAAATTTACTAAATTTAAATTCTTTATTGAGCAAGGTAACTGATTAAGTATTCATTGGGCCATAGAAAAGAACTTTTCCTCATTAAAGCCGTACCTGCAAATGGTACTTTAAACTCTAACCCTCTTATTAATAAACACGGAATAAAATTACACCAGGAATAACAAAGGAATAACCATACATTTTCAAAGGTTTAAACTTGGAATAACTTTATTCTGTGTTTATTAATAGGAGGGTAACTGATTTTTATCGTAGTTTCCTATATTGAAAGTTATTTTATTTAGGTGCATGTTTGTTTTAACAAATATATTTACCTCAAAAATATACAGTGAAGGCGAGTTTAAGAGTGTGAGGCTTTTAAATAGAGGTTGACAGCTGTCGATAGTTTGTAAACCACACATAGCTCTGATGCATCTTTTTTGGGCTTTGATGACATAATCCTTATTTACTGAATTGCCCCAATATGTAATACCATTCTTAGTGTGGATGCAACATTTCCATGGTTAGCCATCAAAAGAGATTCTAGGCTAACTATTTCAGCCAGTTTATAGATAAATAAAAAAAAAAAAAAAATAGCCTTTTAATTCTATTAGCTATTAAACTTACATAATAATATTAACTTCAATTAATTTTATCATAGTCATGCAAAATTAGGATTGATTTTATTTACAAAAATATTATAATATAAATAAAATAAAATTTTATTGACAAAAATTGTTTTATAATATTTTTTTTTTCTTAGTTTATCGATGGCATATGCAAATTTATTGACTTTTTTACAAATATCTTTCGATTGAGGTTTCCAGGACAAGTTATCTATAATAACACCAAGGAATCTAGTCATAGATCCTTTGACTTTTTCGCTAGCACATTGACTGTCGGTTTCGTTCACACCATTTCCAAGTAAAATCAGCACAAATTATTATTTTGAATGAAAATGAATCGCAGGATAGAACAGGTGTACGTGGCAGAAACTAGTTTCGGGTGGAGGCATGGATACCGCTGCAACCGAACGTTGGGTGCAAGCGATCGTCATCAACCGGACTTGAATTTGAAGGACTGTCTTCATCGTGGAGCAGTAATCTCTACAATCCTACAATAGTTGATAGTCATGCGTGTCCCTCCGGGAACAAAAAAGACGTCGCACTTTCGTTTCATTCATTCTTCCCATTGTTTGTTGACACACGACCTTTGAAGGGGGCCACATGCTGTTGTTAGGCGACACACGCCTTTCAAGGGGGACGCTACCGAGCTATTTCTTAAACCTTGCCTTTTTTCTTGGGCAAAGAATCAGCATTGCCATCCAACGTGGTAATGCTGCCAGTCCTCTGAGCACTTTCACCGTTGTCCCGTATGACGGATGTGTGGGTGGACTTTTTTGACACCCTTTATTTCATTTTTGCTTTTGATACATGTGCAAATTTTAATTATTATTTAGTATTATTTAGATGCTCTGTGACTGCACTGGCGACCGAGCGATAGCGATTCCGGCGGCTTGCTGCGCAGAGGGAGCGTGTGACGTATGCGCGGGCGCGCGCGCTGATGTATGTTGTCACTGCCACAATATTTGTATGAGAAAGTTAATAAAGATCAACTTGTTGTAATTGAATTGAATTGAAGAATAATAATATATACATATGTCGGTGATCTAGTTGACAAACTGATTACTATTAAAACACGTTTGAGACGTACGCCAGGCCCCAGTACCCAGAGCCCTTATCAGTTGATGTTTGGCAGAGAAGTAAGGACCAGGCTGCACGCCATGCTGCTCAGAACAGAGAATTCCGCTCATCGCCGAACATTGCCGGATAATTTGCGACAATTCAAACTGGGAGACGGGTACAAGCTAGGAGTTATTCGTCACCGCATCAGAGGTGGACATTCGGTAGGATCCTGTCCCGCCTGGGACATTTACATTATGAGGTGCTTAGATGACAGCAATGTCTGGCGCCGCCATCTTGACCAGCTGTTGGCAGCATCCCAAGTGCAGCAACTGGAATCACGGCCGAGGGCTGTTATGTCTTTGGTTTGAAGTTTGTCTTTGGAGGTTTCCTGGACAACGAATAAAACAGCATTGTCATCTGTATATATAAAAAGAGAAGTCCACTCACTGACTGACTGACTGACGACCACTCATCACGAAATCGCGGAAACTACTGGGCCGTGAGGTCAAAAATTTGAAGAAAAGGTTTTACGAAATTCGGCCCGTAAGGGTATAAATAAGGGTGTTTAATGTTTGTATAAAAAAGTTAAAGTTCCAAATTGAATCTTACGGCAACGCGTTATTGCATACTTTACATTGAAATTACAATTCGGAAGCCGATAAAGATCCAAATTGAATTTTACGACAATGCGTTAATGCATATTTTACATTGAAATAAGAATTTCGAAGTTCCTAGAGGTTTATCTTCAGTTCTTATGCGAATTTCTAGGTGGCCAGTATGTTTCAGTAATATGCTGCTGAAAGGTAATAAAATGTGGTTTTATATCGTTCTAAAGTTTGTATGCCAATTTCTAGGTGGCCAGTATTTTTCAGTATGCAGGCGTCTACTGAAAGGTAAGAAAAAAACGTTTCAAAAAACGCACTGATGAATCAATCACAGAATACGAAATAGTGCGTTCAAGTTCATTTCTGTTCTGCGATATTTTGCTATTACTACTAATTTGCTTAAAAATATTTGTCATCATCGTTGCTTGGTTTGTCTTCATTTTGGTTTGTTTCACTTCCTAATTTTAAATTAGAGGATAATAATTGTGTTCTTACCTATTGCCTGGTTGGAATTTTGTTATGTCTATTTCTTCGCGAATTACATATTGTGTATTTCACACTCTGGTACTACTATAATAGTTTTTTACTTAATCGTACTTACTAGAAAAAGCGTCCTTGAATACCTACGTTCGTATTTTAATTTTAGTGTTTAGTATTTTTGGTTTAGGCTGGTGTTGTAAAAGAGTAGCTATAAAGAAGCTTTGCTCCCAGTGAGAAAATTGTACATCCTTCTTATCATGCTCAAAACGCACAAAGAGATACCATATGATCCTAAAATACCAGAAAAGAGAAAGATGCACTGTATAGTAAACGTTCCCTCAACTAAAACTGAATTTGCCAGTAGACAATATAAAAAACGCTCCGCCTATTTATACAATGCCAGTACGGGCTATAGCTAAAAAATGATCGCAATGACGCTGACGGGGAGATTTCGGCTTCGTTAAGGGTCTTGTTACACCCTTTATATAGGAGTCGCCTGGTAACCTAATATATATTTATGATAAAAAAATATGAATGCAAAAAAAGCTAGCAATATGGATGACTACACAATTTAAATTATAATGACACAGAGTTACTTTTGCAACGCGTGACTTAATAATAAATAATATAGTGATGTTATTTGCTTAGGTAGACACGTTATGTACACTCAAAATCTCTCTCTCTCACACACGCACACACACGCACACTCACAAACACACACACTCACACACGGGCGCACACACGTTTATACAATTTATCGTTTTGTTTTTTTATTCTATTTTTTTCTCTTTTTGTTAATTATCTATTTATTTTGTATCTTTAAGATGTAAGGGAAGAGCGAAGCCTTCAACTACAGGCATTTTCTATGCCTAAATGGAGACTCATTGACATGATATGTAACCCAAATTTATACGCAACAGACTTATTTTTTTTTTATAAAGAAACTTACGTTCCAAATAATATTTTTACATTACTTACTGGTCGTGAGGATTGTTTAATTAAAATGAAAAATCAAATTATTATCACTTCTAACGGAGTGCAAATTCTTTGCCAAATTGTAATTATATCCCTGGCTGCTTATTTTCATCTCTATCCTATTTGGTGAACGGTAACGTGGTCATGGCTTCTCAAAATCGAGGCAGCATTGTGAGCTACGTGTCTAACAACTGGGAAAGATTCCAACCTTTCACCCAGGATCGGTCAGGAGCTGTTTATGGTTCAAAGCGTAAATACGTCGCTGAAATGTCTTGTAATGACACCTACGGAACCACCTGTGAACTCATGGCAGGGGGAGAATTATTCCCATTTGAGTTCCAGGTGTTTCAAGATGGTACTTTTATTGCTGGTTTTGGGGAAGCACAACAGGGAGAAAAAATAATCCGATTATCTGGGAACTTCAATGAAGGTCATTTTGATGTTTTAATTCCGTTGGCCAAATTATCGAAAAACTTTTTTCCAAAAAAATAAAACTACTTCAAAAACAAAAAAAAGTAAAAAATAACTTTAGCTTCAGAAGTCGGTGACTTTTGTTAGTTTGATTTGGTTTTTTTGTCACCGACTTCTGAAGCTAAAGTTATTTTTTACTTTTTTGTTTTTTTGAAGTCGGTTTTGCAAAAACGTTTTTTATTTTTCCATTTTTAGTTGTTAGTATAAATAATCGTAGGTACGTAGTAAGTTGAACTGCGTCATATAACTTGAGTAATTGTTCTGACTTTGAAAATTCGAAAATTCGAATTGACAACCTCCTCCTTTTGGAAGTCGGTTAAAAATGATCTTTTGACCTTTCATGCCGGCAAAATTGAAGAATCACTGACTTTCACTGAATCAGCGGAATGTGTGCAGTCAACTTCACAATCCCAGCCCCAATTCACTGCCATTGATTGTGTCGAGAAGTGGCAAATTATCACTTCTAAAGAAGCGCAAATTCTTTGCAAAATAGTAAATATACCTGGTGATGGCGCATACTTATTTTCATCCTTAGCCTATTAACGGTATCGTGGCCATGGCTTCTCAAATTTGAGCCAGCATTGTGCGCCACGTGTCTAAGAACTGGGAAAGGTTTCAACCTTTCACTCAGGAGATACAAACACAATAAACAGCTCCGGTCCGGGCGTAAATACGTTACTGAAATGTCTTGCCATGGCACCTACGGAACCCACCTGTGAACTCAGGGGAGCGGGAGAACTATTCCCATTTGAGTTCCAGGTGTTTCAGGATGGTACTTTTATTGCTGGTTTTGGGGAAGCACGGCAGGGAGTCAAAATAATCCGATTCTCAGGAAACTTTAATGAAGGGCATTTTGATGTTTTAATTTCGTTGGTTAATTTAAATAATAAAAAAGATCTTTTGACCCCTCACGCCTCAGCGTGAGTGTGCAGTTGAATTCACAATCCCAATTCACTGCTATTGATTTTGTCGAGGAGTCGCTTGCCTATAGTGAGCAAACGGAAGGCGAGTCATTTTTTTCTGGCATACAACGCCATCACCAAATTAGTGTCTTTGTTGACAAATCACCGACTTACTCTCAGCGTGCACCATTTTCTGACGTGCTCCATAACCAAATCCCTTCTTTTGGTTCCAAACAATCGGCAAACTTTACTGAGCACTCTGGCTCAGTAAAGTTTGCCGCATTCATTCATTTCATTCATTCTCTAATGATGACCCTAATTTGGCTGATTTAAGGTCGCCAACCCAACATCCTCCTGAACTAAGCCCAAACGAATCGGTTACTGTAAGGCCGGTAAAGGAAAAATCTGGATTTGGTACGGTTTAGGGTTCTAAATGCGCGAGTTCCGAAGTATTCGGTTTTCTTGGAACATTAACTTTCACGCTAAATCTCATAAACACCAACGTATGAAAAACGCGAATGAAACCGCGCGGGTACAGCTAGTATATAATTAAATATACGAAAAGCAAAATGCACGTTTAATCTTTTATTTAATAATGTACTAAGAGCAATTTAGGCTAGTGCCGTTGAATTAGATATCCAATTATCATAATAGTGTTCCGAACCTTTATTGCTTCTTCAACATAGTTTTGAAAGGGTTGTAAATGATATGTCACTCACGCCTACTACACCCATAGAAATAACAAAAATAATTAAAACTATGACAAACAAGCACTCCAGTGGATATGATGAAATCCCAATTGCTATTCTTAAAGAACACGTAAAAATATTGGCTGGGCCACTGTCTACATTCATTAACAAATGCCTTGAGCAGGGTATTTTTCCGGAACAATTAAAAATTGCAAAGGTTGTGCCAGTTTATAAAAAGGGTTCAAAAACGGACCCTAAAAATTACAGGCCCATCTCGCTTCTACCCGCACTTTCAAAAATTTTTGAAAAAATATTGAAATCTAGGTTATTGACTCATCTTCATATAAATAAAGTTCTACATGATAGACAGTTCGGTTACCAGAAAGGAATTGGCACTGGAGATGCCATGTATAAACTTTTAGATGATGTGACTAGTAAAATAAATCTTAAATTAAAGGTAGCTGGTATTTTTCTGGATTTATCTTCCGCATTTGATACGATAGATCACAATCTACTTATTGCCAAACTAAATTATTATGGTGTCAGAGGCAGAGCCCTTCAATTATTTACATCGTATTTAAGAAACAGGAAAATGTATGTTGAAACCAGCACTATGGAACAAAATGGACAACGAAAAACATACCAATCATCCATGATTAATATTACCATGGGCGTACCGCAGGGTTCCATATTAGGCCCAATTCTGTTTATTATTTTTACTAACGATTTGATAAATTATATTAAAATAAAAATTCCAGACATTAATCTCGTAGTGTTCGCAGATGACACTAACGCTGTAGCAGGGGCGAAAAGAAATGTGTGAGACCAGAAGGGTGTTTAAATCACGATTGAAGGCATGTCAAGATCGTGAAGTACAGGTGAGGATGGACACTCTTGCGGAGAAGCATGCCAGTGGTGACTTCCGTGGGTTTTGGAAACACACAAGCAAAGCAAACGGTAGGCCGAGTCTTCCTGTGAGCGTCGATGGAGTTAGTGACCATAAGGGCATTGCGAATGTTTTTAGGGAGCATTTTTCTGTACAGTCTCCCCTGGGGTCGGCAAGTGGAGTGTTCAATGCTGGGTTGCCTAATGAGGTTGTTGGGACTCGATACTTGGCCAAAGATGTGGACTCAATTATCAAGAATATGACGAGAGGCAAATCCCCTGGGCATGACGGTCTCAGCATTGAACACCTGCAACATGCTGGACCTCATATCAATAGAGTCCTCGCGATGTTTTTCTCACTGTGCGTGAGCCACTCTTACCTGCCTTCGGATCTTATGAGGTCTGTGGTGGTGCCTGTTGTGAAAAATAAAACCGGTGACCTTGCTGATAAAGCGAACTATAGGCCTATTTCGCTGGCCACCATCATAGCCAAAGTGTTTGACGGTTTGCTTAATACACAGCTGGGTAAGTACGTAAACCTGCATGATAACCAATTTGGTTTCAGACCACACCTGTCTACAGAGAGTGCCATACTGTGTCTTAAGCACACCGTCAGATACTATACGGACCGTAGGACCCCCGTATACGCGTGTTTCCTCGACTTATCCAAAGCTTTCGACCTGGTCGCGTATGATATCCTGTGGGATAAGCTCGCGAGCATTAATATGCCGCGTGAACTTGTGGCTATCTTCAGGTATTGGTATACGCATCAGATCAACAGTGTCAGATGGGCGGAGGCAGTGTCGGAGCCGTATCGGTTGGAGTGTGGGGTGAGGCAGGGCGGCCTGACCTCGCCAACCCTTTTTAACCTCTACATGGATGCACTCATCGTCGCGCTCAGCAGTGAGCATGTCGGTTGTCATGTTGACGGTGTATGCGTCAACAATTTAAGCTATGCTGACGACATGGTCCTGTTGAGCGCATCGGTCTGTGGTCTGAGGAGGTTACTACGAATATGTGAGGATTACGCAGGTGAGCATGGTCTAAAATATAATGTCTCGAAAAGCCAATGCATGGTCTTTGCGGCAGGTGGTGCTAAGTGCCCTGAAACGGTACCTCCGCTCTATCTGAATGGTTTACCTCTGGACAGAGTGGATCAATTTAAGTACCTTGGGCATCTGGTCACGTCTGATCTCCGGGACCATGCAGACATCGAACGGGAGCGGAGGGCGTTGTCGAGAAGAGCAAACATGCTCGCCCGCAGGTTTGCACGTTGCTCTAATCAAGTTAAAATCACCCTATTTAAGGCCTACTGCACCTCTTTATACACGTGCAGCCTGTGGGCTCGCTACACACAAGCTAGCTACAGCGCCCTCCGCGTCCAGTATAACAATGCGTTCAGGGCAGTGTTGGGGCTGCCTCGATTCTGCAGTGCATCGGGCATGTTTGCGGAAGCGCGCACCGACTGTTTCCACGCCACCATGCGCAAGCGGTGCGCGTCCTTGGTGCGCAGGGTGCGAGCCAGCTCCAACGCTGTCCTGGCGATGATTGCGGGGAGACTTGATTGTCCCTATATGAGGCACTGCTGTAACCGGCATGTTCTAAACACATAATATTGCAGTTGAGTTGACAATTTCCTTCTTGTAAATTAAAAATTTTTAAGTAATCTTTTATTAATATTATGATAAATTATTTTGACATTTATTTATTTATTATGAAACAATTGTAATTCAATAATTTTAATGTAATTCTGACTTTTCAATTATTTATGTGTTGTGTTTGTGTCTATTTTTTTTGTTTTATATGGGTCTCGGACCTGAATTAAATGTTTTTTTTTTTTTTAGATTTATTTATAAAGTATTGGTGAGCTGACAGAAAAGGTCAATACTACGTTGGCAGCATTTCAGTTTTGGTTCAATACAAATAGATTAATAATAAATATTAAAAAAACGAACGTCATGTTGTTTCGGACCACTGCAGGCAATAAGGATAATATAGATATAACCCTCAACAATGAAAAGATTGAATTAGTGAAAGACGTCAAATTTCTGGGTATCCATTTAGATGATCTGCTGAACTGGAAAAAGGAGCTAGCACACATAGACTCCACTATATCATCTGCGTGTTATGCGTTGAGGAAATTGAGAGACGAAATAAATACAGAACAGTTAAAGATGGTATATTATGCTCTTGTCGAATCCAGACTTCGATATAGTATACAGTTCTGGGGGAAAAGTTACGGTTATAATCCTCAACGAGCCTTCATTCTCCAAAAAAGAGCAATTCGTACAATTCTCAGAATTTCACAAAGAGAGAGCTGTCGAACTCATTTTAAGCGTTTAAATATTCTAACATTGCCCAGCTTATACATACTTGTTTTGTTAGTTAATTTTAAAAAATATGTCCATGAATTCGAGTCTGAGGAAGAAAGAACAGCCAGGGAAAACACTCGTAGGAAGGATTTTAAAAATAGAGTTGTACCTAATTTCAATATTGTCAAGCATAGTCCTCATTACCAAGCTGTACAAATATTTAATAGACTGCCAGCGGACTTAAAAATCTTATTTTACACTAGCTCTTTTAAGGCTAAGCTAAAAGCATTTCTGTTGGATAAAAATTTGTACTCAGTGGACGAACTGTAATTTATAATTCTAATTTTACTATTTAAAAAAAAAAGAAAAAAAGATATTAATTGTTAAATTTATTTTTGGGAATCATGTATTTTTTTTTAATCTTGTATGTTTTTGTTTTTAATTGTTGCTGCATGTTTTATATTATTGCATGCTTCTTCGGAATTTATATTATTATTATTTATAATGTATGTAATGTATCAAACACAGTGTAAATTGTTCCTGATAAATAAATAAATAATAAACCAGGTTAGAAGGAAGATAATATATGAGGATCATCATCATCAGCCTAGTCTTTTCCCAAATTTATTGGGGTCGGCTTCCAGTCTTACTCACCGGATGTAGCTGAATACCAGTATTTTACATGGAGTGAATGCCTAACTGACCTTCACAACCTAGTTAGTACTAGGTAATATGGTACCCCTTGGTAAGACTGTTTGTCAGACCACTTCGGGCCACTGACTACCTGTAGCGACTGTCAAAGATCTACACATGACAGCCGAGACCAACGGCTTAACTTGCTTTCGAAGGCACGGAAGAAACCCAGTACGTAATGATGGTCATCCACAGACCGACCTTGGCAAGCACGGCTTAACCTTGAAGATTGACACGTCCGGCTGTTATTATTTAGCCAAGATAGATAAGATATAAGGATAATGTAAGCAATTAAAATATTTTGTTGTTCATCATTGTTTTTTATTCTATTCATTACTCTTCCTACTTAATACACGTACGGAGTACCGCAACCGCAAGCACAGTTGCCACTGATGGACACTGCACCAGCAGCCGGCACAGCGCCACCAAAGCTCACAGCACCCATGATGGGGACTTGACCAGCAACAGCGGTGTTACCGGCGACTGGCAGCTCACCAGCGACAGCCACGTTACCTTCACCGGCACCGCCGTACGCGGCAGCACCGGCGGGGTATGTGCCGATAGCGCCAGGGTATGCTCCAGCGTAGCCAAGGGCGCCAGGGTAGGCACCAGCTAAGCCTAATCCAGCAGGATAAGCGAGCTCAGCGAGACCAGCGCCGTAACCGCAGGGAGCGGTGGTTGGGAGAACTGTGGGGTTGTATGCACCAAGATACTGGCTGAACACATTCTGGGGAAGACAAAATCGTATTGCAGGATACATGGACATAAAATTCCTTGGAAAAGAGAAATAAAGACAGGTAGTTTTGGTGGCTTATAAAGATATTTAAACAGTCAATCAGACATTAAACACGTTCCATGAATGAATGCCATTTCTTCAACCTGTGTGGTGGAATTTGTAGCAGACTTCAATCAAATACGGAGATAACATTGATAGAACGTCGTTACAATCGTCAGCAAAAATCTTAGAAAAATATTGACTTACCTGGACCAAGCAAGCTTGGATGCAGAGCAACAGAACAGCGAAGGTAGACATGTTTGATGTTCCTTTGTGTTCAACCAGAAGCCGAAGACTGAATGATGAACTAGAATTTTTCCACCCTCTTATACTAACTTTAAAACATTGCAAAAGTTAACATTATTGAAATAACAATGTAAGTATTATCAAACATAAAAATTACATCAAGTACGTGACATTTATCCATTGCATTGCTATCTATTTTTTATACAACACACTATTAACTATATGATTTAACAATAATTAATGCAAGTTTATGTAATAGAACTGATAAGGTGTGAATATAAACTTACTACAGTGGTGCTAAACATCATTCTCGTGTCAGTAAGAACACAAGGAACTAACACTTCTAAACAAAATGGCAGCCAAGGCTATCCTCGTCTTCTGCGCTCAGGCGTTGTTCATCCAGGTAAATATTTTTGTGATTGCTGTAATACTTCATGATTTCGAATCTTGTCTTTTGCAATGAATTCGCCTTATATTATTAAAATAATAAAATGGTCATTCATACGTTCTCTTAATTTGTGTCTTACAAGTAGCTGTAATTAAAACTTGCAGCTTATTCGTCATAATATCATTATTCATACTCCTTCCTCTGTAAATTGAAGTTATTTTACTTTCACCATATCAATAGATGTTTTTTTAAATCCATTCTTATTTCTACTTTCAGACCGCCTTCAGCCAATGCACCAGTCGTGCAGCTATCGACGCTTCTGGTATCGGCCTCGGCGCTCCCTACGGCTTAGGTCTTGGCCTATCTCCTTTGGCTGGACCCAGCTTGTTAAATAACGGCCTAGCTGGCCCCGGATTGGCTGGCAGAGGCCTGGCCTGCGATGGAGTCTACTCTCCCGCTATGGAATTCACTGCCACCAGCGGCGGTGGTTTAGCAGTCACCAGCACCTCTGCTATCGCACCAACAGGCATTACTATCGTATCTGAGAACGTATTCGAAGGTCCTCTGTCTATTGCTGGTGACCTGCCGTTCGTGGGTACCACTGGTATGGATGGCGCTATGCCTTCAGCTGGAGCTGGTGCCATAAACCACGCTTGCGGTAATGGTGTGACTGCTATGGTGAGCGATGCTGCTATTGGCCTAGGCGCTGGTGCTGCCATCCCTCCGATTGCTGCTACCTTCCCAGCTGCCGGTATCTCTCCTGCTGCAGCTTCCTTTGGAGCTGGTCCGTTAGCAGGACGATTCGGTTTGGGGGGATGTGGTGGTAACATTGTTTACTAAATTCAGTGATTTTAAATTTTTTTTTTTTGTTGATTTAGATGAAATAAAAATGTTCTAGAAAACTTGATATCTATTCTTGCAAACTACGTAAACTATCCTATGATTTTGTAACATTACTATTCATTTCAAGCTTGAGAGTGAAGCACACAAATTAAAAAATTAAAAAAAAACTATAGAGCGCGATTAGATGGCTGCCTACAAAACCAATTTTACTAGAAATATCTGTAAAAGTGTCGAAAGTTGAACAGAGACACGCGATTAGGGTAACAATTGTATTCGAGCATTACCTTTGACTGCGATGTTGATAGAATATCATGAAGTATGAACAGGTGGCCTACCATGATGTCTTAAAGCAGGAGTAATTCCAGTGCGGGAAAGAGATGGCGCTAGACGACCTGTACAGCTCTGTCCCTTTCACACACTGGAATTACTCCTGCTTTAAGATGTCATAGTAACCCCACAGGACAGAACTGCGGTATGGATTTTGTATTGGAAATTTTCTTCTCGTTGCTCTATGGTTGCTGTTAGAGGTATTATATCATAACGAACTCATTTTCATATCGAAACAATGTTGGTAGTACTTTTGTAGCAAGTGACTCGCTCGATTTATAAGCCTCATTCTAGCGCCAAATCGCCTGTAAAAATGCGTGTGTGTGGTAGTGAGATTTTGATATTGCTCGCGACTAAAGTCATTGCCTTTGTTCCTAGAACCACGCGTAAATAGGTCTCTAAAAGAAAAAAAAAAGCGAAAATATTGCTTTTATTGGCAAAACACAAACAACCATATCTAAATGACGCTCCATAGTATAGCCCTTTTTTATGATGGGAAAATCATCAAATAAACCCTCCCGCTCTGGGCGGAGCAAAGGGAGTGTCAGACTTGTACTGACTAAAACCCATCCATATTCCGTCTTTGCCTTTTGTGTTCCAGGGCCGCGATATCTCTTTCGAACCCACGCAGCCCCGGCAGACCACGCAGCATTTTATTGTTATTTCCATAGTATAGCCTACTGTCAAGGTCTTAGACTTAAGCACACGCTTAAGTCTAAGATATAGGCAAAAAGTTACCAAATTAAAGTACGACACCGCTTGATGGCGTGGATGAGTGCCACTCAGGTGGCCTACCATGATGTCTTAAATCAGGAGCAATTACTCCTGCTGTAAGACGTCATGGTCACCAGCATTCCTCCGCACGGTGCACCGATACAAAATTCTTTTCACTGCCTTCGCCCGACCGCGCAGACTAGCGATATTGTGCGAGAATCGCAATAATGTGAGCGCCCGGTATAACATTGACAACTTCTTCCGAGGCAAGGCCATCAGTCTTCGTTCAGCACTTACTGGAGCTTTCCCTGATCTAGTAATAGACAGCACTATTGCAGAGCGTAGAAATTCATCATCTTTCTGCCCTCGTCCCATTTACTTTAGGTCGGCGCAAAACGTTTTCTTCTTTAATTTTCCCTCCCCCACGTCACGGTATCATTTATATCGTTTTTTCAATTTAAGTGTCATCTACCACCACTGGGGTAGGAGCAAATGCGACGCATCTACCACCACCTGTGGGGACAGACCGGTGGGGGTAGACGGGAATAAACCCTTTTTTCTTTAAATAATTTCTCACATAATCCATCCATTTTTTTTGGCCTTCTTATTCGTCTCTATTTATCAAACTTCATACTTTGAACTCTTTTAGTCACATGCGTTTTATTCCTCCTCATCATGTGTCCATACCTAGACAGAACACTCCTTTTCAATTTTTGTGTCACAAGCGCCACTTTCGAACTTCCTTTATTATTTCTCTCTTCTCATTCATTACTTTTTCCATGATTGTCACCCCAGATATTTAACGATCCTGGAATCGGAAGAAAAATAGCGTAGCTGGATGTGCACATTCAAAAAAAAAAAATATGCAAAAGAAAAGTTTTTTGTTTTACACTTTTTAGTTGTATTAAACCGCACAAATTCTTGTGACGAAACTAGTTTTTACATTGTAACTAGCAGTTACATATTCACTGTCCACGAAGTAGACACAATAACAATCGCCCTGAACCGTATGTGGCTCATGGGACTGGGAACGTGTCGTCTACATAGCCCAAGAAGAAAAAAATACATATTCAAGGAAAAAAAAACAAATTACTGAACCGATTTTGATTCAATTTCTATGGGACCAATCGGAAAGTATATCATTTCACATCAAAAAAGAATTTTTCAAATCGATTCATAAATGACGGCGGAATGTGGTTACAAAAAAAAATACAGCCGAATTGAGAACCTCCTCCTTTTTGAAGAAAATCAAATCAAATCAAATCAAATCATTTATTTTTGCTGAATACACTGTTACAATGGTGTTATAAGAATTACATGTTACAAGTGATTCTACCGTAAGGCATGCAAAAATTTATACAGTCATAGTTATTCATCAATTAATCAAAATAGACATTGAAATAAATAAAATTAGATGAAATAAGCACGATATAGTTATAATAAGTTACAGTCATAGTGGAGAATGAATTATTTATTAAATAATAAAAATATTTAGATTATTTCAATGTCAATGTCAAAATTAGTTGTTAAGAGATACACATGCATAATTCATTGAATAATTGATTTTACTTGATGTCACTGTGAGGTCTATAATTTGGCAAAATTATCATTGAGGAAGTCATTCAGGTTATAGTAGCATTTATTAACCAGATTTTTTTTTAGACTTTTCTTAAATAGGGCCGTATTCATTGCCCTTAATTATTTAGGTAATTTATTGAAGATTACAGGAGCCATGTGGAACACACTCTTGTACGAGTACATTAAAGAGGTACATGTTCGGGGTACATAGAGGCGTAGTGCGTCCCGTTGTTGCCTATTATTTATTTCTGATGCTAATTTAAATAGGTTTTTATTGGTTTTCACAAATAATGAGACCTCATAGATATACAGACTTGGGAGAGTCAGAATCTTATACTCCAGGAAAAACGGTTTACAGGTTTCGAACATTTGAAGCCCAAACATAGCCCTTAAGCACCGTTTTTGTGCTTTAAAAATTATGTCAATATCTGTCGAATTTCCCCAGAAAACTACACCATACCTCAGTACTGAAGCAACTAAACCATGATAAGCCGCTAACAACGTATTTATATTTGAGTTAAGAGGGTTAAAAAGCCTTGTGACTGTAGCTTCACTTTTTTTGATTTTTGACTTTAAAAAGTGCCTGTAATGGTCTAATCGAAATAAATGCTTTGAGTTTGAGTTTGAAAGTATATGTTCACGGTAGCAGGTTCTAATTTAGATTTGTGTCCAATTACTTACCGACCATAACAGACCGTATCCGTATTACTTGATACTGTTAACACAACGGCCAAAATGTCTGTTAACTCTTTCACCAACAGCTATCGACAATGCGAAACTTACAAATTAAATGGTTGCAGATCCTTTTTCAGAACATCTTAAAGCTGTGTATACTTAGAGGATGAGTAAAATGTAACATAATTACGAATTTATTGTAAAGTATTAAAGTTAACAGGGCGGGCAGCACTATCGATCGGTACGACAGCGATCGATAGAACAGTGCATTCGCGTACGGTGGAGTGACGTGTTGTTACAATTTCTTACAATTTGTTATGTGATGTAAAGTATCCTCTATCCATGCTTTGATTTCAAGACCTAACAAAATTTAAGGGTTTCTTTCAGACCTCGGCGAGACAATGACGGAGATGAAGCAAATATAGAACACGGATTAAGAAATGAAAGAGAAATATATGTTTGTAGGATTTTATATTTTTGTTTTACATACTAAGACAACATTTTAATAGTAGTATGGAGATCCACAGCCACAGGCACATTGCCCATTAACGGATACGGCACCAGCAGCCGGCACAGCGCCGCCGAAGCTCACAGCGCCCATGATGGGGACTTGACCAGCAACAGCGGTGTTACCGGCGGCTGGCAGCTCACCAGCGACCGCCACGTTGCCTTCACCGGAGCCGCCATACGCGGCACCACAACCGGCAGCGGGATATGCACCAGCGTAGCCAGTGGCGGGGTAAGTATTGGCCCAGTTGGCTGTAGGGTAGGCGAGCTCAGCGTATCCAGTTCCGTAGCCAAAGGGAGCGGTCGAAGGAGCGAAAGCATTGGATCCATATGCACCAAGGCATTGCTGGCTGAACACGTTCTGCGGAGACAAATATAATTTTAATAAAATAAGTCTATTGGTTCAACTAACGGGGGTCAATTTATTAGCATTGAGATGACACTGGTTAAAAATAAGCATTAGTAAGTCAAATGGTGATTTGATTTAAACCGTAAAGAATCTTTGAAATAAAATTGTTGCTTACCTGTACCAAGCAAGCTTGGATGCAGAGAAACACAAAAGCGATGGGAGACATGTTTTATTTTTGTATATGTTTTACGAAAAGTTGAAGACTGAATAATGATTTAGAATAGACTCCGTAGTCTTTTATACAATACGAGTTAATTAGCCATTAGTTAATATTTGATAATGTAGGAGTATTTTGAAAGAAAACAAACATCACGATTTGATTACTCGTAACACTATGTCTAATGTATTAAGTAGAATATTACACTTTGCGATTAAAAATTATCAAGAAAACAGTGATTATTAAAGTTATCAACAAAATTGTTGAGTAAGTTGAAGTAACATTTCTGATAACATAGCTTGATATAAAATGAAGGAAAATTTTATTGAAATCATTCTTGAATCAGCACTTGGATCAGTAACTACTACATTTACAACAAAATGTTTACCAAAACTACGAGTATCCTAGTCCTCTGTGCTCAAGCATTCTTCATTCAGGTAAATTATGGAATAACCTTTTAATAATCATCATTCTTCATTCTCCTTGCCCTTATCCAAATTTATTTGGGGTCGGCGGAGCATGTCTTCTTCTTCCATACTTACATACTTACATAATTCCATACATTCTATTACTCGTCATCTCAGCAGTCACCTCCTTTCTAGCCATATCATCCTTCACACAGTCCATCCATAGTTTCATTGGTACTCTTATAACCATCTACATTCGTACTCAACATCTTCCTCACTACATTATCCTCATTTCTCAACCAATTACCACACAACTTTTCATTCACCGAAATAGTCTTATCAAATATTGTTTAGATTGATTTTCTAAGTAATTTGGATGCTTATCCAATCTGTTAATAAGGTCCAAACTCTAATGAAGGTATCCCTTACGTACCAATTAGATTCTTAGATCCTTTACACTATACACATAGACACTTACTTACACTTACTTTTTGACATTTATATATTTTTATTTAATCTTTGTTTTTTATGTTTTGTCAAAATCAATTAATACTTTAATATAATATGCATTCCAATAATATAATTTTTAAGGTTTTCAATTTTAATGTCAATGCCCTCTATGAATATTTGTACGCCTTCGGGCTTAACATAGCGCGCTTGTAATGTTTTATAACAACTATTTATTGTACCTGTGTTAACTAATGATTAAATGACTTATGATTTTATGAGATTATAAAAAAAACTTTTTGAATAACAACGGTTCTTCATTTTCAGACTGCACTCAGCCAGCAATGCATCAGTCGTGCAGGGATTGACGCTTATAGATTCTCTTCTCCTTACGGTATGGCCGAATTTTCACAAGCTTCTCCTGCGATGGGATACGATAGACTATCTGCCCCTGGTTTAGCATATAATGGATTAGCTGGCAGAGGATTGCCTTGCGATAGATACTCACCTGCCATGGAGTTCACCATCACCAGCGGTGGAGGTCTTCCAGTAACCAGCATATCTTCCATTTCACCCACTGGGATCACAGTCAAATCTGATAACACTTACGAGGGTCCTGTAACCATGATTGGGGAACTGCCTTTCGTGAGTGCTGTTGCTGTGGAAGGCAATTTACCTTCTGCTGGTGCTGGGGCTACTGAATATGGATGCGGCAATGGTATCGTTGCTATGTTGAGTGAACGACCAACCCCAACGACCTTCGGTTCTATGGGTCCCGGTGCTTATGTGCCGGGTCCTAATGTGGCATTCGGTGTTGGTAGCAGTTTCGGTTCTAGTCCTGCTATGGGTCTGGGTAACAGTTATAATACTGGTGCCGGTTTTGGCGCAACTAGCTTTACGAATGCCAACAGATTAGGGAAAGGAGGATGTGGATGTGGCCGTGGAATGTTGTACTGATTTAGTGAATAAGTAATTGTTGTGAATTAGGTATCTTAATTTATTAAAATATATTAACAGTACCTCGAATTTTATTATACCTAACCGCAATCAAAACATCGCATTTTGTAAACGTCTTCTTATGTTTATCTACATTAAAGGTCCATCTTAGTCTTGACTTCCTAAAGCAAACAGGATATCCAGTGCAAGATAAACAAATTGTGTGAGCGAAATGGAATGTATTGTGTGCATGATTGAAAAGTTATTGCTAGATAATCTACCGGTTAACGTGAAGTGATTCAGAAGTGGCCATGTCTCTATAAAAATATTTCGTAAAACGAAAAGCACACAAAAAGTATAAAAAGACAACCATTTATACTGGGCATAAAAAATGTCCAAGACATCCATAAATAAATAAGTTTACTTCTAAACAACGTTTATTTTTCAAAACATAATTTAAGCAAGTTTGCACACTTTTACGTTTATTTTTAATAGATTGAACTGCATCCACAAGCACAGGTACCAAAGATAGACACACCCTAGTAGGCGGCACAAAGCCGAAGCTCACAATACCAGAGACCGACACCTGTCCGGTGATCGCGGTCTCACCAGCGATCGGCAGCTCACCAAAGACGGCCAGGTTGCCTTCACCGGCGCCGCCGTAAGCAGCAGCCAATTCGATGGCAGCAGCTGGGGAGTTGGCAGCGGCGGCAGGTCCGTAGGTGATCGAACTAGGAGCGTAGGCCAGAGAAGCGTAAGCCACGGTCGGAGTCAGGGCAGCGTGACAAGCGGCAGGAGCACTTTAACTCACCCGGATCAGGCAAGCTTGAATGTAGAGTAATAACAGTGAAGAAAGACTTGTTTGATGTTTGTGTTCAACGTGAAGGTGAAAACTGAATGATACCATACCATGTGCACAAGATTTAATTTTCAACTCACTGCTCTAGTCCTAGATTCGCATTATCTACATGCGTGACTACTAAATAGATAATTGTGTTAAAATGGGAATATTTATCGCGAAATATACCAACAAAATTTCATAGAAACGCAATAAAATAGTTCTGATAACACAGATTAGTATGAAACTACCAGCAGTGAAGCTGAAGATCGTTCTCGTACTAGTACTAGAAAACAGTAGCTAATACACAAACTACAATATCTGTCAAAGCTATCGTCCTCTGCGCTCAGGCACTTCTTATCCAGGTAATTTAAATATGTTTGTAACAATTAACATGTGTCATCATAAATACTGTAATGAATTTCATAACTTACGGACACACATTTTAAAGTAGCTTGTGCCCGTGGCTTTGCTTGCGTTAATTTAACAATCAATTCGGGTTGGCAATCAATTCGGGTTGTACTCTGCTTGTAATAATATTATTCAATCATGATTCGAAAGACATGTGTCGCCATCTATTATCATAAGAACGTTATTCTTATTTTCCTCAGGAACTCACAAAAAATAAGTATAATTAATACTACAATATTAGTGCTGCACGACCATTTTTATTAATGATTCCTTTGTGAGTTTTTGAAAGCCATAAAATATAACAACATTTAGTACAAATAGTTGTTAGGGGCACCGCAGCCACACGCGCACTTGCCAGCAATAGACACGGCACCAGCAGCAGCAACAGGACCACCGAAGCTCACAGCGCCCATGATGGGAACCTGACCGGCGACGGCGGTAGTACCGGCGACTGGCAGCTCACCAGCGACCGCCACGTTGCCTTCACCGGCGCCGCCGTATGCGGCAAGTCCAGCACCGCAACCGGCAGCGGGGTATGCGCCAGCGAAGCCAGCGGCGGGGTACGCAAGTCCATCATAAGCCAAACCCGAAGCCGCTAAGCCAAATGGACCAGCCAGCATGGGAGAAGCGATCGCCGGGCCGTAAGCACCAAGGCATGCCTGACTGAATACATTCTGTAAAAATAATAGTCATGATTGGTTAGGATTATTGATCTGAATTGGACACAGAATTCACAAATAATAATCCTTTTAACATTTTTAGTAATCAGTTGATGATGGCTATAGGCTTGCCCCTACTACTAGCGAAAAGGGGATGCACACCTCTGCCTCACCCATCGATGTTATGTCATGTAATGTTATGTCTAAAGTGACAAAAACAACTTTGAAATACAAATCAAGCAATATTCACTCACCTGGACCAAGCAAGCTTGGATGCAGAGCAACAGAACAGTGAAGGTAGTCATGTTTCAAGTAAGTTCAATGAAATCCGAAGACTGAGTAGTGACCAGAAGTCGACCTCACATTATTTATACTCAACCATTTGTTGATGTCAACAGTGTTTTCGAAATTTTGGAAAACGTGATGATAAGTATGTTTTGAATAAAGTAAAGCGTTTCTTTATAGGTACCTAAAGAAACGCTTAGGGAGGCTTATCGTGCTTGCACAAGCTATTAATTAATTACACTTACCTACATACTATTTTTCTTGGTACTTGATAACCAAATGGAGTATAAAACCACCAACAGTTGCACTGGACATCATTCTTGTGTCAGCACTCGAGACAAACTACAATGTCTGTCAACGCTATCCTCGCCCTCTGCGCTCAGGCGCTCCTGCTCAAGGTAAGATGTCAATAGCTTGTTTAAAGTAATTTATCATATTTATGAAAACCAAATTGTAATAATTGCAATTGTCTTCGAAATACGAGTTGTAGTCAAAAAGTAACTCATAGAATACCTTTTCTTATGATTTCAGTCCGCACTCGGACAGTTATGCTCCAGCCGCGCTGCGGTTGCTGATATCTATGGACTTGCGGCTCCTTGCGGTTTGGGTGGGGCATATGATGGACTCGCCTACTCTGGCGCTGGCTTGGCAGGCAGAGGTCTGGCTTTCGACGGACTGGCCACTGGCTACGCTGGCAGAGGCCTGGCTTACGATGGAATCTACGCTCCCGCCATGGAATTCAGTCCCACCAGTGGTGGCGCTCTGCCTGTCTCCAGCGCCTCCGGCATCGCTCCCGTCGGTATCTCCGTAGTGTCTGACAACGTTTATGAGGGTATCCTGGCTGTGGGTGGAGAGCTGCCGTTTGTGGGTACTGTCGCTATGGAAGGAGTGGTGCCCTCTGCCGGTGCTGGCGCCGTCAACCATGCTTGCGGTAATGGCAGGAACGCCATGATCAGTGAGACTGCTGGTTTCGGTTCAGCTGGTGCGTATGGTCCTATCGGTGCCTACGGTCCCGCTGCTCTTGCTGCTCCAGGCCTCGGTCTGCGTGGCGGTTATGCTGGCAGAGGTTGTGGCTGCGCTTTCTAAGAAGCTGCTCATCAAAATAAAATGTTGAAAATTATCAAATAAATTAATATTCATCGAATATTTTGTGCTTTTATTTGTTGTCCTATCAGACGGGACTGCTTGAGTGTGTATCCCTACTCCAAGCTATTTTCCTTGGTGTAGAACTTGTATTTTCATTTCAAGGATTTTCATCACTTATCACTCACTCTTATCACTCACTATGGCAGTGTTATGGTGCGACTCCACACGTGTGCGGCATAATGGCGCACGGTGTGCCGCACATATGTTTCTATCAAATGTTGTGGTGGGCTCACATCAACAAGCACGCACTCGCTGTTCGCGTACTCAATTTAGTAGTCTAGGAGACCGATCCTTATTCATTTGTTTACGGTATGTGAAAAATATTTATTAGTAAGCTCTATGGGAACTTATTTATATTTTTAAATGCATGTTGCCATTCCTTTTTGTACATGTTGTCGAATAAAATTGCGTCAAGACGATATACTAAGACAGTCTAATACCACCTAAATCTTAACCCATTCGCAATAATATGAACCTTAATGCATGAATAAACATTATTATGTTCATGTACTATGATTCCTGAAATAAAGTTTAAATTTAATTATGTCAGTCTATTGCATGTCAGCCTGTGCCTGAAATTTCCATTTATATAACGGAAAATTAAAAAAAAAAAAACTAAAATAATTTATTACATTGTTTAATTTTAATTATGGATTGGAGGAGTTCTAAAACTGAGAGAGAGAGCGAAATTCATGGAAAAGCCATTCCATAAATCTGCTGAATCCAATAAGAACTGTTTCGTCTGAGGATGGAACTCACTCCACGGCGTACTACGCATGCGTACAATCTAGACCCTCTATTTTACAACCCGATATAACGGGTCGACTGTACGACCCCTCCATTAACACCTAAAATTGCATTGCATTCAATCGTGACCTGCATCGCGCTCTTACAGTATTCCTGACAATTTGAGTGAATGAATACCAGATCCGAGTTCGGAGAGTCTGTTCCTGCACGTTAAGGCCGTGTTCAGGATAGGGCTACTCTAAGTTGTCCCTACGTTGTCAAGTTTCGGCCATTGACGACGGCACGGTTGGCGCAGTGGCTGAGCAATTGGCTGCTGCGCTGCGAGTCACGGGTTCGATTCCCGCACGGAACAATTATTTGTATGATCTACAGGTAATGGTTCCTGGTCTGGCTGTTTGTGTGTGTGAGTTACATGTTTGTAAATGCACCCACGATACAGGAGAAATTACTAGTGTGGGGCAATGTTTTTTTTTTAATAAAAAAAAAAGTAAAAGTATTGACACTAGCTCCACGTGTGTTGGGGTCGGCATCCTCCGACACGTGGTGGCAGCCACCACCACACAGGCGTAGCGAGCATGCTCGACTACGCCGCCACGACCCACTGTCGTGAAGCCGGCACAAGAGAGGTGATGCAGTGCGCCTCTAACCCACTGATGTAGAAACTTTGACTCTCGTTGCGATGCTATATTAATAATCTTTTTTTTTTTTTATACAAAACAGATTGTAGTACATGTAGGTACAATTTCACAAAGTGGGTAGTGTTAAATCTCTGGCAATCAAGTGGGTGACGTGCTGTTCTCCTAGCTAGGCTATGAAATAGCCTGTATTAAGAAGTAACAGTGCCGATCCCCTCTAATTGTATTACTAAAATTTTATTTTTACAACTTAAATTTTTGAAATATGATTATTACAACTTAATTTTTTTTTTTTTTTTTTTTTTTTTTTTTATATATTGTCGTTTATATTTCCATAAAAAAATTAAAGATGTACTGATTTATATGAAACTCGTAGCATAAATTCAAGAATATTTCTCAACAACTATATTGTATATAATAGTAAACTTTTGCTGATTTCGAAAATCGTGTTTAGACACGATTTTTGAAATCAGCAAAAGTTTAGAGTTTGAGGTTTTGAGTTTTTTAGTTTTGGTGTTTAAGTACATGGAAAAAAAAAACAAAATCGACGCACCTACTTATTATGACCGCGGCTTCGCCCGCGTGTATAAGCTAGTTCATAATAAGTATTTTGTATAAATTATCTCAAATAATTGATAAAGATAATGCCTTTAATAATAATTAATGGTTAGATCCCTTAATCCTGTGACAAAATTCGGTTATAAATGTTAAAGGAGGTGTTTTTTCCCCATACAATTGTGGCCAAACAATGTACCTTTACAATAAAGGTACGAATTTATAGGAAAAAAATGGCAGATTCTGAAAAAAAAAATTGGATTTATTAATGCATTTGTACCACCTGAAATTGTCGATCAAAGATGCTAAAACTTGCAACCCAAGAATTTTAATCTGGTAATCTCGTAATTCATTTCTCCGATGATGCGTTTCGTTACTTCATTTAAACACATATGAAAACCTAAAAATATACTATTTAGAATTTAGTTTTGTGTTAAAGATAGGTTAATTTTCCCGGCACACTTTATTGTGGGATCAAGAATTTAAAAAAATACATTTATTTCACATTTCAGATTATTTTTTGCGTTTGGTTAGCTACTGGCCAAAAGGCAGTGGTCTAGGGCCGATAATTTACAATTTTATTCCTTCTGTTGTTGTTGGTGACAATATTGTCATTCAGATTATTTTAGCCCTTGTCAGACGATCGATCGAAAGAGTTTAACATTTTGACAGATGGAATAGTTTGACAGCCGCCAGCGCTGTTAAGAACGTTTCTTTGAACCCATTTATGATCCGAGGTAGTGTTTTTTCATACTCTTTTATTTCTTAATCTATCGAATATTGAAGGATTTCAACACAATGTATTGGAAAGAATTTAAATAGTAATTTGTACCTCGGTACATGTTTTGGCCGAAAAAAACACCTCCTTTGTTAATAACACTTATATGGATTATGTCCGAAATAAATGGTTTATTTTATTATTACCCACTAAGTAAGTTTTTTAAGACTAAGTCATCATCTGCCTAGCCTTTTCCCAACTATGTTAGGGTCGGCTTCCAGTCTAACCGAATGCAGCTTAATACCAGTATTTTACATGGAGCGACTGCCTATCTGACCTCCACAACCCAGTTAGTACTGGGTAATACGATACCCCTTGGTAAGACTGGTTGTCAGACTTTTTGGGTAACTGACTACCTGTAGATGTACAAATGACAGCCGGGACCAACGGCTTAACGTGCTTTCCGAGGCACGGAGGAAACTCGGTATGTAATGGGCCACCCATCCACAGACCAACCTAGGCAAGCGCGGCTTAACCTAAAGATCGACCCCAGCGGCTGTTATTATTTTGCCACGAGCTCCTCCTTTAAGACTAAGTGCCAGGTAAAAAAAAAATCAAAACACACTAAAATCATTTCAAAAATAACATTCTATCGTAAATTATTAGGGGGTTTGGCCACGCTTGGCAGGCGGGTTGGCGATCGCAGTACGGTTGTTTCAAGAGCACAGAGAACGCTGCTGCCCATTCTCTGGCAAGTCCCCTAGTCGCCTCTTACGAAACCCACCCACTTGACCTGGTGAAGGCTGCAGGAATCCGCTGGATGCGAGACGTACGGGACCGGTCAATGTGGTAACACTTGGGGGAGGCTTATGTCCAGCAGTGGACGTCTTTCGGCTGAAATTATAATGAATTTGATGATGAAAGTAAATTAATCATATCATTATGCACTGTCAATAATGTCGGAACCTATATTATTACATATTATGTTAGGTCAGTTTATTCAATTAATTGATTAATTATACGCAATGCTTACCACAGTCTTAAATTGATTACTTAGTATTGAATCAACAGAAATTTTGTGGTACGCGCAATTTTCATAATAAACAAATATTAAATTACAGGTACGTATATCATTTCCGACATGACAGTCATGTTCATCGAAAGCTGCGAAAGAGATATATAGGTTGAATTTTCCTAGTGGGCGTGGATGGCCAAATCCGAAACTATTAGGAATAGCGAAAAATGCTCAAAGGAGTCTCGAGCCCAATTTTAATGATAACTAAAACTGCATCAATGGATTTTTGAAAAATCAATATTCCTGGCCAGGAATCGAAACAATCGGTTTTGAAAAAAAAAACACAGGCTGTATTTTTACACCATTCGATAGTGTCGCTAATAAGGATCAAATTCTGGGATTCACATCTAGACATACAAATAAATAAAGGGGAATTATAAATAAATAAAAAACTTAGATGATGAGATACTGTTTTAATAACTCGAGCGGTATGAATTTGAGTAAGCGAAAAATTAACTAAACTAACGACGAATATTGATTTATAATAAAATCCAGAACAAGCTTACTAAAGGTGAGTTGTGATTAATCCATTTCAATTATTAAAGTTCTAGCCGTGCGACTAAATGAATAAGTGAGCAACTAGAAATACAGAGACTACTTCAATATTAAGATAGAGACGATTTTTCCAATTGAAGTTTTACAATAACGAACTACTAAAACGTTTTGTAAGCTGCTTTATTAATGATAATTGGTTTATGATATTCTATTTGAGTTCTTGCGTTTTTTATTTTGATACGATTTTTTAATGAAAAGTACTGATTGTTTGATGCGCTCGAATTCGAATGGGGGCGGGCGACGAATTTTTTCTATTCGAAACACTTCATTTAAACTAATATTATAAAGAAGTAAAATTAGTTTGTAAGTTTGTGTGCAAGGGGTAATCTCTGGCGCGTTCTTTGAGGCTGCGGGCCGCCCACTACCTGAACGTGCCCCAAAAGGTGGTAGCCGTAAGGCTGGTTCGTGGTTATCGCACGATCTCCCGCGAGGCGGCGAGCCTCCTTGCCGCCATGGGATCTAGAGGCAATAATCCTCGCGCGCCTGCGCAAATGGCGCGCGGGGGCTTTACGCCGGGGGGAAACTCCGCTGCCGCGGCAAATTGCCGCTCAGCGGACAGACTTCCGGCGTGATCTCATGGCAACATGGAGAGAACGACTGTCGCAACCCCGTGCAGGGCACGCCACAATAGTGGTGATAAGGCCCCTCTTTGAGGAGTGGCTTGAGAGGCGCCACGGCGTCCTCACCTTCCGCCTGACGCAGGTCCTCACCGGACACGGTTGTTTCGGGAGGTACCTGCACCGGATCGGGCGGGAGGAAACTCCCGGGTGTTACCACTGTGAGGATCGACTGGAGGACACGATGGAGCACACGGTGGAGGTCTGCCCCGCGTGGGCGGAGCACCGCCGTGTCCTCGTAGCGGCGATCGGCGGCGGCGACCTCTCGCGTCCGGCCTTGGTTCATTCCATGGTCCGGAGCGAGACGGAATGGGACGCCGTCGCCTCCTTCTGCGAAGCAGTCATGCTAGCGAAGGAGGCGGCGGAACGTGAGAGGGAGAGAACCTCACGTCCCACGTCACGTCACGTCCCGTGGTGGCCCCGGGCCACCGTAGGCGCGGGCTTGTGGACGGCGAGCTATGGGCTAGCTCGCCGTCCGTCCGTCTTTTGTCGATAGGCCGTGTCGACGGCGCGTTCGTGTTCCACGCGCGCCTCAAAGAGATGTCAGCAACAGGAAGGGGTCCGCAAGGGCCGATGCCTGTCGGGGCTGCGGGACTGTTCGAAAGAGATACCGTGGCCCCGGAACACAAAGGGCGATGAAGGAACATGGATGGGTTTTAGTCAGTAAAAGTCTGACACTCCCTCCTGCTCAGCCCAGAGCGGGAGGAGTCATTTGATGATTTCCAATCCGAAAAAAAAAAAAAGAAAAAGCGGGGTAATCTCTGGATCTATTGAACCGATTTTGAAATTTCTATCACTAATATTTACAACGTTCCTGTGATATAATTTCAAAACGCGAACAAAGCCGCGGGCAACAGCTAGTTTAAGATAAAATGCCGCTCAGTATAAATAATCATTTGCCAAATATTGAAAAAAATGCAGGACGTAACGTTGACACTCAAACAAAATTATTAAGTCGCTCAAATGTTATGAAGGTCCTCATTTTGTATTTTAAGTAACTCAAACTAATGTTTATAAGTTGCTGTTCTGTTGAATTCTCGTCACTCACAGTCAGTCGCCCACTTAGTAATACTTTAACGTTAATTA
This sequence comes from Eugnorisma glareosa, assembly GCA_947578425.1. Taxonomy (NCBI): domain Eukaryota; kingdom Metazoa; phylum Arthropoda; class Insecta; order Lepidoptera; family Noctuidae; genus Eugnorisma; species Eugnorisma glareosa. The sequence goes on along the minus strand of OX387985.1, from coordinate 3,493,352 downwards.
ACTATTTTTGTCACTTAAAACTTTAATTTACAGTCATTCGTTTAAATGCTACCCGTATTTTATTATGAAAATAAATTCATTTTTTTGGTTAAGGTGGATGCGCAAGGGGTAGCCGGTGAAATTTAAATTTTCTTACGTTTATTGTAATTTGCAGGTCAGTGTCAGGGGGCCTAAAATGGCTGCTTTATCAGAATCATAATACGAAACACGTTAAAAATTTAAAACTCTTAAAATGAACTTTGTGGTCATACCCATAGAGACCACTTTACGAATTTTAAATTTTTAACGTGATTCCTATTATGATTCTGATAAAGCTTCCATTTTAGACCCCCAGGTTGTATGTTGATGAAAATATGAATCGCGCCAGTAACACGTATGGAGTTTCGGAATTATAATCATTCAAATCATCAATACAACCCTCCAAGTTCATATAACCCCATTCAATGGCTATTTCATGAAAGAAAAAGTCACTGAATGGGGTTATATGAACTTGACTCTCTGACTAGTGGTCGCTAGCGCGAATGCTAATCGACCTCATGGTCGTGGGATCGATTCCCAGGTCGGGTAAAGTGTTACTGGATTTTTTCATCAGGAATTTCTCAGTAGCAGCCACAAAGTCTGGATCTGTGCCCAGTTGATGGCAATAGGCTCGCTCGCTGTTACATGGGACTTACAAACATACCTAACTAAATGCGAAATGTGGGTGAACTATTAGGTAAACCAGTGCCTAACCCCTCGGAGCGTGATGTTATATATGTAATAACAATAATATTTGAAATCTTCGTATCTGCGGTAGATAATATTTGACTGGGTCGCCGCTGCATAGCGAAAACAAATTTATTTAAGTTCATACATAGGTCATTCAGTAGAATCGGGTTTTTCCATCTGGAATTTCCCAATAGTAGCCTAGAATCTCGATTTCTGTCTGGTTGATGGCAATAGGATAGGCTCGCCTAAATTGGGTCTTCTTCTTTATCTGGTGTCAAAGTTTTTATGCCGCCCATGGGCCGCTAACCTGGCTTTACATGCCTAAATTAGGTAAAGTATAGGTTAGGTATCGCGATCTTCCGAGCTCTTAAGTGAGTTTGTGCTACCGGTGTAGTTGCATCTACTCTTTTTTATTGGTGTCAGGTTAAGAGTTTTTATTGTTTATTTTTTTAAATTTTAATTTTATTATATGAAATAACCTTAAGTAATTATAAATCGAAATAATAAGGAATGTTTTAATTTAATGTAATTTATTTGTATGAATGTTTTTATTTGCAATTTATTTGTTGTTTGTAAAATTATGGTTATTTTTATTTGATTATATATTGTTTGATTGTTAGTTAGTCGTGATTACATATTATCATAATTACATTTATTTGAATTTTCAATTTGATTATATAAAATTCAATAATTTTAAATGGAAATAATAATAAATGTTTTAAATCTAGTGTAATTTATTTGTTGATATTATAATTAAGGTTTTTTTTTTTTTTTATTTGTTTACTAATAATATTTATTGTTATTATTTCATTTTTTGATTTGATTATTGTTTGATAGTGTGGAATGAATAAAGATTGATAATTATTAAAGGTTAGGTATCTACCTAAACATTCGGTGAAAGTATACGATGACAGCCTATACAATACTAAGTCAGTTTATACTGAACTTGTAAAGAGAGTATCACCGAGCTCGGCGACGACGACGTCCAAAGTCCTTTGATGGGTGTATAAGTACCCTTAACGAAGCCGAAAGGCACATAATCTTCTTGTCACTTCGATATTTTTTTTGTTCTAGACCATACCTGTGAACCTTCTAGTTACGGAGATATTGGGGGTCAAAGTTACAACTTTTTCACAAGTTTTTTTGTTAATACAATTTTTAAATGTTATACTTTACATTAAATACCTCCACGTCCCCCGTGATATTCACGGGGTAATGTAGGTCAGATAGGCAGTCGCTCCATGTAAAATAATGGGATTCAGCTGCATCCGGTTAGACCCCGTCACCTTCACCAGGTCATCGGTCCACCAAGTGGGAGGCCTTCCAACGCAACGTCTTCCGGTTTGTGGTCGCCACTCCAGAACTTTTCAGCTCCATCTGCTGGAGCAACAAAATTATATAATGACTAGCTGTTGCCCACGACCTTTGCTCGCGTGAAATTATTATTAAAAAAAACCGTCCAAGTAGGTGTCGTACTCACACGCACACAGGGTTCCGTACCAACAAAAAATATAATACAAATAAAGGGTGTAACAAGACCCTTAACTTGTTGCACCCTGTATTTTGAAAGCTCATTAATATTATGATGTATTGTTTTACATTCAACAACAAAACTAAATTTGTTTTTCATAAACGAAGTTGTTGCTGCAGTTTGATGGAAAAGTCTCGAATCTCAAAAAATAAACATCAAATCTTATTCAAACCAATTTTGATTGAAAGATTTTTTTACGTTCTACAATCCTATATTTTTTTCAGAATTTTCCTCCTCTTACTTTAGAAAGTAGAGGTGGACTTTGGAAGTGTCTATCTTTCAAACGATTGACTTTGAGAGAAAATAGTTTTTGGAACCTCAACCTATCTATAGGTACCTCACACGTATAGGTTTAAGGAAAAAAGAAATTTTTAGTTTCAGTTCCATTTATGGGGAGCCCCCCTTAATCTTTTTATTTTTTTATTAAAATCGTATAAAAGTGGTTCTCAGTCTACCTACTAAGTTTCAACTGTGTAGTCCTGATAGTTTCGGAATAAAGTGGCTGTGATAAACATGGACAGACCGACTGACAGACTTGGCGAATCTATAGGGGATCCGTTTTTTGCATTTCGGCTACGGAATCCTAAAAAAATACTTCTCATAATCGGATTTTGTTAAAAATTTCAAGAGTTTTATTTTTTTTGCACGGAGCCCTAATAATTTATCTAAAATAAAACTAACTTATGTTAGACCTTATATTCAGCTATCTGCTAGTAAAAGTCTCGTCAAAATCGGTCTAGTCGTTTCGGAGATTAGCCGGAACAAACATACAGAGAGACAAAAATAAAAGTGTTTTTGTTATAACTGCCGTATATATTTTCATATACAATGTGTAACAGAATTAACGCACAACCTCTTAAGGGGTCATTGTACTCATCAATATGAACAACTTTCACTATGGGACCAAAACTGAAATCGCGTAAAGGGTTTAGTCCCATAGTGAAAGTTGTTCATAATGATGAGGAAAAATGACCCCTTAAGAGGTTGTGCGTTTATTCTGTTACACATTGTATATGTGCATTCAGTAAAAAACTGTTATTTTGATATTACAAACAGACACTAATTCAATTTTATTTATTTGTATAGATGTATTTATATAGATAAGGGTTTCGTTTTTACCGTTTGGCTACGGATCCCTAAAAAATGGCACCGATTATAATACTATCTAAAGGGTCACCAAGTTATCGATGTGATGAGTAAGTTGGGAAAAACCTGCTTCGTCAATGCGTGCTCGTATCAGTCTTTCTTATTCTTATCAACAGTATAAATAGCTATAAGAACTTGTTCAAAAACATCGTTTAGCATTCAAGTTCTGAGAGGAATCGGCAAGAGAGGACGTCCCATCTACTTTGTATTACGAGGATGAAGTTGAAAATGTATACAACGCAGAGTGCGACCGTGCTGTTAGCGCTTTACGTAGGGCTGGCGCATTCGTGGGGTGAGTACAACATTAACTCGATTTTTATTATTTTGTGTGACTTTAAGTTAGATGTAGAATAGAATAGAATAGAATAGAATTTATTTGTGCATTTAGATACAGTACACCAGTAGTAAACTTTAAAAATTAGTTATAACTAAGGTACTTACATAGTTTCTAAGTTCTTAATGTACACTCACTAAGTTTATAAAGTACACTTTCACAAAATAAGTACTTACACAGTAGGATCAAAAATCGCTGTCTAAATAACGATTATTAAGTAAAACAAAATGCCATTATAACTATGTAAATAAACGTACATTACTAATAGCATAAAACGATTGATAATGTCCATTGACGGTATACATAAAAAAAGTTCTTTACCTTCCGCGCTAGTTAAAACTGTGTTACGGCAAGGTAAGATTCTCGTTCGATGATAAAGTTTCAATCGTATCGTAATGAACATAAAACACATTTTCGCTAATAGTTTTTTCATACAATGAGAAATAGACGTCGATGACGAGTAACAAGTTTAACGTAAACAAGTAGTATATGCAAAATAATTAGACAAGCATGATGCGTAAAAAATAAAAACGTATTTTAGATTTAAATGTAGGAAATGTAGATATAATTTAGTAATAAAACGTATATTTTGGATATGTGTGTTGTGTTTGTGTTACTTATATATACATATATATTAAACGAATGTATACATATTTATATTATTCCTTATAACGTGGATATAATTTAGATTATACATTTCCACGTTTGAACATACACACATCAAAAGTGTCTAGGGATCAACATATATTTTTGCAATAACTTTTCTCCTGATTGATATTAATTAAAATTTTCTTTAAGGATTCATCAAATAAAGTGTTTTCGTTTGTCACAGTAACGATAAACCAAGTCACCTTTGCATTAATAAAGAAATTTGCCATTTTCCTAATAAAGGGATTTTTGACATTTGAACCACTAACACAAAAGTTCGAAAAAAAGACTGAAATAACAGTTTTCTTTAAAATTTTATTGGGTAACTTAAACAATTAATAATCCGTGTTTCTACCGCGAACACTAACAACACAAGAACATCGGTTTGGCATACTCAAAATGAGTTCATCCAAATCACGCTGTGGAATGGCCGCCCATGTTCGTTGCAACAACAAAAAAAGGTCTTCTTGCGACTGGATACCCTCCATATTCGGCAGAGCTCTTCTCTGTAGCATATCCCATGCATGCTCAATCGGATTCAAGTCTGGCGACTGAGCAGGCCAGGGCAGGACATTGATGTTAGCTGCGGCGAGAGTCTGTCTTACAACTCTTGCGGTGTGCGGTCGTGCATTATCATGCATTAACTGAAATAAGGGACCGATTTGCACTTGTAGAGGAACGATGACGTCTGATACAATCGTCTCAGCATAAATTTGAGCGTTGCGGTTGCCTCTGATCCAAATCAACTCAGTTCTTCCGCCGATCCAAATACCCGCCCATACCATGATGGTTCCACCACTATAAGGATGGACTTCCTGGCAGGATTTTAATCGCTGTTGGCGTCCAGGGGTTCTCCAGTGTCGTATACGTCTTGTATCCGGTCTCATACCAAAACGAGACTCATCAGAAAAGCACACGAAACGCCATTGTACTTCTGCCCAATTTCTGTGTTCAAGAGCCCATTGATATCGTATCCTACGATTGTGCATTGCTATAGGTGGTACCCGTAGCGGTCTTCGGGAATGAAGGTTCACTTCATGCAAGCGGTTTCTGACTGTTTGGTCGCTAATTAAGTTCCCTGAAGAGTGATGAAGCCTCACGGCTAACATCATGGCGGTTATTGTTGGAGCTCTTCGAGTTAAGATTTGAATGTATCGGTCTTGTCTCCGTGTGGTGCAGCGATACCGTCCTCCATGGCGCTCAGCCACGGTACCAGTGCTTCGGTAACGTGTCCAAAGTCGACTGATAACACTCTGACTTGTATTCAGAGCTAAAGCCACAGTACGTTGCCGGGAACCAGCTTCTATCATTCCCACGGCTCTGAGCATTTCTTCCCTGCTTAAATGACGTCGCCGCTCCATAATAACGTTGGTTTTAATCAGTAGTAGGGAAACAGTAGCACTAATAATGTCTTCAATGCGTTGTATGTTTTTATAGGGAAAATATTGACAGCTGATTTTCATCTTTTACTCGAATTTGATTCACAGTTCCTGATTCAAATTATGAAATGCACCAAAAAGGATCCATATAAATTTATAAAATCATAAATTTATTACAAAGCCACATCTCAATCTCAAGAAATCCACATAAAAATGCTTGATCCCTAGACACTTTTGATGTGTGTATATATATATACTTATACTGGGTACAAAATAAATAATAGTATAATCTTATATACATACCTTTACGAATTTTTCAGTCTGTTCGTAGTCCAATTTACGCAGAAACTCATCCAGTGCCTTTCTACAAACATAACTATTCATATCTTTCAGGGGTTTTATTCTGCTGACACGATTGTACAATAACGGAGCCAGGAAAAAAGAGAAACTTTGGGCAAATGTTGTTTTACATGCCGGGACAACGTAAACATCATGTGCTCTTCTGATAGATTTATTAGACGGTTTTTCACGGATATGCTGTTTTAAAACTATATTTTGTATAAAAAGTTGACGAACGTTTAGGACTTCGAATTCTTTGTATAGTGCAGTCGTTGGATACCTAAATCCTTTGAAATTAATAACTTTCAGAATACATCGGTGTACCCTTTCTATTTTTATGATATTACTTTTCTTAGCACCACCCCAAGCAGAGATGCCGTAAGAAAGTATTGATCTACACAGCGTGAAATAAACAGTTCTATTAGTGGTTTTATCTTTTAAATTTCTTACTTTTTTGAAAATTGGTATAAGTTTGCGTATTCGAGATTTTAAATTACTAAAATGCTGTTTCCAATTTAAGTTTTTGTCGATTTCGATGCCAAGATATTTAGTACTATTGGTTGAAGATAACAATGAACAATCGCAATTATTAATATTCACACAATTAGAACAATGAGCTTTCAAGGTGAAATCTGAAGGAGGTTGTGAATTATTTTTTATACTAAAAGTTATATATTTTGTTTTTAAAAGATTCAAGGTAAGTAGGTTGTAATCAAGCCATTTAATTATCTTTTGAAGTCCATGCTCAGCTGACAATTTGACGCCGTCCCATGTAGACTGTTGGAATAAAATTACTGTATCATCAGCGAAAGTAGTCACCTTAGCGTCAGCTATTTCAATATTACAAAGACTATTTACATAAATCAGAAACAAAGTGGGTCCAAGCACTGACCCCTGCGGAACACCGAAATTAATAGGTTTTTTAGAGCTATAAAATTTATCTATTTTAACAGTCTGTGACCTGTTTGTAAGGTAGTCCTGGAATAGATTAAGTGGCATACCTCGAATACCTATGGCCTCCAATTTGCACATGAGTAGGGGAATTGAGACCGTATCAAATGCCTTGGCTAAATCTAGAAAGACACCAAGGCATTTTTTCTTACAGTCAAGGTTGTCAGCTACAGTTGTAACAAAGTTTTCAACTGCATCTATGGTCGATTTGTTCTTCCTAAATCCAAACTGATTTTTAGAAAGAATATCATTTTTATCTAGATAACTAATTAGCCGGTTATTTATAATTTTTTCAAGAATTTTAGTCAAGGTGGGCAAAAGTGATATCGGACGATAATTTGTGATACTATCTCTTTCCCCCGATTTAAATACAGGTATAACTAACGAGTCCTTCAGTACGTTTGGAAACTTCCCTAACGAAAAACACAAATTAAATATATGTGTTAAGGGTGTAATGACAAATTTGGAAGTTTTTTTTATAAACTCAGCGGATATTCCATCCCATCCAGTAGACTTCGTATTTTTTAGTGACAAAATTGTTTTATGTACCTCAGCTTCATATGTCTCCCATAACATAAATGAGTTCATAGGACTATCTGTAGACTTATTTTCGTGCACAAGATCACTTTCCGTAAGTTGTAACCTTTGTAGAATATTATTTGACAATTTAGTGCCCAGATTAACGAAAAAATTATTTATGAAGTCCACAGATTCTTGTGGTGTTGATTTTAAATTCAACAATTCAATCGGTACTTGTGACTTATTCGATACATTTAAATTACATACACGTTTTATAACATTCCATGTTCTTTTTATGTCTTTCCTGCTATTATTTAAATCAGATTTGTCGTGGTCATTTTTTAAATTATGTAGAATATTGTTGCAGTAATTTCTGTAGCGTTTGTAGGTGACTTGCAGATCGCGATCATTTGGTGACTTTAGGCTTCTTCTGTGCAACGTATCTCTAAATCTAATGCAACGCAATAGACCCGGCGTTACCCACGGTTGGAAAGTTAGTCGTCTATTGGGCACGGCAATCGTGCGGCTACATTTTTGAATGATTTGAGATATATTATCAATAAGTACTTCAGCGGCTTTATTGGGATCTTTTAAAGATGTTACATTGGCCCAGTCCAATTCTTTCATTAATTTAAATACCTTTTCATAATTTAGTTTTTCCAGAGTCTTCTTTTGTTTATTATTACATTGCTCAGTTAAAGGTATACTAATGTAAATACTACTATGATCAGTAACTGACGAATTACAGACAACAGTTATTATTTTGCGGTTTGACTTAACAAAACAATGATCAATACATTTATTAATACGCGTCGGAAGTTGGTGACTAGGCAAAAGACCGTGAGTTGCTAGAAGATTCAAATAGTCATCAGATCTTTGTTCCGTACTACTAACACTGATATTTATATTGATATCTCCAGTTAAGTAAACATGAGGGACGTGTTTTATATCTAGTAAAATGTCCTCTAAAGAACCGAGAAAATTGGTTAGCGATGCAAAAGACGGCGATCTGTACATACAGATAAAGGCATGATTGTTATTAATTTTGACTATCAAGCAATCAGCGTCCATACAATTTGGCTCATAAACTGTGACACCTGTTAAATGGCTTTTTATAAAAACTACTACACCACTATTCTGATTTATATGCTTATTAGTGTGAAATTGTGAATATTGATCCAGACTCGGTATCATAGTTGAACCTTGTAGCCAACATTCCGTAAGTATTATAATGTCATATTCTATGTTACTCCTTGCAAGAAATATCTTAAAGTTATCAAAATTCTTATGTATGCTTCGTATGTTTTGTACAATAACTCTTAAACAAAACTCCGTTTCAAGTTTGTATTCCGAAAACACTTCTGGAACATCAACCAAAAACGAGTCACCGACGCTGATATTTCTATCAACTTCGGCGCCTACCTCAACTATGTTATCCATAGCAAGCAACCTTTAGTAATTACATTTGTATTATTGGAACGTTTCTGGTTGATGATTAGAGTCTCTGTAATTGGTATGGTATGGTATGGTATGGTAATGGACTTGTGATATATATAATAAAATAATATAATACGCAAATATAATACGTATAAGATATAACAATTGTAATATAAAAAGCTACCCAGCATGCTTGTTGTGTTGTTACAAGAGTTAAGACTAAAGATACTAATAGAAAACTGAAAATAATAATATAGAGTAACCAAACTAAAAAAATGTAAAATTACAAAAAAATACCGTAACGTCATATCTTCATCGATAGATAGTCATTCCGAGGTGAGATCCATAACTTGACTTAGTGATTTGATGACAATGGCAGGTTGTCCTTCCTGTTTACGCAGCAAGATATTTCCTCTTGAAGCCCAGCAGTACTTATACGATCCACTCTTCACCAGTTCTCTAGCCGCTAATAAAATCTGCTTAGACATGGGGGTTAGGGACTGGGAGATATATACTCGTGAAGAAGCTCCTGGAAATCCCAGGATATCAGTGCTAAGTGGTCTATCTTTGTTTTCAGAGCTGTATTTGCTAGCAGCTTTAATTAGTGCTTCTTTATTTTTGCTGTCCTGGTATTCGATAACAATTGGTCCATTTTTTTTGCCTCTTCTAAAAACATTTGAATTTTTATTTATCTGGGGTATCCCCAAGGTTTTATAAATGCTAGTGACAATACTACGCACATCTTCTTTGTCATCATGTGGGATATTTCTAACTTCAACCGTATTTTTCAGAAATTGTTTTTGTAATACGTTGAGCTGAGTCTCCAATTGATTAATGCGTTCCACAGCTGTTTCATGCTTGGTTTCAATTATTTGAACTTTGTTACAAATTTCCTTATAGTACGCAGCATTTAATTCCAGTTGACTTTTCAATTCGGCATTAGACTCTAGTATCATGCTATTTTGATTCTTAATAACAGCAATTTCAGCAATCATCATTTCTTTGAATGATTGCAAGAGGTCTTCTTTTAAGTCTACCATTTGTTGTTCGTCAGGATTTTTCTTCCGTATGTTCTTTCTCACATGTACATTTCTAATGATTTCCTGATCTTGAGATTCCATTACAGACGAAAGATCTGGCTGGGACGAAAACTTAACTGGTTGCGGTGATAGCGGCATTTTATCTGAGTTCTCTGCATATACTACACGATGGCTCAAAACGACTAGTTACTTAAATGTCGTACGTAGATTCTGGCACCAAACAGAATTACACTTTAAAACTGTCGTAGTAAAGCTTAAAATCGGAAATCTTCTTATTATGAATCTCTTAACACGTCGTACCACAACGGCGCTACGAGCGAGAATGGAATGTAACCCTTACAAGGCGTGTTTGCAGTGTGTGGATTAGAGTCTAAAGAACTAAGCCACAGTTCTCAGCGCATCATCCCATAATTATCTTCCTGTCGTAGTCCCATAATACTGGATGGTCTTTCTACTTCTTTATCGTGCGGTTAGTGCCTAACCTCGTGTCAGAGTTTTTAGGCCGCCCATGGCCTCTGCGTTGGCTTTACGTGCCGTCGAGAAATATCTACTAGCTTACTGGATCTATGTTACTGGATGGTGGTGCAGCATGTTTTTTCCTTTAGTCCTCCGCAGCCAACCGCCACGATATTATTTCTTCTTTTCCTTTCACTCATTCGTCGCACAATCCAACCATCTTTTGTTTGGTACTCATCTCCATCTCTCCAACCATCAACATTTATATTAATCACTCTTCTAGTCACATGCCATTCATCCCTGTTTATTATTATACATGTCCATGCCAACTTTCCTTTCAACTTTTATTTAGTAGGCGCCATTTTAAAATTTCCGTATCGGATAATACGGAAGTTTCAAATTAAAAAATAAGTCCCTTACTTGATTTATTTGGGATTGGCTCAATATTTGTCTTCTCTCATGCACATAGCTCTGTATGCCTGTCTGTATGTGTCACTTCAAAGTTTTAAGCATTTAAATTTTGGTGTTCCATCAAGCATTTCTTTAGTTTAACAATTACTTATACAATAAAAATTGGAAGGCATCTTCTGTCGAGAACTCGACCACCGCTGTAAACAGGGATTACTACTATCGACAGATTTGCTGATTGTTAAGGTCGGTCCGTAGATGGGTGACCATACATTACATACCGAATTACCTCCGTGCCTCCGTTGGTTTTGGCTGCCATTTCTTAATCTTTGACAGTCAAATCAAAACAAAATCATTAATTTCAAGCAGGCCAGTTACAGTGGCAGGCAGGGGGGCAGTGGCAGGCTTGTCAAGACAGCAAGACTTGCTGTCTTTGATTCTCGAAACAAAGACAGTAAGAAAATGAAGCAACAGTTCCAGTCACAATGCATAATAACTGTGAAAGTACTGTAGTTGCCCATTCCAAAACGTAGGTCTATATGGAGAAGAACGGGCAAGAAACTCCATGGACACTCTTTTAAATCAGCATATTGTTACAAAAACCTTGGTTACATCATTCATATTGAGATGGTACATTATGTGAGAACGATGTAGCAAGATGTGCACGTTAAAAGTGTCCATAGTAAACACAAAAAAGACAATAAAAAAAATAAAAAAATAAAAAATTCAAATAAGCCGTGGCAACTAAGAGATGACCAGTCACAACTGACAGCGCCCGTTCACGAACATGACGCATGGATCAGCACCATTCAACTCAACCATTTTGAAGGGAACTAAATGATCCGACACACGCGCCACCATCAGCGAGACATTGAGTGAGCATGACATACTCTCAACCGCCAGGGCACATTCAAGTCGGGAAAGGACGTAGGTTTCCAGTGAACGATAGCTCTTTAGTACATAGCACTCACACAATATGGGCTTTATATAATACTAAAGATATTGATTCTATACAATGCAAAGATAGTTGTACAATCTTCAGCAGCTCCAACAATACTATTTAATGTTATCAATTTATGCGTCCCTGTCCTTGTGGAGCAGGACCGGCATTGAGGCAAGCATTTTTGTCAGCGATATAATCGTCCAACTTGTAATATGCTTGCTTACATAGTGTGCGTTTAATGCATGTTTTAAATTTCGTCTCATTGAGTTCAAGAATACTTTGTGGAATTTTATTATAGCATCTCAAACAGTACCCCATGAAAGATGAATCTACTTTAGCGAGTCTGAAGCCCGGCTGAACTAATTCGTCTCTATTTCTAGTACTGTAACTGTGTCTGTCACCTCTTTTACTAAAAAGATGCAGATTTTTTCTTACGTACATTATGTTTTCGTAGATGTATTGACAATGTACCGTCATGATGTTAATGTCCTTAAACAGTTCCCTTAGAGAATCGCACCTACGAAGATTATATATAGCTCTGATTGCTCTTTTTTGCAGAATAAATATTGACTGAATGTCTGCAGCTCGTCCCCATAACAAAATGCCATAAGACATTATACTATGAAAGTAACTAAAATAGACCAGTCTAGCGGTATCAACATCTGTAAATTGACGGATTTTTCTAATAGCATATGCTGCTGAACTTAGCCCCCCGGCAAGAGACGTTAAATGAGAACTCCATTGTAGCCTTGAATCAAGCGTAATCCCCAGGAAAACCGTTTTATCTACGAATTCAAGTTTCTCTTTATTCAATATTATATCACAATCACTACTTTTAACATTCGGTAAAGCAAATCTAATGCATTTAGTCTTTTTTTCGTTTAATACTAAATTGTTTGCTGTGAACCAATTTTGAACCCGAAGTAGGGCATTATTCACGTCATCTAGAATTTGGGCCCGTCTATTTATCTTAAAAATTAGAGAAGTGTCATCAGCAAATAACACCATATTTTGAGGTTGGTTTTTCAGTAAATAAGGTAGATCATTTATGTATACTAGAAAGAGGAAAGGACCCAATATTGAGCCTTGCGGAACCCCCATTTTTACTTTTAAACCCTGTGAATTGATACCATTTATTTGAACATGTTGAAGTCTATCACTCAAATAAGATTTTACCAAACTAAGTGCAAGTTTTCCTAGTCCGTAATGCTCAAGTTTCAAAAGTAATGTGTCATGATTTACGCAATCAAACGCTTTGGAGAGATCACAAAAAATTCCCATGGCGTCTTGGGACTCTTCCCATGCAGTAAATATGTGCTTTAATAAGGTTACACCGGCGTCAGTCGTACAACGTCCCTTGGTGAAACCATACTGTTGATCGTGTAGGATTTTGTTGGTGTTAAAATGATTAAGCATTTGATTCAGCATTACCTTTTCAAAAACCTTGCTAAAAACTGGCAACACGGATACAGGTCTATAATTATTAGTATCTTTACTATCCCCGGATTTGAAAAGTGGTATGACTTTACTGTATTTCATTAAATCAGGGAAAACTCCTTGGTCTACACACAAATTAAAAATTAAAGCTAAGTGAGGTGCTATAGTCTCAACTATGGATGTAAAAACTTTGATAGACATTCCCCATAGATCTTCGGTCACTTTGATTTTTATTTGCCGGAAAGCTTTGATAACTATCACAGGGTTTATGTGTTTAAATTTAAATTCAGCCGGGCATCCAGACACGTTGGCCCTTAATAAACCAATTGAGACTTCAGGTGAGGAATTTAGAGCTTCCGTAGTTTTTAACGGGATATCGGTAAAGAAGTTTACAAATTCTTGAGCTACTTCCAAATTAGAGCTTTTAGGACCACATGCTGTATCTAATGAGTAGCTAGTGTTACGTATTTTCTTCCTGTTTGTCTCGTTGTTTATGACTTTCCAAACAGTCTTTATTTTATTTTCTGCTGTTTTGATCTTGTTGCTAATATGCAGGGCTTTAGCAACCTTGCATGTATTTCTAAAAATGTTTGAATACTTAGCAACATACTTGTTGAAAGTTTCAGTGTTTATGTAAGGCTTAAGGCCATAAAGCTCAAATAGTCTTTCCCTACTTTTCCTGATACCTTTAGTAGCCCAATCACTAAATATAAATTTAGGGCAAATACTTTTTGTCTTCTTTTCAAATGTTTTGTTGAATGCAGTTCGAACTATTGAAAAGAAATTATCATACAATTGATTTATATTAATATCGTCCATATGATGGCTCATAACATTTAACTTGTTCTGTAGGGAAATATTATACCTATTTAATTTGCTAGTAGTTATAGGTCTAAATTTAATCAGAACTTTTTGCAATGGTGTGTTACACCTAAAAGTTACAGTTTGTCCGCTGTGGTCAGACGGGAGACAATTTAATATGGCTTTATCTAAGTAATCACAATCGCAGAAAACATTATCTATACTAGTAGCAGAAGATGGAGTGACTCTAGTAGGTTCTATAAAAATATTGGTCAGGTCAAATGATTTAAAAAGATTTAATAACCGACTGCTATTGGAATTTTCTTCTAAAATATTGATATTGAAATCACCACAAACAATTGCAAATTTATTACAGGCTGAAAGTTTTGCCAGGACATCTTCCATTATTGATTCAAATAAGGAAAAGTTTTGATAATTTGTGGGTCTGTACACACACATAATTACATGCTTATCCAGCTCAACACAGGACAGTTCGACGCAATGTTCAACCGAGAGACCTACTATGTCATTACGTTGCTTATATTTAACACATTTTTTTATTAATATTAGGGAACCTCCACGCAGCATAGATTTACGGTTAAAGCAGCTACCCACCGTATAGTTATCATAATTAATAAGCATTTGGTAATCCTTTAGCCAATGTTCAGTAAAACAAATAATATCAAACATACTTTTTTCTAAAAACAATTCAATTTCTAATAATTTCGAAGAAATGCCTTGGATATTTTGGTGGAATAATTTTAAGGTGTTCTGCTGAGGCCCTTTTTTACTAACTAATTGAGTGCAAGAAGGTACCTTGCTGTTGGTAGGATTAACAATATTGTTAATGGTACCATCTGTTGTCTCACTTCCTAGTTTAAATTACTACTAATATCTGGAGTGAGGCCGGAGACTCTGGTGCCATCCCCAGATAACAAGACCCTATCACTACTACACCCTAATTGAGAATTTTCCACGGTGACACATGGATCCTCCTCAGTACAATGTTTGTAAACATTTATAGCACTAATGCTATACTCATTTAAGGTCACCTGTACATTAGTATTATCACTTATAGTCGCAGTATTAATAATATAACCAAACTTCGACATACTACATATGTCTGAGTGAATAAAATCCTCGATCCATCCCAAACAGAATGTCAGTGTGCAGCCCCTTTGCAGGTTATGCTCCATCTCTTGATCCGCCTATCCTGCAGAACCACCAGCACTTTTCAGGATTTAAACGAAGCAAATTTTAGAGCTAAGCAGGTGGCTACATCATTCTGGTCTAACACAATTTGGGTTTAATCTACACGTAAATAAGAAGAAGATCCATAAAACATAATTTAAATATTTATTCTTGTTACAGACATCGCCGTAAGCTTTGGAGATGAACTAAGATTTTATACACACAAAAACCTAATAAGCACCATCAAATTTGGGTCCCAAAGCCTTACCGCGTTAGCCTACGATGACGTACATAACATGATCCTATACGTCGACAAGCAGACCAATGGTGACGCTATCTGTGGTTATACAATAACTTCTGTTGAAAACAGATGTTTTACCGAAAGAGCTGGTAGAAACATTCACGGCATCGCCTACGACTCCGTTACAGACACAGTCTTCTTTACTGACACTAGCGAGAGAACTGTCAATTCGTTTTCATTAAAGCCTGGATCTCAGAACAATGCAAGGGGAAATCTTTTAATCAAGGTGGATGAAGGGATCCCACGTGATATTATCGTGGACAGCTGTAAAAGGTACGTTCCCATTTATACTTAGTTCAATCATGTTCAGATGACAAGTAATTGAGAAGTATGGAGGAAAAAGTCATGCAGCGCCGACCCCAAATGAATTGGGGCAAGGTTAAGAGAGTGATGAAACTTAAAAAAATATATTACTATGATGAATTGATAATATTGACAAATTATAAATAGAGATCGACATAAAACTAAAATTCATTGAATAAAAATTGATAAATTGGAAAATTCTTAAAAATAAAATTAAAAACAGTGGTAAATTCGACAGAATGATATTATTGATTATGATAAGGGGTTGCTTGGTAAACGGTTAAGTATAGCTTTATGTTTTAGAGTCTTTCGCACACTGGTAGGTCGGTTGACTAAAACTCGTACCGGCGTTATGGGAATTGCAAAATAAGTACTTGATTTACTTGGTGATTGAGTAAGTTTATTAAAATAAATTACAAGGAGCATGAATGCCGACCGAACGAACCCGGAGATGAAAAGTTACTGGCTAATTTCACATTTTGAGAAATTATCGAAAACTTGGGATACGGTCGGAGCGGTACGTTACAAACTAAAACTGTCCGAAGGTTTTTACAGCTAGGTTATGCAATAAAAATAGCACAGTTAAACATATACAAAAGAACCGTTGGCATCTCAGCAAAAATCTAACTGGTATTATTCTAAATTTTTAAAGCTAATATAAACAATACACAAATTAGGCAGTGCAATGAAGGCGCTACAAGTCAAAGTGGAGATCATTGATCAATAACATCGCTGGTGATGAATAATGATGGCTTAGCTCAATAAGCTCATTAAAATGTTTTTAACTTCGTGATAGTTACAGCATGTTTTCTTTTTTACAGGCATGTTTACTGGCTTACCACAGACAAGCCGAATCCTACAATAGAGCGAGCCCGTCTTACTGGCACCGAACGTGAAGTTTTTCAGACAGTTAATTCATTGTATATCAACGCAAATTACAAATTCGAGCCGCACAGCTTAACTATTGATCCACAAACCCAAAAAATATACTGGTATGAGCCGTGGAATACCACAGAATACCGAGCGTACTATTTATCTGCACTGAACAACAAACAAAAAACTTACATCTTTTATACGCCTCTAACAGAGAACCCAGTGTTTATCCATCCATCAAACACACTAGCTGTTTCAAATACATTATTATACATCGTGGACTTTCGCTATACTGGAGCGAATGTTTATATATTTGGAAAAGAAGTTGGTGCTGGTGAGGTACCTGAAAAAATTGTACATAATGGGCAGTATACAATGATGCCTGTTGGTATAGTAGCGAACAATCAAATTACAGAACAGAATCAGGACTGTGTAATGTTCTAACACCTATACTCGACTTTACCGAATGAAAACTCAACACGCACCAATATGCTCAAGAACATTGACAGCTGTACTTTGTTAAAAATTGACATAAACGTCCGCTTCTCGAGAGCATTCAAGGAATCATTCCTCGAAAAAGAAGGATGTTTAAGCGGGCGTTAAACATCCTTCTGTACTACCAAGACACTACCAAGCACTACCAAGACAGAGACGAGTGATAATGGGACCGAACACAACAGATTAATTTTATGATTGCAAGAAGTAGAAAAAGAAGAATTCAGAAAAGACAGGAGAACAAATACAATAGCTGTAAGAAAATAACTTTTCAACATAATCATTATAATAATGTTAAAGCTACCATTTACATTTAGTTATCCTTCATTGACTCGAATGTGCCCTGGTGGCTGAGAGAATGTCAGGCTCACTCAAATGTCTCGCTGATAGTGGCGGGTGTGTCGGGTCGTTTAGTTCCACTCAATATGGTTGATCTGAATGGGGCTGATGCATGTGCCATGTTCGTGAAAGGGCGCTGTCAGTTGAGATTGGTTATCTCTTAGCTGCCACGGTTTATTTTAACTACTTTGTTTTTAAATTGTTGATAGTTTTAGTCTTTTACTCTGAACGCTCTTAATGTGCACGTCTTTCTACATCGTTCTCACCTATATGTATAATCTCAACATGAATGATGTAACTAAGATCTTGTAACAATATTTTGATTGAAAAGAGTGCCCATGGAGTTTCTTGCCCATTCTACTCCATAGAGATCTACGCTTTGGAATGGGCAACTACAGTACTTTCACAAGTTATTATGCCTTGTGTCTGTGACTGTAGCTTCGCCTTTGTTATTCTGACTTTCAAAAGTGTCTAGTAAGGTCTAATTGAAATAAATGCTTTGAGTTTGAGTTGAGTTTGAAGATAGTTCATGAAGAAAATGTCTGCTGTGTAAGTCAGTGTTATTGGTAAAATAGGTTTCACTTTTGCAAGGAGTCCCGTTTTATATTCCAAAGATTCTTTAATTCTTCACGGTTCTCTTTTATTCTCATGGTGTCAACGTGTGTATATCATAGACATATAGAGCATGGACTGAGCCTTCCCTAGCCAAATATCAAATAAAATTGACCATCAAGTGCAAGAGACACAAAGCAACGGAGCGGCCATGGTTTGCCCCAGGTATTGGCCGCATCATCGCTCTGTCTCTTTCTATAGAGTGTACACTTTTTGGAGGATAACGCTTAGTCCATTCTCTATGTCTATAGTGTATTTAAAGGGTGTAACACGACCTTTATCGAAGCCCAAAGGCAATTGTCCTTCCTGTCATTGCGATCATTTTTTTGTTGTATACCATACCAGTGAACCTTCTAGTTACGGAGATGTTGGGGTCAAACTTCCAACTTTTTCACAAGTTTCTTTTTAAATAGGTACATGTTTTTAATGCAAGACGTTTATTACACTTCTACGATCCACGTACTATTCCATACACGTTCCAGACCATACGGTCTAGAAAAAATATTGCAATGACGGCGAGAACAAGTGCCTTTCGGCTTCGTTAAGGGTCTTGTCACACGCTTTATATTTCTGTGAACGAGTGTAGGTATAAAGGGTCGCCACGACAATCATCTGCATCTGCCTAGCCTTTTCCTAACTATGTTGTGGTCGGCTTTCAGTCTAACCGCGTGCAGCTGAGTACCAGTATTTTACATAGAGCGACTGCCTATCTGACCTTCACACCCCCTCCCCTACCCCTCGATAAGACTGGTTCTTAGACTTTTTGGGCGCCAATACGACACGAAAATAAACTGCATATACCTCATGACGTTCCCAGTTTGCATACAAAATTCAATCGAATAATATCTATTAGTTTAGTCACAGGACATTATTTTTAATTTCCAACATTTTCTACATCATGATGTATATTAATAGGCTAGCATCGACAGGTTAACGACCCCTGCATCGGTATAAACACTAAGCACATATTGCCAACTAGCTGCTTCAAAAAACTTTGTCAAATTCGTTCCTTAAATTTTATTTCCAGATGCGAATTAGTGCAAATTATACTTATGGTTTAGTTTGTAAATTTAGGTAATTTCTAGATGGTTTTGTATTTTGTTAACAGTTTTATACTATCTAGCTTGTTTGATTTTTTTTTCCGATGTTTGAATTTATTTGATAGTTTAAAAATATTCCAGTGGACTAGTGTTACTATGTTTTCATTTAATGTTATACTGTCGTCGCCATCTTGTATATTCATATTTGCAATAAATAAGCAATTTTCTTACTTTAACCCGTTTATAATTACAACTAAACAAAACCCAAATAATTATTATCATAACCATCACGATGTTATCCGATGAAGATAACCCTTTAGAATTTTCCTACAATTACAATCGAAACGATTGATCGTTTTATCGATCGTCGATCTTATATACAGGGTGTAAAAGAATCCAGCACAAAAGCCGTTAACTAAGCATTCTGTAGATACATCAAATAAAGTAACACTGCACAAAAAATATTGGTGGGAAACGGTAGCGCTCAATGTTACGTACTCAAAACATTGTACTGGTGGATGCATTGTATACTGTATACATAATATAAGGGTCATTGAGATAGATAAAGTCAAGTAACAACGTTTAAACTAGAACTTGTATAAAACGTGAGCAATATTTGAAAAGGAGATGTTTCATTTTTGTATCGGCCATAACATGTACATTTTATAAAAACTGGGAAACAAACCTCTGAATAGAATAGAGTAACATTTATTACATAATAAAATATGGTTTTAATGCACGCAATAAAAATTAAATATGTTTGACGTTTGTCGTGAGTGTTATGACAGCTATGCCAGGTTGTAGAGATGACGTTTGCATAAACTAGAAATTGTTATTTGATAATAATTGTACAAAGTCGTAGGAATACCACATAAATGAGAAAACGTAAAATAACATCGAAAACCACGAAAGTCGAGACAAACGAGACTCGACTGACAGACACTGATGTTGACATTTTGGTTTAATCAAAACAAAATGTCATTTTTTATTTTTCGTTCAGAAGTGCACTACAGAAAAGTAGTATCTATTATATTTTATTAACAATGAAATCATCACTGTTGCTTATAATTAGTCGAAAATGATGTATACGAGTATAATAATGATTATTTATTACAAGAACACAATTGTTTCAAATCTGTTGATCCTCCCAGATTTGAAACAAGTGCCACCATTGGTTAGGTTAGGTTGATTAATTCCGGTATTCCAGGCCAACCCCACATATCTGAAGAAAGTCGCTTTGTAAAAAAATATCTTTCCTCCCAGATTTGAAACAAGTGTCACCATAGTAAATGCAGGGTTCTAAAACCGTGGATGAGCACTGGCCTATTCCGTTGTCTAAAAAACCGGGATAGAATGCATATCAAAGTCAGGTAAAAGCCTGACGACTCCGTACTTAAAATAACATACACACGATACCGAAACTTTTGTAACATCTTAATAAGAAAGTTGAGGCGAGCTTTTGAAAAACAAGAATTTCTAAAAGCCAAAAATAATCCTAAGGCAACGTGGAAAGTGATTAAATCTATCACGAATACTAATTTTCAAACCCGCTCCCCTCGAGAACTTCCGCGTGATTCAGTTGACGTTAAAACATCGGCAAACAAGGTCAATGAGTTCTTCGTGAATATAGGTGCAAACCTAGCGTCGAAAATTAGAGCCAGTATCAACACCACAGCTGTAACAATACCACCCAGTCAATTACCAAACTCTCTTGTAATCTTACCTGTGGACGAAGAGCAAGTAGGTAGAATTATCCATGACCTCCGTAGTGACTGCGCTACAGGATGGGATAATACCTCAGCCAGAGTTATCAAGAGTTCGCGTGCTAACTTAACCCCTGTGGTCACTCATATTTGTAACCTATCCATAGACTCTGGAATCTTTCCTGAACCGTTTAAGAGAGCCGCCGTGCACCCTATATATAAGAGCGGGGACAGAGACATGGTCACAAACTACCTATTTCTGTTTTGAGTATGCTTTCAAAAATTCTGGAAAGAATTCTGAACAATTGCTTAGTCAGCTTTCTGGAGAAACATAAATTAATAGCTCAAAACCAGTACGGCTTCAGATCGGGAATTTGCACAGAGGATGCCGTTGCTGCCTTCACTAACAGTCTGGTAAGCAAACTAGATAATAAACTGAACTGCTATGGCATCTTCTTAGACTTAACCAAAGCTTTTGACACGGTCTCTGTCCCTAGACTTATTTCAAAGATAGAAAGCTTGGGAGTGCGAAGAGTGCCTCTCAAACTATTTAAAGACTACCTCTGTGATAGATCCCAGTGTGTTCTCATTGATTCAGTCACTAGTTCATATGAAAAGCTCACCTATGGAATCCCACAAGGTAGTATATTAGGACCGACACTTTTCCAAATATATATCAATGACCTTTGCAAGCTCTCTATCTCTAATTGCGAAATCTTCTCATATGCGGACAATACTGCACTACTAGTATCTGACAAAAACTGGGAGCAACCCTGAAATACAGCAGAATACTCGCTCCGGATAATAATGGAATGGCTGACAACTAACTTACTGACGTTGAATTTGGAAAAGACAAAACTAATCAGGTTCCATCGCCCACATTCAATAACTCCATCCTCTTTCTCTCATAAAATTAAAGGTCACACTTGTCCCTCTCACCAGTCAGTAAATTGTAACTGTCTTGCTCTCACCACAGTCCCCAATATTAAGTACTTGGGAGTGATAATTGATGAAAATCTTAACTGGCACGCGCATATAGAGGCACTCTGCACTAGAGTCAGAAGACTGATATATATTTTTAAAGAACTCAGACACTCCGCCAATTCTGAAACTCTAACTCTTGTGTACCTCAGCTTATGTCAGTCCATCATTATGTACTGCATTCCGGTGTGGGGCGGTACTTACAAAACCACAATGATCCCGGCAGAAAGGGCACAACGAGCTGTTCTTAAGGTCATGCTTTTTAAACCTAGAGACTACCCCACTGATCAGTTGTATTCTGAGACCGAAGTTCTCACAGTCAGGCAACTATATGTCCTTCGCTCAGTCCTGCGGAGACACTCCAGCCTTTCATTGGATAAAAAGCTGCTTCTTAGACGCCACGGTTTTCCTATATGTAAAACAACCCCCTGTCATTTTGCGTTTACTAGTCGACAATTGTTGGTCCAAAGTTCACGAATGTATAATAAAATAAATAAAATTATTCCGTTGTATAGATACGAAAATAAATTACGAAAATGGCTTTTATCCTGAACTTATGATGAGACAGAAAATATTTTGGCTATAGAATCATAACTTTATCAAACCTACTTTGAAAGAGAGTTATTTAAACACTTTGATTTCACATACACACCTCATCACACACACACGATACTACAGTCAATTACACACCCCTAGAAGTGTGGGTGTTATCTAGATACACAACCACACTTATTCACTCGATAAGCAATGTTAAAAAAAAAGAAGTATATATGTTGTAAACAAACAGAAAGTCACGGTTGTATTATATAAACTGAAGCCGCAAAATCTCCTGACTCCTAAGAATACAGGTCTGCGTACCTAGTTTAGGAGCCCGGAAACCCGACAATAATTTTAAAATTGGTAGCACAACCCATTGTTTCCATATGCTATGTACTGTGTTGTTGTTATGTACTAATAAACTTATATTATATTGAGTAAAGTCATTCGTTTAAATGCTACCCGTATTTTATTATGAAAATAAATACATTTTTTTGGTTAAGGTGGATGCGCAAGGGGTAGCCGGCGTAATTTAAATTTTCTTACGTTTATTGTAATTTGCAGGTCAGTGTCAGGGGGCCTAAAATGGCTGCTTAATCAGAATCATAATACGAATCACATACACACCAAAACTCATAAAAATTTAAATCTCTTAAAATGAACTTTGTGGACATACACATAGAGACCACTTTACGAATTTTAAATTTTTAACGTGATTCCTATTATGATTCTGATAAAGCTTCCATTTTAGGCCCCCAGGTTTTATGTTGATGAAAATATGAATCGCGCCAGTAACACGTATGGAGTTTCGGAATTATAATCATTCAAATCATCAATACAACCCTCCAAGTTCATTTAACCCCATTCAATGGCTATTTCATGAAAGAAAAAGTCACTGAATGGGGTTATATGAACTTGACTCTCTGACTAGTGGTCGCTAGCGCGACTGCTAATCGACCTCATGGTCGTGGGATCGATTCCCAGGTCGGGTAAAGTGTTATTGGATTTTTTCATCAGGAATTTCTCAGTAGCAGCCACAAAGTCTGGATCTGTGCCCAGTTGATGGCAATAGGCTCGCTCGCTGTTACATGGGACTTACAAACATACCTAACTAAATGCGAAATGTGGGTGAACTATTAGGTAAACCACAGCCTAACGCCTCGGAGCGTGATGTTATATATGTAATAACAATAATATTTGAAATCTTCGTATCTGCGGTAGATAATATTTGACTGGGTCGCCGCTGCATAGCGAAAACAAATTTATTTAAGTTCATACATAGGTCATTCAGTAGAATCGGGTTTTTCCATCTGGAATTTCCCAATAGTAGCCTAGAATCTCGATTTCTGTCTGGTTGATGGCAATAGGATAGGCTCGCCTAAATTGGGTCTTCTTCTTTATCTGGTGTCAAAGTTTTTATGCCGCCCATGGGCCGCTAACCTGGCTTTACATGCCTAAATTAGGTAAAGTATAGGTTAGGTATTATATTATTTAGTTGCATCTACTCTTTTTTATTGGTGTCAGGTTAAGAGTTTTTATTGTTTTTTATTTTTTTTTATTTATTATATGAAATAACCTCAGGTTATTTTAAGTCGATATAATAAGGAATGTTTTAATTTAATGTAATTTATTTGTATGAATGTTTTTATTTGTTCTTTGTAAAATTATGGTTATTTTTATTTGATTATATATTGTTTGACTGTTAATTAGTCGTGATTACATATTATCATAATTACATTTATTTGAATTTTCAATTTTATTATATAAAATTCAATAATTTTAAATGGAAATAATAATGAATGTTTTAATCTCCTGGGTGCCAGCGTCATACCTTTATTACACAAATATTTAAACGTCATTTGAATACCATTTCTGCAGCCCAAGCATCAATCTTTGTCGCGTGATTATAATCAGAAATGACGCTGGAATCCAGGAGGTTAAATCTAGTGTAGTTTATTTGTTGATTTTATATTTAAGGATATTATTTAATTTTTTATTTGATTACTATTAATATTTCATTTTTCTTATTATATATATTTTTAAACATTTATTTTAAAAAAAACCTATAAAAAACATTTAAAAATATTAAAAATAATATTAATATTTATTGTTATTACTTCATTTTTTTTATTTGATTATTGTTTGATTGTGTGGAATGAATATAGCTTTATAATTATTCGGTGAAAGTATACGATGACAGCCTATACAATAGTAAGTCAGTTTATACTGAACTTGTAAAGAGAGTATCACAGAGCTCGGTGACGAGTTCCGAGGTCCATTAATGGGCGCACAAGTACCCTTAACGAAGCCGAAAGGCACAAAATCTTCTTATCATTGCGATATTTTTTTTTGTTCTAGACCATACCTGGGACCGATCCACCTAGTGGGAGGCCTTCCAACGCAACGTCTTCCGGTTCGTGGTCGCCACTCCAGAACTTTTCAGCTCCGTCCGCTGGAGCTACAAAATTATATAATGACTAGCTGTTGCCCACAACCTTCGTTCGCGTGAAATTATTATTAAAAAAAAAAACCGTCCAAGTAGGTGTCGTACTCACACGCACACAGGGTTCCGCACCAACAAAAAATATAATACAAATAAAGGGTGTAACAAGACCCTTAACGAAGCCGAAAGGCACTTGTTCCCCTTGTTCACTTCTTGTTAATAATGCTTGGTAAGTTTCGCAGAATTGGACATTTTGCTACTTAGACCTTCTGATCAGGAGGGATTATTTTTGACATTATATACTCGGACATTACATATTAATTTGAATCTATGACATTATTTAATTATTAATTTGTATTTACATCACTGTACAATGTATTAGTTTTTAATTGCTGACATAGTAATTTTATTTATAACGGATTAATTTGATTTTATAACATTGTTTGGACCTTTAAGGTATTATTTTAATTAATGACATTTTATAAAGTATTAATTTGAATTGACGACATTGTTTATGGTACTCATTCGATTTATTTTCTGTCCGACTCTGTTTGTGGTATTAATTGGATTTTCTGAAATTGTGTAACTATAATTTATTATAAATTTTGCATGCCTGAATTGGTACAATACAGTGGACTACGCATTCACTTGACATCTGGAAATGTAGAAAATGTACTGTGTTGAGCAATAAATGTTTGAATTTGAATAAAATTAAAAACAGTGGTAAAATCGACAGAATGATATTATTGATTATGATAAGGGGTTGCTTGGTAAACGGTTAAGTATAGCTTTATGTTTTAGAGTCTTTCGCACACTGGTAGGTCGGTTGACTAATACTCGTACCGGCGTTATGGGAATCGCAAAATAAGTACTTGATGTACTTGGTGATGGAGTAAGTTTATTAAAATAAATTACAAGGAGCATGAATGCCGACCGACCGAACCCGGAGATGAAAAGTTACTGGCTAATTTCACATTTTGAGAAATTATCGAAAACTTGGGATACGGTTGGAGCGGTACGTTACAAACTAAAACTGTCCGAAGGTTTTTACAGCTAGGTTATACAATAAAAATAGCACAGTTAAACATATACAAAAGAACCGTTGGCATCTCAACAAAAATCTAACTGGTATTATTCTAAATTTTTAAAGCTAATATAAACAATACACAAATTAGGCAAGGAAATAAACTATTGCTCTCCTTGGATAGCCAAGGATGAAAACAACCCGCAATAAAAGATCTGCGGGCTTTCCGCGAGAATCCTAAGGCTAGCGGTACTTAACAGTTAACTTAAAATACTATTTACATACTAAGTTCACTATAGTAATACCTTCTATATTATTAAATAATTAATGAAGGCGCTACAAGTCAAAGTGGAGATCATTGATCAATAACATCACTGGTGATGAATAATGATGGCTTAGCTCAATAAGCTCATTAAAATGTTTTTAACTTCGTGATAGTTACAGCATGTTTTCTTTTTTACAGGCATGTTTACTGGCTTACCACAGACAAGCCGAATCCTACAATAGAGCGAGCCCGTCTTACTGGCACCGAACGAGAAGTTTTTCAGACAGTTAATTCATTGTATATCAACGCAAATTACAAATTCGAGCCGCACAGCTTAACTATTGATCCACAAACCCAAAAAATATACTGGTATGAGCCGTGGAACACCACAGAATACCGAGCGTACTATTTATCTGCACTGAACAACAAACAAAAAACTGGCATCTTTTATGCGCCTCTAATAGAGAACCCAGTGTTTATCCATCCATCAAACACACTAGCTGTTTCAAATACATTATTATTCGCTGTGGACTTTCGCAATACTGGAGCGAATGTTTATATATTTGGAAAATATGTATTTGATGAAAGTCTGGAAGCTGAAAAAATTGTTCATAATGGGCAGTATACAATGATGCCTGTTGGTATAGTAGCGAACAATCAAATTACAGAACAGAATCACGACTGTGTAATGTTCTAACACCTATACTCGACTTTACCAAATGAAAACTCGACACGCACCAATATGCTCAAGCACATTGACAGCTGTACTTTGTTAAAAATTGACATAAACGTCCACTTCTCGAGAGCATTCAAGGAATCATTCGTCGAAAAAGAAGGATGTTTAAGCGGGCGTTAAACATCCTTCTGTACTACCAAGACACTACCAAGCACTACCAAGACAGAGACGAGTGATAATGGGACCGAACACAAAAAGAAGAATTCAGAAAAGACAGGAGAACAAATACAATAGCTGTAAGAAAATAAATTTTCAACATAATCATTATAATAATGTTAAAGCTACCATTTACATTTAGTTATCCTTCATTGACTCGAATGTGCCCTGGTGGCTGAGAGAATGTCAGGCTCACTCAAATGTCTCGCTGATAGTGGCGGGTGTGTCGGGTCGTTTAGTTCCACTCAATATGGTTGATCTGAATGGGGCTGATGCATGTGCCATGTTCGTGAAAGGGCGCTGTCAGTTGAGATTGGTTATCTCTTAGCTGCCACGGTTTATTTTAACTACTTTGTTTTTAAATTGTTGATAGTTTTAGTCTTTTACTCTGAACGCTCTTAATGTGCACGTCTTTCTACATCGTTCTCACCTATATGTATAATCTCAACATGAATGATGTAACTAAGATCTTGTAACAATATTTTGATTGAAAAGAGTGCCCATGGAGTTTCTTGCCCATTCTACTCCATAGAGATCTACGCTTTGGAATGGGCAACTACAGTACTTTCACAAGTTATTATGCCTTGTGTCTGTGACTGTAGCTTCGCCTTTGTTATTCTGACTTTCAAAAGTGTCTAGTAAGGTCTAATTGAAATAAATGCTTTGAGTTTGAGTTGAGTTTGAAGATAGTTCATGAAGAAAATGTCTGCTGTGTAAGTCAGTGTTATTGGTAAAATAGGTTTCACTTTTGCAAGGAGTCCCGTTTTATATTCCAAAGATTCTTTAATTCTTCACGGTTCTCTTTTATTCTCATGGTGTCAACGTGTGTATATCATAGACATATAGAGCATGGACTGAGCCTTCCCTAGCCAAATATCAAATAAAATTGACCATCAAGTGCAAGAGACACAAAGCAACGGAGCGGCCATGGTTTGCCCCAGGTATTGGCCGCATCATCGCTCTGTCTCTTTCTATAGAGTGTACACTTTTTGGAGGATAACGCTTAGTCCATTCTCTATGTCTATAGTGTATTTAAAGGGTGTAACACGACCTTTATCGAAGCCCAAAGGCAATTGTCCTTCCTGTCATTGCGATCATTTTTTTGTTGTATACCATACCAGTGAACCTTCTAGTTACGGAGATGTTGGGGTCAAACTTCCAACTTTTTCACAAGTTTCTTTTTAAATAGGTACATGTTTTTAATGCAAGACGTTTATTACACTTCTACGATCCACGTACTATTCCATACACGTTCCAGACTATACGGTCTAGAAAAAATATTGCAATGACGGCGAGAACAAGTGCCTTTCGGCTTCGTTAAGGGTCTTGTCACACGCTTTATATTTCTGTGAACGAGTGTAGGTATAAAGGGTCGCCACGACAATCATCTGCATCTGCCTAGCCTTTTCCTAACTATGTTGTGGTCGGCTTTCAGTCTAATCGCGTGCAGCTTAGTACCAGTATTTTACATAGAGCGACTGCCTATCTGACCTTCACACCCCCTCCCCTACCCCTTGATAAGACTGGTTCTTAGACTTTTTGGGCGCCAATACGACACGAAAATAAACTGCATATACCTCATGACGTTCCCAGTTTGCATACAAAATTCAATCGAATAATATCTATTAGTTTAGTCACAGGACATTATTTTTAATTTCCAACATTTTCTACATCATGATGTATATTAATAGGCTAGCATCGACAGGTTAACGACCCCTGCATCGGTATAAACACTAAGCACATATTGCCAACTAGCTGCTTCAAAAAACTTTGTCAAATTCGTTCCTTAAATTTTATTTCCAGATGCGAATTAGTGCAAATTATACTTATGGTTTAGTTTGTAAATTTAGGTAATTTCTAGATGGTTTTGTATTTTGTTAACAGTTTTTACTATCTAGCTTGTTTGAATTTTTTTTCTGATGTTTGAATTTATTTGATAGTTTAAAAATATTCCAGTGGACTAGTGTTACTATGTTTTCATTTAATGTTATACTGTCGTCGCCATCTTGTATATTCATATTTGAAATAAATAAGCAATTTTCTTACTTTAACCCGTTTATAATTACAACTAAACAAAACCCAAATAATTATTATCATAACCATCACGATGTTATCCGATGAAGATAACCCTTTAGAATTTTCCTACAATTACAATCGAAACGATTGATCGTTTTATCGATCGTCGATCTTATATACAGGGTGTAAAAGAATCCAGCACAAAAGCCGTTAACTAAGCATTCTGTAGATACATCAAATAAAGTAACACTGCACAAAAAATATTGGTGGGAAACGGTAGCGCTCAATGTTACGTACTCAAAACATTGTACTGGTGGATGCATTGTATACTGTATACATAATATAAGGGTCATTGAGATAGATAAAGTCAAGTAACAACGTTTAAACTAGAACTTGTAAAAAACGTGAGCAATATTTGAAAAGGAGATGTTTCATTTTTGTATCGGCCATAACATGTACATTTTATAAAAACTGGGAAACAAACCTCTGAATAGAATAGAGTAACATTTTTTACATAATAAAATATGGTTTTAATGCACGCAATAAACACTAAAAATGTTTGACGTTTGTCGTTAGTGTTATGACAGCTATGCCAGGTTGTAGAGATGACGTTTGCATAAGCTAGAAATTATTATTTGATAATAATTGTACATTAAAGTCGTAGGAATACCACATAAATGAGAAAACGTAAAATAACATCGAAAACCACGAAAGTCGAGACAAACGAGACTCGACTGACAGACACTGATGTTGACATTTTGGTTTTATCAAAACAAAATGTCATTTTTTATTTTTCGTTCAGAAGTGCACTATAGAAAAGTAGTATCTATTATATTTTATTAACAATGAAATCATCACTGTTGCTTATAATTAGTCGAAAATGATGTATACGAGTATAATAATGATTATTTATTACAAGAACACAATTGTTTCAAATCTGTTGATCCTCCCAGATTTGAAACAAGTGCCACCATTGGTTAGGTTAGGTTGATTAATTCAGGTATTCCAGGCCAACCCCACATATCTGAAGAAAGTCGCTTTGTAAAAAAATATCTTTCCTCCCAGATTTGAAACAAGTGTCACCATAGTAAATGCAGGGTTCTAAAACCGTGGATGAGCACTGGCCTATTCCGTTGTCTAAAAAACCGGGATAGAATGCATATCAAAGTCAGGAAAAAGCCTGACGACTCCGTACTTAAAATAACATACACACGATACCGAAACTTTTGTAACATCTTAATAAGAAAGTTGAGGCGAGCTTTTGAAAAACAAGAATTTCTAAAAGCCAAAAATAATCCTAAGGCAACGTGGAAAGTGATTAAATCTATCACGAATACTAATTTTCAAACCCGCTCCCCTCGAGAACTTCCGCGTGATTCAGTTGACGTTAAAACATCGGCAAACAAGGTCAATGAGTTCTTCGTGAATATAGGTGCAAACCTAGCGTCGAAAATTAGAGCCAGTATCAACACCACAGCTGTAACAATACCACCCAGTCAATTACCAAACTCTCTTGTAATCTTACCTGTGGACGAAGAGCAAGTAGGTAGAATTATCCATGACCTCCGTAGTGACTGCGCTACAGGATGGGATAATACCTCAGCCAGAGTTATCAAGAGTTCGCGTGCTAACTTAACCCCTGTGGTCACTCATATTTGTAACCTATCCATAGACTCTGGAATCTTTCCTGAACCGTTTAAGAGAACCGTCGTGCACCCTATATATAAGAGCGGGGACAGAGACATGGTCACAAACTACCTATTTCTGTTTTGAGTATGCTTTCAAAAATTCTGGAAAGAATTCTGAACAATTGCTTAGTCAGCTTTCTGGAGAAACATAAATTAATAGCTCAAAACCAGTACGGCTTCAGATCGGGAATTTGCACAGAGGATGCCGTTGCTGCCTTCACTAACAGTCTGGTAAGCAAACTAGATAATAAACTGAACTGCTATGGCATCTTCTTAGACTTAACCAAAGCTTTTGACACGGTCTCTGTCCCTAGACTTATTTCAAAGATAGAAAGCTTGGGAGTGCGAGGAGTGCCTCTCAAACTATTTAAAGACTACCTCTGTGATAGATCCCAGTGTGTTCTCATTGATTCAGTCACTAGTTCATATGAAAAGCTCACCTATGGAATCCCACAAGGTAGTATATTAGGACCGACACTTTTCCAAATATATATCAATGACCTTTGCAAGCTCTCTATCTCTAATTGCGAAATCTTCTCATATGCGGACAATACTGCACTACTAGTATCTGACAAAAACTGGGAGCAACCCTGAAATACAGCAGAATACTCGCTCCGGATAATAATGGAATGGCTGACAACTAACTTACTGACGTTGAATTTGGAAAAGACAAAACTAATCAGGTTCCATCGCCCACATTCAATAACTCCATCCTCTTTCTCTCATAAAATTAAAGGTCACACTTGTCCCTCTCACCAGTCAGTAAATTGTAACTGTCTTGCTCTCACCACAGTCCCCAATATTAAGTACTTGGGAGTGATAATTGATGAAAATCTTAACTGGCACGCGCATATAGAGGCACTCTGCACTAGAGTCAGAAGACTGATATATATTTTTAAAGAACTCAGACACTCCGCCAATTCTGAAACTCTAACTCTTGTGTACCTCAGCTTATGTCAGTCCATCATTATGTACTGCATTCCGGTGTGGGGCGGTACTTACAAAACCACAATGATCCCGGCAGAAAGGGCACAACGAGCTGTTCTTAAGGTCATGCTTTTTAAACCTAGAGACTACCCCACTGATCAGTTGTATTCTGAGACCGAAGTTCTCACAGTCAGGCAACTATATGTCCTTCGCTCAGTCCTGCGGAGACACTCCAGCCTTTCATTGGATAAAAAGCTGCTTCTTAGACGCCACGGTTTTCCTATATCTAAAACAACCCCCTGTCATTTTGCGTTTACTAGTCGACAATTGTTGGTCCAAAGTTCATGAATGTATAATAAAATAAATAAAATTATTCCGTTGTATAGATACGAAAATAAATTACGAAAATGGCTTTTATCCTGAACTTATGATGAGACAGAAAATATTTTGGCTATAGAATCATAACTTTATCAAACCTACTTTGAAAGAGAGTTATTTAAACACTTTGATTTCACATACACACCTCATCACACACACACGATACTACAGTCAATTACACACCCCTAGAAGTGTGGGTGTTATCTAGATACACAACCACACTTATTCACTCGATAAGCAATGTTAAAAAAAAAGAAGTATATATGTTGTAAACAAACAGAAAGTCACGGTTGTATTATATAAACTGAAGCCGCAAAATCTCCTGACTCCTAAGATACAGGTCTGCGTACCTAGTTTAGGAGCCCGGAAACCCGACAATAATTTTAAAATTGATAGTACAACCCATTGTTTCCATATGCTATGTACTGTGTTGTTGTTATGTACTAATAAACTTATATTATATTGAGTAAAGTCATTCGTTTAAATGCTACCCGTATTTTATTATGAAAATAAATACGTTTTTTTGGTTAAGGTGGATGCGCAAGGGGTAGCCGGCGTAATTTAAATTTTCTTACGTTTATTGTAATTTGCAGGTCAGTGTCAGGGGGCCTAAAATGGCTGCTTAATCAGAATCATAATACGAATCACATACACACCAAAACTCATAAAAATTTAAATCTCTTAAAATGAACTTTGTGGTCATACACATAGAGACCACTTTACGAATTTTAAATTTTTAACGTGATTCCTATTATGATTCTGATAAAGCTTCCATTTTAGGCCCCCAGGTTTTATGTTGATGAAAATATGAATCGCGCCAGTAACACGTATGGAGTTTCGGAATTATAATCATTCAAATCATCAATACAACCCTCCAAGTTCATATAACCCCATTCAATGGCTATTTCATGAAAGAAAAAGTCACTGAATGGGGTTATATGAACTTGACTCTCTGACTAGTGGTCGCTAGCGCGACTGCTAATCGACCTCATGGTCGTGGGATCGATTCCCAGGTCGGGCAAAGTGTTATTGGATTTTTTCATCAGGAATTTCTCAGTAGCAGCCACAAAGTCTGGATCTGTGCCCAGTTGATGGCAATAGGCTCGCTCGCTGTTACATGGGACTTACAAACATACCTAACTAAATGCGAAATGTGGGTGAACTATTAGGTAAACCACAGCCTAACGCCTCGGAGCGTGATGTTATATATGTAATAACAATAATATTTGAAATCTTCGTATCTGCGGTAGATAATATTTGACTGGGTCGCCGCTGCATAGCGAAAACAAATTTATTTAAGTTCATACATAGGTCATTCAGTAGAATCGGGTTTTTCCATCTGGAATTTCCCAATAGTAGCCTAGAATCTCGATTTCTGTCTGGTTGATGGCAATAGGATAGGCTCGCCTAAATTGGGTCTTCTTCTTTATCTGGTGTCAAAGTTTTTATGCCACCCATGGGCCGCTAACCTGGCTTTACATGCCTAAATTAGGTAAAGTATAGGTTAGGTATCGCGATCTTCCGAGCTCTTAAGTGAGTTTGTGCTACCGGTGTAGTTGCATCTACTCTTTTTTATTGGTGTCAGGTTAAGAGTTTTTATTGTTTATTTTTTTAAATTTTAATTTTATTATATGAAATAACCTTAAGTAATTATAAATTGAAATAATAAGGAATGTTTTAATTTAATGTTATTTATTTGTATGCATGTTTTTATTTGCAATTTATTTGTTTATAAAATTATGGTTATTTTTATTTGATTATATATTGTTTGATTGTTAGTTAGTCGTGATTACATATTATCATAATTACATTTATTTGAATTTTCAATTTTATTATATAAAATTCAATAATTTTAAATGGAAATAATAATGAATGTTTTAAATCTAGTGTAATTTATTTGTTGATATTATAATTAAGGTTTTTTTTTTTTTATTTGCTTACTATTAATATTTATTGTTATTATTTCATTTTTTGATTTGATTATTGTTTGATTGTGTGGAATGAATAAAGCTTGATAATTATGATGCGTTAGGTATCTACCTAATCATTCGGTGAAAGTATACGATGACAGCCTATACAATACTAAGTCAGTTTATACTGAACTTGTAAAGACTCACAGCTCACAGAGCTCGGCGACGAGTTCCGAGGTCCATTAATGGGCGTATAAGTACCCTTAACGAAGCCGAAAGACACATAATCTTCTTATCATTACGATATTTTTTTGTTCTAGACAATACCTGGGAACCTTCTAGTTACGGAGATATTGGGGGTCAAAGTTACAACTTTTTTACAAGTTTTTTTGTTAATACAATTTTTAAATGTTATACTTTACTTTAAATACCTCCACGTCCCCCGTGATATTCACAGGGTTGTGTAGGTCAGATAGGCAGTCGCTCCATGTAAAATAATGGGATTCAGCTGCATCCGGTTAGACCCCGTCACCTTCACCAGGTCATCGGTCCACCTAGTGGGAGGCCTTCCAACGCAACGTGTTCCGGTTCGTGGTCGCCACTCCAGAACTTTTCAGCTCCATCTGCTGGAGCTACAAAATTATATAATGACTAGCTGTTGCCCACGACCTTTGCTCGCGTGAAATTATTATTAAAAAAAACCGTCCAAGTAGGTGTCGTACTCACACGCACACAGGGTTCCGCACCAACAAAAAATATAATACAAATAAAGGGTGTAACAAGACCCCTAACGAAGCCGAAAGGCACTTGTGCCCCTTGTTCACTTCTTGTTAATAATGCTTGGTTGACGGCTTCGTGAAGGGTCTTGTTGCAGCCTGTATTTTGAAAGCTCATTAATATTATGATTTATTGTTTTACATTCAACAACAAAACTAAATTTGTTTTTCATAAACGAAGTTGTTGCTGCAGTTTGATGGAAAAGTCTCGAATCTCAAAAAATAAACATCAAATCTTATTCAAACCAATTTTGATTGAAAGATTTTTTTACGTTCTACAATCCTATATTTTTTTTTCAGAATTTTCCTCCTCTTACTTTAGAAAGTAGAAGGGGACACACATTTTACCACTTTGGAAGTGTCTATCTTTCAAACGATTGACTTTGAGAGAAAATGGTTGTTGGATCCTCAATGTCATTTTTAAAGACCTATCTATAAACACCCCGCAAGTATAGGTTTGATAAAAAAAAAAATAGTTTCAGTTCCATGTATTTATTCCTTAATCTTTTTATTTTTTTTATTTTTGTATTAAAATCGTATAAAAGTGGTTCTCAGTCTACCTACTAAGTTTCAACTGTGTAGTCCTGATAGTTTCGGAATAAAGAAGCTGTGATATACATGGACAGACAGACTGACAGACTTGGCGAATCTATAAGGGATCCGTTTTTTGCCATTCGGCTACGGAATCCTAAAAAAATACTTCTCATAATCGGATTTTGTTAAAAATTTCAAGAGTTTTTTTTTTTTTTGCACGGAGCCCTAATTATTTTTCAAAACAAATGCCTATGTTAGACCTTATAACATCAGCTATCTGGCAGTAAAAGTCTCGTCAAAATCGGTCTAGTCGTCGTTTCGGAGATTAGCCGGAACAAACATACAGAGAGACAAAAAAAAAAGTGTTTTTGTTATAACTGCCGTATATATTTTCATATATATGCATTCAGTAAAAAGCTGTTATTTTGATATTACAAACAGACACTAATTCAATTTTATTTATTTGTACAGATGTATTTATATAGATAAGGGTTTCGTTTTTACCGTTTGGCTACGGATCCCTAAAAAATGGCACCGATTATAATACTATCTAAAGGGTCACCAAGTTATCGATGTGATGAGTAAGTTGGGAAAAACCTGCTTCGTCAATGCGTGCTCGTATCAGTCTTTCTTATTCTTATCAACAGTATAAATAGCTATAAGAACTTGTTCAAAAACATCGTTTAGCATTCAAGTTCTGAGAGGAATCGGCAAGAGAGGACGTCCCATCTACTTTGTATTACGAGTATGAAGTTGAAAATGTATACAACGCAGAGTGTGACCGTGCTGTTAGCGCTTTACGTAGGGCTGGCGCATTCGTGGGGTGAGTACAACATTAACTCGATTTTTATTATTTTGTGTGACTTTAAGTTAGATGTAACCCTTACAAGGCGTGTTTGCAGTGTGTGGATTAGAGTCTAAAGAACTAAGCCACAGTTCTCAGCGCATCATCCCATAATTATCTTCCTGTCGTAGTCCCATAATACTGGATGGTCTTTTTACTTCTTTATCGTGCGGTTAGTGCCTAACCTCGTGTCAGAGTTTTTAGGCCGCCCATGGCCTCTGCATTGGCTTTACATGCCGTCGAGAAATATCTACTAGCTTACTGGATCTATGTTACTGGATGGTGGTGCAGCATGTTTTTTCCTTTAGTCCTCCGCAGCCAACCGCCACGATATTATTTCTTCTTTTCCTTTCACTCATTCGTCGCACAATCCAACCATCTTTTATTTGGTACTCATCTCCATCTCTCCAACCATCAACATTTATATTAATCACTCTTCTAGTCACATGCCATTCATCCCTGTTTATACATTATACATGTCCATGCCAACTTTCCTTTCAAGTTTTATTTAGTAGGCGCCATTTTAAAATTTCCGTATCGGATAATACGGAAGTTTCAAATTAAAAAATAAGTCCCTTACTTGATTTATTTGGGATTGGCTCAATATTTGTCTTCTCTCATGCACATACCTCTGTATGTCTGTCTGTATGTGTCACTTCAAAGTTTTAAGCATTTAAATTTTGGTGTTCCATCAAGCATTTCTTTAGTTTAACAATTACTTATACAATAAAAATTGGAAGGCATCTTCTGTCGAGAACTCGACCACCGCTGTAAACAGGGATTACTACTATCGACAGATTTGCTGATTGTTAAGGTCGGTCCGTAGATGGGTGACCATACATTACATACCGAATTACCTCCGTGCCTCCGTTGGTTTCGGCTGCCATTTGTTAATCTTTGACAGTCAAATCAAAACAAAATCATTAATTTCAAGCAGGCCAGTTACAGTGGCAGGCAGGTGGGCAGTGGCAGGCTTGTCAAGACAGCAAGACTTGCTGTCTTTGATTCTCGAAACAAAGACAGTAAGAAAATGAAGCCACAGTTCCAGTCACAATGCATAATAACTGTGAAAGTACTGTAGTTGCCCATTCCAAAACGTAGGTCTCTATGGAGAAGAACGGCAGAACAGAAGAACGGGCAAGAAACTCCATGGAGTTTCTTGCCCGTTCTGAATATTGTTTCAAAAATCTTGTTTAAATGATTCATGTTGAGATTGTACATTATGTGAGAACGATGTAGCAAGACCTGAAAGTTATAAGTGTCCATAATACACAGACAACTCAATAATAATAAAAAATGTTCAAACAAGAGAGTCACCACCCGTTCACGAACATTACCCATGGATCAGCACCATTCAACTCAACCATTTTGAATTTGAAGGGAATTAAATGATCAGACACACGCGCGAGTAAGCATGATATAGTTTTAACAGCCATGGCAGATTCAAGTCAGGAAAAGACGTAGGTCTCGCGGTATCTATATAAGTAAATTGTCAGATTTTTCTAACAGCATTTGCTACTAAATTTAGCCACCCTGCAAGAGACGTTAAATGCGAGCCCCATTGTTGCTTTGAATCAAGCGTGATGCCCAGTGATTTAATTTTTTTATCAATTCAAAATCTGCCACCCTTAAATGAACTGCAGTGGACAATGAAATCTCTTAACCGATTGCGGGCCCATGTTGGCTGCTGTAGTTCTGACCAATGGGGGTATCCTCGATCCATCCCAAACAGAATCCCATCCCATCTCTTGATCCGCCTATCCTGCAGAACCACCAGCACTTTTCAGGATTTAAACGAAGCAAATGTTAGAGCTAAGCAGGTGGCTACATCATTCTGGTCTAACACAATTTGGGTTTAATCTACACGTAAATAAGAAGAAGATCCATAAAACATAATTTAAATATTTATTCTTGTTACAGACATCGCCGTAAGCTTTGGAGATGAACTAAGGTTTTATACACACAAAACCCTAATAAACACCGTAAGATTTGAGTCCCAAAGCCTCACCGCGTTAGCCTACGATGACGTACATAACATGATCCTATACGTCGACAAGCAGACCAATGGTGACGCTATCTGTGGTTATACAATAACTTCTGTTGAAAACAGATGTTTTACCGAAAGAACTGGTAGAAACATTCACGGTATCGCCTACGACTCCGTTACAGACACAGTCTTCTTTACTGACACTAGCGACAGAACTGTCAATTCGTTTTCATTAAAGCCTGGATCTCAGAACAATGCAAGGGGAAATCTTTTAATCAAGGTGGATGAAGGGATCCCACGTGATATTATCGTGGACAGCTGTAAAAGGTACGTTCCCATTTATACTTAGTTCAATCATGTTCAGATGACAAGTAATAGAGAAGTATGGAGGAAAAAGTCATGCAGTGCCGACCCCAAATGAATTGGGGCAAGGTTAAGAGAGTGATGAAACTTAAAAAAATATATTACTATGATGAATTGATAATATTGACAAATTGTAAATAGAGATCGACATAAAACTAAAATTCATTGAATAAAAATTGATAAATTGGAAAATTCTTAAAGATAAAATTAAAAACAGTGGTAAAATCGACAGAATGATATTATTGATTATGATAAGGGGTTGCTTGGTAAACGGTTAAGTATAGCTTTATGTTTTAGAGTCTTTCGCACACTGGTAGGTCGGTTGACTAATACTCGTACCGGCGTTATGGAAATCGCAAAATAAGTACTTGATTTACTTGGTGATGGAGTAAGTTTATTAAAATAAATTACAAGGAGCATGAATGCCGACCGACCGAACCCGGAGATGAAAAGTTACTGGCTAATTTCACATTTTGAGAAATTATCGAAAAAACTGTCCGAAGGTTTTTACAGCTAGGTTATACAATAAAAATAGCACAGTTAAACATATACAAAAGAACCGTTGGCATCTCAACAAAAATTTAACTGGTATTATTCTAAATTTTTAAAGCTAATATAAACAACAAATTAGGCAAGGAAATAAACTATTGCTATCCTTGCATAGCCAAGGATGAAAACAACCCGCAATAAAAGATCTGCGGGCTTTCCGCGAGAATCCTAAGGCTAGCGGTACTTAACAGTTAACTTAAAATACTATTTACATACTAAGTTCACTATAGTAATACCTTCTATATTATTAAATAATTAATGAAGGCGCTACAAGTCAAAGTGTTCAAAGTGATCAATAACATCACTGGTGATGAATAATGATGGCTTAGCTCAATAAGCTCATTAAAATGTTTTTAACTTCGTGATAGTTACAGCATGTTTTCTTTTTTACAGGCATGTTTACTGGCTTACCACAGACAAGCCGAATCCTACAATAGAGCGAGCCCGTCTTACTGGCACCGAACGAGAAGTTTTTCAGACAGTTAATTCATTGTATATCAACGCAAATTACAAATTCGAGCCGCACAGCTTAACTATTGATCCACAAACCCAAAAAATATACTGGTATGAGCCATGGAACACCACAGAATACCGAGCGTACTATTTATCTGCACTGAACAACAAACAAAAAACTTACATCTTTTATACGCCTCTAACAGAGAACCCAGTGTTTATCCATCCATCAAACACACTAGCTGTTTCAAATACATTATTATACATCGTGGACTTTCGCTATACTGGAGCGAATGTTTATATATTTGGAAAAGAAGTTGGTGCTGGTGAGGTACCTGAAAAAATTGTACATAATGGGCAGTATACAATGATGCCTGTTGGTATAGTAGCGAACAATCAAATTACAGAACAGAATCAGGACTGTGAAATGTTCTAACACCTATACTCGACTTTACCGAATGAAAACTCGACACGCACCATTATGCTCAAGCACATTGACAGCTGTACTTTGTTAAAAATTGACATAAACGTCCGCTTCTCGAGAGTATTCAAGGAATCATTCGTCGAATAAGAAGGATGTTTAAGCGGGCGTTAAATATCCTTCTTTACTACCAAGACACTACCAAGCACTACCAAGACAGAGACGAGTGATAATGGGACCGAACACAACAGATTAATTTTATGATTGCAAGAAGTAGAAAAAGAAGAATTCAGAAAAGACAGGAGAACAAATACAATAGCTGTAAGAAAATAAATTTTCAACATAATCATTATAATAATGTTAAAGCTACCATTTACATTTAGTTATCCTTCATTGACTCGAATGTGCCCTGGTGGCTGAGAGAATGTCAGGCTCACTCAAATGTCTCGCTGATAGTGGCGGGTGTGTCGGGTCGTTTAGTTCCACTCAATATGGTTGATCTGAATGGGGCTGATGCATGTGCCATGTTCGTGAAAGGGCGCTGTCAGTTGAGATTGGTTATCTCTTAGCTGCCACGGTTTATTTTAACTACTTTGTTTTTAAATTGTTGATAGTTTTAGTCTTTTACTCTGAACGCTCTTAATGTGCACGTCTTTCTACATCGTTCTCACATATATGTATAATCTCAACATGAATGATGTAACCAAGATCTTGTAACAATATTTTGATTGAAAAGAGTTCCCATGGAGTTTCTTGCCCATTCTACTCCATAGAGATCTACGCTTTGGAATGGGCAACTACAGTACTTTCACAAGTTATTATGCCTTGTGTCTGTGACTGTAGCTTCGCCTTTGTTATTCTGACTTTCAAAAGTGTCTAGTAAGGTCTAATTGAAATAAATGCTTTGAGTTTGAGTTGAGTTTTGAGTTTGAAGATAGTTCATGAAGAAAATGTCTGCTGTGTAAGTCAGTGTTATTGGTAAAATAGGTTTCACTTTTGCAAGGAGTCTCGTTTTATATTCCAAAGATTCTTTAATTCTTCACGGTTCTCTTTTATTCTCATGGTGTCAACGTGTGTATATCATAGACATATAGAGCATGGACTGAGCCTTCCCTAGCCAAATATCAAATAAAATTGACCATCAAGTGCAAGAGACACAAAGCAACGGAGCGGCCATGGTTTGCCCCAGGTATTGGCCGCATCATCGCTCTGTCTCTTTCTATAGAGTGTACACTTTTTGGAGGATAACGCTTAGTCCATTCTCTATGTCTATAGTGTATTTAAAGGGTGTAACACGACCTTTATCGAAGCCCAAAGGCAATTGTCCTTCTTGTCATTGCGATCATTTTTTTGTTGTATACCATACCAGTGAACCTTCTAGTTACGGAGATGTTGGGGTCAAACTTCCAACTTTTTCACAAGTTTCTTTTTAAATAGGTACATGTTTTTAATGCAAGACGTTTATTACACTTCTACGATCCACGTACTATTCCATACACGTTCCAGACCATACGGTCTAGAAAAAATATTGCAATGACGGCGAGAACAAGTGCCTTTCAGCTTCGTTAAGGGTCTTGTCACACGCTTTATATTTCTGTGAACGAGTGTAGGTATAAAGGGTGGCCACGACAATCATCTGCATCTGCCTAGCCTTTTCCTAACTATGTTGTGGTCGGCTTTCAGTCTAACCGCGTGCAGCTGAGTACCAGTATTTTACATAGAGCGACTGCCTATCTGACCTCTACACCCCCTCCCCTACCCCTTGATAAGACTGGTTCTTAGACTTTTTGGGCGCCAATACGACACGAAAATAAACTGCATATACCTCATGACGTTCCCAGTTTGCATACAAAATTCAATCGAATAATATCTATTAGTTTAGTCACAGGACATTATTTTTAATTTCCAACATTTTCTACATCATGATGTATGTTAATAGGCTAGCATCGACAGGTTAACGACCCCTGCATCGGTATAAACACTAAGCACAT
The DNA here is from genome assembly GCA_947578425.1 of Eugnorisma glareosa. NCBI lineage: Eukaryota > Metazoa > Arthropoda > Insecta > Lepidoptera > Noctuidae > Eugnorisma > Eugnorisma glareosa. The sequence goes on along the minus strand of OX387985.1, from coordinate 3,451,439 downwards.
ATTGCCAACTAGCTGCTTCAAAAAACTTTGTCAAATTCGTTCCTTAAATTTTATTTCCAGATGCGAATTAGTGCAAATTATACTTATGGTTTAGTTTGTAAATTTAGGTAATTTCTAGATGGTTTTGTATTTTGTTAACAGTCTTTACTATCTAGCTTGTTTGAATTTTTTTTCCGATGTTTGAATTTATTTGATAGTTTAAAAATATTCCAGTGGACTAGTGTTACTATGTTTTCATTTAATGTTATACTGTCGTCGCCATCTTGTATATATTTGCAATAAATAAGCAATTTTCTTACTTTAACCCGTTTATAATTACAATTAAACAAAACCCTAATATTATCATAACCATCACGATGTTATCCGATGAAGATAACCCTTTAGAATTTTCCTACAATTACAATCGAAACGATTGATCGTTTTATCGATCGTTGATCTTATATACAGGGTGTAAAAGAATCCAGCACAAAAGCCGTTAACTAAGCATTCTGTAGATACATCAAATAAAGTAACACTGCACAAAAAATATTGGTGGGAAACGGTAGCGCTCAATGTTACGTACTCAAAACATTGTACTGGTGGATGCATTGTACACTGTATACATAGTATAAGGGTCATTGAGATAGATAAAGTCAAGTAACAACGTTTAAACTAGAACTTGTAAAAAACGTGAGCAATATTTGAAAAGGAGATGTTTCATTTTTGTATCGGCCATAACATGTACATTTTATAAAAACTGGGAAACAAACCTCTGAATAGAATAGAGTAACATTTTTTACATAATAAAATATGGTTTTAATGCACGTAATAGCAGGTAGGTGAGAGACTATAATGTATTGTGTATTAGTAACCACTAATTATGAATCTTTGAGTGTCAGGATCGTTACTTGTTATTACTGCCTAAAAGTACCTCTAAACAGGTGTGTAGGGAAAAGGGTTTTCGTGAAGAAAAGCACAGAAAGACAAGACTATTCATTTATTTCAATTAGGCTTGTCAGTTATTAATAGATAACGTTAATTACTTATCAAGCTACGTCCATTCGCAAACCTAGGTCTTCGTGGAGAAGAATGGACAAGAAACTCCACGGCAAAGTCTTTTAAAGTATTAAGCCAGGACAACTATCCGTTGTCCTGGACCATTCTCAAGTAGTAGCAGTTTATCAGTGTAGATAAACACTAAGCAATATAAGCCACATTATAACACACATTTCTAGCACATAGTTATCAGTAATAATTCATAGTATAATATCAATTTAAATTTGTACTGAATATTACCGAACTATTTATGTAAATAATGGTACATAATCATTATTATATCCAACACAATAGCAATCCAACATAATAACAATTGTAAAGCAACAAACATTAAAAAATGGTATCACATCATAACAGCATAATAACAGCAATAGAATAACTTAACTTTTACCTTTAGGCCAGAGCTCCGTTCTGGTAGATGTCTCCAACCAGAATCGCCTCTGTCATTTATTTATTTTATTTTTTTGGTGATGGCATCTCGCAGTTCAGCCTCTGAGGCTGGCTACTGCTTAACCGGACTATTCCCTGTGGATGCCTTAAAAAAGAATCTAAGGCCTCCAGCCAGGGGCTTAAAACTATACTTAAAAACTAAGCGACCACTCGCTAAGGGCAACCCCTGTGGGGTACGGGCCTCGGCTTAGGGCGTCGCTGGGGGGGGCAGCAAAGGGACAGGCTGGATCTGGGTGGCCTCTGTCACTCGGAGCACCCCCTTTTATAGTCTCTATCTACCGCCATCCAAAATATCAACGACATAAAAGGTGGATATCCGTTTGGAATATTTTATATGTTTTGCTACATTATTCCTTAATATTTAAACTATTTATTTTACATACCTACTGAAATAATGAAAGAATTATTGTATAATGTAATTTAGGTATGACATAGTTGTTATAAGTTTTTGATTATGCAAAACATTACTATTTTATCAACTTTTAAAAGTAAAAGGAATACTTATGATAACCATAACAATACCTATAATTAGGATAATCTATTACACGCAATAAACACTAAAAATGTTTGACGTTTGTCGTTAGTGTTATGACAGCTATGCCAGGTTGTAGAGATGACGTTTGCATAAGCTAGAAATTATTATTTGATAATAATTGTACATTAAAGTCGTAGGAATACCACATAAATGAGAAAACGTAAAATAACATCGAAAACCACGAAAGTCGAGACAAACGAGACTCGACTGACAGACACTGATGTTGACATTTTGGTTTTATCAAAACAAAATGTCATTTTTTATTTTTCGTTCAGAAGTGCACTATAGAAAAGTAGTATCTATTATATTTTATTAACAATGAAATCATCACTGTTGCTTATAATTAGTCGAAAATGATGTATACGAGTATAATAATGATTATTTATTACAAGAACACAATTGTTTCAAATCTGTTGATCCTCCCAGATTTGAAACAAGTGCCACCATTGGTTAGGTTAGGTTTATTAATTCAGGTATTCCAGGCCAACCCCACATATCTGAAGAAAGTCGCTTTGTAAAAATATATCTTTCCTCCCAGATTTGAAACAAGTGTCACCATAGTAAATGCAGGGTTCTAAAACCGTGGATGAGCACTGGCCTATTCCGTTGTCTAAAAAACCGGGATAGAATGCATATCAAAGTCAGGAAAAAGCCTGACGACTCCGTACTTAAAATAACATACACACGATACCGAAACTTTTGTAACATCTTAATAAGAAAGTTGAGGCGAGCTTTTGAAAAACAAGAATTTCTAAAAGCCAAAAATAATCCTAAGGCAACGTGGAAAGTGATTAAATCTATCACGAATACTAATTTTCAAACCCGCTCCCCTCGAGAACTTCCGCGTGATTCAGTTGACGTTAAAACATCGGCAAACAAGGTCAATGAGTTCTTCGTGAATATAGGTGCAAACCTAGCGTCGAAAATTAGAGCCAGTATCAACACCACAGCTGTAACAATACCACCCAGTCAATTACCAAACTCTCTTGTAATCTTACCTGTGGACGAAGAGCAAGTAGGTAGAATTATCCATGACCTCCGTAGTGACTGCGCTACAGGATGGGATAATACCTCAGCCAGAGTTATCAAGAGTTCGCGTGCTAACTTAACCCCTGTGGTCACTCATATTTGTAACCTATCCATAGACTCTGGAATCTTTCCTGAACCGTTTAAGAGAGCCGTCGTGCACCCTATATATAAGAGCGGGGACAGAGACATGGTCACAAACTACCTATTTCTGTTTTGAGTATGCTTTCAAAAATTCTGGAAAGAATTCTGAACAATTGCTTAGTCAGCTTTCTGGAGAAACATAAATTAATAGCTCAAAACCAGTACGGCTTCAGATCGGGAATTTGCACAGAGGATGCCGTTGCTGCCTTCACTAACAGTCTGGTAAGCAAACTAGATAATAAACTGAACTGCTATGGCATCTTCTTAGACTTAACCAAAGCTTTTGACACGGTCTCTGTCCCTAGACTTATTTCAAAGATAGAAAGCTTGGGAGTGCGAGGAGTGCCTCTCAAACTATTTAAAGACTACCTCTGTGATAGATCCCAGTGTGTTCTCATTGATTCAGTCACTAGTTCATATGAAAAGCTCACCTATGGAATCCCACAAGGTAGTATATTAGGACCGACACTTTTCCAAATATATATCAATGACCTTTGCAAGCTCTCTATCTCTAATTGCGAAATCTTCTCATATGCGGACAATACTGCACTACTAGTATCTGACAAAAACTGGGAGCAACCCTGAAATACAGCAGAATACTCGCTCCGGATAATAATGGAATGGCTGACAACTAACTTACTCACGTTGAATTTGGAAAAGACAAAACTAATCAGGTTCCATCGCCCACATTCAATAACTCCATCCTCTTTCTCTCATAAAATTAAAGGTCACACTTGTCCCTCTCACCAGTCAGTAAATTGTAACTGTCTTGCTCTCAGCACAGTCCCATTCCACAGTTCCATTGATGAAAATCTTAACTGGCACGCGCATATAGAGGCACTCTGCACTAGAGTCAGAAGACTGATATATATTTTTAAAGAACTCAGACACTCAGCCAATTCTGAAACTCTAACTCTTGTGTACCTCAGCCTATGTCAGTCCATCACTAAGTACTGCATTCCGGTGTGGGGCGGTACTTACAAAACCACAATGATCCCGGCAGAAAGGGCACAACGAGCTGTTCTTAAGGTCATGCTTTTTAAACCTAGAGACTACCCCACTGATCAGTTGTATTCTGAGACCAAAGTTCTCACAGTCAGGCAACTATATGTCCTTCGCTCAGTCCTGCGGAGACACTCCAGCCTTTCATTGGATAAAAAGCTGCTTCTTAGACGCCACGGTTTTCCTATATGTAAAACAACCCCCTGTCATTTTGCGTTTACTAGTCGACAATTGTTGGTCCAAAGTTCACGAATGCATAATAAAATAAATAAAATTATTCCGTAGTTTATATAGATATGCCTTAAATGAAATTAAGAATAAATTACGAAAATGGCTTTTATCCTGAACTTATGATGAGACAGAAAATATTTTGGCTATAGAATCATAACTTTATCAAACCTACTTTGAAAGAGAGTTATTTAAACACTTTGATTTCACATACACACCTCATCACACACACACGATACTACAGTCAATTACACACCCCTAGAAGTGTGGGTGTTATCTAGATACACAACCACACTTATTCACTCGATAAGCAATGTTAAAAAAAAGAAGTATATATGTTGTAAACAAACAGAACGTCACGGTTGTATTATATAAACTGAAGCCGCAAAATCTCCTGACTCCTAAGATACAGGTCTGCGTACCTAGTTTAGGAGCCCGGAAACCCGACAATAATTTTAAAATTGGTAGTACAACCCATTGTTTCCATATGCTATGTACTGTGTTGTTGTTATGTACTAATAAACTTATATTATATTGAGTAAAGTCATTCGTTTAAATGCTACCCGTATTTTATTATGAAAATAAATACATTTTTTTGGTTAAGGTGGATGCGCAAGGGGTAGCCGGCGTAATTTAAATTTTCTTACGTTTATTGTAATTTGCAGGTCAGTGTCAGGGGGCCTAAAATGGCTGCTTAATCAGAATCATAATACGAATCACATACACACCAAAACTCATAAAAATTTAAATCTCTTAAAATGAACTTTGTGGTCATACACATAGAGACCACTTTACGAATTTTAAATTTTTAACGTGATTCCTATTATGATTCTGATAAAGCTTCCATTTTAGGCCCCCAGGTTTTATGTTGATGAAAATATGAATCGCGCCAGTAACACGTATGGAGTTTCGGAATTATAATCATTCAAATCATCAATACAACCCACCAAGTTCATATAACCCCATTCAATGGCTATTTCATGAAAGAAAAAGTCACTGAATGGGGTTATATGAACTTGACTCTCTGACTAGTGGTCGCTAGCGCGACTGCTAATCGACCTCATGGTCGTGGGATCGATTCCCAGGTCGGGCAAAGTGTTATTGGATTTTTTCATCAGGAATTTCTCAGTAGCAGCCACAAAGTCTGGATCTGTGCCCAGTTGATGGCAATAGGCTCGCTCGCTGTTACATGGGACTTACAAACATACCTAACTAAATGCGAAATGTGGGTGAACTATTAGGTAAACCAGTGCCTAACCCCTCGGAGCGTGATGTTATATATGTAATAACAATAATATTTGAAATCTTCGTATCTGCGGTAGATAATATTTGACTGGGTCGCCGCTGCATAGCGAAAACAAATTTATTTAAGTTCATACATAGGTCATTCAGTAGAATCGGGTTTTTCCATTTGGAATTTCCCAATAGTAGCCTAGAATCTCGATTTCTGTCTGGTTGATGGCAATAGGATAGGCTCGCCTAAATTGGGTCTTCTTCTTTATCTGGTGTCAAAGTTTTTATGCCGCCCATGGGCCGCTAACCTGGCTTTACATGCCTAAATTAGGTAAAGTATAGGTTAGGTATCGCGATCTTCCGAGCTCTTAAGTGAGTTTGTGCTACCCGTGTAGTTGCATCAACTCTTTTTTATTGGTGTCAGGTTAAGAGTTTTATTGCTTTTTATTTTTTTTTATTTATTATATGAAATAACCTCAAGTTATTTTAAGTCGAAATAATAAGGAATGTTTTAATTTAATGTAATTTATTTGTGTGAATGTTATTATTTGTTCTTTGTTAAATTATGGTTATTTTTATTTGATTATATATTGTTTGACTGTTAATTAGTCGTGATTACATATTATCATAATTACATTTATTTGAATTTTCAATTTTATTACATAAAATTCATTAATTTTAAATGGAAATAATAATGAATGTGTTAAATCTAGTGTTATTTATTTGTTGATATTATAATTAAGGTTTTTTTTTTTTATTTGCTTACTATTAATATTTATTGTTATTATTTCATTTTTTGATTTGATTATTGTTTGATTGTGTGGAATGAATAAAGCTTGATAATTATGATGCGTTAGGTATCTACCTAATCATTCGGTGAAAGTATACGATGACAGCCTATACAATACTAAGTCAGTTTATACTGAACTTGTAAAGACTCACAGCTCACAGAGCTCGGCGACGAGTTCCGAGGTCCATTAATGGGCGTATAAGTACCCTTAACGAAGCCGAAAGGCACATAATCTTCTTATCATTACGATATTTTTTTGTTCTAGACAATACCTGGGAACCTTCTAGTTACGGAGATATTGGGGGTCAAAGTTACAACTTTTTCACAAGTTTTTTTGTTAATACAATTTTTAAATGTTATACTTTACTTTAAATACCTCCACGTCCCCCGTGATATTCACAGGGTTGTGTAGGTCAGATAGGCAGTCGCTCCATGTAAAATAATGGGATTCAGCTGCATCCGGTTAGACCCCGTCACCTTCACCAGGTCATCGGTCCACCTAGTGGGAGGCCTTCCAACGCAACGTGTTCCGGTTCGTGGTCGCCACTCCAGAACTTTTCAGCTCCATCTGCTGGAGCTACAAAATTATATAATGACTAGCTGTTGCCCACGACCTTTGCTCGCGTGAAATTATTATTAAAAAAAACCGTCCAAGTAGGTGTCGTACTCACACGCACACAGGGTTCCGCACCAACAAAAAATATAATACAAATAAAGGGTGTAACAAGACCCTTAACGAAGCCGAAAGGCACTTGTGCCCCTTGTTCACTTCTTGTTAATAATGCTTGGTTGACGGCTTCGTGAAGGGTCTTGTTGCACCCTGTATTTTGAAAGCTCATTAATATTATGATTTATTGTTTTACATTCAACAACAAAACTAAATTTGTTTTTCATAAACGAAGTTGTTGCTGCAGTTTGATGGAAAAGTCTCGAATCTCAAAAAATAAACATCAAATCTTATTCAAACCAAATTCGGTTGAAAGATTTTTTTACGTTCTACAATCCTATATTTTTTTTTTCAGAATTTTCCTCCTCTTACTTTAGAAAGTAGAAGGGGACACACATTTTACCACTTTGGAAGTGTCTATCTTTCAAACGATTGACTTTGAGAGAAAATGGTTGTTGGAACCTCAATGTCATTTTTAAAGACCTATCTATAAACACCCCGCAAGTATAGGTTTGATCAAAAAAAAAATAGTTTCAGTTCCATGTATGGGGTTCCTTAATCTTTTTATTTTTTTTATTTTTGTATTAAAATCGTATAAAAGTGGTTCTCAGTCTACCTACTAAGTTTCAACTGTGTAGTCCTGATAGTTTCGGAATAAAGAAGCTGTGATATATATGGACAGACAGACTGACAGACTTGGCGAATCTATAAGGGATCCGTTTTTTGCCATTCGGCTACGGAATCCTAAAAAAATACTTCTCATAATCGGATTTTGTTAAAAATTTCAAGTTTTTTTTTTTTTGCACGGAACCCTAATTATTTTTCAAAACAAATGCCTATGTTAGACCTTATAACATCAGCTATCTGGCAGTAAAAGTCTCGTCAAAATCGGTCTAGTCGTCGTTTCGGAGATTAGCCGGAACAAACATACAGAGAGACAAAAATAAAAGTGTTTTTGTTATAACTGCCGTATATATTTTCATATATATGCATTCAGTAAAAAGCTGTTATTTTGATATTACAAACAGACACTAATTCAATTTTATTTATTTGTATAGATGTATTTATATAGATAAGGGTTTGTTTTTACCGTTTGACTACGGATCCCTAAAAAATGGCACCGATTATAATACTATCTAAAGGGTCACCAAGTTATCGATGTGATGAGTAAGTTGGGAAAAACCAGCTTCGTCAATGCGTGCTCGTATCAGTCTTTCTTATTCTTATCAACAGTATAAATAGCTATAAGAACTTGTTCAAAAACATCGTTTAGCATTCAAGTTCTGAGAGGAATCGGCAAGAGAGGACGTCCCATCTACTTTGTATTACGAGTATGAAGTTGAAAATGTATACAACGCAGAGTGTGACCGTGCTGTTAGTGCTTTACGTAGGGCTGGCGCATTCGTGGGGTGAGTACAACATTAACTCGATTTTTATTATTTTGTGTGACTTTAAGTTAGATGTAACCCTTACAAGGCGTGTTTGCAGTGTGTGGATTAGAGTCTAAAGAACTAAGCCACAGTTCTCAGCGCATCATCCCATAATTATCTTCCTGTCGTAGTCCCATAATACTGGATGGTCTTTCTACTTCTTTATCGTGCGGTTAGTGCCTAACCTCGTGTCAGAGTTTTTAGGCCGCCCATGGCCTCTGCGTTGGCTTTACGTGCCGTCGAGAAATATCTACTAGCTTACTGGATCTATGTTACTGGATGGTGGTGCAGCATGTTTTTTCCTTTAGTCCTCCGCAGCCAACCGCCACGATATTATTTCTTCTTTTCCTTTCACTCATTCGTCGCACAATCCAACCATCTTTTGTTTGGTACTCATCTCCATCTCTCCAACCATCAACATTTATATTAATCACTCTTCTAGTCACATGCCATTCATCCCTGTTTATTATTATACATGTCCATGCCAACTTTCCTTTCAACTTTTATTTAGTAGGCGCCATTTTAAAATTTCCGTATCGGATAATACGGAAGTTTCAAATTAAAAAATAAGTCCCTTACTTGATTTATTTGGGATTGGCTCAATATTTGTCTTCTCTCATGCACATAGCTCTGTATGCCTGTCTGTATGTGTCACTTCTAAGTTTTAAGCATTTAAATTTTGGTGTTCCATCTAGTATTTCTTTAGTTTAACAATTACTTATACAATAAAAATTGGAAGGCATCTTCTGTCGAGAACTCGACCACCGCTGTAAACAGTGAGTACTACTATCGATAGATTTGCTGATTGTTAAGGTCGGTCCGTAGATGGGTGACCATCCATTACATACCGAATTACCTCCGTGCCTTCGTTGGTCTTGGCTGTCATTTGTTAATCTTTGACAGTCAAATCAAAACAAAATCATTCATTTCAAGCAGCCCAGTTAAAGGCACTTTTGAAATCTCGAAACAAAGACAGCAATAAAATGAAGCTACAGTTCCAGTCACAATGCATAATAACTGTGAAAGTACTGTAGTTGCCCATTCCAAAACGTAGGTCGGTATGGAGAAGAACGGGCAAGGAACTCCATGGAAGTGTTCATGGAGTTTCTTGCCCGTTCTGAATATTGTTTCAAAAATCTTGTTTAAATGATTCATGTTGAGATTGTACATTATGTGAGAACGATGTAGCAAGACCTGAAAGTTATAAGTGTCCATAATACACAGACAACTCAATAATAATAAAAAATGTTCAAACAAGAGAGTCACCACCCGTTCACGAACATTACCCATGGATCAGCACCATTCAACTCAACCATTTTGAATTTGAAGGGAATTAAATGATCAGACACACGCGCGAGTAAGCATGATATAGTTTTAACAGCCATGGCAGATTCAAGTCAGGAAAAGACGTAGGTCTCGCGGTATCTATATAAGTAAATTGTCAGATTTTTCTAACAGCATTTGCTACTAAATTTAGCCACCCTGCAAGAGACGTTAAATGCGAGCCCCATTGTTGCCTTGAATCAAGCGTGATGCCCAGTGATTTATGTAATTTTTTTATCAATTCAAAATCTGCCGCCCTTAAATGAACTGCAGTGGCCAATGAAATCTCTTAACCGATTGCGGGCCCATGTTGGCTGCTGACCAATGGTATCCTCGATCCATCCCAAACAGAATGTCAGTGTGCAGCCCCTTTGCAGGTTATGCCCCATCTCTTGATCCGCCCTGCAGAACCACCAGCACTTTTCAGGATTTAAACGAAGCAAATGTTAGAGCTAAGCAGGTGGCTACATCATTCTGGTCTAACACAATTTGGGTTTAATCTACACGTAAATAAGAAGAAGATCCATAAAACATAATTTAAATATTTATTCTTGTTACAGACATCGCCGTAAGCTTTGGAGATGAACTAAGATTTTATACACACAAAACCCTAATAAACACCGTCAAATTTGAGTCCCAAAGCCTCACCGCGTTAGCCTACGATGACGTACATAACATGATCCTATACGTCGACAAGCAGACCAATGGCGATGCTATCTGTGGTTATACAATAACTTCTGTTGAAAACAGATGTTTTACCGAAAGAGCTGGTAGAAACATTCACGGCATCGCCTACGACTCCGTTACAGACACAGTCTTCTTTACTGACACTAGCGACAGAACTGTCAATTCGTTTTCATTAAAGCCTGGATCTCAGAACAATGCAAGGGGAAATCTTTTAATCAAGGTGGATGAAGGGATCCCACGTGATATTATCGTGGACAGCTGTAAAAGGTACGTTCCCATTTATACTTAGTTCAATCATGTTCAGATGACAAGTAATAGAGAAGTATGGAGGAAAAAGTCATGCAGCGCCGACCGCAAATGAATTGGGACAAGGTTAAGAGAATGATGAAATTTAAAAAAATGTATTACTATGATGAATTGATAATATTGACAAATTGTTAATAGAGATCGACATAAAACTAAAATTCATTGAATAAAAATGGATAAATTGGAAAATTCTTAAAGATAAAACCTGACATAAAATATGGAGACAAGATAATTTCAGAAACGTCAACAACAAATTTTTTAGGGCTCGAACTGGATAGAGACATGTCGTGGAAAACTCATACTGACAGTGTGTGTCAACGTCTGAGTCAACATTCATATGCTTTACGTACTCTCGCAAAGGAGGTAAATCAGAAAGTTTTAGTTATGGCGTATCATGCATATGTTACATCTACATTACGATATGGAATCATATATTGGGGCAACTCAACAAACATAGAGACAGTATTTAGAGCGCAAAAAAGATGTGTTAGGGCGATATGCGGTATAAAAAGCACGGAAAGCTGCAAACCGATCTTTGCGAATTTCGGCATTTTAACATTACCCTGCCTGTACATATATGAGGTGGCTGTATTTGTCAAGTCAAACCTCCACCTATTTGAAAAACTACACAGCTCGCGACACAGAAATAAAATAAGCACTAGACAACACAAAAAAGCAGTATTCCATAAAAACCTCATAGGCATGGCACCGCATATTTATAATAAATTACCTAATGCGTTGTTAAATAATAAAGATACAAATGTATTTAAGAAGCAACTCAATAATCTTCTGATAAGTAAGACGTACTACACTATAAATGAGTACCTGTCAGATAGAAATTTGTGTGTTTTATTAATGGTGGATACTTGAGTCCGAATTATTTAATAAAAATATTTGTAGGTCAATATTAGATATTAGTTTCGCAGAATTGGACATTTTGCTACTTAGACCTTCTGATCAGGAGGGATTATTTTTGACATTATATACTCGGACATTACATATTAATTTGAATCTATGACATTACTTAATTATTAATTTGTATTTACATCACTGTACAATGTATTAGTTTTTAATTGCTGACATAGTAATTTTATTTATAACGGATTAATTTGATTTTATAACATTGTTTGGACCTTTAAGGTATTATTTTAATTAATGACATTTTATAAAGTATTAATTTGAATTGACGACATTGTTTATGGTACTCATTCGATTTATTTTCTGTCCGACTCTGTTTGTGGTATTAATTGGATTTTCTGAAATTGTGTAACTATAATTTATTATAAATTTTGCATGCCTGAATTGGTACAATACTGCGCATTCACTTGACATCTGGAAATGTAGAAAATGTACTGTGTTGAGCAATAAATGTTTGAATTTGAATAAAATTAAAAACAGTGGTAAAATCGACAGAATGATATTATTGATTATGATAAGGGGTTGCTTGGTAAACGGTTAAGTATAGCTTTATGTTTTAGAGTCTTTCGCACACTGGTAGGTCGGTTGACTAATACTCGTACCGGCGTTATGGGAATCGCAAAATAAGTACTTGATGTACTTGGTGATGGAGTAAGTTTATTAAAATAAATTACAAGGAGCATGAATGTCAAACGACCGAACCCGGAGATGAAAAGTTACTGGCTAATTTCACATTTTGAGAAATTATCGAAAACTTGGGATACGGTTGGAGCGGTACGTTACAAACTAAAACTGTCCGAAGGTTTTTACAGCTAGGTTATACAATAAAAATAGCACAGTTAAACATATACAAAAGAACCGTTGGCATCTCAACAAAAATCTAACTGGTATTATTCTAAATTTTTAAAGCTAATATAAACAATACACAAATTAGGCAAGGAAATAAACTATTGCTATCCTTGCATAGCCAAGGATGAAAACAACCCGCAATAAAAGATCTGCGGGCTAACCGCGAGAATCCTAAGGCTAGCGGTACTTAACAGTTAACTTCAAATACTATTTACATACTAAGTTCACTATAGTAATACCTTCTATATTAATAAATAATTAATGAAGGCGCTACAAGTCAAAGTGGAGATCATTGATCAATAACATCACTGGTGATGAATAATGATGGCTTAGCTCAATAAGCTCATTAAAATGTTTTTAACTTCGTGATAGTTACAGCATGTTTTCTTTTTTACAGGCATGTTTACTGGCTTACCACAGACAAGCCGAATCCTACAATAGAGCGAGCCCGTCTTACTGGCACCGAACGAGAAGTTTTTCAGACAGTTAATTCATTGTATATCAACGCAAATTACAAATTCGAGCCGCACAGCTTAACTATTGATCCACAAACCCAAAAAATATACTGGTATGAGCCGTGGAACACCACAGAATACCGAGCGTACTATTTATCTGCACTGAACAACAAACAAAAAACTTACATCTTTTATACGCCTCTAACAGAGAACCCAGTGTTTATCCATCCATCAAACACACTAGCTGTTTCAAATACATTATTATACATCGTGGACTTTCGCTATACTGGAGCGAATGTTTATATATTTGGAAAAGAAGTTGGTGCTGGTGAGGTACCTGAAAAAATTGTACATAATGGGCAGTATACAATGATGCCTGTTGGTATAGTAGCGAACAATCAAATTACAGAACAGAATCAGGACTGTGAAATGTTCTAACACCTATACTCGACTTTACCGAATGAAAACTCGACACGCACCATTATGCTCAAGCACATTGACAGCTGTACTTTGTTAAAAATTGACATAAACGTCCGCTTCTCGAGAGTATTCAAGGAATCATTCGTCGAATAAGAAGGATGTTTAAGCGGGCGTTAAATATCCTTCTTTACTACCAAGACACTACCAAGCACTACCAAGACAGAGACGAGTGATAATGGGACCGAACACAACAGATTAATTTTATGATTGCAAGAAGTAGAAAAAGAAGAATTCAGAAAAGACAGGAGAACAAATACAATAGCTGTAAGAAAATAACTTTTCAACATAATCATTATAATAATGTTAAAGCTACCATTTACATTAAGTTATCCTTCATTGACTCGAATGTGCCCTGGTGGCTGAGAGAATGTCAGGCTCACGGAAATGTCTCGCTGATAGTGGCGGGTGTGTCGGGTCGTTTAGTTCCACTCAATATGGTTGATCTGAATGGGGCTGATGCATGTGCCATGTTCGTGAAAGGGCGCTGTCAGTTGAGATTGATTATCTCTTAGCTGCCACGGTTTATTTTAACTACTTTGTTTTTAAATTGTTGATAGTTTTAGTCTTTTACTCTGAACGCTCTTAATGTGCACGACTTTCTACATCGTTCTCACCTATATGTATAATCTCAACATGAATGATGTAACCAAGATCTTGTAACAATATTTTGATTGAAAAGAGTGTCCATGGAGTTTCTTGCCCATTCTACTCCATAGAGATCTACGCTTTGGAATGGGCAACTACAGTACTTTCATAAGTTATTATGCCTTGTGTCTGTGACTGTAGCTTCGCCTTTGTTATTCTGACTTTCAAAAGTGTCTGGTAAGGTCTAATTGAAATAAATGCTTTGAGTTTGAGTTGAGTTTTGAGTTTGAAGATAGTTCATGAAGAAAATGTCTGCTGTGTAAGTCAGTGTTATTGGTAAAATAGGTTTCACTTTTGCAAGGAGTCCCGTTTTATATTCCAAAGATTCTTTAATTCTTCACGGTTCTCTTTTATTCTCATGGTGTCAACGTGTGTATATCATAGACATATAGAGCATGGACTGAGCCTTCCCTAGCCAAATATCAAATAAAATTGACCATCAAGTGCAAGAGACACAAAGCAACGGAGCGGCTATGGTTTGCCCTAGGTATTGGCCGCATCATCGCTCTGTCTCTTTCTATAGAGTGTTCACTTTTTGGAGGATAACGCTCAGTCCATTCTCTATGTCTATAGTGTATTTAAAGGGTGTAACACGACCTTTATCGAAGCCCAAAGGCAATTGTCCTTCCTGTCATTGCGATCATTTTTTTGTTGTATACCATACCAGTGAACCTTCTAGTTACGGAGATGTTGGGGTCAAACTTCCAACTTTTTCACAAGTTTCTTTTTAAATAGGTACATGTTTTTAATGCAAGACGTTTATTACACTTCTACGATCCACGTACTATTCCATACACGTTCCAGACCATACGGTCTAGAAAAAATATTGCAATGACGGCGAGAACAAGTGCCTTTCGGCTTCGTTAAGGGTCTTGTCACACGCTTTATATTTCTGTGAACGAGTGTAGGTATAAAGGGTCGCCACGACAATCATCTGCATCTGCCTAGCCTTTTCCTAACTATGTTGTGGTCGGCTTTCAGTCTAACCGCGTGCAGCTGAGTACCAGTATTTTACATAGAGCGACTGCCTATCTGACCTTCACACCCCCTCCCCTACCCCTCGATAAGACTGGTTCTTAGACTTTTTGGGCGCCAATACGACACGAAAATAAAGTGCATATACCTCATGACGTTCCCAGTTTGCATACAAAATTCAATCGAATAATATCTATTAGTTTAGTCACAGGACATTATTTTTAATTTCCAACATTTTCTACATCATGATGTATATTAATAGGCTAGCATCGACAGGTTAACGACCCCTGCATCGGTATAAACACTAAGCACATATTGCCAACTAGCTGCTTCAAAAAACTTTGTCAAATTCGTTCCTTAAATTTTATTTCCAGATGCGAATTAGTGCAAATTATACTTATGGTTTAGTTTGTAAATTTAGGTAATTTCTAGATGGTTTTGTATTTTGTTAACAGTTTTTACTATCTAGCTTGTTTGAATTTTTTTTTCCGATGTTTGAATTTATTTGATAGTTTAAAAATATTCCAGTGGACTAGTGTTACTATGTTTTCATTTAATGTTATACTGTCGTCGCCATCTTGTATATTCATATTTGCAATAAATAAGCAATTTTCTTACTTTAACCCGTTTATAATTACAACTAAACAAAACCCAAATAATTATTATCATAACCATCACGATGTTATCCGATGAAGATAACCCTTTAGAATTTTCCTACAATTACAATCGAAACGATTGATCGTTTTATCGATCGTCGATCTTATATACAGGGTGTAAAAGAATCCAGCACAAAAGCCGTTAACTAAGCATTCTGTAGATACATCAAATAAAGTAACACTGCACAAAAAATATTGGTGGGAAACGGTAGCGCTCAATGTTACGTACTCAAAACATTGTACTGGTGGATGCATTGTATACTGTATACATAATATAAGGGTCATTGAGATAGATAAAGTCAAGTAACAACGTTTAAACTAGAACTTGTAAAAAACGTGAGCAATATTTGAAAAGGAGATGTTTCATTTTTGTATCGGCCATAACATGTACATTTTATAAAAACTGGGAAACAAACCTCTGAATAGAATAGAGTAACATTTTTTACATAATAAAATATGGTTTTAATGCACGCAATAAACACTAAAAATGTTTGACGTTTGTCGTTAGTGTTATGACAGCTATGCCAGGTTGTAGAGATGACGTTTGCATAAGCTAGAAATTATTATTTGATAATAATTGTACATTAAAGTCGTAGGAATACCACATAAATGAGAAAACGTAAAATAACATCGAAAACCACGAAAGTCGAGACAAACGAGACTCGACTGACAGACACTGATATTGACATTTTGGTTTTATCAAAACAAAATGTCATTTTTTATTTTTCGTTCAGAAGTGCACTATAGAAAAGTAGTATCTATTATATTTTATTAACAATGAAATCATCACTGTTGCTTATAATTAGTCGAAAATGATGTATACGAGTATAATAATGATTATTTATTACAAGAACACAATTGTTTCAAATCTGTTGATCCTCCCAGATTTGAAACAAGTGCCACCATTGGTTAGGTTAGGTTGATTAATTCAGGTATTCCAGGCCAACCCCACATATCTGAAGAAAGTCGCTTTGTAAAAAAATATCTTTCCTCCCAGATTTGAAACAAGTGTCACCATAGTAAATGCAGGGTTCTAAAACCGTGGATGAGCACTGGCCTATTCCGTTGTCTAAAAAACCGGGATAGAATGCATATCAAAGTCAGGAAAAAGCCTGACGACTCCGTACTTAAAATAACATACACACGATACCGAAACTTTTGTAACATCTTAATAAGAAAGTTGAGGCGAGCTTTTGAAAAACAAGAATTTCTAAAAGCCAAAAATAATCCTAAGGCAACGTGGAAAGTGATTAAATCTATCACGAATACTAATTTTCAAACCCGCTCCCCTAGAGAACTTCCGCGTGATTCAGTTGACGTTAAAACATCGGCAAACAAGGTCAATGAGTTCTTCGTGAATATAGGTGCAAACCTAGCGTCGAAAATTAGAGCCAGTATCAACACCACAGCTGTAACAATACCACCCAGTCAATTACCAAACTCTCTTGTAATCTTACCTGTGGACGAAGAGCAAGTAGGTAGAATTATCCATGACCTCCGTAGTGACTGCGCTACAGGATGGGATAATACCTCAGCCAGAGTTATCAAGAGTTCGCGTGCTAACTTAACCCCTGTGGTCACTCATATTTGTAACCTATCCATAGACTCTGGAATCTTTCCTGAACCGTTTAAGAGAGCCGTCGTGCACCCTATATATAAGAGCGGGGACAGAGACATGGTCACAAACTACCTATTTCTGTTTTGAGTATGCTTTCAAAAATTCTGGAAAGAATTCTGAACAATTGCTTAGTCAGCTTTCTGGAGAAACATAAATTAATAGCTCAAAACCAGTACGGCTTCAGATCGGGAATTTGCACAGAGGATGCCGTTGCTGCCTTCACTAACAGTCTGGTAAGCAAACTAGATAATAAACTGAACTGCTATGGCATCTTCTTAGACTTAACCAAAGCTTTTGACACGGTCTCTGTCCCTAGACTTATTTCAAAGATAGAAAGCTTGGGAGTGCGAGGAGTGCCTCTCAAACTATTTAAAGACTACCTCTGTGATAGATCCCAGTGTGTTCTCATTGATTCAGTCACTAGTTCATATGAAAAGCTCACCTATGGAATCCCACAAGGTAGTATATTAGGACCGACACTTTTCCAAATATATATCAATGACCTTTGCAAGCTCTCTATCTCTAATTGCGAAATCTTCTCATATGCGGACAATACTGCACTACTAGTATCTGACAAAAACTGGGAGCAACCCTGAAATACAGCAGAATACTCGCTCCGGATAATAATGGAATGGCTGACAACTAACTTACTGACGTTGAATTTGGAAAAGACAAAACTAATCAGGTTCCATCGCCCACATTCAATAACTCCATCCTCTTTCTCTCATAAAATTAAAGGTCACACTTGTCCCTCTCACCAGTCAGTAAATTGTAACTGTCTTGCTCTCACCACAGTCCCCAATATTAACTACTTGGGAGTGATAATTGATGAAAATCTTAACTGGCACGCGCATATAGAGGCACTCTGCACTAGAGTCAGAAGACTGATATATATTTTTAAAGAACTCAGACACTCCGCCAATTCTGAAACTCTAACTCTTGTGTACCTCAGCTTATGTCAGTCCATCATTATGTACTGCATTCCGGTGTGGGGCGGTACTTACAAAACCACAATGATCCCGGCAGAAAGGGCACAACGAGCTGTTCTTAAGGTCATGCTTTTTAAACCTAGAGACTACCCCACTGATCAGTTGTATTCTGAGACCGAAGTTCTCACAGTCAGGCAACTATATGTCCTTCGCTCAGTCCTGCGGAGACACTCCAGCCTTTCATTGGATAAAAAGCTGCTTCTTAGACGCCACGGTTTTCCTATATCTAAAACAACCCCCTGTCATTTTGCGTTTACTAGTCGACAATTGTTGGTCCAAAGTTCACGAATGTATAATAAAATAAACAAAATTATTCCGTTGTATAGATACGAAAATAAATTACGAAAATGGCTTTTATCCTGAACTTATGATGAGACAGAAAATATTTTGGCTATAGAATCATAACTTTATCAAACCTACTTTGAAAGAGAGTTATTTAAACACTTTGATTTCACATACACACCTCATCACACACACACGATACTACAGTCAATTACACACCCCTAGAAGTGTGGGTGTTATCTAGATACACAACCACACTTATTCACTCGATAAGCAATGTTAAAAAAAAAGAAGTATATATGTTGTAAACAAACAGAAAGTCACGGTTGTATTATATAAACTGAAGCCGCAAAATCTCCTGACTCCTAAGATACAGGTCTGCGTACCTAGTTTAGGAGCCCGGAAACCCGACAATAATTTTAAAATTGATAGTACAACCCATTGTTTCCATATGCTATGTACTGTGTTGTTGTTATGTACTAATAAACTTATATTATATTGAGTAAAGTCATTCGTTTAAATGCTACCCGTATTTTATTATGAAAATAAATACGTTTTTTTGGTTAAGGTGGATGCGCAAGGGGTAGCCGGCGTAATTTAAATTTTCTTACGTTTATTGTAATTTGCAGGTCAGTGTCAGGGGGCCTAAAATGGCTGCTTAATCAGAATCATAATACGAATCACATACACACCAAAACTCATAAAAATTTAAATCTCTTAAAATGAACTTTGTGGTCATACACATAGAGACCACTTTACGAATTTTAAATTTTTAACGTGATTCCTATTATGATTCTGATAAAGCTTCCATTTTAGGCCCCCAGGTTTTATGTTGATGAAAATATGAATCGCGCCAGTAACACGTATGGAGTTTCGGAATTATAATCATTCAAATCATCAATACAACCCTCCAAGTTCATGTAACCCCATTCAATGGCTATTTCATGAAAGAAAAAGTCACTGAATGGGGTTATATGAACTTGACTCTCTGACTAGTGGTCGCTAGCGCAACTGCTAATCGACCTCATGGTCGTGGGATCGATTCCCAGGTCGGGTAAAGTGTTATTGGATTTTTTCATCAGGAATTTCTCAGTAGCAGCCACAAAGTCTGGATCTGTGCCCAGTTGATGGCAATAGGCTCGCTCGCTGTTACATGGGACTTACAAACATACCTAACTAAATGCGAAATGTGGGTGAACTATTAGGTAAACCTAACCCCTCGGAGCGTGATGTTATATATGTAATAACAATAATATTTGAAATCTTCGTATCTGCGGTAGATAAAATTTGACTGGGTCGCCGCTGCATAGCGAAAACAAATTTATTTAAGTTCATACATAGGTCATTCAGTAGAATCGGGTTTTTCCATCTGGAATTTCCCAATAGTAGCCTAGAATCTCGATTTCTGTCTGGTTGATGGCAATAGGATAGGCTCGCCTAAATTGGGTCTTCTTCTTTATCTGGTGTCAAAGTTTTTATGCCGCCCATGGGCCGCTAACCTGGCTTTACATGCCTAAATTAGGTAAAGTATAGGTTAGGTATCGCGATCTTCCGAGCTCTTAAGTGAGTTTGTGCTACCCGTGTAGTTGCATCTACTCTTTTTTATTGGTGTCAGGTTAAGAGTTTTTATTGCTTTTTATTTTTTTTTATTTATTATATGAAATAACCTCAAGTTATTTTAAGTCGAAATAATAAGGAATGTTTTAATTTTATGTAATTTATTTGTATGAATGTTTTTATTTGTTCTTTGTAAAATTATGGTTATTTTTATTTGATTATAATATTGTTTGATTGTTAGTTAGTCGTGATTACATAATAATATTATCATAATTACATTTATTTGAATTTTCAATTTTATTACATAAAATTCATTAATTTTAAATGGAAATAATAATGAATGTGTTAAATCTAGTGTAATTTATTTGTTGATATTATAATTAAGGTTTTTTTTTTTTTATTTGCTTACTATTAATATTGATTGTTATTATTTCATTTTTTGATTTGATTATTGTTTGATTGTGTGGAATGAATAAAGCTTGATAATTATGATGCGTTAGGTATCTACCTAATCATTCGGTGAAAGTATACGATGACAGCCTATACAATACTAAGTCAGTTTATACTGAACTTGTAAAGACTCACAGCTCACAGAGCTCGGCGACGAGTTCCGAGGTCCATTAATGGGCGTATAAGTACCCTTAACGAAGCCGAAAGGCACATAATCTTCTTATCATTACGATATTTTTTTGTTCTAGATAATACTTGTGAACCTTCTAGTTACGGAGATATTGGGGGTCAAAGTTACAACTTTTTCACAAGTTTTTTTGTTAATACTAATTTTTAATGTTATACTTTACTTTAAATACACGTCCCCCGTGATATTCACGGGGTTGTGTAGGTCAGATAGGCAGTCGCTCCATGTAAAATAATGGTATTCAGCTGCATCCGGTTAGACCCCGTCACCTTCACCAGGTCATCGGTCCACCTAGTGGGAGGCCTTCCAACGCAACGTGTTCCGGTTCGTGGTCGCCACTCCAGAACTTTTCAGCTCCATCTGCTGGAGCTACAAAATTATATAATGACTAGCTGTTGCCCACGACCTTTGCTCGCGTGAAATTATTATTAAAAAAAACCGTCCAAGTAGGTGTCGTACTCACACGCACACAGGGTTCCGCACCAACAAAAAATATAATACAAATAAAGGGTGTAACAAGACCCTTAACGAAGCCGAAAGGCACTTAGAATAGAATAGAATAGAATAGAATAAACATTTATTCGCTAATGGACAGCAGCACATACATATACATATACTAACAAACAGCTTAATAATTAATTAAAACAGCTCAACTGCGCTGAGCATGCCCATAACGAAAGGGTCACCTACTCAGCATATGCTGGGTGTAAAACACTCAGCGCTTTCAGTAGGCCCCCCGCAGTGACACACGGATGAGGGTAGTAGGTAGTAAATAAATAACGTTATTCTATTAAATGGACATTTCTAAGTGTGTAATAAATAAATAACATAAAATAAAACATAATTATATATATATACACTATTAATAGAACACGAAAATACCTGCCAAATAAATAAGAACTTATCCGAAAACGAAACACAGTTGATTGACATGACGCACTTCGCGCGGCCGATGCCGCATCGACCTATGCATTTTTAAGTTGCAATACCGCCATATCATTTAGTGAGAGTGAGACTACTGCCTAGTTAATAGGTATTATTTTATTGAGCTAAATAAAACAAAAAATAATAATACTTCCGAGAAAGTGTACAGTGCCTGTAGACTAATAATACTGCGAGCATTGAGTTCAAAAACAAAAATTAGTTTTTACACTGGAATTTGGAATTACAATGGAAGTCGGAGCAAAAGGATGATTGTACAAATGTAGCGGTGTGTATGTATGATTGTACACACACATGGATTTTGGCGATCGCAGACAACGGATTTACCCCCGCCGCGCATCTACCCACATTATCTTCCGGTGAGTTTCAATGAAATAAATTCGAAATACAAATAAAAAAAATCACATATACTTATTTAAAATTTTGGTGATTACTATGGTGATTAATGATTCAAAATAAAAAATATAAAATAGTAAATACTAGCCAGATAATAATTATATTATTAAATTAGATAAACGATTTGTCAAAATTTATATCATTAAATTCAATTTGTGAATGAATTATAAATGTCTTAAGCCTTAACTTAAATGTATTTATATTGTTTAGGTCCCTAATTGGTGGAGGAATATTATTCCAACATTTCGAGGCTGCATACCGGAAGCTTCCTCGAAAGGCTGCAGTTCTGTGATGTGGTGTAGCCAGCTGCTGAGCACAACGCCTGGCCTTGTGCTGCCGGTGGTTATTTATCCACGTAAGCTTTGAGTACAGGTATGACGGACATTTATACTTGATAACTCCAAAAAGAAGACATGCTAAGTGCAGCTTACGACGGGACTTCATTTTTAAAATGTTGTGCTTGTTTAAAAATGGTGTCAAATGGCTCCTTGGTGGTACGTCAAAGCAAAAACGTGCACAGGCATTTTGAACCCGCTGAATAAGTCTTTCGGTGCGTGCTAGTAGTCGTGGACCTACGACGGTATCAACATAATTTAGTTTGGATAGAACTAGGCTTTCAACGAGCTGTACACGCAGGTCCTCGTTTACATATGGGCGCATTTTATACAGGACTTTTAGGCGGTAAAAACAATTTCTCACGCAGCTTGCGATGTGAGCCTCGAAATTTAGACCTTGGTCCATAATCAAACCCAGATTTCTCGCTTCATACACACGATCAATGCGTTGGCCCATCACAAACACGTTTGCAAGGTTACTATTTATTTTGCTTAGTTGCCCTTTAGATCCGAAAAGCATAAATTTAGTTTTGGCCGGGTTAAGTAGAAGAGAGTTCTGTCTTGACCAGTCCACAATCCTTGCCAGATCTTCGTTAACTACTTTAACTGCGCTTGTTCCCCTTGTTCACTTCTTGTTAATAATGCTTGGTTGACGGCTTCGTGAAGGGTCTTGTTACACCCTGTATTTTGAAAGCTCATTAATATTATGATTTATTGTTTTACATTCAACAACAAAACTAAATTTGTTTTTCATAAACGAAGTTGTTGCTGCAGTTTGATGGAAAAGTCTCGAATCTCAAAAAATAAACATCAAATCTTATTCAAACCAAATTCGGTTGAAAGATTTTTTTACGTTCTACAATCCTATATTTTTTTTTCAGAATTTTCCTCCTCTTACTTTAGAAATTAGAAGGGGACACACATTTTACCACTTTGGAAGTGTCTATCTTTCAAACGATTGACTTTGAGAGAAAATGGTTGTTGGAACCTCAATGTCATTTTTAAAGACCTATCTATAAACACCCCGCAAGTATAGGTTTGATCAAAAAAAAAATAGTTTCAGTTCCATGTATGGGGTTCCTTAATCTTTTTATTTTTTTTATTTTTGTATTAAAATCGTATAAAAGTGGTTCTCAGTCTACCTACTAAGTTTCAACTGTGTAGTCTGATAGTTTCGGAATAAAGAAGCTGTGATATACATGGACAGACAGACTGACAGACTTGGCGAATCTATAAGGGATCCGTTTTTTGCCATTCGGCTACGGAATTCTAAAAAAATACTTCTCATAATCGGATTTTGTTAAAAATTTCAAGAGTTTTTTTTTTTTTTGCACGGAGCCCTAATTATTTTTCTAAACAAATGCCTATGTTAGACCTTATAACAGCAGCTATCTGGCAGTAAAAGTCTCGTCAAAATCGGTCTAGTCGTCGTTTCGGAGATTAGCCGGAACAAACATACAGAGAGACAAAAATAAAAGTGTTTTTGTTATAACTGCCGTATATATTTTCATATATATGCATTCAGTAAAAAGCTGTTATTTTGATATTACAAACAGACACTAATTCAATTTTATTTATTTGTATAGATGTATTTATATAGATAAGGGTTTCGTTTTTACCGTTTGGCTACGGATCCCTAAAAAATGGCACCGATTATAATACTATCTAAAGGGTCACCAAGTTATCGATGTGATGAGTAAGTTGGGAAAAACCTGCTTCGTCAATGCGTGCTCGTATCAGTCTTTCTTATTCTTATCAACAGTATAAATAGCTATAAGAACTTGTTCAAAAACATCGTTTAGCATTCAAGTTCTGAGAGGAATCGGCAAGAGAGGACGTCCCATCTACTTTGTATTACGAGTATGAAGTTGAAAATGTATACAACGCAGAGTGTGACCGTGCTGTTAGCGCTTTACGTAGGGCTGGCGCATTCGTGGGGTGAGTACAACATTAACTCGATTTTTATTATTTTGTGTGACTTTAAGTTAGATGTAACCCTTACAAGGCGTGTTTGCAGTGTGTGGATTAGAGTCTAAAGAACTAAGCCACAGTTCTCAGCGCATCATCCCATAATTATCTTCCTGTCGTAGTCCCATAATACTGGATGGTCTTTCTACTTCTTTATCGTGCGGTTAGTGCCTAACCTCGTGTCAGAGTTTTTAGGCCGCCCATGGCCTCTGCATTGGCTTTACATGCCGTCGATAAATATCTACTAGCTTACTGGATCTATGTTACTGGATGGTGGTGCAGCATGTTTTTTCCTTTAGTCCTCCGCAGCCAACCGCCACGATATTATTTCTTCTTTTCCTTTCACTCATTCGTCGCACAATCCATCTAACTTTTATTTGGTACTCATCTCCATCTCTCCAACCATCAACATTTATATTAATCACTCTTCTAGTCACATGCCATTCATCCCTGTTTATACATTATACATGTCCATGGCAACTTTCCTTTCAACTTTTATTTAGTAGGCGCCATTTTAAAATTTCCGTGTCGGATAATACGGAAGTTTCAAATTAAAAAATAAGTCCCTTACTTGATTTATTTGGGATTGGCTCAACATTTGTCTTCTCTCATGCACATACCTCTGTATGTCTGTCTGTATGTGTCACTTCTAAGTTTTAAGCATTTAAATTTTGGTGTTCCATCTAGTATTTCTTTAGTTTAACAATTACTTATACAATAAAAATTGGAAGGCATCTTCTGTCGAGAACTCGACCACCGCTGTAAACAGTGAGTACTACTATCGATAGATTTGCTGATTGTTAAGGTCGGTCCGTAGATGGGTGACCATCCATTACATACCGAATTACCTCCGTGCCTTCGTTGGTCTTGGCTGTCATTTGTTAATCTTTGACAGTCAAATCAAAACAAAATCATTCATTTCAAGCAGCCCAGTTACAGGCACTTTTGAAATCTCGAAACAAAGACAGCAATAAAATGAAGCTACAGTTCCAGTCACAATGCATAATAACTGTGAAAGTACTGTAGTTGCCCATTCCAAAACGTAGGTCGGTATGGAGAAGAACGGGCAAGGAACTCCATGGAAGTGTTCATGGAGTTTCTTGCCCGTTCTGAATATTGTTTCAAAAATCTTGTTTAAATGATTCATGTTGAGATTGTACATTATGTGAGTACGATGTAGCAAGACCTGAAAGTTATAAGTGTCCATAATACACAGACAACTCAATAATAATAAAAAATGTTCAAACAAGAGAGTCACCACCCGTTCACGAACATTACCCATGGATCAGCACCATTCAACTCAACCATTTTGAATTTGAAGGGAATTAAATGATCAGACACACGCGCGAGTAAGCATGATATAGTTTTAACAGCCATGGCAGATTCAAGTCAGGAAAAGACGTAGGTCTCGCGGTATCTATATAAGTAAATTGTCAGATTTTTCTAACAGCATTTGCTACTAAATTTAGCCACCCTGCAAGAGACGTTAAATGCGAGCCCCATTGTTGCCTTGAATCAAGCGTGATGCCCAGTGATTTATGTAATTTTTTTATCAATTCAAAATCTGCCGCCCTTAAATGAACTGCAGTGGCCAATGAAATCTCTTAACCGATTGCGGGCCCATGTTGGCTGCTGACCAATGGTATCCTCGATCCATCCCAAACAGAATGTCAGTGTGCAGCCCCTTTGCAGGTTATGCCCCATCTCTTGATCCGCCCTGCAGAACCACCAGCACTTTTCAGGATTTAAACGAAGCAAATGTTAGAGCTAAGCAGGTGGCTACATCATTCTGGTCTAACACAATTTGGGTTTAATCTACACGTAAATAAGAAGAAGATCCATAAAACATAATTTAAATATTTATTCTTGTTACAGACATCGCCGTAAGCTTTGGAGATGAACTAAGATTTTATACACACAAAACCCTAATAAACACCGTCAAATTTGAGTCCCAAAGCCTCACCGCGTTAGCCTACGATGACGTACATAACATGATCCTATACGTCGACAAGCAGACCAATGGCGACGCTATCTGTGGTTATACAATAACTTCTGTTGAAAACAGATGTTTTACCGAAAGAGCTGGTAGAAACATTCACGGCATCGCCTACGACTCCGTTACAGACACAGTCTTCTTTACTGACACTAGCGACAGAACTGTCAATTCGTTTTCATTAAAGCCTGGATCTCAGAACAATGCAAGGGGAAATCTTTTAATCAAGGTGGATGAAGGGATCCCACGTGATATTATCGTGGACAGCTGTAAAAGGTACGTTCCCATTTATACTTAGTTCAATCATGTTCAGATGACAAGTAATAGAGAAGTATGGAGGAAAAAGTCATGCAGCGCCGACCGCAAATGAATTGGGACAAGGTTAAGAGAATGATGAAATTTAAAAAAATATATTACTATGATGAATTGATAATATTGACAAATTGTAAATAGAGATCGACATAAAACTAAAATTCATTGAATAAAAATTGATAAATTGGAAAATTCTTAAAGATAAAATTAAAAACAGTGGTAAAATCGACAGAATGATATTATTGATTATGATAAGGGGTTGCTTGGTAAACGGTTAAGTATAGCTTTATGTTTTAGAGTCTTTCGCACACTGGTAGGTCGGTTGACTAATACTCGTACCGGCGTTATGGGAATCGCAAAATAAGTACTTGATTTACTTGGTGATGGAGTAAGTTTATTAAAATAAATTACAAGGAGCATGAATGCCGACCGACCGAACCCGGAGATGAAAAGTTACTGGCTAATTTCACATTTTGAGAAATTATCGAAAAAACTGTCCGAAGGTTTTTACAGCTAGGTTATACAATAAAAATAGCACAGTTAAACATATACAAAAGAACCGTTGGCATCTCAACAAAAATTTAACTGGTATTATTCTAAATTTTTAAAGCTAATATAAACAATACACAAATTAGGCAAGGAAATAAACTATTGCTATCCTTGCATAGCCAAGGATGAAAACAACCCGCAATAAAAGATCTGCGGGCTTTCCGCGAGAATCCTAAGGCTAGCGGTACTTAACAGTTAACTTAAAATACTATTTACATACTAAGTTCACTATAATAATACCTTCTATATTATTAAATAATTAATGAAGGCGCTACAAGTCAAAGTGGAGATCATTGATCAATAACATCACTGGTGATGAATAATGATGGCTTAGCTCAATAAGCTCATTAAAATGTTTTTAACTTCGTGATAGTTACAGCATGTTTTCTTTTTTACAGGCATGTTTACTGGCTTACCACAGACAAGCCGAATCCTACAATAGAGCGAGCCCGTCTTACTGGCACCGAACGTGAAGTTTTTCAGACAGTTAATTCATTGTATATCAACGCAAATTACAAATTCGAGCCGCACAGCTTAACTATTGATCCACAAACCCAAAAAATATACTGGTATGAGCCGTGGAACACCACAGAATACCGAGCGTACTATTTATCTGCACTGAACAACAAACATAAAACTTACATCTTTTATACGCCTCTAACAGAGAACCCAGTGTTTATCCATCCATCAAACACACTAGCTGTTTCAAATACATTATTATACATCGTGGACTTTCGCTATACTGGAGCGAATGTTTATATATTTGGAAAAGAAGTTGGTGCTGGTGAGGTACCTGAAAAAATTGTACATAATGGGCAGTATACAATGATGCCTGTTGGTATAGTAGCGAACAATCAAATTACAGAACAGAATCAGGACTGTGAAATGTTCTAACACCTATACTCGACTTTACCGAATGAAAACTCGACACGCACCATTAGGCTCAAGCACATTGACAGCTGTACTTTGTTAAAAATTGACATAAACGTCCGCTTCTCGAGAGTATTCAAGGAATCATTCGTCGAATAAGAAGGATGTTTAAGCGGGCGTTAAATATCCTTCTTTACTACCAAGACACTACCAAGCACTACCAAGACAGAGACGAGTGATAATGGGACCGAACACAACAGATTAATTTTATGATTGCAAGAAGTAGAAAAAGAAGAATTCAGAAAAGACAGGAGAACAAATACAATAGCTGTAAGAAAATAACTTTTCAACATAATCATTATAATAATGTTAAAGCTACCATTTACATTTAGTTATCCTTCATTGACTCGAATGTGCACTGGTGGCTGAGAGAATGTCAGGCTCACTCAAATGTCTCGCTGATAGTGGCGGGTGTGTCGGGTCGTTTAGTTCCACTCAATATGGTTGAGCTGAATGGGGCTGATGCATGCGTCATGTTCGTGAACGGGCGCTGTCATTTGAGATTGGTTATCTCTTAGCTGCCACGGTTTATTTTAACTACTTTGTTTTTAAATTGGAGCGGCCATGGTTTGCCCCAGGTATTGGCCGCATCATCGCTCTGTCTCTTTCTATAGAGTGTTCACTTTTTGGAGGATAACGCTTAGTCCATTCTCTATGTCTATAGTGTATTTAAAGGGTGTAACACGACCTTTATCGAAGCCCAAAGGCAATTGTCCTTCCTGTCATTGCGATCATTTTTTTGTTGTATACCATACCAGTGAACCTTCTCATAGTCACAGGACATTATTTTTAATTTCCAACATTTTCTACATCATGATGTATATTAATAGGCTAGCATAGACAGGTTAACGACCCCTGCATCGGTATAAACACTAAGCACATATTGCCAACTAGCTGCTTCAAAAAACTTTGTCAAATTCGTTCCTTAAATTTTATTTCCAGATGCGAATTAGTGCAAATTATACTTACGGTTTAGTTTGTAAATTTAGGTAATTTCTAGATGGTTTTGTATTTTGTTAACAGTTTTATACTATCTAGATTGTTTGAATTTTTTTTCCGATGTTTGAATTTATTTGATGGTTTAAAAATATTCCTGTGGACTAGTGTAACTATGTTTTCATTTAATGTTATACTGTCGTCGCCACCTTGTATGTATATATATTTGCAATAAATAAGCAATTTTCTTACTTTTACCCGTTTATAATTACAATTAAACAAAACCCTAATATTATCATAACCATCACGATGTTAGATGAAGATAACCCTTTAGAATTTTCCTACAATTACAATTGAAACGATTGATCGTTTTATCGATCGTCGATCTTATATACAGGGTGTAAAAGAATCCAGCACAAAAGCCGTTAACTAAGCATTCTGTAGATACCTACATCAAATAAAGTAACACTGCACAAAAAATATTGGTGGGAAACGGTAGCGCTCAATGTTACGTACTCAAAACATTGTACTGGTGGATGCATTGTATACTGTATACATAATATAAGGGTCATTGAGATAGATAAAGTCAAGTAACAACGTTTAAACTAGAACTTGTAAAAAACGTGAGCAATATTTGAAAAGGAGATGTTTCATTTTTGTATCGGCCATAACATGTACATTTTATAAAAACTGGGAAACAAACCTCTGAATAGAATAGAGTAACATTTTTTACATAATAAAATATGGTTTTAATGCACGCAATAAACACTAAAAATGTTTGACGTTTGTCGTTAGTGTTATGACAGCTATGCCAGGTTGTAGAGATGACGTTTGCATAAGCTAGAAATTATTATTTGATAATAATTGTACATTAAAGTCGTAGGAATACCACATAAATGAGAAAACGTAAAATAACATCGAAAACCACGAAAGTCGAGACAAACGAGACTCGACTGACAGACACTGATGTTGACATTTTGGTTTTATCAAAACAAAATGTCATTTTTTATTTTTCGTTCAGAAGTGCATTACAGAAAAGTAGTATCTATTATATTTTATTAACAATGAAATCATCACTGTTGCTTATAATTAGTCGAAAATGATGTATACGAGTATAATAATGATTATTTATTACAAGAACACATTCTTTTTCATATTTAACATCGACGTGAGATTAAGTTTGGATGTGACATGATTTCAGAACGAAAGCAGACTATGCAAACAGTAAGACGCCATGTTGAATAAAATATGGCAATCATTGAAAAACTATTACTTTTCAGGCACAACAAATCAGGCTTGAATTCTCGAGAGAATACTTTTGATAGCTTCGTGGTATTTTTTCCTCTTTTTCTATAAATGTACATCTTATGGCCGAAAATGAAACATCTCCTTTGTCCTTCAATATCTATGTAACTAGAACGTTCCCAGGAATGGCCCATTACAAAAAGACCTGCCAATTGCAAGTTGGACTCGCGCCGAGGGTCTCGTATAAACTTGTAGGTATTTTGTAATTATTTATTTACGGTTTTCAGATTTTTTCCTTTACATATTCTGTAAGACATTGTTTCTTCCCAAAGAACTACTGCAGACCCACCGTACCCCTGGCCGTACCCCTGTATAAGGTACTTATAGCAAAAAAAAAAATTTTTGTTTTTTTTTCTGTCCGTCTGTCAATATGTCTGTCTGTTTGTTCCGGCTACTCTCCAAAACGGCTGGACCAGTTCTGACGGGACTTTTACTGGCAGATAGCTGATGTTTTAAGGACGTTTATTTTTATTTTAGGCAACTTTTATTTTAGAAAAAAAGAATTAGGTTTCTGTGAAAAAAAAAAAATATATAATCCATATTATCTAATTCATATTACTATCATAATAAATCTATCTTGTAGTTGTTAAAATCTGATTCAAATAGGGAAATCATAATAGGTGTAACAAGACCCATAACGAAACCGAAAGGCACCGGGTCCGGGGCCTGCCTTCGTCGTGTGGTCGAGGACTACCTGACGGACAGGGCCGTCATCTACCCCGGTCGCAGCTGAGAGTGGAACCGGCTAGAGATGTCGTGCGGTGTTCCACAGGGATCGGTTCTGGGACCGCCCCTGTGGAACATCGGTTACGACTGGGTGCTGCGCGCCAACCTCCCTAGCAGCGTCAGCGTGGTGCTGACGACACGCTGGTGCTGTCACAGGGGAGGTCACACGAGGCGGCGGCCGAAACCACGACACGCGGAGTATAATCGTTGAGAGGATCCGGCAACTGGGTCTCGAGGTAGCACTACACAAGTCCGAGGCCATGTGTTTTCATGGGCCTCGGAATGCGCCACCGCCGGGATCAATTGATGTCCTCCACCCTGAGGAGAGAGGAGGGGTCTGTCAGACTCGTACTGATTAAATCCAAACCGGTATTCCCTCGCACACTTAGGCAGTGTCCCTCGTAGAAACCTAACCTTACCTAGCCTACTAACCTGAACTAAGATATATTTCTTTAATAAAAAAAAAATCCCATCGTTTTTCCAATTGAGAAAGACAATAAGTCTTCTTCCAACGGATTTCAAACAAGAATCGCCATAGGTTAAGTTAGGTTCGGTCGAAATATTCAGGTATTTCAGGTAAACCTCACATATCCGAAAAAACGCCCCATAGTAAAAAAAAACCGTACTTCCCAGGCGCTTCGAATGACACTAATTGTTTCAAATGTGTTGATCCTCCCAGATTTGAAACAAGTGCCACCATTGGTTAGGTTAGGTTGATTAATTCAGGTATTCCAGGCCAACCCCACATATCTGAAGAAAGTCGCTTTGTAAAAAAATATCTTCCCTCCTAGATTTGAAACAAGTGTCACCATAGGTTAGGTTAGGTTTGGTTGAAATTCAAAATTTGGTTGTATTTCAGGACGACCCCACATGTCATAGTAAAAAAAAAAACCGTACTTCCCAGGCGCTTCGAATGACACTAATTGTTTCAAATCTTTTGATTCTCCCAGATTTTGCCAAAAGCCGCCATTGGTTAGGTTAGGTTCGGTTGATAAATTCAGGTATTCCAGGTAAACCCCACACATCTGAAGAAAGTCGCCATAGTCAAAAAATATCTCTTCAATACACTTTCTCGAAAACTGGTCCTTTTCGCACTACGATTAGGTTCAACATGCAATGTATTTCACACGCGTGGATTTTATAATATTTTTCCGCACACGTGCGGAAATAAAACATTCCACGGATAAGTCCAAATGGGTTCAATGACTATTACCTTTAATAAATAAATATTTTTTTACTATTTAAATTGTGTTTATAAATAGAATATCATAGATATACATGATCATTTAAAACAAATATTTACTTTTATGAACAAATTAACATTTCTTTGTGTTCTAAATGCAATTTTTTTTTTTTTTTTTCATATCAGGCTGTATAGCGGCATCATAACTTTCTTAACTTCTTCTTCAGCCTGGCGAAAGCAAAGCGCGGAAAAAAAGCAAATTAAATCGTAGTTTCATAATAATTCCCGCCAAAAATACTTTCTGTTTTAATATTTTATTTCTTCGAAAGTGTATTGAAAAACGTCGTTTGATACGCGTGGGGATTTGTTATTGCAGTTCTCGGCTCCATAACACCCTCGCCTACAGCTCGGGTGTTAATTCCGCGCTCGAATGCAATAACAAAGTTTCTCCACTTATATCAAAATGTACTATACCAGTCGCTTCGAATGACACCTGTTTCAAATTTTTTGGAGGTGGGGACGTTTTGACGCATCGTCCTTGACGTGAAAATATTTTTTCCTTATTATTAATTATTTAAGATTTGTACAACCAATTTCAAATTTCTGGTATCTTATTGTATCTCATTGGGTGGCTGAAAAGCTGTACATGTTTTTGGAATGTTCTGCCAACTCTGTGTTTTTTTGCAGAAATTGACCATATCAGTCAAAAAATCTGCTAAAAATTATGAAAATCGAAACAATTTGTAACTCTGATTTAAAAACTATTAAAACAAATTGTCATTTTATGGTTGATTACTACGTATTAAATTGTATGCAAGTAGATAAGAATAATAAAAAAATATTCCATGAATTAGTTTTTTTTAATAAATTTTTAAAGTTCTATACCGCAGATATCTTATATATCTAAAAAATATAAAATTTCAAATTATTCGAAAATGGTTGATATTTGCACAGGGGTCATAGGGGGTCATTTGGTTGCAAATGAACTCTCCTACATCCCCTCCTCATCCTTCATCCCCGGTTTGGCTTTATATTACCAGTAACCCTGTATATAGATTTTATAAAACTTAATGCAAAAGTAAAAACTGTTTAGAAAGGCAGATTTCATAGCTTGGGCATTTTCTACCAGTCTATTATCGTAGTCGACAGACATGAATGCATCTATTCAATCAATAGTAGTTTCCTGCCCGATGACCTTTCGAAACGATTAGCCTGCTAGATAGCTGTGTGGCGAAATCACCCTTCTAATAAACCTTTAATTTAACCTTATATTTATAAAAATAAATATAAGGTTAAATTAAAGGTGAATTTACTCTATGAAATATTTAGATTATGCTGCCGCGCTGCGCTGGTTCGAAAAACTATCTGCCTAACAAAAAAGAAAATAAACGAAATAATTGCTGAATGTCATCATTTATTCTTAGAATAGTAGAAGATTGTATGCGTCATTATTTAGTACAGGTAGTCGTAGGGAGCACCGCAGCCGCACGCGCACTTGCCGGTGATAGACACGGCACCGGCAGCTGGAACAGCGCCGCCGAAGCTCACAGCGCCCATGATGGGGACCTGACCTGCAACAGCGGTAGTACCGGCGACAGGAAGCTCACCAGCGACCGCCACGTTGCCTTCACCAGCGCCGCCGTACGCGGCAGCACCATAGCCGGCAGCAGCAGGGTAGGCGAGTCCGTCGTAAGCCAAACCAGAAGCCAATCCGAAGGGGGCAGCCAGACCAGGAGCAGCCAAACCGAATGGAGCGGCCAAGCCAGGGGCCGCCAATCCACAAGGAGCAGCGAGAGCAGGTGCGGACAAGCCATAAGAGCCGGCCAAGCCATAGGGACCAGCAAATGCAGCATCAGCAACCGCAGCGCGGCTGGTGCATGACTGTCCGAGTGCGGACTGAAAGTGAAGTAAACATCAAATGAGGATCATAGCGAGTTCCGTGCCTCCAATTTATGGAGTAGGTAATATTTAAATCAGCTGGTACTTAGTCTTCTTGCCTTCTTGGGTTCGTAAATTATAATTTTTAGCATAAATTAAAAAAAAAAACATAAAGAAACAGGGTTCTTACCTGGAGCAAGCAAGCTTGGATGCAGAGGAATACAACAGTGAAGGTGGACATGTTTGATGTTCGTTTGTGTTCAACGAGAAGCTGAAGACTGAATGAGGAACTGGAACAACCGTCACATTTTATACCCAGCCCCTTGTAGATATCAGTACTTAGATAGTTCAGTTTCAAAATTATTGAAAACGTGACAGAACAGTCACAATACGAAAAGAGTTTCTTTGTTGGTAAATAGTAGGCTTATCGTGCTTGCACAAGCTATTAATTAATTGTTTTCACCTACTTCATATTTTTCTTGGAACTTGATAACTAAATGGAGTATAAAATCACCAACAGCTGTACTGAACATCATTCTTGTGTCAGCACTCGAGACAAACTACAATGTCTGTTAAAGCTATCCTCGTCCTCTGCGCTCAGGCGCTCCTGCTCAAGGTAAGATGTCAATAATTTATTTAAGTAATAAAAGTAATGGTATGTCTTCCAAATAAGAATTATATGTTAGACAAAAAGTATACATCTTCTTATGATTTCAGTCCGCCCTTGGACAGTCATGCTCCAGCCGCGCTGCCGTTGCTGATATCTATGGACTTACTGCTCCCTACGGCTTGGGTGCTCCCGCATTAGCCGCCCCTTGTGGCTTAGCTGCTCCTGCTTTGGCATATGATGGACTCGCCTACTCCGGCGCTGGCTACGCAGGCAGAGGCCTGGCTTACGATGGAATCTACGCCCCTGCGCTGGAGTTCAGTCCCACCAGTGGCGGCGCTCTGCCTGTCTCCAGCGCCTCCGGCATCGCTCCCGTCGGTATCTCCGTAGTGTCTGACAACGTTTATGAGGGTGCTCTGGCTGTGGGTGGTGAGCTGCCGTTCGTGAGTACTGTTGCTATGGAAGGAGTGGTGCCTTCTGCCGGTGCTGGCGCCGTCAACCATGCTTGTGGTAATGGCAGGAACGCCATGATCAGTGAGACTGCTGGTTTCGGTTCAGCTGGTGCGTATGCCCCTATCGGTGCCTATGGTCCCGCAGCTTTTGCTGCTCCCGGCCTCGGTCTTCGTAGTGGTTACGCTGGCAGAGGTTGTGGCTGCGCTATCTAAGAATGTATCCCTCAAAGAAAATAAAACAGGAACTTCATAAACCAAAATGTGCATTCATATTTTATGTATTTTAATTAATTCCTTCATTATTCTTTTTTTAAGTTTGTATTTTGAACAAAAAATAACACAAAGACGAGCATTTACTGAAATTAAAATGATTACAACGCGGTTATACAGACACCAGACAGTCAAGAAATTCTTCGTTTTATATTAAGATGGAATGAATAATTGACACGTTCCGTGGTCCAAAGGCTATTTAGGCGGTGGCTTGGTCAGAGGCTAAACGTTGTCTCACAGCGTGGCAAAGCTGCCAGTCTCTTGGGCACATAAACTGAGAGCGTTGAGGTTTGAGGATTTTTTTATGCCCTTTACCTAATGTTAGTTTATTTTTAATAGCTGTTTCCCACGGCTTCGCTCGCGTTTTGTCGGAAATTATTCCATGGGCACGTGTTATAGCCTATATCACTCGTCGGGGTTAATTGTAGCTTTTTATTACACCCGGTAAAAAAATTAAGTAATCAGCCATCTCGTTGCTGCGTGAGTTGAAAGGATTATCAGCACACGATCATCTGCTATTGCAAAACTACTTATTTATTTATTTGAAAACTTACAGCTAGGATACAAGTGGTTTACAGTTAGTGAAAGAAGGCCAATTAAAAGTTTTCACTGACAATATTAGGGTAGCACAAGAAACAGTAGACAGAAGAAAAAGTAAGAAGTAAGCAATCGGAGAGAATTAAGAAAAGATTGAACAGATTCTAGTGAACTTCAATGAAGGCAAATTCTTTAAATTTAGGTGATCCACCGGCAAGAAGGAATCAGAGGTTGATGATTCCTTAAGGTGAAGGATGGAATACGCAGCCTAATTTTGCCTGACAGTTCGGAAAAGTAAGTTGAACAAGAATAGCATGTTGGCAATTTTTCTGCGCTCAACTAGTGGAAGAATGCGTAACTTCCCGCAACGGCTGTAATACGAGTAATTAGGCAAATTGATTTTGGATCTATACTGAATGTACCTTAGGAACTTCTTTTGAATGCTTTCGATTTGATTGATCTAGATAGTATAAATTAGATTCCACACTGGTGAGCAGTATTTGAGATGACTACGTACAAAAGCACAATAATGAATTTTGAGTGTTTTGATATTTTTAAAATGGGCTGAAATCCTCAAGATAAAACCTAGTGCCTTAGAAGCTTTTTTAATAATATATATATTTAATAATATCACTTTTGAGTCAAAAGTGACGCCTAATTCTATCATCGTAATAACTCGGCTTTCGAAGCGTTGGCTAGTTTGTAATCGTAAAGAGTAGGTTTAGGTTTACGAGTGAAGGTATTACATGTATAACATTTCGAGACATTTAGATCTAAACGGTCGCTTACACAATACTCTTGGCATCTATCCAGATCATGTTGGAGAAGTACAGCATCTTCATAAGTTCTGATTTGAAAGAAAGAAAGAAAATATATTTATTTGTCGCAGGGACATGACGTGCATCATACAAAATGATAAAAACACAAAAAAAAAAATAACAATAAACATACAAAGCATAAATTTATAAAAAAAGACGTTCGTAGCTTGCACGTCGTGACTGCGGCAAGCACAGCGCTGGTTTTCAGTGGTCACCCGTGAAAAAACGTACGGAAGTCAAAACAGCATAAATAAATTTTACATGAATAAGAAAATAAAATAAACAGTACTTGGGTTATAATAATAAAACAGCTACCTAGAAATATAATAAACACTACAAAAAATATACATGTTTGCAGGCTAAACAAAATGCATAAATACAGAATGAAAGCGTGTTTTTTTGTCTCGCTCCGACCACGCGCGCGCGCTTCCGATCAAACGACTTCGTCATAGTACGCATTTCTCCTCTGCGCCTGTTAGCGTGATGACGTGAAAAAAGTCAGTGCAGGCGCCGCGCGCCGCGCATGGCGGGCGGCGCAGTGTCGCACGAGACTTGTGTGCTCACGGGACGCGACCCGCGTGGTTAGTAACTAGGGCGTTTCCGATGGCTACCTTGCTTTGTGCCTACTTGTATCTAGTCGAAGCTTAATAACAAGTAACGTGTTTTCTTGGCCGTTTAATAAACGTTATGCCGTCTCGAGTCGCTTGGATAGATACGCCTTGCCGATAGATGATAAACCTTATGTGAGTATCTATTTATAATGTATTTGCTGTTCATACTTTTGTTTTTCTAAAAGGACTTTTTTCAAGTGTAATTTAAAATTTTCTTTTGTTTTTAGGGATCTTATGGGAGGTGGCAGATCATTCCAGCAACGAGCGGCGGCATTTCACGTAGAATGTTCATGTCGTCCGCAAAAAAAAAAAACTGTTGGGTTAGACTAACATGAGGAGACGTCATTGATGAAGATGTTGAATAACAACGGTCCCAAAAGCGATCCCTGTGGAATCCCTGAGGGGATGATCATAGTTCTCGATGTGTATCCATTAAGGACAACAGTTTGAAATCTGTTGGCCACATAAGATGAGAACCACCTGAAGAGATTTCCACTGATACCTATAGTCAATAGCTTACGCAGAAGTGTAGCATGATCCAAGCGATTGCAGTTGCTGCAATCTGTGTAGATTAAATGTACTTGTGTGCGGTGTGCTATACATTCGGTCAAGTAGTCACCACAGAGAACAAGATTGGTGGTTGTGGATCGACCGCGCAGGAAACCATGTTGGTGGTCTCTGATGATTAGTTTAAAAAAAAAACATAAAGCTGCTTGTATATTTTTTTTTACAGGATTTTAGCGACAATGCATAGTTTGGATATGGGCCTGCAGTTCTCCACGAGGTCTCTAGGCCCTTTTTTGTGGATCGAAGTGATTAATGCTCACTTCCAAATTGCAGATACCTCACCCGAATTTAGGGGCCGCCTGAACAGAAGTGACAGAGAAGGACTCAATACTCAATACTTTATTGTATTCCATATGTATTACATAGGTGGTGTAACAAGGTAAAAGATCAATATGGACCCTGTCGGGCACAACAACATTAGGAGAGAGGAAGACGGCTAAGTAGCAATTCAATAATATTATTATAAATTATTAGATGGTGCATTAATTGGGTGTATAATTATGAGGAGCCAGAGTTTTGGCACAGTTGAGTATGAAAACTGGCGGAATATTGTCAGGTCCTGCAGATTTCGATAAGTCAAATCTTATAAGCAGATTGAATACTAACTTCAACCGAATGTATGTCAGAAACAATACCGACCAGCGGTCCAATCCAAATGCATGTTTGAAACCCTGCGCGAGTAATTAGGAAGATCGGTGTCACTGTTGATACTACTAGCAGAACTGAGAAAATTAGAATAGAAATAGTCGCTAGACATGTTGCTGTTATCCTCTTTTGGCGTTGACAAATGAAAAGCTGCACACCACTTTAAATATAATATAATTTAATGATAAAAATAATTAAAGACTAAGTAAGGAAGAAGAGTAAAAATTAGTACCTAAGTGTAAAAATATATCTTTCTAACACTGTTTTAAACTTTCACGGTTTACGCTTACACATAAACTGTCACTTACGGGATATCTTCCGTGATTGTCTGTTATTTTGAGCTCACGATATTTCGACGCTGTTGCAAGCGCCATGATCGCGGGTTGACTGGAGAATGCGGGTGGATGAAAGAAAGAAAGAAAAATGTTTATTCGACGTCAGTACATCAGGCACACACACAATAATATTTAAAAAAGTTACAAAAAAGAGAAAATACACAGTATGACTGTACTGTGTGCCTCACGGCCGCGCCAAAAAGGTCCATTTCAGCATTAATGCCAGACAGGTGAGGCTGTCTGACGCTGGAACCTTGAGGGGGCAAGTGACATACAGAAAACAGTTTCAAAGACAGTACATAAACAAATGATTAAGTACAATAAATAGATATTGAGTTAATTTATGAAATGTGTATGTAGGTACGAGTTAGGATAA
This sequence comes from Eugnorisma glareosa, assembly GCA_947578425.1. Taxonomy (NCBI): domain Eukaryota; kingdom Metazoa; phylum Arthropoda; class Insecta; order Lepidoptera; family Noctuidae; genus Eugnorisma; species Eugnorisma glareosa. The sequence continues at coordinate 3,411,851 of OX387985.1, read as the reverse complement.
AAATGTGAGTAGGTAATAAGTATTATAACGTGTTCGAAAGTACTACTGGTTACAATATATAAATATAGAGAAGCCAAAACAGGATAAATATTATAACAAGAAAAAAGAAGAACAAAGAAAAATATACAAAGAATATACAAGTAGGATATGTGCATTGTGCAATGTTATGAAAACCAGGCGTGATTTTGTCTCGTAACCCCGCATTCGTGTCGCCGTTGCATGCGCGCGCGCCCCCCGATCCTTCGTCACACGACGCAACGCAAGCGCATTTCTCCTCTGCACCTGTTTGCGCGATGACGTCCGCATCAGAAAGTCAGAGCGGCCTCGGTGGCGCGGCGCCCACCGCGCCGCAAGAGTCCTTTGTGCTCATGCGACGAGTCCCGCTCGCGTGATTGTTACCTACCTGCTTTTATCTAGTCGACGCTTACCAAAAAGTAACGTGTTTTCTCGGAAATCGTGATACAGAATCGTGATACGTATACGGAAACGTGATTGGATGGGTGCCTCCACGCGACACTCATGCAGGCGCGCGAGAACTATCGCCTCCAGATCCCATGGCAGCAATCTGGCAAGGAGGCTCGTATCCGCGGACCGGCTACCACCTTTTGGGGAGGAAAATATAGCCTTGAGGTTTCATGCGGAAAGGTTCAAAGAAGCTTTAATGCAGAGGGAACGCTGCACGCTCCTTCATTTGAAGTGCTATTTCTATATATAAGTAAGGAAGGGTACGAATAGTTAAGTAGATAATTATTGTCTCTACTTTCCATATGTTGTATTGTAATAATATAATTATATTTTATGTTAAGTGGATAGTTGCGTTGACGTAGCATGTCAAAAAATTACGGTGAATTCATTTTTGACTTATCAATTTTTTTATTAGTGCAATCTGCCGCCTTTTAACTCTGATGACGCTAGTTTTAAATGAACTACCTGACAACAAAGAAAATAAACGAAATAATTGGTGGGTATGATCATTTATTTTTAGATTTAAAATTTGAAGATTGTATGTGTCATCAACTAGTACAGGTAGTCGTAGGGAGCACCGCAGCCACACGCGCACTTGCCGGCGATAGACACGGCTCCAGCAGCAGCCACAGGACCACTGAAGCTCACAGCGCCCATAATGGGGACCTGACCGGCAACGGCGGTAGTACCAGCGACTGGCAGCTCACCAGCAACCGCCACGTTGCCTTCACCGGCGCCTCCGTACGCGGCAAGTCCGGTACCGCAACCGGCAGCGGGGTATGCGCCAGCGAAGCCTGCGGCGGGGTACGCTAGTCCATCATAAGCCAAACCTAGACCAGCTAAGCCGTAAGGACCAGCCAATATGGGAGAAGCTATCGCTGGGCCGTAAGCACCGAGGCATGCCTGGCTGAATACATTCTGTAAAACAAAATGAAACGATTAATTAATGAACATTAACACACAAAGTATCTCACAACAAAAAAAAAGATAATTCAAAACAAGCTATCACTTACCTGGACCAAGCAAGCTTGGATGCAGAGCAACAGAACAGTGAAGGTAGACATGTTTCAAGTAAGTTCAACGAAATCCGAAGACTGAGTGATGACCCAAAATAGTTCTCACATTTTATACTAAACCCTTTGTTGAGTTATCAACGGCGTTTTCGAAATTTTTGAAAACGTGATGATTGATGTTTAAAACCAAGTAAAGCGTTTTTTTGTTGGTAAATAGTACACTTATCGTGCTTACAAAACCTATTAATTAATTACACTTACCTACATACTAATTTTCTTGGAACTTGATAACTTCTGGAGTATAAAACCACCAACAGCTGCACTGAACATCATTCTTGGGTCAGCACTCGAAATAAACTACAATGTCTGTCAAAGCTATCCTCGTCCTCTGCGCTCAGGCGCTCCTGCTCAAGGTAAGATGCCAAAAATTTATTTAAAGTAATAACATCCTTAAGAAAATCAAATTGTATTAGGTATGTCTTCCAAATACGAATTTTCTGTTAGTCGAAAAGTCACTCATAGAATATCTTTTGTTATGATTTCAGTCCACACTTGGACAGTCATGCACCAGCCGCGCTGCCGTTGCTGATATCTCTGGACTTACTGCTCTCTACGGCTTGGGTGCTCCCGCATTAGCCGCCCCTTGTGGCTTGGCTGCTCCTGCTTTGGCATATGATGGACTCGCCTACTCCGGCGCTGGCTTGGCAGGCAGAGGTCTGGCTTTCGACGGACTGGCCACTGGATACGCAGGCAGAAGCCTGGCTTACGATGGAATCTACGCCCCCGCCATGGAGTTCAGTCCCACCAGTGGCGGCGCTCTGCCTGTTTCTAGCGCCTCCGGCATGGCTCCTGTCGGTATCTCCGTAGTATCCGATAACGTTTATGAGGGTGCTCTGGCTGTTGGTGGTGAGCTGCCGTTTGTGGGTACTGTTGCTATGGAAGGTGTGGTGCCTTCTGCCGGTGCTGGCGCCGTCAACCATGCCTGTGGTAATGGCAGGAACGCCATGATCAGTGAGACTGCTGCTTACGGTTCAGCTGGTGCGTATGCCCCTATCGGTGCCTACGGTCCGGCTGCTCTTGCTGCTCCTGGCCTCGGTCTGCGTGGCGGTTACGCTGGCAGAGGTTGTGGCTGCGCTTTCTAAGAAGATGTTCATCAAAATAAAATGTTGAAAATAACCAAATAAATGAATATTCATCGAATATTTTGTGCTTTCGTTTATTTTTCATTGTTCTATAAAATCATGAACTTTAATAGTATTATTGTTGTATCTCATCGCTGGTTAAAATTGATAAGTTTAGATCTTTTGTTTTTCATAGCCTCTAATGTGTCCCTCCTTTCTCTCTGTTTTGTGCTATTTTTAGCCACGTTAACCCTTCGAACATAAACAGACCGTCACACTACCCTGAGGGCGTTGTTCATCCTCAGGAGTCCAGTGAGTGACTGTTTGAACTTCAACATCAGCTACTCGAGTAATGGAGCGCAGGGTGCTGGTTTTACCAGGATCTGATCGCTTGGCACCTATTATACTGCGCTCCTTCGCCCGCTGGCAAATCTTTAAATAAGACTTTTGTTGTTCAGTGGGTGACCAACTTTGTGCACCGTATAGGTTAGGACGGGCAGGATAATATAATAATAAATTTATTAAAACATTTGAATTGGCACAAATAATTTAAATCTTAGAAATAATGTAGGTATAACAAAGTTAGATGCCTGTACTAGGTAATACCTGTATCACAGACGGCATGTTTCTAATAAATATTATTTGGGCAATGGATTTCTTAACAATATTTAACATTATAGTGAAAAAGCATAATAGTGAAATAAGTTAGTATGGGTTAATAAATATTATGATATACCTTATGTACTTAAACGCTATTATAAGATACGAACAAAAATAATCAAGGTCACACATGTATAAAAAATCTAAGGAAAACAATTTGTAGCACTTATTTGATAATACCTTAATAATGTGTCTTTTTGCAATCATTAGATTGCAAAAAAACACATAACAATAAATTAAACACAAACACGTGTTTGGTGCGGACGACAATTTGCATAGACAGCGAAAGATCAGCGGAATTGTGGCTTATAACGCACTAGATGCCCTCATAATCGACTGAGTTAATGTATCTGTATTCCGCTATTTCTCTAGCAGGACCATTCACCGTCTCCCGTTTTGTGGTCACTGGGCTTTTTAAAGCGGGAGCAAGTCGCGCATCTCGTAATGTCAGCTTTCTTCGCGCATTTGGACATCATATGACCTTCTTCACCGCAGTGACCACATGTAGAATTTACCTTCCTGCAAGACTTGGCTGCATGGCCATACAGCTGGCATTTATAATACTTCATAACTAACGTGAAGTCCCTGACAGGACATGATGTCCAATTAATAAAAATCCTTGATTGAGGTATTAGTATTTTCCGGGGCTGCGGTACTGTTCGAAAGAGATACCGTGGCCCCGGAACACAAAGGGCGATGAAGGAATATGGATGGGTTTTAGTCAGTAAAAGTCTTACACTCCCTCCTGCTCCTCTCAGAGCGGGAGGAGTTATTTGACGATTTCCCACACGAAAAAAAAAAGATATTAGTATTTTTCGTATGTTGGCCGCAACTTCAATACCGTAGTTCCAGGTCACAGCCTCTTTCCATATTTGTGGCTTAATTTTACCAAGGTCAAGAAGGATTCTAGGGACAGCGCTGGTAACTTGTCGGCTTTATTTTGCTCGAAAATGCACTTGAAGACCTCATTTTCAGTCAATGAAGTTGGCACTCCTACAACCACGATCCGGGGTTGGCGCTTGTTGGGTTCGTCGGCGGAAAGTCCAGATGTAGAGAGCTGGACGGCGTTCTTTAACTTATCGGCGTCCTGTTTCGTCTCGGTACTTATTATTACTCCACCATTTTTCGTTTTTCGGACACCACGTACTTGCAGCTTCATTTGCTCGGGCCGTATGATTTGTTGCACCAGTTCTTTTGTTTCGTCACTGGTTTTCAATTTATCATTGGGATAATTGGAGAGCTTAAGTTATTGGGTCAAACGAAATTGTTCCATCCCATTTTCACCGTATCGGCAAAATAAACATTTCCCGCTGAACAAGAATCCCGTATCGTCTGCTTGAGCTCCGAAATATTTCCTGTCAGGTCGCGCTGTTGTTTTAGGGTACTGTTCGCGCCACTGCATTGGCGCTCCTTTATTTTAGGTATAGTTTTTATTCTACCCGCTTTTACTTTATATTTTTTGATTTCGCTGCTTGGTTTTGTACTGAGGTCAGATAGACGACCGACACCGCCGCCGCGTGGTCGTGTCCGTGCCGCTCCATTTCATGTATCCACAATTTTGGATTAAAACCGCTTTTGAGGTTGTTTCGTGCCGTGCACGACCCTCACATCGTCCTCACCATCAAGAAGACCGAGAAGAGCGCATCAAGGTCGCAGCAGCGTTGGCACGTGGAGCGACGCCCTGAACAGGACTGCCCACCGTGGTGCTAAGGTTGGTCAATTTTTTCTTTCCTCAGTTGCGAGACCAGCAGCTCTCTCAATCTTGTGTTCTCTGCCCCCTTTTATAAAATATAACCTATGGAGATACAACCACTAGCCAGCTAGTACCCTTCGCGTGCACATTTTTTGGCCTTCGAGCCGCACGTTACACTCTTTTTTGCCTTATAGCCGTACATCACATTTTTATATCCCTCTATTTGTTTTTTCCGCTTAGTTTTCAAAACTAGTTATTCTTTCCGCTTAGTTTTAAAACTATTTTTTTCTTACCGCTTAGTTACGAAGGTAATTTACCTGCTGTAATTACCTACCTACCCCATATAATTTATCTTTATCATTTATTCGTGTTCCATTTTTTAACGGATAAATTGCATTACTTTAGTAAGTACCTACCTAGCATTTATATTGCATTTTTGTCGAAAGTTTTAAGCTAATTTGACGTTAGATCCGGATTTCATACCTAACTATCAAAGTTTGTCTACATTTGAAGACTTATACTGTCGTTGCAAATATGAAGCCAACAAAATATTTGCTAGCCGTGATAGGCCCAAAGTTGAAAAATCATCTTCATCTTCCAGTGACAGTAATAAAAAACCTAACTTGAATCTGCCCAAATTAGAGTTAGTGAGCTTTTCCGGTTCACCCGCCAATGTTCGACCTTTTATGAAACATTTAAGACGACTATACACGAGAATACTGATCTTACTAATAACGAACGTATTCAATATTTGATGGGACAGCTATCGGGCCGGGCACTTGCTACTGTGTCAGGAATTACACCGAACTCTGACAATTATAGTTTGATATGGACCACACTGGTCAAGAAATATGAAGATAAACGTTATTTAGCCACCGCGTATTTGGATCAAATGTTTGAATTTAAATCTTTCTCCGTTGCTAACACTAAGAATTTGGACTCGTTTTTAGAACATTTTGCGTCTGCCGTTTCGAGTCTAAAAACATTAAAACTTAGCAACTTGTCCGATTTTATTCTTCTTTATCTCGCTCTAAGGAAAATAGACCCGGAGACCGCTCGCGCTTTTGAAATGTTTAAGCGAGAGACTGCTTTGCCTAGCTACGAAGACTTGATCACATTTCTGCGTGAACAATCGAAGATATTAGACCGCACTTCGGCAAACGTTACGACGAAACGCGTCGGTACCGACATAAACAAAAATGTTTCTAAGTCTACCCATTCCTTTGTAGGTACTAGCGCGCCGTTGCAGACAAAAGATAAAAATAAATCTTGTCCGTTTTGCGACTTGGCAAATCATTTCAACTTGTTTAAATGTTTTAAATTTCAAAAATTACCGCTCGATGATAAATTTAATTTTGTCAAGACTCGTAATGGATGCACGAACTGCCTCAGTTTGTCCCATAACAACGTCGCTTGTAAATCGGAAGTACGTTGCCGCTATTGCAATTGTAGGCATCACTCGCTGCTATGTAGGAAGCAACAGCTGACTTCCCCCGCGCCCGGCGCAGCGACCGCGAATAATAATATTACTCCGCCGCCGCCGCCGGCATCTACCTCCCAGCAGGTAAATACAACTGCCTTATCAGCCCTGTCGACGCCTCCTCCGGTGCCAAATAATAACCGCCGTGATAATAATATTACCTGTCTTTTAGGCACGGTTCAAGTTTTAATACCTGATTCTGCGGGTGTGTTGCACAATGCTCGCGCGCTTATTGATTCCGGATCGCAAAATAATTTTATTACAACGACATGCTTAGCAAAACTTAAAGTAAATTTTAATCGAATAAAGCGCGCTGTTGTAAAGGGGATCGGCTCGTCGCCTAATTCGATTAAGGGTTCCGTCAGCATTGATTTGTTTTCGAACGATAAAAATATTTTACTTACACTGGACTCTTACGTCATTGATAAAATTACGGATAATTTGCCTTCTGCTCGTATCGAGCCCGCTTCGCTCAGTTATTTAAACCACGTTCAGTTAGCTGACAGTAGTTTCCATTCGCCTGGGGGAATTGACATCCTCATCGGTGCACCGCAGTTTGCCGAAATTTTACTCTCGGGACGCGTAAACGGTCCGCCCGGGTTACCTACCGGTATTGAAACGATTTTTGGTTACATAATCGTAGGAACTTGTCCTATTAGTAATCCGTCTGCTGAGTCCGTTTCTTTATGCTCGTTTGTACAGAATGAGCCTCCGTTATCAAATATGCTAGAAAGGTTCTGGCAGCTCGAAGAAGTAGCGCCCGAGCGCCCGCTGAACGCCGCGTCTAGAGTGTGCGAGAAGCTGTTCGTCTCAAGCGTGTCGCGTGATGGCACAGGACGTTATAGTGTGGCGTTACCTTTTGCGCGCGACCCCTCTGAGCTCGGTGACTCATACAAAACTGCTATGCGTCGTTATATGTACTTGGAGCGTAAGTTAACCGCTGCCCCAGAGTTGCGATTGGAATATGACGCGATTATTAAAGAATACCTATCGAAGGATTATATCTCGTTACTTGATGATGTTGGTTCGCTACCTACGGGTTTTTATATACCACATCATGCTGTTGTTAGGCAAGATAAAGTAACTACAAAGGTGCGAATGGTTATGGACGCCAGCGCCAAAACTGATTCGGGTAAATCACTCAATGATTTGTTATATCAGGGTGAGAATTTACAAAACGATTTGTTTTTAATTTTACTTGACTTCCGCTTATATCCCGTGGCTTTTACCAGTGACATACATCAGATGTTTTTACAGATATTGGTTAACGAGGATCACAGAATGTTTCAAAAATTTTTATACCGCTTTGATCGTTCTTTACCGTTTGATACCTATCAATTTAACCGCGTTTGCTTTGGATTGCGCTGTAGTCCTTTCCTCGCCATGCGAGTTTTAAGACAACTTTGTGACGACGCACGCGCATCTTACCCGCGCGCCGCGGATGTTGTTGTGCATAATTGTTACATGGACGATATTTGTTACTCCGTTCCCACCGTCCAGGACTCCTTGCGGCTCAAGGATGAGCTGTTAGGATTGTTTACGGCCGGGGGCTTTAACCTTATGAAATGGTCCAGTAACTCAACAGAGTTACTCGAATCATTGCCTGATACTCACCGCTATTCTTCCAAAGTAAATTTCGATGAACCTAATCAAAGTCTAAAGGTTCTTGGACTAGAATGGTCTCCCACCACAGATGTTTTTTCCTTTTCTGTCACTCTTGACAACCGTCCATGTACCAAGCGCAACATCTTATCGGTTATTGCTCGCCAGTTTGATGTTTTAGGTTTGATCGCGCCAACTATTCTTTATGCGAAACTAATCTTACAAAAACTCTTTGTTCTCAAGCTGGACTGGGATGACAAGCCGCCCCAGAATGTAATGATCCTTTGGGAGAATTACCTTCGCGAACTGCCTGCATTGCGGGACCTAAAGATAAAGCGTCATCTTGAGGTGTTTAGAAACTACCTCGTCACTATTATTGCATTTTCCGACGCTAGTGAACGAGCTTACGGAGCCGCCGTATATGTCAAAGTTCAGCAAGATCCCCACTCTACTGCGGTTGTCAACCTGGTGTGCGCAAAATCCAAAGTCGCTCCTCTCAAAACGATATCGGTTGCCAGACTTGAGCTCTGCGGCATGTTACTTATGTCTAAACTGGTGCGACGAGTTATGAACACTTATAAACCGCGACACAAAATTGAGAATATATTTTGTTTCACCGACTCAATGGTCGCACTATATTGGATTCATTCGGATCCCCAAACTTTAAAAACATTCGTCGCTACGCGTGTTACAAAAATTTTAGATTGCCTTCCCGCGGAACATTTCTTTCACGTTCCCGGTACTGACAACCCTAGCGACTGCTTATCGCGAGGTTTGTCTCCTAAGCAGTTGTTGTCGCACCCGATGTGGTTCAGTAGCCCATCATGGCTTCAACAGAGCGTCGATACGTGGCCAGTTACCTCTGTCGATACTAGCGCCATTGATGTACGATTGCCGGAAACCAAAGTGGTTTCACTGCCGGTTGTAGCAGATGTAGATGGAGACTCGCATCCACTTCTTGCATTGTCGCATCGCGTTTCTAAGTGGACGGTGCTACTTCATTCCGTTGTCTACGTTTACAAGTTCTCAGGTAAACTGCCGCGATCTAAATCGATTACCGCATCAGATATGATTTTTGCTGAAAGGATGCTAATTACCGCGTTACAAGAATTTTACTTTTCTGACGAAATCGCACGATTAAAATCAAACAAAAATTGTCGCACCGCGTTAAGACGTCTCTCTCCCTTTATCGATAGCGAGGGCTTATTGAGAGTCGGCGGTCGACTCCGTAACGCTGATTTGACCGATGAACAACGGCATCCGTTGCTGCTTCCACATAAAGACCGTATCACCGATTTGATCGTGTCGCACTATCATCGCCACAACTGTCATACTGGTCCGGTGGCTCTTATGTCAATATTGCGGCAAAGTTATTGGATACTGTCTTGTCGTAATGTCGTACGTCGTATCGTGCATAAATGCAATTTCTGTTTCCGCGCTAAGCCCAAGGCCGTGCACCCCTTCATGGGGGACTTACCCACGTGCCGCGTAACGGAAGCTAAAGCTTTTACACGCACGGCTGTTGATTACGCGGGCCCTATAAGTATTACCCCGCAACGTAAACGTGGCGTTCGCTCTATTAAGGCATATCTATGCATTTTCGTGTGCTTAGTCACTCGCGCTGTTCATGTCGAGTTGACTACCGATCTTAGTACGAGTACCTTTCTCTCAGCGTTTAAACGATTTCTAGCCAGACGGGGTGCTGTACAGACTATGTACTCTGACGCAGGAACTGTCTTCGTCGGTGCGAAGAACGCTCTTTCGGACATCTACGCTTTAGTCAATTCTGATGAGTATCAAACCGCGTTCTCTAACGAGTTGGCCGAGCATAAAATAACGTGGAAAATCAATCCGCCGCGCACTCCACATTTCGGTGGACATTACGAGATATTCGTTAAGGGCTTCAAAACTCATTTATATAGGACTATAGGTTCTCAATTGCTGACCTACGAAGAGATGTTAACTGTATTAACACAAATTGAATGCGTTTTGAATTCGCGTCCGCTCACGCCCCTTAGTGAAGATCCGTCTGAGCTAAGCGCATTGACTCCATCGCATTTTCTGATGTCTACGCCGCTAAACAGCTTACCCGCTTGCGAAGCTACCGGTGATAACACAAGTTTAAAGAAACGATACGCTTTGTTAGATCAATTGGTGCAATCATTCGCAAAACGATGGAAACGTGAATATCTTCACCTTTTGCAATCCAGAGGGAAATGGAACACTCATTCAGATCCTATCAAGATAGGTAGCGTCGTGGTTGTAGTTACTGATAACGTTGGACCTCTATCTTGGCCATTAGGTATAATTCTTGAAACCTATCCCGGTAAAGATGGGATCAGTAGAGTCGCTCTTGTCAAGACGGCGACAGGGATCTATAAGAGACCTGCCGTCCGCCTCTGCCCTCTACCTTCGCAATAGCGTCTCTTCCGCTCCCCGGCTTACAATTTAGTGTATTTTCAAAACCGATGGTTTTAAAGCCGGGGGCATGTTCGCGCCACTGCATTGGCGCTCCTTTATTTTAGGTATAGTTTTTATTCTACCCGCTTTTACTTTATATTTTTTGATTTCGCTGCTTGGTTTTGTACTGAGGTCAGATAGACGACCGACACCGCCGCCGCGTGGTCGTGTCCGTGCCGCTCCATTTCATGTATCCACAATTTTGGATTAAAACCGCTTTTGAGGTTGTTTCGTGCCGTGCACGACCCTCACATCGTCCTCACCATCAAGAAGACCGAGAAGAGCGCATCAAGGTCGCAGCAGCGTTGGCACGTGGAGCGACGCCCTGAACAGGACTGCCCACCGTGGTGCTAAGGTTGGTCAATTTTTTCTTTCCTCAGTTGCGAGACCAGCAGCTCTCTCAATCTTGTGTTCTCTGCCCCCTTTTATAAAATATAACCTATGGAGATACAACCACTAGCCAGCTAGTACCCTTCGCGTGCACAGGTACCAATCGTGTTATTTGCGTGAGTAGCTTTATGCTTCAGTGACTGGTTTAGGACTGCAATTTGTGACGTACTAGATTCGACTTTACGGCAAAGGTTTGTAATATTCATTTCTGCTCGGTATTGAGTTTCCCATCCGCGGCAATAGAGCAAACTTCATTCAAGTACTGCTGGATCTGGGCCATCCATCGTTGGATTTCGGGCGTTGAAACAATAATATCGGCCGTGGCCGTCTGCGACGGCGAGACGGAGGGTTGCGCTGGCCCCCTTGGATTACAGGGGCTGTTTTCCATTTTGTTAGTTTTACTAAAATTTTACTATGTCATGTCCATTATTGACTAAAACTACACACTAAGCAAGATTATTTTATGCATTACGAAAGTAATACCTGCACTAAAGGAGCTCACTATTAATGAAGTATTAATTAAATATTGCTAATGAGCACGTCTGTACGCTGCGAGTGCATACTCGTATCATCAAACATCATTCATTCCCTTCATTGCCTTGTCTATTTGTGAAAGACACTATCTGGCCCAAGTTTGTGTACTCATCGACATATTGCTGCACATGCCCGTCTACCGCAATCCTACGTTTCGTGCTAATGGTCATGATCTGGGTCTTGGATCTATTCATCGATTGTTCAACCTCATGACTTGCCGTGCTCAGATCTTGGAGCTTTTCCTCAAATTCTGAAGGTGTTGTGAAGGAAATCGCTTCATCAGCAAGGGGAGATTTTTGTATCAGCATTTTGTAGGAGATCTACGTTTTTCCTTTCCATGTTTCTAAGTAAAACTGATTTAATCATACTTATTGGTGTTACAATCTCTTGCGTTCTTTCCAATGCTTCGTTTGACTAACAAAATGTATCTATTTTATTACATTCTTTGCGATTTTTCTTAAATGTTTCTATAATCTACATATATTAATAATATATTTGATTGTTTTATTTGTCATTGTTTTTTCATGCGCATTAGATGTTCTGTTGATATTGAAACATTGTCTATAATGTCTTCTTATTATATTTTATAAGAACAACTTTGTTATATTTCTCTATTCGGTTTTAAATAATATGTTCCGCGTTATTTTAAATGAAAGACGGTCTGAAGGGACACCGACGCTAAACCAGTTACCATGTATGCAGTACATCATTCTGACCATAGATATTTTTCATCGCACCGGCGGCGCTAGTGTCAGTATACTATTTGTACCATGTCGCTAAATAAAATGTTTTATTTTGTACTATAAATTCAACGTCATCATATAAAAAAAAACATTATGAAGTAAATGAACTATGAATGCTGACAATTACATCGGAACTTATTATGATACGTCAGCTAATTCTAATGCTTACCTCAGTATTAAATCGCTCACCTATCAAGGTCGTGTGAGGAGCCATTTTAATAATAAACAAAGATTAAATTACGTCATGTTCACCGGTTCCAGGTGTAAAGTAGAGACGTAACCTTTTAGTGATTTAAGAAGAATATCTAGCACATTTAAAAAAAGGAAATAAACACTATTTATTAATTTCATAATCAGAAGTAAACATAAAAGAGCTCTAGACGACTGTCAGTGCGTAACATGCTAAAATATTTTTCAAGCGTATTCGTAAGCTGGTTCGAGTAAAAACTGTTATTATATACTTACATATTTTGAAGGCTCATTCTTATGTTGTTTTGTTTTACATTCAACAGCAAAACCAAATTTGTTTTTATAGTTGTATAGTGAAAACTAAAGTTACAGCTGCAGTTTGATGAAAAAGTCCCATATCTCAAAAACTAAACATCAAATCAACCAATTGGGTTGAAAGTTTTATTTACGTTCTACAATCCTACATTTTTTCAGAATTTTCCTCCTCTTACTTTAGAAATTAGGCGGGGGGGGGACACACTTTTTACCAATTTGGAAGTGTCTATGTTTCAAACGATTGAGTTTGAGAAAAAATGGTTTTAGGAACCTCAATGTCATTTTAGACCTATCTATTACATCCCGCACGTATACACACAGAGAATACATCTAACTACTAAGTTTCAACGGTGAAGTCCTAATAGTTTCGGAATTAAGTGACTGTGACATACACGGACGGACAGACATGGCGAATCTATAAGCGTTCCATTTTACGCCATTCGGCTATGGGACCCTAAAAAGGAGAAAAATACTATTTACTTGTTTCATAATCAGAAGTAAACAAAAGAGAACTAGACATCTGTCTACACTAGGCACTGTCAGTGCGTAACATGTTAAAATATAATTTTGAAATAATAAACTTAAATTCTAAACGTAAGTATTTGCAAGCGTATTCGTAGGGTGATTCGAATAAAAACTGTTAATATGTACATTCCATTTAATATTATATCTTCGTCTAGTATGGAGACTAGTAGAGCGGCCACAAGTGCTCTTGCCGGAGAAAGATACGGCACCAGCAGCTGGTACAGCACCACCGAAGCTCACAGCGCCCATGATGGGGACCTCACCAGCAATGGTGGTGTTACCGGCACGTTGCCTTCACCGGCGCCGCCGTATGCAGCAGCACCAAAACCGGCAACAGCAGGGTAGGCGATTCCGTCGTAAGCTAAACCAGAAGCTAATCCGAACGGGGCAGCCAGACCAGGAGCAGCCAAGCCACAAGGCACGGCCAAGCCTGGAGCCGCTAATCCACAAGGTGCAGCGAAGGGAGGTGCGGTCAAGCTATAAGGAGCGGCCAAGCCATTGGGACCAGCAAATGCAGCATCAGCAACCGCAGTGCGGCTGGTGCATGACTGTCCAAGTGCGGACTGAAAGTAAAGATTAAATGATAATAATCATTGTACCAACATAAGAAGTTTTACATTTATTAATTAAAATAACCTAAAGTAGCAACAAACTTAAAAAATGGCGTCAAAAAACTCCTCCTCAACGCTGTCAACTGGTAATGTACCCAAGAGACTGGCGGCGTTGCCACGTTGTATGGCAACGCTAAGCCTTTGGCCAAGGTAAAAACCAGCCCTTGGATCACGGGAAGTGTCAACTAAACGTTTTGAAATATCCTTGAAAATTGCGAAAACGCTGTGAGCGCTCGGACCCCACGGTCCGAGAGTTTCAACCCCAAACGGCTCGAAAATATAGTTACCAATGAGGTTACTATATTTACGACGCTTGAGGTTCTCTGCAGCTGCGGCGGCAGCCCCAGCACAGCACGATGAGCTAGGAAGATGGGATGGCGCAAGAGTATCGACACATGTTGCGTCCCACACTAAAGGCCTACCCATCTTCCATGGAAACAAAGACATCCCGTCCGGTCTCTTGCCATCGTTGCGTGCCAAGCCATTGGGTTCTAATATAGCTGGAACGCCGACAGTGACAAGAGCTCGTCGGATGATGTCATTTTAATTCGCGTGCCGTGCAAAACGGCCCGCACTTCGGCTGCATGACAGGCCGTGATGTCCGAGGCTGTTGAAAACTTCACCACAGTGACAGCGATGAGGAGAGCATAATGCGGCACCTAGGCGTAGAGAAGCAGCGAGGCGGAAAGTAGTGTCGTCGAGCAACGTACCTGTGTTCGACGACGGTAGTGCGTGAAGCCAAAGACCCGACTCCCACTTACCCACAGCCAGCAGACGAGCGCGCTCAGCAGTAGTAGCAGACGTGTTCAGTAAATTGTTCTGAACTACTCTGCAGGCATTGATAGCCTCGGAGAAGCACGGCACATCAAAATCAATCAGTGTGGAAGCCAGGATATTCCTCATTAATTTCTCAGGTCCGTGGACCGAGGATATAAAAGCATACATAACTACATAAGAAGTAAAATGTATCTAGTAATATTTGCAACTGTTGGTGATGTGTGATTCTATACTACTGTCGTAGTTTTTTGAATTTTATGATTTTTCTATTCGTCAATGTGACTGCTTGATGGCTGCGCTCATGTATTTTATAAGTAACTTTATTTTATAATATATCTGGTGTACTAGTTCCTCAAGTCTTTGTTTGCATCCACGTAAAACCCTCTACAAGAAGTTAACAGGGTTAACTTGAACCTAGAGCTAGGACCTGGACAGAGATCAGCCACTATAGAAATATTTCTTTCAGGGGAAGAAGTTGATGATTCCAACAGTGAGTGGAAGTCAAGCGTGCCTGAGAGTGAGGTGGTTGCTAATGCAGCTCGGGAGTCTGTCACTGAAGAGCTGGTAACGAGGAATGTTGAGCCGGTTTTGTCAGCGAGTGGTGATGATGGCGGCAACGTCACTTTGGTTTTTGAAGATAGCGTTGAGGAGGTGGTAGAGCTTCCGGAACCGAGGTACAATCTTAGATCTAGACAACCTAAGGGTTTCTACGCACATGATGCGATCCCAGCTGAACCGTGCACTGTTAAGGATGCTCTAGGTTCAGGGCAGAGTGACTTGTGGCAGCAAGCTTTGCAGGTGGAGATTGATTCGATCAATCAGCATGAGGAGTTGGTGGATCGGCCTATGGGCAAAAACGTGGTTCGGAATAAATGGATTTTCAAAATAAAGCGTGAAGCCGAGGGGAAGATAGCCCGATTTAAGGCTAGGTTATTAGCCAAGGGTTTCACCCAAAAGTATGGTGAATATTATTTTGGGACGTTTTTACCGGTAGTACGGTACAGCTCGTTGCGACTGTTGTTGGTGATGACCGTAGAGATGGATCTTGATGTAGACCATCTGGACGTACAGACGGCGTTCCTAAATGATAATTTAGATGAGGAAATTGTTTCAACCGGAGGGGTTCATTTCACCTGGTGGAGAAAATAAAGTCTACAGATTGAAGAAGGAAGTCTATGGACTGAAACAAGCTTCACGAGATTGGTATCAGAGGGTGAGGGACGTGCTTCTGCTGACAGGTTTTGTTCAATGCCAACTTGAACAATGTATCTTCTACAAACGAAATGGTAAGTCGGTTGTTTACATTGCCTTGTACGTCGAAGTGTTCATTGTGTGTTACAATGATGCGCACATGGCTGAAGAGCTGAAAGAGAGTTTGCGTAAACCATTTAAGATTAAAGACTTAGGTGCGGTGCGGAATGTTCTTGGGGTCACGTTAGAACGTGACAGGACGAACAAAACTCTTAAGCTTTGTCAGGCGCGGTATGTTGAGCTATTGCTTGACAGTTTCGGTATGTCGGAATGCAAACCAGTCCAGACTCCTTTGGACCCAAACATTAAGTTTACTGAAACGTGTGAGTGTGTTAGGCAATCCGTATAGGGAATTGATAGGTTCTCTTATGTATCTGAGTGTTTTTACACGGCTGGACATTACCGAATGCAGTTTCGTACGCCAGTTTAATACGTGTCATATATGGAACACTGCAGTGCTGCGAAACGTGTATTGGAGTATCTTAAAGGAACCCAAAACGTTAGTCTAGCCTTTACTAGGGGGTTTGTAGATGCGGACTGGAGAGGTGACGTACGCAACCGAAAATCATTTTCGGGGTTTGTTTAAACTAAGAAAGGTTAATTTACTCTATGAAACATTTTGATTACGCTGCCGCACTGCGCTGGTTCGTAAAACTATCTGCCTGTCAAAAAAGAAAATAAAGGAAATAATTGCTGAATGTCATCATTTATTCATAGATTATAAGAAGGTTTTATGCGTCATTATTTAATACAGGTAGTCGTAGGGAGCACCGCAGCCGCAAGCGCACTGTCCGGAGATAGACACGGCACCAGCAGCCGGCACAGCGCCACCGAAGCTCACAGCGCCCATGATGGGGACCTGACCAGCAACAGCGGTGGTACCGGCGACTGGCAGCTCACCAGCGACCGCCACGTTGCCTTCACCGGCGCCGCCGTACGCGGCAGCACCATAACCGGCAGCAGCAGGGTAGGCGAGTCCGTCGTAAGCCAAACCAGAACCCAATCCAAAGGGGGCAGCCAGACCAGGAGCAGCCAAACCGAATGGAGCGGCCAAGCCAGGACCCGCCAATCCACAAGGAGCAGCGAGAGAAGGTGCGGACAAGCCATAAGTGCCGGCCAAGCCATAGGGACCAGCAAATGCAGCATCAGCAACCGCAGCACGGCTCGTGCATGACTGTCCCAGTGCGGACTGAAAGTGAAGTAAATATTAAATGAGGTACATATCGAATTCCATGCCTCCAATTTATGAAGTAGGTAATATTTAAATCAGCTGGTACTTGGTCTTCTTGTCTTCTTGGATTCGTAAATTATAATTTTTAGCAATAAGAAAAAACATAAAGAAACAGTATCTTACCTGGAGCAAGCAAGCTTGGATGCAGAGGAATACAACAGTGAAGGTAGACATGTTTGATGTTCGTTTGTGTTCAACGAGAAGCTGAAGACTGAATGAGGAACTGGAATAACCGTCACATTTTATACCCAGCCCCTTGTCGATATCAGTACTAACTAGTTCAGTTTCAAAATTATTGAAAACGTGACAGAATAGTCACAATACAAAACGTTTTTCTTTGTTGGTAAATAGTAGGCTTATGGTGCTTGCACAAGCTATTAATTAATCGTTTTCACCTACTTCATATTTTTCTTGGAACTTGATAACTAAATGGAGTATAAAACCACCAACAGTTGCACTGAACATCATTCTTGTGTCAGCACTCGAAACAAACTACAATGTCTGTCAAAGCTATCCTCGTCCTCTGTGCTCAGGCGCTCCTGCTCAAGGTAAGATGCCAATAATTTATTTAAAGTATTACCATACTTAACAAAATCAAATTTTATTATTTTTTCCAAATACCGAATCCCAAATTATAATGGATGTTAGTCAAAAAGTAACTTATAGAATACCTTTTCTTATGATTTCAGTCCACATTCGGACAGTCATGCACCAGCCGCGCTGCCGTTGCTGATATCTCTGGACTTACTGCCCCCTACGGCTTGGCCGCCCCCGCCTTAGCCACCCCTTGCGGCTTGGGTGCTCCTGGTTTGGCATATGATGGACTCACCTACTCTGGCGCTGGCTTGGCAGGCAGAGGTCTGGCTTTCGACGGACTGGCCGCTGGCTACGCTGGCAGAGGCCTGGCTTACGATGGAATCTACGCCCCTGCGCTGGAGTTCAGTCCCACCAGTGGCGGCGCTCTGCCTGTCTCCAGCGCCTCCGGCATCGCTCCCGTCGGTATCTCCGTAGTGTCTGACAACGTTTATGAGGGTGCTCTGGCTGTGGGTGGTGAGCTGCCGTTCGTAGGTACTGTTGCTATGGAAGGTGTGGTGCCTTCTGCCGGTGCTGGCGCCGTCAACCATGCCTGTGGTAATGGCAGGAACGCCATGATCAGTGAGACTGCTGGTTTCGGTTCAGCTGGTGCGTATGCTCCTATCGGTGCCTACGGTCCCGCTGCTTTTGCTGCTCCTGGCCTCGGTCTTCGTGGTGGTTACGCTGGCAGAGGTTGTGGCTGTGGTATTTAAGAACCTGTATTGAAAAAAAAAAATACTTACTTCAACTGAATAAACTGAATTGCAACTATTTTTGTATTTTCATTTTTATATTATTGTATACTTTTTCATGCTGTTGATTAACATCTTTCAATCAATATAATTCGCTGTATGAAGTAAATTAGTTAGGTCATTGAATGCGTAGAATTCATTTTATTGAATATTTTTCCGATGGCCGAAAACGGAACTGACGTCGTCAACTTGTGTACTTTTAATGTGCCGTCACGAATTTGCCTGCTATTAAAGTTATTCAGAAGCCAAAAGATCCTCCTAGCCTGCACTGTACGCACATTGTAATCAGATCTTTTTCTCAATGACCATAGACGTATGGCCCTTTTAACTAAATAATAACATGTTATGTGGACACATTAAAATCTATTATGCAGAAATAAGCATGGAAGCCGCTGTGTGTTGAATGTTCAGCTCACATTCAACATTAATGGCGCCATTATAAAACCTCTTTAATAAAAATATGAATGATTCAATGTCTAATCGATTACTGCGTTTATTTTCATTTTTTTTACACATCGAATCTAAAGAAAACCAAGACCCATAACGAAGCTGAAAGGCAGTTTTTCTCCCCGTCATTGCGATCATTTTTTAGTTCTAGACCGTACCTTCTAGTTACGGATATATTGGGGGTCAAAGTTCCAACTTTTTCAAAAGTTTTTTTTTTTTATTTATGTAAGATTTTTACTTTAAACACCTTCACGAGCACGCGGCCCCTGTACTATTCAATCTATCCCTCAGCACAATGTTTTGAGCGAGTTACATTGAGTCCTACCGTAAAATGTAAATTTTCACCCCAAAAAAAAGTCGTTTCCCAGCAATAACTTTTTGCGTAAAGTTACTTACTTAATTTGATGTACGTCATGGTCGACGGCTTTCTTAAAGGTCTTGTTACAACCCTGTCGAAAAAAAGAAAGGAATAGAAAATACGAGTAGTCAAAGGAGATGCTTATTTCTTAAAAAAAACTCGTCTAGCATCAAAAGCAGCAATCTCAAAACAGATGTAGACATAGTTTTTTTACTAGAAACACTTTTAAAATGATAAGATAAGATAGATAAGATATATTTATTATGTAAAAAAAAAAATCTTATCAAAATCAAAATGGTTTACAGCATACTAGCCACCTTGTTTTGGCATACTGATATGCATCAAAACCAAGCTATATAAAACACTTC
Source organism: Eugnorisma glareosa (assembly GCA_947578425.1). Lineage (NCBI taxonomy): Eukaryota > Metazoa > Arthropoda > Insecta > Lepidoptera > Noctuidae > Eugnorisma > Eugnorisma glareosa. Next base: position 3,392,293 of record OX387985.1, on the reverse strand, counting down.
GTGGCCCGTCCCGACTTCGCAGGGGTGCCTATGTTACTCGGGTATAATGTAGGTAACATTCCAATGGTGTTTTTTTTTTAAATCGGTCTAAAAATTTTTGAGTTTTTTCGTTACGAACATACAAAAATACAAATCTTTCCTCTTTATATTATTAGTTTAGACTTGTTTACCTCCTGAATACTGTCTTTAAAAAATACACTGAATACTATCTGATTATAAATATTATGATTAATTGCCAAAGTGCAATGGAGTGCAGTATCCCAGCGGTACTAACCGATCATGTCCGCAACAGCACACTGCGCTCCAAAACTCAAATTACTGACGTTGCCCAAAAAGCCGCTAAGCTGAAGTGGGACTGGGCTGGCCATATCTGCCATATCTCCGACGAGCTGCGAGCCAATATAACCACGATGTGGGGCCCTGACACAGCCCGTAGGCGACACAGTAGACCTCGCACGAGATGGCGGCATGAGCTGGACAGAACCAACGATCAGTGATCTACATTGGCCCTGAATCGAAGGATTTAGAAGTCATGGGGAGAGGCCTTTGGCCAGCAGATGACACAGGCTAACAGAACCAGTATGTATATTCACGAAAAAGTTAAATGTGCAATCGAAATTCACCCCCTTTTTTTTTTTTTTTTTACCGATGGGAAATCATCAAATAACCCCTCCCGCTCTGGGCTGAGCAGGAGAGAGTGTCAGACTTTTACTGACTAAAACCCATCCATGTTCCTTCCTTTGCCCTTTGTGTTCCAGGGCCGCGGTATCTCTTTCGAACAGTCCCGCAACCCTGGCAGGCGTCGGTCCTTACGGACCCCTTCCTGTTTGCTGACTCTCTTTGAGGCGCGCGTGGAACACGAACGCGCCGTCGACACGGCCTGTCGTCATAAGACAGACGGACGGCGAGCTAGCCCATAGCTCACCGTCCACAGGCCCGCGCCTACGGTGGCCGGGGGCCACCACGTGGCCCCCGACGCCCGGTGCGTCTCCCGCGGCGGCTGGGACGTGAGTTTCTCTCCCTCTCACGTTCCGCCGCCTCCTTCGCTAGCATGACTGCTTCGCAGAAGGAGGCGACGGCGTCCCATTCCGTCTCGCTCCGGACCATGGAATGAACCAAGGCCGGAGAAATTCACCCCCTTATTGATAATTTAAAGAAGTCAAAAGTTTACGAACCAAAATTCTTATCAGTTTGAGTTTCACCAATACGCCATATTCTCTAACTGTGTTACATTAGAAATTATGGCGTATTGGTGAGAGTCAAACTGATGAAATCTATTTAAATCTCCATAATCTAAACGTTAAATATTGACTGAATAACTGAATTTCAACACGTTCAATTGGTTCAAAGTATTGTAATAGCTGTTATAAAGATAGATCAGCAATTATTCAGACATTAATAGGTCTATAACTATTAAATTGCCGTTTCTTTCCCACATTTTGTTCTGTTTGTAACTTTGACGTATAGTTTTATTTTTACCTAACTTCGTTTTTATTGGATTAATTGTTGAATTATGTAGTTTTAGAGTCTAAAAACCGTACTAGTAGTTGCATATTATTACCTCATAGCATAGTGTGTCGAAACACCTGTTACAATGTGCCCTCGGTTTCACTACTTCAAGTAGGTATATTTTGTCAAAGACTGTGTTTTAAGAATTTAAGATACGCAGTGCAACGCAGCATTTTTACTCTAACTACAGTTTTCAATTGCATCATAATTGGTCCAAACGTTTCAAAGAAAAGTTTGAAAATATAATTTTTCACGAAATCGCAATTTCATTTTTTTTTACTTTAACCCTAATAAGCTTATAAGCTTGTTATTCAGCTACTATGTTGCTATTATACAAATTCGAGCATTTTACATTTTTACATTTTGACTGTCTCGTTGGTCTATTAGTCGCAAGCGCGACTGCTGATCAATGTGGTCCTGGGTTCGATACCCAGGTCGGGCATTGTTATTGGGTTATTTTTTCAGTAGCAGCCACGGAGTCTGCATTTGTGCCCGGTTGATGGCAATAGGTTCGTCCCCAATAACATGGGACACAACTGGTGAAATGTTGGGTGTAGGTACTATATTGGTTACAACACTGCCTCAGCCCTTTCAAAATTATAGGCGTAATTTTATGTAAAGTAAAGCATTTTATTATGTGCCCAAATTGCTTTAACAACGTCTCTGAAAGCGCTTACCCAGACAATAACCAGTTAACTATGATAGCTTAAAGTTTCCAACAACGCTTTTATATAATGATTATTCAGCCAATCTGTGTAGCTTGATAGTCACACGACAAAAGAACCATGACGCGCTCTAGTTGAGATAGTAGTATTCTTTCAAAATACAAACATTTATTCTGTCCTCGATACCTTACATAATATTTTTTTCTATAGTAGAAGGACAATAACAGTTCTGACAAACTATATTCGAAGGGTTACTTCCCTAAAGCGGAACTTATCGAACAACCGGAAAAACCAGTATTATCAAACTGTCGAATGATGTTTTTGTTTATTTGATTTAACTCAAGTTTTTTAGCTGGCCACAACTTATTAATTTGGAAAACAACGCAAGTAACAAAAATACGTTTTAATATGGTCATGGAAAAGTTTTTAACAAACGTTGGTTATATTAGAGTGGTCATATAAACTTAATTATAAGGTTTATGGGACGCAAAAGTGGCCCAATTATAAGACAATATAGTTTTATAGAGGTTGCATTAATGTCATCTTGTGACCATTTAACATCAATTAGAGGTTTTATAAACGTTAAATAACTAACTATTTGGTTGTGTACTGGTTACGACGAGACCATTAAATAACGTGTAAGTTAAATAACAGTCATATAGACGTTATTTTTTTTTAATTTCTTTCATGCGCGAACGTTGGGCGCTGCTGTGAATAATAGTGTGTTGTTTTTTCAAAGCAAGTTTAAACTTTAAAGTATTATTAGGTAGTTACTACATTAACGAAATTACAGATTAACTCTGATTACTCCCTATGTCAAGTATATAATAAGTTCTACTGGGAACTTAGTTTTTCGATAATGTTAGTATTGTTGTAAAGTTTTTAACGCCCTATTGTTATTTATTTATTTTAAAAATATTTTCCTACAAAAGTTGCATCGATCTTGGTTTAGTTATGAGATGACAGTTACACAACACAAAAGTAAGACAAACGTATTGATCAAAAGCGCTTCAAAAGAGGTTCGATCATTCAGCTTATTCATTCTCGTAATGTGAAACTGCTTAGTGTTTTTTTTATGGAATTTAAAAAAAATCCGTGATAGATACACGCGGCGCTATACAACGGAGTATGCGGTAAAATAGGTACTTCGGTGATAGTACCTATTTTACCGCAGATTCTACTGTATGATGCGTAATTTTTAACTTTCGAACAATGTACCTATTACAGGCTTCGTAAATGCATTTTATTGAGCAAATGTGTCGGAGAATTATTTAATACAACGATCTGTGTTTTTTCGGTGCTATCTAAAATAATATTAATAGAAGTACCGAAGTACGAAACCATTCACATTACTAAAAGCATTACCTTAATTTATTATGTCTAAATAGGAGAGCTTTAGTTACTATGACAGTACTAATGAATTCATTATAAAATAAAATGCATATACGGTATTCCAGTGTTACGTACGGTGTTGATCGTTGGCTAACTTGGGTACTTTTAACTAATAAGTTTTATTATTGTCAAATCACAACCAAAACGTGGCCATATGTGTTTCACTTAAACTACTACACTTAAACTACTATAAAACATATTTGTCATGTAAATGTTATATAATAGTTTTTCAAACAACGATATTTTCGTCCAAAACCTTCTAAGCGATTAAAACGTTTATTTGACCAAAAAAGATGTCGAGTAAACGTTGTGGCCAAAACAATTTAATAACGTCGCATAATTTAGTTGTGTAGGCGTTTATTCGACGTTTACAATATGACTTATTAGTCACACGACTAAACTGACCCAATTAGTTAACTCAGTACCACTATAAAACTGCTATGTACCTAAAAGTCGTATAAATAGATTTCAGACTATATACGTTTATGCTTGTTGGGAATGTCTTCTTCTTTCTGTCGATGGTTCGGCTTGATTGGGGCCAGTATGTGACCACGTTAATAGCGGCGTCTGTGGCGTCTTTTAGGTCTGATGAAGCAATAATAGTATTACCGTTCATGATTTTATGCAACAATGAAAAGTAAATAAAAATAAAAATATTTGATGCATATTGCTTTATTTGGTAATTTTCAACATTATACATTGGTGAACATCTTCTTAGATGGCGCAGCCACAACCTCTGCCGGCGTAACCACCACGCAGACCGAGGCCTGGAGCAGCAAGAGCAGCGGGACCGTAGGCACCGATAGGGGCATACGCACCAGCTGAACCGAAACCAGCAGTCTCACTGATCATGGCGTTCCTGCCATTACCACAGGCATGGTTGACGGCGCCAGCACCGGCGGAAGGCACGACACCTTCCATAGCAACAGTACCCACGAACGGCAGCTCTCCACCCACAGTCAGGATACCCTCATAAACGTTGTCAGATACTACGGAGATACCGACGGGAGCAATGCCGGAGGCGCTGGAGACAGGCAGAGCGCCGCCACTGGTGGGACTGAACTCTATGGCGGGGGCGTAGATTCCATCGTAAGCCAGGCTTCTGCCAGCGTAGCCAGCGGCCAGCCCGTCGAAAGCAAGACCTCTGCCTGCCAAACCAGCGCCAGAGTAGGCGAGTCCATCATATGCCCCACCGAAGCCGCAAGGGGCGGCTAAAGCGGGAGTGGCCAAGCCGTAGGGACCAGCAAGTCCAGAGATATCAGCAACGGCAGCGCGGCTGGAGCATGACTGTCCGAGTACGGACTGAAAACGTAAAAAAGTATTCTATGAGTAACATCTACTGCTTCAGTTTTAAATACAATACAATTTGAATGTATTATGTACGGTATGACTATTAATACTCGTAAATAATTGAATTCTTACCTGGAGCAGGAGCGCCTGAGCGCAGAGGACGAGGATAGCTTTGACAGACATTGTAGTTTGTTTCGAGTGCTGACACAAGAATGATGTTCAGTGCAACTGTTGGTGGTTTTATACTCCAGAAGTTATCAAGTTTCAAGAAAATTAGTATGTAGGTAAGTGTAATTAATTAAAAGCTTGTGCAAGCACGATAAGCCTACTATTTACCAACTAAGACACGGTTTACTTTGTTTAAAACTTAATAAATCATCACGTTGACACGTTTTCCAAAATTTCGAAAACACTCTTATCATCAACAATGGGTTTAGTATAAAATGTGACTACGATTTCAGGTCATCACTCAGTCTTCAGCTTTCGTTGAACTTACTTAAACCATGTCTTCCTTCACTGTTCTCATGCTCTGCATCCAAGCTTGCTTGGTCCAGGTAAGTGATAGCTTATTTTCAGAAGTAATAAAATACTGAATTCTCTTTTGCTCAGTAATTTTACAACTTCCAAAGACAATTTGTGTGTTAATGTTAATTGATTAATTTTATAATTTTGTTTTTACAGAATGTATTCAGTCAGGCATGCCTCGGTGCTTACGGCCCAGCGATAGCTTCTCCCATGCTGGCTGGTCCTTACGGCTTAGCTGCACCGGGTTTGGCTTATGATGGACTTGCGTACCCCGGCGCTGGTTTTGCTGGCGCATACCCCGCTGCCGGTTGCGGTGCTGGACTTGCCGCGTACGGTGGCGCCGGTGAAGGCAACGTGGCGGTCGCTGGTGAGCTGCCAGTCGCCGGTACTACAGCCGTCGCCGGTCAGGTTCCCATCATGGGCGCTGTGAGCTTTAATGGTCCTGTGGCTGCTGCTGGTGCCGTGTCTATCACCGGCAATTGTGCGTGCGGCTGCGGTGCTCCCTACGACTACCTATACTAGATGACGACGTACGTAAACTTCAAAAATCAGAAAATAAATTATGATACCCGAAATTCATTTGTTTAATATATTATTTCATTACCGTCCATTTATTTGAAACATGCGACTTCAGATTTTGCTGATTGATCTGTTGTTGGGCAATGCTTGACGAGTTTCGGGAGGCACCGAATCGGGCGGGAGGAAACGCCCGACCGATCGACCGGAGGACACGGTGCAGCACACCGTGGTGGTCTGCTCCGCTTGGGTGGAGCACCGCCGTGTTCTCGTAGCGGCGATCGTGTTCAATCTATGGTCCGAATCGAGAGTGAATGGCACGCCGCCGCGCCGTCACCTCCTTCTGCGAAGCAGTCATGCTAGCGAAGGAGGTGACGGGACGTGAGAGGGAGAGATCCTCACGTCCCAGCTGCCGCGGAAGACGCGCTGACCACGCGGTGGCACTGTGAGCGCGGGCCTGTGGACGGTAAGTAATGGGCTAGCTCGCCGTCCGTCTTATGACGACAGGCCGTGTCGACGGCGCGTTCGTGTTCCACGCGCGCCTCAAAGCGATGTCAGCACACGGGAAGGGGTCCGAAAGGACCGATGCCTGAAAGGAAAAAGAAAAAAAAAAGATAAAGAAGTTGATAAAGAATCGTCGTCTGTTTGTCGGTCTGTATGTCACAGCCACTTTATTCCGTACATATTAGGACTACACAGTTGTAGCTAGGTAGATAGATGTATTCTGTGAACACTTTACGATTTTTATGCAAAAATAAAAGATTAAGGGGGACTCCCCATGCATGGAACTGAAAATAAAAAAAAAACTTTTTTTTTTTAAACGTTGCGCCTCCTTAGGATTTCCTCCTGTATCGTAGGTGCGTTCACAAACATTTAAACTCACATACACAAACAGCCAGACCCGGAACAACTACCTGTAGATCATACAAATATTTATTCTGTGCGGGGATCGAACCCGCGACACGCAGCGCAGCAGCCAATCGCTCAGCCACTGAGCCAACCGTGTCGTCAAAACTATATCAAACCTATACGTGCGGGGTGTCTATAAATAGGTCTTTAAAAATTACTTGGATGTTCTTAAAAACAAATTTTCTCAAATTCACTCGTTTGCAAGATAGACGTTTGATAGATTCCAGAGTCGTAAAATGTGCCCCCCGCCCCCCCCCTTACATTATAATTTCTAAAGTAAGAAGAAAATCATTCTGAAAAAATGTAAGACAGTAGAACGTAAAATAAAACTTTCAACAAAAATTGGTTTGAATAAGTTTGGATGTGAGTCCTGCCGTAAAACATGATTTTTCACCCAAAAAAAAAAAAATGTCGTTTCTCAGCAATACTTTTTGCGTAAAGTTACTTAGTTTGATAGTAGGTACATAATGCTTGGTTGACGGCTTCGTGAAGGATTCTTTTATACCCTATATTATTCCTTTCTTCAAGGGTGTGTATTTTATGTAATTGTTTATGTTCGAAAAGTGATGATTTTCAGCCAAAGGACTTTCGATTTCACCGAATAAACAAAAGTAGTGATATGAGGATGGTTTAGCGCTTGAACGAATCTCACATATTTTTGAATATAATTTTGTGGAATAATTTTAAGAAGCTTTCTGCGAAAAAAAACCGACTTCCAAAAAACACTAAAAAAGTCTAAAATAACTAGAGGCTTGAAGATACATTTGGGGAAAAAACATAAGCTCCACAATGTACCTTCCTCGTGCCCCACATTACCCACTCCCCTTACAGCTGATCCACCAACTCAGCCCCTTTGGAAATATCTTTCAAAATTAAAAACTTCAACTCCTGTTTTAAAGAGAGTTCCTCGTGGCGCGCGACCTTCAGTAGCATCAAGTTTGGCGCGTTGTGTCCGCCTCGCCGCCCGAGAGAACTCTCAAAGTGCTTGGGAGCAATTACTCACCTTCCCATTTAGAATTCTACATGTGCAAAAAAATTTGGCGTATAAAAAAACTTTAACAACTCAAATTAAAGACAACTGTAACATTTCGGCCCAAAGTTTTGACCCCAAATTTACAGCACATCTCCCCCAAAGAGGTTTATTGCATCATGTAGAGTCTAAATTAGGCGAGGGTGATATTAGTGGTGCAGCTAGGATCATCTTTAGCAGCGATGTGGTTGCGCCGTACTCTCCAGAGACCCTTAAAGCTCTGGAAAGCAAACACCCCGCCCCGGCAGTTGACCTCACCTTCCCTGACCCCCCCGTTCCAGAAACGAATACTTTACAAATTACAGCTCAGCAAGTATGTGCGGCCGTCTGTTCCTTTCGAAGTGGCTCAGCCAGCGGCCTCGACGGCCTGACCCCGCAACACCTTAAGGATCTAATATGTTCAGGCGCCGGAGAACCTGGTGAGTCTCTTTTGAAGGAGCTGACGGCCCTCATTAATCTCATGCTCTCCGGCAGTGTGAACGAAGCCGTCGTCGATATTTTGTACGGGGCCAATCTTTGTGCCCTGCGCAAGAAGGATGGCGGCATTCGTCCCATTGCCGTAGGGTCAACTTACCGTCGTATCGCAGCCAAAATGTATGGTGCCTTTTACAGTGAAACACTGGCCAGCAAATTCCAGCCCCTACAGCTTGGCTTCGGGTCCAAAGGGGGCTGTGAGACTGCGGTACACGCACTTTCCACTTACCTTCACAGTGATAAGGGTGAGGTCATCCTTAAGGTTGACATAAAAAATGCATTCAATTCAGTAAACAGGGACACCTTGTTGACAGAGGTTCAAAAAGAAATACCCAAAGTTTACAGTTTTCTTTACCAATGCTACAGGAACCCCTCAAAATTACTCTATAAAGACAACCTTTTGGAATCAGCCGTTGGATGCCAACAGGGTGAGCCTCTTGGGCCAGTCATTTTTAGTTTAGCAATTAATCCAATTATTCGGCAGCTAAATTATAATTTCAACGTATGGTATTTGGATGATGGAACCCTGGGAGGTGATGTGGACACAGTCCTAAAGATTTAACTTTTTTTAAAGAAAAATTTAGTTCCATTGGCCTAGACCTTAACCTTTCGAAGTGCGAAATTTACCTTCCTGAAACCACTGACAGACAGACTACCATTTCTAAATTTAACTCGCTAGCACCTGATATCAAAATTACTGGAAAAAATCTCTTCACCTCCTAGGGTCACCAATATTTGACGAATCTTTTCAGTCATTCATTGAAGAAAAAATTCAAAATTTCAATGATGTTTCAGAGAGACTTTTCAAAATTAACATTCATTCGGCCTTCACACTTATTCGATACTGTTGTTTTGGACCTAAATTCACGTATAGCCTTCGCTCCTCTCATCTTTGGAAACATCCACAGCTTTTAGACAAAGTAGACCAAATTATTAGGAACACTCTAACTTCAATATTTAATGTGGCCCTGGACGACCGAGCCTGGCAGCAAGCCACACTCCCCATTCGCTTGGGTGGTCTCGGCGTCCGCAAAATTTCAAGTATAAGTTTACCAGCCTTCCTCTTCTCGGTCTACGGTACCGAAAAATTAACCAGGGACATTTTGTCATCCTCACTGGTTGATTTTGAGTTGCCGTATTTGACCGATGCGTTGAACGCTTGGAAAATGGCTTGTCCCAATACGGATTTGCCCGACAACCTGTCCTCCCAGAGACAGTGGGACGTGCCGCTCTGCAGTATTATACGCAATACCCTTTTAAATACGTCTATAAATACTGTGGAACGTGCCCGTCTGCTGGCCGTGGGAGAATGGGAGTCGGGTTTGTGGCTTCAGGCACTTCCGTCACCCACCATTGGAACTATGATGGACGACACATCGTTCCGTGTCGCTATGAGTCTACGCCTAGGCGCACCTTGAGTTTCTCCGCATCGGTGTCACTGCGGTGAACCTGTCGACAGCCTCGGACACCATGGCCTGTCCTGCTACAGGAGTGCAGGTCGCATTGCACGGCACGCAAGCATTAACGACATTATTCGTCGAGCCCTTGCCAGCGCCGGCGTACCAGCGGTATTAGAACCAAACGGCTTGGTACGTGACGATGGGAAGAGACCAGACGGCATGACGTTGGTGCCTTGCAAGGTTGGTAGGCCTTTGGTGTGGGACTCAACCTGTGTCGACACCCTTGCGCCATCTCACGTTGCAAGCACGGCGGGCTGTGCGGGCGCTGCTGCTGCGGCTGCTGAAATCCTCAAGCGGCGCAAATACTGTAACCTTATCGGCAACTACAGTTTTGAGCCGTTTGGGGTCGAAACCTTCGGGTCATGGGGCCCGAGTGCACGTCTCCTTTTTAAGGAAATATCTCGCCGACTGGTCGACACATTGCGTGACCAGAGGGCTGGCTCTTTCTTTGGTCAAAGAATTAGCATTGCCATTCAACGTGGCAATGCTGCCAGTCTTCTGGGCACGTTTCCGGATGACATCGATGGGGAGGAGTACTTTGATGCCTAAGTGTCCTATTGTCGTCGTTGTATATATGTAGGAACTTAGGTTTAGTCTTCTTTTTAGCATTATTTTAGTTCTATTTGTAGTCTGTATATAATGTACATAGTATTTTATTCTACTAAAAAATAACTTGACTTTCGGCAGTCGTTGACTTTGTTTGTATCATTGACTTTTTCCCACCGACTTCCGAAAGTCAAGTTAATTTAGACTTTTTTAGTGTTTTTTTGGAAGTCGGTTTTTTTTTTCGCAGAGAGTTTTTTATTTTACCCTTTTTAGTTGTAGTATACCACAGAAATTCATGTCATTAATTAATTTTAACATTGTAACTAGAAGTTATTATGAAATCATCGTGTCATCAACATAGCCCTAAAAGAAAAAATACGAATTAACACGTACATAGCCAAGTCAAAATGCTGAGCTTACTTACTTACTTACTAAAAATCGTTGAATGTCTACCCTAGTGGCATATACCAAGTACTAAAACGCAATACGCTGCGGCCGCTATATTATGGCTCGTACATAATTAAGGCACCATCACGCGACGTCGCATGTACATCAAAGCATCTTCATGCGACGTCGCGTGCTGTGACAATTAACGTGAGGAAAACCACCAAATAACTAAACCAATTTAAATGAAATTTCTATGGGACCAATCGGGAAGTATATCCTTTCACATGAAAAAAGATTTTTTAAATCGGTTTTTAACCTCAGAAACGGCTGGACCGATATAACTTTGGAGTAACGTAGTTTACTTTTATTTTAGAAAAAAGATAAGGGTTCCATGCAAAAAATTAAAACCCATGAAATTGTTAACAAAATCATATTCAAATAATGAAGCAAATATTTTTATAATAATTTCACGCGGACGAAGTTCGTGATCAACAGCTAGTATCAAATAAGTGCATAGAGCTTGTCATGAGGCTCTCAAATAAATAATAAAAAAATAATATAAAATAAAATAATAATAATAAATAATAATCATATAATTCGAGCAACAAGACTCAGTGTTGGTAACAATGTACTTACAAATTATGTTAGTAATACACTTACAAAGACCAAAAACAGAAACAGATTGTCCAGCCGAAACCTTGCAGCAGTGGTTCACAAACTCACAATCAAGCCTGCTTGCTATCAAAGATAGCATGCTATTGGCGCTGCACCGCACCCCACGGACCAAGGAAGCGCACCGTTTCCGCATCGCCGTGTAGAAACAGTCCACGTAAGCTTCAGCAAACATCCCTAATGTATGTATGATACCCTGAATTCGTTATTGCACTGGACGCGAAGGGCGCTGCATGATTTTTGAGTATGATGAATCCACAGACTGCAAGTGTAAAAACACGTGCAGTACGCACTGAATATAGTGCGCTTGACCTCTTTAGAGGCACGCCTAAATCTGCAGGCAATCATGTTAGCTCTCACACACAGCGCCCTCCGCTCCCTATCAATATTCTCATCGTCCTTGAGATCAATAAGTGACCCAGATATTTAAATCGGTCCACCCGCACAAGGGGTAAACCGTTTAGCCTCAGTGAAGGTACTTCTGGGTATTTACCCCTGGCCCCAAAAACCATGACCACGCTCTTCTTAACATTATATGCCAGACCATGTAGTCTCGCACATTGCTTGCAAGTGGCTACGAGTTTTAAAACTGTTTTAAAATTATTTACTAGAGACTAAAAAAAATACAGTTCTTAACAAAATTTACAAGAGTTCAATTACCGCAAAAGTTTTTTTGAAGCCTATGGTTTTCAATAACATGGTAGATCTGCCAAAATTGTGAGTACAAACTTCTAATTAGTTAGAATATAAGGAAGAACAAGTTTTTGAACTAAATGTTGAGTACATCGTAGATTAAATTAATATTCATCGCATGGAACACTCTGCACGTGGGTCTCGACTCGCAATTATCCATTTTTTTAATTATTTAGTTGATACCAACAATATCCATGTTTAAGTGATGTAATGTCAAAGCCAAATCAAAATAAAACTGAACACCAACTGACAATCGGTCAGCCGCCAGTTTCTTGGAGCGTAATAATGGGTGTGAAAATTTGAATAAAAGTAATGTTCTGTACACTTCATTTATTTTACGATCAAACTAACGTTGCGGATTTTCATCTAAGATACTAGTTATTCCAATACTAGTAATAGAGGGGACCGCAGCCGCAAGCGCACTGTCCGGAGATAGACACGGCACCAGCAGCCGGCACAGCGCCGCCGAAGCTCACAGCGCCCATGATGGGGACCTGACCAGCAACAGCGGTAGTACCGGCGACTGGTAGCTCACCAGCGACCGCCACGTTGCCTTCACCGGCGCCACCGTACGCGGCAGCACCATAACCGGCAGCAGCAGGGTAGGCGAGTCCGTCATAAGCCAAACCAGAACCCAATCCGAAGGGGGCAGCCAGACCAGGAGCAGCCAAACCAAATGGAGAGGCCAAGCCAGGGGCCGCCAATCCACAAGGAGCAGCGAGAACAGGTGTGGACAAGCCATAAGGGCCGGCCAAGCCATAGGGACCAGCAAATGCAGCATCAGCAACCGCAGCGCGGCTGGTGCATGACTGTCCGAGTGCAGACTGAAAGTGAAGTAAACATCAAATGAGGATCATAGCGAGTTCGATACCTGCAATTTATGGTAAATAAGTTATATTTAAATTAGCTGGTACTTACTCTTCTTGTCTTCTTGGATTTGTAAATTATAATTTTTAACAAAAAGAAAAAACCAAAGAAACAGGACTCTTACCTGGAGCAAGCAAGCTTGGATGCAGAGGAACACAACTGTGAAGGAAGACATGTTTGATGTTCGTTTGTGTTCAACGAGAAGCTGAAGACTGAATGAGGAACTGGAACAGCCGTCACATTTTATACTCAGCCCCTTGTTGATATCAGTACCTAGATAGTTCAGTTTCAAAATTATTTAAAACGTGACTGAACTGTTACAATACGAAGAATGCTTCTTCGTTGGTAAATAGTAGGCTTATCGTGCTTGAACAAGCTATTAATTAATTGTTTTCACCTACTTCGTATTTTTCTTGGAACTTGATAACTAAATGGAGTATAAAACCACCAACAGCTGCACTGAACATCATTCTTGTGTCAGCACTCGAAACAAACTACAATGTCTGTCAAAGCTATCCTCGTCCTCTGCGCTCAGGCGCTCCTGCTTAAGGTAAGATGTCAATAATTTGTTCAAAGTAATATTATACGTAAGAAAATCAAATTGTAATAATTGCAATTGTCTTCCAAAAACGAATCATATATTAGTCAAAAAGTTACTTATAGAATACCTTTTCTAATGATTCCAGTCCACACTCGGACAGTCATGTACCAGCCGCGCTGCCGTTGCTGATATCTCTGGACTAACTGCTCCCTACGGCTTCGCCGCTCCTACCTTAGCCACCCCTTGCGGCTTGGGTGCTCCTGCTTTGGCATATGATGGACTCGCCTACTCCGGCGCTGGCTTGGCAGGCAGAGGTCTTGCTTTCGACGGACTGGCCGCGGGCTACGCAGGCAGAAGCCTAGCTTACGATGGAATCTACGCCCCCGCCATTGAGTTCAGTCCCACCAGTGGCGGCGCTCTGCCTGTCTCCAGCGCCTCCGCCATCGCTCCCGTCGGTATCTCCGTATTGTCTGACAACGTTTATGAGGGTGCTCTGGCTGTGGGTGGTGAGCTGCCGTTCGTGGGTACTGTTGCTATGGAAGGTGTGGTGCCTTCCGCCGGTGCCGGCGCCGTCAACCATGCCTGTGGTAATGGCAGGAACGCCATGATCAGTGAGACTGCTGGTTTCGGTTCAGCTGGTGCGTATGCCCCTATCGGTGCCTACGGTCCCGCTGCTTTTGCTGCTCCTGGCCTCGGTCTTCGTGGTGGTTACGCTGGCAGAAGTTGTGGTTGTGGTATATAAGAGCCTGTTGAAAAAAGATATTACTGACCTACTGAATAATAATGATGATTTTTAATGTTAAAAAGAGTGTAGTCATGGTCTTTGGGGCCAGGGGTAAATACCCAGAAGCAGTACCTTCAGTGAAGTTAAACGGTGTACCCCTTGTAAGGGTAGACCAATTTAAATATCTGGGTCATTTATTGACCACTGGCCTCAAAGACGATGAGGATATTGATAGGGAGCGGAGGGCGCTGTGTGTGAGAGCAAACATGATTGCCTGTAGATTCAGGCGTGCCTCTAAAGAGGTCAAGCGCACTATATTTAGAGCCTACTGCACGTCATTCTACACTTGCAGTCTGTGGAGTCATTATACTCAAAAGTCATACAGCGCCCTTCGCGTCCAATACAATAACGCATTCAGGGTGCTGATGGGGTTGCCCCGATACTGCAGCGCATCGGGGATGTTTGCCGAAGCTCACGTGGATTGTTTCTACACAGTGATGCGGAAACGGTGCGCATCCCTGGTCCGTAGGGTGCGGGGCAGCGCCAACAGCATCCTGTCTATGATAGCAAGTAGGCTAGATTGTGTGTTTGTGAACCACTGCTGCAAGGTTTCAGCTGGGCCTGTTACCTTGCAGCAATGATGTCGCAATCTGTAATCTATTTTGTTTGTAAGTGTGTTACTAACATAGTTTGTAAGTATATTGTTACTAACACTATGAGTCTTGTTGCTTGGAATAAATGTTTAATAATAATAATAAACTTAATTGCAATTTATTTTTGTATTTTATTAATACACAGTTTTCAGGGTTCCGTAGCTGAATGGCAAAAAACGGAACCCTTATGTTTGTCTGTCTGTCTGTCCGTGTATGTCACAGCCATTTTATTCCGAAACTATTAGGACTACACAGTTGAAAATGAGTAGGTAAATGTATTCTGCAAACCGCTTTACGACTTTTATATAAAAATAAGAAAAATAAAAGATTAAGGGAACATAGAACTGAAACTAAAAAAAAAATTTTTCTATAAAACCTGTACGTAGTCTATATGTGTCTATAGATAGGTCTATAAAAATGACATTGAGGTTCCTGAAACCATTTTTTTCTCAAAGTCAATCGTTTGAATGATAGACGCTTCCAAACTGGTAAAATGTGTCCCCCCCCCCTCTAATTTCTAAAGTAAGAGGAGGAAAATTCTTTAAAAGTGTAGGATTTTAGAACGTAAATAAAACTTTCAACCAAAATTGGTTAAAATAAGATTTGATGTGAGTCCTACCGTAAAACATGATATTTCGCCCAAAAAAAATAAGTCGTTTCACAGCAATATTTTTTGCGTAAAGTTACTTAGTTTGATATTAGGTACATAATGTTTGGTTGACGGCTTCATGAAGGATTCGTTTACACCCTGTATTATGCCCTTCTTCAAGGGTGTGTATTTTGGAGGACTTTATGTAATTTTTGCTGTTCGAAAAGTGATGATTTGAGCTAAAGGACTTTCGATTAGTTCCCTTCAATATGGTTGAGCTGAATGGGGCTGATGCATGCGTCATGTTCGTGAACGGGCGCTGTCAGTTGGGACTGGTCATCTCTTAGCTACCACGGTTTATTTTAACTACTTGGTTTTTAAATTGCTGATAGTTATAATCTTTTACTCTGGACGCTCTTAATGTGCACGTCTTTCTACATCGGTCTCACATATATGTATAATCTCAACATGAATGATGTAACCAAGATCTTGTAACAATTTTTGATTGAAAAGAGTGTCCATGGAGTTTCTTGCCCATTCTTCTCCATAGAGATCTACGCTTTGGAATGGGCAACTATAGTACTTTCACAAGTTATTATGCCTTGTGTCTGTGACTGTAGCTTCGCCTTTGTTTTTCTGACTTTAAAAGTGCCTGCTAAGTTCTAATTGAAATAAACGCTTTGAGTTTGAGTTTGAGTTTAATTTCACAGAATAAACAAATGCAGTGATATGAGGATTGTTTACCGCTTGAGCGAATTTCACATATTTTTCCATCGCATCATCGCGGATAACCAGTATGGTTTCAAAGCTGGAGTATCGACAGAGGATGCTGTTATGGACCTTACACAATTTGTGGCTAAGGAACTTGATGGTGGGTCTAAATGTTTGGGCATATTTTTAGACCTCTCGAAGGCCTTCGACACAGTTTCTGTTCCCAAACTCTTAGCAAGGATGGAGCGTCTGGGTGTACGAGGAACAGCACTTAATATTTTTAAAGACTATCTTAAAAATCGCTCTCAGTTGGTTAAAATAGGTGAGCATCTCAGTAATGAGGAAACTGTGACATACGGCGTGCCCCAGGGAAGCATATTGGGGCCTACTATGTTCCTAATTTACATGAATAACCTCTGCAGAATGATTCTCCTTAACTGCAAGATCTACGCATATGCGGATGACACTGCAATCGTTATTTATGGACCAAATTGGGATGCGGTTAAAACAATGGCAGAAAATGCTCTAAGTCACATCATGAACTGGTTTCATGAGAGTCTACTATCCCTCAACCTAGATAAAACCTGTTACATCCCTTTCGCAATCCGACGTAATACTATGCCCTCTAAGGACTTCACAATAATTGCACACTCATGCCAGAGCACATCTAATACTTGTACTTGCCCTACACTGGATAGATGCGATAGTGTCAAATATCTTGGCTTGCAAATTGATGAATGCCTTAGATGGGACAAACAGCTCGAAACTATAACTTCCAGAATATTGCGGCTCATCTATGTTTTCAAATCACTGAGAGATCCCGCTGATATGGGTACATTGAGAATGGTTTATTTTGCACTGTGCCAGTCTATAATTGGATATTGCGTTACTGCGTGGGGTGGTGCATCGAAGACCAACTTGCTGAGAGCTGAGAGAGCTCAAAGAGCTGTACTAAAGGTTATGTGTAAAAAACCATATCGATATCCAACTAAACAACTCTACGAGGACTGCGAGGTCTTAACTGTTAGACAACTGTTCATTCTGCAGTCAGCCCTGAGGACTCATAGATCCATGCCCAAATCAAACCCTAAAAAGCGCACAAATGTCCCTTCAGGCGTTAAACACAAAACCTCTTTTGCCCAACACCAATTTTACGTTTTAAGTAAGCATTTATACAAAAATCTGCACAAAAAGCTAAACATACTGGATTTAAATAGATATATGCTAAGGAAAGAATTAAGTAAATGGCTATTACAACAGGACTATCTGGCAACAGAGAATCTGCTAATTTACATCTCTTAATATAATATAATATCAGATACATACTCATAGATTACATCTCACACTATACATCGAAATATTATATATTTATTACATTCACGGAATCACTTTCCCCTCCACACACATCCCACACACACACACCCACTCATACCACACACACACACCCACTCATACCACACACACCCACACACCCCTACATACCTACATACATGCACACACACTTGTGTTACTTAGGATTAAGTTTTTTGTTATAATTTTATTTCTGTACAGCTGTTAAAACAATCATTGACACTGTCTTCACTGGTTTCTGGTTGTGAATAATAACAGAATCCCCTTGGCTGAACCCTATCTTTTAAGATACAGGCTTGTCCTAGTTTAAAAGATAGAGTCTACTCTTGCATCATAATGTAAATATTACTTTTGAACAATGTTTTCAGTGCAAAGTGCTATGTTTTTGTGAAATAAATACTTTATTATTATTATTTTTATAGTATCAAGGCAACCCCATCAACCTTGAATGCGTTATTGTATTAGACGCGAAGGGCGCTGTATGATTTTTGAGTAAATATAGTGCGCTTGACCTCTTTAGAGGCACGCCTAAATCTGCAGGCAATCATGTTAGCTCTCACACACAGCGCCCTCCGCTCCCTATCAATTTAAGGTATACCGTGTAGCCTCACTGAAGGTACTGTTTCTGGGTATTTACCCCTGGCCCCAAAGACCATGACGACGCTCTTGTTAACATTATATGCCAGACCATGTAGTCTCGCATATTGCTTGCAAGTGGCTACGAGTTTTAAAATTATTTTGAAATTATTTACTAGACACTAAAAAAATAAAATTCTTAACAAAATTTACAATAGTCGATTACCACAAAAGTTTTTTATAAGAAGCCTACGGTGATAAAATAACATGGTTGTTCTGCCAAAATTGTGCGTACAAACTTATACATATAGTTAGAATATAAGAAAGAACAAATTTTTGAACTACAATGTTTAGTACTTCGTAGATTAAATTAATATTCATCGCATGGAACACCCTGCACGTGGGTTCGACTCGCAATTATCCATTTTTTTTATTATTTAGTTGATACCAACGATATCCATGTTTAAGTGATGTAATGTCAAAGCCAAATCAGAAGAAAACTGAACACCAACTGACAATCGGTCAGCCGGCAGTTTCTTTGAGCGTAATAATGGGTGTGAAAATTTGAATAAAAGTAATGTTCTGTACACTTCATTTATTTTACGATCAAACTAACGTTGCGGATTTTCATCTGAGATACTAGTTTTTCCAATACTAGTAATAGAGGGGACCGCAGCCGCAAGCGCACTGTCCGGAGATAGACACGGCACCAGCAGCCGGCACAGCGCCGCCGAAGCTCACAGCGCCCATGATGGGGACCTGACCAGCAACAGCGGTAGTACCGGCGACTGGTAGCTCACCAGCGACCGCCACGTTGCCTTCACCGGCGCCACCGTACGCGGCAGCACCATAACCGGCAGCAGCAGGGTAGGCGAGTCCGTCGTAAGCCAAACCAGAACCCAATCCGAAGGGGGCAGCCAGACCAGGAGCAGCCAAACCGAATGGAGAGGCCAAGCCAGGGGCCGCCAATCCACAAGGAGCAGCGAGAACAGGTGCGGACAAGCCATAAGGGCCGGCCAAGCCATAGGGACTAGCAAATGCAGCATCAGCAACCGCAGCGCGGCTGGTGCATGACTGTCCGAGTGCAGACTGAAAGTGAAGTAAACATCAAATGAGGATCATAGCGAGTTCCATACCTCCAATTTATGGTAAATAAGTTATATTTAAATTAGCTGGTACTTACTCTTCTTGTCTTCTTGGATTTGTAAATTATAATTTTTAACGAAAAGAAAAAACACAAAGAAACAGGACTCTTACCTGGAGCAAGCAAGCTTGGATGCAGAGGAACACAACGGTGAAGGAAGACATGTTTGATGTTCGTTTGTGTTCAACGAGAAGCTGAAGACTGAATGAGGAACTGGAACAGCCGTCACATTTTATACTCAGCCCCTTGTTGATATCAGTACCTAGATAGTTCAGTTTCAAAATTATTTAAAACGTGACTGAACTGTTACAATACGAAGAATGCTTCTTCGTTGGTAAATAGTAGCTTATTAATCGTGCTTGCACAAGCTATTAATTAATTGTTTTTACCTACTTCGTATTTTTCTTGGAACTTGGTAACTAAATGGAGTATAAAACCACCAACAGCTGCACTGAACATCATTCTTGTGTCAGCACTCGAAACAAACTACAATGTCTGTCAAAGCTATCCTCGTCCTCTGCGCTCAGGCGCTCCTGCTTAAGGTAAGATGTCAATAATTTGTTCAAAGTAATATTATACGTAAGAAAATCAAATTGTAATAATTGCAATTGTCTTCCAAAAACGAATCATATATTAGTCAAAAAGTAACTTATAGAATACCTTTTCTAATGATTCCAGTCCACACTCGGACAGTCATGTACCAGCCGCGCTGCCGTTGCTGATATCTCTGGACTAACTGCTCCCTACGGTTTCGCCGCTCCTACCTTAGCCACCCCTTGCGGCTTGGGTGCTCCTGCTTTGGCATATGATGGACTCGCCTACTCCGGCGCTGGCTTGGCAGGCAGAGGTCTTGCTTTCGACGGACTGACCGCGGGCTACGCAGGCAGAAGCCTAGCTTACGATGGAATCTATGCCCCCGCCATTGAGTTCAGTCCCACCAGTGGCGGCGCTCTGCCTGTCTCCAGCGCCTCCACCATCGCTCCCGTTGGTATCTCCGTATTGTCTGACAACGTTTATGAGGGTGCTCTGGCTGTGGGTGGTGAGCTGCCGTTCGTGGGTACTGTTGCTATGGAAGGTGTGGTGCCTTCCGCTGGTGCCGGCGCCGTCAACCATGCCTGTGGTAATGGCAGGAACGCCATGATCAGTGAGACTGCTGGTTTCGGTTCAGCTGGTGCGTATGCCCCTATCGGTGCCTACAGTCCAGCTGCTTTTGCTGCTCCTGGCCTCGGTCTTCGTGGTGGTTACGCTGCCAGAAGTTGTGGTTGTGGTATATAAGAGCCTGTTAAAAAAAGATATTACTGACCTACTGAATAAACTTAATTGCAATTTATTTTTGTATTTTATTAATACACATAGTAGCTATTATACCGTAGCTGAATGGCAAAAAACGGAACCCTAATAGACTCGCCATGTTTGTCTGTCCGTGTATGTCACAGCCATTTTATTCCGAAACTATTAGGACTACACAGTTGAAAATGAGTAGGTAAATGTATTCTGCAAACCGCTTTACGACTTTTATATAAAAATAAGAAAAATAAAACATTAAGGGAACATAGAACTGAAACTTAAAAATATTTTTTCATCAAACCTATACGTAGTCTATACGTGTCTATAGATAGGTCTATAAAAATGACATTGAGGTTCCTGAAACCATTTTTTTCTCAAAGTCAATCGTTTGAATGATAGACGCTTCCAAACTGGTAAAATGTGTCCCCCCCCCCTCTAATTTCTAAAGTAAGAGGAGGAAAATTCTTTAAAAGTGTAGGATTTTAGAAAGTAAATAAAACTTTCAACCAAAATTGGTTATAATAAGATTTGATGTGAGTCCTACCGTAAAACATGATATTTCGCCCAAAAAAATAAGTCGTTTCACAGCAATATTTTTTTGCGTAAAGTTACTTAGTTTGATAGTAGGTACATAATGTTTGGTTGACGGCTTCATGAAGGATTCGTTTACAACCTGTATTATGCCCTTCTTCAAGGGTGTGTATTTTGGAGGACTTTATGTAATTTTTGCTGTTCGAAAAGTGATGATTTGAGCTAAAGGACTTTCGATTAGTTCCCTTCAATATGGTTGAGCTGAATGGGGCTGATGCATGCGTCATGTTCGTGAACGGGCGCTGTCAGTTGGGACCGGTCATCTCTTAGCTACCACGGTTTATTTTAACTACTTTGTTTTTAAATTGCTGATAGTTATAATCTTTTACTCTGGACGCTCTTAATGAGCACGTCTTTCTACATCGTTCTCACATATATGTATAATCTCAACATGAATGATGTAACCAAGATCTTGTAACAATATTTTGATTGAAAAGAGTGTCCATGGAGTTTCTTGCCCATTCTTCTCCATAGAGATCTACGCTTTCGAATAGGCAACTATAGTACTTTCACAAGTTATTATGCCTTGTGTCTGTGACTGTAGCTTCGCCTTTGTTTTTCTGACTTTAAAAGTGCCTGCTAAGGTCTAATTGAAATAAACGCTTTGAGTTTGAGTTTGATTTCACAGAATAAACAAATGCAGTGATATGAGGATTGTTTACCGCTTGGGCGAATTTCACATATTTTTGAATATAATTTCGTGGAATAATTTTATGAAAACTTTTTGTGAAAAAAAACCGACTTCCAAAGAAACACTAAAAAAGTCTAAAATAACTTGACTTTCGGAAGTCGGTGACTTTGTTTGTATCTTTGACTTTTTTACCACCGACTTTTAGTGTTTTTTTGGAAGTCAGTTTTCTTTCGCAGAATTTTTTTTATTTTACCCTATTTAGTGGTAGTAAGTATAACACACAAATTTTTGTCATGAATTAATTTTTACATTGTAGCTAGAAGTTCTTAAGAGATCATCATATCTTCAACATAGCCCAAGAAGAAAAAATACGTATTAATACGTTCATTGCCAAGACAAAATGCTGAACTTACTTACTTTAAAATTCGCTGAATGTGGCTCCTAGTGGCGTAGCCAACGTATATTTGCTTCGTTGACTTCTCTAAGGCGTTTGATTCCGTAAAATGGCCAGTGCTGTGGGGATCCCTCCTTGCTATGGGCACCCCCAAACACCTTGTGCATCTTTTGAGGCGTCTTTATGAGGATGGAACCGCATCAGTGAGGACGGATTGCGTATTATCGAGTGACTTTCATCCCAGTGCGGGCGTTCGTCAGGGTTGTATAATCTCGCCGCTCCTATTCAACATCTACACCGAACTGATAATGAGGATTACCCTTGAAGATTGGACAGACGGTGTATCAATAGGTGTGAGGGTGAAACTTGCGCTATGCGGATGATACTACGCTGTTCGCAACTTCTGCTCACCATATGGAGGATTTGTTGTCCAAGATGGAGCATGCCAGCTCAATTTTCGGTTTGAGGATCAACAGAAGCAAGACGAAAATTATAATTGTCGACCGCATCAACGATAACTCGCCCGTAGTCACTCAAATCGCGAATTGCAACGTCGTGCAATCATATGTCTACCTAGGCGCCCTAATATCGAACCGCGGTGGTTGCGTGGACGAGATCAAGCGACGCATGGCTATCAGCAGGTCTGCTATGGATAGACTGAAGAAAGTATGGAGGAACCACAACGTCACCAAAGCCACGAAAACCCGGCTCATACGGGCACTGGTTTTCCCCATATTTCTATACGCAGCTGAGACCTGGACGCTGAGAGAAACTGAAAAATGTAAAATAGACGCTCTGGAAATGCGGAGCTGGAGGAAAATGCTTGGAGTATCTTGGACTGAATTTCGCACCAACATATCCATTCTCCAAGAACTCGACATCAAGCAGCGTCTGTCAGCTATAGTCCAGGCTCGAATTCTTCAGTTTTTTGGTCACGTGTCCCGGAGAGGCAATGACTCTATTGAGTGGCTTGTTGTCCAGGGGAAGGTGGAAGGCACGAGAGCGCGTGGCAGGTCACCCATGCGATGGACTGACCAGATCAAGTCTGCGGTGGGTGGTCCGCTGCATGAGTGCACATGAATTACAGCCGACAGGGAGGGATGGCATCGCATCATAAGGCGAATCATGGCAGCGCGGTGTCTTGCTGCGACATGCTGACCACGACCACTCTGTTAAGAGTGAAACGACAAAGAAGAAGAAGTGGCATAAACCAAGTACCAGAACCCAATACGCTGCAGCCGCTATTTTATGGCTCGTACATAATTGAGGCACCATCACGCGACGTCGCGTGATATGACAATTAACGTGAGGAAAACAACCAAATTACAAACCAATTTTGATGAAATTTCTGACCAATCGGGAAGCTTTCACATGAAAAAATAATTTTTCAAATCGGTTCACAAATTAATGACGGAGTTATGAGATAACAAACATTTAAAAAAATACAACCGAATTAAGAACCTCCTTTTTGAAGAAAGTCGTTTAAAAATAATATGGTGGCGTTAGTTATGATTTTGCAAAATATTTATGTACAGAATGAAATGTGAGTTTTTTTATTTTATTTATTTGTTTAATTCACAATGTATACAACCATAGTTACAAATCCTGCCCTTGTCCTAGTCTACTTGGTGTCGGCGCACCACGTCTCCTTCTTCCATTCTCCCCTGTCAGAAGTCACGGCATCATTTTACTGTCAAAATCTTGAGTTCATTCTTCTATCAAAATCTCCGGGTGGCCGCTTACTCAGTCCATTCAAGAAATTAAAATTGCTAGTTAGCTAGATTGTAATATAAAAAATGAAAGATGTATGATCTTTAATATTTATAAATTATAAATATTTGTAATTTTAATACCAGCTTTCTACTGAATGCATAAATATAAATAGTACATTACTGGAAAGGCTGGGAAATAGGCAATTGCAGGTCAAGTATGAGTTCACTAATACGAGACAGGCAATTGCCATTTCCGCCGAGGCATATAAAGTGCTTTTCTCAAAAGAATCCAGGGAAATAAAACATACTTTTTACTCGTTTATCCCAATCATAAAATTTTCATAGACTTTTTTTATTTTTTATTCTTTGGCTTCGCTGGAAGCAGGTTTTCAATTGCCAATTTGGCTTCTGATCTTAAATCTGGCGGAGTACAATCAATCTCCATTTCAGTCTTTATGCCGTTGGAACTCATTTTGATTATTAAATTTATATTTATTAAGTATGTAAATAACAAATAAAGACGAATTTTCAGCTTTCCCTCCAATTTTCTATTTATCATCTGTGCCGAAGTGTCGTGATGGCCCAGAGGTTAAGGCCTCGCCTCTCATGCATGAGGTTGTGGGTTCAAATCCGGGCAAGTACCAATATGAATATTTCAAATTCATTTGTACTTTCTAAGTTTATCTTGGACATCACAAAAGGAAAACATCGTGAGGAAACCTGGACTTATAAATGTCTGAAATCGACAACCCGTCTTGAGCAAGCGTGATGATCAATGCTCGTGCCTTCTCTGTTGAGAAGAGGCCTTTGCCCAGCAGTGGGACAGTAATAGGCTGGTACATCTGTGCCGAAAGGTAACGCATTTATGGCTATACAGCCACGTGAACGCAATTTGTACTAAGCTTACTTACTTTGGTATGCCAAGAATGATAAAAGAGATCCAATCAAAGAGTATTTAATAACCCCAGCACGCCGTTTATACAACATTGCTGGAACGATGTAAAGTTCCAAATTAAAAAAAAGCTCCCGCAATGTATTTGATTTTCTTTGTCCGTAAATTCTATACTTCGCGTGTTCTTTTTTCGAAAATAATGACAATATTTCCATGCATGTTTGAGAAAAATATGTAATATGTATACGGTACTGTCCATAAAACAAAAAAAAAATGTGTCTGTCTGTTCCAGCGAACCTCAGAAACGGCTGGACCGATATAACTTTGGAGTAACGTAGTTTACTTTTATTTATAAAAAAAGATAAGGGTTCCATGCAAAAAATTAAAACCCATGAAATTGTTAACAAAATCACATTCAAATAAGGAAGCAAATATTTTTATAATAATTTCACGCGGACGAAGTTCGTGGTCAACAGCTAGTATCAAATAAGTGCTAAGAGCTTGTAATGAGGATCTCAAATAAATAATAAATAATAATCATATAATTCGAGCAACAAGACTCAGTGTTAGTAACAATGTACTTACAAATTATGTTAGTAATACACTTACAAAGACCAAAAACAGAAACAGATTATGACATCATTGCTGCAAGGTGACAGACCCAGCCGAAACCTTGCAGCAGTGGTTCACAAACTCACAATCAAGCCTGCTTGCTAACAAAGATAGGATGCTTTTGGCGCTGCACCGCACCCCACGGACCAAGGAAGCGCACCGTTTCCGCATCGCCGTGTAGAAACAGTCCACGAGAGCTTCAGCAAACATCCCTAATGTGCTGCAGATATCGGGGCAACCCCATCGATACCCTGAATTCGTTATTGTATTGGACGCGAAGGGCCCTGCGTGATTTTTGAGTATGATGAACCCACAGACTGCAAGTGTAAAAAGACGTGCAGTACGCACTGAATATAGAGCGCCTGACCTCTTTAGAGGCACGCCTAAATCTGCAGGCAATCATGTTAGCTCTCACACACAGCGCCCTCCGCTCCCTATCAATATCCTCATCGTCCTTGAGATCAGTGGTCAATAAGTGACCCAGATATTTAAATCGGTCCACCCGCAAGGGGTAAACCGTTTAGCCTCAGTGAAGGTACTGCTTCTGGGTATTTACCCCTGGCCCCAAAAACCATGACCACGCTCTTTTTAACATTATATGCCAGACCGAGCGACCGCTACGAGTTTTAAAATTGTTTTAAAATTATTTACTAGACTAAAAAAATAAAATTCTTAACAAAATTTACAATAGTCGATTACCACAAAAGTTTTTTATAAGAAGCCTACTGTGATAAAATAACATGGTTGGTCTGCCAAAATTGTGCGTACAAACTTATACATATAGTTAGAATATAAGAAAGAACAAGTTTTTGAACTACAATGTTTAGTACATCGTAGATTAAATTAATATTCATCGCATGGAACACCCTGCACATGGGATCGACTCGCAATTATCCATTTTTTTTATTATTTAGTTGATACCAACGATATCCATGTTTAAGTGATGTAATGTCAAAGCCAAATCAGAAGAAAACTGAACACCAACTGACAATCGGTCAGCCGGCAGTTTCTTTGAGCGTAATAATGGGTGTGAAAATTTGAATAAAAGTAATGTTCTGTACACTTCATTTATTTTACGATCAAACTAACGTTGCGGATTTTCATCTGAGATACTAGTTGTTCCAATACTAGTAATAGAGGGGACCGCAGCCGCAAGCGCACTGTCCGGAGATAGACACGGCACCAGCAGCCGGCACAGCGCCGCCGAAGCTCACAGCGCCCATGATGGGGACCTGACCAGCAACAGCGGTAGTACCGGCGACTGGTAGCTCACCAGCGACCGCCACGTTGCCTTCACCGGCGCCACCGTACGCGGCAGCACCATAACCGGCAGCAGCAGTGTAGGCGAGTCCGTCGTAAGCCAAACCAGAACCCAATCCGAAGGGGGCAGCCAGACCAGGAGCAGCCAAGCCGAATGGAGAGGCCAAGCCAGGGGCCGCCAATCCACAAGGAGCAGCGAGAGCAGGTGCGGACAAGCCATAAGGGCCGGCCAAGCCATAGGGACCAGCAAATGCAGCATCAGCTACCGCAGCGCGGCTGGTGCATGACTGTCCGAGTGCAGACTGAAAGTAAAGTAAACACCAAATGAGGATCATAGCGAGTTCCATACCTCCAATTTATGGTAAATAAGTTATATTTAAATTAGCTGGTACTTAGTCTTCTTGTCTTGTTGGATTTGTAAATTATAATTTTTAACAAAAAGAAAAAACACAAAGAAACAGGACTCTTACTTGGAGCAAGCAAGCTTGGATGCAGAGGAACACAACGGTGAAGGAAGACATGTTTGATGTTCGTTTATGTTCAACGAGAAGCTGAAGACTGAATGAGGAACTGGAGCAGCCGTCACAATTTATACTCAGCCCCTTGTTGATAACAGTACCTAGATAGTTCAGTTTCAAAATTATTGAAAACGTGACTGAACTGTTACAGTACGAAGAATGCTTCTTCGTTGGTAAATAGTAGGCTTATCGTGCTTGCACAAGCTATTAATTAATTGTTTTCACCTACTTCGTATTTTTCTTGGAACTTGATAACTAAATGGAGTATAAAACCACCAACAGCTGCACTGAACATCATTCTTGTGTCAGCACTCGAAACAAACTACAATGTCTGTCAAAGCTATCCTCGTCCTCTGCGCTCAGGCGCTCCTGCTTAAGGTAAGATGTCAGTAATTTGTTTAAAGTAATAATATACGTAAGAAAATCAAATTGTAATAATTGCAATTGTCTTCCAAAAACGAATCATATATTAGTCAAAAAGTAACTTATAGAATACCTTTTCTAATGATTCCAGTCCGCACTCGGACAGTCATGCACCAGCCGCGCTGCCGTTGCTGATATCTCTGGACTTACTGCTCCCTACGGCTTCGCCGCTCCTGCCTTAGCCACCCCTTGCGGCTTGGGTGCTCCTGCTTTGGCATATGATGGACTCGCCTACTCTGGCGCTGGCTTGGCAGGCAGAGGTCTGGCTTTCGACGGACTGGCCACGGGCAACGCAGGCAGAAGCCTAGCTTACGATGGAATCTATGCCCCTGCCATTGAGTTCAGTCCCACCAGTGGCGGCGCCCTGCCTGTCTCCAGCGCCTCCGCCATCGCTCCCGTTGGTATCTCCGTATTGTCTGACAACGTTTATGAGGGTGCTCTGGCTGTGGGTGGTGAGCTGCCGTTCGTGGGTACTGTTGCTATGGAAGGTGTGGTGCCTTCCGCCGGTGCCGGCGCCGTCAACCATGCCTGTGGTAATGGCAGGAACGCCATGATCAGTGAGACTGCTGGTTTCGGTTCGGCTGGTGCGTATGCCCCTATCGGTGCCTACGGTCCCGCTGCTTTTGCTGCTCCTGGCCTCGGTCTTCGTGGTGGTTACGCTGGCAGAAGTTGTGGTTGTGGTATCTAAGAGCCTGTTGAAAAAAGATATTACTGACCTACTGAATAAACTTGATTGCAATTAATTTTTGTATTTTATTAATACACACTTTTTAGGGTTCCGTAGCTGAATGGCAAAAAACGGAACCCTTATAGATTCGCCATGTTGGTCTGTATGTCTTCTTCTGTTTTCTGCAAACCGCTTTATGACTTTTAAATAAAAATAATAAAAATAAGAAAAATAAAAGATTAAGGGAACATAGAACTGAAACTAAAAAATATTTTTGCTATCAAACCTATACGTAGTCTATACGTGTCTATAGATAGATCTATAGACAGATCTATAAAAATGACATTGAGGTTCCTGAAACCATTTTTTCTCAAAGTCAATCGTTTGAATGATAGACACTTCCAAAGTGGTCAATGTCCCCCCCCCCCCCTCTAATTTCTGAAGTAAGAGGAGGAAAATTCTGTAAAAGTGTAGGATTTTAGAACGTAAATAAAACTTTCAACCAAAATTGGTTTGAATAAGATTTGATGATTAGTTTCTGAGATACGGGACTATTTCATCAAACTGCAGCAATAACTTTGTTTTTCATTAACATACTGTGAAAAACAAATTTAGTTTTGCTGTTGAATGTAAAACAATACACCATAATATGAATGAGCCTTCAAAATATTTTTATTATATTGTTTGATGCTACGGAACCGTGTGTGCTGTGTGATTACGACTCGCACTTGGCCGGGTTTTCATGCTGTTGATCAACATCTTTCAATAAATATAAGTCAATAATTCCCGAGATGAAGTCATGTTTGCTCATAGGGAAGTTTTTGTCATAAATAATAAATTTTCTTTTGGGCAACATCGGAATCTTCTTCACTTAACGTCAAAAGGCAAAATGTCATTTAAAAGTAAATAAATTTTATTTTTAATAGTTTAAAATATATGGCCGCCTTCACAATTTTTTTTTTCGACTAATATCCCGTATTTTTATAAGTTTAGTCGCCTGTGGAAACTTTGGTGGAAACATAATAAATATACACTTAATCTTGTTTGTTTTGATATTCATCGGATTAAGTCAGTAAGGCCCCGTTCACACGGCATTCATCTGTACGATATTTTTCTTTGAGATAGCTCTCGAAAACGGAGCGAGCCGTACTTTTTATATGGTACCTATGTCTTCTAACTTGCGCAGAAGGATCGGGACGGAAACGGTGTCAAACGCTTTTTTAAGATCTAAGAAGGCTGTTAAGCATTTATGACACCTATCCACTCTATCAACAATTTCTGATGTCAAAACAAAAATAGCGTCTTGAGTTGAACGTCCTCCTCTAAACCCATATTGTGCGTTAGATCGAATATTGTATTTATGTAAATAGTCTTTTATTAATAATTTTTTCTAAAAATTTTGAAATTGCGGACAGAACAGTTAGGGGCCCATAGTTGTTGATATTGTTTACGTCCCCGCCCTTACACACAGGAGTGACCATTGATCGCTTTAAATCTTTCGGGAAAACACCAGTTTTGAAAAATAAGTTAGCTAGCTGGCTTATTAGTAAAACCACAAAATCCCTGGATCGTTTTAAATATTCCGTAGGAATACCGTCCCAACCAGGTGCACTCTCAGAATCAAGACTCATCAGAATACAGTCCACTTCCTGCGGCTCAGTCTCTAACAAAACAAACGAGGAAGCCCTGGAATCACTGCAGCAGCTGGTCACAACTGGCATGCCAGTTTGAGCTACGATGTTTTGTGCTAAGGATTTGCCTATAGTGATAATAAATAAGAAATATTATAGTGATAATAAATAAATAAGTTGACTCTATTTAATGAGTTTAGAGGGTGTGAGGTTATGTTAAGGAGATGAGTATTTGAGGTTTTGGGTGGTGTATACTGAGTGAGTTCATTTATTGTAGACCAAAGATGTTTCGGACTTTTTGTTGAATCTTCTATTTGTTTTTTATAATATTTTCTCTTTGTCTTTTTTATCAAATTGGAACAAAAGTTACGGAAGCGTTTAAAAGTTACTATTAAAATTAAGTTGGAAGGGTCTAATTTTGTTTGGTGCTGCATTTTATTCCTAAGCCTTGATGACGATGATGAAGTGAGTTCCTGTTTTGCCCAAAAAAAAGAATTAATAAGAAAAACTTCCCTATGAGCAAACTTGACTTCATTCCGGGAATTATTGAAATTAATAAAAGTACAAAAATAAATTGCAATTAAGTTTATTCAGTAGGTCAGTAATATCTTTTTTCAACAGGCTCTTAAATACCACAACCACAACTTCTGCCAGCGTAACCACCACGAAGACCGAGGCCTGGAGCAGCAAGAGCAGCGGGACCGTAGGCACCGATAGGGGCATACGCACCAGCTGAACCGAAACCAGCAGTCTCACTGATCATGGCGTTCCTGCCATTACCACAGGCATGGTTGACGGCGCCAGCACCGGCAGAAGGCACCACACCTTCCATAGCAACAGTGCCTACGAACGGCAGCTCACCACCTACAGCCAGAATACCCTCATAAACGTTGTCAGACGCCACAGAGATACCAACGGGAGCGATGGCGGAGGCGCTAGAGACAGGAAGAGCGCCGCCACTGGTGGGACTGAACTCAATGGAGGGGGCGTAGATTCCATCGTAAGCCAGGCTTCTGCCTGCGTAGCCAGCGGCCAGTCCGTCGAAAGCCAGACCTCTGCCTGCCAAGCCAGCGCCAGAGTAGGCGAGTCCATCATATGCCCCACCCAAACCGCAAGGAGCCGCAAGTCCATAGATATCAGCAACCGCAGCGCGGCTGGTGCATGACTGTCCAAGTGCGGACTGAAATCATAAGAAAATGTATTCTATGAGTTCGTATTTGGAAGACTTAATACAATTTGATTTTCTTAGGTATGTTAATAGTTTAAATAAATTATTGACATCTTACCTTGAGGAGGAGCGCCTGAGCACAGAGGACGAGGATAGCTTTGACAGACATTGTAGTTTGTCTCGAGTGCTGACACAAGAATGATGTTCAGTACAACTGTTGGGGGTTTTATACTCCATTTAGTTATCAAGTTCCACGAAAAATACTAGGTAAGTGAAAACAATTAATTAATAGCTTGTGCAAGCACGATAAACCTACTATTTACCAACAAAGAAACACTTTTCGTATTGTGACAGTTCAGTCACGTTTTCAATAATTTTGAAACTGGACTATCTA
Organism: Eugnorisma glareosa; assembly: GCA_947578425.1. Lineage (NCBI taxonomy): Eukaryota > Metazoa > Arthropoda > Insecta > Lepidoptera > Noctuidae > Eugnorisma > Eugnorisma glareosa. The sequence goes on along the minus strand of OX387985.1, from coordinate 3,360,890 downwards.
GGTACTGATATCAACAAGAGGCTGAGTATAAAATGTGACGGCTGTTCCAGTTCCTCATTCAGTCTTCAGCTTCTCGTTGAACACAAACGAACATCAAACATGTCCACCTTCACCGTTGTGTTCCTCTGCATCCAAGCTTGCTTGCTCCAGGTAAGAGTCCTGTTTCTTTATGTTTTTTTCTTTTTGCTAAAAATTATAATTTACGAATCCAAGAAGACAAGAAGCTACCAGCTGATTTAAATATTATCTACTCCATAAATTGGAGGCATGGAACTCGCTATGATCCTCATTTGATGTTTACTCCACTTTCAGTCCGCACTCGGACAGTCATGCACCAGCCGTGCTGCGGTTGCTGATGCTGCATTTGCTGGTCCCTATGGCTTGGCCGGCCCTTATGGCTTGACCGCACCTGCTCTCGCTGCTCCTTGTGGATTGGCGGCCCCTGGCTTGGCCTCTCCATTCGGCTTGGCTGCTCCTGGTCTGGCTGCCCCCTTCGGATTGGCTTCTGGTTTGGCTTACGACGGACTCGCCTACCCTGCTGCTGCTGGTTATGGTGCTGCCGCGTACGGCGGCGCCGGAGAAGGCAACGTAGCAGTCACTGGTGAGCTGCCAGTCGCCGGTACCACCGCTGTTGCTGGTCAGGTCCCCATCATGGGTGCTGTGAGCTTCGGCGGCGCTGTGCCGGCTGCTGGCGCCGTGTCTATCTCCGGACAGTGCGCTTGCGGCTGCGGTGCTCCCTACGACTACCTGTACTAGATGACGACGTACGTAAACTTCAAACATCAGAAAATAAATGATGATACCCAAAATTAATTTCTCTCCCTCTATTACTAGTATTAGAATAACTAGTATCTCATATGAAAATCCACAATGTTGATTTGATCGTAAAATAAATGAAGTGTACAGAACATTACTTTTTATTCAAACTTTCACACCCATTATTACGCTTCAAGAAATTGGCGGCTACATTTTTTTCAATTGTAAATTTTGTTAAGAACTGTACTTATGTTTTTTTAGTCTCAATATGTTTGGGGGAGAATGGACAACTGTTATCAATTTTCTAAAATAATTTTGAAACAATTTATTTGAGATCCTCATGACAAGCATTAGCACTCATTTGATACTAGTTGTTGATCACGAACTTCGTCCGCGTGAAATTATTATAAAAATATTTGCTTCCCTTTTTTAATTTGAATTTGTTAACAATTTCATGTTTTTTTTTTTTGCACGGAACCCTAACGTTTTTCTAATTAAAAGTAAAAAATTCGTCAAAGATTCGCTGTCGGAGATTCGCCGGAACAAATAGATTGTCAATTTTTTTTCTTATATTTACCTCATATAAAAAATAAATAATAATAAATAACAAATCCATTTAATTCAGATTCTTCTTCACTTTTTTCTTTTTATTTATTGAAATCTCCCTTAAAACTATTATTACAGGTGTATCCATAATGGGATAGCGCGGTCTTTAAATTAACTTATTTACAATAAAACTATAAAAACTTAAAAAACAAAAACTAGTACCTAGTAGTAAGAAATTAAAAGTAGTAAGTAATTAAAATAACATCTAACAATCATAGCTTATATACTAAGTTCCTTAACTATAAAAACTCAATATTTAAATTACAAAACAAAAACATTTAGCCTTCTCTAATCATCAAATAAACAACATTACTTTTGCGGATTCACTCAAATAGCATGTAAATACATCGATCTTGACCTGAAGATCGTTAATTATCCGAATTGGCCGGGTCAATGGTGTTAAAGCGAGAAGGTTGGTACTACAATCAGAAGTTACGAAATACAAAAAAAAAACGAAACAAATACAATTTACAATATAAAAATAAATACAATGCCATCAAATCAGATATACAATGTCAAGAAAAGTAAATAACGTTAATGTCAAATAAAAAATAAATTAATCGGAAATTAAAAATATAAAATACAAATAAAACAAAACGTTTAAAAGATTATGGAAAATTTTGGACAAAATAAAATAACATAAATTAATAAAACTTACCAAAAATTACCGCAGTGTTTAACATGCCCTGGCTATATGCCTACTGCAACACTTTCTAATTTAATGACTGTCCAATCGTTCAGCGATCTTAGCCAGGACAGCATTGGAGCTGGCCCGCACCCTGCGCACCAAGGACGCGCACCGCTTGCCGCAATCGCGCATCCCCAATATTACCATGAACCCGTTGATGTACTGGGCATACATATTATGCATTAAGTAAAAAGCTGTTATTTTGAAAGAAACAGATTCTTCAATTTTATTTACTGGTATATATGTATCATAGAGTAAAATTAGCTTTTCCTGAAAATTTTCTAGTTTACCCCCAATAGTGACAACCATTTTCAAAATGTTGTTATTTTACATGTTTTTCATGTTTGGGTCATACTGTCTGACCCAAACTTTCGAATATGAGATAGTAGTATGACTCATACTACTATCATAAATGCGAAAGTTTGTGAGGATGGATGGATGTATGTTTGTTACTCTTCCTCACGCCAAAACTACTGAAAGGATTTGGATGAAATTTTGCACACTGATAGTTTATAACCAGGGAGGAGCTCGTGGCAAAATAATACCAGCCGCTCGGGTCGGTCTTTAAGTTAAGCCGTGCTTGATTAACTGTGTCAAATTCTTGTTTTATGTTTGCACACCTCATGGTTATTAACAGTGTACCGTTCGATCTGTTGTAACATCCTTTGAACCTGTTCAATGAAAATAAATGATTTGTATTTGTATTTTGAATAGGTTGGTCTGACTCTGAGGTTGGGTGACCGCCCATTACATACCGAGTTTCCTCCGTGCCTCGGAAAACACGTTAAGCCGTTGTTCCCGGCTGTCATCTGTAGATCTTTGACAGTCGTTACAGGTAGTCAGTGGCCCAAAAAGTCTGACAACCAGTCTTACCAAGGGGTATTGTATTACCCAGTACTATCTGGGTTGTGGAGGTCAGATAGGCAGTCGCTCCATGTAAAATACTGGTATTCAGCTGCATACGGTTAGACTGGAAGGCGACTACAACATAGTTAGGAAAAGGTTATGCAGGTGATGATCATAGTTTATAAATAGGATTAACACATAAAGTACCTTTTATTCCGGTAGTATGATACCGTGGGACAATTATCGAAACTCACGCGGGCGAAGCCGCGGGAATAAACTAGTATTTTATAATAATTTCACGCGGACGAAAGTCGCGGGCAACAGCTAGTTCAAACATAAATGGCATCAAAATTATCATTTAGATAAATCCGATTTCTTAAATATTAAAAACCTCAGAATACAGAAATAACCAGAAGCCGTAAGCGCGCTTAGTACTGAAGCGACAAAAAACTGCTCCTTTTAGAGTAATTTGACGCGCAGCCGATCAGTTACTCTGCGCGTCGTATCGCGTGACGTGTGTTACCGTTGTTCAATAAATAATTAATAATGTCTGAGCTAGCCACATTACGCGGGTGGGAAGTGAGGCGGGCGGGGGACGCTTGTTTTGTATTTGGACACAACGTGCGGCTTGCAATTATAGTTGAACGCGGCTTCTGGTTCTTTCTGTATTCTGAGTTAAGAGCGGCCAACCCGTCATACTGACCATACAAAAGCTCGTACGTGATTATGCCGTTGTTACTTGTTACACATCTATCTTTGAATTTTTTGAACTTATAGGTATTTTGTGCACTATATCTAGGTTTCTGGATGCAAAAAGTAAAAAAAAAAGTAGAAACAAATTCAGTGTAAGCCTCCAACAATTGCTGTTTTGCACAAATTTTACCTGAAATTTGGTCGTTCTTAATGTACTCATAAAGTGTAAAAATAAAGAAAAAATCTCGATAGCAACCTTGCACATGTAATGGAGATTCTTGATAACAAATATTTATTTCACTCACTTCTAAGACTTATTCAAAAACACGGTCGTATTTCCTGGAACAGGTTTAAGAAATTTTCGAACACTATTTTTCGTTCAATGTCATCGCGTTAGACGTTATAAGGTGCGCGGGAGACGAATTGTGCGGGGTCGGGGCGGGGTGAGACGGGGGAGTTGAAAGAAAATCGCCACTGTGGCTCTGGATGAAACAACAAGCGACCATGCTCGCGTTGACGATAGACGGGCCGGGAAGGGCCCTCTTAAGACTGTTTTCTATGTTTCCTTTCATTAACTACCCACCCGCCTCTAAAAAAACACCTGTTAGAAAGACATAATCGGTAACGATAGGGTGAGCGCAGTGCTTGTCAGCTTCGTTAAGTGTATATGTACACCCGCTATATCGTGTCAATTAAACGGAGTTATGTAATTTTGTTTAATTATATTTTGATCTTTATCGTCAACACTATCGCTCAGTCAAAAATACAGGTTGCTTTCGGGCTATAGCTTTGTCAAAAAACATTTTTTTTTAACCTGGGTCTTGCTTTTCTACCTAAAGTTTTGGATTTAGCTCTGGAGAGTTATCGTCAAAATTACTCTGTAAAATGTAGTGCCGGACAGCGGCATGTGAACGCCCGCTTGGTCTACCAGAGGTAAATTCGAAGCTGCTAATTGAATGCTGAAAGTTGCCAACGTCTCAATAAAATTACGTCGCTGTTATGATGAATTTCTTCAATAGTACTTTATGACAATGGAATTGGAATAACTAATATTATCATTGCGCTTATCATATAATTGTAATTGCACAAAAAGCATCATTGATAATAACTTTCAGAATGCAGGGTGCATTCTAAGTCGGCTTAAATTGGCATTCTGAAAGTTGTTCTGAAAGTATCTGTCAAATATTTAGCTACCTTGATTTATTTGTATCATGCCTTGCAAGATTGAGATGCAACTTGCGTCGACACCCTTCCGCCATCGCATCTTCCTAGCACGGTGGGGCGGCTGCTGCATGTGCTGCAAACCTCAAACGGTGCAAATATTATAACTTAATTAAATATTTAATAATTTAAAGTCTTCCGAGATATCGCCACGCAGGTTATGTTAGATTATTCGTTACTTTATTTAGCCTTTTAAACGGCAGAGAGTAAACGCGTCGGCATTAAAGCTAAAAACAAATACAAACATTTTATCGATAACCAATTACTAATACTTAATCTATATATTACTATCATTAAACATTAGTTAAGTTTTAAAAATACGTTTTTGCTTGCATTTGAAAGATTTCCAAGTGCTTTTTATACAACTATAATTAAATGATCAGTGCAAAGATATTAGTTAATTTAATGTTTATTTTATTACGTATCACAACATAGTGTAAATTTCAGATTATATATTTACAATATTCATGACACATTTAAAAATCATTTTAACTCCAGTACTAACAAATAAGATCCTAAAATAGCTCAATTTAGACTGAACTTATTAAAAGTACGTGATAAAATAGCACGCAACGGGTGAACTTTCTATATCATCTGACATTTTGGTGCCCTCGCGCTACACTAGTGCCTCTAGCGGTGAATTAACACACGATAGCCTCCATTGTATGAGTTTCAAAACGAAAAAGTTTTTATATGTTACTTTGGTTTCACACTTGCATGAACATGGTGTGAATGCAAAGTGCGAACAGTGATAAAAGGCTCTTTTGGCTCGTGAAAGACATTAATAGGAGGAAAATTTATGACGTCATATTGCAAGAAAACAAGATACAAAAATATTTATTTTTATCTCAAAACATTGTCGTACATAAACTGAGGCAGCCCCAGTAAGTTACAATAGTACTTGTGTCGGAGCTGTCTCACTCTTCCCTTAGGTGGTATCTTAGCAATGATATTACTTTTATGATGAAGCTACTGTAGAGGAAAAAATAAAAATATAAAAATTAAATTAAAAATAAATGAATTAAGCAGCTCTCGCTGTCTGAGGAGTGCATGTCTGCGTGCGTGTGAGTTTGTGTGTTTGGATGTTTGTGTGTGTGTGAAAGTATGTGAGTGTGTGTATGTGTGTGGGTATCCAGCATATTAGCTTACCCTGATCAGAATGTTTTCTTTTTCTTCATTTGTTAAAGATCTAAACCAATCACCCACTACTCTTTTACATTCGTATAACAGCAGGGGATATATTTCACATTTAAGGTTCAGTTTGTTATAGATGTAGGTGGATTGTGTTACATATTGTCGTCTGGCAAATGCTGATCGTCCTGGAGAGTAGGCCACAATATCTCTACGCCTTCTGTTCTGAATAGCTGGGTCAAAAGGAAGACATTTATGCAGGGTTAAGGTCACGTTTGGAATATAAAGTTTTCTAATCTAAAGCAAATTGCTGACTTTATAGAGGTCTTTTGTAGGGAACCTTAATGGTTTAAAATACATCACCTTGATAAGTGATCGCTGAGCTCTTTCCAGATTGAGGAATTTCATTCTGGAAGCTCCACCCCATATCGGAATGCAGGAAGTTATTACAGATTGCGCCAGAGTTATATATTTGGTTCATAAGTTGCGCGGACATAACATGACGTAAAGTTTTGAAGACCCAAATGAGCTTCCTTATCCTTTTCATGAGGATCTCCATGTGAGGATGCCATGACAGTCTTTGGTCAACAATTATGTCTAGATATTTTGTGGATCCAACTTGTTTAATATTCTGGCAGCTGCAGTTATAGAGGAAATCATTTTGACAACAGTGAATAGTAATGCCAGAGTCAGTTCCAGGCTGTGATCTTTGGCTTGGGGAAAAAACAAATAAAATTAGTTTTATCGGTATTAAGGGTTAAAAGGTTTGCTCTCAGCTAGATAGCTATTTTAATCAGACCCAGTTCCGCAACCGTTTTTACATGTTTCCATGAGCTTCCCGAAAAAACAACCGCAGTGTCGTCTGCGTATGAGAATATTTTTCCTCCATTGATCTGCATATTGCATAGACTGTTTATATAAATTAAAAACAATAGCAGACCCAAAACGCTCCCCTATGGAACTCCGTAATAGACGTCCTCTTCGACACTACACAATTTATCTATCTTGACCATTTGCTGTCTATCTTTGAGATAGCTCTCGAAAAGGTAGCGAGCCGTGCTTCTTTTACCTATGTCTTCTATCTTGCGCAGAAGGATCGGGACGGAAACGGTGTCAAACGCTTTTTTAAGATCTAAGAAGACTGTTAAGCATTACCATTAACACCTATCCACTCTATCAACAATTTCAGATGTCAAAGCCGAAATAGCGTCTTGAGTTGAACGTCCTCGTCTAAACCCATATTGTGCGTTAGATCGAATATTGTATTTATGTAAATAGTTTGTTAGTCTTTTATTAATAATTTTTTCTAAAAATGTTGAAATTGCGGACAGAACAGTAAGGGGCCGATAGTTGTTGACATTGTTTACGTCCCCGCCCTTACACACAAGAGTGACCACTGATCGCTTTAAATCTTTCGGGAAAACACCAGTTTTGAAAAATAAGTTAGCTAGCTGGCTTATTAGTAAAACCACAAAATCCCTGGATCGTTTTAAATATTTCGTAGGAATATCGTCCCAACCAGGTGCACTCTCAGAATCAAGACTCATCAGAATACAGTCCACTTCCCGCGGGTCAGTCTCTAACAAAACAAACGAGGAAGCCCTGGAATCACTGCAGCAGCTGGTCACAACTGGCATGCCAGTTTGAGCTACGATGTTTTGTGCTAAGGACTTGCCTATAGTGATAAAGAATAAGTTGACTCTATTTAATGAGTTTAGAGGATGTGAGGCTATGTTAAGGAGATGAGTATTTGAGGTTTTGGGTGGTGTATACTGAGTGAGTTCATTTATTGTGGACCAAAGATGTCTCGGACTTTTTGTTGAATCTTCTATTTGTTTTTTAATAATATTTTCTCTTTGTCTTTTTTATCAAATTGGAACAAAAGTTACGGAAGCGTTTAAAAGTTACTATTAAAATTAAGTTGAAAGGGTCTAATTTTGTCTTGCTGCATTTTATTCCTAAGCCTTGATGACGATGATGAAGTGAGTTCCTGTTTTGCCCAAAAAAAAAGAATTAATAAGAAAAACTTCCCTATGAGCAAACTTGACTTCATTCCGGGAATTATTGAAATTAATAAAAGTACAAAAATAAATTGCAATTAAGTTTATTCAGTAGGTCAGTAATATCTTTTTTTCAACAGGCTCTTAAATACCACAACCACAACTTCTTCCAGCGTAACCACCACGCAGACCGAGGCCTGGAGCAGCAAGAGCAGCGGGACCGTAGGCACCGATAGGGGCATACGCACCAACTGAACCGAAACCAGCAGTCTCACTGATCATGGCGTTTCTGCCATTACCACAGGCATGGTTGACGGCGCCAGCACCTGCAGAAGGCACCACACCTTCCATAGCAACAGTGCCTACGAACGGCAGCTCACCACCTACAGCCAGAATACCCTCATAAACGTTGTCAGACGCCACAGAGATACCAACGGGAGCGATGGCGGAGGCGCTAGAGACAGGAAGAGCGCCGCCACTGGTGGGACTGAACTCCATGGAGGGGGCGTAGATTCCATCGTAAGCCAGGCTTCTGCCTGCGTAGCCAGCGGCCAGTCCGTCGAAAGCCAGACCTCTGCCTGCCAAGCCAGCGCCAGAGTAGGCGAGTCCATCATAGGCCCCACCTAAACCGCAAGGAGTCGCAAGTCCATAGATATCAGCAACCGCAGCGCGGCTGGAGCATGACTGTCCGACTGCGGACTGAAATCATAAGAAAAGTTATTCTATGAGTTACTTTTTGACTAACATAATTATTCTTATTTGGAACACTTAATACAATTTGATTTTCTTAGGTATGATATTAGTTTAAATAAATTATTGACATCTTACCTTGAGGAGGAGCGCCTGAGCGCAGAGGACGAGGATAGCTTTGACAGACATTGTAGTTTGTCTCGAGTGCTGACACAAGAATGATGTTCAGTACAACTGTTGGTGGTTTTATACTCCATTTAGTTATCAAGTTCCACGAAAAATACTAGGTAGGTGAAAACAATTAATTAATAGCTTGTGCAAGCACGATAAGCCTACTATTTACCAACAAAGAAACACTTTTCGTATTGTGACAGTTCAGTCACGTTTTCAATAATTTTGAAACTGGACTATCTAGATACTGATATCAACAAGAGGCTGAGTATAAAATGTGACGGCTGTTCCAGTTCCTCATTCAGTCTTCAGCTTCTCGTTGAACACAAACGAACATCAAACATGTCCACCTTCACTGTTGTGTTCCTCTGCATCCAAGCTTGCTTGCTCCAGGTAAGAGTCCTGTTTCTTTATGTTTTTTTCTTTTTGCTAAAAATTATAATTTACGAATCCAAGAAGACAAGAAGACTAAGTACCAGCTGATTTAAATATTATCTACTCCATAAATTGGAGGCATGGAACTCGCTATGATCCTCATTTGATGTTTACTTCACTTTCAGTCTGCACTCGGACAGTCATGCACCAGCCGCGCTGCGGTTGCTGATGCTGCATTTGCTGGTCCCTATGGCTTGGCCGGCCCTTACGGCTTGACCGCACCTGCTCTCGCTACTCCTTGTGGATTGGCGGCTCCTGGCTTGGCCGCTCCATTCGGCTTGGCTGCTCCTGGTCTGGCTGCCCCCTTCGGATTGGCTTCTGGTTTGGCTTACGACGGACTCGCTTACCCTGCTGCTGCCGGTTATGGTGCTGCCGCGTATGGTGGCGCCGGTGAAGGCAACGTGGCGGTCGCTGGTGAGCTACCAGTCGCCGGTACTACCGCTGTTGCTGGTCAGGTCCCAATCATGGGCGCTGTGAGCTTCGGCGGCGCTGTGCCGGCTGCTGGTGCCGTGTCTATCTCCGGTCAGTGCGCTTGCGGCTGCGGTGCTCCCTACGACTACCTGTACTAGATGACGACGTACGTAAACTTCAAACATCAGAAAATAAATGATGATACCCAAAATTAATTTCTCTCCCTCTATTACTAGTATTAGAATAACTAGTATCTCATATGAAAATCCGCAATGTTGATTTGATCGTAAAATAAATGAAGTCTACAGAACATTACTTTTTATTCAAACTTTCACACCCATTATTACGCTCCAAGAAATTGATGGCTACATTTGTTTCAATTGTAAATTTTGTTAAGAACTGTATGTTTTTTTAGTCTCAATATGTTTGGGGGAGAACGGACAACTGTTATCAATTTTCTAAATAATTTTGTAACAATTTATTTGAGATCCTCATGACAAGCATTAGCACTCGTTTGATACTAGTTGTTGATCACGAACTTCGTCCGCGTGAAATTATTATAAAAATATTTGCTTCCCTTTAATTTGATTTTGTTAACAATTTCATGGTTTTTTTTTTGCACGGAACCCTAATGTTTTTCTAATTTCAAGAAAAAATTCGTCAAAGATTCGTCGTCGGAGATTCGCCGGAACAAATAGATTGACAATTTTTTTTTCTTAAATTTACCTCATATAAAAAATAATAAATAACAAATCCTTTTAATTCAGATTCTTGTACACTTTTTTCTTTTTATTTATTGAAATCTCCCTTAAAACTATTATTACAGGTGTATCCATAATGGGATAGCGCGGTCTATAAATTAACTTATTTACAATAAAACTATAAAAACTTAAAAAACAAAAACTAGTAGTAGTAAGAAATTAAAAGTAGTAAGTAATTAAAATAACATCTAACAATCATAGCTTATATACTAAGTTCCTTAACTATAAAAACTCAATATTAAAATTACAAAACAAAAACATTTAGCCTTCTCTAATCTACACTATAACATAAAATAAACAACATTACTTTTGCGGATTCACTCAAATAGCATGTAAATACATCGATCTTGACGAGAAGATCGTTAATTATCCGAATTGCCCGGGTCAATGGTGTTTTAGCGAGAAGGTTGGTACTACAATCAGAAGTTACGAAATACAAAAAAAAAACGAAACAAATACAATTTACAATATAAAAATAAATACAATGCCATCAAATCAGATATACAATGTCAAGAAAAGTAAATAACGTTAATGTCAAATAAAAAATAAATTAATCGGATATTAAAAATATAAAATACAAATAAAAAAACGTTTAAAAGATTATGGAAAATTTTGGACAAAATAAAATAACATAAATTAATAAAACTTACCAAAAATTACCGCAGTGTTTAACATGCCCTGGCTATATGCCTACTACAACACTCTTAATATAAGGACTGTCCAATCGTTCAGCGATCTTAGCCAGGACAGCATCGGAGCTGGCCAGCACCCTGCTCACCAAGGACGCGCACCGCTTGCGCATTGTGGTGTGAAAACAGTCGGTGCGCGCTTCCGCAAACTCGCCCAAGGCACTGCAGAAGCGGGGCATCCCCAATATCACCATGAACCCGTTGATGTACTGGACACACATATTATGCATTAAGTAAAAAGCTGTTATTTTGAAAGAAACAGATTCTTCAATTTTATTTACTGGTATATATGTATCATAGAGTAACATTAGCTTTTCCTGAAAATTTTCTAGTTTACCCCCAATAGTCCCCCAATAGTTTTTCATGTTTGGGTCATACTGTATGACCCAAACTTTCGCATATAAGATAGTAGTATGACTCATACTACTATCCTAGATACGAAAGTTTGTGAGGATGGATGGATGGATGTTTGTTACTCTTTCACGCCAAAACTACTGAAAGGATTTGGATGAAATGTTGCACACTGATAGTTTATAACCAAGATTAATACTTATGGTACCTTTTATCCCGGTAGTATGATACCGTGGGACAATTATCGAAACTCACGCGGGCGAAGCCGCGGGCATAAACTAGTATTTTATAATAATTTCACTCGGACGAAAGTCGCGGGCAACAGCTAGTTCAAACATAAATGGCATCAAAATTATCATTTAGATAAAGCCGATTTTTTAAATATTAAAAACCTCGAGAATTCAGAAATAACCAGAAGCCGTAAGCGCGCTTAATACTGAAGCGACAAAAAACTGCTCCTTTTAGAGTATTTTGACGCGCAACCGATCAGTTACTCTGCGCGTCGTATCACGTGACGTGTTTTACCGGTGTCCAATAAATAATTAATAATGTCTGAGCTAGCCACATTACGCGGGTGGGAAGTGAGGCGGGCGGGGGACGCTTGTTTTGTATTTGGACACAACGTGCGGCTTGCAGTTACAGTTGAACGGGGCTTCTGGTTCTTTCTGTATTCTGAGTTAATAGCGGCCAACCCGTCATACTTCTCATACAAACGCTCTTACGTGATTATGCCGTTGTTACTTGTTACACATCTATCTTTGAATTTTTTGAACTTATAGGTATTTTGTGCACTATATCTAGGTTTCTGGAAGCAAAAAATAAAAATAAAGTGGAAACAAATTCAGTATAAGCCTCCAAAAATGGCTGTTTTGCACAAATTTTACCCGAACTTTGGCCGTTCATAATGTACTCATAAAGTGTAAAAATAAAGCAAAAATCTCGATAACAACCTTGCACATGTAATGGAGATTCTTGATAACAAATATTTATTTCACTCACTTCTAAGACTTATTCAAAAACACGGTCGTATTTCCTGGAACAGGTTTAAGAAATTTTCGAACACTATTTTTCGTTCAATGTCATCGCGTTAGACGTTATAAGGTGCGCGGGAGACGAATTGTGCGGGGTCGGGGCGGGGTGAGACGGGAGAGTTGAAAGAAAATCGCCACTGTGGCTCTGGATGAAACAACAAGCGACCATGCTCGCGTTGACGATAGACGGGCCGGGAAGGGCCCTCTTAAGACTGTTTTCTATGTTTCCTTTCATTAACTACCCACCCGCCTCTAAAAAAACACCTGTTAGAAAGACATAATCGGTAACGATAGGGTGAGCGCAGTGCTTGTCAGCTTCGTTAAGTGTATATGTACACCCGCTATATCGTGTCAATTAAACGGAGTTATGTAATTTTGTTTAATTATATTTTGATCTTTATCGTCAACACTATCGCTCAGTCAAAAATACAGGTTGCTTTCGGGCTGTAGCTTTGTCAAAAAACATTTTTTTTTTAACCTGGGTCTTGCTTTTCTACCTAAAGTTTTGGATTTAGCTCTGGAGAGTTATCGTCAAAATTACTCTGTAAAATGTAGTGCCGGACAGCGGCATGTGAACGCACGCCTTGTCTACCAGAGGTAAATTCGAAGCTGCTAATTGAATGCTGAAAGTTGCCAACGTCTCAATAAAATTACGTCGCTGTTATGATGAATTTCTTCTATAGTACTTTATGACAATGGAATTGGAATAACTAATATTATCATTGCGCTTATCATATAATTGTAATTGCACAAAAAGCATCATTGATAATAACTTTCAGAATGCAGGGTGCATTCTAAGTCGGCTTAAATTGGCATTCTGAAAGTTGTTCTGAAAGTATCTGTCAAATATTTAGCTATCTTGATTTATTTATATCATACCTTGCAAGATTGTTTGGCCCTTTGGTGTGAGATGCAACTTGCGTCGACACCCTTCCGGCAGCCCATCTCTCTAGCACGGTGGGGCGGCTGCTGCATGTACTGCAAACCTCAAACGGTGCAAATACTATAACTTAATTAAATAATTAATTATTTAAAGTGTTCCGAGATATCGCCACGCAGGTTATGTTAGGTTATTTGTTATTTTATTTAGCCTTTCAAACGGCAGAGAGTAAACGCGTCGGCGTTATAGCTAAAAAGAAATACAAACATTTTATCGATAACCAATTACTCATTACTAATAATCTATATATTACTATCATTAAACATTAGTTAAGTTTAAAAAATACGTTTTTCCTTGCATGTGGAAGATTTCCAAGTGCTTTTTATGCAACTACAGTTAAATGATCAGTGCAACGATTATTAGTTAATTTAATGTTTATTTTATTACGTATCACAACATAGTGTAAACTTCAGATCATTTATTTACAATATTCATGACACATTTAAAAATCATTTGAACTCCAGTATTAACAAATAAGATCCTAAAATAGCTCAATTTAGACCACAATAATGAATATTATTAAAAATACGTGATAAAAAAGCACGCAACGCGTGAACTTTCTATATCATCTGACATTTTGGTGCCCTCGCGCTACACTAGTGCCTCTAGCGGTGAATTACACACGATAGCCTCCATTGTATGTGTTTCAATACGAAAAAGTTTTTATACGTTACTTTGGTTTCACACTTGCATGAACATGGTGTGAATGCAAAGTGCGAACAGTGATAAAAGACTCTTTTGCCTCGTGAAAAACATTAATAGGAGGAAAATTTATGACGTCATATTGCAAGAAAACAAGATACAAAAATATTTATTTTTATCTCAAAACATTGTCGTACATAAACTGAGGCAGCCCCAGTAAGTTACAATAGTACTTGTGTCGGAGCTGTCTCACTCTTCCCTTAGGTGGTATCTTAGCAATGATATTACTTTTATGATGAAGCTACTGTAAAGGAAAAAATAAAAATTAAATTATAAATAAATGAATTAAGCAGCTCTCGCTGTCTGAGGAGTGCATGTCTGCGTGCGTGTGAGTTTGTGTGTTTGGATGTATGTGGGTGTGTGCAAGTAGGTGAGTGTGTGTATGTGTGTGGGTATCCAGCATATTAGCTTACCCTGATCAGAATGTTTTCTTTTTCTTCATTTGTTAAAGATCTCAACCAATCACCCACTACTCTTTTACATTCGTATAACAGCAGGGGATATATTTCACATTTAAGGTTCAGTTTGCTATAGATGTAGGTGGATTGTGTTACATATTGTCGTCTGGCAAATGCTGATCGTCCTGGAGAGTAGGCCACAATATCTCTACGCCTTCTGTTCTGAATAGCTGGGTCAAAAGGAAGACATTTATGCAGGGTTAAGGTCACGTTTGGAATATAAAGTTTTCTAATCTAAAGCAAATTGCTGACTTTATAGAGGTCTTTTGTAGGGAACCTTAATGGTTTAAAATACATCACCTTGATAAGTGATCGCTGAGCTCTTTCCAGATTGAGGAATTTCATTCTGGAAGCTCCACCCCATATCGGAATGCAGGAAGTTATTACAGATTGCGCCAGAGTTATATATTTGGTTCATAAGTTGCGCGGACATAACATGACGTAAAGTTTTGAAGACCCAAATGAGCTTCCTTATCCTTTTCATGAGGATCTCCATGTGAGGGTGCCATGACAGTCTTTTTATGTCTAGATATTTTGTGGATCCAACTTGTTTAATATTCTGGCAGCTGCAGTTATAGAGGAAATCATTTTGACAACAATGAATAGTAATGCCAGAGTCAGTTCCAGGCTGTGATCTTTGGCTTGGGGAAAAAACAAATAAAATTAGTTTTTTAGTTAAAAGGTTTGCTCTCAGCTAGATAGCTATTTTAATCAGACCCAGTTCCGCAACCGTTTTTACATGTTTCCATGAGCTTCCCGAAAAAACAACCGCAGTGTCGTCTGCGCATGAGAATATTTTTCCTCCATTGATCTGCATATTGCATAGACTGTTTATATAAATTAAAAACAATAGCGGACCCAAAACGCTCCCCTATGGAACTCCGTAATAGACGTCCTCTTCGACACTACACAATTTATCTACCTTGACCATTTGCTGTCTATCTTTGAGATAGCTCTCGAAAAGGTAGCGAGCCGTGCTTCTTATACCTATGTCTTCTATCTTGCGCAGAAGGATCGGGACGGAAACGGTGTCAAACGCTTTTTTAAGATCTAAGAAGACTGTTAAGCATTACCATTAACACCTATCCACTCTATCAACAATTTCAGATGTCAAAGCCGAAATAGCGTCTTGAGTTGAACGTCCTCGTCTAAACCCATATTGTGCGTTAGATCGAATATTGTATTTATGTAAATATTTTGTTAGTCTTTTATTAATAATTTTTTCTAAAAATGTTGAAATTGCGGACAGAACAGTAAGGGGCCGATAGTTGTTGACATTGTTTACGTCCCCGCCCTTACACACAAGAGTGACCACTGATCGCTTTAAATCTTTCGGGAAAACACCAGTTTTGAAAAATAAGTTAGCTAGCTGGCTTATTAGTAAAACCACAAAATCCCTGGATCGTTTTAAATATTTCGTAGGAATATCGTCCCAACCAGGTGCACTCTCAGAATCAAGACTCATCAGAATACAGTCCACTTCCTGCGGGTCAGTCTCTAACAAAACAAACGAGGAAGCCCTGGAATCACTGCAGCAGCTGGTCACAACTGGCATGCCAGTTTGAGCTACGATGTTTTGTGCTAAGGACTTGCCTATAGTGATAAAGAATAAGTTGACTCTATTTAATGAGTTTAGAGGATGTGAGGCTATGTTAAGGAGATGAGTATTTGAGGTTTTGGGTGGTGTATACTGAGTGAGTTCATTTATTGTGGACCAAAGATGTCTCGGACTTTTTGTTGAATCTTCTATTTGTTTTTTAATAATATTTTCTCTTTGTCTTTTTTATCAAATTGGAACAAAAGTTACGAAAGCGTTTAAAAGTTACTATTAAAATTAAGTTGAAAGGGTCTAATTTTGTCTTGCTGCATTTTATTCCTAAGCCTTGATGACGATGATGAAGTGAGTTCCTGTTTTGCCCAAAAAAAAAGAATTAATAAGAAAAACTTCCCTATGAGCAAACTTGACTTCATTCCGGAAATTATTGAAATTAATAAAAGTACAAAAATAAATTGCAATTAAGTTTATTCAGTAGGTCAGTAATATCTTTTTTTCAACAGGCTCTTAAATACCACAACCACAACTTCTTCCAGCGTAACCACCACGCAGACCGAGGCCTGGAGCAGCAAGAGCAGCGGGACCGTAGGCACCGATAGGGGCATACGCACCAACTGAACCGAAACCAGCAGTCTCACTGATCATGGCGTTTCTGCCATTACCACAGGCATGGTTGACGGCGCCAGCACCTGCAGAAGGCACCACACCTTCCATAGCAACAGTGCCTACGAACGGCAGCTCACCACCTACAGCCAGAATACCCTCATAAACGTTGTCAGACGCCACAGAGATACCAACGGGAGCGATGGCGGAGGCGCTAGAGACAGGAAGAGCGCCGCCACTGGTGGGACTGAACTCCATGGAGGGGGCGTAGATTCCATCGTAAGCCAGGCTTCTGCCTGCGTAGCCAGCGGCCAGTCCGTCGAAAGCCAGACCTCTGCCTGCCAAGCCAGCGCCAGAGTAGGCGAGTCCATCATAGGCCCCACCTAAACCGCAAGGAGTCGCAAGTCCATAGATATCAGCAACCGCAGCGCGGCTGGAGCATGACTGTCCGACTGCGGACTGAAATCATAAGAAAAGTTATTCTATGAGTTACTTTTTGACTAACATAATAATTCGTATTTGGAACACTTAATACAATTTGATTTTCTTAGGTATGTTAATAGTTTAAATAAATTATTGACATCTTACCTTGAGGAGGAGCGCCTGAGCACAGAGGACGAGGATAGCTTTGACAGACATTGTAGTTTGTCTCGAGTGCTGACACAAGAATGATGTTCAGTACAACTGTTGGTGGTTTTATACTCCATTTAGTTATCAAGTTCCACGAAAAATACTAGGTAGGTGAAAACAATTAATTAATAGCTTGTGCAAGCACGATAAGCCTACTATTTACCAACAAAGAAACACTTTTCGTATTGTGACAGTTCAGTCACGTTTATAATAATTTTGAAACTGGACTATCTAGGTACTGATATCAACAAGAGGCTGAGTATAAAATGTGACGGCTGTTCCAGTTCCTCATTCAGTCTTCAGCTTCTCGTTGAACACAAACGAACATCAAACATGTCCACCTTTACTGTTGTGTTCCTCTGCATCCAAGCTTGCTTGCTCCAGGTAAGAGTCCTGTTTCTTTATGTTTTTTTCTTTTTGCTAAAAATTATAATTTACGAATCCAAGAAGACAAGAAGACTAAGTACCAGCTGATTTAAATATTATCTACTCCATAAATTGGAGGCATGGAACTCGCTATGATCCTCATTAATGATGTTTACTTCACTTTCAGTCCGCACTCGGACAGTCATGCACCAGCCGCGCTGCGGTTGCTGATGCTGCATTTGCTGGTCCCTATGGCTTGGCCGGCCCTTATGGCTTGACTGCACCTGCTCTCGCTGCTCCTTGTGGATTGGCGGCCCCTGGCTTGGCCTCTCCATTCGGCTTGGCTGCTCCTGGTCTGGCTGCCCCCTTCGGATTGGCTTCTGGTTTGGCTTACGATGGACTCGCCTACCCTGCTGCTGCCGGTTATGGTGCTGCCGCGTACGGTGGCGCCGGAGAAGGCAACGTAGCAGTCGCTGGTGAGCTACCAGTCGCCGGTACCACCGCTGTTGCTGGTCAGGTCCCCATCATGGGCGCTGTGAGCTTCGGCGGCGCTGTGCCGGCTGCTGGTGCCGTGTCTATCTCCGGACAGTGCGCTTGCGGCTGTGGTGCTCCCTACGACTACCTGTACTAGATGACGACGTACGTAAACTTCAAACATCAGAAAATAAATGATGATACCCAAAATTAATTTCTCTCCCTCTATTACTAGTATTAGAATAACTAGTATCTCATATGAAAATCCGCAATGTTGATTTGATCGTAAAATAAAGTGTACAGAACATTACTTTTTATTCAAACTTTCACACCCATTATTACGCTCCAAGAAATTGGCGGCTACATTGATTTTCAATTGTAAATTTTGTTAAGAACTGTATTTTTTTTAGTCTCAATATGTTTGGGGGAGAATGGACAACTGTTATAAATTTTCTAAAATAATTTTGAAACAATTTATTTGAGATCCTCATGACAAGCATTAGCACTCATTTGATACTAGTTGTTGATAACGAACTTCGTTCGCGTGAAATTATTATAAAAATATTTGCTTCCCTTTTTTGTTTTGATTTTGTTAACAATTTCATGGGTTTTAATTTTTTTGTACGGAACCCTAACGTTTTTCTATTTTAAAGTAAACAATTCGTCGGAGATTCGCCGGAACAAACAGATAGACATATTAAATTTATCATAGGTAATAATAAATCCATTTAATTCAGATTCTCCTATACTACAATCACAAGTTACGAAACACGAAATAAAATCAAAAAAAATCATAGCTTCTATACTAAGTTCCCTAACTATAAAAACACAATATTTAAATTACAAAACAAAACATTTAGCCTTCTCTAATCTACACTATAACATAAAATAAACAACATTACGTTTGCGGATTCACTCAAATACTCGTAGCATGTAAATACATCGATCTTGACGTGAAGATCGTTAATTATCCGAATTGCGCGGGTCAATAGTGTTTTAGCGAGAAGGTTGGTACTACAATCACAAGTTACGAAACACGAAATAAATACAAAAAAAAAACACGAAACAAATACAATTTACAATATAAAAATAAATGCAATGCCATCAAATCAGATATACAATGTCAAGAAAAGTAAATAACGTTAATGTCAAATAAAAAATAAATTAATCAGAAATTAAAAATATAAAATACAAATAAAAAAACGTTTAAAAGATTATGGAAAATTTTGGACAAAATAAAATAACATAAATTAATAAAACTTACCAAAAATTACCGCAGTGTTTAACATGCTCTGGCTATATGCCTACTACAACACTCTTAATATAAAGACTGTCCAATCGTTCAGCGAACTTAGCCAGGACAGCATCGGAGCTGGCCAGCACCCTGCTCACCAAGGACGCGCACCGCTTGCGCATTGTGGTGTGAAAACAGTCGGTGCGCGCTTCCGCAAACTCGCCCAAGGCACTGCAGAAGCGGGGCATCCCCAATATCGCCATGAACCCGTTGATGTACTGGACATACATATTATGCATTAAGGTGGAAGCGCAAGGGTAGCCCGCGAAATTTAAATTTTCTCAAGTTTATTGCGATTTGCAGGTCAGTGCTAGTTTGTATGTTGATGCAAATATAAATCGCGCTAGTAACACGTATGGAGTTACAGAATTATAATCATTCAAATCATCAATACAGCCCTCCAAGTTCATATAATCCCATTCAATAGCTATTTCATGAAAAAGTCACTCTTTGGAATTATATGAACTTGGATGGTTGTATTGATGATTTGAATGATTATAGTTCTGTAACTCTATGCGTGTTACTGGCGCGATTAATATTTTAATCAACATACAGCCTGACATTGACCTGCAAATTGCAGTAAACGTAAGAAAAATTAAATTTCGCGGGCTACCCTTGCGCATCCACCTTAAGTAAAAAGCTGTTATTTTGAAAGAAACAGATTCTTCAATTTTATTTACTGGTCTATAAGTATCATACAGTAAATTTTGATTTTTCTGATAATTTTCTAGTTTTCCCCCAATAGTGACAACCATTTTCAAAATTTTGTTATTTACATGTTTTTCATGTTTGGGTCATACTGTCTGACCCAAACTTTCGGATATGAGATAGTAGTATGACTCATACTACTATCCTAGATACGAAAGTTTGTGAGGATGGATAGATGGATGTTTGTCACTCTTTCACGCCAAAACTACTAAAAGGATTTGGATGAAATGTTGCACACTGATAGTTTATAACCAAGATTAATACTTATGGTACCTTTTATCCCGGTAGTATGATACCGTGGGACAATTATCGAAACTCACGCGGGCGAAGCCGCGGGCATAAACTAGTATTTTATAATAATTTCACGCGGACGAAAGTCGCGGGCAACAGCTAGTTCAAACATAAATGGCATCAAAATTATCATTTAGATAAAGCCGATTTTTTAAATATTAAAAACCTCAGAATACAGAAATAACCAGAAGCCGTAAGCGCGCATAATACTGAAGCGACAAAAAACTGCTCCTTTTAGAGTAGTTTGACGCGCTGCCGATCAATTACTCTGCGCGTCGTATCGCGTGACATGTTTTACCGGTGTCCAATAAATAATTAATAATGTCTGAGCTAGCCACATTACGCGGGTGGGAAGTGAGGCAGGGGGGGACGCTTGTTTTGTATTTGGACACAACGTGCGGCTTGCAATTACAGTTGAACGCGGCTTCTGGTTCAGTCTGTATTCTGAGTTAAGAGCGGTCAACCCGCCATACTTTTCATACAAACGCTCGTACGTGATTATGCCGTTGTTACACATCTATCTTTGAATTTTTTGAACTTATAGGTATTTTGTGCACTATATCTAAATTTCTGGATGCAAAAAATAAAAATAAAAGTAGAAATAAATTCAGTATAAGCCTCCAAAAATTGCTGTTTTGCACAAATTTTACCTGAACTTTGGTCGTTCATAATGTACTCATAAACTGTAAAAATAAAGAAAATATCTCGATAAAAACCTTGCACATGTAATAGGAATTCTCGATAACAAATATTTATTTCACTCACTTCTAAGACTTATTCAAAAACACGCATTTCCTGGAACAAGTTTAAGAAATTTTTAAACACTATTTTTCGTTCAATGTCATCGCGTTAGGCGGTAAAAAGATGCGCGGGAGACGAGTTGTGTGGGGTCGGAGCGGGGTGAGACGGGGTAGTTGAAAGAAAATCGCCGCTGTGGCTCTGGTTGAAACAACAAGCTTGTTGACCATGCTCACGTTGACGATAGACGGGCTGGGAAGGGCCCTCTTAAGACTGTTTTCTATGTTTCCTTTCATTAACTACCCACCCGCCTCTAAAAAAACACCTGTTAGAAAGACATAATCGGTAACGATAGGGTGAGCGCAGTGCTTGTCAGCTTCGTTAAGTGTATATGTACACCCGCGATATCGTGTCAAGTAAACGGAGTTATGTAATTTTGTTTAATGATATTTTGATCTTTATCGTCAACACTATCGCTCAATCAAAAATACAGGTTGCTTTCGGGCTGTAGCTTTGTCAAGAAACATTTTTTTTTTAACCTGGGTCTTGCTTTTCTACCTAAAGTTTTGGATTTAGCACTGGAGAGTTATCGTCAATATTACTCTGTCAGTTGGCACGGAGTTTTGAGCTTTACCGCCAAACTGTTATTGGTGACGTACCCACACGTATTTTGGTGACGGTCAATGATCATAAACGTAACATTGCTCTATTAATCTTAGTCATCCGACATCCATAATTTCAATTACCGTGTGTTTTATAAAGGGTATAACAAGACCCTTAACGAAGCTGAAAGGTACTTGTTCTCCTCGCCATTGCGATCATTTCTTTGTTACAGACCACACCTGGGGACCTTCTACAGGCAGGCTTATTGGCAGCCTAACACAGGCTGCCAATAAGAGGTGTTATTTAGATATTCAAAGAAAAATGACATTTTTTTAATATAAATGATCGGATGTTTATTTCATTATAAAGAGTAAGGTATGCCGTTAATAGTGGAAAATAACATCAGGCAAATGACCTCCACGAACACGCTTGCAGGCAGGACTGCACTGTTGCTCGCAGGCTGGAACAACAGTTACGGTGAATGGATTGCGCTATCGAGAGATGATTAATGATTTTTTATAGCCGGAATTGGATGGTATTGATCTGGACAACGTTTACATTCAACAAGACGGCGCTATGAGCCACACAAGCAACGAAACCATTAATCTTTTACAGGAAACGTTTCCGGACCGTGTTATCTCTCGAAGAGGTGATCACAATTGGCCATCGAGATCTTGTGATTTAACACCTTGCAACTTCTTCCTTTGGAGCCACGTGAAAGAGAAGGTCTACGCCAACAGCCCAGCGTTGATTCAAGACCTCAAAGATGGAATTCGTGAGGCTATCGAGGACATAGGGCAGCCACTTTGCGATTTGGTTATGTAAAATTTCATGAAAAGGATATGGTCCTGCAAGCGTGGTCGTGGTGGTCATTTGCCTGATGTTATTTTCCACTATTAACGGCATAGCTTCCTCTTTATAATGAAATAAATATCCGATCATTTATATTAAAAAATTGCATTTTTCTTTGAATGTCAAAATAACACCTCTTATTGGAAAACCTGTTAGTTACGGAGATATTAGGAGACAAAGTTCCAAATTTTTAACTTTTTTTTTTTAACTTATTTTTAACGTAAGATTTTTACTATGTTACTCAGTTTGATGTACATAATTCTAGGTTGACAGCTTCGTTAAGGGTCTTGTTACACCCTGTATAAATAAATCAAAAGGTTAGCTTGGATTCCATTTTCTTATACTTTTATAAACATATCAAAAACGATGTTTAAGAAAGCGGTCTGTTTTATCAAAACACTAGCTGTTGCCCGCGACTTCGTGCGCGTGGAAATTCTGGTGTGGCTGTGAGAAAAAAAAAGATAGCCTTGTCTTTCCCCAGGATATAATTTTGGTGGTATGGAGTAGAGGGTGTTAAGTTCTTCATCCCTCATAAAAAAGGGAGGACCCTCCGACCAGACGGGTATTATGTCTGGTGGGCTACTGCCGGAGAGTAGTTGTCGGGTTCTTCAATATAGTTTTACGTCGCGGATAACTTTACTTGCACGAGGATTTTAGATGTATTTCGATGTTTAGTTCATCATCTGTGTGCGCTGGCGATGGCGCTGTAGTACTTTTTGTTCTATGTTGCTGTACTGTACTGTGCTTTTTGAAGTGCAGCTACATAATCTACCTCCTTGCCAAATTTCATTACGATCCTTTCAGCCGTTTTGTCGTGAAAAGGTTACAAACAAACAATTATCGTATTAGGTATGGCTTCGCTCACGTGAGGGCATATTCTTTTGACTTTCAGGGAACATTACATGGGAACGTGAAGTGGTCGTGTATTCCTAATATCCTCTACAAAATCACATACTAATAAACTGACTGGTTTTAGTTTAAATTAACAGGAAGTCAGTTAATTTAGATTGCCATCGACACGCTAAGAAGAAGTTTATGAACAAAGTAGTTAAAGTTTATATGGATTCTGACCGAAATAAATGGTTTATTATTATTAAAGAAAACAGATGCAATTCAAGATCTATCTTATGTCCCAACGCTCGTTACTGTAAACCGTATCCACCTGGGTGTTAATAATTTGATAAAACGTATCACCGAAACGAAAGAAGAATAAGAACAGGGTAATACTATTAGATCTCGTATTTCGAAAGATAGACCACGATTACCGAAGCGTATACTTTTCTAAGGTCTCTAATGCACAGGCAAGAAAAAAATGATGAGTAGACACAGCTTGATGTAACAAATACTGTCGAAGCAAGCCCTTCGACTAGACAGATTTATGTTGACTATTATTAACATTTTGCTATGAAGTTCACATGGCAAGTGCAGTCCCGCGAGTGAAACAGCTACTTTTATGGATACAATTCCTCTTCACTCTGTGAAAAAGCCTATCTACTGAATAAATGCCTAATCGGGCTCTATCTGTTTACCGAGTGAAAAATATTTTAAAACTTACATAAAATGAAAAAACATAATTATAACGAATGGGTTGCCTGTTGCATTAAATCAAGACTATTTAAAATTGCGACAACAGTGAGTGAGGCTTCACTGATTTTACTTAGACAACGTTAAACCATCGTATTTGTTATAGTATTTTATTAAGTAGATGTAAATTACCTGTTTTATAATACATGTTTTAATAAGAAAACAGATGAGTGTATAAAATTGTAGACTCTACAGTAGGGACAAAAAGATAGACAACCCAACAGACTCTTGGCCCTTAAGCTTTGTAGTTTCATTCAATTTTGATTTCGTTTGGTTTGTAAAAAGCATATTTTTCGTTAATTTTAATAAAAGGTAGCCTTAACTTAATTTTAAAAGGCAACCCATTTGCAATTTGTTCATTTAAGTCTTAAAATATTGTATACTATTAAAAAAAAAATGTTTTCATTCGGCAGCCACATGAGTGGAGCTCGATCTAA
This sequence comes from Eugnorisma glareosa, assembly GCA_947578425.1. Classification (NCBI taxonomy): domain Eukaryota; kingdom Metazoa; phylum Arthropoda; class Insecta; order Lepidoptera; family Noctuidae; genus Eugnorisma; species Eugnorisma glareosa. The sequence continues at coordinate 3,336,175 of OX387985.1, read as the reverse complement.
GGCGGGATATTGAACTAACATAATATTCCGCCCGTAATTCCCGAAGGGTGAGGCAGAGGTGTACCTAATAGTACACCCACATTTTGCCAGTTATGTTTAAGCCCAATGGAATATAAAGCCAGCCTATTGACATCAACGGAGCACAAATTTGCTACTGAGAATTTCCTGGTGGAAAAACTCAACTACACTTTGCCTGACCCGGGAATCTAACCCATGACCTCATGCTCGCTTCCAATCACTATACTACCAGTACGGTCTACACGATTTGCGGTATCAATCCTTACACATCCTGCAGGTCTATCGCTGAAAAATTAAAGCCTCCGTCGTCTCATAATCCAGGCTCATTTTTCTAAAGAAACTTCTTATTTATTTGTAGCATACGATTTACAGTCAAAATGCTTAAAAGTGCTAGCAACAAAAATCTATAAAGTTCCAAAATATACTCTTCGTGACATTTTTAAATCCAAACTGCGTATAGATATTGATAATTTGCAAACAGAGAAGGAAATGACTTCTGTTCCCTCTAATTTTTGGAGGAAATATCAACCTCATTATTTTGCCCTTATTCCGATTTATTTAGGGTTGGCGCAGCATGTCTTCATCTTCTATACTTTTCTAATAATTTTCGGAGAAATAATGGAAGAAAAAACATGAGAAAAATACAAACGATGTCAATCCAAAAAAAATATGGAAATCTCAGAGCATCAAAAAATAAAAAAACTAATCACAAAAAGTGAAAACCATACCGGGATTCGAACATGCGACTGCTAGATTACAGAGCGATCGTGAACCCGCAAGGCTGTTTAAACCGTTGACATTTGATTAATATAGCTGCTTTCATGCACGTCATCGCTGAAACGTCAAACAATTGAAGAATACTGACATAATGTAAAGCAAGTAGCGTGATAATATATAGTCTAACATTTGAAGAAGCCTATAAGGAATATTTGTGCAAAATTTGAACAGGATTATGCAGTAGTTTTTGAGCCATGTCGGAACATCCATTTGGATTTTTACGATTTTATTATATGTATACAGGATCAATTTTTATTCAGTGCGCAAACTTTGACAAATTAAACTTAAATGAGTTTTATTAAATACCTATTTTTTGTTTTGATAAGTCTTAGTACAAAAAAATAAAGTTATCGTTAACGAAAAATGTAACTTTGAAATTGATTGTATGGCCACCAATTCGCGGGCGGCGGCGCTCCACGCTCGATTGTTTACCTTGCACAGGCATCATTTACGTGGGTTACAATGTACTGATCGCCGATTTTATCTGGTTCCAACTAGACTTTTTTAAGATTTGGCCGGATCTGAAGTTATTTGAAGAGTAATTCCAATTTTTCCTTCATACTTTCGTGGGCTTACGACCATCAAAATGCAGAAAATAAAGGATACTGACCGTGATCAAGCAGCCTTTGAGTGGCTGCTAAAATGGTCCTTTCATTAGGGGCTGCGGGGTTAAGGATACCTTGGGCTCGCATTCGGGGTATGCTCTCCGTTGCATACATTCTGCGAGCTGCTCGTAAACTTTCACCACTTAACAAATACACCCGCACCATTTCATAAAACTCGCAGTTACTTAAGTCCAACATCGTGACCTGTGGGTACGAGTACGACACACGTGTGGCGCAGAAGCTGCGCGGGAAAGGTGAACGCGATGTCACGACAGCGCATGCGATGAACCACTGCCGACAGTGCCGCGGTCGTTGGCCCCGCCCCTGCCACCTGGGAAGAGATTTCACCCCCGCTGCACAACATCACCGCGTGCGCCAAATGGTGCGCGCCCATTGATATTATTAGATGATTGATGTCCATATTTTGCTGTTTTAAAGTCGGATAAAAAAATATAAAAAGTTTTTAATAAATAATGGAAATGTGTTCTATTACTGATACTTTGCGCACTGCTTAAAAATTATTCCAGTATAGAAGATATAAAAAAAGATATTACAGTCAATATTCCTATTTGCTTTGAATGGTGTCATGAAGAAAGTAAAGTAAAAGAAAATAATGAAAAGACAAAAATATGAATGCATCATGATTTATTCAGTTACTGTTTTTTTTTTTCAATACGATCAACCCGTATTAGAAGGATCTTGAACGTAACTGGTAAAACGTGAATGAACAATTAGGTAAACTTCTACCTAACCTGACTTTTTTTAACTTTTTGACTAACTTCTTAGATGGCGCAGCCACAACCTCTGCCAGCGTAACCACCACGAAGACCGAGGCCGGAAGCAGCAAGAGCAGCGGGACCGTAGGCACCGATAGGACCATACGCACCAGCTGAACCGAAACCAGCAGTCTCACTGATCATGGCGTTCCTGCCATTACCGCAAGCATGGTTGACGGCGCCGGCACCGGCAGAAGGCACCACACCTTCCATAGCAACAGTACCCACGAACGGCAGCTCTCCACCCACAGCCAGAGCACCCTCATAAACATTGTCAGACACTACGGAGATACCGACGGGAGCGATGCCGGAGGCGCTGGAGACAGGCAGAGCGCCGCCACTGGTGGGACTGAACTCCATGGCAGGGGCGTAGATTCCATCGTAAGCTAGGCTTCTGCCTGCGTAGCCAGCGGCCAGCCCGTCGAAAGCCAGACCTCTGCCTGCCAAGCCTGCGCCAGAGTAGGCGAGTCCATCATATGCCAAAGCAGGAGCAGCCAAGCCGCAAGGGGCAGCTAATGCGGAAGCACCCAAGCCGTAGGGAGCAGTAAGTCCATAAATATCAGCAACGGCAGCGCGGCTGGAGCATGACTGTCCAAGTGCGGACTGAAATCATAAGAAGAGGTATTCTATGAGTTATTTATTTATTTATTTATTTAACACTTCAAGCACAAAGTACAGAGGCGGACTTAATGCCATAGGCATTTTCTACCAGTCAACCTTTGGGTGATGCAGAGACAAACATTGGTAGGTGTACCTATGAAAGAGAGTTAATACATACATACCATTACTTTTATTACTTAAATAAATTATTGACATCTTACCTTGAGCAGGAGCGCCTGAGCGCAGAGGACGAGGATAGCTTTGACAGACATTGTAGTTTGTCTCGAGTGCTGACACAAGAATGATGTTCAGTGCAGCTGTTGGTGGTTTTATACTCCATTTAGTTATCAAGTTCCAAGAAAACAATATGTAGGTAAGAGTTATTAATTAATAGTTTGTGCAAGCACGATAAGCCTAATATTTAACAACAAAGAAACGCTTATTTTAATGAAGACATATCTGTCACGTTTTCCAAAATTTCGAAAATGTGGTTGATATCACCAAGTTGTTGGGTATAAAATGTCTCAATTATTTCAAATCATCATTCTGTCTTCAGCTTCTCGTTGAACACCAACAAACATCAAACATGTCTACCTTCGCTGTTCTGTTGATCTGCATCCAAGCTTGCTTGCTCCAGGTGAGTGAATTTGTGCATATACCATTCCTTATTTGATTCTACTCACATTCGTGTCAGCGGACACACTAGTAACGAGAATCAGAAACTTTGTGAAATGAATGAAAGAAAGAAAATAGATTTATTTGGCACATTTCACAAGTGCACACAACAACAAAAAATATTTTAAATTAAATATTTCACAACGAATGCTTAACCAATGTAAATCATTACTATTTTCTTCAGCAGAATGTATTCGGCCAAGTATGTGGTGCTTACGGCCCGGCGATCGCTCCCGCTTTTTCTTCCCCCATGCTGGCTAGTCCTTACGGATTAGCTGCTCCGGGTTTGGCTTATGATGGACTTGCGTACCCCGGCGCCGGTTTCGCTGGCGCATACCCCACTGCCGGTTGCGGTGCCGGACTTGCCGCATACGGCGGCGCCGGTGAAGGCAACGTGGCGGTCGCTGGTGAGCTGCCAGTCGCCGGTACTACCGCCGTCGCCGGCCAGGTCCCCATCATGGGTGCTGTGAGCTTCAGTGGTCCTGTGGCTGCTGCTGGTGCCGTGTCTATTACTGGCAAGTGCGCGTGCGGCTGCGGTGCTCCCTACGACTACCTGTACTAGATTTGATTTTTTTTAATATAAATTACCAAGAAACATTGTTTCTATCCACCAACTTTTTTGTTTATTTCTTATAATCAAATTGTTTAAATGTGTTAAAAGCCCCATAACATAATCAGCCTATTACGTTCCCACTGCTTCAAATTTTTGGTTCAAAGGCAGGCCGGTTTCCTCACGATGTTTTCCTTCACCATATTAAAAGCAGTGGTGATGAAATAAATTACACAAAGTAATGCGCCTGCCTGGGATTGAACCCACGACTTACTGTTCGTAGGCCGGGGCCGCCACCACAGGGCCACCGCTGTTCTCTGAGCCACCGCTGTTCTCTGGGACACCGCTGCTCTCCTCTTAGAACGTCACTAATACGGCAGAGAACCAAATCATTGACATAGTAGCTGTCAGAATAAGCAATAGAAATGACCAAATTTGACCGACCAGCGAGTCAAAGTCAACATTATTTGCTCTTAATGTAGTTTAGTAGGCATTAAGTTACAATGTAAATATACAAAAAAAAAAAAAAACATGTAAACAAGATGCAATTTTTTATAAAGAATTCTAGGTACTTTCACAACATCAAACACTAAAGGAGGTATAATATTATACAATATGTAAAAAAAAACCTGTGCGATCGTTGAGTGTAAAATTTGGTATCGAGATTAGACTCCATGTTGTTATACTTTTTGGATAACAAGTAAAAAAAACCCTCACAAAAATAAAATAAAACACTGTATTAAAAGAAGTCGGCTAATGAAAAAGCTTACATGGCAACACAGGGGCTCGAGCGGCGACACTCCGGTCACTTCTCGGGTACTGACGTCATAAACAAACAATTGACGATCGAGCATTTTTACAAAACTACTCAGAATTTTTGTGTGGAGGGTCAGTAATAAATAAGTTTAATGGTATACTATTCGATACTCCAAATAGAAGGGCCAGCCAAGAAAGAGTTTGCATATCACATCAAAGAGATTTCATATTCTTATTTGACTTGCATCTACCGTCTACCGCCGTCTATGAAACCGGAGTTTCATAACTGATTTCGATGAAGGAATTATTATTCCTTGCATATAACTATTAAAATTTCATAGTATAACGAAAATTCCTTGTACGTAACCGTGGTTTGAAAAATAACTCCTTCATTGAAACTAGTCACATGCAAGGAAAAAAATCCTTCATCGAAATCAGTTACGAAACTACGGGTTCGTAGACGACTGAAGGGGATTGGAGACGTCTATGTCCAGCCGTGGACTGCTTTAAGGTGATCATGTCTTAATACTAATAAATAAAAAATATATATAATAAATTCTTTATTTCACCAAAAGCTTTCACAATATAAGATCCAAAGAATAAGAGCATATAAGGCTTATAACTAGGTCACAATAATTTTAATACTCTAACTCTTAGATAAGGTTCATGTACCCTGTGTCTTAGGAGTCAGTGAGTCTTCGTAATTACAAAAGCCATATTATACTGAATCGGGACGTTACAACAATACGCCCCTAAGAAGACCCACTGACCCAATAAGCAAATGGTGTAAAAGAAAACGGTATAATCTTTGTACTGAGCTGACCATACGTTTACCGACTTCAGGCCTATGGTAATAAATTTTGAAAAATGGGTCCAATTAATGACATTCTTGGAATTAATTTTATTGTGGTCTGCACCCTCAGCCTAATAAAGCGACTTTGGCTCAGGACACTGCAGTTTCTGCCAGTTAAGAGCTTGAAATCATCTCCCGGTCGACGCTAGCAGTCGTTGCGGTGATGTAACACGTCTAACGCACCGGGCAAAGGCAGTGTCCCCACTGACTTTCCTTCCACTATCGACCGCAGTCTCCGAGCGGAGTGATGTAGCAGCAAATGAAGAACTTGCATCAACATTCTATATCGCGCATTTAAAGATATGCGTGACTTAAGTCTATATTATAGAAAAACCTGATTATTGCAGTCGGGCAGTAGTCCACCAGACACAACACCTGTGGTCAGGTTGACTTGGCCCGCGAGGTTGTCGACATGTGGAGTGTGCACTCAGCGATCATTGTGCCGATAGTCGTCTCAGCCAACGGCTTATTGCCAAAAGCCTCGATCAATACCTGAGAAGGCTCTCGTTCGGCAACTGAATCAAGGACACGGTCACACGGACTTGATTCAGAGACACGGTTCGTAACGTTTGTAGGAGGTTCCTCTCTGTCGAGCTACTATTTTTTATATTATGAAATGTTTTTTTAAGAAGTACACTAAAATAAAGGAAAGACATTAAGTAAAGGAAATAATAAAATACGAAAATAATTGCGATTGAGTTTATTAGGTAGGTCAGTTATTTCTTTATCAACAGGTTCTTAGATACCACAGCCACAACCTCTGCCAGCGTAACCACCACGCAGACCGAAGCCAGGAGCAGCAAGAGCAGCGGGTCCGTAGGCACCGATAGGACCATACGCACCAGCTGAACCGAAACCAGCAGTCTCACTGATCATGGCGTTCCTGCCATTACCACAGGCATGGTTGACGGCGCCGGCACCGGCAGAAGGCACCACACCTTCCATAGCAACAGTACCCACGAACGGCAGCTCACCACCCACAGCCAGAGCACCCTCATAAACGTTGTCAGACACTACGGAGATACCGACGGGAGCGATGGCGGAGGCACTGGAGACAGGCAAAGCGCCACCACTAGTGGGACTGAACTCCACGGCGGGAGCGTAGATTCCATCGTAAGCCAGGCTTCTGCCGGCATAGCCAGTGGCCAGTCCGTCGAAAGCGAGACCTCTGCCTGCCAAGCCAGCACCAGAGTAGGCGAGTCCATCATATGCCCCACCCAAGCCGCAGGGAGCCGCAAGTCCATAGATATCAGCAACCGCAGCGCGGCTGGAGCATAACTGTCCGAGTGCGGACTGAAAAGGTAACAAAAGTATTCTATGACTTACTTCCACTGCTTCAGATTTAGACACAATACAATTTAAATGAGTTATGTTGGATATGACTATTAATAAATAATTGACATCTTACCTTGAGCAGGAGCGCCTGAGCGCAGAGGACGAGGATAGCTTTGACAGACATTGTAGTTTGTCTCGAGTGCTGACACAAGAATGATGTTCAGTGCAGCTGTTGGTGGTTTTATACTCCTTTTAGTTATCAAGTTCCAAGAAAAATACGAAGTAGGTGAAAACAATTAATTAATAGCTTGTGCAAGCATGATAAACCTACTATTTAACAACAAAGACACACTTTTCGTATTGTGACAGTTCAGTCACGTTTTCAATAATTTTGAAACTGAACTATCTAAGTACTGATATCAACAAGGGGCTGAGTATAAAATGTGTCTGCTTTTCGAGCTCATCATTCAGTCGTCAGATTCTCGTAGAACACAAACAAACATCAAACATGTCTATCTTCACTGTGGTGTTCCTCTGCATCCAAGCTTGCTTGTTCCAGGTAAGATACTGTTTCTTTAGGTTTATCTCACTATTTTGAAAATGATATATGAACCCAAGAAGGCTAGGTTGTGTAGAGTGAAAGCCACTCCCAACTATGTTGGGGTTGGCTTTCACTCTTAACGGATACATTTGAATACCAGGATTTTACATGGAGCGACTGCTTATCTGACTTTCACAACCCAGTTAGTACTAAATAATACGATACCCCCTTTTAAGCTAGATAAGTTGCCGATTTAAAGTTTACATACTCCATAAATAGGAAGTACAAAATAATGAATCTTATTTTTAATCTTTACTTAACTTTCAGTCTGCACTCGGACAGTCATGCACCAGCCGCGCTGCGGTTGCTGATGCTGCATTCGCTGGTCCCTATGGCTTGGCCGGGCCTTATGGCTTGAACGCACCTTCTCTCGCTGCTCCTTGTGGTTTGGCGGGTCCTGGCTTGGCCGCTCCTTTCGGCTTGGCTGCTCCTGGTCTGGCTGCCCCCTTCGGATTGGCTTCTGGTTTGGCTTACGATGGACTCGCCTACCCTGCTGCTGCTGGTTATGGTGCTGCCCCATACGGCGGTGCTGGAGAAGGCAACGTGGCGGTCGCTGGTGAGCTGCCAGTTGCCGGTACCACCGCTGTTGCTGGTCAGGTCCCCATCATGGGCGCTGTGAGCTTCGGCGGCGCTGTGCCGGCTGCTGGTGCCGTGTCTATCTCCGGACAGTGCGCCTGCGGCTGCGGTGCCCCCTACGACTACTTGTACTAGATGATCACGAGGGTTAAAAAAAGTAATAAAACAAATTGTTATCCGGCAATTATTTCGTTTATTTTCACATAGGTAATCAAATTTTTTCATGGCGTTCAAGATTTCACCGCTTTCGGTGATTTATAAAACGGCTAACAGACACTACCTCCCGTGGTATTGGACCGGCTTTAATTAGTTTAATAAATTGCCTTGAAAAAACCGGCAATGTGCGAGTCGTACTCACACTCACACAGGGTTCCGTAGCACCAAACAATTTAATAAAAATATTTCGAAGGCTCATTCATGGGTTCCCTCTATGTGGCAGAATCTTAATGCTCTGAAATTTATTTGGTATAACACACTTGGAATAATCTTCTTTAAACGAATATTATGAAGGCATGAAAAATATTTAATATAATTATTTTTTGGCAGAATGTTTCTTTGTCCGAATTTACAGTGGCATACTTTTAAGATGGCAGAGTTTTATTTGGCATAATAACCTTTGGTAAAGTTAAAATTTCGCACAATTTCGTTTGGCATAACGTTTATTTAGAGGGACGATTATTTGGTATAATTTCATTTGGCATACTATGAAGATGGCAGAATTTCATATGGAATAATGTTATCAGGCATATTGTCACTTCTATAAGCATTTTTAACCTTAAATAAAAATATCGTCTCTAAAAGTCAATACATGTTGTGCTATAAAAGTTAGTGACAGATACGAATCGCTGCAAAACCGACTCCACGTAGTCTTGTCTACCTTTTTTTTTTTTTTCGTTTGGGAAATCATCAAATAACCCCTCCTGCTCAGCCCAGAGCGAGTGTCAGACTTTTACTGGCTAAAACCCATCCATGTTCCTTCCTTTGCCCTTTGTGTTCCAGGGCCGCGGTATCTCTTTCGAACAGTCCCGCAACCCTGGCAGGGCTACCCTACCCCTAGAGTGTAATTTAAACCCGCGTAGGTGCGGAGGGACGAAGCGGCCCGCGAGCTGAGGAGCAGGTGGTTTAACGCTCGTCGCCGTGGCTGAGGCAGCAAGCCGAAGCTGCGGTGGTGAGCGTCAAACTATCTGCGACGATAAGCTCGCGTGGGACCGCCGGAGCCCCGCAGCGCCGGAGCCGTGATAGAAACCATGCCTGCTGAATGTTGCATGCTCGCTTGCATGCTGCATGCTTGCTTGTTTGCTGAATGCTTGCTTGCATACTGCATGCTTGCTTGCATGTTGGCTTGCATGCATTGTGTACGCTTGTTTGCATGCATGATGTATGCTTGTTTGCATGCTTCTTTGTAAGAAATACAAAACCATTCCAACTATGAATTTTCTGTAATGTGTTAGATGAGTCTTTCAATTATTATGGATATGAAATGTATGCCAAAAGATGATTCTAACTGTAAACTTTCTGAGATAATATGATAGTTCTGCCTTTTAATGACTATCGATATGAAATGTATGCCAAATGATGATTCTGGCTGTGAACTTTCTGCGATGTGATGGTTCTTCTTTTTAATTCATATGGATATGAAATGTATGCCTAAAGATGATTCTGACTTACCATTACAATTATAAGTTTTGAATGTATGATAAATGAGTGTCTGCCAAACGATTTTCTGCGAAATGAAGTTTATGCTATCCGTTGTTATGCAAAATAATATTATGACATAAAAAGTTCTGCTATAAAGGGTAGACCCCATTCATGTGTTGTATTGTTTAACATTCAACAGCAAATTTAAATTTGTTTTTCAATGTATGTTAATGAAAAACAAAGTTACTGCTGCAGTTGGATGAAAAAGTCCCATATCTCAAAAACTAAACAAAATCTTATTGAAACCAATTTTGGTTGAAAGTCTTATTTACAAATCAAATCAGAATATTTTTATTTTACATATACCTAGATGTTCGGTACGGTTCAACAAGATAAAAGTTAACAAGCATCTGGGAATTTTCAAGACTACAATGTTCACACATTCACAAACAATATTACGTTCTACAATACTACATTTTTTTCAGAATTTTCCTTCTCTTACTTTTGAAATTAGAACACACAAATTTTACCACTTTGGAGGTGTCTATCTTTCAAACGATTGACTTTGAGAAAAAATGGTTTTAGGAACCTCAATCTCATTTTTACGTACGCACGTATAGGTATAATGAAAAAAAAAAAAATCAGTTCCGTGTATGGGGAGCCCCCTTTATGTTTATTTTTTTTTTTGTCGTAAAGAGGTTCACAGAATACATCTACCTACTAAGTTTTAACTGTGTAGTCCTAATAGTTTCAGAATAAACTGTGACATACACGAACAGACAGACAGACATGGCGAATCTATAAGGGTTCAAATTTTACTCCCCACATAAATTAATTAATGATGTAAATAGTATTTGAGGAATTAGGTTTTGTGAATGTAATTTAATCACCAATTAATGTCTTACCACTAACATAGTTATTAAGTACTTATTCACTAAGCCTTAGGGACCTTATTGTTCGAAACAAATACATTACTTTATTTGATTTTGAATAAATAATAAAAAATATTTTTAACGTTCATTCATGTGTACACTCAACAACAAAATTTAATTTGTTTTTCATGCTAATGTAATGAAAAGCAAAGTTACTGCTGTAGTTTAACGAAACGTCCCATAACTCAAAAACTAAGTAACAATACTTGTTCAAATATTCGTTGATACGTCTTTTTACTTTCTATCAAAATCTCTTATTTTTTAAATAAGACGGGGGACACCACATTTTTTACGGTTTTAGAAGGAAATATCTCATCAACTATCGACTTAAGGCACAGTGTCACCTCAATATTCCCAAAAATTGGTTTCTTATATAGTCGAGTACGATGTAATGCAATCCAAACATCTAACGCAAAAAATACAGTGGACAGAGAAGGGTTTTTAAAGAAAAATTTTAACTGAACAGAATCATAAATAATAGTTTGATATTTCCATGTGGCGCCGGTGACTGAAAAGTTGTGTGGTAATCGGTTATCGTGGTACGGACTTGTGATGCAGAAGAATGAAGAGAATGTATTAAGGAAAATGTTGAGTATGAATGTAAATGGCTATAAGCATATGCTGAGTAGGTGACCCTTTCGTTATGGGCATGCTCAGCGCAGTTGAGCTGTTTTAATTAATTGTTAAGCTGTTTGTTAGTTTATGTATGTGCTGCTCTATTGTGTTGCTGCTGTCCGTTAGCGAATAAATGTTTATTCTATTCTATTCTATTCTATTCTATAAGAGAAGAGGAAGACCAAAGAAAAGATGGATGGACTGTGTGAAGGATGATATGGCTAGAAAGGGGACAACTACTGAGATGACGAGTAATAGAGAAGAATGGAAGAAGAAGACATGATGCGCCGACCGTGCTGTCAGTGTGACTGGTCATCTCCTAGTTGCCACGGCTTATTTGAATTAATTATTTTTAGTTTTTGAATTGTCTTTTTTGTTTTTACTGTGGACACTTTTAGTGTGCACATCTTGCTACATCGTTATCACATAGTATACCATCTCAACATGAATGATGTAACCAAGGTTTTGTGATATGCTGATTTAAAAGAGTGTCCATGGAGTCTCTTGCCCGTTCTTCTCCATAGAGATCTACGCTAGGGAATGGGCAACTACAGTACTTTCACAGTTTTTATGCCTTGTGACTGGGACTGTAGCTACATTTAATTGTTATCTTTGTTTCGACAGTTCATAAGTGCCTGTAACTGGCCTACTTGAAATAAATGCTTTGATTTTGATTTTGATCACAAATAAGTTGGGATAAGGACAGGAGAATGATGATGTTTAGTTGAGATAAAGTACTTTTTCATCAAACTGCAGCTGTTTTATCTGAAGGCCGCTTCAGATCTTTGCAGTCGAAAAGCAAGGAGGTTGTAATGAAACTTTCAGAATGGAAATTTGAACCACCAAACGAATGTAAAACAAACATTCATGCGGCCTGTCAGATAGAAACAAAATATCAGTACAACTTTCATCTCCGACATAAACGCCACGTACGTCTCAAAAATTAAGAAACTATTTAATTTGTGTGTCTGACCAAAATCTAACAGAACTAGTGGACAGACGCAAGTAACTTGGAGGTAAGAGTTTTCTTTCTCTAGGCCAGCGTTCTGATCGTAGCAGCCCCTTTGAAAAGCATTCTTGGGCTGCCCCTAAATGTGTGGAGGTGTTCCTCGCACAGCAGCAGTAACTTTGATTTTCATTAACATACTTTAAAATAAAACAAATTTAGTGTTGCTGTTGAATGTACAACCATACATCATATGAATGAGCCTTTAAAATATTTGTACTATATTGTTTGGTGCTAGGGAACCCTGTGTGCGTGTGAGTACGACTCGCAATTGGTCGGTTTTTTTAGGGTTCCGTAGCTGAATGACAAAAACGTAACCCTTATAGATTCGCCATGTCTGTCGGTCTGTCTGTCTGTCTGTCCGTGTATCTCACAGCCACTTTATTCCGTAACTATTAGGACTACACAATTGGAAGTTGAGTAGATGTATTCTGTAAACCGCTTTACGATTTTTATTCACAAAATACATGCATGGAACTGAAACTAAAAAATATGTTTTTCATCAAACATATACGTGCGGGGTGTCTATAGATAGGTCTTTAAAAATGACATTGAGGTACCTAAAACCATTTTTCTCAAAGTCAATCGTTTGAAATACAGACACTTCCAAAGTGGTAAAATGTGTGTGTCACCCCCATCTAATTTCTAAAGTAGGAGGAAAATTCTGAAAAAAATTAGCCTTGTAAAACGTTAATAAAACTTTCAAGCAAAATTGCTTTGAATAAGATTTGATTTTTAGTTTTTGAGATATGGGACTTTTTTAGCAAACTGCAGCAGTAACTTTGTTTTCATTTACATACTAAGAAAAACAAATTTAGTTTTTCTGTTGATTGTAAAACAATACAACATATGAATGAGCCTTCAAAATATTTTTATTATATTGTTTGGTGCTACGGAACCCTGTGTGCGTGTGAAAAAGCGGCCAAGTGCGAGTCGTACGCACTTGACCGGTTTTTAAACTTTAACCAAATAATTATTTTATGGGGATTAATATAATAACCACCAAAAATAACTTTGTGCCCCATAACTTCTATAACCCAAAAAAATTAAACCTAAACCAAAAAATGAAAACCTAGAAGTTACAATGGTTCTAATTATTTTAGTCATGACTGCACCTTAATTATTGTACCATGAAATCAAATTCAGTAAATGATCACCAAATTTTAATGAGCAAATTAATACGCTATTTCTACCTAAAATCGGATTCTACATGGAATCGAGCTCGGGACTTGGGGCACCCCCACGTTAGGTTAGGCTAGGTTACTTTAAACCCTGCAGGCAGAAATAGGAGCCCCGCCTCGCGGGGCTACGTCGACTACGCCTGATTACAAAGATATTACATATTTAATTGTCATTTCATATTAAAATACTGCTATTTTTTTTCTGGTTATGAACTATTTTTGGATTAAACAATCATACATAGTTGTTACTATAAGTAGGATCAAAAGTTGTAAAATTTTTGGTTCTAATTTCACGCTAAAATGGGGATTTAATTTTGGTGATCATTTACTATTTTTGGCAACATATATTGTGTTTTTTTGCCGTTACATTTTATAGATCTGGTGGTTAGTTAAACACCGATTAAAGTGATTTTATTTTGACCTAATGTATGTGTTTATTCTAGAGTGCCGGCAACAATTTACGTGGTGATAATACTCGTAGGTTGCGCGGTCAATTAGCGATTAAAATCGTTCTCAGTCCGCGCCTTAAGAAAAAAAAGTGTTTTAGGTAGGTACCTCGCTATCATTTTTCAAGAGCTGTCGATAGACACCTCATACAGTTAAAATATATTGTTTTTTTTTGCAATCCTCAAATAAACGTATGAAGAGCCCCTATACTTTTTTTTCATAATTCCACAAATCACTCTTCAAATTTGATCTGTGTGATGCTAACAGTCTCGAGTAAAACACAAAATATTGATGTATGTTGATTTATTTGGTAATTTTAAAACATTGCTTTGGTGAACATCTTCTTAGAAAGCGCAGCCACAACCACTGCCAGCGTAACCACCACGCAGACCGAGGCCAGGAGCAGCAAGAGCAGCGGGACCGTAGGCACCGATAGGAGCATACACACCAGCTGAACCGAAACCAGCAGTCTCACTGATCATGGCGTTCCTGCCGTTACCGCAAGCATGGTTGACAGCGCCGGCACCAGCAGAGGGCACCACTCCTTCCATAGCAACAGTACCCACGAACGGCAGCTCTCCACCCACAGCCAGGATACCCTCATAAACGTTGTCAGACACTACGGAGATACCGACGGGAGCGATGCCGGAGGCGCTGGAGACAGGCAGAGCGCCGCCACTGGTGGGACTGAACTCCACGGCGGGAGCGTAGATTCCATCGTAAGCCAGGCTTCTGCCTGCGTAGCCAGTGGCCAGTCCGTCGAAAGCGAGACCTCTGGCTGCCAAGCCAGCACCAGAGTAGGTGAGTCCATCATATGCCCCACCCAAGCCGCAGGGAGCCGCAAGTCCGTAGATATCAGCAACGGCAGCGCGGCTGGAGCATAACTGTCCGAGTGCGGACTGAAAAGGTAACAAAAGTATTCTATGAGTTACTTCCAATGCTTCAGATTTCGACACAATACAATTTAAATGAGTTATGTTGGATATTACTATTAATAAATAATTGAATTCTCACCTTGAGCAGGAGCGCCTGAGCGCAGAGGATGAGGATAGCTTTGACAGACATTGTAGTTTGTCTCGAGTGCTGACACAAGAATGATGTTCAGTGCAACTGTTGGTGGTTTTATACTCCATGTAGTTATCAAGTTTCAAGAACAATACAAAGTAGGTGAAAACAATTATTTAATAGCTTGTGCAAGCACGATAAGCCTACGATTTAACAACAAAGACACACTTTTCGTATTGTGACAGTTTAGTCACGTTTTCAATAATTTTGAAACTGAACTATCTAAGTACTGATATCAACAAGGGGCTGAGTATAAAATGTGTCGGCTTTTCGAGCTCATCATTCAGTCGTCAGTTTCTCGTAGAACACAAACAAACATCAAACATGTCTATCTTCACTGTGGTGTTCCTCTGCATCCAAGCTTGCTTGCTCCAGGTAAGATACTGTTTCTTTAGGTATATCTCACTATTTTGATAATGATATATGAACCCAAGAAGGCTAGGTAGGACATCATCAACATCTGCGTAGCCTTTTCCCAACTATGTTAGGGTTGGCTTTCACTCTTAACGGATACATTTGAATACCAGGATTTTACATGGAGCGACTGCTTATCTAACTTTCACAACCCAGTTAGTACTAAATAGTACGATACCCCCTTGTAAGCTAGTTAACTTGCTGATTTAAAGTTTACATCATAAATTGGAAGTACAAAATAATTATTCTTATTTTTAATCTATAATTCACTTTCAGTCTGCACTCGGACAGTCATGCACCAGCCGTGCTGCGGTTGCTGATGCTGCATTCGCTGGTCCCTATGGCTTGGCCGGCCCTTATGGCTTGTCCGCACCTGCTCTCGCTGCTCCTTGTGGATTGGCAGGTCCTGGCTTGGCCGCTCCTTTTGGCTTGGCTGCTCCTGGTCTGGCTGCCCCCTTCGGACTAACTTCTGGTTTGGCTTACGATGGACTCGCCTACCCTGCTGCTGCTGGTTATGGTGCAGCCCCGTACGGCGGTGCCGGAGAAGGCAATGTGGCGGTCGCTGGTGAGCTGCCAGTCGCCGGTACCACCGCTGTTGCTGGTCAGGTCCCCATCATGGGCGCCGTGAGCTTTGGCGGCGCTGTGCCGGCTGCTGGTGCCGTGTCTATCTCCGGCAAGTGCGCCTGCGGCTGCGGTGCCCCCTACGACTATTTGTACTAGATGATTATGAGGGTTAAAAAAAAAGTAATAAAAAGATAGTTGTCCAACAATTATTTCGTTTATTTTCACATAGGTAATCAGTTTTTTTAATGTTAAGATTTCACCGCTTTTGAAGATTTATAAAATAGCTAACAGATACAACTTCATGTGGTATTGGACTGGCTACAATAGTAGTAGAACCGTTGACCAATTAACATAAGTAACAAAGGAACCTTCTTGGCTAAATGGATTGACGATCTCTGTAGAGAGGCTGGCAGGTTTTCCCATCGGGATTTATCGTAGCGGGAAATCTCGAGGAAACAGCTGCAGCTCAGGACGATTAGGTATATCACAAAAAATTTGACGTAGATCGACTTTTCGCATTACCATTTTTTCTGCTCGATAACTGAGACGGTTCAATTATTTTTGACATTAAAATTTTAAGAAATAAAAAGTTTTTATTAGACTCACACAGGACAATACAAGAAAGGAAAGAAAAATAAAGAGAAAGAAAAAAAGAAAAAGAAAAAAAAGAGAAAAAGTAAAAACAAGAAAGAAAAAAAACGAAAACAGGGGGGGGGGAGTTATGTCTTGCTATAATAATAATAATACCCTGTTCCCGATACCGGCGGGCAACAATTTTTTATATTTTTAAATGTTTTTTATATTGTTTTTTCTACGGAATATTTAAAAATGTAATTAGTTTGTAAAAATATGAATAAAGGAAATAATAATCAATAAGAAGGCCTATGACTCGGTGCCACATACATGGCTCATAAGGGTGTTAGAGTTGTATAAAGTAGATGCAACTCTGCGCACCTTCCTGATGTCGTGTATGGGGCAATAGAGGACAGTCCTTCGCTATCC
The DNA here is from genome assembly GCA_947578425.1 of Eugnorisma glareosa. Taxonomy (NCBI): domain Eukaryota; kingdom Metazoa; phylum Arthropoda; class Insecta; order Lepidoptera; family Noctuidae; genus Eugnorisma; species Eugnorisma glareosa. The sequence continues at coordinate 3,319,249 of OX387985.1, read as the reverse complement.
AGGATGTCAGCAAATCCAGAGGAATAGCGAACCGATAAGGATAGAGTGAGGTATATTTCAGGGCGATATTTTGAGTCCACTTTGGTTCTGCTTAGCCTTGAATCCTCTTAGCACGCTGCTGGAGGATTCAGGTCTAGGCTATCGGTTGAGGAGAGGTGGTCAAGTTGTATCTCACCTTCTTTACATGGATGACCTGAAACTCTTTGCCCCCAACGATTTGCAACTGATGGAGCTACTGAAGGTAACTGAAACTTTCAGTAGCGCCTTCAGGATGGAATTTGGTGTGAACAAATGTGCGGTCATGCATGTAAAACGAGGGGACATTGTGGAATCTGTGGGAACCCAGCTCTCGGAATCCATAAATCTTAGATCCCTCTCAGCAACCGAAACCTATAAGTATTTGGGTATGTCGGAAGCGCTGGGCATCAATGTTGCTGACATGCAGCAATCGTTGAAGGAACGCTTCTTTGGCCGCCTGAAAAAAGTATTTAATAGTCTTTTAGCTGGCGGAAATAAGGTGCGTGCCTTCAACGGTTGGGTCATGCCGGTTTTGATGTACTCTTTCGGCATACTGAAATGGACTCAAACAGAACTAGACGCCCTTGATAGGAAGGTCCGTACATTGTTGACGGCATATCGAATGCATCACCCACGTTCTTCGGTTATGAGACTGTATATCCCGCGGAAGTGTGGGGGTCGAGGCTTTTTAAACGCTGAGACTCTCCACAATCGCGAGATATGCAGTCTCAGGGAATATCCTAGAAGCCGACGTGGTGATGCATCGAGATGTGGTTGCGGTGGACAAGGGCCTCACCCCGCTCTCCTTGGCTAAAGAGAACTGGCGCAAACCTGTAGTGCTTGACACTAACGACCGCAGGGAGGTATGGCAGAGTAAGGAGCTTCACGGACGCTTTTTCCGGGCCCTGCACGGGCCCGATGTAGACTTGTCAGCGTCCGTAGGCTGGCTACGTTCCGGGGACCTTTCGGAGAAACCGAAGGCTTTGTCTGTGCAATTATGGATGAAGTTATGATGACGAATAACTACCGGAGATTTATTGTGAAGGACGGCACGGTTGACATATGTCGGGCATGCCACCGTCCAGGTGAATCAATCCGTCACATTATCTCTGGGTGTTCTCGTTTGGCTAACGGAGAGTACTTGCATAGACACAACCTTGTAGCCAGGATTATCCATCAGCAACTTGCCCTAAAATACAGCCTTGTGGAATCGGAAGTGCCGTACTATAGGTATGTGCCCGACCCAGTTCTCGAAAATGGCAATATCACATTGTACTGGGATCAATCCATCATCACTGACAGGACTATTTTAGCCAATAAGCCTGATATAGTGGTGGTGGATCGATCCGAGCGGCGCGCAATGATTGTTGACATAACGGTCCCGCATGATGAGAACCTCGTGAAAGCCGAGAAAGATAAGCAAATAAAATATCTTGACTTGGCTCGCGAGGTTGTCGACATGTGGGATGTGGACTCAGCGATCATTGTGCCGATAGTCGTATCAGCCCATGGCTTAATTGCTTAGAGCCTCGATGAATATCTGAGGAGGCTCTCGTTAGGCAGCTGGATCAAGGGCTTGATTCAGAAAGCAGTACTCCTGGACACGGCTCGTATTGTTAGGAGGTTTCTCTCTCTGGAGCCCTGACCACCGGCAGCTTGGACCCTGTTCCCGATACCGGCGGTCAACAATTTTTATATTTTTAAATGTTTTTTATATTGTTTTTTCTAAGGAATATTTAAAAATGTAATTAGTTTGTAAAAATATGAATAAAGGAAATAATAATCATTTTATTATCAGGCTACTAAGGCCCATAGATAAAATACACAAAATAATCTTATACAATAATATACTAATACATATTAAAAACCTTAAAACTATGCCTATACACGTAACGTTGTCGGCGTCGTGTTTCGCGTCGTGGTGTCGTGTAACCGTCCTCGGAAACGTCGATATACGACACCTTTCGGCCAAAATTCCTCTTTCAGGCAGGTCTGCAGATGTTGGGTTGGAACTCGTACCACGAACGACTTAAAGTTGATTTTGCGGCGCGATTCCAACCTTTCAACCCTTCGGTACTGCAGAGCGCAGCAGCATGTTGGGTCCACTCGGCGCGGTGCCACACAGGTTACGAGAACAGGGCTTCTTTTTCTTCCTTTCTACTTTCGTGAAACCCTCCTCATCAACTTGGCTGGCTCTTGGCAAAGAGCTACGGACCGCAGTCAGGGCAGGTTGAGCACCCTTTATCAGTTTTTCCCCATTTCTGGTTTGTCGCTTAGGCTGCGACGCATCTGATTTGCCGCTGGTGACAATAGCAGCGTAGGCACGTTTAGGGGTCGACGTACCTACGCGTGACGTTTCCGCAGCCGTTGTAGTGGCGCGGGCGACGGCGGCGGCGGGCGGCGCTTGCTCAGTGTTATCAGCAGCTGGTGACGCACTAGTGTTTGCCGATTCCAAACTGCCAACGAATGCATTTTGCGCCCCTCGTCGCGTGTTTACCTTTGAAGCCTCAGGTGACCCAATTACAGAACCAATGTTGCGCAATGATGCTATTTCCGCACGTAGTTCAGTATTAGTTTTTTTCTGAAACCTCCATTCTCGACTGCATCTTGGTCATCTCCACTTTCAAGGAAGTGATGTCCTTTAACAGCCGCGTAACGTCGACGTGATCGAACGTGGGGGGGGGCAGTTTACTTAGCTCCTTCGCCACGAAATCTGGCACGTTCGTCCGGGTCTGTTTCCTTCAACATATCGATGAAATCTTGAATACTCTTCTCGGTTCCATCTCTGCGGCGAGACGGCATCTGGTCTAGTTTTCTAAGTGACTGGAACAGTAACAGTTTTCCGCTGCTGATGTCGTACTCCTTGAAATTAGACCGGCATTATATCTGCAGGGTGCTCAACTCATCCATGTAGTCGATAGCATGGACCAGGAATGTTAGCAATTCATTGACTATGAGTTGTTTGGTACTCATAGTGTATACGAGCAGCGGCTATAGCCGCGCAAGACGCGGATATAATTCGTGCCGTGCACAGTGGAAACACGTCCGTGTTCGAGCGCGCATCGCACTGCACTAATGATGCCATAGGCACTCCTGATATAGTAAATAATGCACATTCTGGTAATTAGCCTTTATTGGTTTAGATGCTTTAGGCTTACCTGTTCAAAATGATATAAGTTATTATTATCAATATGTATTACGTTTTCGTGAGAAAGAGTATTAATAGTAATAAGAGTATTCTTATTAGTTTCTTTTATGTTAAAAACTTTTCGAATATGTCAAGTAGTCCTCTAATCACAACCGTAAAAACGGGGCATTTTTTGTCAATTTTGGAGGGTCATCTTTTTTTTCACATTTTAGTTGCTGAAAAAAAAAAAGGAAATGACAGGAACGTGTCTACAGGCCTTACTTTTATTAAAAAATGATTTCTTTATATGCCTTAATTAGGAAGAAAAAGAGGAATACATTTTCTAAGGGCTATCGATACACACCCCACACAATTATACGTGGTGAAAGAGGACACCAACGCGAAAACGGTTACCACGTTTGCAGTTAGTACATCATTCTAAGTCGAGGGGGAAAAAAATCTGCTGTTCCATACTTTTTGATCGTGTAGGTACTGCACTTTTGTAGGAAAAAGCTGTTTTTTTTTAACTAGCCGATGAAAAATTTCTATACGGTGCAGCTCAGAATAATGTACTGAATACGTGGTATCGGTTTTCGCGTCGGACTATTGTGTAACGGTTCATAGAAGATACCTACTCTCCAAATTTCATCTGTGTGGTGCTAACAGTCTCGGAGTAAAAGGGCTGTGACATACGGACGGACCGAGCGCATCTTTATGGGTTTTGTTTTAGCCATTGGGATACGGAACCAATAAATCAATCTTGGGGCGTTAGATCCAAGTAAAGTCAGCCACCGAAAGAAACATCCGACAAACTATATTCGAAGAGTTGCTTTCCTAAACCGGAACTACCGACCAACCGGGACAACCAGTATTGTCCAAATGAAGGAGATTGTGTTTGAAGATGTTTTTGATTTAACTCAAGTTTGTTATCCGACCATAACTTATTATTTAATTTGAATCAGCGATGCGATGCAGCAATAATAAGACTACCGTTCATGATTTTAAGGATCAATCAAAAATAAATAAATTAGAACACATAATATTTGATGCATATCGATTTATTTGGTAATTTTATTTTTTTCGTGAACATCTTACAAAGCGCAGCCACAACCTCTGCCAGCGTAACCACCACGGAGACCGAGGCCAGGAGCAGCAAGAGCAGCGGGACCGTAGGCACCGATAGGGGCATACGCCCCAGCTAAACCGAAACCAGCAGTCTCACTGATCATGGCGTTCCTGCCATTACCGCAGGCATGGTTCACGGCGCCAGCACCGGCGGAAGGCACCACTCCTTCCATAGCAACAGTACCCACAAACGGCAGCTCTCCACCCACAGCCAGGATACCCTCATAAACGTTGTCAGACACTACGGAGATACCGACGGGAGCGATGCCGGAGGCGCTGGAGACAGGCAGAGCGCCTCCACTGGTGGGACTGAACTCCATGGCGGGAGCGTAGATTCCATCGTAAGCCAGGCTTCTGCCAGCGTAGCCAGTGGCCAGTCCGTCGAAAGCCAGACCTCTGCCTGCCAAGCCAGCGCCAGAGTAGGCGAGTCCATCATATGCCCCACCCAAGCCGCAAGGTGCGGCTAAAGCAGGAGCAACCAAGCCGTAGGGAGCCGCAAGTCCATAGATATCAGCAACCGCAGCGCGGCTGGAGCATGACTGTCCGAGTGCGGACTGAAAACGTAACAAAGGTTTTCTATGAGTTACATCTACTGCTTCAGATTTAGACACAATACAATTTAAATGAGTTATGTTGGATATTACTATTAATAAATAATTGACATCTTACCTTGAGCAGGAGCGCCTGAGCGCAGAGGACGAGGATAGCTTTGACAGACATTGTAGTTTGTCTCGAGTGCTGACACAAGAATGATGTTCAGTGCAGCTGTTGGTGGTTTTATACTCCATTTAGTTATCAAGTTCCAATAATAACACTAAGTAGGTGAAAACAATTAATTAATAGCTTGTGCAAGCACGATAAGCCTACGATTTAACAACAAAGACACACTTTTCGTATTGTGACAGTTTAGTCACGTTTTCAATAATTTTGAAACTGAACTATCTAAGTACTGATATCAATAAGGGGCTGAGTATAAAATGTGTCGACTTTTCGAGCTCATCATTCAGTCGTCAGTTTCTCGTAGAACACAAACAAACATCAAACATGTCTATCTTCACTGTGGTGTTCCTCTGCATCCAAGCTTGCTTGCTCCAGGTAAGATACTGATTTAATATATTAGATATTTGACTTATTTAATTACTTACTCCATAAATTGGAAGAACAAAATAATGAATCTTATTTTTAATCTTTACTTCACTTTCAGTCCGCACTCGGACAGTCATGCACCAGCCGTGCTGCGGTTGCTGATGCTGCATTTGCTGGTCCCTATGGCTTGGCCGGGCCTTATGGCTTGTCCGCACCTTCTCTCGCTGCTCCTTGTGGATTGGCGGCTTCTGGCTTGGCCGCTCCTTTCGGCTTGGCTGCTCCTGGTCTGGCTGCCCCCTTCGGATTAGCTTCTGGTTTGGCTTATGATGGACTCGCCTACCCTGCTGCTGCTGGTTATGGTGCTGCCCCGTACGGTGGTGCTGGAGAAGGCAACGTGGCGGTCGCTGGCGAGCTGCCAGTCGCCGGTACTACCGCTGTTGCTGGTCAGGTCCCCATCATGGGCGCTGTGAGCTTCGGCGGCGCTGTGCCGGCTGCTGGTGCAGTGTCTATCTCTGGCAAGTGTGCCTGCGGCTGTGGTGCTCCATACGACTACTTGTACTAGATGATCACGAAGGTTACAAAAAATAATAAATAAAAAATATTGTTTTCCAGCAGTTATTTCGTTTATTTTCACCTAGGTAAATTAGACTTTTTCATGGTGCTTAAGATTTCACCGCTTTCGGAGATTTATAAAATTAGCTGACAGACACAACCTCACGTGGTATTGGACCGGCTTTAACAGTAGTAGTACCGTAAACCAATTTACATAAGTAACGTTCTTGGCTAAATGGATTGACGATCTCTGTAGAGAGGCTGGCAGGTTTTCTCATCGGGATTTATCGAAGCGGGTAATCTCGAGGAAACGGCTCAGACCGATTAGGTATATCACAAAAAGTTTGACGAGATTGACGTTTCGTGTTCCCCTTTAAACTATTCATCATTTTTTAACTATTCTACCCACTTTCTAATTAGCTTGATCACGGAACAAATAACTTTGTCGACTAATGCTGCTTAAAAGTATAGTAAATTGATGTATACAATAATTATTCACACTTAGCTCGATTTTTATTTTTATTATTAATATTATGTAGTTATTAATATATTTGTTATCATTACACACTCATTTATTACCTATTCAGACACATGCCATAACAGTAACACGAACTTCAAAACTGATTTATATCCGTTACATCACCATCTCAGGTCCAGGTGAAAACCAGCGTCGGGCACTAGCTGCTCTGCAGTTTGCTGAACTGGGCCTATTTGGCGCAGCCATGAGACACACAATTCACTCTTGTTTTTTATGTAATTTTTTGGTGTGTGCACTTGTGGCATGTGCCAAATAAATATGTTTTCTTTCCTTCTTCTCCTCGAAAACTGAGCCGATTCAATTATTTTTGACATTGAAATTTTAAGAAAGATTATTTAAAGAAGAGTACTAAGAATATTCGTTTATGTTAAAAACTTTTCTTTGTACACTAGGCCTTTGTTGACAGTGGTCCAAATAGGCAATTTTGATCATTTTGTAAAGATTCTAGTGCTAATACAGATTATGTATTAACAAAAAGGAAAATATAGGCACATAGAACAGGTTGATATTTATTTAACTGTAAAAAATCATAGCTTTAAAGTTAAAAGTTTATTTCTGGTAAAGTTAGTTTACCAGAAAGAAAAACAGGCGAGACCATTCGTATAGAGAAAAGACCATCCGCAATTCCTCTAAACAATGAACAGCTTTTTCGTGATGTTTAGTTAAAACATTACATATTAGGGTGCCTACGCAATATGCGGTTAGCCGGAATGCGGTCAGCCGTCCGGCACTGCGATGTGATGGTATCCGCTCTGTGATGCGTTGCGTTGCGTTGTGATGGTTAGCCGGACGGGTGACCACGATCCGGTTAACCGCATAATGCGTAAGCTTGTAATATGTAAGGCCTCCTAAGGCCTTACATATTACAACGCACACACTTTTTTTTCTTAGGTCAACCGTTGATGATTTACGATACATTTCGAGGAAATACGGTAGGTATTTGAAGAAACTATCGCTGTCGCTCAACGAGCGCTATTTCGACATTAGATATAGGTAGGTAGGTATATATCTATAGGCCAAAGTAGCCTGAAAATAAATGGATTTTGTTGTTGTTATTAGTGCGATAAAGACAACTACAGATTCGACAAGTAAAAAGTCATACACTTAATACTGTCACGGGATATCTTCCGTGATTGTCTTTAATTTTGAGCCCCCATATTTCGACGCTGTTACAAGCGCCTTGATCGCAGGTTTACTGGAGAATGCGGCTGGATGGAAAACTTCGATCACTGGATCGAATTTCACAAGCCACGTATTTTGTCAACTGACGAACATTACTTACCAATGCTGACAAGAGAAGCAATTGAAATAAGAAAATATAAAAATTTCAATCGAGAAGATGGCTTCAAATTGTCCAGTACGTGGAATCCAATTTTGAGTATGCTCAAAAGTAGCAGCCGGCATCGTAATAAGGACTCTAAAAAGCCTTGTGATACTGTGAGTGTGTTTTGCCGTGACTTAGTGATGATTCCAGTAGTGCGCGTAGCAAAAGACAAAGAAAGAGGGTAGACCGATTTGTCTGCTCTTAAAAATTTATTTTCCATCCACCTGCATTCTCCAGTCAACCCGCGATCATGGCGCTTGCAACAGCGTCGAAATATCGGGAGCTTGAAATTAAAGATATTCACGGAAGATATCCCGTGACAGTTTATGTGTATGACTTTTTACTTGTCGAATCTGTAGTTGTCTTTATCGCACTAATAACAACAACAAAATCCATTTATTTTCAGGCTACTTTGGCCTATAGCCTACCTACCTACCTAGCTATATACCTACCTACCTATATCTAATGTCGAAATAGCGCTCGTTGAGCGACAGCGATAGTTTCTTCAAATACCTACCGTATTTCCTCGAAATGTATCGTAAATCATCAACCGTTGACTTAAGAAAAAAAAGTGTTTTAGGAACCTCGATACTATTATTTTTTATTGTATGCAGTACACCATCCTAAGCCAATATTGAAAAAAAATCTGCTGTTCCATATATTTTGACCGTTTAAGTACTGCACTTTTGTAGGAAAAAGCTGTTTTTTTTTTAACTAGCCGATGAAAAATTTGTATACGGTGCGGCTCAGAATCACGTACTGAATACATGGTAACCGTTTTCGCGTTGGTGTCCCTTCCATTACGTATACATTGTTTTTTTTTCAACCCTCGGTTAGATGTCTATAGAGCCACCCAATTTCACATCACTATATACAACATGTAACAGAAAGGGTATAATCATATGGAATACTGTGGTACGGACTATCAAACTGAACAACTTTCTCTATGGGACCACCATCGAAATCGTAAAAAAATTATCAGCTGTCCCATACATTTGGGTCGAGTAGGTATTAAAATTTTGTATAGGACAGCTGATTATTTTTTTACGATTTCGATGATGGTCCCATAGAGAAAGTTGTTCAGTTTGATGGTCCGTACCACAGTATTCCATATGATTATACCCTTTCTGTTACACTGTATACATATTGTGTAGCAAAACTGCACCTTGTATTGTGTAGCGATGTAAAGAAGATAACATACTCTCCAAATTTCAATCAAATCTTTCATCAAGTTTTTTAAATTTCATCTGTGTGGTGCTACAGTCTCGGAGTAACAGGGCTGTGACATACGGACGGACAGACAGACGGACAGGGCGAATCTATTAGGGATTTGTTTAAGCCATTTGGATATGGAACCCTAAAAACAAGATGGGGCGTTAGTTCCAAGTATAGTCAGCTAGCGAAAGAAACATGACGCGCTCTAGTTGACATTGTAGTCTCCTTCCACAAGTGTCAAAATAAAAACATTTATTCTGTCCTCGATACCTCATCATTCTCCTGCCCTTATCCCAACTTATTTGTGCTCGGCGCAGCATGTCTTCTTCCATACTTCTCTATTACTCGTCATCTCAGCGGTCACCTCCTTTCTAGCCATATCATCCTTCACACAGTCCATCCATCGTTTCTTTGGTCTTCCTCTACTCTTATAGCTATTTACATTCATACTCAACATTTTTCTCAAAACATTTTCCTCATTCCTCCGTATCACATGCCCATACCACGATAACCAATTACAACACAATTTTTCAGTCAGGGGCGCCACTTTCAGACTTCCTCTTATGTACTCATTCCTTATTTTATCCATTCGCATTACACCACACATCCCTCATAACACTCTCATCTCAGCCACATGCAAATGCCTTTCATTCCTCCCTTGTCCTCTGTCCTCGATACCTACAACTACATTAATAATTATATCTTTATAAGAAAGACAATTATTAAAGTTCTGACCAACTATATTACAAGGGTTAGACCTAGACCTGAACTTACCGACCAAGTGGGACAGCCGGTATTGTAAAACTGAAGGGGATTGTGTTTAAAGGTGATTTTGATACAACTCAAGTTCGTTATCTGACCGTAACTTATTAATTAATTTGAATCAGCGATGCAAAGCAGCAATAATAAGACTACCGTCCATGATTTTAAGGATCAATCAAAAATAAATAAATTAGAACACAAAATATTTGATGCATATCGATTTATTTGGTAAATTTATTTTTTTCGTGAACATCTTACAAAGCGCAGCCACAACCACTGCCAGCGTAACCACCACGGAGACCGAGGCCAGGAGCAGCAAGAGCAGCGGGACCGTAGGCACCGATGGGACCATACGCACCAGCTGAACCGAAACCAGTAGTCTCACTGATCATGGCGTTCCTGCCATTACCGCAAGCATGGTTGACGGCGCCGGCACCAGCGGAAGGCACCACTCCTTCCATAGCGACAGTACCAACGAACGGCAGCTCTCCACCCACAGCCAGGATACCCTCATAAACGTTGTCAGACACTACGGAGATACCGACGGGAGCGATGGCGGAGGCACTGGAGACAGGCAGAGCGCCACCACTAGTGGGACTGAACTCCAAACCGGGAGCGTAGATTCCATCGTAAGCCAGGCTTCTACCAGCGTAGCCAGTGGCCAGTCCGTCGAAAGCCAGACCTCTGCCTGCCAAGCCAGCACCAGAGTAGGCGAGTCCATCATATGCCCCACCCAAGCCGCAGGGAGCCGCAAGTCCATAGATATCAGCAACCGCAGCGCGGCTGGAGCATACCTGTCCGAGTGCGGACTGAAAACGTAACAAAAGTATTCTATGAGTTAATTCCACTGCTTCAGATTTAGACACAATACAATTTAAATGAGTTAAGTTTGATATTACTATTAATGAATAATTGCCTTCTTACCTTGAGCAGGAGCGCCTGAGCGCAGAGGACGAGGATAGCTTTGACAGACATTGTAGTTTGTTTCGAGTGCTGACACAAGAATGATGTTCAGTGCAACTGTTGGTGGTTTTATACTCCATTTAGTTATCAAATTCCAAGAATAATACTAAGTAGGTGAAAACAATTAATTAATAGCTTATGCAAGCACGATAAGCCTACTATTTAACAACAAAGACACACTTTTCGTATTGTGACAGTTTCGTCACGTTTTCAATAATTTTGAAACTGAACTATCTAAGTACTGATATCAATAAGAGGCTAAGTATAAAATGTGTCGACTGTGCCAGTTCATCATTCAGTCTTCAGCTTGTCGTTGAACACAAACGAACATCAAACATGTCTACCTTCACTGTTGTGTTCCTCTGCATCCAAGCTTGCTTGCTTCAGGTAAGATACTATCATTTCTTTTTTGTGTTTCGGTAAAAACAAGAACCTTGTCGTAACAAACCCTGAGAAGCAATCTTGTCACATTGCACTCTTTAAATGGGCATTACGAAACAATTATTATTTCATTTATTTGATCTTTACTTTACTTTCAGTCCGCACTCGGACAGTCATGCACCAGCCGCGCTGCGGTTGCTGATGCTGCATTCGCTGGTCCCTATGGCCTGGCTGGCTCTTATGGTTTGACCGCACCTGCTCTAGCTACTCCTTGTGGATTGGCGGCTTCTGGCTTGTCCGCTCCTTTCGGCTTGGCTGCTCCTGGTCTAGCTGCCCCCTTCGGATTGGCTTCTGGTTTGGCTTACGACGGACTCGCCTACCCTTCTGCTGCCGGTTATGGTGCTGCTGCGTACGGCGGTGCCGGTGAAGGCAACGTGGCGGTCGCTGGTGAGCTGCCAGTCGCCGGTACCACCGCTGTTGCTGGTCAGGTCCCCATCATGGGCGCCGTGAGCTTCGGCGGCGCTGTGCCGGCTGCTGGTGCCGTGTCTATCTCCGGCAAGTGCGCCTGCGGCTGCGGTGCTCCATACGACTACTTGTACTAGATGATCAGGAAGGTTAGAAAAAATAAAATAAAAAATATTTTTATCCAGCAATTATTTCACTTTATTTTCATCAAGGTAATCAGATTTTTTCCCCGGAAAGTGGCGTGCGGCTGCGGTCCCCTGTACTAAATGAAAGTGCTTAATTTTTAAGTATTTGAACCATGGAAAATAAATTAAGTACTGATAATGATAATATTTTTATTTGACCTACCTTGTTAACAAACTTTTGCAGTTTCTTTCTTTATATGGAAAAGTTTCCAAAATCAAAAGGTTTTATCCTTTAGTCGACAATCATTACTTCAAACGTCAGAAAGTCCCTCGAAACGCATGCTCTTGGTTAAGGGCAACTCATCTGTCTGTAGGGCTAGAAGAACTTCGTTTTGTACAATGAATACAATATTGATGGTCGATCACCAAGCAAATCTTTACGCATGGCCGTGCATGCAGCTGTGATATTTTCCTCCTACTTACACACTTACACGAGGCAATTGGTTTATGAACAAGCTTTTCAATAAATTGTTAATATCATTATTACAATATCAAAAGTTCAATTTACCAGAACTTGTAGGTACGTTACACCGGTGCTGAACACCTTGATAAAAGCAGGTGTTAAGTCTGCATTTCTCATGCTGTAATGTGATATTTGTTTATTAAAATGGCTCGTGCCGTAACACGTGTTGTGCAGACAGCAAATTGTGCAATTTGATACAAGTACAAATAATAATTATATTATTTGTACTTTTGATATGAGTCGATTTAGCTGACTAAACATAACTTCGTACTTGTTGTTAAACTTCTTTTTTATTTATGTTTTCACTTCAAATTTTGCTTTATTTTGTATATTTTAATATGTTTTATAATTTTATTGTCTTTTATATCTTTATAATTTTAGTAACTATAATTGGTTGTTGTTTACAACCAATTATAGTTACTAAAATTATAAAGTTTGTAATTTAATAAATAAATCTATACAAGGTGTAAATAGTCGGGTGTAAAGGTGTAATTCGTTAGGACACTATCCATCAGCAAAGTTTGCTTTGCTAACGCGAAAGGTGGCATCCTCTAATTGTGAAATGTGCAACAAAATTGAAGTGGTTCAATATTTGCTCATGGAGTGTGTTAAGAGTAAAAATGAAAGCGAATCATTGATTAGAGAGTTTAAATTAAACATTTTGGACGATGGGCTAATCCAAATAATTTTAGCAAACCCTACATCAACGATTGCAAAGAGGTTGTGTGGCTTGGTGAAGACATCTAGTCAATGATTCTCCTTTTAATACATTGGTATGTATTAAAAGGAGAATCGTTGACTATAGTGAGTAAAGGAGAATGAACAAAAGTGTATGAAGCTTGGTCCAAATATCCACCACTAACGAGACCTATGTAATAAAATAGCCTATTATATACTGAGACATTATAACTAGAGCGCAACCAAAAATACGCAGTCAGTAAAAAGTTATGACGAATGAAAAGTCATGTATTTTGTCCTTTTATTGCGAAAACTATCTATAATATCATTCTGTCCATCGTACAATTTGAACTAATCTACGCATGTTATGTCATGCAGCTTGGTGTCCCGCGTTAGGTTCTCGCTGAAATAGATCTTGATCAATGGTCCGCAAGAAATTAACACAAGACTGCTTCACAATAGTCTGTTTTATTCATGTCTTACTGACTTACACATAACATAAAACTGATTTAATTAAAAATGAACATTAGTTATACATCTACATCTATTAAAAGAAATAAAACAGAAGCGTCTCTTTGTAATTTCAAACTTATAGCTTTTTGCTGAATGCATCTGAAATATGCGTAATAATTATGCGTATATGTAGTATTTATTTATTTATAAAGTATGTACGTCTTGGTTTTGTCCACAATCGACTGCATACCACACCCACAGCCAGCAGACATAGTGCTCGCCATTTAGTATTAACTGTAACAAATAAAAAATAGATGTTAATCTATAAGTTAAACTATTCATACGTATTCTTGTCACTCTCTAAACGCCAACCGATCAGCGCGTCCAACATACGCTTTTAATCTAATAAGCATTTAAGCGTTTTCTCTGTTTAGTATTTTTATCTCAGGATATCATTTCATTGTTTTAAAACATTTCAATACGAATATAGAAGTCAATTACTCTCATATGCGTTTCGGAAATAGATTAGGCACTGGCTTTAAATAAGTGATTGATTAACCGAAATAATAGAAAGAAATAAATAAATATTAAAAAACATGTAATGTACTCACTTGTCGAGGTGCCAAAAGTTCTTGAATATGCTCAGCGGTTCCCGGGTAGTTATCCAGAAACTGTTGAAGTAACTGATAATTCATTCGTCGTAACAATAAATTATTGCAACAAAGACAATTTCTTCTAAACTTTAAACAATCACTATGCAAAAACATAAAGTCCGAAGTGATATAGCCTAGGTCGTAAGTAAAGACTCAGAAAGAATTCGTGTGGTATACTATCACTAAAAACCCGTCTACTGAATAATCACCCTCTAATTAAAATCGGGGATTTTATTTTCGGTTTGTAGCCTGTTACCCGGGGCATAATAACGAATCGATTGATACCTTATTCATCAAAATCGGATGAAGAGTTTAGGCGCTACGGAGGAACATACGCAAACAAACAAACATACATACATACATAACTGCTAAAATCATAACCCTTCCTTTTGATAATCAAAGTCGCAAGGATAAGCAAAAAAAAAAAAACTATTATTATTTTTCATATAGCCATAACTTATAACTGACAGCTTAATTTTTTTTGTCTCATACTGAAAGTTACTCTCTGTTTAGTGAACTATAAGTTAAAAGAGGTCTCATTAGTGGTGGATATTTGGACCAGTTGTGTTCATTCTCCTTTCCAAATATGTAAATTATAGTTAATAAGGTACGACGACGTTGCCGTATCCGTATGGATAAAACCCCCTTTTTGTTAACAAGAATAACAAAAGTATACTTAATTATAGTTAAAATTAAGATAGTATTACATTTAAGTGATAATAATTTAGTTATATCAAGTTTCTAATGTCAATATAAATAATATAACCACATATTGATTATGTAAGATCTCGAATACTCCCACTAACCGGAGCTATACGTAACATTGCAAAATGCGTACCCTACAAGCTAAGACATACTATTTACAACACGCTAGTCAAGCCACATCTGGAGTATGGGGACAAGCTGCAAAAACAAATCAACAACACCTACAACGTACACAAAATAAAATCATCAAAGTCCTCTTCAATTATAACTACTACACTCCTACAGAATTACTCTACAAATAAATAAAAATATTTAACCTAAACAATTGTATACATACCATACATGCATGACCACCCGAAAGATTCTTAAGACCAACATGCATACAAATATTTCATTCACACAAAAGACTCACAGATATAATACCCGTAATCAAGACGACTTAGAAGTACCAAGAGTGAGAACCCTGCAAGGCAGGAAAACTATAAGTACCAAGAGTGAGAACCCTGCAAGGCAGGAAAACTATACAGTATGAGGGGGTCCGGCTGTACAATAAATTACCAAAAAAGGTCAGAGAGTGTACAGGCATACCAACATTTAAAAAAAGCTTAAGGAATTATATATTGGGCACACAAGTTTAGCTTTCTATACACACACTAGCTGTGGCCCGTGGTTTGGCTCCCGTTTTTGTCGGAAATTATCCCACGGGCACATTGTAAATATAGCCCTTATAGGCTTACTCGGGGAGAATGTAGCTTCATTGGTGAAAGAGTTTTTGAAATCGGTTCTGTAGATCCAGAGATTACATACAAACTTACAAACAAATTTTACCTCTTTATAATATTAGTACCCATAGAAGTATAGATAAGTTTAGCTTGAACTGTTTTGTATTTTAATCATTCTTTAACTGCCTACTTATTGCTATCTTATAAATGTAACTATGGTGTTCAGTTTTTTTGCATGGCTTGAACGTCGTAATGAAAACTACAACCTAGTGTTAATTTAGTTAAGTTTCTCTTTAAGTGAAATGTAATTTGTTCTTTTGAGAAATAAATGTCTTTAAACCGAATATTCGTATGCCGCGTCTAGCGACGGTGTAACAACTTTGTGCCTACCGTATCCTACGAATAAATGTCTTAGTCGTTGTCCGTTCACAAAGCCGTCAACCAAGCATTCTGTTAATCAAACTAAGTACCTGACTCCACGTAAAAACTTTTGCTGGAAACAACTCTTTATTGAGGTGAATATTTAACACGGCTAAGACGCGCCGGGAAGGGCCCTTCCCGGCGCGTCTATCGTCGAAGTGCTTGTTGTTTCATCCAGAGCCACAGCGGCGATTTTCTTTCAACTCCGTCTCACTCCGCCCGACCCCGCACGACTAGTCTCCCGCACACCTCATACCGCCTAACGCGATAACATTGAACGAAAAATAGTTTTCGAAAATTACTTAAACTTGTTCCAGGAAATACGTGTTTTTTAATAAGTATTACAAGTGTGTGAAATGAATATTTGTCATTTAGAATTTCCATTACATGTGCAAGGTTTCTATCAAAATGTTTTCTTTACTTTTACAATTTATGAGTACGGTCGAACAAGCTATTTGGTATACACGCAGAAATATTCACAATCCTAGTACGCTGACAATATTGTTTGCAATTTTATTTTATATAGCTTGTGTAATTAAGAGTCAGTCTCATAATGAAAAAAGCTTTGTTCAATAAAATTTGGAAAAGTATACGCTTCGGCATTGGATTTGTGCAAAACAGCAATTTTTGGAGGCTTATACTGAATTTGTTTCTACAAATTTTTATTTTTTGCTTCCATAGAAAACTAGATATAGTGCACAAGATACCTATTAGTTCAAAAAAATAATATATTTCTATAACTATATATAAAAATATATAGTTATAGATATTGTGTAACAACGGCATAATCACGTACGAGCGTTTGTATGAAAAGTATGACGGGTTGGTCGCTCTTCATATGTGACCACTAATATTACATTGCTAGTATTGCTACTAAACGCAATGCTATAAAAAAACTGTTAACTAAATCTGCGAAACGCAAAAAGAAATGTTTCGTCTGAGGATCGAACTCGCCTCCCTAAGCTCCCTAATAGGTAGGTACGCATGCGCGCAATTTGGACCCTTCATTTTAAAACGTGATAAAAGGGGTGGACTGTATGACCCCTGCATTAAAACTTAAAATTGTTTTTCATTAAAACGTGTCCTGCATCGCGCTATTAAAGTTTTCCAGACAATTTGAGTGAATACAAGATCCGAATTCATACAGTCGGGGAGTCCGTTTCTACGCAGTAAGGCAGTGTTCAGGACAGGGCTGCTATAACTGTCCCTACGTTGTCAAGTTTCGGCCATTGACACTAGCGCCACGTGTGTTGGGGTCGGCATCCTTCGACACGTGGTGGCGGCCACCACCACACAGGCGTAGCGAGCATGCTCGACTACGCCGCCACGACCCACTGTCGTGAAGCCGGCACAAGAGAGGTGATGCAGTGCACCTCTACCCCACTGATGTAGAAACCTTGACTCTCTTTTGTTTTTTGGGAACAAAAACTCGAGATTAACTTTGAAAACAAAAACAAATGTCAACAACATACCACCAAACGGGGTGAATAGGACCACACACGGCCAGCTGGCGAGCGGGCGAACGAGAACGACGCATCGTTTCATCTCTTTTCATACTTTGGCTCACACCGCGAACTACCGAGCTGAGCTACGTCAGCGATACAAACGATGCGAACGAAATATCCGACGATGCCAGCGATGCTACGAGGGCGACGTAAATGACGTCGCTCGCGTCTCCCGGTGCGAGAAGGAATAAGGATTTAAGAAATAAGATGGAACGCTCCCCTCGCTCTCCCGCTCGCCCGTCCGTACGTAGTTTTCGGTGTGAACCCACATAGTTTAGCTCGCCATATCTTCGCGTAGTTTATACAATGTGTAACAGAATTAACGCACAACCTCTTAAGGGGTCATTGTACTCATCATTATGAACAACTTTCACTATGGGACCAAAATTGAAATCGCGAAAAAAAAATCAACTGCCCCATACATTTCTGTGCGCATAATTCGACAAAATGTACTGAACAGCTGTTTTTTTTTTCGTCTTTCGGGGTTAGTCCCATAGTGAAAGTTGTTCATAATGATGAGTAAAATGACCCCTTAAGAGGTTGTGCGTTTATTCTGTTACACATTATACAGTTTCCATCGCCTCGCTTCGCCCTAGCTGGCGAGCGTAGCCTGCACTTAAATGGGGACAAAACTTTGAACAGGATTACAACGCTGAATACACATAATTTGTAACTAAAAAGGTATTAGAGTTATTATTTGTTTTAATTGAAAAAAATAGGGTACCCCTTTAGGCCTCCATTAACATTCCTAAATCTGAAAATACCTTTCAAAGTTTCGTCTCGATTCACCCCCGTGGTCCTATTCACCCGTTTTTGACCAAAACAAACGACCAAAGCTGATTACGCGTTGCAAAATATTATATTTCAAATTCCCAATCAATCACAAGCATCCCAAAGGTATACCTACGTTATTTCTTCGAACAATACAAAGCATACAAAGCTAAAAGAAGATGTTACAATGAAGTTTAGTAACGCATACCTACTATTAATACGCATAGCATCCTCAGTCAGAAGCCATAGGAAATTCAATCACCCAACTACGTTTTGAATGAATGAACTAATTTCAATGCAAATAATATATTTTTGCTTATTTTATTTTTGTGAGGTCTTGTATGTTTATATTATATTTTTATCATTTTGTATGATGCACGTCATGTCCCTGCGACAAATAAATATTTTTTTTTTCAATGCCTAATTATTTTGATGTGCTTCACCAAAACCAGTCTACCACTATTAAGTAAGTAAGATTCTAAATATGAAATAGCACTTAAGTAAATTGAATAAGTTCTAGCAAAGCCGTGCATCGAAGGAGGTAGGCGTTCTGTAGTGTCTGCCTCTCCCCATAGAAAAAAGCCTAAGCAAATGGTAAGTAAAACTTCATACCGGGTTAGTTTCCAAAGACCAGCCAAATTCTCAGATATGATGCAGTACGACATTCTGAGCCCTCCCACATAGAAATTTTTCATCGGTTATTAAAAAAAAAACAGCTGTTTCATACATTTTGACCATGTAGGTATTGCACTTTTGTAGGAAACAGCTGTTTTTTTTTTAATAACCGAAGAAAAATATCTATGTGCTCAAAATATCTATGGGCTCAGAATGATGTACTGCATTATATCTGAGAATTTGGCTGGTCTTTGGAAACTAACCCTGTATATTAAAAATCTTATTAATATCTAATCCAATACATTAATTTGTAATGTAGGTGTAGCCCTTACAGCGCCATCTCTTGAGTGAGCGATAAAACTCGTTGTAAGTCTGTGGTCATTTGACAGATGGCGTTTTAATTTTTCACTTGTCTAAATTCTCAAGCTGAAGTGTGTCATGACCCTTTTGGTTCAAGATCCCAGGACCGCCAGATAGTACTTATTTTCTCGTTAAGAAAATGTGTGGTGTGGCATCGAGTAGTGTGAACGTATGCATATCTGCTAACTTGTTCCCACGGCCAATTTTTGAATATTGGGTGCTCAAGTTGCGTATACGACTGACTTTTTTCTACGTGTGTAAACATTAGGTAAACTTAACACTGCCAGTGATGACAATCCCTGCTACCAGTTCAACACCGAAGTAGAAGGCTTGCAGCAGTGATACAACAAATTAAACCACAAAATATTTTGTGCATTTTGATTTAATTGGTCATTTTATAAAATTTTATAAACTTTATTTTTTTGCTGAAAATCATCTTAGATACCGCAGCCACAACCTCTGCCAGCGTAACCACCACGGAGACCGAGGCCAGGAGCAGCAAGACCAGCGGGACCGTAGGCACCGATAGGGGCATACGCACCAGCTGAACCGAAACCAGCAGTCTCACTGATCATGGCGTTCCTGCCATTACCACAGGCATGGTTGACGGCGCCAGAACCAGCAGAAGGCACCACACCTTCCATAGCAACAGTACCCACGAACGGCAGCTCACCACCCACAGCCAGAGCACCCTCATAAACGTTGTCAGACACTACGGAGATACCGACGGGAGCGATGCCGGAGGCGCTGGAGACAGGCAGAGCGCCGCCACTGGTGGGACTGAACTCCATGGTGGGGGCGTAGATTCCATCGTAAGCCAGGCTTCTGCCTGCGCAGCCTGTGGCCAGTCCGTCGAAAGCCAGACCTCTGCCTGTTAAGCCAGCGCCAGAGTAGGCGAGTCCATCATATGCGCAAGGGGTGGCTAAGGCGGGAGCGACCAAGCCGCAGGGAGCAGCAAATCCGGAAATATCAGCAACCGCAGCGCGGCTGGTGCATGACTGTCCGAGTGCGGACTGAAATTGCAACAAAAGGTATTTTATGAGCTCTAATTCCACTGCACTATTTTTGAATTTTAATCAATTGTGGTTGGAAGACTTAAAACAAATGATATAATTTATAAATAATTGACATCTTACCTTGAGCAGAAGCGCCTGAGCGCAGAGGACGAGGATAGCTTTGACAGACATTGTAGTTTGTCTCGAGTGCTGACACAAGAATGATGTTCAATGAAACTGTTGGTGGTTTTATAGTCCTTAGGTTCTCAAATTCCAAGGAAATCATTATGTAGGTAAGTGTAATTAATTAATAGCTTGTGCAAGCTCGATAAGCTATTTAATATTTCACTAAGATATCTCAGTCACGTTTTTCAATAGTTCGAAAACGCAGTTGGTTGGTATCAACAAACTTATTGGGTATAAAATGTGTCAATAAGTTTACGTCATCAATCAGGCTTCTGCTTCTCCTTGAAAGAAACTAACATCGAACAAGTCTGTCTTCGCTGTTCTGCTGTTCTGCTGCTCTGCATCCAGGCTTGCTTGGTCCAGGTTAGTCCATTTTCAAAAACGTATACGGTTGTTTTTTTACAAATATGACTTAGGCCTCTTTTGAATGCACAATCATGATTATTTATTTTACAGAATGTATTCAGCCAGGCCATGCCTCGGTGCTTACGGCCCGGCGATCGCCTCTCCCACGCTCTCTTTCTTTATCGTGTGGTTAGTGCCTAACCTGGTGTCAGAATTTCCTGGCTGGTCCGCACGGCTTAGCTGCACCGGGTTAAACTTAAGATGGACTTGCGTTCCCCGCCACCGGTTTCACTCGAGAATACCCCACTGCCGGTTGCGGAGCCTGACGTCCCGCGTACCTACGGCGGCGCGGGTGAAGGCAACGTGGCGGTCGCTGGTGAGCTGCCAGTCGCCGGTACTACCACCGTCACTGGTCAAGTCCCCATCATGAGCGCTGTGAGTTTCAGTGGTCCTGTGGCTGCTGCTGGTGCCGTTTCTATCGCTGACAAGTGCGCGTGCGGCTGCGGTCCTCCCTACGACTATCTTTACTAGTTATAAAAAATATTTTATGAAAATAAACTAGATTATACAATTGACGACCCGAATGGCGCAGCGGTGGTGAGGCTGCCTTACGTTCTTAGGGTCCCGGGTTTGAATCCCGGTAGGATCAAATGTTCGTGAGATGAGCATGGATATTTTTTTCCGAGTCATGGATGTTTACATGTATTTACAAACAAAAAGTATATATGTAGTATTATCAACTATCTGGTGTCCACGATACAAGCCTCGTTGCTTAGTGTGGCACCTAGATGGTGCTGTGTGTATTGTCCAGCGATATATTTTTATTTTTTAATTGAAAGTTTAAGTTTATTGTGATCAATCTTCAATGATAATGTTATTTTTTTTTGGTCAAGAAATCTACTCTTTCTCTTTATTAAATGAATGTTTCCCAATTAAGTCTGAACGATACTGCAATCCCACTTGGTAATTAAACTGTCTTCGTAACTGTAGGATCGTAAATGTGAAAAGCTAGTAGAAAATCTGGCATTTAGTCGTTTGTAAGCGTGGTACTACCTTGAGGCTGACTGCTGGCAGGCTACGGGAATATTCGAAAGAAATACCGCGGCCCTGGAACACAAAGGGCTAAGAAGGAACATGGATGGGTTTTAGTCAGTACAAGTCGGACGCATTCCGCTCCTCACAGAGCGGGAGAGGCCATTTGATGATTTCCCATGTGAAAAAAAAGGTTGACTGCTGGCGTGGAGAGAGGATTTAGGAGCTGCTTTCGTTGACCGACCGCAAGTGCAGTGAGCTGTACAAGGTCGCTGATGAGGTGGGTACCCAAGTATGATGTCCACCACATGCTGGTGGAGGGATACGGTGAGTGCTAGCTTGCTGAGTAATTTACTGCTTGAGAAGTACACAATGAAGTTTTATACTACACCTACTTGGAAAGTACCTTGATACTTTATCAAATTTACGGTAGAAAGTACGTCATTGCATATCGAACAAATATGCGGGGAGAAAACGCATCTGAGCTGGAGAGAAAAGTGTATGAAAATCCGCTTCTTACGTGGTTTTTCTTTTTTAATTTTTGGGTAAGACTATGCGGGTATTTTTGGGTAAGGTTACCGGAACCTAAATATCAAAAGCCAGAAAGTTTTACAGTGAGTTTTTATCTCCAAGTTCGCAAAATGACACTGGCCACTAGCTGTGTGTTGGATGGTGTCGGGCTGGCAGTGCGACCCTGCGGCGGCAGGATAAACAATTTGAAAAAAGAACATGTGAAAATTGCAGACGCCATTGGCGCCATTTTCAATTTGTGTGTTGTTTGAGGATTCAGTTTTCGTTTTTTATTTTCCTCGTAGGTGTAGTATAAAGCACTATGTATCACTCGAGAGAAAGTGCGATTCCCGATCTCGGGTGTTTTAAAGCCCTCGCTTACGGCTCGGGCTTCAAACGACACCCTCGACGGTAATCGGTCGCTTTCTCCTCTCGGTGAACAATGTACTATTAATGTTCCTTAGCCTCTACAAAATAGGGAGCATTCCTAAACCTGACGGGTGTTTATTTATTTCCTTCCTCTATCCCTCCCTAGTTTATTTAGATCCTTATGACCCTTTCGATTGAGGCCATAAAAGTACAGGATGTAATTTTTTTTGGAATTTAGCCGGTTTGATTCCCGAGAGTGGCAAGCGAATTTCCGAAAATCTTTGAATGCAGATTTATTTATTTTTAAAAATAAAGGAATGTTTCCTTTAAGTAAAATTTTCTGTCTCCAGTATTTAGAGTACATTCCCTCCAGGTGACGTTGAAAAATTACACCCTGGATAATGGTGCTAAATTGGGTGTACTACTGCCCCACGGTTGAATATCTTTTCCTGAGCTTGCGGATAACTCTGCTTGCACGATGCAGAATTTTGCGTGGCAGCGTCATAGTGACGAAATAATCTGCTCTAAAATCAAATGTAGGTATTAAGTTGATCATTTAAAAATGTAACTCTGATCATTTAATAAATCTTTTAAAACATATGATAACATTACGCCTGTAATCGCGGAAGGGTAAGGCAGAGGTGTACCTAATAGTACACCCACATTTCACCTGTTATATTTAAGTCCCATGTCCCAGGGTGCAAGCCTATTGCCATCAACTGGCCGCAATTCCAGAATTCTTGCCTGCTTCTGAAAAATTCAGATGGAAGAACCCAATGTCTCTTTGACCGACTGAATCAAACCCAGGACCTCTTGCTCAGCAGTCGTGCTTGCGACCACTAGACCAATGAGGCAGTTTAACATTGAATCTTTTACTTAATATTTAATACCGGGTAAAACGGGGTGAATAAGAACGTTGGGATGAGTAGAGACAAAACCTTGAAAGAGATCTTAACGTTGAATTTATATTCCGGCTTCCAGTCTAACCGGATGCAGCTGAATACCAGTATTTTACATGGAGCTACTGCCTATCTGACCTCCACAATCCAGTTAGTACTGGGTAATACGATAACCCTTGGTAAGACCGGTTGTCCGACTTTTTGGGTCACTGACTACCTGTAACGACTGTCAAAGATCTACAGATGACAGCCGAGACTAACGGCTTAACGTGCTTTCCGAGGCACGAAGGAAATTCGGTATGTAATGGACGGTCACCCATCCATAGACCATCCTAGGCAAGCACGGCTTAACCTAAAGCTCGACCCGAGCGGCTGTTATTATTTTGCCACCAGCTTATATTAAGTATAACTAAGTAAATAACATAGAGTGCTTTTTGGTAACGTATCATAGCAATTCAACGTTAAAATCCCTTTCAAAGTTTTGTCTCCCCGTTTGACGGTAGTCATTCCAATCAAAATCAAAATATATTTATTGACATAAAAACATTGTACACGGCTTATTGGATTCTCTGACTCCTGCGATAGTTGAAACTGTGTTGCAGGAGCCAGTGTCCTGCCCTAATTAAATGATGTATTTGTTTTTTTGTTTTAAAAAAAGCTAACAAACGAAAATTTCTACTTTGAAAAAATAATACAAAATAATAATATATAAAAACTAAATGAACCACATGAGAGAAAATATTTAACTAAAGCGCAAGTGTTTGTTTACGTGTGTGTGCATGAGTATGATGTATTTATGTGTGTGAGTGTGTATGTGTGTATTAGTGCGTGTGTGTCTGTGTGAGTGTGTATGTGTGTTCTGGCTTGAGTGAATTGCTTGGAAGAGGTACTCTCCCATGCCAGTGACACATAACCTTAAATAAAAAGACTTTACTTGTTTAAGAGGCAGTAACTAGATGAAGTAAAAAAAAAAAAAATTAAAAGGTAGACTAGACAAAACTCAAAGATTGTCAAGGCTTTTGTTTTCAAGATATTTTATTGATCTTTTCAGAGATCCGCTCCGAACCGTAGCTTCAAATGGTATATACTCGTAAGTATCTTTACCTTGATAAACGAAAGAATTTGAAAACTGACGAAGGAAAAACAATTGGACTGTACCAGTAAATCATTCTGTTATTGGTAAGTCTAGCAGTTAACACATTCATTCATCGTATGCCACTCAGTTGACTGTGTGGCGTACCTACTATGAACGTATGCGTAAACAAAACATCCATATTATTTAAAATCATCTTCTGTATCCACAGAAATAAATCCAATTGAAGTGACTGTTTGAAATATCAAATTACGAGTAACAGCTTTAGCGTACGGAATGCATATTATGAAAATAAACAACGTGTAACATAATATATTATTATGCTATATGCAGCTGATTTTTGTCGAGTAATGCGCACAGAAATGTATGGGGCAGTCGATTTTTTTTTCGCGATTTCAGTTTTGGTCCCATATTGAAAGTTGTTCATAATGATGAGTACAATGACCCCTTTAGAGGTTTTGCGTTTACTCTGTTACATGTTGTATAAGGTCCCATTAAAATAAATGGACAAATTTTAACACACCGTTCAGTTCGTTTAACCAAAGATATCCAAGCAAAAAAACACTGATTAAAGTGATTTTTTGACCAAATGGATGTGTTTATTCTAGAGTGCCGCTGGCAATTTATTATTTTAGGTCAAAATAAAATTACTTTAATCAGTGTTTTCTTTGCTTGGGTATCATTCGTGTATGTACTGAACGCTGTGTTAAAATTTGTCTATCTATTTTAATGGGACCTTAAAACAAAACACATAAAAAAAAACACTGTATGTCTATTTGTTCCAGCAAACTCCGAAACAGCTGGACCGGTTTTGACGGAATTTTTACTGGTCGATGGCTGTTATAAGGTCTAACTTAAGCCACTTTTATTTCAGAAAAGTAATTAGAGTTCCGTGCAAAAAAATGAAAACCCTTGAAATGTTAACAAAATCCAATGCAAAAAGGGAAGTAATATATTTTATAATAATTTCACACGAACGAAGGTCGCGGGCAACAACTAGTTCAAAATTATAAAATTATAAAATAGCTATAATAGTAAAAATAGCTATGATCGGTAAGGGTAACAAGGTGACGGCGTGTCAAACCGCAGACAGACTGGAACAATAAAACATCCCCTTAAATCATAGTCCCCTACACATAAGATGACACTCCTACTACACACCGATCACCTAATTCGCCGCATTTGGGGCGCGTGTGTGTATAATGTCAACGTGTTTTATTTATTTTAGTTAGTCAACGTGTTTTATGGATTTATTTCTGATAAATAAATATTTCATTTCATTTCAAAACGCTGGAATTGTACCTCAAGTTTATATTTTTAATTGAATAATAATGTGATAAAAATCTACTTTATACAGTCTTTCAACATAACTTTTATCCATTTATAAAGACCTATATCTATGTGAAGACCCATTGGAAGGTAGGGGAAATAAAAGTTTGAAGTATTAATAATCATAAAATTTCATTTATTGTGTATCAAACAAAAATATTATCAGATATTAATATTAATTGAGCTCTTAGTAAGTACAACCGCATCCTCGGCCAGTACCGCGGTAACCAAGGGCTGAAGCCCCAAATCCAGGTCCAAAGGCAGATTGTGGGAAGGCGGCAGCAGGACCGTACCCAACCATAGGAGCATATGCACCAGCCGGACCGTAAGCAGCAGTCTCACTGATCATGGCGTTCCTGCCATTACCACAGGCATGATTGACGGCGCCAGTACCGGCAGAAGGCATCACACCTTCCATAGCAACAGTGCCTACGAACGGCAACTCACCACCCACAGCCAGAGCACCCTCATAAGCGTTGTCGGACGCCACAGCAATGCCAGTGGGAGGGATGGCAGAAGCACTGGAAACGGGGAGAGCACCGCCACTGGTGGGAGTGAATTCAATGCCGTCGAAAGGAGAACCGTATGAAAGACCGTCGCAGGCCAGACCTCTTCCGTCACCGTACGGCAGAACATCGTATGCCATGACGGGAGCCGCAAGACCAGGTGCCATTAGTCTGTCATATGCGAAAGCGTTGGCACCAAAGGCTGAGCCGGCCAGACCGGGGCCGTAGAGTCCATCGTAGGCCAAACCTGAGCCGTAAACAGGGCCAGCTGATGCAACTGAGGCAGGAGTGGAAGTACCACTGAGAGCAGACTGGAAATAAAAAAAGAAAAGTCAGAAACTATTGACAATTGTTGCAAAAAACTTGATGAGTGAGTAATGCGGTGTTTGTCGGGATCGGGGGGCTTTTGGGACCGGGAACGCAGTCCCAGATTCCACCTAAGAATACAATAATTTTGAGTAGTATTTTGGGACCACAAATAAAATAAACAAAGTTATGTCTTGATTGATTGATTAAATACATTTGTAAAATGTCAGGTGGCGTTAATAATAGTATTAACGCCACCTGACAATTTGATTGTAAAAACGCAACGAAAGGATAATTTGATTGAGTCACATCGGAAGAATAAGAAAGTAAAATCAAGAAGAATATAACCAGAACTCACCATAGCATTAAGCCCGTTTCCGCAAGCATGGTTGATAGCACCGGACCCAGCGGTAGCCAATAAGCCTTCCAAACCAGTACTACCAACAAAAGGCAGCTCTCCAGCCACGTTCAGAGCGCCTTCATACACATTATCTGATATAATGGAGATGCCGACAGGAGCTATGGGAGAGGAGCTGGTGACTGGCAAAGCTCCGCCACTGGTAGCAGTGAACTCCATAGCAGGAGAATAGTAGCCATCGTAAGCCAGTCCCCTGCCTGCACAGCCAGTTCCAGGGAATGTCAACCCATCGTAAGCCCGTGCAGGACCAGCGAGTCCGTCGTATGCTAAGCCAGCGAAACCATTGGTAAGAGGGCCGCCGAATCCGAAGGGGGAACCAATGCCTGATGCATCGACTGCGGCACGGCTGGTGCATTGGCCGAAGGCTGACTAAAAGAGAAAAAAAATGTGAGTTATGATAATTTTTAGGCATCCAATGGCACTAAGGTAAGTATAAGTTCTAAAAAAAAAAGATTTTCAGACCAAAGTATTAAGTAGATAAGATTAAATAAACAAACTCAGCAAATGCTAATACTGCACTTTGTGCAAAATTCGACCTTGCTAACGC
Organism: Eugnorisma glareosa; assembly: GCA_947578425.1. NCBI lineage: Eukaryota > Metazoa > Arthropoda > Insecta > Lepidoptera > Noctuidae > Eugnorisma > Eugnorisma glareosa. Next base: position 3,291,628 of record OX387985.1, on the reverse strand, counting down.
TGTTAAATGTAAATAAGTAAACGAATCTTTGGCTTGCTAAATACTCTTTGACCCAATAAGCTTTGAGGTTAGGAATTTGAGAAAAACAAATGAAATAGTGACGTCATTCATTCATCATTTGCCTAGCCATTTCTCAACTATGTTGCGGTCGGCTTCCAGTCTAACTGAATACGATACCCCTTGGTAAGATTGGTTGTCAAACTTTTTGGGCTACTGACTACCTGTAACGACTATCAAAGATCTACACATGACAGCCGGGACCAACGGTTTAACGTGTTTTCCGAGGCACGGAGGAAACTCGGTATGTAATGGACGGTCACCCATCCACAGACCAACCTAGGCAAGCACGGCTTAACCCAAAGATCGACCCGTGTGGCTGTTATTATTAAACAGTAAAAAAATGGTAGTAAGCTTACCTGGATGAAGAGCGCCTGAGCGCAGAGGACGAGGATAGCCTTGGCTGCCATTGCGGTGAATATACTGATGGTACTAATGCAAATGATGACACTTGAATGATTTCTGTTACACCTTCCAAATGTTTTATACTAAGCCACGAAGTTGTTTTCCAGGAATTATTGGTATATAGGTAATTTTAATTCTCGTAAATAAACGATAAGCCTACCATTTTGAAACTTAACGATAAACTTACTATTTTGATACACCACCTATTAAGACATAATTAATTGTGTACGTAGGTACTGAAGAAAGCATGGTGACATTTTACAGCTGATAAGAAAAATCATTAATAAAGTATAAAAGCGTAATGGATTAGTAGAAAATTATTCAGTCTTCAACTTTTCGTTGAACACATAAATATATCAAGCATGTCTTCCTTCACTGTTCTGTTGCTCTGCATCCAAGCTTGCTTGGTCCAGGTAAGGGGTTCACTTCTTTTTTCTAAGTTCTTTCAGTCAAAGCTGTAGTACATTGCTCTTTTGCATTTTGTACAGCCTTGAATATCGTGCCTTCAGCTATCATTATTATAACATTTTTTAATATTCTACTTTGCACATCTGGGGTTCATATGCATGAATATTATTCTAATATATTTTTTTTTTTTAGTATGTGTTCGGCCAGGCATGTGGTGCTTACGGCCCGGCAATCGCTCCCGCTTTTGCTTCCCCCATGCTGGCTGGTCCTTACGGCTTAGCTGCTCCAGGTTTGGCTTATGATGGACTTGCGTACCCAGGCGTCGGTTTTGCTGGCGCATACCCCGCTGCCGGTTGCGGCGCTGGACTTGCTGCGTACGGCGGCGCCGGTGAAGGCAACGTAGCGGTCGCTGGTGAGCTGCCAGTTGCCGGCAACACCGCTGTTGCTGGTCAAGTCCCCATCATGGGCGCTGTGAGCTTCGGCGGCGCTGTGCCGGCTGCTGGTGCCGTGTCTATCTCCGGCAAGTGCGCGTGCGGCTGCGGTTCCCTCTACTAGATCTGTTTTAATGGATTGATAACTAAATAAACATTTTCAACAAATAAAGTATTTAATTAATTACTATTAATATTGGATATTTTTTTACCCTCAAAAGTAAGAAAAACTGTAATACAGGGGGTAACAGGACCCTTCACGAAGCCGTCAACCAAGCATTATGTACATCAAACTAAGTAACTTTACGCAAAAATTATTGGGAAACTACTTTCTTTTTTGGGGTGAAAAATCACGTTTTACGGTAGGACTCAATGTAACGCACTCAAAACATTGTGCTGATTGATGGTATTGAATAGTACGGAGGTCGCGGAGGTGTTTAAAAATCTTACATTAAAATAATGTATTTACAACAAAAAAAAACTTGTGGAAAAGTTGGAACTTTGACCCCCAATATCTCAGTAACTGGAAGGTATGGTCTAGAACAAAAAAAATGATCGCAATGACGGGGAGAACTAGTGCCTTTCGGCTTCGTTAAGGGCCTTGTTACACCATTTATGCTTAAAAAAAATGGTTAGGAAAAATAATTGTTTACCAATACTCTATCAATAGGAACACAATCATGTTGATGACAAGAATAGGACTTACTAATTGCTTGAATTAGAGTGTCCATGGAGTTTCTTGCTCATTCTTCTCCATGAGATCTACTATTTTCGAATGGGCAACTACAGTCCATTCACAGTTATTATGCCTGTGGCTGGACGGTAGGTAGCTTATTTTTGACAATGCAAAAGTGCCTGTCACGGGCCTATTTGAAATAAATGCTTTGAGTTTGAGTTTAGTTTAGTCCAACTAATAAGTAAATACGAAGACATATGTACCCACCCGTCCTCGTTACGGTTCTTTTATGCGAATTTACGCAGTATCTGCAAGACTGGCAAACTTGATGAAATAAAATGCATAATAAAAGCAACACCAATGACTATACACTTACTAATTTTTACTGAAACATGGATAACTTCAGAAGCGGACGCTAAATTATATCAGCTACCACACTATAAACATGTTTATAACTACAGGCAAGATCGCAAAGGCGGCGGCGTATCAATTTATGTGCACGAGAGTATCAAATACGAAATAACAGAAGAAAAATACGAACTCGGTAACCACTACCTATGGATACACAAAGATAAACTCTCATTGGACATCGGAGTGATTTACAAACCAGGTGAGTCCAATCTAAACAACTTCTTAGAATCATATATCTCGCAATTGGAACGACGAAAGAGGGCGGTTGTTTTCGGAGACTTTAACATCGACCTACTAAGTAAGAACAGTTACGTTACAAAATACCTAAATGAAATTAAAGGAACAGGATACGAAATATTAAATAAAATACATAAGCTGTACAGTACCCGTGAAACCAGCACTACAAACACTATACTTGATCACATATGCACGAACATAAACAATCACGCGTTCAGCATATCCATAATTGACTCATGCCTATCAGATCACAAGCAGTTATTCCTGGAGATAGGTAGCTTGGCCCCAAAAACAAAGAAGAGAATCCAATACAAAGCACTTAACTATGAGAAATTATACAACAGCACCCTAATAGAAAACTACACTAATAACGAAAACGACTACCACTGTTTAGAAAGATTTATCTCAGAACAAATAAAGAAAAATAAAGAAGATAAGACCAAAATCCTAAACCTACCTCAAGAAGACTGGATAAACCTAAATATTATTGACTCAATCACCTTACGAAATCACTTATGGCAACAAACAAAATCCTACCCAAAAGACGTCAACCTACGGAAGAATTCTGATAAAGAACAGGACAGAGTAAAAAACCTAATCAAAACAGAGAAGAAAACCTATTACCACAACTTATTTGATAACAGCTACAAAAATCCTAAAAAAATGTGGGAAATCATAAATACCTTAGCAGCAAATAAAATCAAAGACAGCAATGCTCCCCCCAAACTAATTTCGAACTCAGAATGTATAACAGACGGTAATGAAATTTGTAACTTACTTAACTCATTCTTTGCATCAATTGGCGCGGACTTAGCTAACGAGATACCTAACATGTACCACACCAACACAGGTAATATTCTCACACACATGTACGGCAGTAATTACACACACGACATAACTTTAGACGAACTTTTCCCTTATAACATAGACGAAATATCAAAAATAATTGATAACCTCGACTCCAACACTAGTACAAGCTTGGACGGTATCAGCACAAAAGCTATTAAATGCCTTAAAAATATAATTGTGGAAAGACTAACAAACTGTATAAATGTTTGTTTAACGCGCGGTATTTTCCCCAAATCACTTAAAGTTGCAAGGGTCAGTCCTATTTACAAATCTGGAAGTAGAACTGACCCCGGCAACTATCGACCGGTATCGGTCCTACCCGTTATTTCGAAAATATAATAATAATAATAACTTGATGCCCTGGATAGGAGGGTCCGCGCACTGCTTACCGCAAATCGAATGCATCACCCACGGTCGTCGGTGATGAGACTGTATATCCCGCGGAAGTGTGGGGGTCGTGGCTTCTTAAATGCTAAGACCCTGCACAACCGTGAGGTATGCAGTCTCAGGGAATATTTCCTAGAAGCCGACGTGGGGATGCACCGAGATGTGGTCTCAGTGGACAAGGGCCTCACCCCGCTCTCCCTGGCTAATGAGAACTGGCGCAAGCCTAGAGTATTAGACACTAGTGACCGCAAGGAGGTATGGCAGGGCAAGGAACTTCACGGACGCTTTTACCGGGCCCTACATGGGCCCGATGTAGACTTCTTAGCGTCCGTATCTTGGCTGCGCTTCGGTGACCTATTTGGGGAAACCGAAGGTTTTGTCTGTGCAATAATGGACGAAGTTATGATGACGAATAACTACCGGAAATACATTGTGAAGGATGGCACGGTTGACATATGTTGGGCATGCCACCGTCCGGGAGAATCGATCCGACATATTATTTCTGGCTGTTCTCGTCATCACTGACAGGACTATTGTTGCCAATAAGCCTGACATTGTGGTGATAGATCGATTGGTGCGTCGTGCAATGATTGTTGATATAACGGTTCCGCATGACGAGAACCTCGTGAAAGCAGAGAAAGATAAACAATTCAAATATCTAGATTTGGCTCGCGAGGTTGTCGACATGTGGGACGTGAGTACAGCAGTCATTGTGCCGATAGTCGTGTCGGCCAATGGCTTAATAGCCAATAGCCTCGACGAACATCTGAGGAAGCTCTCGCTAGGCAGTTGGATCAAGGGCTTGATTCAGAAAGCAGTACTTCTGGACACGGCGCGTATTGTTAGGAGGTTCCTCACTCAAGAGCCCTGACCATCGGTATCTCGGACCCTGTTCCCGATGCCGGTGGGCTACTATTTTCTATATTTTTAAATGTTTTTTATATAATCTTTGTTACTAAAAATATTTAAAAATGTATATAATATGTAAAGAAAATAAATGAAGGTAATAATAATAATGAAAATAGGGCGCTGATGTATGCCCTGGACTCGCAACTCAAGAATATATTCGCGAGTAGCGAGGACCTTGTTGATACACACTCGATCCTGTACTGTGGGGCTGTTGCGGCATGTCGTTTAGCTAACGTCAAGTTCCCAAATTGTGACGTACCTACTCGACCAAAACCAGCCGTACCAGCCTGGCAGCGCAGGATCGAGCGCCGTATCGACGGGGCCAGGGTACTTATCGGCAAACTACACTGCTTCAGGGAGGGCAATACACGACCACGTGTGATGCGCTTTGTGAGGCGGGCATTCTCGGGGACTGAAATTAGTCCTCAAGAATTCATGTCCCGTGTTACAGAGCGCATCGACTTCCTGAAGCAGAAAGTTTATGCATGGGCCAATCGTATTCGGCGCTATAAGCGGCAGGTTGATCGATACTCGCAGAATCGCATGTTCCAGAGCGATGAGAGGTGGGTATACAGAGCTTGGGAGCGACCTGATCAAAATATGATGGACGTGTGCCGCCCGGATGATGCCACCACGAGTTCTTTCTGGCGCAGCATCTGGTCGGTACCCGTCTGTCATACTGAGGTTGACTGGATGCGACATGTTGAGCGTGTGTGTGAATCTATTCCAGAAATGGAACCAATTTCAATTACGCCGATAGACGTAGCCAGAGCAGTTCGTCCGTTACCGAACTGGAAATCACCGGGACCGGACGGACTGCACAACTTCTGGCTTAAATGGCTAAGTAGTTCACACACTTGCCTAGCATCTCAATTCCAGTCATCCTTAGAGTCTGGGTCGCTACCGCAATTTCTAACAACTGGTATTACCCACCTGTTCCATAAGTCAGGTAGTCCTGCGGAACCCAAGAATTATAGACCGTCAACCACCGTCAACAGTGTATAAACTTCTTACATCCATTTTGAGAGTGAAAATTAATACACACATTGACAATAACTCCATTATGTCTGCCTCTCAAAATGGATGTAGGAATGGGTCCCGCGGTACTAAGGAGCTACTCCTCATCGACATGGCCATTAGCCAACAGGTTCGTCGATCCCGCAAGGATCTGTCGACATGCTGGATAGATTATAAGAAGGCCTACGACTCTGTTCCACATACATGGCTCATGAAGGTGCTAGAGTTGTACAAGATAGATACAACTCTACGCGCCTTCCTTAAGTCGTGTATGGGGCAATGGAGGGCGGTCCTTCGATATCCAGGATGTCGACAGATTCAGGGGAATGATGAACCTGTATGGATTAAAAGGGGAATATTCCAGGGCGACAGTCTGAGTCCACTTTGGTTCTGTCTAGCCCTGAATCCTCTAAGCACATTACTGGAGGTTCAGGCTTAGGCTACCGGTTGAGGAGAGATGGTCAGGTCATATCTCACCTTCTTTACATGGATGATCTGAAACTCTTTGCACCCAACAAATTGCAACTGATGGAGTTACTGAAAGTAACTGAAACTTTTAGTAGCGCCATCAGGATGGAATTTGGTGTGGACAAATGTGCAGTCATGTATGTAAAGCGAGGGGAGATTATGGAATCCGAGGGAATTCAACTCTCGGATTCCATACACCTGAGATCCCTCTCCTCATCCGAAAGATATAAATATTTGGGTATGTCGGAAGCGTTAGGCATTAACGTAACTGATATAAAGCAATCGTTGAAGGAGCGCTTCTTCGGTCGCCTGAAGAAGGTATTAAATAGCCTTCTTTCGGGCGGGAACAAGGTGCGCGCCTTCAACGGTTGGGTCATGCCGGTTTTAATGTACTCTTTCGGCATACTCAAATGGACTCAGACCGAACTCGATACCCTGGATAGGAGAGTCCGTACACTGCTGACTGCAAACCGGATGCATCACCCACGATCATCGGTGATGAGACTGTATATCCCGCGGAAGTGCGGGGGTCGAGGCTTTTTAAACGCGAAGACGCTCCACAACCGCGAGGTATGCAGTCTCAGAGAATACTTTTTAAAAACCGAGGTGGGTATGCACCGAGCTGTGGTCGCAGTGGACAAGGGCCTCACCCCACTGTCCATGGCTAAAGAGAACTGGCGCAAACCTGTAGTACTTACTACCGATGACCGCAAGGGAGTATGGCAAGGCAAGGACCTTCACGGGCGCTTCTACCGGGCTCTTCATGGGCCCGATGTACATTTTCTAGCATCCGTGTCCTGGCTACGTTTCGGTGACCTCTTTGGGGAAACTGAAGGTTTTGTCTGTGCGATTATGGACGAAGTTATGTTGACGAACAACTACCGGAAATATATTATGAAGGACGGGACGGTTGACGTGTGTCGTGCATGCCACCGTCCGGGTGAGTCCATCAGGCATATTATTTCTGGTTGTTCTCGTCTAGCTAACGGCGAGTACTTGCACAGGCATAACCAAGTAGCCAGGATTATTCACCAGCAACTTGCCTTGAAATATAAACTTGTGGAATCTGAGGTACCGTACTACAAGTATGTGCCCGACCCAGTTCTCGAGAAAGACCATGTCACGCTGTACTGGGATCGGTCTATCATCACTGACAGGACTATTGTCGCCAATAAGCCTGACATAGTGGTGATAGACCGATCAGCGCGCCGCGTAATGATAATCGATGTTACCATCCCACATGACGAGAACCTCGTGAAAGCTGAGAAAGAGAAACAAATGAAATATCTCAATATGATATGAATATAATAATAATAAAAATGTATTTAGGTATTTAAGTGTAATATGTTTTATGTATATATATGTATGTATTTATTGTATATATGTAAATGGTACACCACAGGCTACCTGCAGTATTGTCTCTCCTTCCCCCTTAAATCCATCCAAAGGTTGTCTTTAAAAGATCGCTTTTAGCGATAAGACCGCCCATTGTGTCACCCCTTTTATAATGTTTACATTTGTATCTGTAATTTTTATGGTGTACATAATAAAGAGTATTCTATTCTATTCTATTCTATCTCGACTTAGCACACGAGGTTGTCGACATGTGGAATGTGAACTCGGCTATCATTGTGCCGATTGTTGTGACGGCCAATGGCCTTATGGCCAAAAGCCTCGACGAACATCTCTCGAGGCTCTCCTTAGGCGGTTGGATCAAGGGCCTGATTCAGAAGGCAGTACTCCTCGATACGGCTCGCATTGTGAGGAGGTTCCTGTCTCTGGAGCCCTAACCACCGGTAGCTTGGACCCTGCTCCCGATACCGGCGGACCACTATTTTTTATATTTTTAAATGTTTTTTTAATATTAATTTGTTTAGAAATATTTAAAAATGTAATTTATATGTATATAATTGAATAAAGGAAATAATAATAATAAAGTATTTATTTCACAAAAACATAGCAGTTTGCACTGTATACATTGTTCAAAAGTAATATTTACATTATGATGCAAGCTTTTAAACTAGGACTAGGCCTGTATCTTAAAAGATAGGGTTCAGCCAAGGGGATTCTGTTAATTTTCACAACCAGAAACAAGTGAAGACAGTGTCAATGATTGTTTTAACAGCTGTACAGAAATAAAATTATAGCAAAAAAACTTAATCCTAAGTAACACAAGTGTGTATGTATGTATGTAGGTATATAGGGGTGTGTGGGTGTGTGTGGTATGTGTGGTAAAATATTCGAACGAGTGTTATACAGCCGTCTAAACGAATATTTAACTAAGAAAAAAATCCTAATTGATCAACAATATGGCTTCCGTCCTAAATCAAGTACTCTCACTGCCTCAGTAGATCTAATAACGAAATTAAAAACTCATATTGACCAAAAAAACGTTGTTGTAGGTATTTTCATCGACCTAAAAAAAGCATTCGATACGGTAAGCCACCACAAGCTACTACAGAAATTAAATAACATAGGCATATCAGGCAACGCCCTTTGTATGCTCACTTCATATTTGCAAAATAGACAACAAGTCGTTAAGATAGATAACTACACTAGCTCGATACAAAACATAACATACGGCTGTCCGCAGGGCTCAATTCTAAGCTCATTACTATTTCTAATATACATAAATAACATTGATAAAATAGGACTGACAGGACACCTGACGTTATACGCGGATGACACATGCCTTTTTTATTTCGGTAAATCTTTACAGAATATTATAACCGATGCGCAAAAAGACCTTGACCTGCTCAGTGAATGGTTAAAATATAACTTACTGACTATTAACACCTCAAAAACATCATTTATGATTTTCGCTGCGAAAAATAAGCCATTACCGGAGTTCCCACCTCTTACCATCAACGGAGAAACAGTCAAACGGTCTAGTCACGTGAAATATCTCGGTCTGTGGATGGATGAGAAACTTACCTGGAAACTACACATCGATCATGTTATTTTTAAAACAAAATTAATTATCACTATTAGGAGCGTTACGAAAAGTTACAAAATGTATCCCGAAAATAGTACGTCTTATTATAAATAACTCTCTAGTAAAATCAAACCTAGAATACCTTATCGAAGTGTGGGGCTCAGCCGCTAAGTCTTATCTTAAGCCGCTACAAAGAATACAAAAAAAATTTATCAAAGTTCTATTTCACTACCAATATATTTATCCAACAAAAAAACTATACAAACAAACTAAACTACTAAATCTCACACAACTGTACACTTATTACACCTGCATTCTCATAAAAAAAAATCACTACGAACTCCGTGCAATCAAACATACAAATCCATAAAAAAACAATAACATACAACACAAGAAGTAAAAATAAATTCCAACTTAGGGCTGCCCGTGCACGGACTAATTACGGCAAAAAAACAGTGTTAGTGGAGGGAGCAAAACTGTTCAATGATTTACCAGAAGACTTAGAGAAATGCGATAATTTTAACATATTTAAAAGTAAACTTAAAAAACATGTATGTACCCTATAACGTCACCAACAACGCCCCAGAGGCAAATATTATATTATTATTAAGAAATAACTCTGTATCTCATTATAAGTGAACTATTATTTATAAGTTCTTATGAGAAATAAATATCTTTAAACCGAAACCGTTCGCTTGTAGTTCCATTTTGTATTGCCCATAGATAAAATTAGATCGTCCAGGGATAAAATCGACTGTACCTTATATTACCCATTAAAGACTGTATTTTCATAATACTATTTCATTATTTTAATCGAAACTACTAACAGCAAAAAATCGGTACGCCCACACAAAACACCTACATATAGAAATATAGAAATTGCTAGTCAGTGTCAAAAGAAAACAGTTGCGACGTATTTTATCGTTAAAAATATGACCTACACCGTCGTCTTATAGTGAAGCAAACACTGTCAATACTCCGGAAAATAATAAAAGTTTATTTTTGAAGTTTTTCGATGAATATAATCAGTAATAACCACATCCACACCCGTGGCCAACAAGACTACCATTGCCAACACCTAGAGTGAGAGCAGCAGGCGCTGCTCCTGTTAAGCCTGGACCATAAGCTGCTACTCCATGACCGTAAGCTGCACCGGCGATGGGGTAAGCAGCAACAGAAGGAGCGATGCTTTCAATAGCAGTAACACCGTTACTGCAGCTGTATCTGATGGCACCAGCACTAGCACTTGGCAACACGCCCTCCAAAGCCACAGCACTCACGCATAGCAGCTCACCAGCGGACAGAATACCCACATACACAATCTCAGATGCTACGGAGAGGCTACTGGGATCTATAGCAGACACGCTGGATACAGGCAGTGCACCACCGCTGATGGGAATGACTTCAATAGCAAGACCTCCGTAGCTTGCACCAGTGCTGTAGCCGAGGCCAGCTCCACAGGGGCTCCAAAACCATAATCGCCTAGTCCAGTGCCATAGTTGCCACTACTGACGCAGTAACTGACTGAGGAATGGAAAAAAAAAATTGTGAATAAAAGACACTTACGAAATTCATTACATAGTGAGATGAGATGTTTCTTACCCTTGCTGAAGAAGAGCGCAGAGAACGAGGATTGGTTTGACAGACATTGTGATTTGATTTAATAGCCACTGGTTCGAATACTGACACGAAAATAATGTTCAGTTCCAAAGTTGGTGCATTTATTTATACCACACTGTGTTACGAGTATCAGAACTATTTCATTACCTATGAAATATTTTTTGGGTAATTCGCGATAAATATTGCCTATTTTTACCAAAACTTTGCTAGTCACGTAAGTAGATGTGCATCATCTACAGTCAAACGTGACTAGCAAAGTTCGAGGATTAGTGCGGCCGAGAGCTGAGTATAAAACCTAGTGAACAGTGCCAGTTAATCATTCAGTCTTCAGCTTCTCGTTAAACACAAACAAACATCAAGCATGCCTTCCTTCACTGTTCTGTTGCTCTGCATCCAAGCTTGCTTGATCCAGATGAGTTAAAGTCTATCTTTACTTCAATCGGCAATTTCTTTTATTCATGATTGTTTTGTGGCTAACAGAAATTATGTTGTTTCCACAGAACGCATTTGGCTACTGCTCAACTAGAGCGGGTTTGGTATCCGCGACTAACGTGGGCCACTTGCCCCCGCCACTTGTGGCACTGGCCTGACTCCGGTCGCGGCTTACGCTCCTCTAACCTACGCTCCTAGTTGTATCGCCTACGGACCTGCCACCGCTGCCTACTCCCCGGCTGCTGCCATCGGTTCAGCTGCTACATACGGCAGCGCCGGTGAAGGCAACGTGGCCGTTTTCGGTGAGCTGCCGATCGCTGGTGAGACCGCGCTCGCCGGTCAGGTGCCGATCACTGGTGTTGTGAGCTTCGGTGGCGCTGTGCCGGCTGCTGGGGACGTGTCTATCTCCGGTTATTGTACTTGTGGATGCAGTTCGATCTACTGAATGATTGTGATTGTTCGGATTTGAAAATAAATATATTTGATTTGCATTTTAGTATATTTATTTACTTACAAAGTCACGTATAGAAATATTTAGAACAATATGAAATATGTAGACATTTTCGAAGGATATCAAAAGCGCCAACGTCAACCTGCTCACTGCTATCATGCTGCTAATTTTCACCAAACCCTGGGTTACGCCCTTGTATGTTTTCGACCATGTTGTGACTATAATACATCCAAGGGAATTTTATAATTTCCTTGAATAAAATTCAAACATTTATTGCTCAACACAGTACATTTTCCACATTTCCAGATGTCAAGTGAATGCGCAGTCCACTGTATACAACAAATAATACATCATACACAATACATCTACACACACATACATCTATACATAATACATCTTTGAGTCACTGATAAAACAAAACAAAAAACTAAATACTAACACCACACACACAAACACACATACTAACTGCAAAGGGCGCTAACCACCTTGTTTTCTTTTCTTGTTTCTTCCTCTTCCCATAGTTACCTTGCTCCCCACTTTCAATACATTTGTGCCAACCATAAAAGGAGTTTGCGCTCATCGCATAACAGAGTTCTGCAATGTCCCTCTCACCGCACTGACTTCATTCATCGATCATTCTTCGTTCAGTCTATTTCTCTGTGGAATGCGCTTCCCCAGGAAATCAGGATGGCAACCAATCGTCTATCTTTTAAAATTAAAGTTCGAAAAAAGCTGGCAGTTTCGTCACAACGTTAATGTTTTCTCCATTGTTTGTCTTTTTATTTTAGTTTATTTGTGTAAATGTCTATTTACACATATATATATATATTTTGATATATATGTATAGTATTTTGATATATTTTATAGTATTTTATACATCCTTGTAGTTTATTCATAGATACACCTACCAATGTTTGTCTCTGCATCACGCAAAGGTTGACTGGTAGAAAATGCCTATGGCATTAAGTCCGCCTCTGTACTATGTGCTTGAAGTGTTAAATAAATAAATAAAATACTGTCTTATGTTTCAAATGAGTTTGCAGCACTTAACTCATTATAAAGTTTATGCGACGTTAATCATTTCATATTATTGTTGCTGTCCTTGATAGTATGTCACGTTTTTAAACCATCTTCGAAAAGGAGGAGGTTGATAACAAATAAAAGTGCCGAAAATATAAAAATGCATGTAATTTTTATTCGTTAAAGCATCGGTTTTCTACTAGGAATAAGTTTTTAGATACCGCAGCCACAACCTCTGCCAGCGTAACCGCCACGCAAACCGAGGCCAGGAGCAGCAAAAGCAGCGGGACCGTAGGCACCGATAGGGGCATACGCACCAGCTGAACCGAAACCAGCAGTCTCACTGATCATGGCGTTCCTGCCATTACCACAGGCATGGTTGACGGCGCCAGCACCGGCAGAAGGCACCACACCTTCCATAGCAACAGTACCCACGAACGGCAGCTCACCACCCACAGCCAGAGCACCCTCGTAAACGTTGTCAGATACTACGGAGATACCAACGGGAGCGATGGCGGAGGCACTGGAGACAGGCAGAGCGCCGCCACTGGTGGGACTGAACTCCAGCGCAGGGGCGTAGATTCCATCGTAAGCCAGGCCTCTGCCTGCGTAGCCAGCGGCCAGTCCGTCGAAAGCCAGACCTCTGCCTGCCAAGCCAGCGCCGGAGTAGGCGAGTCCATCATATGCCAAGCCGCAGGGAGCATTAAGTCCAGAGATATCAGCAACGGCAGCGCGGCTGGTGCATAACTGTCCGAGTGTGGACTGAAAGTACAGTAAAAATCAAATAAGTATCAATATTTCATAGTATTGGAAAAATTTGATGTATAAAATAGTTTCTGCGTTTTCTTACCTTGAGCAGGAGCGCCTGAGCGCAGAGGACGAGGATAGCTTTGACAGACATTGTAGTTTGTTTCGAGTGCTGACACAAGAATGATGTTCAGTACAACTGTTGGTGGTTTTATACTCTACACATTTTGTTATCAAGTTTCAAGAAAATTAGTATGTAGGTAAGTGTAATTAATTAATAGCTTGTGCAAGCACGATAAGCCTACTATTTACCAACAAAGAAACGCTTTACTTTGTAATCATCACGTTTTCAAAATTTCGAAAACGCTGTTGTTATGAATTACGGGTTAAGTATAAAATGTGACTAAAATTTTAGGTCATCACTCAGTATTCAGCTTTCGTTGAAGTAACTTGAAATATGAATTCCTTCACTGTTTTGTTGCTCTGCATCCAAGCTTGCTTGGTCCAGGTAAGTTACTATTGCTTGATTTATTTTTCAAAGATTTTTTCTGCATACACTTTTGAATGCATTCCTGTTCAATTATCCTAATAATTATTACTTTCACAGAATGTACTCAGCCAGGTATGTGGTGCTTACGGCCCGGCTATCGCACCCGCTTTTGCTTCTCCCATTCTGGCTGGTCCTTACGGATTAGCTGCTCCGGGTCTGGCTTATGATGGACTTGCGTACCCTGCCGCCGGATTCGCTGGCGCATACCCCGCTGCCGGTTGCGGTGTCGGACTTGCCGCGTACGGCGGCGCTGGTGAAGGCAACGTGGCGGTCGCTGGTGAGCTGCCAGTCGCCGGTACCACCGCCGTCGCCGGACAGGTCCCCATCATGGGCGCCGTGAGCTTCAGTGGTCCTGTAGCTGCTGCTGGTACCGTATCTATCGCTGGACAGTGCGCGTGCGGCTGCGGTGCCCCTAACAACTATTTGTACTAGATGTAGATGCATTAACGTCATTAGAACACTTGCAAAGGAATAAGTAAAATTTTCTAGCAGCAATATAATTGTGGTTTTTGTCGTATACATAATTTTGATATCAATATCATCACCTACCTAGCCTGTTACTAACTTCTTGGGGTAGGTTACCAGTTTAACTGGAAGTAGCTATCCGAGAGCAGTATGTGAGCTCGTCAACCCGACGTGCGATTAACGGTTCTGCGACAAAACTGTACTGCGACATCACGCTAGTGTGACATGAATCTGTCCTGGGGGGTTACTACTACTACAGAGCTATACAGGTCGTCTAGCGCCATCTCTTTCCCACAGGGGAACTACTTCTGCTTTAAGACGCCATGGTAGGCCGCCTGGTCCCAAGTGTTAACTGATTCACTGAATGTTAAGTCTTGAGTGTTGCCCGCGACCTTCGTTCGTGTGAAATTACTATTAAAAAAATACAACTTCGCTTTGAATCAGATTTTGATACTAATTTCATTAGTTTTAAATTTTTTGCACGGAACGCTCATGATTTTTCTAAAATAAAAGTAGACTTTGTTAGACCTTACAACATCAACTATCTGCCAATCAAAGTCCTGTTAAAATCGGTTTAGCCGTTTCGGAGATTAGCCAGGACAAACCAGAGAGACAGAGAGACAAAAATAAAAATAAATGTGCCGTATTTATTCTCATAGGCATTCAGTAAAAAGCTCTTATTTTGATATTACATACAGACAGTTCAGTTTTATATATTTGTATGGATGTATAGACTACTATTCTATAAGTGGTTTGTAAGGATGGGTGGGTGGATGTTTGTTACTCTTTTACGCAAAAACTACTGAACGCAGCAGCAACCCGTCATAATTACGTTTTTTATCCCGGTGGTATGATCCCGTGGAACCATCATCGAACTTCATGCGGGCGAAGCCGCAGGCTCACACATGATAAAATTCTCAAATAGTGCAAGGGACATCATGTCCGTTAGGATTGAGGAGCCACTTTTCGTATCTTAATGAAATTAACATACTTATTTAGTAGTAAGTTTAAAATTTTTGTAGGATCGATCCTCGATTTTGTAGTATAATACTTTAAAAGTTATTTGAACATAAAGGTGGCTCCTCAATCTAAATGTTTAGATTGAGGAGTCACGTCAGAACTTGAACATCATGGATTAATATTTATCATAATTTGGTATGATTTTGTAGCATAATGAGAGAACGGACATGGGACATCGACGCGCCACCACGAGTTCATCTTACAATATTAAACAGTGTTTTGTGTTTTCGCTCTTGAGCGTGGTTTTAGTTTGGAGTTGTACCCACCCAAGTAACACAAACTGGCTGAATAATTTCTGTATAACAGCAATTTTGTAGACTTAAAGCTGCCACGGTGACTGGTTAACGTCTGTATACGCGTCTGTGTAGCGCTTATACAGACGATATTCAAGCAATTTGGGCATAAAATAACTTGCTTTAATTTGAATAACAGCTGAGTAGTAGCCACATATTCGCTGAATACATGTACAAAAAAACTGCGTATCTTCTGCATAAATGCTGATCTACCTATTGTCCAGAAATTATAACTCTTTTATGGCGTGAATAATGTTTGAACTCCGATAATCAGATAATATTCAGAATTTGGATGTTTATTGTAATTTTATAATGAAAATAATGCAAATAATCGTATGCATATAATACAAAAATCAGGTAGTTGTAATTCATTTCGGCGGAGTCATTCTGTGCCACACATCTTCTGTGCCAGCTTATAATACATTTTGATACTCGTAAGTGGTAAATTTTGAATTATATTTTTACTGACTTTAGAAGTTGATTGTTTAAACGCATGTCACTTTATTGTGATAATATACAGCCTGTAACAGAAAGGGTATATACATCCGAAAGGCACGGCTTCTTTGGATGATAACAAACGATAAGGCAAGGGTTTTTTAAACCCATCTCTACATGTTCGGAAGTTATGATATTTTTTAATTCATTGATACCAGAAACCAATCTTTTCAAATTGAAATAAAGACATCACTAGCAATAACTCAGCTGATCGGTGTCAGCGAACTATTTGTAAGTAAGAATAAACCTCTTACTCCTGGTAATTTCGAATTAGGGTTCCGCATGTTTATTTTTTGTTTGCAAAATATTTTTGCAGACTTTTCCTAAACTTAGATTATGTCTGTGAACAAGCTACTATTAATTTGTCTAGGTATCTCTAAATTTAATGAAATATTGATACCTTCTTGCATTGTCACGGTCGTATCATTATTTGTCTTTACGTAGTTTTTCTTTTGTTGAAGATTACTTTGTAGATAATTATTATTTAGATAATATTCCACCAACACCCACCACCCCACCTTACCATCGTACCTACAACACAGTAAATACCTAATTTAATAACAATATTCCTGTAAATTTATGAAGATTATTAGGTCCTTTTATTTTGGTGGCCATATGGATGAACGATGTTTTGCTTTAATTTTTTTTATTGATTCACAAATGACCGATCTGTTTGATATGAGATAAACCTACCTATTCACTGTTTGTTATTGTCAGCACAATACTTTGGGCAAATAACTAAATTATACGCCTTTTTACACAAACGATCCAGGAGATTTGATTCACCCTACTATTAAATCAATTTATTAAAAAAACATTGTTGTTTGCCGTTAAAAAAGGATTTAGTAACATAATTTGTCCAACTGAACCCAAAACATCATCTTTATGCAACTTATGCATCTCCTAGTACAAATAAAATCACAGTGGGTTCCGTTCATCATTTTAAATTATTCACGCTCTGTCGAAAGTTGCTGTTTGAGTGGTACATAAGTTTTATTGGTTTGAGCACGTTTAGTCTTTATCATAATCCAAATGAAGTCATTAGAAAATGTCTCAAAACTGTATCTAACTGAAGAAAGAAATTAATAAAAGTACCAGGACCGCATGAGTAACAAGAAGTGCTATTGCCGAATTGAAAATCGTTTGCTCACAGAACCCTGATTTCGTCGTTACACACACATAGTCAATCATCGTTGTGTATGTATGTAACCAGGTTTAGGTTTTAGGGTAGACGTACCAATTGCAGTCCTGTAGTTTGAATTACTCCTGGTAAATTAAACTTCTAATCAGATTTCAAAATACCTTAGGTAAGTTAATATTTTGATCAAAGAATATTATTTGTTATTTTGAAATAAAAGCTCTGGGTTCAGATTCTAACGGATAATAAACGTACAACATAATTATGATCGAATGTACCAATTTTTCAATTTTGAATATGATTTACGTAGTTAACTCTTATTTTATTTTTGCTCCGGTCTATGTTTATTGGAGTTTAGTTAAAATTATTATTAAGATGTAAAACATTTTTTTTTAATAGTGGTGGACACTAATTGGGACACCTACCCTATTACCAGGATAGCAAGGAATAGGAGCTTTATTTTGCATTATTGTTAATAATTTATTTGCTCGTCAGTCGTCGACTACTCCGCGTGTGATGCACATCATTCCTATCCGTGTGATACGAGTACGCGCATAAGTTCAGTACGGCTACTAATTAATTACTATCACGGTAAAGTAGGCACCTACACTCGGCGGCGCACGGCTCGGCGCGCGGCCGGCGCGGCGGCTTGTTTGATTTCGTCAGTTCGCGCCGACAAAGACACTGCCTGCTAGGCTACTAAACAGTATGGTACTAGGCGCGCAGAATTACGGAAGAGATTTTATTTATTCATTAGACAGAGAGAGAGTGATAATGGCAAGTAACGTTTAAAGTTATTGACCCCCGTAGTGCGGTGACACGTTTTTATGATTTGGATTTCAGAAACTTAGTGAAACCGAAAATTTGGTATCAATTTTTCGAGTATTTTATTTTGAGCTGAAACTTTGTATAGTGATTCTATACCAGCTGTAATCTTTAGTGGTTAAGGATAGTTATACCCTTTCCGTTACACGTTGTATATAAGTTTATTGTAAAATTTCAGAGCGCCACAAGATAGAAAAGCTATTTAAAAAATAAATAGGTATATAATAATAGGTCTACTTGGAAAAATGAAATATTTAAGGTATTTTTACAGATTTAAGCGCAGAAAATAATGTAGCTAGAAATTTTGCACAGTTTAAAGTATTTTTATTGGTCAAATATATATGATTTTTAGCTATTATTTATTTTAAAGTGAGGTTGAGAATGTCAGTAACGTTCTTTTTGAATATAATCCGTTCACTCAGCAGTTATTTAGCGTATTTCTGTATAATAGGCCATATATGATTACTTATCCAGATATTGTACGGTTAAAAGTACAGTAAAGATTATTATTTTGAGAAAGAGTTCGTATAGCACCTAACACAGTATACTTATACAGTTTATTAGGGTTCTCTAATCGTAATTGAAATTCATACATTAATATTGCATATTGCAGTAGTGTGACCGCAATGATGGGGAGGTTCTTTTGTAACACTTTAATGTAAAATTACTTTCTGTATTCTAACTTCTCAACTGACAGTCGCGTGCTTCAAGTGACTCAATTCTCCTAAAATCAATCGATCCCCCTAATTAATCTAACGATAGGTCGTTAGATTAATAATTAATCTAAGGACAGGTAAACAGACCGTCGCGCGCGAGACCACAGACTGACTTTGACATTCTTTTTTTTAATCTTAATGTCCGTGTCGAAACTCGTTGTATTTTTAGCATGAAGAAATTCACTATGGTTCAAGTAGAAAAACGATGTAAAACATCGTGTAAAAGAAAGATAGCCATACTACGACAACGTTTCATACCGTGTTTTTTAGGGGAATTGAGTCACTTGTAGCACGCGACTTTCAAAACAATTATCCGTGACTTTACTGCCTGGTGGCATTTGAGAAGTTAGAATACAGAAAGTAATTTTACATTAAAGTGTTACAAAAAAACCTCCCCATCATTGCGGGCACACTACTGCAATATGCAATATTAATGTATGAATTTCAATTACGATTAGAGAACCCTAATAAACTGTATAAGTATACTGCGTTCGGTAACCATACAATATCTGGATAAGTAATCACATATGGCCTATTATACAGAAATACGCTAAATAACTGCTGAGTGAACGGATTATATTCAAAAAGAACGTCACCGACAGTTTGCTCTATAAAAACTAAAACATCTAAAATATTCAGCTTCTGAAATAGTGAGTGTAATTTGAAGTGCTATGCAACTTAAAGAGAGTATTATTATAAATATTCAGAAATAATGAAACTTATGCAGAACAATTCTGAATCTCCAGCTGCTATGGAGCTGTCTAACAGTCCTACTTATGATTGGTATTAAGCTTAAAAAAGATTTTCAATTTAATAGAGAATTTATCCTGCTTACAGAGTCAATTTAGTCTAAAGATTATTTTATTCAAAATAATGCTATCACATCAGCTCTTATAGAAGGGTTATAAAGCCATAAGCTGCTTATTGCGATTTCATTTTGCTCTTATCTGGCTTTTGTGTTGCTTGGGCAGGAATAAGGAAATATTAACAGGTCCATTAAGGTTGACTGGTAGAAAATGCCTCTGGCATTAAGTTCGCCTATGCACTCTGTGCTGCAGTTATTTATTTAACACTTCAAGTGTTAAATAAATAACATTCTTTAGAATTTAGTTCTAGTTTTTTTTTCTTTATTACGGTTTGAATTTTCAATAAAAATACCATGTCCGATCCGAAAGTGGCATCCCAAAAGTAAAGTGGTTATATTACATATTGTATAAGCCATCGTCAATATTTAAAGTCACAATCTAAATAGTTGATTTATTTTTGCCTCAAAAAGTATGTAGGTATTTCAAACAAACATTACTTATTAAAATAATTAAATAACTTTTTCTGTTTAACAATCCAAGAGTATCAAACTATAATAATGTAACTGGTCATTTAATCAAGATATAAAATGAAATAAACTCTTCAGAAAAGCTGTCCACAAAATGTATACACACTATATGAAAAGATCTGTCAAAAACATTGTTAATTTTTAAGGAAACCAATATTGTGAAGAGAGAATAAAATAAATGAATTAAAATGAAAGATCACACAGTGCTTAGTCGATTCCCCATCCACATCCTCGGCTGGCCAGACTACCTTAGCTAAGCCCAGGAGCAAAAGTAGCAATAGAAGCTAAAACTGTTAACCCTGTTGTAATCTGCGGTAAATGTGACAATCTTGGTTTATGATATAGCAACATCACCACTCTCTTTATGCTAATTTTTTATTTATGTCATGGCGTCACTTGCTTTTTCTCAGTACCACGTATCAATATGTAAAACTATGTTAAACTTATTTGGAAATAATAAAGGTACTTATTAAGACCACTGGCTTAAATCAATTAATATTCACCACTCCAACATAGTAGCAGAGCATGGTTGGGTGGTTGTGTGTATATAATAAGTGAAATATAGTGAGATCAAAAAAAAAGGCTACGTGGAGAGTAGATTGCGCATCGTCTAAGTTAGAATCAAGAATAAAAAACGTTGAAAATGGCTATAAACAAGTAAAGATAGAAGACATCATAATGTCCATTTTTGATGGAGCAAATTATTCAAGTTGGAAATTAAGGTTAGTAACTTTACTAGAATAGAATAGAATGTAACGAGCCCGCCATTTGTGTGATGACAGGTCAGTCAGGTCCCGGTCACTTGTGTTGTGAGGTTCGGTGGCGCTGTACCGGCTGCTGGGGTTGTGTCCATCTCCGGTAATTGTGCTTGTGGATTCATTTCAATCTACTGAATGATTATGATTGTTCGGATTTGAAAATATTTGTTTTTTGCATTTTAGTATTTTTATTTACTTACTAAGTCACGTATATAAAAATATTTAGAAAAATGTGAAATATGTAGACATTTTCGAATGATATCAAATGCGCTAACGTCAATCTGCTCACAGCTATCTTGCTGCTAATTTTCAATTTTACTTTAATTTGGTGATACCCTTCATTATATACCCTTGTATGTTTTCGACCATGTTGTAACTATGATACATCTTTGAGTCACTGATAACACAAAAGCTAAATGATTTCGTAAGTTTCAAATGAGTTTGCAGCACTTCATTCATTATAAACTTTTATGCGACGTTAATCATTTCATATTATTCTTGCTGTCAATGGACTGCAACTGATATTATGTCACATTTTTAACCAATCTTCGAAAAGGAGGAGGCTGATAACAAATAAAAGTGCCGAAAATATAAAAATGCATGTACTTTTTATTCGTTAAAGCATCGGTTTTCTACTAGGAATAAGTTTTTAGATACCGCAGCCACAACCTCTGCCAGCGTAACCGCCACGCAAACCGAGGCCAGGAGCAGCAAAAGCAGCGGGACCGTAGGCACCGATAGGGGCATACGCACCAGCTGAACCGAAACCAGCAGTCTCACTGATCATGGCGTTCCTGCCATTACCACAGGCATGGTTGACGGCGCCAGCACCGGCAGAAGGCACCACACCTTCCATAGCAACAGTACCCACGAACGGCAGCTCACCACCCACAGCCAGAGCACCCTCGTAAACGTTGTCAGATACTACGGAGATACCGACGGGAGCGATGCCGGAGGCGCTGGAGACAGGCAGAGCGCCGCCACTGGTGGGACTGAACTCCAGCGCAGGGGCGTAGATTCCATCGTAAGCCAGGCCTCTGCCTGCGTAGCCAGCGGCCAGTCCGTCAAAAGCCAGACCTCTGCCTGACAAGCCAGCGCCGGAGTAGGCGAGTCCATCATATGCCAAGCCGCAGGGAGCATTAAGTCCAGAGATATCAGCAACCGCAGCGCGGCTGGTGCATAACTGTCCGAGTGTGGACTGAAAGTACAGTAAAAGTCAAATAAGTATCAATATTTCATAGTATTGGAAAAATTAGATATATAAAATAGTTTCTGCGTTTTCTTACCTTGAGCAGGAGCGCCTGAGCACAGAGGACGAGGATAGCTTTGACAGACATTGTAGTTTGTTTCGAGTGCTGACACAAGAATGATGATCAGTACAACTGTTGGTGGTTTTATACTCAACACATTTTGTTATCAAGTTTCAAGAAAATTAGTATGTAGGTAAGTGTAATTAATTAATAGCTTGTGCAAGCACGATAAGCCTACTATTTACCAACAAAGAAACGCTTTACTTTGTAATCATCACGTTTTTCAAAATTTCGAAAATGCTGTTGATATGAATTACGGGTTAAGTATAAAATGTGACTAAAATTTTAGGTCATCACTCAGTATTCAGCTTTCGTTGAAGTAACTTGAAATATGAATTCCTTCACTGTTTTGTTGTTCTGCATCCAAGCTTGCTTGGTCCAGGTAAGTTACTATTGCTTGATTTATTTTTCAAAGATTTTTTCTGCATACACTTTTGAATGCATTCCTGTTCAATTATCCTAATAATCATTACTTTCACAGAATGTACTCAGCCAGGTATGTGGTGCTTACGGCCCGGCGATCGCACCCGCTTTTGCTTCTCCCATTCTGGCTGGTCCTTACGGATTAGCTGCTCCGGGTCTGGCTTATGATGGACTTGCGTACCCCGCCGCCGGATTCGCAGGTGCATACCCAAGTGCCGGTTGCGGTGCCGGACTTGCCGCGTACGGCGGAGCTGGTGAAGGCAACGTGGCGGTCGCTGGTGAGCTGCCAGTCGCCGGTACTACCGCCGTCGCCGGACAGGTCCCCATCATGGGCGCCGTGAGCTTCAGTGGTCCAGTGGCTGCTGCTGGTGCCGTGTCTATCGCTGGACAGTGCGCGTGCGGCTGCGGTGCCCCTAACAACTATTTGTACTAGATGTAGATGCATTTACATCATTAGAACACTCGCAAAGGAATAAGTAAAATTTTCTAGCAGCAATATATTTGTTTTTTTTTGTCGTATACATAATTTTGATATCAATATCATCACCTACCTTGCCTGTTCCTAACTGCTTGGGGTAGGTTACCAGTTTAACTGGAAGTAGCTGTCCGAGAGCAGTATGTGAGCTCGACAACCCGACGTGCGATTAACGGTTCTGCGACAAAACTGTACTGCGACATCACGCTAGTGCAACAAACTGAAGGTCGACATCACGCTTGTGTGACATGAATCTGTCCTGGGGGTTACTACTACAGAGCTATACAGGTCGTCTAGCGCCATCTCTTTCCCACAGGGGAATTAATCCTGCTTTAAGACGTCATGGTAGGCCGCCTGGGGCCTTAGTCTGCTATTGCAATAGTGTCAGAATGGTCTATCATTGATTTAATAAGGCCCCGCGCAGACGAATTACCCTTTGTATGCACGTCAAACGAGTTTCGAACGCGCTTCAATACGCCGTGGACTAGGGGCCTTATTAAATCAATGATAGACCATTCTGACACTATTGCAATAGCAGACTAAGGCCCCTGGTCCCAAGTGTTAACTGATTCACTGAATGTTAAGTCTTGAGTGTTGCCCGCGACCTTCGTTCGTGTGAAATTATTATTAAAAAAAATACAACTTCGCTTTGAACCAGATTTTGTTACTAATTTGAAGAGTTCTAAATTTTTTTGGAACGCTCATTATTTTTCCAAAATAAAAGTAGGTTATGTTAGACCTTACAACATCAGCTATCTGCCAATCAAAGTCCTGCTAAAATCGGTTTAGCCGTTTCGGAAATTAGCCAGGACAGACCAGACAGACAGAGAGACAATGTGCCGTATTTATTCTCATACATACAGACAGTTCAGTTTTATTTATTTGTATGGATGTATAGACTACTATTCTAAAGGTGGTTTGTAAGGATGGGTGGGTAGATGTTTGTAACTCTTTTACGTAAAAACTACTGAACGCATTTGGATGAAATTTCGAACACAGATCATTATAACCAGGAGCAACACGCCATAATGACACTATTTAGCCCGGTGGTATGATCCCGTGGAAACATCACCGAACTTCACGCGGGCGAAGCCGCTCTCCGTTTTTATTAACGCTATCACTAAGATATTAACTTCTCATTATCATCTCTATGCAGACGACTTGCAGCTTTATCGCCATTTTAAACTCGAAGAGCTTCCAGGAGCCATCGACGCCATCAATAATGATCTTCAAAACATCAGTCTGTGGGCTAAAAATTATGGACTATTGGTTAACCCAACTAAGTCACAAGCTCTCATTATTGGTGGCAAAAACTTTGTCAATTTATTGACTCATCAGTCCCTCCCGCCTGTTTTGAACGATGGAGTCGCTATTGCCTACTCCAAGAAAGTTAGAGACTTAGGTGTATTCTTGGACTGCAACCTATCGTGGCATGTTCACATTGCTGAAGTAAGCAGGAGGGTGTTTTGCTCGTATCGGTCACTTAAGCGTCTTCAGAAGTTCCTGCCTTTTCAGACTAAAATTACTCTTGCTCAGTCTCTTCTTCTTCCTCTTCTAGACTATGCTCTTGTCTGTTTTCTTGATGCGACTGAGGATCTTCTTGATAAGCTCGAACGTCTGCAGAATTTGTGTATCCGCTTCATTTTCGGGCTTCGTAAATACGATCATGTGTCGGAATTTCGGAGGCGGCTGAAGTGGCTACCTATTCGGCAGCGTCGAGACTCACACACTCTCTCTTTTCTCTTTTCTGTTCTCCATAATCCTAAAGCTCCTTCGTATCTTCGAGATCGCTTCGAGTATCTGGTTCCTAGAGGGAAACCCTGTCGCTCATCATCATCTCTCCTCCTTCGTTTCCCTCCGCACTCCTCAAGTCGGTATGATGGTTCCTTTACTGTTCGGGCTGTGCGCCTTTGGAATTCGCTTCCACACTCCTTGCGGGATAGCCCTTCGTTAGATGTGTTCAAGAAAAGAATAAAGGAACATTTCCTGTCAACAGGATAATAGTATATATATAGTATTTTGTGTATCTATCTATATATATATGTATTACGTTTATTATATTTTATGTATTAGTTTAGTAAAAATAAGTAAATTTAAGTTTTAAAATGTTCGTTTGTGCACATAGGTTTATCCTCATTCGCAAATCTCACAATCAAACGTAAGGTTTGCGTAAGAAAACCCAATTCTGGGTTAAGCTCGCCGTTGTACATAAGTTATATATTGTAATTTTGTCTGTCCTACTTTTATATTTTGTGTGCAATAAAGAATAAGAAAATTCTCAAATAGTGCAAGGGACATCGACGCGCAAACTGCCACCACGAATTCATCTTACAATATTAAACAATGATTTTGTTCCTTTTGAGCGTGGTTTTAGTTTGGCCTTGTACCCAGGAATGAGGAAATAGGAAACAGGTCTATTAAGGTTGCTGGTGGTGGTGGGATTATGTATGCAATAAACAATTGAGAATTGGTAGTAAATACCTATGGCATTAAGTTCGCCTATGCAATTTGTGCAACTAAATTATTTTAACTGTTATTTATTTAACACTTGAAGTGTTAAATAAATAATGATAAATGATAAATGATGCTTATTTTGCAAATAGGTTTTTAAAAACACTTTTACACGTCTCTTTTTTTTAAACTAGATGGGGCCGGTGTTTCGTACCTGACTACTCTGAGAAGAAACAGCCGAAACAAACTCAGAGGTCGTAGTCTCTTTTAAAGTCTAGACATAATCTTGGTTAACTCACATGAGGACTATGCAGGTTAGTGTCTGAGATGGTCTCTTGAAGAAAGAACCACACAGATTTGAGTGGACCTGTCCAGTCAGTGCAAGCATTTGTCAGTTATCGTGTAGCTCGACTTATAACTCAAGGAGCTCAACGACACGACGAACAATACCAAAGAAAGGACATTTGGGTAGGTCGCTTATAGTACTCAAACTGCCAGACAATCGTGGAAAAAATAAAAAACGAAAAAACAAAAAATAAAAGTAAAATACTTAACAAAGTAAGTATTCATGTCAAATCATTAAATATAAACAATAAGAAAAATATAAAACAAAATAATAAAAAATAATAATAAAATACTAAAAGTATTCCTGGCAAATAAATTAAATGTCACTGTGTATATGAGAAAGGAATCAATAATAAACAAGCGAAGTCCGAAATTTCGACATTCACAGAGTAAATTTAATTGGAGCAGCTTAATCCCAAGCCTTTTTATCTTCGAGATAGTGATAAATGTTTTAGTAGGCTTTCAGACTTAGCTTCCGTTTTATAAACGATTTGAATTTATTTAGGCTTAGTAATTGAATATGACTCGGAAGTTTATTGTAAAAACGTATACATTATATTATTTTTTTAGCCTCGTTGCAGGAACAACAAATTTGTGTTTGTTCCTCGTATTTATGTTGTGGATATCACTGTATTTTTTAAACAAATTCATATTTTTATGTGCGTACAAAAGGTTTTCATAAATAAATTCAGAGGGGACAGTAAGTATATTAATCTCTTTAAATTTTTCTCTGAGGGTGTACCTAGGACTTAATTTATAAATTGAACGAATTGCCCTTTTTTGCAAAACAAATATTGTCTGAATATCGGCAACATTGTTCCACAAGAGAATACCGTACGACATCACACTGTAGAAATAACTAAAGTAAACTAAACGGGCTGTCTCTAAATCAGTTAAATCACGAATTTTTCTAACGGCTTATGCTGCAGAGCTAAGTTTTTTTGACAATTTGTCTATATGGGGGCCCCACTGAAGCTTGGCATCTAAAGTTATGCCTAAGAACACTGTGTTATCTTCCGGTTTCAACTCTTCATCCTTGATTAGTACACTAGTTTCCACTTGTCTTACATGGGGTATCGTAAACTTAATACATTTCGTTTTTTTCTCATTTAGGAGTAGATTGTTAACATTAAACCAATTAACAACTTTTGCCAGGGCGCTATTAACATCGTCCGTAACTAGCTGCTGACGTTTGAGTTTAAATAAAAGAGAGGTATCATCTGCAAACAACACTATGTCATGTTTATCCTTTATGAGGTAAGGCAAGTCATTTATATAAATAAGAAACAAAAATGGGCCAAGAATTGAGCCCTGGGGTACCCCCATTCTTACTACGGATCCGGGGGATCTTTTCCCGTTAACATCAACTCTCTGAATCTTATCGCTCAAATATGACGCAAGAAGATCCAGAGAGGCGTTCCGGATTCCGTAGTGGTGTAGTTTCCTGATTAATGTTTCATGAAGAACGCAATCGAAAGCCTTAGACAAATCGCAAAAAATGCCCAAAGCATCGCATTTATCTACCCATGCATTATAAATGTGCCCTAAAAGTTCAACACCGGCATCAGTAGTTGAACGACCCCTTGTAAAACCGAACTGTTTCTGATGCAATAACTTATGTTTATTGAAAAATATTTGCATTTGTTCTAAAATTAGTTTTTCAAAAATTTTACTGAAGGTAAATAAAAATTTTACTAGTACAGAAATGGGTCTATAATTAGTGGGGTCTGATTTACTACCCGATTTAAACAATGGTATTATTTTACTATTTTTCATTAGATCAGGAAACTCACCACGGTCAATATAATCGTTAAATATTACAGCTAAAGAAGGAGTAACAATGGTTATAATGGACTTAGCAACGTCCACAGAATGACCCCATAGATCGGCGGTCTTCTTAACATTTAACGTGTGAAAAGTTTTAATTATATATTTACAGGTGACATATTGAAAATTAAATTCGGAATCACAGACTGAAACGTTTTCCCATAATAAAGACTCGGCAGCAGCAGGTGACGAGTTTAGCGATTTAGTAGTCGATACGGGAATATCCGCAAAGAAATTTTCAAATGCTGTGGCAACTTGAGTGTCTGAATTTAAAATATTATCGCCAATAGCAAGGCTGTAGTCACTATCTCGATTGCAAGACTTTCGCTATCAATAATGTTGCAAGACTTTCGCTATCAATAATGCTTTCCCGTTTCGCTATCAATAATGTTCCATGTCATTTTAATTACATTACTACTGTTTTTAATTTTTGAACTCAAATAACGTGACTTTGCTATAAAACAAACTTTTTTAAATACCTTAGAATAATTTTTAACATATAACTTAAATTCTACAGTGTTTATCCGCCCGTCCGCTCTTCATACAGCTCATAAAGTCGTTTTCGACTCTTATGAATACCAATGGTGGCCCAGTCGTTGAAAGAAGCGTTACTATTAACCGAGATTGTCTTAGGAACAAACGTGGTTTTAAATTGTGTGTATTACATACTGAAAAAATCGTTATAGTGTTGGTTGGGATCACCGTTATTTGACAAAAGAGGTAATTTAGACAAAAGTTTAGTTTTAAAAGTTTCCAGGCGATTTTTAGTTTTCGGATTAACAATGATATCCTTCGTAGTGACTTTCTTGTTTACATTTGGAATGGTGATCAATTGCCCACAATGATCTGAATCTATTAAGTTAATAATTACTGTGTGGGTAGGTATAACATCTGTGTAAATATTATCGAGGCAAGTGGCACTAGTGGGGGTTATTCTAGTGGGCTCCAGAAATTTGTTCTCAAGATTGTATGACTGAATCAGGCTTATAATTTTAGTACTTAGCCCAGATTTTTCTATCAAATTAATATTAAAATCACCACAAGTGATTATGGACTTCTTAGAGTTACATTTTTTATGCAACACTTCATCCATTACCTTTTTAAAACTATCATACAACCCTGAAGGAAGACCTCCTTCATTTTATCCTTCATATACACTTAATATGATAAACTGCTCCAATTCTATACAGGCTATTTCAACTGTTCGCTCAACAGATAGGCTTACAATATCCTTGCGGTCTTTAAATTTAAGCTGATTATTTACTTAGATTAATGCGCCACCATGTATAGCATTTTCCCTGCAGAATGAACTACCAACCTGGTGATTACTAAAATTGAAAATTAATTGGTGACACTTAAGCCAATGCTCCGTTATACAAAGAATATCTATGTTGTTACAATTCAGAAAAAGTTCTACTTCTAATTCTTTGTTCAAAAATCCTTGAATATTGTGATGCACCAGGTTGATACTATTGAAATCCTCTGAACATTCTCCTGATTTATTATCTAGCTTCCTTAAAATATTGCAAGAGGTTGCCTCTGTTGTCTCATTTTCCAATTTAAATGATTGACTGATTCATTAATTGTGATCAAACTATTGGCAGAGTAATTTAACTGAATATTGCAGTGCTCAACAGAGGCTACTTGATTAGCCAAGTTCTTGGCTGTAATAGAAAAATAGTATGATAGCGATACAGCTACCTGTCTTCTGCAATAGTTTGTTAGATAGCACCGATCCACAAGATATCTATCTTTTGTCAAATAAAAATTGTTACCAATATAATATAATATAATTGTTAATGTCAATCAAATAATAACAAATACAATATAAATAAACAAATAAATAACAGTTTGTATTTAACACTTGAGGTATTAAATAAATAACAGCTTTAAGCATTTACTTCTAGTTTTTTTATCACGGTTTGAATTTTCAATAAAAATACCCCGTCTGATCCGAAAGTGGCATCCCAAAAAAAGAATGTAGGTATTTCAAACAACCATTAAATAAATAAAAAATGAAATAACTTTCTCTGTTTAACAACCCAAGAGTATTAAGCCATAATAATGTAACTGGTCATTTAATCAAGATATAAAACGAAATAAACTCTTCAGAAAAGCTGTCCACAAAATGTATAGCACACACTAGGTATATGAAAAGATCTGACGAAAACATTTTTTATTTTTAAGGAAACCAATATTGTGAAGAGAGAATAAAATAAATTAATTAAAATGAAAGATCACACAGTGCTTAGTCGATTCCCCATCCACATCCTCGGCTGGCCAGACTACCTTAGCTAAGCCCAGGAGCAAAAGTAGCAGTAGAAGCTAAAACTGTTAACCCTGTAATGTTGTAATCTGTGGTAAATGTGATAATCTTGGTTTATGATATGGCAACATCACCACTCTCTGTATGCTAATTTTTTATGTATGTCATGGCGTCGCTTGCTTTTTCTCAGTACCACGTATCAATATGTAAAACTATGTTAAAGTTATTTGGAAGTAATAAAGATACTTATTAGGACCACTGGCATAAATCAATTAATATCCACCACTTCTCACTCCAACATGGTAGCAGAGCGCGGCTGGGTGGTTAAATAAGTAAAATATAGTGAGATCAAGAAAAAAGGCCACGTGGAGAGTAGATTGCGCCTCGTCTAAGTTAGAATCAAGAATAAAAAACGTTATCATCACCAAAATGCCTAAACAAGCAAAGATAGAAGACATCATGATGCCCATTTTTGATCGAGTAAATTATTCAAGTTGGAAATTAAGGTTACTTTACTAGAATACAAATAATGTAACGAGCCCGCCATTTCTGTGATGCCTGCTAAATATATAATTCAAGAGGCGGATTGGAAGAAAATGGATTTAAAAGCAAAGACAATAATAATGAGCACCATTTCCGATAAACAATTGGAATATATTAGTGAATGTACGTGTTAGTTTGACAAGATGTATTTTACAAAGTCTACTACTATGCAAATAATAATTATGTAAAGGAAAATTTGAAGAGATTAAATTAAACAATTGCAATTCATTATAAGATGTTTTTGTTGATTTCGAGAAGATGACGAATGATTTCAAAGCGGCTGGTGGAAATATAAATGAACCCGAGAAGATGAGATACTTGCTCAGAGCATTACCTCCAAGATACCGTTATATAGGGGATTTTATTGACGTATTTCCAGAAGAACAAAGAACAGTACATTATGTAAAGTTTAAAATAAAAGAGAAAAATATGACTACTAGTGACCCAGACAAGAAAAGCAATATGAGTACGTTTTCAAAAAAAACTAAAGCACAATGTTTTATCTGTGGAAATACCGGCCATCTCAAGAAGGACTGTTGGCACGGTCAGAAAAACTACCAAGGAAGATATCCAACCAGTCAACGCCAGCAAGGACTACAAAGATGTTACAACAGAGGTGGATTTCATCGAGGTCGTGGCCGAGGCACAGGGCAAGGTCATCCCAGAGGTGAGTCGACAAGCACTCAGCAAGATGGCTCCGCAGCAGAGTCATGGACAGCTTAGGTATGTCAGGTAACGGGGTGTAGTGAACGGGAATATGATAATAATAGTGAAATTAATTGGTTGTTAGATAGTGGATGTACAGATCATATTAGAAAGAATGGTACACGTTTTTATAATTATGTAGATTTAAACATTCCCATTGATGTGAAACTGCCAGATGGTAAAATTTTAAAAGCAACCAAAGTAGGCTATACCGTTAAAATTTATTTCAAAAATTATTACAATGAAAAAAAAACAATTGATCTAAAAAATGTTAATTTTGTAAAGGTAATTTTGCAAAATTTGTTATGTGTTTTAAAAATAACCCAAAATTGCACAATAGTGGCAAGAAATGATAATGCAAAAATTTATAATCAATCAAGATAATTAATAGTTGTTGCTAACAAAATAAACCATTTGTATTTTATAAAAAGTTTTGTTTAAAAATTGATAACAACAAAATGTATGTGAACTCAATAAAATTAACTGCTAAAGAAAAGTGGTATAGGGCACTTGGTCATGTAAATTTTCAATATTTAAAAAAGTTAATCTACATATATCTATATATTATATTACATATAATAAAACAGTAAAAATACTGTGTCTGTACATTGAACATATTTAAAAAAAAAAAATTGGGATGTTTGGAAACAGAAATAGAGCAAGAACCCAAAAAAAAAAAATCTGTCTATTTGTCTGTGTGTCTGTTTGTTTGTACACGCCAATCTTCGGAACTACTCGACGGATTTAAATGTTTTTTTTTGTTCTATAGGTATTAAATCTGGGCAACATATAGGCTATAATTTATCTTGGAAACTTGAACATCTGATGCAGCACCGCAACAGACCAGCTAAACTATAAAAGATACAAAAATGGTACCATAGCAAAAATTATTCCACGTGATGAGCATTTTCTGCTAAGAGAATAAATTTGAAGATTTGGAACACCTGATGTGCAGCTCCAAGAGCCCAGCTACACTATAACATACATAGGAATGACGTCTTAGCATGAGTTATTCAGCTTGATGAGCACTCTCTGTTGTCGTATAAAATTTGAAGATCTGGATCAGCTGATGTGGAACTCCAAGAGCCCAGCTACACTATAACATATGTAGGAATGACGTCTTAGCAAGAGTTGTTCAGTCTGATGAGCACTCTCTGTTGTCGCATAAAATTTGAAGATCTGGAACAGCTGATGCGGAACTGCTATACTATAACATATATAGGAATGACGTTTTAGCAAGAGTTGTTCAGTCTGATGAGCACTCTCTGTTGACGTATAAAAATTGAAGATCTGGCACACGTGTTGTGGAATTCCAAGCGCCCAGGTACACTATAACATATAATTATAGGAATGAAGTCTTAGCAAGAGTTGTTCAGCCTGATGAGCACTCTCTGTTAACGTATAAAAATTGAAGATCTGGAACACCTGATGTGAAAACCAAAGCTATCAGTAATGGTCGTGCGGTCCATGGCCCTTTATGGGGCCCCGGTGTGGGCGCGTTCTTTGAGGCGGCGAGCCGCCCATTATCTGAACGCGCCCCAAAGGGTGGTAGCCGTTAGGCTGATCCGGGGGTACCGCACGATCTCCGGCGAGGCGGCGAGCCTCCTTGCCGGATTGCCGCCATGGGATCTGGAGGCGATAGTCCTCGCGCGCCTGCACGAGTGGCACGTGGAGGCACTACGCCGGGGGGAAACTCCGCTGCCGCTGCAAATTGTCGCTCAGCGGACAGACTTCCGGCATGATCTCATGGCGACATGGAGAGAGCGACTGTCGCAACCCCGTGCAGGGCACGCCACTATAATGGCGGTAAGTCCCCTCTTTGAGGAGTGGCTGGAGAGGCGCCACGGCGCCCTCACCTTCCGCCTGACGCACGTCCTCACCGGACATGGTTGTTTCGGGAGGTTCCTGCACCTAATCGGGCGGGAGGAAACGCCCGGGTGTCACCACTGCGAGGATCGACCGGAGGACACGGTGGAGCACACTGTGCAGGTCTGCTCCGCTTGGGCGGAGCAACGCCGTGTCCTCGTAGCGGCGATCGGCGGCGGCGACCTCTCGCGTCCGGCCCTGGTTCAATCCATGGTCCGGAGCGAGACGGAATGGGACGCCATCACCTCCTTCTGCGAAGCAGTCATGCTAGCGAAGGAGGTGGCGGGACGTGAGAGGGAGAGAACCTCACGTCCCAGCCACCGCGGGAGACGCACCGGGCGTCGGGGGCCACGTGGTGGCCCCCGGCCACCGTAGACGCGGGCCTGTCGTCATAAGACGGACGGACGGCGAGCTAGCCCATAGCTCACCGTCCGTCCGTCTTATGACGACAGGCCGTGTCGACGGCGCGTTCGTGTTCCACGCGCGCCTCAAGGAGAGTCAGCAAACAGGAAGGAGTCCGTAAGGGCCGACGCCTGCCAGGGTTGCGGGACTGTTCGAAAGAGATACCGCGGCCCTGGAACACAAAGGGCAAAGGAAGGAACATGGATGGGTTTTAGTCAGTAGAAGTCTGACACTCCCTCCTGCTCAACCCAGAGCGGGAGGGGTTATTTGATGATTTCACATCCGAAAAAAAAAAAAAAGGTATATAAGCAAGAGTATCACCAAATTAAAGTAAAATTGAAAATTAGCAGCAAGATAGCAGTGAGCAGATTGACGTTGGCGCATTTGAAATTCTGAAAATGTCTAAAAATTTCATATTTTTCTAAATATTTCAACCCTGGCAGAGCTTATATACCCTGGGTTACACCCTTGTATGTTTTCGACCATGTTGTGACTATGATACATCTTTGAGTCACTGATAAAACAAAAGCTAAATGATTTCGTAAGTTTCAAATGAGTTTGCAGCACTTCACTCATTATAAAGTTTATGCGACGTTAAACATTTCATATTATTGTTGCTGTCAATTGAATGCAATTGATAGTATGTCACGTTTTTAAACCATCTTCAAAAAGGAGGAGGTTGATAACAAATAAAAGTGCCGAAAATATAAAAATGCATGTACTTTTTATTCGTTAAAGCATCGGTTTTCTACAAGGAAAAAGTTTTTAGATACCGCAGCCACAACCTCTGCCAGCGTAACCGCCACGGAAACCAAGGCCAGGAGCAGCAAAAGCAGCGGGACCGTAGGCACCGATAGGGGCATACGCACCACCTGAACCGAAACCAGTAGTCTCACTGATCATGGCGTTCCTGCCATTACCACAGGCATGGTTGACGGCGCCAGCACCGGCAGAAGGCACCACACCTTCCATAGCAACAGTACCCACGAACGGCAGCTCACCACCCACAGCCAAAGCACCCTCGTAAACGTTGTCAGATACTACGGAGATACCGACGGGAGCGATGCCGGAGGCGCTGGAGACAGGCAGAGCGCCGCCACTGGTGGGACTGAACTCCAGCGCAGGGGCGTAGATTCCATCGTAAGCCAGGCCTCTGCCTGCGTAGCCAGCGGCCAGTCCGTCGAAAGCCAGACCTCTGCCTGCCAAACCAGCGCCGGAGTAGGCGAGTCCATCATAGGCCAAGCCGCAGGGAGCATTAAGTCCAGAGATGTCAGCAACGGCAGCGCGGCTGGTGCATAACTGTCCGAGTGTGGACTGAAAGTACAGTAAAAGTCAAATAAGTATCAATATTTCATAGTATATATTAAGGTTTATAAATTAAAATAACTTACAGTAACTAACTTATTAATAAAATTAAAAAATAGCGTCAAAATACTCCTCCTCAACGCAGTCAACTGGTAATGTACCCAAGAGACTGGCGGCGTTGCCACGTTGTATGGCAATACTAAGCCTGGCCAAGGTAAAAGCCAGCCCTTGGGTCACGGGAAGTGTCCACTAAGCGTTTGGAAATGTCCTTTAAAAGGCTCTTGGACTCCACGGACCTAGAGTTTCTACCCCAAACGGCTCGAAAATATAGTTACCAATAAGGTTACTATATTTACGCCGCTTGAGGTTCTCTGCAGCTGCAGCGGCAGCGCCAGCACAGCACGATGAGCTTGGAAGATGGGACGGCGCAAGAGTATCGACGCAAGTTGCGTCCCACACTAAAGGCCTACCCATCTTCCTAGGAAGCAAAGACATGCCGTCCGTTCTCTTGCCATCGTCTCGTGCCAAGCCATTGGGTTCTAAAATAGCTGGAACGCCGACGCTGACAAGAGCTCGACGGATGATGTCATTTAAGTTCGCGTGCCGTGCAAAACGGCCCGCACTTCGGCTGCATGACAGTCCGTGGTGTCCAAGGCTGTTGACAACTTCACTACAGTGACAGCGATGAGGAGAACAACATGGGGCACCTAGGCGTAGAGAAGCAGCGAGGCGGAAAGTAGTGTCGTCGGATAACGTACCTATGTTCGACGACGGTAGTGCGTAGTATTTGAAAAATGAAATGTATAAAATAGTTTCTGAGTTTTCTTACCTTGAGCAGGAGCGCCTGAGCGCAGAGGACGAGGATAGCTTTGACAGACATTGTAGTTTGTTTCGAGTGCTGACACAAGAATGATGTCCAGAGCAACTGTTGGTGGTTTTATACTCTATACATTTTGTTATCAAGTTCCAAGAAAATTAGTATGTAGGTAAGTGTAATTAATTAATAGCTTGTGCAAGCACGATAAGCCTACTATTTACCAACAAAGAATCGCTTTACTTTAAAACATATCATCACGTTTTTCAAAATTTCGAAAACACTGTTGATATCAATTACGGGTTAAGTATAAAATGTGACTAAAATTTTAGGTCATCACTCAGTATTCAGCTTTCGTTGAAGTAACTTGAAATATGAATTCCTTCACTGTTTTGTTGCTCTGCATCCAAGCTTGCTTGGTCCAGGTAAGTTGCTATTGCTTGATTTATTTTTCAAAGATTTTTTCTGCATACACTTTTGAATGCATTCCTGTTCAATTATCCTAATAATTATTACTTTTACAGAATGTACTCAGCCAGGTATGTGGTGCTTACGGCCCGGCGATCGCACCCGCTTTTGCTTCTCCCATTCTGGCTGGTCCTTACGGATTAGCTGCTCCGGGTCTGGCTTATGATGGACTTGCTTACCCCGGCGCCGGATTCGCTGGCGCATACCCCGCTGCCGGTTGCGGTGCCGGACTTGCCGCGTACGGCGGCGCTGGTGAAGGCAACGTGGCGGTCGCTGGTGAGCTGCCAGTCGCCGGTACTACCGCCGTCGCCGGACAGGTCCCCATCATGGGCGCCGTGAGCTTCAGTGGTCCAGTGGCTGCTGCTGGTACCGTGTCTATCGCTGGACAGTGCGCGTGTGGCTGCGGTGCCCCTAATAACTATTTGTACTAGATGTAGATGCATTAACGTCATTAGAACACTCGCAAAGGAATAAGTAAAATTTTCTAGCAGCAATATAATTGTGGTTTTTGTCGTATACATAATTTTGATATCAATATCATCACCTACCTAGCCTGTTCCTAACTTCTTGGGGTAGGTTACCAGTTTAACTAGAAGTAGCTATCCGAGAGCAGTATGTGAGCTCGTCAACCCGACGTGCATTTAACGGTTCTGCGACAAAACTGTACTGCGACATCACGCTAGTGCAACAAACTGAAGGTCGCCATCACGCTAGTGTGACATGAATCTGTCCTGGGGGTTACTACTACAGAGCTATCCAGGTCGTCTAACGCCATCTCTTTCCCACAGGGAACTACTTCTGCTTTAAGACGCCATGGTAGGCCGCCTGGTCCCAAATGTTAACTGATTCACTGAATGTTAAGTCTTGAGTGTTGCCCGCAACCTTCGTTTGTGTGAAATTATTATTAAAAAAATACAACTTCGCTTTGAATCAGATTTTGATACTAATTTTATGAGTTTTAAATTTTTTGCACGGAACGCTCATTATTTTTCTAAAATAAAAGTAGGCTATGTTAGACCTTACAACATCAGCTATCTGCCAATCAAAGTCCTGTTAAAATCGGTTTAGCCGTTTCGGAAATTAGCCAGGACAGACCAGACAGACAGAGAGACAATGTGGCGTATTTATTCTCATACATACAGACAGTTCAGTTTTATTTATTTGTATGGATGTATAGACTACTATTCTAAAAGTGGTTTGTAAGGATGTGGTGGAGGAGAAGGAGGTGGATGTTTGTAATTACTCTTTTACGCAAAAACTACTGAACGCATTTGGATGAAATTTCGAACACAGATCGTTATAACCAGGAGCAGCACGCCATAATGGAACCGCCGTGGAACTATCACCGACCTTCATGCGGGCGAAGCCGCAGGCTTACACATAATAAAATTCTCAAATAGTGCAAGGGACATCGACGCGCAAACTGCCACCACGAATTCATCTTACAATATTAAGGTGGATGCGCAAGGGTAGCCCGCGAAATTTAAATTTTCTTACGTTTATTGTAATTTGCAGGTCAGTGTCAGGTTGTATGTTGCGCCTACCCTTACGCTTCCACCTTGTCCGTCAATATTAATGTTGCGTTTCGACCACTTTCTACTTAGTTCAGCGTGAAGGGTGGCCTGCTGCAAATTAAAAGCCTGTTGTGAACCTTCGTTTTTCAGCAGGCTGATAAATTGGAAAACAACTTAAAGTCTCAATGACTTTCGTGTTCGGCCACTGTTTGCAGACATTATTTTTTAATTGTTTCCATGTTATCATTCACATCTTCGTGACTGCTGGTCACAGCTAAATAACCTTCAGGCAAGTGATTTGCTGGCAAATGTGCTAGAGTTATTAGACGACGTATGTACAGGGTGTTTGGCAGAACGTTGAACATACGAAAATTGTGGATAGGTGGGGTCATCTGCTACTTACTCAGCCCTAATTTATTTGGCCCTGGCCCCATGGATTTTTTTTTAATGCAAGTTGAAATTAAGAAGTTCTTAAGTATTTTTTACATCTTTCTGTAAGTTTGAGGACTCAAAACTTTTTTTCTACATAACATCTGACACAGCTCACAGCGTGTTCGTCTTGATGAGTCTTCCTCTGATTGGTGCCCCCTTAGCGCAGGTGTGCCTCAGGGTGGCGTTCTCTCTCCTCTCATTTTCTCTATTTTCATAAACTCTGTCACCAGAGTCATCTCTTCCTTCTTCCATCTCTATGCCGACGATTTGCAGCTTTACCATCATTTCTTTAGGGAGGATGCGAAAGCCGCCGTGTCTCTCATGAACAAGGATCTGGATTTGATTAGTGAGTGGTCGCAGTCCTTTGGACTGCAAATCAATCCTAAGAAATCTCAGGCCTTGATTATCGGCGGCAGATTTATGCGGAATAGGCTCGATGTTGCGTCGTTGTCTCCACTCAGGCTGAATGGAGTTCAAATTGATTACGCAATTAAGGCTAAAAATCTGGGGGTGACTATGGATTCCTACTTATCTTGGACTGCCCATGTTGCTGAAGTTAGTCGCAAAGTGCACTACACGTTCCACTCATTGAAATGCGCACCGTTTCCGCATCACCGTGTAGAAACAGTCCACATGAGCTTCAGCGAACATCCCCGATGCCCTGCAGTATCGGGGCAACCCCATCAACACCCTGAATGCGTTATTGTATTGGACGCGAAGGGTGCTGTATGATTTTTGAGTATGATGAATCCACAGACTGCAAGTGTAAAACGACGTGCAGTACGCACTGAATATAGTGCGCTTGTCCTCTTTAGAGGCACGCCTAAATCTGCAGGCAATCATGTTAGCTCTCACACACAGCGCCCTCCGCTCTCTATCAATATCCTCATCGTCCTTGAGATCAGTGGTCAATAAATGACCCAGATATTTAAATCGGTCCACCCGCATAAGGGGTATACCGTTTAGCCTCACTGAAGGTACTGCTTCTGGGTACTTACCCCTGGCGCCAAAGACCATGACCACACTCTTCTTAACATTATATGTCAGACCATGTAGTTTGGCATACTGCTCGCAAGTGGCTACGAGAGTCCTTAGCTCGCAGATTGCAGCACCATGTCGTCGGCGTAGCTAATATTATTACAACACACGCCATCAATATGACACCCGACACGCATGCTGCTAAGCGCGCCAATCAGATCATTCACGTATAGGTTGAAAAGCGTAGGCGAGCATAACCCCGTCCTCACCCCGCACTCCAACCCATACGGCCTAGACAGGGCCCCAGCCCACCTCACATTATTAACTTGGTTTCCATATCAGTGTTTTAGAGTATTTGTCACCTCTGGCGGCCATCTTCCTCCATAAAATATCGTAAGAAACCAAGTCAAAAGCCTTGCTCAAATCAAGGAAGCAAGCATAAACTGGAGTGTGGCCGGTAATCAAGATCTAAAAGGAATTTGAGCACTTTTAGTTATTGCAGCTATAATAATTAATCCTCCTTATTATTTATTATAAAATATATTAGAAAAAAAATAATAATATTCTTATTAAAAATAAATGAAATACAACAAGCATGACCCCGACAAAAACTAAAAAAGAATAGCCAACACTCTTGGCAAATGCGGACCAGCAAATCGGAGATACTCAATGCTGAGACCGTCATGACCAGGAGATTTTCCTCGACGCATCGCGATAATTCTGGTCAAGAGCATTTTAGTCCGTGGCTCAACATTGAGCATCGACCTAGATGGGCCTAAAGGTGACTGCACACTAAAATGGTCCACAAAAAGGTCAGCTATTTGTCTAGCATCACTCACGCCATCGACGCAAACAGGGAGGCCAGACTTGCCCTTCAGTCTATTTGTATGCTTCCAAAAAGATCGAAAATCGTTCTTTGAATGCTGTGAAGCTAGAATATCCATCTTAATTTGAGTCTCATGATCTTGACACCACTTCAACCGGGACTTAAAATAATATCCTTCTAGCTTTACGCATTTCTTCAAAAATACGTCCCGATGTCGGCATACCATTATCTAGCCAGCATAAAAATTTACGTCTAGCCTCCCTATGCGCGCCGCTCACATGCATTTTCCAGCCCACGACTGTTTCCCGCTTTCTAGGACTGCCGCCATAAGTGATGGTCTCAGTAGCCGACTCGCACAATCCACTAACAATTTTACCATACATTGCATCTATTACACGATAGTGGCGAGGGTCATTACAAGTCTGACCACTACACTCTCTAAAGTCATCCAGGAAGTCAATAAGTCGCAGCTTTTCATGACATTTTATGCTATAAGCACGAATCTGTTCCTGACTTGTTTCTCCCCAGATTACCCTATTCACTTCAGTGCTAACATTTGGTTGTTGAATCTGAACAAAACTAAGGTCACAAATAATAATCAACGGAAAGTGGTCAGACCACTGCACGTCATACTTTACATAAGAATTCATAACAGTAGGCACAGCCGCGTTTGTGACTAAACAATGATCAAGCCACCTTTGTGATCCATGAGCATCACTAATAAAAGTGTGGGTATCCGAACCGAGACCTAACAACTCAGTGTCAATGCATGTCCATTGTTGTTCAACACAAAAACTTGAAAGTTACGTATATAATAATTCCGTTGGGTGCGAATTGAAATCACCTAAGACATAATAACATTCTAAGTTATAATTGTCAATAATTGCACTCACCGAACCAAGACAGTCCGAGAACTCCGCCAGGTTAAAAACGTCATCGGTCGGCATATACACACTCACCACTAATATAGACTTATTAGCTAACGCAATCATCACAGCACAAACGCGTGGATTATGACACTCGATAACCGACACATTACTGAACATTAGTTTTCGCCATAGAATAGCCACACCACCGTAGGGCCTCCCACGTATTAGTCGTGATGCTGAATCCATGCCTGACGTACCCGTCGAACTGAACTCACTACTAATGGTGTCCAAATATGACTGCTCCTCAGTCAGCAACCAGGTTTCTTGAAGTGCAATTATGTCCGCGCTGCTGCATATACGTATACTCTCCGACAGTGCCTCAGTCCTCCAATCCTTAAAGAGAAACCAGATCAAGTCGAGACTTATACTAGAATGCCATAATGCCCTAGAACGTGTTACGGTACTAAACCACAACACTGTGACACTACAATGGATCAAAGGACACAGCGGATCACTTGGAAACGATGCGACTGATGAACTTGCCAGAAGGGGATCCAGCACAAAAGCTTTCGGACCCGAACCCATTGTACCCATTCCCTTCAAGCAGCTAAGGAGTTGGTTAAAGGATCACACTCAAACGCAAGCGGGAAAATGGTGGACCTCGACACTAGGGTGCAGGTAATCCAAGGAAGCTATGCCATCCCTGGACACGAAGCTAACCAAGCGCCTTCTGCGCCTGGACAGAGATAGCCTGCGACTGGTGGCGGGGACCATCACTGGACATTGCTCACTGAACAAACACTTCCACACCCTAGGTATCACTGATAGCCCCCTGTGCAGAGCGTGCATGGAGGCGGAGGAAACTGTAGCGCATGTACTCCTCGAGTGCACCGGCGTCACCCAGATCCGTGAGGAGACTCTTGGAACACCGAGATCCCTTGAGGATGTCCTGAGAAGACCGGGAAGTTTGATCTGCTTCTGGAGGGAGGTGGGCTGGTTGGAGTAACGGCCACCATGGCTCACGTACAATGGTCCAATTTAGGGACTAAGTGCGGAAACCAAACCCTTAACATAGAACATAGAACCGGTTTGTTATCTCGTCAGGAACGAACGACGTCGGCACCGAGCGCGGAGTACGTTTACTGCTAGGACTCACTGTTGTCGCTTCGTACAATATGTTGCCGCTATTGTTGATATCAGCTGACAAAGCGTTTACCATATTTATGCTTGATATATTCCTCGCATTTGATAATTCTGGGACTATCAAACTCTTACAACGCTGACTTCCAGATTGATTAGAGTTACTTTCATCCAACGTGCATACACCTCTTCTTGTATTTACGTTATGGTGGGTGGGTGGAGATTGCGACTTTGACTCAAGCAACACACTTCTAAGGTCATCTAATTGACTTACTGTGACACACGTACTCTTTTAGTTCTTGACCTCCTCTTGAAGTATCACTATCTTTTTTAATAGATCAGAAACATCCAGGTGGTCAAAGGTTATTGGAGATAGTTTCTCCAGATTACGAGCCACAAATATCGGCATCACATCACTGTCTATGACCTTAAACACACTAATTATATCGTACATAGTACGATCTTCTTTGCCTTGCCCCTTACGTGTAGGTTTACGTTTTGAATCACTTGGGATCGATTCAAATAATAACGACTTCGACTTTTTAAGTTGTTCGCTTTCAAACGTCGACACACATATTTTAACTAAACTTTCCTCATCAATGAGCAATAGCTTATTTTGTACGTAAGCCAACAACTCATCAATCACGATATTACAAGAGACACATTTTAATCCATCATTTTCTTTGTTTACAGAACATTCACTGCCTGGCAATCGTAAACGCGTACGTCACCGAGTGAGGCGCGCGCGAGACAGAGATCAGAGACACTGGTCCGTAAGATTCAAGTTTAATTCTTGCTTTACTGTTCCTGTATATTTCTCTGATTATGTTTAGGTATTCTGCATTAAATCCTTGCTCTGCCAGCGCCTTCCACATGGAGTTGTGCAAAATAGAGTCGAACGCCTTTGAATAGTTGATAAAGCTCGTACATATAGTGGTTTATCATATTCGTTGTGTTTTTCAATAATCATCATCATCTTGAGAGCGTGTATGTGGTCCACCGTTGATCGATTTTTCCTAAACCCTGCTTGCTCTACGGCTTGATTATCGTCTATGGTTCTGGTTATACGGCGTAGTAGAGTTGTTGTGTGTTATTATTAGAATATAAAGTTTCATAGAATTGAGTAGCTATTTCCAGTAAGTCTTGTCTGTTAGTGGCTTTCGTTCCAGAAGTATTTTACACTTGAGTCAGAAGTTGTCGTGAATTATTAAGCTTCTTGTAGGCTTTTTTTACTGCTCCAGAGTTTTGTATATATTCTTATATCGTATTGAGTCTATAGGTTCTAATATTGAATGAATATTAATATATTATTATTAATATATTCAATGAACAACACGGTTTTAGAAGAAAAAGGTCAGTTGACACAAATCTTCTGACACTAGTAGATTATATCTCGTATAGTTTAGACCATGGGCGTCAGGTAGACGTACTTTACTTCGACTTCCGAAAGGCGTTTGATAGGGTTAACAATGACGCGCTGCTAATGAAGCTTAGCAAAATAGGGTTTGCACCATCACTCCTCAGTTTATTTGCAGATTACCTACGTGATCGACAGCAGTTTGTTAGGCTTGGTATGTACGTGTCTGGTACCTATCACACGCGTTCTGGCGTGAGTCAAGGCTCAATTTTGGGGCCTTTATTATTTCTTATCATGGTCAACGATCTTCCTCAAGTTCTGCTTCATGCAAAATGTCTTTTATATGCTGATGACTTGAAACTGTACCTAGAAATAAACTCCGAGCTTGACAGTTTTGCACTGCAGCAAGACATAGATGGGGTATACAAGTGAAGTGTAGACAACAAGATGGAGTTTAATTCGTCAAAATGCTTCGCTATGACATTCGGTCGAATGCAGCACCCCATAGATTTTGAATATAATTTAAATAATAATACCATCATGAAATCAACAACCATGAAAGACCTAGGAGTCACATTTGAGCGAAAGCTCACCTTCCACGATCATATGTTCATTGTAGCCAAACAATCCTACCAAAGGTTAGGTTTTGTTTTACGTAATTGCCGTGATTTTCGCACCGCTCATGCCGTCAAAATAATATTTAATGCCCTCGTACGTAGTAGGCTAGAAACCAGCTCTTGCGTTTGGAATCCGCACGAAAGTACCTACGCACTTTTGTTAGAAAAGGTTCAAAAAGTGTGCCTTAGGTACCTTTATAAACAAAAACACGGGTACTATCCTTGCCTTTATCCGACTAAATTCTTACTGGGTTGCCTTGGATACAACTCACTAGAGGTAAGGCGAGCTCGAGATCAGCTCACAATGGCCTGTAAGACGCTCCGTGGCTCTATTGACGCTCCTGATCTTTTTAATTTGCTGGCGCGCTTCTTTGTTCCGGACAATTACTGCCGGGGCAGAAAGCACAGGATGTTTGCCGTGCCTC
Source organism: Eugnorisma glareosa (assembly GCA_947578425.1). Taxonomy (NCBI): domain Eukaryota; kingdom Metazoa; phylum Arthropoda; class Insecta; order Lepidoptera; family Noctuidae; genus Eugnorisma; species Eugnorisma glareosa. Next base: position 3,247,217 of record OX387985.1, on the reverse strand, counting down.
CATGTCACACTGTTGCACGTGCTAAGTCGCCAATTCCTCGCACTCTGGCCGCGCTTAATGATCTCTTGGGTTCTAATCCAACAGACGATCTGTTTGCGGATGGATGGACGAAGATTTTATTGGCATGTCAGAAGTATTGTGAAAGGAATTTATGAAAGTGTGAACCTTTGCTTTGTTATTTTGTTTATTTTAATTGTATATTGTATAACTCTTTTAGTTCTTTTTTAGTTACTATAATTGGTTTAACAGCCGTTGTAATTAAAAAAAAAAAAAAAAAAAAAATTCAGAGTTATCTTTTTACTTATAATTCGATATAGTTTGCTTAGATATTGTTTGTCTGATCTTGTTTTGTTTTCCTTGTTTTTAAGGGTATGTCTCTATTCTATGAGTTCTTCAACCTCTTTTGTTATGATTAATTGTTTTTTTAAGGGTTTTCTTGCCAAAATTGAGTTTTCAGTGCAGTTTATTATTGACTTTTCTAGAATATCATACTGCTCTTGAACTGACATGGTAGAGTCTGGGGGCAGTCTATTAGATAGATGAGATTGGAATTTTTGTAATCAACATTTTGAATTTTGTTTTCAAATTGTTTTCGATTAAGTTTTCCTTTCTCTAGGTTTAAGGTTTATTCTCACTAGGCGGTGGTCACTTGGATGTTTAAAGTTACTCCGTACACTGATATTATCTATCGATGAATTTGGAATGTTTGTAGCAATGTAATCTATTTCATTTCTAGTTTTGCCATCCGGCGATTCGCATCCAACTCAATTTTGAAGATTTTTAAACATAGTATTTACTATCCTCCTAAACATTTCTCCTCTTTTGTTTCTCTTTCCGTAAACATGCTTGCCCATTATAAACTTTTCGTCTGGCATTTGATTTCCTATTTTTGCGTTTAAATCCCCATGAATATTATATTTTTTGTGCTGCTATCCATAGCATCTTTTTGAGATAGTCATAAAATGTTTGCATATCTTTATCATCTGCGCTTTCCGTAGGCGCATAAACTTGAATGATTGTATAAAGTTTGTTTTGTATTTTTACGTGAATAAGGGCAACTCTTTCCGAAAATTTGGAGATACCCTTGATTATATACCCTGATTTATGGTATCCTAGATTTAAAAAAAAAAAAAGTGTCTTTGGTTGTTACTCAGGTTACTTGATTTTGCTTCGCTCCAATAAATTCTAATTTTATGTAATAAAGTATTTTAATTATAAAACATGGCGCAGCCAATGTAAATTGTAAGTATTCAACAAGTTTAAAGTGTGATAAAGTTTGAGAAGTGTTCTTAACATGGATAACAATCCAGTTAAACTGCCACCAAATTTTGACTTGAGGTCGCCAACTGCAGCGTCGGAATGGCGGTTCTGGAAATGCCTTTTTAATGATTATTTAATAGGAATTGGCCAAGATGAAGCATCAGACCGAGTTAAGCTCTCATTGCTTAGGAACATGATGGGGCCGGAGAGCACAAAAATTATTCTAACCTTCAAATTGACGAAAACAGATTTTGAAGAATTTGACAAAGTCATTGTGGCTATTGAGAAGTATGTACAGCCTAAATGCAATGAAACCTTTGAAAGGTATAAATTTAATGAAAGAAAACAGGCTCCGGGAGAATCATTTGAAAATTTTTTCACCCATCTTAGACAACTCATCAGCACTTGTAATTATAGTGCAACATCCTCAGAAAGCCTAGAAGACCAACTGCTAAGAGACAGAATTATACAGGGCATTGCAGACAAGAGTCTCCAAGAAAGTCTATTACGACGTGAGGGTCTCACTGTCGATAAAGTTGCAGACATCTGTCGTGCAAGTGAAGTTAGTCGCACACAAGTCAAGGAAATGAATCCCACCCTGGATGTTGATGCTGTGAAATTTAGAAAGGGTTCGGCTAGAGATAGCATGAAGAATAAACCTGTGAACAAAAACACAGACAAATTTGATTGTCGACGCTGTCAAAAATATCATGGGCCGCGAGAGTGTCCTGCCTATGGAAAGCAATGTACCAAATGTGGACTATTAAATCACTTTGCAGTGAGTTGTAAAGTTAAGAAGGACCCTAAAGTGCGTGAGTTAAATGTGTCAAATTCAAATGAAAGTTTATATTGCGGGGTGGTCAAATCCGATGTCAACAAAGGAAACGAGTGGACTGAAAATATTTCTATTGAAAATCAAGTGCTAAAATGTAAATTAGACACTGGTGCAGATATAAGTGTTATGCCCAAACAAGTTTTTGAGAAAATTAATAAAAGTAATAAATTTAAATTACAGTCAACAAATTTAAAAATTGAATCTTTTGCAGGTGAAAAAGTTGAGCCATTAGGTATTGTGAATATGTCATGTAGATACAAAAACAACGAATGTCACGAAAATTTTGTGGTCGTAAATTGTAATACCATGTTGCTTGGGCTACCGGGCTGTGTAGCTTTAAATTTAGTGAAGCGCGTGCACAGCTGTGATACAAACTCTGACCTTGATAAAGAAAATTTTGTGAAACAAAATATTGGGGTCTTTGAGGGCATAGGAAGGTTGCCAGGTAAAATTGATATACCTACCAAATCTTTAGATGAACAAATTTGTCATCCAGCAGCTAGATTGCCCACTTGTTTACATGATCCGTTGAAGTGTGAATTAAAGAGGTTAGAGGAGAGGAAAGCTATTGTCAAAGTGGAAAAAATTAATGAAAATGCTTGTGTTAACCGAATTGTTATTGTTGAGAAGCCAGATGGACGGGTAAGACTGTGCCTAGATCCATCTGACTTAAATAAGTATATTGTAAAAAAACCAAAAGTTTTACCTACACTTGATGATTTAAATCTTAAACTCAAAGATAAAAAAATATTTTCTGTGTTGGATCTCACTGAAGGTTTCCATCATCTATTGCTTACTGAAGAAGCATCTTGGAAGTGCTGTTTTGCTACTACTTTCGGGGTATATAGATATCTTGTGTTACCTTTTGGTCTCATGAATGCTCCGGAACTCTTCCAAGATGTTCTCGAACAGCATTTTGGTGAGATAAAGAATGTTGTAGTATGGGCAGATGATATCTTAATTATGGGATCATCAGTTGAGGAGCATGACCTTGCCTTGTCAAGTGTAATTAAAAAGGCAAAAGAACTAGGAATTGTGTTCAACAAAAATAAATTTCAATATAAGAGAAGTGAGGTTAAATATGTAGGGCAAGTATTTAATGAAAACGGCATGTCCCTTGACAAAGACAGAGTTGAGTCACTTTTGAGTTTAAAAGAACCTCAAAATAAAGATGAGCTTAGACAAATATTGGGTTCATTTAATTATGTCAGAAGGTATGTCACAAATATGGCTAGTTTAATGGCACCTCTGTGCAAGTTACTCAAAAAGAACACCGAGTTTATTTGGTTGCCTGCACATAGGCTTGCATTTGCAGAGCTTAAAAGACAAATATGCTTAGCGCCTGCATTGACACCTTTTGACCCAAGTAAGAAAATAGTCTTGCAATGTGATGCCTCCAAAAGTGGTGTGGGCTGTTGTCTTTTTCAAAAAGATGAGAAAAATATTTTGAGATTGGTATCTTGTGGTTCAAGAACTATGAATGAAACTGAGCTTAACTATAGCCAGACCGAAAAAGAATTGCTTTCGATTTGTTTTGCGGTAAAGAAATTCCACAGGTACATTTATGGTTCAGATGTAGATGTTCAAACTGATCATAAGCCGATTGTCTCGATTATGTCAAAGCCTATATGCAAAATAGGTTCGCCAAGGTTGAAACGCCTTAGGTTAAAATTGTTAATGTATAACTATTATTACACTTTGCGGATATGTTGTCACGGAATAGTCTAAATGTTACGGAAACTAACAGTGATATGTTAAGTATGGTACACACTGTTTCGGTACATTTGCCGATGTCCCCTGAAAGAAAGTCGATTTTTATAAAGGAAACCAACTCTGATCAATGTTTGAGGTTTCTAAAATTATATTGTTTTAATGGATGGCCTGATCAAAACAAAATTTCAAAAGAATGTTATGAATATTTTAAAATTAAAGACAATATTTACTTTGAGTCTGATTTGGCATTCTATGAAAACAAAATTATTGTACCTAAATCTTTGAGGCCATATGTTCTTGACTTGGTTCATCACAGTCATCCAGGAATTTCTAAATCTATCAAAAAGGCTAGGCAATTATTCTTTTGGCCTGGAATGTCTAAAGACATCAATGATTTTGTATTAAAATGTCGCACTTGTGAGAAATTTCGTCCAGCAAATCCCAGAGATGCTCTGTTGCCACATAAAATACCTCAATTAAGATTTGCTAAGGTTGGGACGGACATACTTGAATTTGCAGGCAAATATTTTCTGGTAATTGTGGACTATTTTTCCCACTGGTTGGAAATAAGACCATTGTCTGATAAAACTTCCAAATCTATCATTGATGCTTTCCAAGAAGTTTTCACCAGATTTGGTTATCCACAAGAAATTGTGTCTGATAATAATCCGTTCAATTCGTTTGAATGTCACACATATTATAAGAGTAAGGATATTTCATTGACCACTAGTAGTCCCCATTACCCAAAAAGCAATGGTATGGCAGAGAAAGCAGTTCATATTGGCAAAAATATAATTAAGAAAGCTCATTATGATAAGGTGGATTATAGGGACTATCTAATGTCATATAATAATACTCCATTGTCAGGTCTGGATGTTTCCCCTTCACAAATTCTTAATAGCAGAAGAGTTCGCACTCTTATCCCAACTAGTTCAAAACTGTTACAACCAAAAGTTGAAACTCATGTTCATAAGTTGTTATTGTTGAGACAATCTGTGAATAAAATACAACATGATCAGTTCATTAAAAAGAAAGAACAAGAGTTTAAGATAGGAGATTATGTGGTTTTTAATAATAATAAAGATAAAAATTGGAAAAAAGGGAAAATTGTGTCAAAGAGTAAAGAACCAAGATCATATTGGATTCAGGGAGAAGGACAGATTAATTTAATAAGAAGAAACATTGTAAACATAAAAAAATCATTTACTAAGAATACCACGTATTGTAAAAATAGTTTTTTATTTGATGAAAGTTCTGTTAAAGAGATAAGTAATGATTGTTCAAATAATCATAACAATTCAAACATTTCTGGGTCTAAACCTTCACCTAAGATTCCTAATCATTGTGAGAAAATAAATGTTACTCGTAGTGGTAGACAGGTTAAACCTAGACAAATTTTAAATTTGTAATTTAAGGAATTAATAGGGATAAGGGGAAGGTAAATTGTTGTTTTAATCATCTTAAGGGGAAGGTGATTTATGGTATCCTAGATTTAAAAAAAAAAAAAAGTGGCTTTGGTTGTTACTCAGGTTACTTGATTTTGCTTCGCTCCAATAAATTCTAATTTTATGTAATAAAGTATTTTAATTATAAAACATACCCTGGGTTACACCCTTGTATGTTTTCGATCATGTTGTGACTATGATACATCTTTGAGTCACTGATAAAACAAAGGCTAAATGATTTCGTAAGTTTCAAATGAGTTTGCAGCACTTCATTCATTATAAACTTTTATGCGACGTAAATCATTTCATATTATTCTTGCTGTCAATGGACTGCAATTGATATTATGTCACGTTTTTAACCAATCTTCGAAAAGGAGGAGGCTGATAACAAAAAAAAGTGCCGAAAATATAAAAATGCATATACTTTTTATTCGTTAAAGCATCGGTTTTCTACTAGGAATAAGTTTTTCGATACCGCAGCCACAACCTCTACCAGCGTAACCGCCACGCAAACCGAGGCCAGGAGCAGCAAAAGTAGCGGGACAGTAGGCACCGATAGGGGCATACGCACCAGCTGAACCGAAACCAGCAGTCTCACTGATCATGGCGTTCCTGCCATTACCACAGCCATGGTTGACCTTTCTCTGTTTAACAATCCAAGAGTATCAAACCTTAACAATGGAACTGATCATTTAATCAAGACATAAAATAAAATAAAATCTTCAGAAAAGCTGTCTACAAAATGTCTACACACTATATGAAAAGATCTATCAAAAACATTGTTAATTTTTAAGGAAACCAATATTGTGAAGAAAGAATAAAATAAATGAATTAAAATGAAAGATCACACAGTGCTTAGTCGATTCCCCATCCACATCCTCGGCTGGCCAGACTACCTTAGCTAAGCCCAGGAGCAAAAGTAGCAGTAGAAGCTAAAACTGTTAACCCTGTTGTAATCTGTGGTAAATGTGATAATCTTGGTTTATGATATGGCAACATCACCACTCTCTTTATGCAAATTTTTAATTTATGTCATGGCGTCACTTGCTTTTTCTCAGTACCACTCAATATGCAAAACTATGTTAAAGTTATTTGGAAGTAATAAAGATACTTATTAAGACCACTGGCTTAAATCAATTAGTATTCACCACTCCAACATAGTAGCAGAGCATGGTTGGGTGGTTCAATAAGTGAAATATAGTGAGATCAAGAAAAAAGGCCACGTGGAGAGTAGATTGCGCCTCGTCTAAGTTAGAATCAAGAATAAAAAACGTTATCATCACCAAAATGGCTAAACAAGCAAAGATAGAAGACATCACGATGCCCATTTTTGATCGAGTAAATTATTCAAGTTGGAAATTAAGGTTACTTTACTAGAATACAAATAATGTAACGAGCTCGCCATTTCTGTGATGCCTGCTAAATATATAATTCAAGAGGCGGATTGGAAGAAAATGGATTTAAAAGCAAAGACAATAATAATGAGCACCATTTCCGATAAACAATTGGAATATATTAGTGAATGTACAACAGCCTACGATATGATAAAAAAGTTTGACAAGATGTATTTAACAAAGTCTACTACTATGCAAATAATATGTATAGGAAAATTTGAAGAGATTAAATTAAAAAATTGCAATTCAGTATAAGATGTTTTTGTTGATTTCGAGAAGATGACGATTGATTTCAAAGCGGCTGGTGGAAATATAAATGAACCCGAGAAGATGAGATACTTGCTCAGAGCATTACCTCCAAGATACCGTTATATAGGGGATTTTATTGACGTATTTCCAGAAGAACAAAGAACAGTACATTATGTAAAGTTTAAAATAAAAGAGAAAAATATGACTACTAGTGACCCAGACAAGAAAAGCAATATGAGTACGTTCTCAACAAAAACTTAAGCACAATGTTTTATCTGTGGAAAGACCGGCCATCTCAAGAAGGACTGTTGGCACGGTCAGAAAAATATCAAGGAAGATATCCAACCAGTCAACGCCAGCAAGGACTACAAAGATGTTACAACAGAGGTGGATTTCATCGAGGTCGTGGCCGAGGCAGAGGGCAAGGTCATCCCAGTGGTGAGTCGACAAGCACTCAGCAAGATGGCTCTGCAGCAGAGTCATGGACAGCTTAGGTATCTCAGGTAACGGGGTGTAGTGAACGGGAATATGATAATAATAGTGAAATTAATTGGTTGTTAGATAGTGGATGTACAGATCATATTAGAAAGAATGATACACGTTTTTATAATTATGTAGATTTAAAAATTCCCATTGATGTGAAACTGCCAGATGGTAAAATTTTAAAAGCAACCAAAGTAGGCTATACCGTTAAAATTTATTTCAAAAATTATTACAATGAAAAAAAAACAATTGATCTAAAAAATGTTAATTTTGTAAAGGTAATTTTGCAAAATTTGTTATGTGTTTTAAAAATAACCCAAAATTGCACAATAGTGGCAAGAAATGATAATGCAAAAATTTATAATCAATCAAGATAATTAATAGTTGTTGCTAACAAAATAAACCATTTGTATTTAATAAAAAGTTTTGTTTAAAAATTGATAACAACAAAATGTATGTGAACTCAATAAAATTAACTGCTAAAGAAAAGTGGCATAGGGCACTTGGTCATGTAAATTTTCAATATTTAAACAAGTTAATTAATAATAAATTAGTAGAAGGTTTGCCACATAAGATTAAATGTACAGAAATGAAATGTTCAAACTGCCACCGCTACCTACTCCCCGACTGCTGCCATCGGTTCAGATGCTACTTACGGCGGCGCCGGTGAAGGCAACGTGGCCGTCTTCGGTGAGCTGGCGATCGCTGGTGACACCGCGCTCGCAGGTCAGGTCCCGGTCACTGGTGTTATGAGGTTCGGTGGCGCTGTACCGGCTGCTGGGGGTGTGTCTATCTCCGGTAATTGTGCTTGTGGATGCATTTCAATCTACTGAATGATTATGATTGTTTGGATATGATTTTTTTTTTTGCATTTTAATGTTTTTATTTACTTACAAAGTCACGTATAAAAATATTTAGAAAAATATGAAATTTTTAGACATTTTCAGAATTTCAAATGCGCCAACGTCAATCTGCTCACTGCTATCTTGCTGCTAATTTTCAATTTTACTTTAATTTGGTGATACTCTTGCTTATATACCTTTCTTTTTTTTTTCGGATGTGAAATCATCAAAGAACCCCTCCTGCTCTGGGCTGAGCAGGAGGGAGTGTCAGACTTATTTATTTATTTATTTACTTTTACTGACTAAAACCCATCCATGTTCCTTCCTTTGCCCTTTGTGTTCCAAGGCCGCGGTATCTCTTTCGAACAGTCCCGCAACCCTGGCAGAGCTTATATACCCTGGGTTACACCCTTGTATGTTTTCGACCATGTTGTGACTATGATACATCTTTGAGTCACTGATAAAACAAAAGCTAAATGATTTCGTAAGTTTCAAATGAGTTTGCAGCACTTCACTCATTATAAAGTTTATGCGACGTTAAACATTTCATATTATTGTTGCTGTCAATTGAATGCAATTGATAGTATGTCACGTTTTTAAACCATCTTCAAAAAGGAGGAGGTTGATAACAAATAAAAGTGCCGAAAATGTAAAAATGCATGTACTTTTTATTCGTTAAAGCATCGGTTCTCTACAAGGAAAAAGTTTTTAGATACCGCAGCCACAACCTCTGCCAGCGTAACCGCCACGCAAACCAAGGCCAGGAGCAGCAAAAGCAGCGGGACCGTAGGCACCGATAGGGGCATACGCACCACCTGAACCGAAACCAGTAGTCTCACTGATCATGGCGTTCCTGCCATTACCACAGGCATGGTTGACGGCGCCAGCACCGGCAGAAGGCACCACACCTTCCATAGCAACAGTACCCACGAACGGCAGCTCACCACCCACAGCCAAAGCACCCTCGTAAACGTTGTCAGATACTACGGAGATACCGACGGGAGCGATGCCGGAGGCGCTGGAGACAGGCAGAGCGCCGCCACTGGTGGGACTGAACTCCAGCGCAGGGGCGTAGATTCCATCGTAAGCCAGGCCTCTGCCTGCGTAGCCAGCGGCCAGTCCGTCGAAAGCCAGACCTCTGCCTGCCAAACCAGCGCCGGAGTAGGCGAGTCCATCATAGGCCAAGCCGCAGGGAGCATTAAGTCCAGAGATGTCAGCAACGGCAGCGCGGCTGGTGCATAACTGTCCGAGTGTGGACTGAAAGTACAGTAAAAGTCAAATAAGTATCAATATTTCATAGTATATATTAAGGTTTATAAATTAAAATAACTTACAGTAACTAACTTATTAATAAAATTAAAAAATAGCGTCAAAATACTCCTCCTCAACGCAGTCAACTGGTAATGTACCCAAGAGACTGGCGGCGTTGCCACGTTGTATGGCAATACTAAGCCTGGCCAAGGTAAAAGCCAGCCGGGAAGTCACGGGAAGTGTCCACTAAGCGTTTGGAAATGTCCTTTAAAAGGCTCTTGGACTTCACGGACCTAGACTTTCTACCCCAAACGGCTCGAAAATATAGTTACCAATAAGGTTACTATACTTACGCCGCTTGAGGTTCTCTGCAGCTGCAGCGGCAGCGCCAGCACAGCACGATGAGCTTGGAAGATGGGACGGCGCAAGAGTATCGACGCAAGTTGCGTCCCACACTAAAGGCCTACCCATCTTCCTAGGAAGCAAAGACATGCCGTCCGTTCTCTTGCCATCGTCTCGTGCCAAGCCATTGGGTTCTAAAATAGCTGGAACGCCGACGCTGACAAGAGCTCGACGGATGATGTCATTTAAGTTCGCGTGCCGTGCAAAACGGCCCGCACTTCGGCTGCATGACAGTCCGTGGTGTCCAAGGCTGTTGACAACTTCACTACAGTGACAGCGATGAGGAGAACAACATGGGGCACCTAGGCGTAGAGAAGCAGCGAGGCGGAAAGTAGTGTCGTCGGATAACGTACCTATGTTCGACGACGGTAGTGCGTAGTATTTGAAAAATGAAATGTATAAAATAGTTTCTGCGTTTTCTTACCTTGAGCAGGAGCGCCTGAGCGCAGAGGACGAGGATAGCTTTGACAGACATTGTAGTTTGTTTCGAGTGCTGACACAAGAATGATGTTCAGAGCAACTGTTGGTGGTTTTATACGCTATACATTTTGTTATCAAGTTCCAAGAAAATTTGTATGTAGGTAAGTGTAATTAATTAATAGCTTGTGCAAGCACGATAAGCCTACTATTTACCAACAAAGAAACACTTTCCTTTAAAACATATCATCACGTTTTTCAAAATTTCGAAAACACTGTTGATATCAATTACGGGTTAAGTATAAAATGTGACTAAAATTTTAGGTCATCACTCAGTATTCAGCTTTCGTTGAAGTAACTTGAAATATGAATTCCTTCACTGTTTTGTTGCTCTGCATCCAAGCTTGCTTGGTCCAGGTAAGTTACTATTGCTTGATTTATTTTTCAAAGATTTTTGCTGCATACACTTTTGAATGCATTCCTGTTCAATTATCCTAATAATTATTACTTTTACAGAATGTACTCAGCCAGGTATGTGGTGCTTACGGCCCGGCGATCGCACCCGCTTTTGCTTCTCCCATTCTGGCTGGTCCTTACGGATTAGCTGCTCCGGGTTTGGCTTATGATGGACTTGCGTACCCTGCCGCCGGATTCGCTGGCGCATACCCCGCTGCCGGTTGCGGTGCTGGACTTGCCGCGTACGGCGGCGCTGGTGAAGGCAACGTGGCGGTCGCTGGTGAGCTGCCAGTCGCCGGTACTACCGCCGTCGCCGGACAGGTCCCCATCATGGGCGCTGTGAGCTTCAGTGGTCCAGTGGCTGCTGCTGGTGCCGTGTCTATCGCTGGACAGTGCGCGTGCGGCTGCGGTGGCCCTAACAACTATTTGTACTAGATGTAGATGCATTAACGTCATTAGAACACTCGCAAAGGAATAAGTAAAATTTTCTAGCAGCAATATAATTGTGGTTTTTGTCGTATACATAATTTTTATATCAATATCATCACCTACCTAGCCGGTTCCTAACTTCTTGGGGTAGGTTACCAGTTTAACTGGAAGTAGCTATCCGAGAGCAGTATGTGAGCTCATCAACCCGACGTGCGATTAACGGTTCTGCGACAAAACTGTACTGCGACATCACGCTAGTGCAACAACCTGAAGGTCGACATCACGCTAGTGTGACATGAATTTGTCCTGGGGGTTACTACTACAGAGCTATACAGGTCGTCTAGCGCCATCCCTTTCCCACAGGGGAATTACTCCTGCTTTAAGACGTCATGGTAAGCCGCATGGTCCCAAGTGTTAACTGATTCACTGAATGTTAAGTCTTGAGTGTTGCCCGCGACCTTCGTTCGTGTGAAATTATTATTAAAAAAATACAACTTCGCTTTGAATCAGATTTTGTTACTAATTTGAAGAGTTTTAAATTTTTTGCACGGAACGCCCATTATTTTTCAAAAATAAAAGTAGGCTTTGTTAGACCTTTCAACATCAGCTATCTGCCAATCAAAGTCCTGTTAAAATCGGTTTAACCGGTTCGGAAATTAGCCAGGACAGACCAGACAGACAGAGAGACAATGTGCCGTATTTATTGTCATACATACAGACAGTTCAGTTTTATTTATTTGTATGGATGTATAGACTACTATTCTAAAAGTGGTTTATTCTTAAGGATGGATGGGTGGATGTTTGTAACTCTTTTACGCAAAAACTACTGAACGCATTTGGATGAAATTTCGAACACAGATCGTTATAACCAGGAGCAACACGCCATAATGACACTATTTAGCCCGGTGGTATGATCCCGTGGAACTATCACCGACCTTCATGCGGGCGAAGCCGCATGCTTACACATAATAAAATTCTCAAACAGTGTAAGGGACATCGACGCGCAAACAGCCACCACGAATTCATCTTACTTGCTTTTGAGCGTGGTTTTAGTGTGGCCTTGTACACAGGAATGAGGAAATAGGAAACAGGTCTATTAAAGTTGACTGGTAGTAAATACCTATGGCATTAAGATCGCCTATACACTTTGTGCAACTAAATTCTTAAAATGTTAAGTTTGTTCTTAAGTTTTTAGAATTTAGTTCTAGTTTTTTTAATCACGGTTTGAATTTTTAATAAAAATACCCGGTCTGATCCGAAAGTGGCATCCCAAAATTTTTGTTAATCTACCCAAAGTCTTTAGAATTCGTTTTTATCACTTCTTTTTCCTCAATTTAATTTTGCTAGCCGGTAGATGTTTTTGTTGTTTGTAATGACGTGACGTCTGTCAAAGTATCACTGTCATTTTATTTTTTCATGGAACTTAGTTAGTCCTAAATTTTTATTGTCGCTGCTTGTATTTTTATGTTTTGCATGAAATCTATAAAGTTCTCAATTTAACGCTCCGTTACCTTTTTAATTTTAATTCTGTCTGATTGTAAATGTTGTGGCTGATATTTTAGTTTGTATTTTCTTTTTCTCTTATTGTTTCTGTTACCACTTATTCTTGTTTCCCTTCAAATTTTTCCTCTGTTCGCAAGAGTCCAACTTTCTCAGGAGTCCAACTTTTATTTAATTATTTTATTACAACTGTACCGGTTGGACAGAAACTCATTGCAGTTTTTAAAGATTTAAATTAAACAAGAATTTTAATTTTTATATAATTATGGTAATAATTTATGACCAAGACTTAAGAGAAGGCACAAACGCTTGTGCGTTTGTGCCTTCACAACCGCAACACCATCTACCGACCACTCTATCGACCACTTTCTACTTAGTTCAGCGTGAAGGTTGGCCTGCTGCAAATTAAAAGCCTGTTGTGCACCTTCGTTTTTCAGCAGGAAATAAATAAATTGGAAAACAACTTATAGTTTCAATCACTTTCGGGATCGGCCACTGTTTGCAGACATAATTTTTTAATTGTTTTCATGTTATCATTCACATCTTTGTGACTGCTGGTCACAGCTAAATAACCTTCAGGCATGTGATTTGCGGGTAAATGTGCTAGAGCTACTAGACGACGTATGTACAGGATGTTTGGCAGAACGTTGAACATACGAAAATTGTGGATAGGTGGGGTCATCTACTACTTACTCAGCTCCAATTTATTTGGCCCTGGCCCCATGGTTTTTTTTTTTTTAATGCAAGTTGAAATTAAGAAGTTGTTAAGTATTTTTACATCTTTCTGTAAGTTTGAGGACTCGAAACTTTTTTTCTACATAACATCTGAATAAAGCAATAATTTTATAAGATTCGGCCAACATTGAAAAAAAAAATATTACCTGTTTTAACCATTTTTGATAAAAAATTCACTTTAAAGTAAATAAAGTGGTGAAACTAGAAAAAAGCAAAAAAAGACATTATTAAAAAAATCCAGGGGCCAGGGCCAAATAAATTAGGGTTGAGTAAGTAGCAGATGACCCCCACCTATCCACCATTATCGTAAGTTCAACGTTCTGCCAAACACCCTGTATATTCGATTATCCTTGTTATCAGTTAAATGAAGTGACTTTGCTTTAGGTAACGTAGATTTAATTGCATTCATAGCTGCAATCTGATAATCTGTCTGAAACTCTGTTGGTTTTATGTCCGGGAAACGTCTTTGCAATAACTTGAATAACCGCCCATAATATGCGATTTGCTCTTTATTGGGCAAAAAGCAAAAAATAAAGGTATTGTCAACGGCCTATCGTTAGTACTGCCAACGTATCTCTTTATCGTATAAAGTTGGTAGAAGGGACGCGGAACGACAAAGAATGTCCCATCTGCAAAATAGTGCATAACATTTTGCCCGCTCTCGAACCGAAGAATTTGCAAACTCTTTAGGATCACAGTCTTCTATTATCGGAAAATCCTTGAACATGTCAGGAATGACAATATCCTTAGTTTCATTGCAAGTGGTCTTTTGAACCCCTAAGGCTTTTTTCTTGAGCAATAATAATGTGTTTTTAAAACTATCAAACATGACATTGTTATTTTCCATTTTAAAAACCAAAATGAGTTTCTTATGTGCGTACCTAACTGTACCGTCCAGTTGGAATAGTGATAGTAAAAGTACGTACAAAATAAAAGTTGGACTCATGCGAAGACTTGTATGGATGTTACAATAGTTGGATTCCTGAGAAAGTTGGACTCTTGCGAACAGAGGAAATTTTTACGCATTAACTATGTTAACGCAATCTAACTGCGTACAAAATGTTGCGTAATCGCTGCAGTCGTATATGTAGAGATGCTAAGAAAGGCTACTTCCACAAATCGCTCGACAACCGCAACTCTTCTGAAGTCTGGAGGTTTTTAAAATCTGTCGGCATTGGCAAGTCTCCAGTTATTTCTGGTAGCGGCACTGACGTGTGGGCTCTTAACAAACATTTCTCACTCCCCCCTGTTACGTTGGATCCGCACGTCAAGTCTGTTACTTTAAATAAACTTTCCTGTTTTCCTTTGCCACAATGTTCTTCCTTTGAATTGAGTCTTGTGAGTGAGATTGAGATCAAAAAATCGATTTCTGCTATCTCTTCGTCTGCTGTTGGTAATGACAATTTTTGCCTAAGAATGATTTCTCCTATCCTTCCCACATTACTTCCCGTTTTGACTCAAATTTTTAATTACTCCCTGTTTACTTGTACTGTTCCTGAGTTCTGGAAACAAGCCCATATCATCCCCTTACCCAAAATCTCTAATCCGGTTGCACCAACTCAAACTCAAACTCAAAGCGTTTATTTCAATTAGACCTTAGCAGGCACTTTTGAAAGTCAGAAAAACAAAGGCGAAGCTACAGTCACAGACACAAGGCATAATAACTTGTGAAAGTACTGTAGTTGCCCATTCCAAAGCGTATCCATCCAGAGCGTATCTCTATGGAGAAGAATGGGCAAGAAACTCCATGGACACTCTTTTCAATCAAAATATTGTTACAAGATCTTGTTTACATCATTCATGTTGAGATTATACATATATGTGAGAACGATGTAGAAAGACGTGCACATTAAGAGCGTCCAGAGTAAAAGATATATACAGTATGTTAAATAACAGAGGGCGTTCCCCTAAACTCGTTAATCTATATCATTAATAGATTAAAATAAAAATATCAGCATAGAAAAATAAGCATAAAATTATCCGAATTAAAAAAAAATAATAATTGACAATAAATTCGAAACCTCCTGTTTAAAATCAAAATAATAGCGCGGAATAGTACCTAGCGTAGTAGCATTGCCCAAACCGGCAACGTTGCAATACCTACGCACGATGCCGAGCGTCTCACGAATACTCACGAAGCCGAGCGAACCAGCCGCCGCGCGCCGCGCTCTATGGCGAGCGGCGACTTTTATAATGGCGGCAAACGTCTGGGAACTAGAGTTCCCACGGGCACTTTAGCGGTGAATTAGAAAGACACGTCGCCGTCGGGTTGTTATCAGTAAAATTTAACATTTATGATTGTAAGTATGTGTAGTTTTAGCAATAACTTTTAACAACCCGTCTCAAATGCCAGGCTGACAAAGGAATGCGTCACTGAGGCACCTTGGACTTGGAAGGACCTATTCGCAAACATAGTAGGTAAATAAAAAAAAACATAAATTAATGTACCTACCTATCTAAGGAACGTTTCAATAACATTAAAATTAAAATACAGAGTATTAGACAGTTATTCTGCACGCAGCGGCCGGGCGGCCGAGTAATGAACGCGGGGTGGTAGCAGCGCTTCTGCCGACACGTAGCGCGTCGTCGCGGGCTCGTGGCCACAAAATAAACAGATACGAGTACAGAAGGTCCACTCACGGAACAAGTACAGGAATTTGTTTTACCTAGCCACTCAGACCGGTGCACGGTGGTACGACAGGCTTAAAGTGTTAATATGAAAAAAGCTTTTAAAAAATAATTTAATCTAAAAAATAATGTGCCGCTAATAAATAGTGTGCGGTTAAGTTTGGAGAAAGTTTCATTTATTTAAACCACAGTTTAGGCTAGGATTTAAATGTTAATGACGGTATTACACGTTAGCAAGTGAATTTTTTCTCCAATACGGAAATTTAAAAACTTTTACTTTATGCAGTTACTGTTGCTTTCGTAATACCTAAGTACTTGCGTTTATTCATAGCAATCGTGTAACGTCACAGTAGTAACACGTTCGTTGAACGGGGTATAAAAGCAGTTTTAGGAAAGAGTGGGCCTTCTGAACTTATTAATTTTGTAGCACAGTCGTTTAGTGTTATTTTTTATTTTAATGTTTTCGAAATGTTTTAGCTATTATGATACATTGAAATAATGTTAAAAACTTACCTAGATTTTGAACTGCTCAATATGCTGACCTCCTCTGTCTACACATTGTTGCAATCGACGACGGTTATTTTGGTGCACTCGTCGCATTAAAAGCGGGTCCTCGCGTATGCGGTTCCTGATAACACGGAATGCTGTGCGGATTCGCATTTCCATCTCCTCCCGCGAGTGGCTTTCTTTTTTATAAACGAGTTGTTTGACCCAACCCCAAAAAAAGAAGTCAAGTGGCGTTAAGTCAGGTGACCGTGGTGGCCACGCCTCGGGACCGTACCTCCCGATCCAGCGGTTATCAAACAACTCGTTTAACCGCGACCGCACTTCTGTTGAAATGTGAGGGGGTGCTCCATCGTGTTGGAACCACACATTTCGGAGCTCGGCGAGCGGCAATCTGTCGAGGTAGCGCGCGACGATGTCATTAAGAAGAGCCATATACCTCACACGGTTTAGAGTCCCTGGGATGAAGACAGGTCCTATTATTTTATCCCCCTTTATCCCAGCCCACACATTCAGTGACCACCGTATTTGATGTGCTAACGGCCGAGTGGCACGCGGATTATGGCCTCTTTCTGCCCAGTGATGGCATACACGCCGATTCCACATGCCATTGCGCGTAAATAGGCTTTCATCTGACCATATGACGTTTTCGATGAAGTGTGTGTCCTCCGCGCATCGCTGCAGTGCCCACTGGCAATAAGTTAACCGGCGCTCGAAGTCAGCTGGAACAAGCAGACCTTGTACTTTTTGAAGTGAGTACGCATGCTGCTTGTTTTTCTTTAAAATTTTAAAGACTGCGACGTGACTCATGTTTAACAGGCGGCCGGCTCTTCTAGTGCTTGAACCGGGCTCCTCTTCAAAATGCCTTAGCACGTTCTCTTCCTGCCGCACAGAGATCACGGGTCGGGGGCCACCAGAACGACGCGGCACTACCGGTTCATTGTTACGAATACGCACTAGGGCACTCACAATAACACGAGAATTCCGCGGTTGATGTGCATTGGGGTACCTCTCAGCATACATCCTCAGAGCACGTGCACCATCATAATTACACTCAGCATAAATGAGCACCATGTTCGCATACTCCTGAGCACTGAACTGATAACGCGGCATTTTTCACATAAGAATGACGCAAGATGTTGCAATGCGAAAATAATGCACGTCCGGTCAACGCGTGATATTAGTTCCGACTAAAATTAGGTGGACATCCGGGAGCAGGGGGCGGGGCTAGGCACATCAAATAGATCGCCGCACGCGCGGCCCGTCATTCATAAATAGGTAAATTGCGAAGTTGCCGTCCTTCAAGTACGCGAGTACAGAGTGTTTCTTTTACGTATCAATTTAACATTTTTAGTGAATATTTTAATATTAAAAAAAATAAAAACATTTTGTTTTCGAATGGTAATATTTTTTTTAGCATGTATGGATGCTATACTATTGCGGGTTAACGGGAACGCCCTCTGTTAGTTAACATACTGTATAACTATCAACAATTTAAAAACAAAGTAGTTAAAATAAACCGTGGCAGCTAAGAGATGACCTGTCCCAACTGACAGCGCCCGTTCACGAACATGACGCATGCATCAGCCCCATTCACCTCAACCATATTGAAGGGAACTAAACGACCCATCACACCCGCCACTATCAGCGAGACATTTGAGTGAGCCTGACATTCTCTCAGCCACCAGGGCACATTCGAGTCAATGAAGGATAACTAAATGTAAATGGTAGCTTTACAGTACAAGTACTCACACATGTGCTATGCAGTTATACCAACCGATTTTAGACCTATTTCCATCCTCCCTTATCTCTCTAAAGTTCTTGAGCACATTGTCCATCAGCAACTCACGGCCTTCCTTACTAGGAATGATCTTCTTAGTACTTTTCAATCTGGTTTTCATCCTGGCCATAGCACTGTAACGGCTCTTATAAAGGTTACTGACGATATTCGCTGGGCTATGGACCACAAGTCTCTTACCTTACTTGTACTTCTAGACTTTAGCAGTGCCTTTAACTCTGTTGATTTCAACAACCTTCTGGGTATCCTTAAATCTCTCAATTTCTCCTCTTCCTCTATTGGTTGGTTTGACTCCTATCTTAAAGGCCGCTTACAGCGTGTTCCCTTTTGATCCTCTGATTGGTGCCCTCTTAGCGCAGGTGTGCCTCAGGGTGGCGTTCTCTCTCCTCTCATTTTCTCTATTTTCATAAACTCTGTCACCAGAGTCATCTCTTCCTTCTTCCATCTCTATGCCGACGACTTGCAGCTTTACCATAATTTCTTAAGGGAGGATGCGAAAGCCACCGTATCTATCATGAACAAGGATCTGGATTTGATTAGTGAGTGGTCGCAGTCCTTTGGACTGCAAATCAATCCTAAGAAATCTCAGGCCTTGATTATCGGCGGCAGATATATGCGGAATAGGCTCGATGTTGCGTCGCTGTCTCCACTCAGGCTGAATGGAGTTCAAATTGATTACGCAATTAAGGCTAAAAATCTGGGGGTGACTATGGATTCCTACTTATCTTGGACTGCCCATGATGCTGAAGTTAGTCGCAAAGTGCACTACACGTTCCACTCATTGAAATGCCTCCAAAGCTTCCTGCCATTGAACACCAAAATCTCCCTTGCGCAAACTCTCATTCAACCCATCATAGACTACGCCGATGCCTGTTATTTGGATGCCACTGGAGGTCTTAAATAAACTTGAGCGCTTGCAAAATATCTGTATTCGTTTTGTATTTAACCTTAAAAAGTATGATCATGTTTCTAACTTTCGCAAAATACTCAAGTGGCTCCCAATTCGACTTCGCTGGAACTCTCAGATATTGTGTTTGCTATTTAACATCTTTCATAACCCTAAAACACCATCATATCTGCGGGAACGCTTTTCTTTTGAAAACTCCTGTCCTTTTGATGCACCTTGCAGGTCGCATCTTAAGAACCTCCTTAAATCCTCTCCACACTCTACCGACTTCTACTCTTATTCCTTCACTGTGCATGCCGTGCTGTTGTTAAATTCACTCCCGCCTGATATTAGGGACTGCCAAACTGTTACAGTTTTCAAAAGAAGAGTGAAAGAACATTATCTTTCCATTTCGTCATAGTTGCATTAATTAGTATGTATTATTAGTTATTTTATTGTATTTATAGTATTGTTATATGTTTGTAGTTATAAGTATGTTAGTATATTCTTATATGGTATGATTGGTATGATTAGGTATTATATTTAAATAGTTCTGCTTTATGTTTTGTATTCCATTTTCTTTTCTTCTTTTACACACTATGTCTACATCTCTTTTTTAGATTCTCCTTTCGCAGGTATGCTGGAAGAGATTTCTTTAGAAATAAGCATCACCCTTGTACTATTTTCTGTTCCTTTCTTCTTTTCTGTATTTAGTGTGTACATTTATTGTTAAATAAATAAATAAAGTGATTATTTTACATATTGTATAAGCCATCATCAATATTTAAAGTCACAATCTAAATAGTTGATTTCTTTTTACCTAGCAGGCCAAAAAGTATGGAGATATTTCAAACATAAATTAATTTAAAAAATAATGAAATAACTTTCTCTATTAACAATCCAAGAGTATCAAACCATAATAATGTAACTGATCATTTAATCAATGCCGTATGCTTACGATGCTCAACGCGCTCGTGGAGACCAAAACTTTTTTTTTTTTTTTTTTTCGATGGGAAATCATCAAATGGCCTCTCCCGCTCTGGGCTGAGCAGGAGGGAGTGTCAGACTTGTACTGACTAAAACCCATCCATGTTCCTTCCTTTGCCCTTTATGTTCCAGGGCCGCGGTATCTCTTTCGAACAGTCCCGCAACCCTGGCAGGCATCGGTCCTTTCGGACCCCTCCCTGTTTGCTGACTCTCTTTGAGGCGCGCGTGGAACACGAACGCGCCGTCGACACGGCCTGTCGTCATAAGACGGACGGACGGCGAGCTAGCCCATAGCTCACCGTCCACAGGCCCGCGTCTACGGTGGCCGGGGGCCACGTGGTGGCCCCCGACGCCCGGTGCGTCTCCCGCGGCGGCTGGGACGTGAGGTTCTCTACCTCTCACGTTCCGCCACCTCCTTCGCTAGCATGACTGCTTCGCAGAAGGAGGTGACGGCGTCCCATTCCGTCTCGCTCCGGACCATGGATTGAACCAAGGCCGGAAGCGAGAGGTCGCCGCTGCCGATCGCCGCTACGAGGACACGGCGGTGCTCCGCCCACGCGGGGCAGATCTCCACCGTGTGCTCCACCGTGTCCTCCAGTCGATCCTCACAATGGTAGCACCCGGACGTTTCCTCCCGCCCGATTCGGTGCAGGAACCTCCCGAAACAACCGTGTCCGGTGAGGACCTGCGTCAGGCGGAAGGTGAGGGCGCCGTGGCGCCTCTCCAGCCACTCCTCAAAGAGGGGACTTATCGCCACTATTGTGGCGTGCCCTGCACGGGGTTGCGGCAGTCGCTCTCTCCAGGTCGCCATGAGATCGCGCCGGAGGTCTGTCCGCTGAGCGACAATTTGCCGCGGCAGCGGAGTTATCCCCCGGCGTAGTGCCTCCACGCGCCGTTCGTGCAGGCGCGCGACGACTATCGCCTCCAGATCCCATGGCGGCAATCTGGCAAGGAGGCTCGCTGCCTCGCCGGAGATCGTGCGGTATCCCCGGACCAGCCTTGCGGCTACCACCTTTTGGGGCGCGTTCAGGTAGTGGGCGGCTCGCCTCCTCAAGGAACGCGCCCACACCGGGGCCCCGTAAAGGGCCATGGACCGCACGACCCCCGCGTAGAGCCTCCGGCAGGAGGCGTTTGGACCCCCCAGGTTGGGCAAGAGCCGCTTAAAGGCAGCCCCGGCCCGTTCCAGTTTGGTGGCCAAACGTCGGAAGTGCTCCACGAAGTTCCACCGGCTGTCGAGGACGAGACCCAGGTACTTCAACGTCGGCTCGACGCCGATGGAAACCCCTCCTACCGTGAGCATGGATCCCGACGGTGGCGCATTCCGAGGCCCATGAAAGCACATGGCCTCGGACTTGTGCAGTGCCACCTCGAGACCCAATTGCCGGATCCTCTCCACGACCATCGCAACCCCGCGTGTCATTAGCTCGGCCGCCGCCTCGTGCGACCTCCCTTGTGCCAGCACCAGCGTGTCGTCTGCGTAGCAAACTACGCTGACGCCGTCAGGGAGGTCGGCGCGCAGCACCCAGTCGTACCCGATGTTCCACAAGGGCGGCCCTAGAACCGATCCCTGTGGAACACCGCACGACATCTCTCGCCGGTTCCATTCTCCGCTGTGACCAGGGTAAATGACAAACCTGTCCGACAGGTAGTCCCCGACCACACGACGAAGGTAGGTCGGCACCCGGTGATACCGGAGTGCCTCCCTAATGCAACTCCAGGGCATGGAGTTGAAGGCGTTGGCGATGTCGAGAGACACCGCCAAGACCACCCCACCCCGGGACACCGCATCCCCTGTCGTGAGGGCTCTCACGCGCATGATGGCGTCCACCGTCGAGCGCCCCCTGCGGAAACCAAACTGGTGTTCCGCAAGATCCGGCCCCATCTCCGCCAGGTGCCCGGCGAGGCGGTTGGCAATGACTCTTTCAAAGAGTTTGCCCACCTCGTCGAGCAATACGATGGGCCGGTATGCGGACGGAGAGTCCGCAGGGCGGCCCGGCTTCCGTATGAGGACCAGCTTCCCCGTCTTCCAACGAAGCGGGAACTGGCCTCTTTCCAAGCACGCGCTTAGGAGCCCCTCCAGTCGGGGCCCGAGAGCCTCCAAGGGTGGAGACCAATCCTGGATTGTTTGCTGATGAATGGAAGACGATAATGTTAGAATGTTTGTGATTCTATGAGAAGACCGAGTAAAATGATTACTTCATTTAGTGTTAATGGCTTATGCTGTACTAAATGTAATAAATAAATCAAGATATAAAATGAAATAAACTCTTCAGAAAAGCTGTCCACAAAATGTATAACACACTATATAAAACAAAAAATAGACACAAACACAACACATAAATAATTGAAAAGTCAGAATTACATTAAAATTATTGAATTATACGGGATTAAATAACAGGTTAAAACTAAAAATACACAATTGTTTCATAATAAATAAATAAATGTCAAAATAATTTATCATAATATTAATAAAAGATTACTTAAAAATTGTTAATTTACAAGAAGGAAATTGTCAACTCAACTGAAATATTATGTGTTTAGAACATGCCGGTTACAGCAGTGCCTCATATAGGGACAATCAAGTCTCCCCGCAATCATCGCCAGGACAGCGTTGGAGCTGGCTCGCACCCTGCGCACCAAGGACGCGCACCGCTTGCGCATGGTGGCGTGGAAACAGTCGGTGCGCGCTTCCGCAAACATGCCCGATGCACTGCAGAATCGAGGCAGCCCCAACACTGCCCTGAACGCATTGTTATACTGGACGCGGA
The DNA here is from genome assembly GCA_947578425.1 of Eugnorisma glareosa. Taxonomy (NCBI): domain Eukaryota; kingdom Metazoa; phylum Arthropoda; class Insecta; order Lepidoptera; family Noctuidae; genus Eugnorisma; species Eugnorisma glareosa. The sequence goes on along the minus strand of OX387985.1, from coordinate 3,224,235 downwards.
GGGCGCTGTAGCTAGCTTGTGTGTAGCGAGCCCACAGGCTGCACGTGTATAAAGAGGTGCAGTAGGCCTTAAATAGGGTGATTTTAACTTGATTAGAGCAACGTGCAAACCTGCGGGCGAGCATGTTTGCTCTTCTCGACAACGCCCTCCGCTCCCGTTCGATGTCTGCATGGTCCCGGAGATCAGACGTGACCAGATGCCCAAGGTACTTAAATTGATCCACTCTGTCCAGAGGTAAACCATTCAGATAGAGATACCGTTTCAGGTAAACCATTCAGATAGAGGTACCGTTTCAGGGCACTTAGCACCACCTGCCGCAAAGACCATGCATTGGCTTTTCGAGACATTATATTTTAGACCATGCTCACCTGCGTAATCCTCACATATTCGTAGCAACCTCCTCAGACCACAGACCGATGCGCTCAACAGGACCATGTCGTCAGCATAGCTTAAATTGTTGACGCATACACCGTCAACATGACAACCGACATGCTCACTGCTGAGCGCGACGATGAGTGCATCCATGTAGAGGTTAAAAAGGGTTGGCGAGGTCAGGCCGCCCTGCCTCACCCCACACTCCAACTGATACGGCTCCGGCACTGCCTCCGCCCATCTGACACTGTTGATCTGATGCGTATACCAATACCTGAAGATAGCCACAAGTTCACGCGGCATATTAATGCTCGCGAGCTTATCCCACAGGATATCATACGCGACCAGGTCGAAAGCTTTGGATAAGTCGAGGAAACACGCGTATACGGGGGTCCTACGGTCCGTATAGTATCTGACGGTGTGCTTAAGACACAGTATGGCACTCTCTGTAGACAGGTGTGGTCTGAAACCAAATTGGTTATCATGCAGGTTTACGTACTTACCCAGCTGTGTATTAAGCAAACCGTCAAACACTTTGGCTATGATGGTGGCCAGCGAAATAGGCCTATAGTTCGCTTTATCAGCAAGGTCACCGGTTTTATTTTTCACAACAGGCACCACCACAGACCTCATAAGATCCGAAGGCAGGTAAGAGTGGCTCACGCACAGTGAGAAAAACATCGCGAGGACTCTGTTGATATGAGGTCCAGCATGTTGCAGGTGTTCAATGCTGAGACCGTCATGCCCAGGGGATTTGCCTCTCGTCATATTCTTGATAATTGAGTCCACATCTTTGGCCAAGTATCGAGTCCCAACAACCTCATTAGGCAACCCAGCATTGAACACTCCACTTGACGACCCCAGGGGGGACTGTACAGAAAAATGCTCCCTAAAAACATTCGCAATGCCCTTATGGTCACTAACTCCATCGACGCTCACAGGAAGACTCGGCCTACCGTTTGCTTTGCTTGTGTGTTTCCAAAACCCACGGAAGTCACCACTGGCATGCTTCGCCGCAAGAGTGTCCATCCTCACCTGTACTTCACGATCTTGACATGCCTTCAATCGTGATTTAAACACCCTTCTGGTGTCACACATTTCTGTGTACATGATGCCAGACCTGGGCCTACCACAAGCTACCCACTCAGAAAACTTCAACCGAGCCCTTCAAGACGTCAAGGTAGGCCACCTGTTCTAAAAAAAAATATGAATGGTACATAATAACATCCTGGTTTTGTTTAAGTTTAAATAATGTTTTTTTTTTTTCAGTTTACTTGGAGGAATGACTCTCTAAAATGTATAATATTTTTCTTTTAATACAACAGTAATAATATTAAAACGATAGGTTTTAGAAAGTTTTTTTTCTATAACCCATCGTTTTAATATTATTACTGTTGTATTTAAATTTTAATAAATTGAGGGGGTAATAAATTGTGTACGGTAGGTAGGTAGAAGCAAACACAGAAATTAAGAATTTCATATATTAAAACACAAATGAAAAATCAACATTAACAATGCATAACTAATTCCTAACCTAGAAGATTCCCTTGCAGCCACCGGGGCCGACGAGACCATTGAATCCCAGACCGGAAGCACCAAGACCTAGACCAGAGCCGCCCAGACCAACCAGACCAGGACCAGCCAGACCAGGGCCGTAACCAGCTCTGCCAGGAGCGAGGCCAGCAGCAGGAGCAATAGCACCGTAAGGACCAACAGCAGCACCAACCCCTTCGCTCACTATTCCGACAGCGCCACTCCCGCACCCGTAGTTGATACCACCAGCGCCAGCAGTAGGCAGAGCGCCCTCCACAGCCACCGCGCTCAAGAATGGCAGCTCTCCGTTCACGGCGAGAGCACCTTCGATAGCATTCTCAGAGAACACAGTGATGCCGGTGGGCGCGATGGGGGACATGCTGGTGACCGCGAAACCGCCGCCGCTGGAGGGCACGAAGGAGTTGGCAGCCAGGCCGTAGCTGTTACATCCTGGGTAGCCCAGGGGTCCAGCTGCCAAGCCTCGTCCGGCTAGATTGGAGCCGTAAGCGAGCGCGTTGCCGGCTAGAGCGAGCTCTTCAGCTGCTAAGGCTGTGCCAGCAATGCTGTTGCAAGCGCCGATGGCTTGGCCTGAGATGGCCTGAAAGTAAAAAGCGCATGAGATGAATATTTTGCCTTTCTTACAGGTTAAAAATTAACTTTTTCTGACCCCAAATTCCGATGAATGTCTGGGGCAAACTACATGTTTGTTGAAATCTTCCAGATTAAAAATTCGTTTTGATCCAGAAGACTTTTTACATACAAAGGAGAAGGAATTACTCACCTGAACCATTAAAGCAGAAGCGCAGAAGACCAAGAAAGCTTTGGTGGCCATTTTGTTTTTATGTATACGTTTGTATTGAGGACAAACACCTGAATGATTTTACATCGCACGCACTAACATTTTATACTTAAATATTACAATATGTCGTCGCAATCGATGGTAAGGAAATTGTAATTATTACGTGCTACAATAGCAGTTGGTACAATATGAAATAATCTGTTTTTGCTCACAGTTATTGCACCTGATTTTGTATACTATTAGATGAAAAGTCACGTTTTTGAGCTAATAATAGATATAAGTGATTATGTCATCATGAGTGAAAATTGCGTGACATGAATCAGGTGATAGGCGTAAGTTACACAGTAACGGAAACCTTAAGGAAGTGGCTGAGTCAGACTGGATGTGGAAGTCAGGGTGTGGTGCCACCCTGTGGACGGTGAGCTATAGGCTAGCTCGCCGTCCGTCCGTCTTATGACGACAGGCCGTGTCGACGGCGCGTTCGTGTTCCACGCGCGCCTCAAAGAGAGTCAGCAAACAGGAAGGGGTCCGAAAGAACCGATGCCTGCCAGGGTTGCGGGACTGTTCGAAAGAGATACCGCGGCCCTGGAACATAAAGGGCAAAGGAAGGAACATGGATGGGTTTTAGTCAGTACAAGTCTGACACTCCCTCCTGCTCAGCCCAGAGCGGGAGGGGCCATATGATGATTTCCAATCGAAAAAAAAAAAAAAAAAAAAAAAAGGGTTTGGTGCCACAGCTTGTGAGAGTATAACAGTGCTCTTCGATAGGCCTGCCTCTTTTTATTTTTTGCTGATGGGAAATCTTCAGATGACCCCTCCCACTCTGGGCGGAGCGGAAGGGAGTGTCAAACTTGTACTGACTAAAACCCATCCATGTTCCTTCTTTTGCGTTTTGTGTTCCAGGGCCGCGGTATCTCTTTCTAACAGTCCCGGAAACCCTGCCAGGCATCGATCCTTTTGGACCCCTTCCCGTTTGCTGACATCTCTTTGAGACGCGCGTGGAATACGAACGCGCCGTCGACACGGCCTGGCCTTGATTAAACTTTCAGAAATAGTCCTCATCATCTCCTTGGGATCGCTGCAACACGTTTTCTTCTTCCATTCCCCCCTGTCAGACGTCACGGCATCATTTACTCCTTTCTCTTTCGTATCATTCCTTACGCAATGTTTCCATCTTTGGCCTTCCTCTCCCTCTCCATCCATCAATATTAATTAACTTTCAGGAATAGTCTTTCAAATTTTATCTTGACCGTTTCATTTAATTCTTTTCAGTATTTCTCCACTATGTTAGTTGATATCGGCATCGTCTACGATTATGTTCGTTATCGACTGAAACAAGAAACTAATAAGTTTGATTTATGCTTTCAGTACTATCTCTCTATATCAACTGAGAAAGACCTCCCCTCTAAGCGGTGTTTTACAAAAAAAAGTTGTTGCTGCCAGACGGGATTTGTTCGGTCACTTCCTTTTGAATGGAAGAATCCTTTTGTATAGAAGTATCCTTTTGTATCATGTGGAAGTATCCTTTTGTATACTTCCATAAAAAAATTGTTAGAAGAGAGCAGCGGTGGCCCAATGGTGGCGGCCCCGACATAAGAGCAGTAAGTCGTGGTTTCGAACCCAGGCAGGCGCATTACTTTGTGAAATTTATTTCATCACCACTGTTCTCAAAAACGGTGAAGGAAAACATCGTGAGGAAATCGGCATGTCTTAGAACCAAAAATTCGAAGAGATGTGACATCTACCAACCCGCACTGGGCCCGCGTGGTGGATTAAAGCCCATTCCCTCTCATGCAGAGGAGGCCGTGTGTCCCAGCAGTGTGAACATTATATGCTGGTTATGCTATCATTTTGTATCATGTGGAAGTATCCTTTTGTATCGTATGGTATGGAAGTATCCTTTTGAACCGACTTTCTTCAAAAAGGAGGAGGTTCTCAATTCGGATTTATTTTATTTTATTTTATTTTTTTATGTTTATTATAAATCATTCACCGTCATTTGTAAACCGATCTGAAAAACTATTTTTTCATCTGAAAGTATATGCTTCCCGATTGGTCCCATAGAAATTTCATCAAAATCGGTTTAGGAATTTGGTTGTTTTCCTCACGTTAATTGTCACATCACGTGACGTCGCGTGCAGGCGCCTTGATGTACTTCACGCGACGTCGCGTGATACTCGTACTTGCTAGTTAAATTTGACACACTTCCCGATTTCTGATTGAACTGATTGAGCTGAAATTTTGCACGCAAGTGTATATCGCGAGACAATGCAATACTATGATGACATGGAGCTGACATGGATCTGATGATGGAGCTGGAAGGTGGCCATAGGAACTCTGAAATAAAACGCGCAACGCCGTCGAGTTTGGACTCGTTGGATTCGTCTTGACAAGTACTTTAGTCCTAAATTGTCACCAGGTTCTGATGATGGAGCTGGAAGGTGGCCATAGGAACTCCGTTATAAAACGACATAACCCCATCGAGTTTGGGTTCGTATAATTCATCTTGTCGAGTACTTTAAGTAACTTCTCGTTACAATGTAAAAATTAATTCATGACAAGAATTTGTGTGATAAATTACAACTAAAAAGGGTATAATAAAAAAAACTTTCTGCGAAAACCAAACCGACTTCCAAAAAAAACACTAAAAAAGTCTAAAACAACTTGACTTTCGGAAGTCGGTGTCTTTGTTTGTATCTTTTTTGCCACCGACTTCCGAAAGTCAAGTTATTTTAGACTTCTTTAGTGTTTTTTTTGGAACTCTGTCAAATTGCATGCGATGTACCGCACCTTGAGCGCGACCTTAATATTAACTACAAAAGAAGTTGGGAAAACTTTGATCATGATGTGACTGGGTGTGCTGTTGGCTTTTAAAATTTTCTTCTGAATCTCAAAATAATTATGCTTTGATCAATTTTTTTTTTTTACAAACCTTAGAAATCATTCTAGTTGGAGTTGTATCTGGCAACCTAATTGTTGCATGCATCATGCATGTATGCGATTATCGTTCCCTGCAAAACGGGAATGATTAGCATTTGAGTGTGCAGTGTATTTCTTTAGCGGCCCATCAATTATGGGAAGTGAAGAATACCTTCGATGTATCTACATATTAAGATAGTTCATTTACCTACAACTTACCGTCGTGTTACTTAGTGTGCCAAGTAAGCACTAATATTTGGCTACTAATCATAATAAACATTGTTCAATGAACCTTGCTGGCACAGCAATTTCTAAAGGTCGTGCGCAAAACTGCAAATTATACAAATTTATGAATAGCGCTGCATTCTTTCGACGCTGCATTGTCAGGTCAAATAAATTGTGTCATGTTGTTGTGCTTATTACGTAACACACAGCATTAGGTCTGCTCTCAGGTCGAACTTCAGGTTAAGCCGCGCTTGCCTAGCTTGATCCATGGATAATTGACCACCCATTATATACCGATTTTTTTACGTGCCTCAGAAAGCAGGTTAAGTCGTTGGTCCCGGCTGACCATTGTAAATTTTTGTCAGTCGTTACAGGTAAGTCAGTGGCCCGAAAGTCTACCAACCAGTCCTACCAATGGGTATCGTATTACCCAGTACTAACTAGGTTGTGGAGGTCAGATAGGCAGTCGCTTCATGTTAAATACTGGTATTCAGCTGCTTTCGGTTAGTCTGGTAGCCGACCATAGCCGGCCATGGCCGGCATAGTTGAGAAAAAAGGTTGATGTCTACACATAGCATAAGCATACAGAAGCATAACCAGTGTGTAATGTTCCCACAGCTCGGACACAAGCCCCGACTTAAAATAAATTATATGATTTTTATTTTATTTTCTTGTCGAGTCGACCAACTGCTTGGCGATTTTCCGAAATACTAGGTAGACGTTCGACCCCGTGGCCCTAGTATTTCAACCCCAAATGGCTGAAACACATAACTACCAATTAAGATAATGTATTAGCACCGTTTGAGGTTTTCAGCACCTGCAGCAGCCGCCCCAGCGCAGCCCACCCTGCCTGAAAGATGGGATGGCGCGAGGGTGTCGACGGAAGTTGCATCCCACACTAAAGACCTACATAACTTCCGTGGCATTATGGTCATTCCATCCGGTCTCTTCCCATCCAAGCCGTTGGTTTCTGTTGAGTATGACTGTAGAAGGCTGGTAAGAAGTTGTTTTTGTTTTTTTTGAAGGACCATTAATTAATAAAAAATAGCTGTGTCTATTAGGTAAAGTTTGGAAAATGGATCTTTGCTCGTAAATAGGTAGATAATCCAGTATGCCACCTACCTCAAACTTCCACTCGTACGTTTCTTCACGAGAGCCTTGCACGGCAAGAGTCCTGGTTTCGAAAGCGAAGGCGAGCGAGGGCACTGAACGTTCCAAAAACACCATCTAAATTGGCACAGCACTGCGAGAACGTCTCACACAATAGATACTGCACGGCAGTGTAGAAAATTGGTTGAACTTGTCTTATTCACGGAATAGTTTCTCAATAAAAAAGACGTGACCGATACTGTTTGATCACGCAAGCCAACTAGCCAACCAAATCGTTGGCGGGGCGTTTGCACGAGTGTCGGCCGCGATTCAAAACGACGGTAGGTCGTGAAAAGCGGATGACAAAACATAAATCATCTACCCTCTAAAGATGAACAAAGATCCAACATACCCCCCACCGAAATTATCATGATAATTTCAGTTAAAAAAAAAGTAAGAGAATATTGCTAATGCAACTGGTAGGTAGTAGAAAAATTGGTTTGAAACGGTCAAGAAAAAGTATAAACAAAAATTAAAATTAAGATAAGATAGTAATTAAAATCTAGGGTACAAGTTTAGTATTTAATTAGAATATGGAAAAGGGCAAATCTTATTGACAGGTCTTTTAATGATTCCCTTTTGCGTCCTCAGAGTAACGACGCGAATGATTTTATCTGGACCTTCATGGAGACGCTCCACTCTGGCCCGAACCCAGTTTAGCGGACGAATCAGCTCAGACTTGATGAGAACTAAATCACCGATTTTAATATTAGGAGGCGAGGTGAACCACTTTGCTCTTTGCTGCAAAGTATGCAGGTAGTCGTCAGACCACTTCTTCCAAAACGTTTGGGAGATTTTCTGCAAACACTGCCAACGTGACAGTCGGTTCGTAGCTACGTCTTGAAGACCGTACTCGGGCACGGCGAGTAAGCTTTGACCTACTAAAAAATGTCCAGGCGATAAAGTTTCGAATTCATCAGGATTGTCAGATAACGGGCACAACGGACGCGAGTTCATTACGGCTTCGATTTTACAGAAGACAGTGGTGAGCTCTTCAAATGTAAGTGCCTTGTCACCTACTGCACGGAGGAGATGGCGCTTGGCCGACTTGATACCGGCTTCCCACAGTCCGCCCATCGAAGCTGCCGTAGGAGGAATATTTTTCCATTCAATAGAACGAGTTGCGCAACCGTCGGCAATTAAAACGTCATTTTCATAAAAAAAATAGTAAACTTCTTTCAATTGTTTTGCAGCGGCGACAAAGTTCGTCCCGTTATCGGAATACAGGCATGAGCACAGACCGCGACGCGCTACAAACCGGTCAAGAGTTGCAAGAAAACAATCAGCTGATAAGTCGCTGAGGACCTCAATGTGTACAGCCTTTGTGGAAAAGCAAACAAAAAGGCACATGTAGCACTTTAGAATTTTGGCATTACGATTCAAACTCGCTTTTATATGAAACGGCCCACCTAAGTCGCAACCGACATGATCAAAAACCTTATTAGGTTTTAATCTTTCAGCGGGTAACGTACCCATGTACGGTTGGATTGAAGTAGGGTTGCATTTAAAGCATACGATGCATTTAGATAACACACTACGAATTATACTGCGAGCGGATACGATCCAATATCGTTTGCACAAAATTCCTTGCAATGAACGAGGTCCTACATGTAGGTAAACATTGTGAAAATGTTCTATTATTAAAGTTGTTATGTGACACCTTTTAGGTAACAACAAGGGGTGCCTGCTATTGTAGGGTAAGTCTGCTAGCGAGATTCTACCCCCCACCCTGAGGAAACCATGCGCATCGACGAAGGGTGATAGCTTCCTAAGTGAAGAAACAAATTTATTATTTTTTATCTGAGTAATTTCGCTACAAAAGTAGGTTTCTTGTGTACATTTTATAATAACGTCGTGGGACGCATTCAACTCTTGAGTTGAGATCGGACCAACAGAACGCTCGTTCTTAGGTAACCTACAATTTTTAGCAAATCGCAAACACCAAGCGACGATACGTTGCAACCTGTTGAACGAAGAGTATTTTTTAAAAAACGTTTCTGAAAAATCATTAGGTACATTTTGAGATGCACAGGAAAATGTATCAACGTTTGTCTTCAGTTCCAAAATATCCGTCTTTTCAGTGACGTAAAAAGTACTGATTGGCCATTGATGAACGTCATCAGATAGCCATGCGGGACCATGCAGCCAGAGTTCATAATCAGCCACGAGCTGAGTGGGCATGGCGCCGCGCGAACAAACGTCAGCGGCGTTGTTTTCGCTCCGCACGTGATACCAGCTGTTCGACGGAACTACCTCCATTACTTGAGAGACACGACTTGAAACAAAAGTTTTAAGTTTGTAGGGAGGGGTCAGTAACCATGCGAGTGCGACACTGGAGTCCGTCAATGCAGTTACCTGAAATTTTAGGTTATTAATATTTTGTTGAACGAACAAAACCAGTTTTGACAATAACACGGCAGCCATAAGTTCGAGTCTAGGTATCGAGAGCGGCTTGATCGGTGCGACCTTACTTTTACTGATAAGCAGTCTAGTTTTCACTTCATTGTTTGGGTCAACACTACGTACATATATGCATGCCGCATAACCACGGGTCGATGCGTCACAAAAAGCAATTAAATGTACACCGCAGAATTTAGGTATTAGCATATGCCGTTCGATTTTTATTGACGAAAGACTTGACAATGACGAGATGAAGACCGACCACTTATCACGCAAATCAACCGGAAGGGGGTCATCCCAACCGAGACTCAGCTTCCACAAATCTTGCATGATGCATTTAGCTAGAAATGTGCACGGAGATAAAAACCCAACCGGATCAAAAATGCTAGCAAGCAGTTTTAGCACTGACCGTTTTGTATAGGTGCTATCCGTCATGTTATAATCGAATGAGAAACAGTCGACGGTCGGCAGCCACTTAAGACCTAAAACCTTCAGCGATGAGCACACGGTGTCATCATCAATGAAGTTTATAGACACTGCCTGATCGGCACCGATCCTAGACAGTAATTCAGGGGAATTACTCGCCCATTTACGAAGATCAAAACAGCCTAACTTCAAAAGAGCTACGAGCTCGTCCTGTAACGTACAGGCATCTGAGAGGTTCTGTGTCGACCACAAAACGTCATCAACAAAACATCCTTGCATGAGGATATCAGCAGCTTGAGGATATCGCTTGCCCTCATCGCTCGCCAGCTGTTGTAACGAGCGAACAGCGACAAAACCAGACGATCGCAACCCGTAGGTATTTGTAAGAAGTTCGTAGGTTTTTATTTCATGCGAAGGCGATTCCCTCCAAAGAATGTGCTGATAAGTACGCTCAGTGGGGTGAATTAGGACATTCCTATAGAATTTAGCTATGTCAGCGGTAAAACAAACGTCATACAAACGAAAGTTGAAAATAATTTTCAAAATGTCATGATGGAGTTTTCTGCCTGTAAGTAATGTGTCATTAAGTGACACACCGCTTGAAGTAGCCGCTGAGCCATCAAATACCACTCGCAGAGGTGTGGTGGTACTGGATGCCTTCACCACACAGTGGTGTGGTATGATATACCTACTCGGTTCTGTACCTACATACGGTTTCATATGACCTAACTGTTCATACTCGCGCATGAAGTCTACGTAGGGCAAACGTAATTCGGGCAATCGAGCGAAACGTCGCTCCAGGTGGTGTAATCTACGCACGGCGTGGTTATAAGACTCGCCGAGGGCGGCGCACTTCGGGTCCATTAGGATAGGCGAAACATACCTACCGCTATCGTCCCTATAATGCCGCTCGGAGTATATCTCCTCGGCAAGCTTGTCATCTGGGCTGATAGGGTTGTCGCGCGGTGACTCCTCTATTTCCCAAAATAATTTGAGTTGATTGTTGATGGTGTCACTATCACTGGTGTACGACACGAAATTGCAAGACGTTGCAATATTAGTGACATCATCGGAAGTACACGGTACCTCAACTTTCCCACACAATACGAACCCGAAAACACTACTAAGTGCAGTGGGTAGTGTAGGGCCGACGATAATTTTATTACCGTCGTAAATGTCAGGGAATATGTCACCTGCAAGAATAATGTCTACAGAAGATTTTTTATAGAAGTAGGGATCTGCTAACAAAAGGTTTTTGTAATGCATAGAAACTTCTTCGGAAATTTCCACCGTAGGCAAATCGGAAGTGATCCGTTGTAAAATTATAGCATCGATATTAAACGATGGGTTATCGCAATGTCTCGGCTTAATAGTGCACGAAGTCATGCCAATGTTTTTGACACTACTTCCGGCTAAACCAAAAATATTAAACGGACATTTTTGACGCGACAACCCTAGCCGTTCTAAACAATTCAAAGTCATAAAGTTCGATTGAGCGCCTGAGTCGATAAGAACGCGACAAGCTTGCGGATTACCAAACGAATCTATAACATTGACTATAGCCGTACCTAGTAGGACCATATAGCTCTTCATATTGTTACCGCTGGTCGAGTGCGATGTTTTAGCGTGCAATGTGTGAGTACTTACAGTTGTCGGCTCTACGTTGCTATTATGCGCAGGAATGGATCGCGTAGCAGGACTGCCTTTAGAGTCAAGGTGCAGTAATGCATGGTGACGCTGATTACACGTGAAACATCTAAATTCGCTCTGACAATCGGATGACGAGTGGTTTTGCTTGAGGCAGTTGTGGCACAATTTCAAATGGTCAGCACGGCTGACTCGTTGCGCAGGAGTCAATTCACGGAATTGAACACAACGAAAAATCATATGATTTTGACCACAATGTAAGCAATTAAAACTCTTCGGCTTATTGTTAGATTGCGTCTGCGAAGAAAATGCCTTCCTATTAAAGGTTTCACTCGACTTTTTATTGCATGTGTTCAGAGTAGGATTCCTACCTTGCGGAACAGTTGAACTAGAATGATATTGAGAATGTTCCAATATTTTTATTTGATTATGCACGTGGGACATTAACTGATCATACGTAGGTATGGTCTTTTGATCGATACCTTGTTCGAATGTTTTTCTTGTGTTGGGGTCTAATCCCCTCAATGCTATATGACACAGTACATAGCTAGATAAGTGCTCAATATTTAAAGCATTTATAGCGCGATAAGAATGATCGAAGGTCTCAATAAAATTATTTAAATTGACTGGAGATTCAGATTTGAGCGCAGGAAAGTTGAGCATCTTATCTAGGTATTTACCTACGAGCATCCTATTGTCTTGATATTTATCAAGCAAGGACTGCCACACTACGTCGTAATTACTTGAAGTAATCGGCACACTCTTTACAATGCTAAGTGCGGACCCCTTTGTGCATGACAACAAATAATGAAATTTATCTATGTTTGAAATACCCGTTTGATTGTGCACCAAAGAGCAAAATGTTTCATAAAATGTCGTGAAGTTCTCAATATTCCCATCAAATGTGAACAACTCGAGCTTCGGTAAACGTGGTCGAATGTCACCATTTTTATCTTTCGTGTCTACGTGACTGCATGGTGGAACGTCCGCCATTTTGATCGTGTGCTTAGAAGCGCACAACTTGACGCGAAAAAATAAGTCATCGAAGCTGACCAAATCGCTGTCTGAGAACTGAGCTTCAGGCGTTATAGTTAATCGCATTTCATATATTTCCATACAAATACTTTCGAATGATTCACGTAGTAGTGTTATCTCTGAGGCACGCAATAGGAACATTTCCTTAAGGGAAGGATGGTTCTCAATTTTATTGGATAAATCAAACACTTGTTGCAATTGCGAATAAATACGTTGCTTTTTAGCAAGACATTTGTTAATGTTTCGAATAGTTTCTAATTCCTTTTTAGTAGGAATTGGAGCACTCGGAGCAGTTACTTCTGATTGCGACATTTTTAGATTTTAAATATGCAATGAAATAATTTAAATAAGTTAATTATATCCGGCTCGAATGACCAAAATGTTGAGTATGACTGTAGAAGGCTGGTAAGAAGTTGTTTTTGTTTTTTTTGAAGGACCATTAATTAATAAAAAATAGCTGTGTCTATTAGGTAAAGTTTGGAAAATGGATCTTTGCTCGTAAATAGGTAGATAATCCAGTATGCCACCTACCTCAAACTTCCACTCGTACGTTTCTTCACGAGAGCCTTGCACGGCAAGAGTCCTGGTTTCGAAAGCGAAGGCGAGCGAGGGCACTGAACGTTCCAAAAACACCATCTAAATTGGCACAGCACTGCGAGAACGTCTCACACAATAGATACTGCACGGCAGTGTAGAAAATTGGTTGAACTTGTCTTATTCACGGAATAGTTTCTCAATAAAAAAGACGTGACCGATACTGTTTGATCACGCAAGCCAACTAGCCAACCAAATCGTTGGCGGGGCGTTTGCACGAGTGTCGGCCGCGATTCAAAACGACGGTAGGTCGTGAAAAGCGGATGACAAAACATAAATCATCTACCCTCTAAAGATGAACAAAGATCCAACAGTTTCTAAGACAGCTGTCACCCCGGTGGTGGCAAGAGCACGACGGATAAGATAATTAATTTTTTATGTAAGTAGGAGTCCAATGCCAGCATTTTGACCGTTGTTTTTCTTAATAGTCGACGGCAATAGGCTCGCCCCATATTACATGTGATTTAAACGTAACTGGTGAAGTGTACAAAACAAAGGTACTTGTATCTACTTCTTTGCGCTGTTCGGTTCAGTAAACAATATGGTATAGTAGTACAGTAGGTATGATGAGTGAGTAAATAGAGAGAAAAATAAACCCGTTTTCATAATTATTAATTTATTAAAAGAAAAATATTTACACTAGATTCGCATAAATAAAATAATTTATTATTGCCTAAAAATACCTAATACCCATAAGGCTTATTGCCATACGCTGGCATTTGGCTTTGGGCAAACGGAGCATTAAGCCCACAAGAAGTACAACTGCCAGTAATAGTGACAATACCACCACAAGGCACGTTGCCATTGAACGCCACTTTGCCAGTCATTGGCACATGGCCAGTTACAGACGTCATCCCAGAGACTGGCAGCTCGCCATTCACAGCTACTTCACCGTTGCCAGCTCCGCCATATGCTGGGTTTTGGTTGCCAGCGCCGCCATAAAATTGACTTGATTTGCCAGCGGCGTTAAAAGTTTGTTTTTGCATTCCCGTACTAGCAAAAGCCTGATTTGGCATGCCAGGTTGACCATTGGGCATAATTTGACCATAAGGGCCAAGTGCTTGATTAGGTCCTATTGGTCCCATTGAAGCTATTCCAGGTCCGTTCATGACTCCGTTAAGTTGTGCTGGCCCTTGTATTGCGCCGCCAGGTCCAACATTTGGTCCATATTGGAGACCATTGTTCACCATCGGGGGCCCGTTAACACGTTGACTGATTGCATACTGTAAGAAACGAAAATCAATTAGTTTTGCTATAGTAAAGCCATGGAGGTTTTAATAAAAAAGTAAAATTCACAAATGCTCTTCGCCATGTAAATAAACTATAACCAAACAATATAATTCATACAGATACTGCCGAGGTGAGCAAAATTATCAGCGATGCACCCCGCGTCGGCTGAAAATGTGATGCGGCAACAAGCCTTGCAAAAGAAAAAGATGCATCTAGTCAGGCTTATTTTTCCACATTCCCTTCACTTAGGTACGCCACTTTTATTTACGACGGCTAAATAGGTAGAAGATATAACGCAGAGAAGTTTCAAAAATAATGATGAAAAGTAATATATCTTAATATCATAATCGACTTAGATATATTATAATGGGAACCAACCTGGATCAAGCAAATATGAATACAAAAGACGACAAAAGAAGTAGACATGACGTGTCGTTATTCTTTAACAGAAGAATCTCTAATGATCACTGACCGACCCTATAATTCCTTTTATATAAAAACCATTTTGAAACAACCTTACCATTAATTTGATAAATCATGTAAGTAATCGATGGTATTCTCAGAACAATCGATAATATAGATCTCTTGATAAAGAAAAATAGATAAAATATTATTATCGCAACGACATCTGTTGATGTACGACAGAAATGATGATATCTTAGGTTGATCTAAGTTTTCTAGTTGTGGCACAGATGGCAGCACATATCACACTTAAAGACTTTTTAATGATGAATAGGACATTTTTAACATTGTGTGCTGGTTGTCCTGTTATTAGAACAGGACAGGAGCTGATGGACGCTACTGAAAGTGCTAAACTGTCAATTTGGAATGCCATCACAAGCTAACAAGAATGTATTGGTACCTAAGCCTCCACATAAATAATTTAACAATACCACTCTATAAACAATAAAATTAACTGACGCCTAAGAGTATCTAAAATTCCAGAGTCATTGCAGGTTGACCTTGCCGTCCCTTAGGTGAAGCGGTAAGTGGTATTACATAAAAGTGTATGTTACGATAAAAAATACATCACATTAATTATGTACCTAAGCCTTTATCAACAATGCAATAATATCTTACAAAATTATATTACTAAATAGAAATGCAATTGATCAGTATAAATTCTTCGATAATGGACAGGGAAATCATTCACAAGTTTAAATCGTTCAGACCAACATACAAATCCAAAATGGCCGCCAAGTCTATCCTTGTGCTTTGTGCTTCAGCTTGCTTTTTCAAGGTGAGTTAAAATAATATCAAAATTATAATTCATTTTGAAATATAAACAACAATCATTTAATGAGGCTTCCTTACCATGACGATCTTCCTCATGGTCAGGAAGCTTTACCGTAGTGAAAATTACAAAGTAAATCCGCCATCATCTCCCTCCTTCTGAGTACGCGATTTGTTTCCTGTACTTTTGTATTCTTCTTCCTCTCTCTATTCCTCTATTTCTTTGAATCGCAAATGTGGCCACACAGAGGCATCCAACTAAATTCTATTATCTCATTACAGCTCAGCTCAGCCCAATGTATCGGCGCAGTCAACAACGTCGTCGGCACAGCTATCGCAGCTGAAGAGTTAGCACTAGCTGGTAACGCTCTGGCTGGCAACGCACTAATTGGCAACACCGCCTACGGTCGAGGCTTTGGAGCTCCCTTCGCTGGCCCAGCACTAGGATACGGTTACGCAGCCAACGCTATTGCCCCTACCAGCGGTGGTGGCTTTGTCGTACAGAGCATTTCACCCATTGCTCCTACTGGTATCACCGTCATCTCTGAGAATGCTATCGAAGGTGCTGTAGCAGTCAATGGTAACTTACCTTTCCTTGGAGCTATTGCCGTAGAAGGTGCTCTGCCTACTGCTGGAGCCGGTGGCATCAATTACGGCTGCGGGAATGGCGCTGTGGGTATTATCAGCGAAGGCATTGCCCCTGGTGTAGCCCCTACCGCCTATCCAGCAGGTCTGGGCTATGCTAATGGTCTGGCTGGAGGTTTGGGCTATGGCGCAGGTCTGAGTAACGGGCTTGGTTTCAATGGACGCCCTGGACTCGGTCTGGGTGGATGTGGAGCTGTTTATTAGTTGGGTAATTGTTATTTGTTGTTTATGTATAAATAAAAGTTATTTGTAGTACGTATTTTGTATTTTGATTTTTATTACCTATCTTAATTTACAAAACAACCGAGCGATATGATGGAATTTAATCGTGCAGGAAAGTATCACTAGATCGTTATAGATTAGGAGCTCTCGACTATTGAAACTGAAATAGCTCTGTGGAGTGTGATGAATGATTTAATACAGGGTGGAACTGTGGAAGTGACACCGTCGTACAAACGGTTACCAAGTATTTAGTACATTTGATTAGTCTACGACTTGATTATTTTGATTATAATTCTGAAAAATACTTTGGAATCTTAATACATGAACAAACATATTGCGAATAGGTTTAGGTGAACTCACGGTTCAGGGTTGTCGCAATTTATATTTAGTTTTGACGTGATTTTATCAGACAACATACAACTAAGCTTGCTAAAAAATATTTTTCGGTAAACAGGTGAGTGAAGTAGGCATGCGAAACTCGGTTTAGGTCCTATAGTAAAACCCGGTCTTGATGATCGTGTGGACTGTATTTAAAGAGATGAATCAAACGATGTGATGATGGTTATTGAAATTAATATTTAATTAAATTAAAAAAACTAAGGAAAATACAGCGAACACAAAGGGCAGCACAGTAACACATGCGTCAAATTCAGTAACAAAACCAAAATCAAATCAATAAAAAATATATAGGGTCTATCTATTCATACACGAAATCTCTTAAGGGGTCATTGTACTCGTCATTATGAACAACTTTTACTATGGGACCAACCTCGAAATCCCGAAAAAAAATCAGCTGTTCCCTACAATATGATCGCATTAACTCGTCAAAATTTACTGAACAGCTGATTTTTTTTCGTGATTTCGGGGTTGGTCCTGTAGTGAAAGTTGTTCATAATGATGAGTACAATGACCCCTTAAAAGATTTGTTGTATGAATAGATACACCTTATATAAGTATGGGATGCTTCAAATCCTATAGTTACTCTAGAGAAAATTTCATAAACGATTCAGATTTGTTCAAGAGTCAGTGTTACATTTATAGTACGAGTAACATTAATCAAAAACTCATTCGTAAAAGAAACTTTTTTGCAAAAAATAAAAACGACTTCAAAAACACAGAAAGTGAAAAATAACTTTAGCTTCTGAAGTCGGTGACTTTTGTTTGTTTGATTTTTATTTTTCCAATTTTAGTTGTAGCATCCTATACAAATATTGGATAAACATTTATTTTACATAGTTAACAATACTTTGTTATTACTTTATTTATTATGGTAGTAAGCTTTTCCCCAATAAAATGGAATTTAACATACTTACCTAATTATCGAAATGTGGGTGTAGTGTACACATCTACGTACCCGCTAAAAGCATACAGGCGTGATATTATGTTATGATGTTGTGTAAACAATAAACATCCAAGCGATCGCGAGCCAGCGAGCAATTGGTAGCAACCAAGTATAAAACGTGTACAAGTGCTATTCATTAAAGATTTAATGAAATAAAAGTATTTCAATCAAAAGTTTTACATCTTTTGACATAGAAATAACGAAATGCGACAAGTTTCATTCAAAACTTCGGTCAATGTGACGTCATCGTTCACGAGATCAAGCCATCAAGTACAGCTAGGTGAGGAGCTGATCTTGGTAACTAAGATACTGTACTTATGTGTCTATTAATTAGCAATAATATTGAGATGCTGATCACGTCATAATGGCGTATACTATTACTATTTAAATTGAGTGCGCGAACAGCGAGTGCGTGTTCGCTGACGCGAGTCCACCCTAGAAGTGGACTGTGACTCGCACAAAGGTGTGTGAACACGCGCCGAAACATATGTGTGGCACACTGTGCGGCACTGTGCCACACACCGGTGGGTGGCATCCATAGAATAAATAATAAAATAAAGAGATATGCCTGTTATACGAAAATGTATCTCAACCTACTGTCTCCGTTTTCTCCCACACACCCGCAATTCTTAAAACAGAACGTACTACACAATCAATTATAAACCCTATCCTATCAAATACAGCGTGTATTTACCATGCACCGTACAACTTACCCACACAAAAACATCGGTCGATATCGTGGTGCTGTGCAAAAGCAATTTAATTGAATACCCACGCTAGTGATTGACTAAATCAAAAAGTTATCGAATATTCATGTGTTCAAGTAATATGTAAATCAATGAATGTTGTTGTACTGACATAATGAAATCGATTCTTACTGAAAGTGTGTTACGCAATTACTTCGCAGGTTATTACCTGCTAACTGTTACAAAAACAACGACACACAACGTTGTTGTGTTGTATAGAAAAAAAACCCAAGTTAGGAAAACAAAGTAAATAAATGAAAACAAACAAACATAACAAATAAATAGCATGAATAATTATGTTGACTTATTATAAGCAAAAAGTCACTATTATATTATCTGAACCACGCCGATTACTATAGCGTATTCAAAGCTAAAATACAAAAAAAAACATAAAGAAGTAAGGAAATATCACGAGGTTTGGGCATTCAGTTAGGTGACAGTTTAGGTGTAACTTTGCGTGGGTGAAAACGGGCTCAAGGCGTCGAGTTAGGTGTCACTTAGTGTTGGTGAAAACAGGCACTAGGCGTTCAGTTAGGTGCCACTTTGTGTTGGTGAAAACAAGAATTGGGCGTTCAGTTAAGCGTCACTTACTGTTGGTGAAAACGCGCTTTAGGCATTGAGTTAGGTGACACTTAGTGTTGGTGAAAACGGGCTTTAGGCATTCCGATAGGTGACACTTATTGTTTGTGAAAACGGGCTTAAGGCATCGAGTTAAGTGCCACTTTGTGTTGGTGAAAACAGGAGTTGGGCATTCAGTTAGGTTAGGTGTAACAATGCGTTGGTGAAAACGGGCTTATGGAGTCAAGTTAGGTGTCGCTTAGTGTTGGTGAAAACAGGAACTAGGCGTTCAGATGGGTTCCACTTTGTGTTGGTGGAAACAGGAATTGCATTGGCATTCAGTTAAGCGTCACTTACTGTTGGTGAAAACGCGCTTTAGGCATTAAGTTAGGTGACACTTAGTGTTGGTGAGAACGGGCTTAAGGCATCGAGTTAGGTGACACTTAGTGTTCGTGAGAACGGGCTTAATGCGTCGAGTTAAGTGACACTTAGTGGTGGTGAAAACGGGTTTAAGGCATAGAGTTAGGTGTCACTTACTGTTGGTGAAAATGCGCTTTAGCCATGGAGTTAGGTGACACTTAATGGTGGTGAAAACGGGCTTAATGCGTCGAGTTAGATGTCGCTTAGTGGTGGTGAAAACGGGCTTAAGGCATTGAGTTAGGTGTAACTTTGTGTTGGTGAAAATGGGCTTAAGGCATCGAGTTAAGCGTCGCTTAGTGTTGGTGAAAACAGGAATTGGGCATTCAGTTAAGCGTCACTTACTGTTGGTGAAAACGCTTTTTAGGCATTGAGTTAGGTGACACTTAGTGTTGGTGAAAACGGGCTTAAGGCATCGAGTTAGGTGTCACTTAGTGTTGGTGAAAACGGGCTTTAGGCATTCCGTTAGGTGACACTTATTGATTGTGAAAACGGGCTTAAGGCATCGAGTTAGGTGCCACTTTGTGTTGGTGAAAACAGGAATTGGGCATTCAGTTAGGTTAGGTGTAACTTTGCGTTGGTGAAAACGGGCTTAAGGCGTCGAGTTAGGTGACACTTTGTGTTGGTGAAAACAGGAGTTGGGCATTCAGTTAGGTTAGGTGTATCAATGCGTTGGTGAAATCGGGCTTATGGAGTCGAGTTAGGTGTCGCTTAGTGTTGGTGAAAACAGGAACTAGGCGTTCAGTTAGGTGCCACTTTGTGTTGGTGGAAACAGGAATTGGGCATTCAGTTAAGCGTCACTTACTGTTGGTGAAAACGCGCTTAAGGCATTGAGTTAGGTGACACTTAGTGTTGGTGAGAACGAGCTTAAGGCATCGAGTTAAGTGACACTTAGTGTTGGTGAGAACGGGCTTAATGCTTCGAGTTAGGTGTCACTTAATGGTGGTGAAAACGGGCTTAAGGCACCGAGTTAGGTGTCACTTAGTGTTGGTGAAAACGGGCTTAAGTCATCGAGTTAAGTGCCACTTTGTGTTGGTGAAAACAGGTGTGGCATTCAGTTAGGTTAGGTGTAACTTTGCGTTGATGAAAACGCTTTTTAGGCATTGAGTTAGGTGACAGTTATTGGTGGTGAAAACGGGCTTAAGGCATCGAGGTTAGGTGTCGCTTAGTGTTGGTGAAAACAGGAACAAGGCATTGAGTTAGGTGCCACTTACTGTTGGTGAAAACGCTTTTTAGGCATTGAGTTAGGTGACACTTAGTGGTGGTGAAAACGGGCTTAAGGCATCGAGTTAGGTGTCACTTACTGTTGGTGAAAACGCGCTTTAGCCATGGAGTTAGGTGACACTTAATGGTGGTGAAAACGGGCTTAAGGCACCGAGTTAGGTGTCACTTAGTGTTGGTGAAAACGGGCTTTAGGCATTCCGTTAGATGACACTTATTGTTTGTGAAAACGGGCTTAAGGCATCGAGTTAAGTGCCACTTTGTGTTGGTGAAAACAGGAGTTGGGAATTCAGTTAGGTTAGGTGTAACTTTGCGTTGATGAAAACGCTTTTTAGGCATTGAGTTAGGTGACAGTTATTGGTGGTGAAAACGGGCTTAAGGCATCGAGGTTAGGTGTCACTTAGTGTTGGTGAAAACAGGAACAAGGCATTGAGTTAGGTGCCACTTACTGTTGGTGAAAACGCGCTTTAGCCATGGAGTTAGGTGACACTTAATGGTGGTAAAAACGGGCTTAAGGCACCAAGTTAGGTGTCACTTAGTGTTGGTGAAAACGGGCTTTAGGCATTCCGTTAGGTGACACTTATTGTTTGTGAAAACGGGCTTAAGGCATCGAGTTAAGTGCCACTTTGTGTTGGTGAAAACGCTTTTTAGGCATTGAATTAGGTGACAGTTATTGGTGGTGAAAACGGGCTTAAGGCATCGAGGTTAGGTGTCGCTTAGTGTTGGTGAAAACAGGAACAAGGCGTTCAGTTAGGTGCCACTTACTGTTGGTGAAAACGCTTTTTAGGCATTGAGTTAGGTGACACTTAGTGGTGGTGAAAACGGGCTTGAGGCATCGAGTAAGGTGTCACTTAGTGGTGGTGAAAACGGGCTTAAGGTATAGAGTTAGGCGTCACTTACTATTAGTGAAAACGCGCATTAGGCATTGACTTAGGTGACACATAGTGTTGGTGAAAACAGGAATTGGGCAGGAATGCCACCATAATATATGATCATTCAAAGCCAAAAACACTCCACCGAATTCAACTGTTTAATTAACTTACTTTAGGAAAATTAGTTACGCATTTCTCTACTACGCTGTAAAACAACCAAAATACGTCAAAAACATTATTCGACATCGATCTTCCAACCGGGTGAAAATGGTTGATAAAATTGAAAAATAAACTATAATAGCAATATTTCTTTCGTCAATCGACATGGTCGAAAGCCTTCGTTAGTTGAATCTGCACAAGCACATCACTCGTCGCAAGAAGCAGCGGCCGTACTACGCGATGCATATGCTTAAAAAAGTATCGTTTTGTGATTTTTACATTGCTTGTCCAGTCACTTAGCGACAAAGTTTGGTAGTGGTTAAGGAGCAATGTATTTATTGCAAAACTTGTACAGTCGCTGTGATATTTGAAAACAGAAATAACATAGTAACAGCAAGAAATATTTTACGATTTGTGATATTAAAGACATATATAGTAAAATACTTGTACATACTTAAAGTAAGTGATTCTATGATTTATAAAGTTTTGGTTTATGCTTCGATTTTTACAAGAAACTACTGAACAACACGGCATTCTTATAAGTTGTCACGATCGCGGTCGAAAGCACACTAGTTCGCGGAGACGGCCATTTGCCCTATGACATGCTTATCGTGCGCTCGTCGCGGCATCACCGAAACGCCCCCTTGCCACTTCTCCTGTTTTTTATATTTCTATGGTGGCATCGCACCGTGGATAAAACAGACTTAATATCACAACTACATAATTTGTATAGTTCTGATGACACTACATTATAATAGAGACTAGGAGTTGATCTAATGATGTAGCCGGAAGACAACTGTGAAAGCTTCTCAACCGTTTACAGCATATACATCGAGTTTGGATTTATTTTATTCACCTAACTTTAGACCTGATCTTCATTTCAGAAAAAAAAACTGAAAATAAATACTTTTTCAGTATAATTTTTAGAAAACTTCTCAAAGGTTTACCAATGACGTCCTCCGGACAATGACATCAAAAAGCCAAAAGAACCGTGGCGCTCTTTTTACAAAACCTAGAAATAAATAAATGACACCTTTCAAAAGAGTTTTCGGTTAAAAGTTTAAATTACAGTTTGAAGAGGTTGCTCTACTCAAACGCGTAAACACTGGCGGAAAACTAATTATAAAGCCACATAATAAGAGAGAAAAAGAAAACATTATGAATAAAACTTAATGGCATCACAGAATTATTTTGACACAAAAAGGCCAGTTACTGACCAACCTCTATCTAACCTTAGGAGGTTGAATATAAAACTTATTCTTGTTCTTCGTGTCGATTGACTACTACAGTGCTACAGGGATCTTTTGTAGCTTGAATGACATTGACAAGGGGGCGGGCGTTGTTGGTAAACATTTGTGAATTATTTTTCAAACCAGACCGATCTGTCATTCGCCTAGTCCAAATCCTGGAATGGTGGTTTAACATGATCGGAAATGTTAAACAGATAAATATGAAATAAACGTATATTTAGTGAGTGGCAAAATACTTTTCAATGGAGGCCATCGCGTATGAATTCGCCGCTAGAGGAATCTCGGATCTTATCTAACAACCAAGTACTAACTTGGAGGTAAAATGATTATTGAATGTTTCATGCTTGCTAATTCCACGAAGAATATTGTAAATATGTATCTGAAGTTTATACTATGTTGTTACACGTAATAACAAGATAACTTTTTAATAAGTTATAACTTACTGGACAGTGGCGCCATCTGGTGAGCTCAAAAACGATAGCCCTCATTCTGCCTAAATTAATTTTAACGTTTGCTAGTACAACGGGACTAACGTGGAACGTTTCATTTTATTTTACAGTGGCAACTCAAACGAGCGTAACCAAGGAGTTCGTGGATAAAATAATAATAACAGCCGCACGGGTCAATCTTCGAGGTTAAGCAGTGCTAACCAAGGTCGGTATGTGGATGGGTGTTCATCCATTATATACCGAATTTCCTCCATGCCTCGGGAAACACGAACAGCCGTTGGTCTCAGCTATCGTTTGTACATCTTTGACAGTCGATACATGTAGTCAGCGGTCTAAAAGTCTGACAATCAGTCTTACCAAGGTAAAGCAGGTATTAGCCGCTCCAAGCAAAATACTTGTATTCAGCCGCATTCGGTTAGACTGGAAGTTAACCCCAATATAGTTGGCAAAGACTAGTCCAGCGATGAGAGGCAAGCCAAGCGTAATCTTATTGTAATAAGACTAACGATCACTATGGTTTTGACAGATCAGCTACTGGTAGCAACTTAACAGCAAACTTATATTACCATCAGAAAAAAAAAGGAGTGCATGGCTCCTGCCAGGGTTGCGGGACTGTTCGAAAGAGATACCGCGGCCCTGGAACATAAAGGGCAAAGGAAGGAACATGGATGGGTTTTAGTCAGTAAAAGTCTGACACTCCCTCCTGCTCAGCCCAAAGCGGGAGGAGTTAGTTGATGAATCCGAAAAAAAAGGCGAATGGCTATTGAGTATGAATTTGCCGCTAGAGGCGCTAGTGTAGCGTGAGATCACAGAAATGTCAGACGTCATAGAGTTTTCACGCGTTGTGTACTTTTTTATCACGTATTTTTAACAATATTCACGATTGTGGTTTAGATTGTGCTATTGCTGATAAATTATGACTTGAAGATTTATAGTAGCAACTTAGGATCTTATTTGTTAGTACTTGAAGGTAATGTTTTATGCTTGCTAAATTTAGGGAGAATATTGTAAATATGTATCTGAAGATTACACAAAAACGTTATAAAATAAACTTTTTATGAAGTTATTGGTACTCTAAAGTAGAAAATAAAATTATTGAAGGACCTTACTCGACAGTGGCGCTATCTGGTGAGCTCAAAAACGATAGCCCTCATTGAGACAAAACTTTGAAAAGGATTTTACCGTTGAATTGATATGATATTATGTTGCCAAAAAGTACTGTATTTTATTAACTTATACTTCATTATTTAGAGACCTTTATTTTCTTTTTACCGATGGGAAATCATCAAATAACCCCTCCCGCTCTGGGCTGAGCAGGAGGGAGTGTCAGACTTTTACTGACTAAAACCCATCCATATTCCTTCCTTTGCCCTTTGTGTTCCAGGGCCGCGGTATCTCTTTCGAACAGTCCCGCAACCCTGGCAGGCGTCGGCCCTTACGGACCCCTTCCTGTTTGCTGACTCTCTTTGAGGCGCGCGTGGAACACGAACGCGCCGTCGACACGGCCTGTCGTCATAAGACGGACGGACGGCGAGCTAGCCCATAGCTCACCGTCCACAGGCCCGCGATTATTTAGAGACCTCGTTGGCAACATAACATATTAATTCAACGTTAAAACCTCTTTCAAAGTTTTGTCTCTATCCACCCCTGCGTCCCTGTTGACCCCGTTTTACCCGGTACTACATTAAAAGGAAATAGGGGCTGCAGTTCTCCATACAAATGTATTTCCCTTTTCTCTTCTTGATTAAATGCCTCCAGAGCAATTTTTTTTTATAAACGAAGATTGACACGTCCCTGTGATTTCCTTTTTTTGCAGCAAGAAAATATGACCCTCCAAAAATGACAAAAAATGCCTTGTTTTTACAGCCGTGTTAAAGGGACTCGCAGACAAATTCAAAAGTTTTAATATACCTAAAAGAAATTGATAGGAACCTAGAATACTCTTTCTTGAAATTTGTTTGCCAATAATAACTGAATGTGCTCAGTTTTCGAGGAGAAAAAGGGGAAGGTTGATCTCGTCAAAATGTTTGTGATATAATCGGTCTAAGCTGCAGCTGTCCCTATCGCACTCTACGGGGCCAGCCTCGACGCAGCGCGACGGCAATAGTTTCTTCAAATACCTTCCTATTTTTCAAATTCTTTGCAGTCCTTGTTCTTTTGAAGATAACTTTGATTTCGACAAAAGTAAAATAAATATCAATGGACTGTAGGAGTGTTGACATGTTCAAACTGTTCGTTATACTAAATGCTTTTGGTGAATATCCAGTTTTGAGTACCTATGCACGTATCGGGTTAAGCTTTTCAACGCCATTGTCACAAATACGAGACAAGTAAGCGCGTGCCATGGCCACGAAACGACACAAATATGTGAAAAAATGGTATGTGAACAAGACAAAGTTATAGTAAGTTGTTAAGTTTAGTTGTTGTTGTTGTAGTTAGTTAAGTTGATAGTTTGTGATATTTCTTTGGACTCAATTAATCATCACCTTCCTGCCATCTCCTTGCCCTAGTCTACTTGGGGTCGGCGCAACACGTTTTATTCTTCCATTCTCTCTTGTCAGACGTCACGGCATCATTTAAAGGATATATAAGGATCTTATAGCATTGGTGTTGCTGCAGTGGACCGCACCCGGACCAATCTAGATTAAAATAAAATAATAAAATTTGTGTGGTTTTGTAAGACTCAAATATAACCTTTGCCATCCCGTAGCGAAATTAGGGAACTAAAACTAAAGAGACTATAGACTAAAGAGTCTATAAAATAAAATAAAAAATAAAGTATGTTGGTACATAACGCTCAAAATACCTATTAATAGAATTACATAAGTTAGGTACGTCATTGGAAAGTTCCATTCCTTACTGAAATATAGAATATTAATATTAATTGTTAAATTCATTATCTTATCATTGACCGTTATTATTGCCTATATCACTGTAACACACTTCTTTGGAATCCTTTATTAATGATGTAAAAGTTAGTAAGAAAACGTAATCGTACGCACATTGACACATAGATTACTTTTAATGTAATAATCTTGTATAAAAGTTCAAAACTTTTTTCAAAAATATCATTCAACAGTTTTTTGTTCACCACAACACAACTAACAAACCTACAAAAATCAAAATGGCCGTCAAAGTTGTTATTTTGCTTGCTTCAGCGCTTTTCGTGGTGAGTTTTGAATTGAATGATATTTACAGGATATTTCTTAATCGAAACCCGACGACTGAACAACATAAAGCCTTAGAATTTTTAAACTTACTATAAACTGTTTCTTGGAATCTGTAATATTCTATCACTCTTTTCAAGCAAAGCCCGAACTAATAAAATGAATTCGTCTTCTTTTCAGACCATCTCAGGCCAAGCCATCGGCGCTTGCAACAGCATTGCCGGCACTACCTTGGCAGCTGAAGAGCTCGCTCTTGCCGGCAATGCGCTCGCATACGGCTCCAACCTAGCCGGACGAGGCTTGGCAGCAGGACCCTTGGGCTACCCAGGATGTAACAGCTACGGCCTGGCTGCCAACTCCTTCGTGCCCTCCAGCGGCGGCGGCTTCGCGGTCACCAGTGTGTCCCCCATCGCGCCCACCGGCATCACTGTGTTCTCTGAGAATGCTATCGAAGGTGCTCTCGCCGTGAACGGAGAGCTGCCGTTCTTGAGCGCAGTGGCTGTGGAGGGCGCTCTGCCTACTGCTGGCGCCGGTGGTATCAACTACGGCTGCGGAAGCGGCGCCGTCGCTATAGTGAGCGAAGGTGTTGGCGCTGCTGTTGGTCCTTACGGTGCGATTGCTCCTGCTGCTGGTCTCGCTCCTGGCAGAGCTGGTTACGGCCCTGGTCTGGCTGGTCCTGGTCTGGTCGGTCTGGGCGCCCCTGGTCTGGGCTACAATGGTCGTGTTGGAGCCGGTTGTGGTTACAACGGATTTTATTAGATCTAAGAAATTATTGTAATGTTGTTGATTTTTAATTTGAGTTTTAATTATATGGATATTAATTATTGAAACAATGTCTCTGATTACCTAATAACCTAACTAGCATGCCAATATGTGTATAGTCTACCCCGTAGTTGCTTCATCAGTCTAATATTGATTATCACTTGCACGTCGCAAAACAAGGTTTATTTTGTTTGTGTGAGTGAAGTATAAATAGTTAAAGAAAGGCGAGGTAAAAAGATAGAGGTTGACTATTCTCTTCTCTACTCTCAGACGCAAACTGCTGCACACTTCTTAAACAGGGACAGTATTTTTTAAACTAAGCTTAAGTGCATTAAATTCATGAATTTTCGTGAACTTTCAGCATTTGATTTTATAATGAAATATATGTCACGGCAGCTTTTTCATACGATAAGTTTGTGGTTAATTTCACCAATAACGGCGTCAGTCTAATGCCAAATATGTGTAAAATACATATTACTACACCATTCCGAAAAGTAGGTAACTTATATGGGCTGGAAATAATTTACCTACTAAAATGGAATACTATTATTTATTTGAAATATATTTACACTAATCAAGTATTACATTTATTAATTAAAATAACCTAAAGTAAATAACCTAGCAACAAACTTAAAAAATGGCGTCAAAAAACTCCTCCTCAACGCTGTCAACTGGTAATGTACCCAAGAGACTGGCGGCGTTGCGTTGCGTTTTTACGCTAAGCCTTTGACCAAGGTAAAAGCCAGCCCTTGGGTCACGGGAAGTGTCAACTAAACGCTTAGAAATATCCTTGAAAAGGCTGTGAGCGCTCGGACCCCACGGTCCTAGAGTTTCAACCCTAAACAGCTCGAAAATATAGTTACCAATGAGGTTACTATATTTACGCCGCTTGAGGTTCTCTGCAGCCGCAGCGGCAGCCCCAGGACAGCACGATGAGCTAGGAAGATGGGATGGCGCAAGAGTATCGACACATGTTGCGTCCCACACTAAAGGCCTACCCATCTTCCATGGAAACAAAGACATCCCGTCCGGTCTCTTGCCATCGTCGCGTGCCAAGCCATTGGGTTCTAATATAGCTGGAACGCCGACGGTGACAAGAGACAACTTCACCACAGTGACAGCGATGAGGAGAACATAATGCGGCACCTAGGCGCAGAGAAGCAGCGAGGCGGAAAGTAGTGTCGTCGAGCAACGTACCTGTGTTCGACGACGGTAGTGCGTGAAGCCAAAGACCTGACTCCCACTCACCCACAGCCAGCTAACGAGCGCGCTCAGCAGTAGTAGCAGACGTGTTCAGTAAATTGTTCTGAACTACTCTGCAGAGCGGCTCGTCCCACCGTCTCTGGGAAAATGGATGGTTTGGTTCTTCAGAATTTGGGCAAGCGAGTTTCCAGGCATTGATAGCCTCGGAGAAGCACGGCACATCAAAATCAATCAGCGTGGAAGCCAGGATATTCCTCATTAATTTCTAGAAATTTTGCGGACGCCGAGTCCTCCCATACGAATGGGAAGAGTAGCTTGTGTCCAAGCTCGATCGTCCAAGGCCACATTTAAAATGGATGATAAAGTATTTCTGATAATTTGATCCATTTGGTCCAAAAGATGAGTGTGCTTCCATAAAGGGGAAGCACGAAGAAAATAAGTTAATTTTGGGCCGAAACAGCAATAACGGATTATGGTGATGGCCGAATGCATATTAATTTGGAGTAATTTTTCCGAAATGTCATTGAAATTTTGAATTTTTTCCTCGATTAATCGGGAAAGGAAAACTCGAAGATTGGAGACCCAAGGAGACGAAGAGAACTTTTTTCAATAATTTTGATGTTAGGGGCTATTGCGTTAAATTTAGGAATAGTCAGTTGTCTGTTGGTACAGTCCGTTAAATAAAGTTCGCATTTTGCAAGGTTAAGGTCAAGGCCAATGGAATGAAGTTTATTTTTTAAGTAAATTAAATCATTTAAAACAGTATCTACGTCGCCCCCCAAGGTTCCATCATCAAGATACCAAACGTTAAATTTAGAATTTAGTTGTCGAACAATTGGGTGAATAGCTAAACTAAATATCACTGGCCCGAGCGGGTCACCTTGTTGACAGCCAACAGCAGATTCCAGAAGGTTGTCCCGATACAGTAATTTAGACGGATGTCTGTAACACTGCCAAAGAAAACTATAAATTTGAGGTAATTCTTTTTTAATTTCTGTTAACAAGGTGTCCCTATTAACTGAATTAAAGGCATTCTTTATATCAACCTTCAGGATGACCTCACCTTTGCCAGAATTTAGGTAGGTCGACAAAGCGTGTACGGCAGCCTCACAGCCCCCTTTGGAGCCGTAACCTAGCTGCAGGGGCTTAAATTTTTCCGAAACAGCCTCACCATAAAATTTACAGCAAATCTTGGCTGCCATACGACGGTAAGTAGTACCCACGGCAATGGGACGAATGCCGCCATCCCTCTTACGCAGGGCACATAAATGGACCCCGTACAAGACGTCGATGACGGCCTCGTTCACCTTGCCGGAGAGCATAAGGTTAATCAGAGCTGTAAGCTCCTTCAAGAGCATCTCACCGGCCTCCCCGGCGCCTGAACAGATTAGGTCCTTTAAGTGCTGGGGACTTAGGCCGTCGAGGCCGCCTGCGGAGCCGCTCCGAAAGGAGCAAACAGCTGTGACCACCTCTCGACCTGTAATGGTGAGGGAGTGAATGTCTGAATCAGGAGGCTCGGGAAAAGAAAGGCCATCCGTGGGGGCGGGATGTTTGGTCTCCAGAGCCGCGAGTGTTTCTGGAGAACACGGCGCCACCACATCGCTACTGAAGAGAATCCTGGCTGCACCGCTAATGTCACCTTCCCCTAACTTTGATTCAACCAGATAGGATATACCTCTTCGAGAGGTATATCCCTGGGACGTTAAATTTAAATAAAAATTTTGAGCCGAAATATTACAATTATCTTTAATTTGAGCTGTTAAAGTCTTTTTTGTGGCCAAATTCTTTTGAACATGAAGTATTCGGTAAGGGAAGGTAAGCAACTGTTCCCAAGCACTTAGCGAATTCTCTCGGACGGCAAGGCGCACACAACCTGCTAGGTTTTGTGCAACTAGCGGCCTAGCACCGCGGGGAACTCGCTTTAAAACAGGAACTGAGTTTTTGAATTTGGAAAGGGTTTGCCAGATTGGGTCGAAAGTTGATGTAGCCGAAGTTGAAGGTGGAAGATTTGAAACAGGGTCTGAGGCATTTGGAGGTTTATGTACCTTACCAATATGCACATTCAGACCCCGCTTACCTTTAAAAAATCGTGCCTGGGTACAAAGCGGGCATCTCTCCAGGGTGTTCAGCGAAGTTGAAGGTTGACTACTACTATTCCCCACCACATCGCTGCTGCTACTACTCATTAAACTAATTCTTAAAAAATAAACCTAACAGAAATAACTTTATTAAACTAAAATAAAAATAAAAAAAACGCTGAATAGTCAATAAGTAAACTGGTGACACGCTGTCAGGAGCGGCGGCACACACGCACTGCGGGCCTGGGGCACCGCACACCCGATGAACGCATGTCGGGGCAGCCCTCGTCACCGTGGCCAGGTGAACTGGAGCCTGGTGTCGCCTCGGCTCTGCATCGAACTCAGATCCGGATTTAAATTGGCCTTCGATACTATAGCACTCAAGTTCGGGTCATCCAATATAATGGCCAAACTCAGGCACTATCACAGAATCACAGGGCACAAAGCTATAGAAAGAACGTCAACTTTAAAATTTTCACAATTTTCTGATACTATTCAAGATCAGCTTGTTATAAATAGTTTAAAAAAAAAACTTCAGGAGATTAGGCATTCATTTCAGTAGGTATAACTAGGTAGGTAGGCTTTAGTGTGAAAAAATAACATTATTGATTTTTTAAATAAAATTTTCTCGACTGTCCCAGGTGACAGGTGTCATGTCATGTCATGTACCTACTTAAAGAAGATTCTCGTTTGCTAAAAAAAACTCTAATAAGCAACACAGTAACATTCTATCTGCGTTCTTATTTTTGCCATTATTCATACATAATTTCATAATAAAACACGATCAAAGTCTTGACATATATTACTAACAGCTATGTTGCAACTTAACACTTCTTATTGCTAACAAATGAAAATGCACTCAGTCTTGGTCTTTGACTGAAGCTCAGAAGTCCAAACTAAGAGCAAAGAGCAACAAAGAGCAATGGAATGGAATTCTCAATATTAGACTTTCCAATCGAATGTGTAACACCTTAATACGATTTAGGACAGGCATTGCCGATGTTGGCGATGAGTCTACCCGGTTAAAATGGGACTGGGCTGGTGATGTTTCTAGGATGAAGCCGCACAGATGGGCGAAGAGAGTCAAATAGTGGGTGCCTAAAGACGGCCGTTGTAATCAGGGCAGGCCCAAGAAACGCTGGCGTGATGATCTGGATTCATTCCTAAGGGATTGGTCGAAGAAGGCAAATTGTAACTAGACAAAATTGGGAAGCCACTCCTGCCCTCATCCCAACTTAGTTGGGGTCGGTGTAGCATGTCTTCTTCTTCCATACTTCTCTATTACTCGCCATTTCAGCACTCACCTTCTTTCTAGCCATATATAGATTTTAAAAAAAAATGTGCTTTTACCAAAATGTTATGGTAGGGTCTCGTCTCGCCCGTGTCGACTAGTACTTGGTCGAGCCTGTTTATAACCTCCAACCTGAGTATCGAACTCGGAAACCACGCCATTCACGCCTGTAAATAGACGCCTGTAAATTGATTTTTATCGAAGCAATCTTGTGAATTTATTTTTTATAGCATTCTACCGTGTCGGGTCCATCAGAAATGTGTCTGATTATAACCTTTAGTCTCGCGAAGAATCAATTCAATTCTCAATTATTTATTGCATTCCAAATGTATAGATGGTGTTATCAAATAAGATATCAATATGGACCCTGTCGGGCACAGCAACATTAGGAGAGAGGATAGCCCTCTTCATCTCAGTAATGGTAATAATTCAATAATATTATTATAAATAATTATATCAATTTATCAAAAATCAATCAATTAACAAAATACACTAGAAATTAAAATTGTCATACCTACATTTATAAAATTAAAATTACACATTATTAAAATTATTATACGTTATTAAAATTATCATACTTACATCAAATAAACAAAAAATCAAATCAAATAGACTGATGCGTTAAGTTCTTACAAAATTAACATGGTTAAAAAAATAAACATTTTAATTCGGGTATCACTGGCTCATAATAGAAATAATACACTCATACAGTTGCATTACATACACAACATTATTAATTCAATTCAAGTCATAACAATTTAAAATATATATTTTATTTATTTTTCAATTTGAAATGACAGCTGTCAGAATGTACATAATAATAAGCCAATATTTTATAAAGACCGTGTGTAGTAAATTTAATCTTGCCCTAATTAATACCTATATTATTTACTTAAATAACTGACTGCATAGAATGTATTTGTAATTATTTATTTCGATTATTATGACCAAAGCTACTAGTCCCTTTGGGGTCGTTCAAGTATTACGTAAGCAGATTTATTGCAATTAGTACCCCCGCACCTCCCCCTCGTTAGCAAAAGTAAGCAAACCTCTTTTTCCCCCCCTCCCATGCTTTATGTAAACATTGGTAGGTACAAGCATTTTTTTATGTATTCTGTTTTTTTATTGCTTCATGAGCAGCAGTAATTATAAGTCCAGAAATAAAGAATAGGCTTAGAAATAGGGTTGCCCTTGCCATATGTGTTCAAACCGAAATCGAGTAAATGTAGAAAATCCGAAAGAGTAAAAAAATAAATACTGCTGACATAATCACCATCCAGACCACCCCATCCCCCATGTCATCAAAAATAAGCAAAGCAAAGACCCCCCGCCCCCCTGTAGTGCTTACGTAATTCTTGAATGGCCCCTTCTGTTTGGCAGCAGTCATGTAATTTTAATCACAGTACAGGCCCTTTACTTAATTAACTCGTAATTTCGTCTATAAATGTCAGATTCTAGAAATGCCAGACGACTTTATAACGCCAGATTCTATGAATGCCAGATTCTACAAATGCCAGATTCTACAAAAGTCTGATTCTATAAATGCCAGATTCTGACAAGAGACAAAATGACACATGACACATCAGCTGAATCGACGCCGGTGGGGTGATGGAAGTTGTTATGAAATTCATGAATTTTCGTGAACTTTCAGTTTTTTTTAAATGAAATATGTGTCACGGCAGCTGTTTTGTACGATAAGTTTGTGGTAAATATCTCCAATAACGTGTTGAGGTCTGTAAAACGGCGTCAGTCTAATGCCAAATATGTGTAAAATACATATTACTACACCCTCCCAAAAAATAGGTAACTTAGATGTGCTGGAAATAATGTACATACATACATAAAGAAGCTTCTCGTTTACCAAAAAAACTCGAAGGGGCAACATTTTATCTGCGTTCTTATTTTTGCCATTATTCATACATCTATACATCTCCCACTAGTAGGTCTTGGGAGACACATCAGTATTTGGAGACCCACCGGTGGGTCTGCTTGGTGGGTCCTTGAAGACGAAGTCCTATTTCTAAACATCTTCCATACAAATATTTAGCAAACAGAAGTGAAGATGTTTAAAAAAAAGACAACGAGGTACACAAATGAATTAATACAACCGTTTATTGTAACTTGGAACAAAATATCAATCACTGCTCGTAACCCCAACCACCACAAATCATAACGAATTCAATTAATACGTAATTGTTTAGAAAAATAGCGAGTAGAAAACGAAACAGGAAATTATAAATGTTAAAGCCCTTTGAGCGATATTCCCAACAAGAGTCTCCGAGCGTCTCTGACGACCAGCGACAATTCCAAGTTGTCATACCTTTCCATAGAACTAACATTCGAAAACCTTGAAACCTCATTTCTTCCTAACAATATAATTATATACTTACAAATAAATAAAATTGAAGTGTCTATTAATAATAATATATTGTTTTATATTAGAATATTTAAAAATGTAAATAATATGTGTTTAAAGGAAATATATGTGTATAGATGAATAAAGGAAATAATAATTTAATTGGTAGTTACGTGT
Source organism: Eugnorisma glareosa (assembly GCA_947578425.1). Lineage (NCBI taxonomy): Eukaryota > Metazoa > Arthropoda > Insecta > Lepidoptera > Noctuidae > Eugnorisma > Eugnorisma glareosa. The sequence continues at coordinate 3,189,758 of OX387985.1, read as the reverse complement.
TTGAGCCGTTTGGGGTTGAAACACTAGGGCCATGGGGTCTAAGTGCCCACCTAGAATTTCGGGAAATCGCCAAGCGGTTGGTCGACTCTTCACGTGACCAGAGGGCGGGCCTATTTTTTGCCCAAAGAATCAGCATTGCCATACAACGTGGCAATGCTGCCAGCCTTCTGGGCACTTTTCCTGTTGACAGCGTTGTGGACGAATTTTTTGACGCCCTGTAACCTTTTTGATACTTGTACATATTTTTATTACTATTCTAAATTGTAGATTTGTAGTTTGTAAATAATGTAAATATCTTGATTGAAATAAACAACTCTCAGTGTCTGTTTGTAATATCAAAATAACAGCTTTTTACTGAATGCATATGAAAATATATACGGTACTTATCAAAAAACCCATTTTTTTTAAATTTTTGTCTGTCTGTCCGTTTGTTCCGGCTTATCTCCGAAACGGCTGGACCGATTCTGAAGGGACTTTTACTAGCACATAGCTGATGTTATAAGTTCTAATATTTTACTTTAGAACTTTAATGTTAGAAAAATAATTAGTGCCCGTGCAAAAAAATTAAACCCCTTGAAATTTTTAAGAAAATCCAATTAAAAAGGGGAGTGATATTTTTTTATAATAATTTCACGCGAAGATCGCGGGCAAGAGCTAGTTATTTCATTTAAAAAAAAACACGATTTTAATATTATAATAATAAATAGTAATAATGAATACCTGAGGAGGCTCTCGTTAGGCAGCTGGATCAAGGGCTTGATTCAGAAAGCAGTACTCCTGGACACGGCTCGTATTGTTAGGAGGTTCCTCTCTCTGGAGCCCTGACCACCGGTAGCTTGGACCCTGTTCCCGATACCGGCGGGCAACAATTTTTTATATTTTTAAATGTTTTTATATTGTTTTTTTATAAGAAATATTTAAAAATGTAAATAATTTGTATATAAATGAATAAAGGAAAATAATAATAAACCATTTATTTCAGGTAACAAAGACCCATAGATAAATCCTTAATAACCTTAATCTAAATATACCTACTAATAACATTTTGTGTTAGTATTAGCAACTTATAAACTATGTTAGTAACACTTCACTTGCACGATGATTTGTACGTTCTTGTGGAACTAGTCCGCGGAAGCGACGGAACACCACATCCTGCGGCCAAAAACTTTCCTCCTGCACCAAATGGAGCATACACGTCGGTATACGCACCACAAACGCCTTGAAATTGACGTTTCAGCGCGACTCCAATAGCTGTACTCTTGGCGTGTACTTCAATTTTTGGCGCACGTACTCCTCGATGTCCTCTGCCTTAGTGGAATATTATACCCACTCGTTCCCTGACCTTTCACACAATTCCGTACTTGGATTCGCCAGAGATCAACTGAACTTCATAACAACAAATGGTCACGGTCTACAGACTGCAGGCAGTTAAAAATGGCGATGCCAAGTCTACATCCGCGACTAACAAAAAGACTGCTCCGCCTTAGTAGAAATAACCTCAGAATAATAATAGGGACAATAACGGGCCATTGCTCTCTAAACAAACATCTCTTTAACATAGGCGCCACGGACAGCCCACTCTGCAGGGGCTGCTTTGACGCCGAAGAATCAGCAGCCCACGTCATCCTGGAATGCGAGGCCGTGGCTACCCAACGCAAACAAATCCTCGGAACGGTGAGTTCGCTCCGCGTAGCCTGTGAACCTTCCAGGAAACTTCTGTGTTTCTGGGCGGAGCTAGGCTGGCTAACTTAGCCAGGACACCTACGCACAACGGACCGAATAAGAGTCTAAGAGCGGAAAATGGAGTCGCTACTCTACTCTCTACTCTACTCTATCATATGGTCTAATAAAGATTTCTTTTATTTTAGAAAAATAATTAGGGTTACGTGCAAAAAAAAAGTCCCTTGAAATTGGTTACAAAATTCAGCTAAATCATAATCCTACTTCCTGTCAATATTATAAACGTGACAGTTGATGGAATGGATGATGGATGTTTGTCACTCTTTCACGCAAAAACTACAGAACGGATTTGGAGGTTTGGCACACAGATAATTTATAACCTGGATTAACACATATGATACTTTTTTTCCCGATAGTACGACAAGAACCGAACTCCATGCGGGTGAAGCCGCGGGCATAAGCTAGCAGGATAATAATACGATCACGTTAATATTTCTAAAATGGTTACAGACGCAGTTAATAATAAATTATTACGAATTGTTACTTTGTGACCTTAATACGAATTTTAACGTGATTCCTATTTACCTATTATGATTCTGCTAAAACGGTCATTTAAGACCACCAGGGGCCTTAGTCTGCTATTGGAATAGTGTCAGAATGGTCTATAATTGATTTAATAAGGCCCCTAGCCCACGGCGTATTGAAGCGCGTTCGAAACTCGTTTGACGTGCGTACAAAGGGTAATTCGTCTGCGCCTTATTAAATCAATGATAGACCATTCTGACACTATTGCAATAGCAGACTAAGGCCCCTGGACGAATCTGTAAGGGATCCGTTTTAGCTATTTGGCTAAAATAAAACGTCCTACTGATATTTTTATCTCACTTCGTGATATTAAGCTCAATTTCCTATCAACATGAACTCACTATCTAAAAAGATATCTTTCAATCATTGCATTAAAAGTGACGAAATAATCTAGTATATAAGTTATAGGCTCACTTAAGTGAATCATTACAATTATTAATTTAATATATATCATCATGTCGTCTTTAATTATTATTTTGTCAGTCATCTGTTTAACACAGGTATGTATGTTAAACAATTATTGCTCATTAAAAGAGAAACATCGTGTGGGATCCGATGTATACTAGAACTGAAAATTCGAAGAGATTTGACATCTACCATCTTGTGCTGGGCCAATGTGGTGAATAACAGCCCACTCCCTCTTGCAAGGAGGAGGCCTGAGTCCCAACCAACAGTGGGAACATTCATGACTGATTGAATAGTAAAAGCTGACACAGGTTTGGGTGGGCCGAAACGCATGGCAAAAAACCTCTTACATCAGTTTCGTACTGTTTTGAAATGCGATGCGCTGCGTTTTAACATGTTTTTTTTCTATTTATTTGTCCATATTTTATTTTTATTCTGCCAGTTTCAAATGTCAAGTAATGCTTTTATTTTTTCACAGAATTCATTTGGCCAAAGTCTCGGCTTTGGCAATGGATTTGGACCAAATGGACTGCAATCAAATGGGCTTGGCCTCGGCAATGGTTTGGGACCAAATGGGCTCCAAGGAAATGGATTAGGATTAAATAGACTGTCTTCCAATGGCCTGGTTCCTAACTTCGGCATCAACAACTTTGGAGCAAATAATTTTGCAGCAACAAACTTGGCCGCAACCAACTTGGCCGCTGGAAATTGTGCTGGCAACAACTTGGCGAACGCCAACTTTGGCGGTAACAACTTAGCTGCGAACAACTTTGCCGCAAACAATTTGGCTGCAGCAAATTTGGCAGGCGCTAACTTGGGCAATTACCCACTGAACAACAACTTGGCATTCAATGGCTTAGCTGCCAACAATGCCTTAAACAACAACCTGGCTGGTATGCCAAACGCTGGCAATATCGGTTACGGTGATGTGGCAGTAATTGGCGAGTTGCCTGTAGGTGGCAACACGGCTGTATCTGGTAATGTGCCAGTTATTGGCTACGTGACGTTTGAAGGCACCGTGCCAGCTGGTGGTTTAGTCAGTGTTGCAAACAACAACAATTGTGGTTGCAACCAGCAGTATTAGATGTTAAAATGTTGTTAAAATTATTGTTCTCGTCACTCATATTAATTTAAAGACTATTGTATATTGATATTCTTTTATTTAGTTGTAAAATAAATGGTTTTAATTTATGAATTTATTCACAAGTTTTATTTGCCTATAGTGGCGTCGATGACTGAAAAGTTGTGTGGTAATTGGTTATTGTGGTATGGACATGTGATGCGGAGGAATGAGGAAATTATTGAGTATGAATCTAGATGGCTACAAGAGTAGAGGAAGACCAAAGAAACGATGGATGGAATGTGTGAAGGATGATATGGCTAGAAAGGAGGTGACTGCTGAGATGACGAGTAATAGAAAAGTATGGAAGAAGAAGACATGCTGCGCCGACCACAAATAAATTGGGGTAAGAGCAGGCAAATGATGGTGATGTGTAATTGCAGACATAAAAAAGGGTAAGTACTTGATTTGATACCCAATCGACCTTACAAGTTACATGCGGTCAAAACGCTTCGTTGCAAGGCAACTAATTATAATAAAGTATCTCAATAGCACCGATTAATGGCAATAGACTCGCCCACTACATGGGACTGGAATTAATCTGGCGAAATGCGGGTGTCCTATGGGTAGGTTCACTTCAGCTGCTTAACACTTCCTGGAATATGGTCTTAATGTTATAACATATTACGTCGGATCTGGCCGTTATTATGGACATACAATGGCAAACGCGCCAGTGTGCACTGGTGACATCACGCGACCCAGTCATCAGTCTACCCACAACACAGCGTGCTTATACAGAGTCGGGGTGTGTTGACAGCTCGTGGCAAGTACGAGATGGAGTGTCTTATCACGGCCGATTTGAGACGTCCCGATTCATTGTGCCCCGTGTTATTGTGTTAAGGTGTAATTTCAAGTAATCTGTTAGTTTGCTAAAAACGGTATATCGCAACCGGTATGTTTTCACTGCACGAAAACCATCTGCTGCCCAAATGATGTACAAGCCTAACGAAGTAAATCCTGACTTATCCGATATATAGGTATGTTACGTCACGAAGCCGTCAACCAAGCATTCTGTACTTCAAACTAAGTAACTGTACGCATTAATTATTGCTGGGAAACGACTTTTTATTGGGGCGGATAATCACGTTTTACGGCCGGCCGTAAAACGTGATTTGGCCCCGTACATAAGTACATTGAGTCCCAACTCAATATATGTACGGGGGTCGTCAAATCAAATCATTTATTTCTTTGCAAACATGGGTAAAAGATACATAGATGTTTCATATTTATTAACTAGTTCTCCATATTTTACCGTCCAATCATCATCATCATCATGATTTCACCCGAAAGACGTCCACTGCTGAACATAGGCCTCCCCCAAGTGTCGCCACACTGACCGGTCCCGTGCAACTCGCATCCAGCGGATCCCCGCAACCTTCACCAGGTCATCGGTCCACCTAGTGGGAGGCCTTCCAACGCAAAGTCTTCCGGTTCGCGGTCGCCACTCCAGAACTTTTCGGCCCCATCGGCCATCCGTTCTGCGAGCAATGTGCCCTGCCCACTGCCACTTCAGTTTGGCAATTCTTCGGGCTACGTCGGTAACTTTGGTTCTCTTGCGGATGTCTTCATTTCTGATTCGATCACGCAACGACGGTTGACCTCTTTCTCGAAGTTAGACCTACCTAGCTGGACCGTTTGTCCCAGGTAGACATAATCGTCTACAACTTCGAGTATAGAGTCTCCGATCTTGATAGGAGTGGGTGTTACATGGGCATTAAACATAACCTTAGTTTTGTCCATGTTCATTTTAAGACCCACTCTTTCTGAAGCTCTAGTGAGGTTATCGAGCATTGTACTGAGGTCCTCCATGGTCTCAGCCATGACCACTATATCGTCGGCAAACCGAAGGTGAGTGATGTACTCGCCATTAACGTTGATGCCTAGCCCTCTCCAATCCAGAACCTTGAAGACATCCTCCAGTGCAGCGGTGAACAGTTTCGGAGATATGACGTCTCCCTGTCTCACACCTCGCTGCAGAAGGATAGGTTCCGAGGTCTGGTCCTGAAGTCGGACTGACATGGTGGCGTTTTTGTACAAACAATTCAACACCTCGATGTACCGATAGTCGATTTGGCACCCTTGGAGAGACTGCAGTACAGCCCAAGTCTCGATCGAATCGAAGGCTTTCTCGTAGTCCACAAACGCTAAACAGAGAGGCAGGTTATACTTTTCGGTTTTCTGTATAACCTGCCGCAGCGTATGTATGTGATCTACGGTGCTGAAGCGTTTTCGGAATCCGGCTTGTTCGGGAGGCTGAAAATCGTCAAAGCTGCGCGCGAGTCGTCTCGCGCGCAGGTTTGACGACTTTTCGTGATGACTCTTGAAAACAACTTGTAGACATGGCTTAGAAGTGAGATGGGCCTATAGTTCTTCAGCCGGGTATTGTCGCCCTTCTTGAAGAAGAGTACCACCACACCCCTGCACCATGCCTGTGGCGTTTTCCCCTCGAGTATGACGGAATCAAACAGCTTCTGAAGGGCCTTAAGTACCGGTTTTCCACCCGCCTTCAGGAGTTCGGCCGTAATTCCATCATCACCCGGTGCCTTGTTGTTTTTAAGCTGTTTCAGAGCCATCCTAATCTCGTACAGGCTGACGTCTGGTATGTCTTCGGTATAATGTCGGGTCAGTCTAGCTCTTGGGTCGTTTGCTAGATCTACGACGTGTTTACTGGTTGCTCCGGTTTGGCGGATACGATCCTGCCATCGTCGGTCTTCAGTTTCGTGAGCTGGCTCTGCCCAATAGCCAGATCTCTGGCAAATACCGTCCAATAGGCATACAAATAGTGTTTAAAAGTTTAACATACTTAATTAAAAACATAATACCATACAAAGAAAAGTTAAAAAATGTCAAACAAATAAAAAAATAAAAATAAAATGTTAAACGGAGTAAAAGTATGTCAAACCACAATAATAATATGTCAATCAGAATAATGATACATATGTCAATCAGCAAGGGATTCATCATTGAGAAAGCTGTCAACAGTGTAATAGCATTTAATAAGTAAAATTTCATTTAGCGCCATTTTAAATTCAATCAATCCCAATCAAATCAATCAATCAATCAATCATTCCTTGTCAATTTTTTTATATTATTCGACAATTTATTATAAATGCGAGGGGCAAAACCAAAAAACTTTTTTGCATTAGTGCAGTTTTACTTTTCACATGACATAATTTGCTAACGTATTGTGTCCGTATTGGATTTTTTCTGACCTCTGATAATTTTTGGAATAGATGTGGGTGTGGGTGATGTGGGTGTTGGTGTGATGTGGTCGTGAAAGTATATAAGTAAATTTACAACTTTATCAACTTGTATTTAAAAAAAAAAGTGAAAATTTTGGAACCTTGTCCCCGAATATCTTCGTCATAAAAGGTTCCCAGGTATGGCCCAAAACAAAAAAAAATATCGCAATGACGAGGAAAACAAGTTGCCTTTCGGCTTCGTTAAGGGTAGTTTTACACCCATTGTGTGGAATATTTACATACTAAGTATTATTCCCTCTCATAGAGAGGAGGCCGTGTGTCCCAGCAGTGGGAACATTATACGCTGATTATTCATGCATGTATATTAGAAAGAGAATCATTGACTAGACATCTTGCATTTGATGTAGAGATAGCTAAAATGATTTTGATTAGCCCAGCGTCCAGAATATTTAATTTAAATTCTCTAATCAATGATTTCCTTTCACTCTTGCTCCGAATACACTCCATCTTGTTACATATTTTACAATCAGAGAACGCAACCATTCGTGCGGTCTATGGCCCTTTAAGGGGCCCCGATGTGGGCGCGTTCCTTGAGGCGACGAGCCACCCATTATCTGAACGCGCCCTAAAAGGTGGTAGCCGTAAGGCTAGTTTGTGATTACCGCACGATCTCCAGCGAGGCGGCGAGCCTTCTTGCCGGATTGCCGCCATGGGATCTGGAAGCAATAGTAATCGCGCGCCTGCACGAATGGCGCGCGGAGGCTCTACGCCAGGGGGAAACTCCGCTGCCGCGGCAAATTGTCGCTCAGCGGGCAGACTTCCGGCGTAATCTCATGGCGACATGGAGAGAACGACTGTCGCAACCCCGTGCAGGGCACACCGCAATAGTGGCTGTAAGTCCCCTCTTTGAGGAGTGGCTTGAGAGGCGCCACGGCGTTCTCACCTTCGGCCTGACGCAGGTCATCACCGGACACGGTTGTTTCAGGAGGTTCCTGCACCGAATCGGGCGGGAGGAAACGCCCGGGTGTTACCATTGCAAGGATCGACCGGACGACACGGTGGAGCACACGCTGGAGGTCTGCCCCGCGTGGGCGGAGCACCGCCGTGTCCTCGTAGCGGCGATTTGCGGCGGCGACCTGTCGCGTCCGGCCTTGGTTCAATCCATGGTCCGGAGCGAGAGGGAATTCGACGCTGTCACCTCCTTCTGCGAAGCAATCATGCTAGCAAAGGAGGTGGCGGGGGGGCACCGTAGGCGCGGGCCTGTGGCCGGTGAGCTATGGGCTAGCTCGCCGTCCGTCCGTCTTATGACGACAGGCCGTGTCGACGGCGCATTCGTGTTTCACGCGCGCCTCAAAGAGAGTCAGCAAACAGGAAGGGGTCCGAAAAGAACCGATGCCTGCCAGGGTTGCGGGACTGTTCGAAAGAGATACCGCGGCCCTGGATCACAAAGGGCAAAGGAAGGAACATGGATGGGTTTTAGTCAGTAAAAGTCTGACACTCCCTCCTGCTCAGCCCAGAGCGGGAGGGGTTATTTGATGATTACCCATCGGAAAAAAAAGGGGCCGTTGAAAGAGATACAGTGGCCACGGAACACAAAGGGCGATGAAGGAAGATAGATGGGTTTTAGTCAGTAAAAGTCTGACACTCCCTGCTGCTCCACCCAGAGCGGGAGGAGTCATTTGATGATCTCCAATCAGAAAAAAAAAGGATGCAACCATTCGCATCAGAAAAGCTAACTTTGCCGATGGATAGTATCCAGAACGTAGTCTTAGTGCTAACTTAACATAACTTCTAACTAAACTTGTATCCTCGAACCAGGGCACGCTCGTTCTGAATTACTTGATACTAAATTCCTTTCTTCCATTTTGTAATCCATCAAAGTTGTTCCTCTATCTGTCAAAGCACGACAACTTAAACTTGGAGCTTATTCACAGTAATCTGAAATATATGTCTATTCGCTTCCCTTCTCTACTACAAGCTTTGACAGATTTGTTGCCCCTACGCCTATGTGTGCTGGGAGCCATTGCGCCTTTGTAGATAAAAAAAGTGGACCTTAATGGACTTATAAAAGAAAACCAATACCCATACGATTCATACCAAACAAAAAACAAGCAGAAACTATTGCTAGACGATGAAAAAGAAAAATAACAAAATAGAATCAATAAATACCTTTATTTCTAAAATAAATTAATAAATTAACCGCACTAAACAGTAGGTAGTGAACCACAGCTATAATTCACAGACGCCATACCATCCGATGGCACATTACCATTCAATGTCACTGCGCCAAAGATTGGCATTCTGCCAGTCACAGACACCAAACCATTCACCTCCAAGTTGTCCGCCAGAATGTTTATGCCAACATGATGGTTGCCATGTGATCTGCCAGTGACTGTTATAGGAATAGGACTATTGCCAAAGTTGTAAGTTGCTCCTTTTGGCACGTTGGCTATAACAGTAGGAGTGGCAACATTTGGCATTATATTGGCACTGGCCAAGTTTTCTAGCGTTGCTGCAGTAATGTCATTTGTTAAGACTTGATTGGCAGAAATAATAGGATTTGCTAAGTTAGTCTCAACAATATTAGCCAAGGTTGGATTTGCCATTTTCTGATTAGCATAAGCCAAGTTATTTGCTAAATTATTATTTGCGTAGTAAGGATTTGCTAAATTTTGACGGTTAATAATATTTCCTCTTGCCATATTATTGCCAGCGATTGGTATGTTCTTGGCAATTCCATTTGCCAAGCCTCTTCCCATTGCCAGGCCATTTGGCGTTCCTCTGGCATTGTTTATGGCTCTATTTGACACGCCATATGGTATTGCTTGTGCTGATGTGTACTGCAAAGAAAAAATATATCATTATTACAGGTGCGTTATCATTTTTTTCTCAAAGCCATTTCAATTATGGAAGCACTGACTAGAGATAATTTTTAATTTTGCTTAGAACTTCATACATATCGATTATTTAATAAAGTTTTAATTTAAAAAGAAGAAAATAGAAGCAGTCTGCAAAATGATTTTAGACTCTGAGAGACAGATTAATATTTACCTGTACAACAACTGCAAAAAATAAGCAGCACCGAGCAAACATCTCAAGTAGAATAGGTTTATAATAATCACGAAATTCCTAGGTGTCAAGACAATTAATAAACTAATTTATAGACTAGAAAACCTATATCAACACGTGTTCCAGATCTAATCAGTATATAAAACTAGTCAGATAAAACTAAATTCTAAAAAATAATACTTTTTTCTTGGAGGCCGAGAATGATTATGAATGATTGCAGCTGAAAAAGAAACAATATAGTCAGTGTATTTGTCAATCAATTTCTAAAATCAAATACTACCGATTTGATAGTTGATAACTATCAAATGATAAGACATGCACATGCACGAACAATAAAACTCGTTAATGAGAAAGCTATCATTGAAATGATAAAAGATGTTGTAATTTTAGAATAAATTATCACAAGAGCTTATTCTAATTAAATGCAATAACATCGCATTGTTTTATGAAAGTGTCAGAACCTTGTGAGGATTAAAAAACCAACTTCCAAAAAAAAAACACTAAAAATGTCTAAAATAACTTGACTTTACTACTATAACTACTTGCCACCGACTTCCGAAATTCAAGTTATTTTAGACTTTTTTAGTTTTTTTTTGGAAGTCGGTTTTGTTTTCGCAGATTTTTTATTTTATTTTACCCTTTTTAGTTGTAGTAGGTATACCACACAAATTCTTATCATGAATTAATTTTTACACTGAAACTAGAAGTTAGTTAAAGTACTCGTCAAGACGAATAATACGAGCCCAAACTCGATGAGGTTTTGTCGTTTTATAACGGAGTTCCTATGGCCACCGTACAGCTCCACCATCAGACACTGGATATCATTTAGGACCAAAGTACTCGTCAAGACGAATCATACGAGCCCAAACTCAATGGGAATGTGTCATTTCATTACGGACAACCTGTGACCACCTTCCAGCTCCATCACCAGACCCTGGGTACCATCTAGAGACAAAGTACTCGACAAGATGAATTCTACGAACCCAAACTCGATGGGGTTATGTCGTTTTATAACGGAGTTCCTATGGCCACCTTCCAGCTCCATCATCAGACCCTGGTGACCATTTAGGACTAAAGTACTTGTCAAGTCGAATCAAACGAGTCCAAATTCGACGGCGTTGCGTCATTTTATTACAGAGTTCTTATGGCCACGTTCCAGCTCCATCATCAGATCAGCTCCATGTCATCATAATATTGCATTCAAATCAAATCAAATCAAAGCATTTATTTCAAGTAGGCCAGTTACAGGCACTTTTGAATTGTCGAAACAAAGATAACAATTAAATGTAGCTACAGTCCCAGTCACAAGGCATAAAAACTGTGAAAGTACTGTAGTTGCCCATTCCCTATCGTAGATCTCTATGGAGTAGAACGGGCAAGAAACTCCATGGACACTCTTTTAAATCAGCAAATTGTTACAAAATCTTGGTTACATCATTCATGTTGAGATGGTACACTATGTGAGAACGATGTAGCAAGATGTGCACATTAAAAGTGTCCACAGTAAAAACAAAAAAGACAATTAAAAAAATAAAAATAATTAATTCAAATAAGCCGTGGCAACTAAGAGATGACCAGTCACACTGACAGCGCCCGTTCACGAACATGACGCATAGATCAGCACCATTCAACTCAATCATTGTCTTACGATATACACATGCGTGCAAAATTTCAGCTCAATCAGAAATCGGGAAGTGTGTCAAATTTAACTAACAAGTATCACGCGACATCAAAGCGCCTGCACGCGACGTCGCGTGATGTAACAATTAACGTGAGGAAAACAACCAAATTCCTAAACCGATTTTGATGAAATTTCTATGGAACCAATCGGGAAGCATAACCTTTTAGATGAATAAAGAATTTTTCAGATCGGTTTACAAATGACGGAGGTATGAGGTAATAAACATAAACATTAAAAAAAATACATCCGAATTGAGACCCTCCTCCTTTTTGAAGAAAGTCGGTTTTAAAGGAATACTATAATAAATCAGATGTTAGTGGCAACGCCGGGAGGGGACGCCCTTGAAGGACATACACTGACCTTATTGGTGAAGTTCTTCAGAAAGGTCAGGTGCGTAGTATTCGCAACCGGCGTGCGTCTATGACCAGATCTATGAACGTGGACGAGGCAAAAGGAGTACGTAAGGATCGTAGCAGGTGGCGTGCTGTGCTTTAAGCCTACCCCTATAATATTACTCAGGTATTTTAAATAAAAGACAAACCAAATAAACATTATATTTATGAAGAAATCATTATACAATAGATACAAACTAGTATTCTAACTATTTTACAGTACTTTGACAAAAAAAAACACATATTTTTATAATACATAAAGCTTCCTGATTATTCACAAAGCAATTTATCAATATATATAGCAAAAAGTTATCAACAAAAATGCTTAGAAATCCTGACACGACCAGAAGCTGGCACCATGCCACTAAACTTAACTGGGCTTGCCACGTTGCCATTTAACTCTCGATTATAAGGAACTGTCGTTGTGACCACTATAAATGGCAAGGGCATAGTTGGCACGGACACCGTAGATGGCATGTTGTCTGTAAATGGCTGGTTGGTTGTTGGAGATGGCAAGGTTACTGTTGGTAAAGTTGTGATCGTGGGCAAACTTGTAGAGATTGGCGATATTGTGTCTATCAGCAAATTGGAGGTGGTTGGCAAAGCTTGTTGAGGTGTAACGAGGAGTGGCGTGGGGGGTGCTGAGTATGATGTAAAGGCTGGAAATAAAGTTTAAAGCATAAATTCTGAAGCATTTATTTAGAGTAAACAATCTGGTTTCGTCTCCATCATCTTCATTTCGGTGAAAAGACACATTTGATGGGCATGGACCTCCAAAGATTTGATTTGTAACAACGACCGGCCCTACACCGCTAGCATTCACCTGAGTGGTTTGAAAATAATTGAATCATATTTGGTGGATGGTGGATGCCTTTCTTTGTAAATCCCCATGCAAGTCTCATCCAGGTTTTTCCCGATGGCAGCAATGTTATCTCCCATCTCGCTGCCGGACGATCTTATAGCTGCATATTTTATGTATAAAAAAATAATGAATGTCCACACAAAGTCCAATACTGAACATAAAGCAGTCGTCAAGAAAATGATGGTTGGAGCTTCAGTCGTATGGTGTGAGTAGATTTTGTAATATACGCAAGGCGACCAATAGTAACAAGTCTAGAATAACATCGTTTAGAATTTTAGACTAACCCTGGACCGGTACCTATACCAGGGTTAGTCTAAAATGCTAGTTAGGCTCTAGTTCTTAGTCAAATTAAAGTAATTCCTTTAGTTTAAGTAATTACTTATGCAAACAGTTTTATGCAATTGATAAAAACTTAGACGAAGTAAGAACCGTCAAAGCTAAGAATTCTAAATTTGACAGTTCTAACTTCAAGCAATTACTAATCCACAGAGTAAAAATCGTATCTTAAATAATTTTTTTCCTCAAGTAATCACTTTGACTTGATAGATACGGGTGTAACACTCACTGCCAAATCCACGGTTTCCAAAGTTGTCTTTAATGGTGACCCCTCCTTTAGCCTCCACCTGGCCACCAAAGAACACAGGGCCTGTAGTATGCCGGTAAGGAAACCTAGCACTTTGCTTCATCCTACCTTCAAAGTTCCAAGGATCGTAGAAGAGAGGACTGTTGTAGTATGGTACGGGCATTGCTTCAATGTTCTGTAAAGTCGACAAGTTTTGAGTGTTTTCAATGGGCAATCGTTGAAAATTATGCAAATTGCTTTTCCACTCCAAAACCTCAGTCATTAGAGTTTTTTTTTAATTTTTTCAGTTTTCTCGGTCTAATTCTTTCTTGTAAAGTGATGGCCATGGATTACCTATTATTTAAAAAAATGTAAGTAATGAATATAAATGTTGATGGATCAAGAGGGAGAGGAGGCCAAAGAAAAGATGGATGGATTGTGTGTGGAATGATATAGAAGAAAAAAACCGGCCATGTGCGAGTCGTACTCACACGCACACAGGGTTCCGTAGCACCAAACGATATAATTAAAATATTTTGAAGGCATTCGTTCATATGTTGTATTTTTTTACATTCATCAAAAAAACTTTTGTTTTTCATAGTATGTTAATGAAAACAAAGTTGTTGCTGCAGTTTGATGAAAAAGTCCCATATCTCAAAAAATAAACATCAAATCTTATTCAAACCAATTTTGGTTGAAAGTTTGTTTTACGTTCTATAATCCTTTTTTTCTCCTCTTACTTTAGAAATTAGAGCGGGGGGGGGGGGGTGGGGGGGGAGCATTTTACCAATTTGGAAGTGTTTATCTTTCAAACGAGTGACTTTGCGTGAAAATAATTTTAGGAACCTCAATGTCATTTTTCAAAGACCTATCTATAGACACCTCGCACGTATAGGTTTGATGAAAAAAATATTTTTTAGTTTCAGTTCCATGTATGGGGAGACCCCTTAATCTTATATTTTTTTATTTTTGTATAAAAACCTTATAGCGGTTCACAGAATACATCTACCTACTAAGTTTCAACTGTGTAGTCCTAATAGTTTAGGAGTAAAGTGGCTGTGACATACACGGACAGACAGGCAGACAGACAGGCTACGGAACCCTAAAAAGGAGTAAAAGATAGCGTGACGAATGACTCCATCATCAGCCTACTGCAGTCCACTGCTGGACATAGGCCTCCCCAATCGCACGCCACTCAACTCGATTCTCAGCAGCTCTCATCCAGTTGCTACCAGCCACCCTGCGAAGATCGTCGCTCCACCGAGCCTGAGGGCGTCCCACCTTACGTTTACCGATTCGCGGTCTCCACTCAAGAACACGTCTACCCCAACGGTCATCGGTTCTACGGCTAATATGACCGGCCCATTGCCACTTCAGCTTGCTTATTCTGTAAGCTATGTCGACAACTCTGGTTCTCTGTCGGATTACCTCGTTCCGAATGCGATCCCTCAGAGAAACTCCAAGCATAGCCCGTTCCATAGCTCGCTGAGCGACCTTAAATTTATGAACCAGCCGCACCGTGAGTGTCCACGTTTCGGTTCCGTAAGTCATAACAGGCAGGATGCACTGATTGAAGACCTTAGTCTTTAGGCTTTGTGGAATACGTGACGAGAAGACCTGGCGAAGCTTCCCAAATGCTGCCCAGCCCAGCTGAATTCTTCTGTTGGCCTCCCTCTCAAAGTTGTTCTTACCAAATTGCAGAGTTTGCCCGAGGTAAACATATTCTCGAACAACCTCGAGAGGACCTCCATTGACAACACAGGTCCTGGGGTGACGTGTTCGTTGAACATAACCTGGGTTTTGTCCAAGTTCACCCTGAGACCAATGCGTATTGAAGAATCAACTAGGCCGTCCAGCATCTGCTGCAAGTTGTGCAGCGACTCAGCCAGTATGACGATGTCATCTGCAAATCTCAAGTGTGAGATGTACTCGCCGTTAATGTTAATGCCCCGTCCTTCCCATTTTAGCGTCTTAAACACATCCTCTAGTGCGTTGGTGAACAATTTCGGGGAAATTACGTCCCCTTGCCTCACCCCCCGACGCAATGGGATATGCTCCGTTTGCTGGTTTTGAGTTTGGACGGTCATTGTGGCGTTTTCATAGAGATTTCTCAACACTTGGATGTAACGTCAGTCAACTTGGCATCGCTGCAGAGACTCCAGAACTGACCAGGTCTCGACAGAGTCAAAAGCCTTCTCATAGTCCACAAATGCAAGACACAGCGGCCGATTATACTCTTCGGACTTCTGTATAATCTGCCGCACTGTGTGGGTGTGGTCTATGGTGCTGTATCCTCCTCGAAACCCGGCCTGCTCCGGTGGCTGGAATTCGTCGAGTCTTCGCGCTAGACGATTCGTGACGACTCTTGAAAACAGCTTATACACGTGGCTAAGGAGCGAAATGGGTCTGTAATTCTTTAATAGGTTCTTGTTTCCCTTTTTAAAGAAAAGGACGACCACGCTCCTTCTCCACGCTTCTGGAGTTCTCCCAGAGAATAGGACCGAGTTAAAAAAGTGAGTGACGAATGACTGGGGATAATTAAAGAAAAACACGTGTTGCACCCTAAATAATTTGGGACAAGGGCACGGAGATGTCAGCAACAGGAAGGGGTCCGCAAGGGCCGATGCCTGCCGGGGCTGCGAGACTGTTCGAAAGAGATACCGTGGCCCCGGAACACAAAGGGCGATGAAGGTACATGGATGGGTTTTAGTCAGTAAAAGTCTGACACTCCCTCCAGCTCAGCCCAGAGCGGGATGATGATTACCCATCCGAAAAAAAAAAAAAAAAGCGCATGGAGATGTTGATGAGGTAAAAAAACAACAACATACATACACTCACACTTCTTTCACATGAGAGTAGGCAGAATCAACAGGATGACATGTGCTTCGATTTTTATACAGGGTGTAACAGGACCCTTCACGAAGCCGTCATCAAACATAGTGCTTGGTCGGCTTGATTTTTTTTTGGGGCGAAATAACACGTTTTACGGTAGGACTCACTCAAAACATTGTGCTGATGAATGGGTTGAATAGTACGGGGGTCGTGGAGGTGTTTAAAATAAAAATCTTACATTAAAAACACATATTAAAAAAAAACTTGTGTAACGTTTGAACTTTGACCCCCAATATCTCCGTAACTAAAAGGTTCCCAGTTATGGTCTAGAACAAAAAAATGATCGCAGTGACGGGGAGAACAAGTGCCTTTCGGCGTCATTAAGGGTCTTGTTACACCCTTTATACTCCTTTAGAAAATTAGTACTATGGATTGCCTTACCTCTGGTAATAAGTAAGCTAATTCTTCAATCGGTATGTACGCAAGTATGTAGTCTTTGCAAGGGTACGATGCTACAGACTGAAACACCAGAGTTCTTCGTTTATTTTGAGTTTTAAATATTTTCATACAATTTACTTGGGCGCAGTATTGGTCCAGGTGAACAGCGGTGGCCCAGTGGTGGCGGCCCCAACTTACGAACATTACTTTGTGTAATTTATTTCATCACCACTGCTCTCAAACGGTGAAGGAAAACATCGTGATGAAACCGGCATGTCTTAGAACCAAAAAGTCGAAGACAGGTGACGTCTACCAACCCGCACTGGGCTCGCGTGGTGGATTATAGCCCATTCCCTCTCATAGAGAGGAGGCCGTGTGTCCCAGCAGTGGGAACAATATAGGCTGACTATGCAATGCTTATGCAATATGATCCTTGGGGAGACCCAAGTAATAAATAGCAGTTCATGGATATGCTAATTTGAAGCATCAGTTTTTAAGAAACAACTTATAGTTTGGCTTAGTCTCACAATAATTAATACCTCGCGGAAATACTGCCACCACATACCCTAGGGATCTGCTATTTGCTAGAAAGAGTAATTAAATAACTTGCCTGTAATATTAACACTTGCAAAACAATGAAAATCAGCGGTTGACACATTTTATATGTATTCGAACTCATTAACACAGAACAAGAGAATTTTACGTGACCTACTTTTATACGGAATGAACTACATTATCTTGAAGTTAATATGTATAGGAAAAAAAGTCATGGACGTCTGTGTGTTGATAACTACCTCACTAATACAAATATTCAGAGGCAGAGGGTTCATCATACCACCAGCTTCCAAACTCTCTTAGCCCTGAGCCTAATATTTTCCCTGTTGAATTATCACCCCATCGAAATATGACAGTGAGGCTAGAAATAGGGCACCTTTGTTGATGCACACACTTGCGCAATATATCCTGCGTCGAGAAGCTAAGAAGGAAAACTATCATCAGTACCTCTACTAGTACTTCAATAGTACATTGTGATACAAGGGTGGAAAGTAGATTATTTGCAAACGAGGTGTCATTAACAAGCCCGAGCCGAAGGCGAGGGTTTTTAATGACACAAGTTTGCAATTACCTACACACCCGTGTATCACATGACGTTTTTCAGTACAGTTGTGGGAAATGGAAAAAAAAAACAAATCATTGAAATTTAATGATCGAGCTCGTAAAAAATAATCACACCAACTGTATTTAAATATATATTATTTAATATATATATTATTTAATACCTTTGAAACGTTCGAACTAAACTTCCACCGCCTGTTAATACTATTATCGATAAAACTCCTGCAATTTCAACTTCATTGTTACTTTCATTGACTTCTTCTCTTCTTTATAATTATCCTTATTAAACACAGGTAAAACCACATGAAGAACAGTAGCTTGCTTTATAAACAAAACGTGCCTAGGAGCAAATCATACATTTCATATCAGAGCTTATGTCGAAATTTTAAATACATTCATGTCATTTGTCCTTTTACTTTTGTTCAACAGAATAATGATTGGAAATATATTCATTCATAATAATGCCGGCCTATCACACTGTATAGAAGGACCTGACTAATTTATTTGCTAGTATTTTTATTTTTCTAGAAACAACAATATAGGTACAGGGTGTAACAAGACCCTTAACGAAGCCGTCAACCAAGCATTATGTACATCAAACTAAGTAAACTTTACGCAAAAATGATTGCTGGGAAACTATTTTTTTTTTGTGGTAAAAAATCCCGTTTTACGGTAGGACTCAATGTAACGGACTCGAAACATTGTCCTGGTGAATGGATTGAATAGTACAGGGGTCGTGGAGGTGTTTAAAGAAAAAAAAAATTGTATTTAAATAAAAACTTGTGAAAAAGTTGGAACTTTGACCCCCAATATCTCCGTAACTAGAAGGTTCCTAGATACGGTCTAGAACAAAAAAACGATTTGCGATCGTTTTTTCGTCTGCTCGTTCGTCGGCTTCGTTAAGGGTCTTGTTACAACAAGACCCATAACGAAACCGAAAAGCACTTGTTCTCACCTTTACATTTTAAACAGTTTTTTGCTGAAATGCGTAAACTAGGAAAGATAGCAAGAACAATTTATTAACATGACTTTTATTTTCAATAACAAGAACATTTCTTAAAAATAACTTACTTATCTATGTACAATTACTTATCTATGTATACATCATCGCCAAACTCGTCAGTTTTAAAATGTAACACAGCCATTTTTCTTTATTTACAATAACACATTATTTACTATACGGCCCGTTTAACACAGTCACTGTTTCAGTAATACCAGCAACTGGCAAGCCATTTAAAAATGGCATATTGTCCAAACCTTCTATTTGCAAATTATTAACCAGCTCCTGTGCCAAATTCAAATGATTTGATGTCAAGACGGACGAATAATCATTTGGCTCATTTGGCACATTTGAAAACATTTGCACTCCCTCGGACAGTAAGTTCTGGTTAGGCATCTTTGACGGTACAAAGTCATAATGCCAGTCGTTGACTGGCACCTGAGTATTACCAAATAGATAATCGTTGCTGAAAAATCCACTGCTGTCACTATTTTGTGAATATGTTTCTGGAAAGCCACGTTTACCAAATAATATGTCATTTAAATGTCCCTCGTTGGAAAGTGGCATACCATTATCAATAGCGTTCACCATTCTGCTGTTAGTATTTGGCATACCTGTATTTGCGGGAAAATTATTAAGAACTGCAAAATCATTATTAAAAGGAAGATTATTTACAAATCGTTTTTCATTCACAGTCATTGCGTTGTAATTTTGAAAATGGCAGTCATTTGGCAGCCCATGGTTTTGTACATCATTAGCAACGTTAGATATGCCGCTGCTGATTGGAAAATGATTGACACTTGAAAATCTGTTTTCAACTGGCACAATATTTGGTAATGCACTAGCTGAAGGCATATTCGCAATGCTTAAAAATCCATTGTTATTTTGATGGTTATTCATATTTTTCAATTCATCAGAAACTTGCTGTCTCAAATCATTGACATTTTGCAAATTATTTGCATTAGGTGCCATATTGTCAACTGGCTGGCTGTCACGGGTAAATCTGTTGATATCTGCAACTCCATTTCCAATCCCAATTTCAGTTATGCGAAAGTTATTAAAATATGGTAGTTGGTTGTTGATTGATGGCAATATATTGCCACTTGGCAAATTATTTAGTGGCAATCCTTTGCTAAGTGGCAAAGTTTTACAAGGCAAGTTATTAAAACTTGGAAATGCATTAGGTATTGCTATATTATTGTTATTCGGCAATGTATTTGCAGCTGGTAAATTATTTAAATTCAAAATATTAGTTCCCGCTGGCACGTTGTTTAAATTCAAGACTTTATTTGTAAATGTTGGATTATTATTCAAGTTTGGCAATCCGTTTGGCACATTATTTAAACCTGGTAATCCATTTAGCACAGTATTTGAACTTGGGAATACATTGGGCACATTAATTAGACTTGGCCGACCATTATTAAAATATGGCAAGCCATTTGGCAAATTACTTAAACCTGGCAATCCGTTATTTAAATATGGCAAGCCATTTGGCACATTACTTATACCTGGCAATCCGTTATTTAAAGATGGCAAGCCATTTGGCACATTACTTGAACCTGGCAATCCGTTATTTAAAGATGGCAAGCCATTTGGCACATTACTTAAACCTGGCAATCCGTTATTTAAAGATGGCAAGCCATTTGGCACATTACTTAAACCTGGCAATCCGTTATATAAAGATGGCAAGCCATTTGGCACATTACTTGAACCTGGCAATCCGTTATTTAAAGATGGCAAGCCATTTGGCACATTACTTGAACCTGGCAATCCGTTATTTAAAGATGGCATGCTATTTGGCACATTACTTGAACCTGGCAATCCGTTATTTAAAGATGGCATGCTATTTGGCACATTACTAAAGCCTGGTAATCCGTTATTTAAAGATGGCAACCCATTAGGCACGTTATTAAAAGGCAATCCGTTACTAATTATATCATTAAAACTTGGTAGTAATCTGTTTTGTGGTATAACGTCCGTATTTTGAAATGAAAAATTATGTGGTAAACTCTTTGGCAATCCATTGTTCAAAGCAAAGTTGTTCAGTAATCCATTGCCACGAAGAAAATTGTCATTTGGCAGACTATTTTTGAATGGCATGCCAAAAGCGAAGCCGTTTGCTGCTAAATTCCCATTTCCTGGCAAACCAACTGGCGAGTTATTAATCTGTCTTCTAGGTCTGCCATATTCCGCCAGTGGCGTATTTGCTAAGTTTTTCAGTGCATTCTGGCGTGACAGATCTCGATTAGAGACCTGAGCAGAAATTACCTGTGGGCAAACAAAATAATGATAAAAAAAAAATCTAAAGTATAGTGTTTTGAAAGGCGTTAAAACTAAGATGAACGACAAAAAAAATCATTTATAACTGTTTATGTATCTATCCTAGTATTATAAAGAGGTAAAATTTGTAAGTTTGTATGTAGGAGGTAATCTCTGGATCTACTGAACCGATTTTGAAAATTCTTTCCCTAATACGAAGCTACATTATCCCCGAGTGCCATAAGCTTTATTTACAACGTGCCCATGGGATAATTGTGGACAAAAACGCGAGCGAAGCCGCGGGCAACAGCTAGTTATGAATTAATTTGTTAGGTTATTATGTTATTATGTTTTTGTTAAAATATGACTTAGTATTTTTGAAACCGAACTTTACCTGAATCAAAATAAATTGTAGCACACCAAAAACTTTAAAAATCATTTTACGGTTCTAGGTCTCATTACTAACTATGGTATTGTGTAACTAAAATCTATGCAGGTCTAGTTATATAGATGTACTTATCAATAAATCTTAATTATAATGATATATGTTCTGAATAGATACATACATGTTTTATCTTGATTCTGTGTATATTGCAAGATGATTTTATCTTCTCAAGACGTGATTTTATACTGTTTTTCTTCTTCTTACAAATTGCCCAATTATATTGTGAATTTGGTGCACTTTTAACAAGTAATCCACAAAAAATCTTCCTTTTTAGGGTTCCGTAGCCAAGGGGTAAAAACGAAACCCTATTACTAAGACTCCACTGTCCATCTTTCTGGCTGTCTGTCACCAGGCTGTACCCCATGAACCGTGATAACTAGACAGATGAAATTTTCACTAAAAACAGAATAAAATAAATATTTATGGGGCTCCCATACAACAAGTGTTTTTTTTTTTAGATAATGGTACGGAACCTTTCGTGCACGAGTCCGATTCGCACTTGCCGGTTTTTATTTATTTTATGAAATAATACAAGGTGGCAATTTAGTATCTAAGCTACATACATACAGCGTCTATGAGGTGGGTTCTACCCATCCCCCAAACAATTT
Source organism: Eugnorisma glareosa (assembly GCA_947578425.1). Lineage (NCBI taxonomy): Eukaryota > Metazoa > Arthropoda > Insecta > Lepidoptera > Noctuidae > Eugnorisma > Eugnorisma glareosa. The sequence continues at coordinate 3,167,501 of OX387985.1, read as the reverse complement.
TCGCTTCCTCGTCTTTCGTGTCGATGGTACGACTTGTTTAAATTTCTTTGGAACCAGTTTGTCTTGTCTCCAAGTGCAGGTGTTGGGACACTTCGGACACTCCAGTAGGTGGGACATCGTCTGGTCGGGAGCACCGCTTTCACACTGCGTGTCGGAGGGATCTTTTAGGCTGTGTTTCCACCACAGATGAGCGAGTATGCGTAGCAAGAGATGAGTGTGAAACTAACCAATAATATCGACATACGTTAATGTTTTCTCAATTGTTTGTTTTATTTTTTATTTTAGTATATTTTATTATTTTTGTAGATGTCTATTTACCAAAGACATTCAAATATTTATGAGCGATAGACTGCACAATACGACGAGAATCGTGATCCAATACTTGTTACTTCTTGGTAACAAATCGTTCTATCTACGCCCGTTTTTCAGGTAGCATTCGTGTGTCCAAAATCGAAAATGTTCTGGATCAAAGTTTTTGTATAAAAATATTCCCAATGTCCCTCTAAAAAATCTTTTAAAACTCTTTGCTATTTACACATATACATGGGATATATATTTTGATATATTTTTATAGTATTTTATATATCCTTGTAGTTTATTTAGAGGTACACCTACCAATGTTTGTCTCTGCATCACCCAAAAGTTGACTGGTACAAAATGCCTATGGCATTAAGTCCGCCTCTGTACTTTGTGCTTGAAGTGTTAAATAAATAAATAAATATCGCTTTTTTTTCACAGCTTGATGTATTCTAGATATATGATTGGTTAGTTCCACACACATCCCTTGCTACGCATCCTCGCTCATCTTTGGTGGAAACGTAACCTAATTTCACATTTGACAAATGTGTTTACAGCGGCCTACTTGAGTGCGCAATCAATTAAGTGACAAACAGCTTTCGCTATCAAACTCATATATAATCTGATTGGTGGAAAAATATTTATTTATTTATTTAAACTTCATGTACAATAGTTGTACATAGGCGGACTTAATGCCATTAGGCATTCTCTACCTTTGGGTTCAATAAGAAAACGCTGTGGTAGGGTACAAAATAACTGTCTAAAAAAAATATTATATAAGTACTTATAGTGATACTAATACATATAATAATACATACAAGATAAACTAATAAATATTATAACAAATACCAAAATATAAAACGAAAAAAAACCTAATAATAATTACCGTGACTCGACTTCAAATTGAGAGTTATTTATTCTGACTTAGATAGTGGTTACGAACTTTTCTCTTAAAAGTGAATTTTTGCTCTCAGCTTTCTTAATGCCTAAAGGTAGCGCGTTCCAGAGCTTTATAGTAGAGATAGCGTAAGAATTTGACTTAAAACCGGTGCGGTGAGAAGGAATTTGGAGAAGTAGATTCTTGGAAGCTCGAAGGTTGCGATTGTGAGAGCTGCCCAACACTTTGAAGTACTTTTTTAGATAATCGGGAGCACATCGATCGTTCATAATCGTGAAGAGCATGCAGAGAGATCTGAGGGACCTCCTGAGTCGGATAGAAATATTCAAATTATTTCGATACATTTGTATGGAAAGCTTTCTTTCACGTATTGGATATGGGTGATAGTTCTAGACCATTAGCATCTGGGGTGTTAATGAAAATTTTTAGCTAGAAACAAAATAAATATTGTTCATAAAAAATCTTTATTATTTTATGGCACCACACTTATTTTGACGGAAACCTGCCAGGTGTTAATTTGATAGATTTATGCCTAAACCTAAACCGACTTCAAAAAACACACATTACAGAAAAACAAAAAGAAGAACAAAAATTACAAACTAAAACACAAAAAAGTAAAAAATAACTTTAGCTTCAGAAGCCGGTGACAGAAACAGTGGTTTTGGTTTGTTATTTTTGTTTTTTTTTTGTATTGTGTTTTTTTTTAAGTCGGTTTTATTTTTTGCAAAAAAGTTTTTTTTTTAATTTTTCCGTTTTTAGGTATTCCCATGTCGCCATGAATTTATTTTACATTATTAAATACGCGTCTAAATGACAACAGCAGTTCTTTTCTTAAAGTCGGTTAAAATGATTAATCCTTCTAGTTTCTAGCACTCACTCTATTGTCTCTAGAAATATCAACTATCGATATCGACAAGTCGCATTATCTATACATTATTCTAGAACAAGAAATCACCTAACTCCTAACCGTTAAAGAGTTGTACCTTCCTTCATCAGCTAAGCGTCATGAGATGATGATGACAATACGCAAATGTCTCAATAGCTTTATATATTACTTTATACTAACATTTATGTCGTGGCTATTGTGTTGTGTATAAAATACTTACTGGTATTCAGCTGCATCCGGTAAGACTGGAAGCCGACCACAAAATAGTTGGGAAAATGATGCAGATGATGAACAATACATGTCATGGTAATGGGCTTATCCCCAATAAATGGAAATCTTGGTGTATTGTACACATCTGCGTACCCCCTCGGAGGATACAGGCGTGATGTTACGTCATACACACGAACATACAGGGTGTAACAAGACCCCTAACGAAGCCGTCAACCAAGCGTTATGTACATCAAACTAAGTAACTTTACGCAAAAAATATTGCTGGAAAACGTTTTTTTTTTGGTGTGTAAAATCACGTTTTACGGTAGGACTCAATGTAACGCACTCAAAACATTGTGGTAATGGATGGATGGAATAGTACGGTGGTCGTGCAGGTGTTTACAGTAAAAATCTTTCGTTAAAAACATCTATTTAAAAAAAAAATACTTGTGAAAAAGTTGGAACTTGGCCCCCAATATCTCCGTAACTGGTATAGTCTGGAACAAAAAAAATGATTGCAATGATAGGGAGAACAAATACCTTTCGGCTTCGTTAAGGGTCTTGTTACACCCTTTATAACCTCCTCCTTTTTTGAAGTCGGTTAAAAAAACAAAAAACCGGCCTAGGGCGTGTCGGACTCGCGCACGAACGGTTCCGTACCATTATCTAAAAAAAACTGAATTGGCGTCAACTATGTATCCCTTTAATTTTCAACTTTTTTATTTATTTTTTGGAATGATTTCTTTATTTGTGTAAGGCCTTGCGTTTTGCCAAATTTCATTATTCTAAATCAAAGTGAAGTACCCTATAGGTTTTGATTCCCTTGTGAAATCGCATAATATGCGACATAAACAGTCATATCTTTCCGTACGCACGTTACTGATTCCTATAAATCATGTTATTCTAAGCAATATGAACTATCCTACAAATTGTCGAGCACTTGAATGAATAATATCAAGGCTATTGTCTGTATAACATTGAGACCGAAGCGTCCTTGTTCCAAGGTCACCCTAAAGAATACCTTTCCTTGTCACAAGGTCACATTCAGGGTGAAAGAATGACCTCTACCTTCGCGACAAGGTTAGACCTTGGACGAAGGACAAAGCTCTGGGCAACCTTGTGTTTCAATGGTATACTTCAAACAACTTATCTGTGCAGGCGGGAAAACACAGAACCAAAATAAATGTAACAATTTTGACATATCGATGCAAATTTTCTTGACGAGCAGCGCCACCTTCAACTGCACACTTATAGTGGTCGTACTATACTACTGTCTACACATTTTTTCAGTGACTGAAGTGAATGGAATGGGGGCTATCGTTTTTGAGCTCACCAGATGGCACAACTGTCGAGTAAGGTCCTGTCAATAATTTTATTTTTTACTATAAAGTACCAATAACTTTATAAAAAGTTTATTTTATTACGTAAGTATAACAAGTAATTTCGTTATTACGTAAGTATAAGTTGCTACTTAAAAAATCAGAAATGGCTCAATCTAAAATTCTAGACCAAAGTCGTGATAAAAAAAGCACGCAACGCGCGAACTCTCTATGACATTTGACATTTCAGTGACCTCGCTTTACGATTTACTGTCTGAAACTTTTTGAATTTTCGGATAGAAAAGTAACATTGATTGAAATAAAATCAAGAGATAAATTGTGGTTTGTATTTTCTTGTAGTAAATTTTCTAGTGCAGAAAAAATATTTCATTACTTATTATATTAGCTTTAAATAATTTGAATACATTTTTACAATATTTTGTTCTTTTTTCTTTTTTTTAGTTTGAAAACTATTCATCCTCCTTGTGTTCTAATGAGGGCTATCGTTTTTGGGCTCAGCAGATAGCGCCACTGTCGCTTATGGTTATGTCAAAGGTCCATGCTTTAAAGTACCAATATCTTCATAAAAACTTTATTTTAATACGTATAACAACATAATGTAAACTTCATTTATTTACAATATTCTCCCTAAAATTAGCAAGCATGAAACATTTATAAATCATTTTAGTTCAAAAACGCTAACAAATAAGATCCTCAGTTGCTATTTAAAATCTTCAAGTCATAATTAATCAGGAATAGCTCAATCTAGACCACAATTGTGAATATTAGTAAAAATACGTAAAAAAAAAGTACGCAACGCGCGAACTTTCTATGACATCTGACATTTCGGTGCCCCCGCGCTACACTAGCGCCTCTAGCGGTGAATTCACACGCGATAGCCCCCATTAAGCCGGCTACTGGCCGTTTTGAGACTAACAATTTGTTTGATGCCATTAAGTTTTTTTTTCTTGTCAAAAATGGCCGTCGACTTGGTTTTCATCACCAGCATCTATATTCTTTGATAGAGAGTAGGTTACCTTTGTAGAGTCAAATTGACTTACAGAAAACTTTAGTTTAAAGTGCGCTAAAACTCGACGGGACTTAACATTTAAAGTCAAATTACAATCAATGAAATAATTTAATTCCAATAAATAATTTACAATTAATCTAATTCTAAAGTATAATTAAAGATAGTCTCCCCAAATCAAACATACCGGTCATATCTGACATTGACAGCCCTGTTAGCTAAAACGTCATTCCCAACTGCCATTTGAGGCTTCAAAAGAGGCAAAGGGACTCTGCCTTCTGCCTGTTTAGAAGATTTACACGCATTGGCTGCATACATTAAACTCTCTAAGGCAGTCTTCTTCAATGCCTCTGCCATATAGATCCTTTTATGAGCAATGCCCGGATTTTTTGGCGGGAGTTTTTGAATGACAGCTGCAATGGCGTTCAGTTTTTCAACGAATGGCATGTTTGATGCGTATGTTGACAGTAGAGAGTTTACTAATGGAGGCTGGGGTTGTTTGTAGGGGGCGTTTTGAATCTGTGGTCCACGTGGCATATTCTGGACTCGGTATTGAGCGAAAACATTCTGGAAGAAAACAAATTGTCTTTGTTATTATGCTGTTTGGTTTATAAATTATATTAGGTAGGTAATAATGGATGAGGTATTTACTCATGCAAGTTGTAAAACAGCCCAAATCCTTCTACACATACAGTACGAGAAACTTGAAACAAATGCCTAAATAAGTAAAGGCATTATTATTCTTGCAGTGTATAGTCGAATGCTGAAAACGCACGCATTTAGGTAATCATTTTGTCCCACTGCTGGGCAAAGGCCTCTTCTCAACAGAGAAAGCACGAGCATTGATCACCACGCTTGCTCAAGACTCAAGACGGGTTGGCGATTTCAGACTTTTTTATAAGTCCAGGTTTCCTCACGATGTTTTCCTTCACCGATGTCTGTGATGTCCAGGATAAACTTAGAAAGTACATATGAATTGAAAAAGTCACATTGGTTCTTGCCCGGATTTGAACCCACAATCTCATGCATGAGAGGCGAGGCCTTAACCTCTGGGCCATCACGACACTGCATCGCCTAGTGTATAGTATTTATGCTAGAAGCTAATCGCCAATTACAAGTAATTTTCAAAGCGTGCAATCATCACGCTTGACCAAGGTCAAGCGTGATGATTGCACGCTTTGAAAATCAAATCTACAGTACTCACAGTTTAGATAATAATAAAGTGTTACATAAAAATACAAGACTTACAATCATTAAAAAAGTTTGAATCAGCAACACACCATACAGTTTCATCACAACGGCCATTTTCTTTTACAGTTAAAAAACCGTTACGTTTGAAAAACACTTCCAAAGTTCAAGTTTCCAAAAGAAGCTTCGGTTTAAATTTAAAAAAAAATAAGTTTATTTTTTTGTGACTGTTGAAAGGCTCTGGTACGTATCAAACTCTGAAACTCTTATTATTTGAGCGTATTGTTCTTAAATACTTCTAGCACTAACTGATTCAATCTATATATAACTTAAACTTATTCCTACAACTGTTTATGTATGAATATTTTATCAGTAATCGGTATCATTAACATCAGAGTATTATGTAAAACTTATTGGATTGATAATGTTGATAAGATAATTTATAATTACAACATAGGTACTTACGTAAGATATAAACTTGAAATGTTTTGAAATTATGAGAAAAGAAGGCTAAGAAGAGGGACAATATATACAGCCCTTAGGTACCTACACTTATTTTTCTGTACAGGGTGTAACAGGACCCTTAACGAAGCCGTCAACCAAGCATTATGTACATCAAACTAAGTAACTTTACGTAAAAATTATTGCTGGGAAACGACTTTTTTTTGGGGTGAAAAATTACATTTTACGGTAGGACTTAATGTAACGTACTCAAAACATTGTGCTGATGGATGGATTGAATAGTACGGGTCGTGGAGGTGTTTTAATTAAAATATTACATTAAAAACATGTATTTAGAAAAAAAAAAACTTGTGAAAATATTAGAACTTTGACCCGCAATATCTCCGTAACTAGAAGGTTCCCAGGTATGGTCTAGAACAAAAAAATGATCGCAATGACGAGGAGAACAAGTGCTTTTCGGCTTCGTTATTGATCTTGTTACACTCTTTATATACCTTACAGACTAACTTATATACCAATGATAAAAATACAAATTATGTTAGTAAATAGAAACTTAAAAATTATGTTTGTAACACTTCACTTGTGCACTTCTGCAACTGATATGCAACTCTTACTATACTAATCTCAACGTCAACTATTCTTCACGCGACCCAAGTACCTCCGTCGAGGTATAAACACCCCCGAAGGGTTAGGCGGAGGTGTATCTAATAGTACACCCATTATTTCGCCAGTTATGTTAAGTCCCATGTAGTGGGTCTCGTTGGTCTAGCGGTCGCGAATGCAACTGCTGAGCCTGCCATGACGTCTTAGAGCAAGAGTAATTCCGGTGTTGGAAAGAGATGGCGCTATACGACCTGTATATAGCTCTGCCTCTTTCCCACACTGGAGCTACTCCTGCTTTTGAGTAGGCCGCCTGATCATTGTATAAGTAGAGTTCATTTGCCAAAACGTCAAGATAGTACATGTGGTTAAATGCCCGTTATTAAATCCCAAAATTCCTTTTAAGTTCCTCCTGCTTTATGACGTCATAGTAAGCCCCCTGGTCTTTCTGGTCTGGTCTGTTCAGTAGAAGCCACGAAGTCTGGATTTGTGCCCGGTTGATGGCTATATGCTCGTCACCTGTTACTCTGGTGAAATATGGGTGTACTATTAGGTAGGTAGGTGACTGTTGGGATAAACATCTAGCGATTTAAATCGAATCCGTGTTGTCACGACTTACAACGATTATTTAGCTCAAATCAGCCTCTGTCCATACAAAACTGGTGTTTTGTTATTCTTGAGGGTACACTAGATGGTCTTACTTCAATACAAACGTAGTATGGCGATTACTCTACTGTGTAATGGTGTTCGTTTAAAATAAAAATAAATGATTATCAATTTGTCTCATCATTTAATAAAAAAGTAAAAAAAAAAACATATACAAGAAAATTTACTTACTATTAATATTATATATTAATAAATTTACTATTTACTTTTTTGTTTCCATACAGGGCTAGATAATGATGAGACAAATTGAAAAATAAAATATTTTGAACGTACACCATCAAACAGTGGAGTAATCACCATACTACGTTTGTTAGTTTTGTATGAAACTACGACCGACTATATTACTATAGTGTACCCTTAAGAGGAAATGGGGTAGGTATTTGAAGAAACTATCGCTGTCTCTCTACGAGCGCGATGTCGACATTGGTGCGATAAAGACAACTACAGATCCGACAAGTAAAAAGTCATAATTCGAGGTTTGGCTCTCGACTATTTCCTCCTCCAATATTCGACCAATTTAAAAGATATTTCATAAACTGAATAAGAAGGATAAATACTGTGTCGCTATGTTTTTCTTTTTTCATTAATAGTTGTCAAATTTGTACACTAGGCCTCTGTTTACAGCGGTCAATATAGGTAATTTCGAGCGTTTTGTAAAGGTTCTAGGGCTGATACAGATTAAGTATCATCAAAAAGGAAAACATAGGGACATAGAAGAAGTTAATATTGATTTAACTGTAAAAAATCATAGTCATAAACCAGCAAGAAAACAGGCGAGAGCGTTTGTATGGAGAAAAGACCACCCGCATTTTTTCTTAACTTGATCACCAGCTATGTGTTGTTCACTGGTACAGTAAAGGGCACAGGCAGGTCTTATCGCGTTTAGAATCATAATAGAAAACCTTATCTATCAACAATAATATAATGTAATAGATGTTATAGACACATTAATTATTTATCATTATCAAAATGATGAAAATTTCGATGGTTCTATTACAAAAGTTTTGATAATAATTATGTATTTATACCATGAGTTTAAATTCAATAAACGCAGTATAATATTAGCAAGCTAATAGAATACAAGATGAATTCTATTATTCTTGTTGCATTCTCCATTTTCGCTGGCGTAAGTATTTTTATTGTTTTCTTTATAGCCTCTAACAAATTCAAAAGATGAACGGTGGTAACCGTTCATCTTTTGAATTTGTTAGTTTATGAGAAGGAGCTTCTCTGGAATACATTTCTACATAAAGTTGTAAACGTTTGTCATGGCGGTTGGCATACTATCTAACCTAACATACTCTTTTTTAACCGACTTTCTTCAAAAAGGATAACGTTCACAATTCGGTTGTATTTTTTTCTTCTCTTATTTTAAAGTATATTCATTCCGATTGGTCCCAAAGCAATTTCATCAAAATCGGTTCAGTAATTTGGATTTTCCACACGTTGATTGCCACATCACGCGACGTTACGTGAAGTGGCCTGTTATGTTATGGCCTTACAGTTATGTACGAGCTATAACAATGTAAAAAATTACTCATGACAAAAATTTGTGTGGTAGTTAAACTAAAACTAAAAAGGGTAAACAAAAACACATCCTGCGAAAAAAAAAAATCGACTACCAAAAAAAACACTAAAAATTCTAAAATAACTATACTTTCGGAAGTCGGGTCACAAAAGTCAATGTAACAAAGAAAGTCACCGACTTCCGAAAGTAAACTTATGTTAGACTATTTTAGTATATTTTTTTAAGTCAGTTTTTCTTCGTCCACGTTCATACATCTGGTGATATTCTTTACCAATTAAATATTGAACTGTCTCCTTTCTATTCACAGGCACAATCCCAAATCTTCGCGCCATACCAAAGAACAGTACCAGCGGTAATGCCAGGTTGCCCCTGTGGCAACCCAGCCCAGCCAGCTATGAAGGTACCCTTTGAACTTCCTCTGCCCCTGCCAGTGCCCGCCGCCGTGGCAAAAGCGCCCTGTGATTGCTATGAATCAGCGTTGCCAATTGGCTTGCCACTGGCTAACCCGTTCTTGCCAGCAGCGTCGCCAGTGTCGGCTTTGGCGCCATTTTCACCGTTGTTGCCACCTGCCAACACTTGCAGTAGATGCCAGTATTTGAAGAAGATTCCTATTCCACCTCCTTGTATTTAAGTTATTTATTTAAGTGAATAAATTATTTTGTTAGTAAGGTAGTTACTTTTTTTATTAATTACGTCCTTGGGTAGTCTAATGACGAATATCAATCCAATAAATTTTTGACTTTTCCATAATCATTATCCAAAGACATTCAAATAGAACTAAAATAATGCTAAAAAGATTAAGATTTAAAAGAAAGTATCTACATACTTATATACAACAACGACAATAGGACACTTGGGCGTCAAAGTACTCCTACCCATCGCTGTCCTCCGGAAACGTGCCCAGAATACTGACAGCATTGCCACGTTGAATGGCAATGCTAATTCTTTGACCAATATTATTTTAAATCTCTTTGTTATTATGACTGCTAGAATGCCTCATTTTCTAGGCACTCCGGAGCCCAGGATAGGAGAAGTTTGGGCTGAACGAGGCATTTCTTAAAAGCATAGTTTTTTGAAGAGACATCATGAAAAAATAATGATAGTCCAAAAAAGAACTGCAGTAATCTTAGGTCTTTGGAAGAATATCATGTAGTTCCTAACTTCCCTTATTTATCACTGAATGAGCAGGTACATAAGTTGAGGACTCTTCACACAAAAGCCATCAACCCGCCGACATTCGTGTCACTCAATGTGCAACTTTTTTACACTACAGCTTGCGTGTCGCCGGGCAACATGCCACCGAGGGGTTCCTTCATGGCAGAATCTTGATGCTCCGAAATTTATTTGGCATAACACACTTGGCAAAATCTTCTTTAAACGAATATTATTACGGCATAAAAATTATTTAAAATAATCATTTTCTGGCCGGATGTTTAAATGTCCGAATTTACACTGGCATACTTTTAATATGGCAGAATTTTATTTGGCATAATTAATTACCTTTGGTAAAGTTAAAATTTCGCATAATTTTGTTTGGCATAACGTTTAATTGGAGCGACGATTATTTAGTAGAATTTCATTTGTCATACTATGAAGATAGCAGAATTTCTTTAAAATTGATTCTGACTTACAAAATTATGAGTTTTGAATGTATGATAAATGAGTGTCTGCCAAACAATTTTCTGCGAAATGAAGTTGCTATCCGTTGTTATGCAAAATAATATTATGACATAAAAAGTTCTGTTATAAAGGGTAGACTCGCCACCGAGATGACGGCTTTGGTGGGTAGAGCCTAGTTTGTCTCATAGATTCATTTTAACATGTAGGCTGAAGAAACGAAAACCGTGCGATTCGTCGACGTTTCTTCGTGACGTGCAACTAATTGCCTAGCAGCAGCATTGCATTGCAGCTTGCCTATTTGACTAGTTTATTTGAATAATAAGAAATTATAATAAACATACAAAAACAAATACTGAAAATGCTTTTTTAATTTCTCATTTAGCACCATTTTTGCTTGTTTTTTCTTGGAATGTTTATTTCCTTTAATATAAATACACTTTTAAATTTAAATAACCTAAAGTAGTATAATAATTTAAAAATAAACTTAAAAAATGGCGTCAAAAAACTCCTCAACGCTGTCAACTGGTGACGGGCGGCATTTTGACACGTTGTATGACAACGCTAAGCCTCTGGCTAAGATTAAAGGGTTAAAGACAGATTCACCATTTTGTTTGAAATCATGTTTATTTTCATCTATGCCTAAAATCCTTATTTATTCTTTCTTCTTAGTCCTTAAGTTCATAACGAGGCCAGATGCTGGCAATTTGCTGTCAAAAAAACTGTCGGATACCATTAATGTGTTTTATTGTTTTTTTTTCTGGTCACTGCACATTTGCAATGACAGAAAAAAAAACAATTATTAATTTAATTTTTATAACCAGTATTTTCCGAATTATATGACAAAGTTTTTGTTTGAATAATTATCTAAAATGTTAACAGATTATACAGGGTCCTTCACGAAGCCGTCAACCAAGCAAATATCATAAGCAAAAATCATCAAAAAAGAAAATCGCAATGACGGGGAGAAAAAGTGCCTTTCAGCTTCGTTAAGGGTCTTGTTACACCCTTTAGGTACATTTGTAACAAAACCTTCTTTCGTTTGAGTCCTTTTTGTGAAATGTTTATAAGGGTTCATAAATAATGATCTGTAGCGATGATTCTAATTTGTTTCGTGACTATTTGCACTGGGATCCCGTACTTAAATATGGTCCAGACTCTATTCCCTCTCACAGCACAGTACGAAGTATTATAATATCTGTGGCACAGTGAATCGGCTTGTGCCCCAGCAGCTAGAACTTCGTAGGCTGATTAGCTTCGATAAGTACTAGTTTCCGACTGTAATCTTTACTTCATCGTTTTGTAGCCATACTGACGACAAGTAAAACCAAACATTAAAATTACAAATCAATTTATTTCTTCAGACATAAATACAAATAAATTACCTTAAAACTAAGAACTCAATAAAGACCAAGTCCAAAAAAAAACCCTCACCAGAAATCGTTTGTTGGCAATTCAGAATAAATATTCTTAACGAAACCAAAAATTACAACCTAAACAACAGCCACCACAGCCAACAGTCACCATCTGCTTCACAATAGATATGCCATTCTCGGTTACAAAGTAGGTGGAGGAATCGGAATTTTCCTCAAGAACTGACCTCTAGATTGTGGCATTGCTGGTGGTAAAGCACTTGAAGATGATAATGCTGTCAAAGGTGACATTGGTGAAGCAGCTGGCAGGAAAGGATTTTCATTACGGACTAAAACTTTTTGCTGAGGCACATTGACATATTCATTCATTGCAGGTTGACCGATTAATACCTGCTGCATCGCTGGCTTCTTTTGTTGATTTACCAATACTCTTTGATGCACCACTTCAGGTGGTCTCATTTGCGGTACTTGAAGCAAAAAGTCGTTGTTCTGTACAACCATTCTTTTCGGAATTTCATTTTTGCTTACAATAACATTTCTTGGTACTGTTACGTCACCGCCATTTTGTATGACAACATTCTTTGGTAAAATCGCTTGTGTTCGTCTTTGCACGACTATATTTTTTGGTAAAACCATTTGCTGACCATTTTGTACGATGATATTATTTGAATTTTGAACAGCCACATTCTCCTTCATACATCTTTCTTGGGGTCTCTGCACCAGTTGTGCGATCCCATTTGGGGCTTCATTCCTTACTACCGTTCTTGGCACATTATCAGCGATTGCAAATCTTCTATTGACAGCACCCGGCACATTTGACAGTGCTCTCTTCTTATTGGCTGCAGCTGACAACACTTGGATCACCTGTTCAGTATTCCTCGGTGACAGAATGCCTTGAAGAAGTGATGCCACCGCATTTGGAGTTAGCTTTTGAGTAAAGGATGGTGCTAAAGTGAGTGATAGAAGTAGGGCTAGGTGTGTTAACTGCATTTTTGTCTGAAAGAGAAGTATTATAGGAAATTATGGTAATTTGTGACTATGGCTTAAGGAAAGTCGCTAAACTCAAATCATTTATTTCAAATAGGCCCGTGACAGGCACTTTTGAATAGTCAAAAATAAGCTACCTACAGTCCAGCCACAGGCATAATAACTGTGAATGGACTGTAGTTGCCCATTCGAAAATAGTAGATCTCATGAAGAAGAATGGGCAAGAAACTCCATGGACACTCTTTTCAAATCAAGTTAGATATTATATAATCTTGGGTACAATATTGTTGCTTCTATAAAAAAAAACACAATTAAAACCATAAATCCCGAAGGAAAGGAGGTGAGGGAGTCCCGTTCATCCTGCCTTCTCGGCTTGGGCCTGGCGCTGCCATGAATGATCGCGCGTTTGGAACATTGAACGTCTGACATGCAGTAGATGTGCTCACTTTTTTTTACGGTAAACAAAAAGACAAAGAAAAGAGATTAAATTGACCAATCATTATCTTGGACTTAAAGCTTTTGCCTGGGTAGAACAGGAGGGCTATTGCGTATCTCTGTTAACAATTCAAAGTGATCATCACTTGGCGAGTTTTGTTATACAATGTCAGTTCTGCACGGGTAGCGTCAGTAGAAACCAACAAGAACGGTCATTGTATATCAAAACTCACCCAGTGATGAACTGTGAACTGTCAACAGAGATACCTCAATAGCCCTGCTGAAACTCCCATACATAGTCAAAAGATCTTACCTTTCATAAGCAATACAAGGGACTATAACAGTGATAGAAATAAATCTGTTTTTATAAAAAACTTCACGTTAATTTATCTGCTATTACGCCAAGCGATTGCCAGATAATTATGAATTTTCAGAATCGAGTGGTCGGTATCGGTTAGAATCGTGATTTATCTGTTCATAACATTATGTAATGTCTTGAAACACCTAGCTATCGTTCTAAACGTCGTAAGCTCTTCTCCCTCTCGGAAAAGAGTCCATGCACCTGTACTCACTATCGGAGAAGGACTTAGGTTGGTATCTAAGTATGTTTAACCTTTAGTAAGCAATGACTTATTGTCGGGCCTATGCTGTCCCCCATACTTAAGTACTAATGCTGTAACATGATAATATTGTAACACCAAATGATTTGAAAAGAGTAACCATGGAGTTTCTTGCCGGTTCTCTCCATAGGAAACGACCAACCCGAACCGTGCACCTTTTCGTCGACGTTTTATAAGTGCCTATCTAAGCCCATGTGAAATAAAAATATATTGATTTTGATTTTTTTTAGTGTTTGCAACGAATAATTATTCTTATTCGGAACTCGTGATAGACTTTCAGATAATGTGTATAGGGATTATACCCGATGGAGTATTGTATTCCATGTTTTTATGAATTCTAAGAGAGTTGATTCATGTCGAACTTGTTAAAAGCCATTTTTTTAACCTCACTAGAAGTCAGTCAGTTCCCTGCATTATTTGACCTCTCTTACAAAGACGATGAGGGGTCAGGCAATGCAGGGCACTGACTAAATTGGCTCCTGATGCTTACACCACAAAATTTATAATTCATTCAAAAAAAATTCAAATTTATTTTTCATTCATTAATTAATGAAGGTTTAACAAGACAAAAACACACCAAAATACTTTAATATCACATCATTTATTTACACTTACGTTCTAATTAAATTAAAAATTCACAAGTAAGGTGGTTGCAACGTGACTTGACGCAAATACTTGGGGTTGCATCCACATCCTGGCACACCACACCCACACCCACAAGATGGCACCTCTATTGTAGGCAACTGGCATCCGTATGAAGGCATCTGGATGCCGAGACATCCACAGGGGCCTGAACATCCACAAGATGGGACTGCCAATCCTGAACAACCACAGGGACCGGCGCAACCACACGATGATGCTGCTAACCCTGAGCAACTACAAGGGCCAGAGCAACCACAAGACGAAATTGGCATGGCAGAACACCCACAGGATCCCGCGCAACCGCAAGATGACATTGGAACTCCAGAGCAACCACATGGCCCATTACAACCACAGGATGCTACAGGTATACTTGCACAACCACAAGGGCCATTGCAACCACAAGCCGATACAGGCATTGCAGCGCAAGTGCACGGGCCTATGCATTCACAGGTAGACAACGGTATTCCTCCACAGCTGCAGGGACCCATACAGTCACAGACGGATAACGGTATTCCTCCACAACTACAGGACCCTGAACATCCACAAGATGACAGCTGAATTCCTCCGCAACCACAGGGACCCAAACATTCACAAGACGACATTGGTAGACCACAGGTACAGGGTCCCTGACATCCACAAGCAGGTCCATAAGAAGGCAATTCAATAACAGAACTTATGCCGTAAGAGTAAGTAGGAAGCTGCAAACTTTGACATCCACATTTTGGAACATCAATAGCTGCTAGAGACCCGTATGGGCAAGCTGGGAGTTTAACAGCAGGTGCTCTATTACATCCACATTTGGGGCCTGGACATCCACAAGAGCCCGAACATCCACATGGAAGATCCAATACAGGTGTCACGATCTCAATGCTTGGTACTGTCATTTGCGATGCAATAACACCATAAGGTATTTCGGTAGTCGGGAATAAGCATCCTAGAGGACTTATTTCCATAGGCTCTGCATATCTGTAGTTTGGTACGTCTACGATAGGGCCAGGGTTAGGTATTACTACAGGCGCGTATACAGGTTCTATGACAGGTCCCCGACATCCACAGTTGAGGATGTCTATAAGAGTGTTCTGACATCCAGACAATCCGAAGTTCTGAAGGCCAGATTTTTTTATTTTAGACTTTGACTTCGTTATTTTTCTTTTCGTTGATCTTTGGGCGTTGATCTGAAAACAAAAAAGGATTATATATAGTAAAGAGGTAAAATTTGTTTGTAAGTTTGTATGTAGGGGGTAATCTCTGGATCTACTGATCCGATTTTGAAAATTGTTTCACTAATAGGAAGCTACATTGTTCCCGAGTGCTTTATGCTATATTTATAACGTGCCCGTGATATTATTTCCGCCCAAAACGGGAGCGAAGCCGCGGGCAACAGCTAGTATAATAATAGAGGAACTACAAAAAAAAATTGCGAATAGGTGAAAAGGCCTAAGCCTTTGATTAACTATGGGTACAGAGATTGCAGTATAAGTATCGTTTTCAGTAAGCCGGGCCAAAAACAAGCAATACACATCTATGGATCCAGTACAGCAACTGAAGAACTGAAACGGCAGAAACAGGTACGGCACGACGACCAATCAAGATATGAAAACCAAATTAAACTGATCTCTCATTGTACGAGAGGCTCGTACAAAGCGAGGTCAGGTTATACTGGATATGTACAGCTTGATGTGTCACCGTGTGTAATACTGTGCCCATCACTACTAGAGTAGAAAGTATTTACCCATTTGGTGTTTTCAGACGAATCTTATAACAAGCATTAAGTTTGCAGTTGGAAATTGAAATTTATTTTATTAAAAAGGTGACTATAATAATTCAAAATAATACTTACGAGAACACATGACGCGATCAGCAGAATAATCGCCAACTTACCGAAATACATTTTAAATTAATAAATACTTGTTTTAGTTCTATTAACAATAAATAGCTTAGAATACAATGATAAATAAAACAAATATTTGTCTTTATATACCACGTTGATTGTCAATATTTTGATAAGTTGAAAAATTACGTTAAAAGCTTATCGATTTTCATAATATTCGGTAAGTAGGTATCTATCGATTTCAAAGTAAATAAATCGAGTTTTAAAATTAAACAGATAGTTTGTTGTAATATTATGATAAGGATACATGATTAAACAATCGCTCAAATCAAAATCAAATCATTTATTTCTTTGCAAAAAGGGGTAGGTAATTGGTAGTGGTACATACGAGTAGATGATTTCGTAGTCCTCCATAATCTACCGTCGTATGGGGGTATGTACAAATATAAATAAAATAATGCTAAAAAGAAGATTCTAAGTAAATATACAGGGTGTCTCAAAAGGTTACGTAGCTGGGAAGGGGGGTGATAGGGGTGGTCACAAGGGTCACGAAAAAAATAAAAATAAAAATCCGCTCTGGGTATTTAAAAAAATAAATGGCATTTTTTTAAAACTATTACTAAGTCCTTGACTGGACAAGAACTTAATTTTCTTTAAAAAAAATACAGGGTTGTATAAGAAATTGTATTGCCGAATAAAAAATGTCAAATCATTAGAATTACAAACAAATGCGAGTCGGACTCGCGCACGAAGGGTTCCGTGCTATTATCAAAAAAAAAAACTTAATTGGCGTCAACTATGTACCTATGTAGGTATGGGTATCTATATACCCATTAATTTTCAATGTTTTTTTTTTTTTGGAAATTTTCCTTTATTGTGCTGTAAGGCCTTGCTTTTTGCCAAATTTCATGATTCTAGGTCAAAGGGAAGTAGAAGTACCCAATAGGTTTCGATTCCCTTGTGAAATTTCATAATATGCGACATAAACAGTCATATCTTTTGATCGCGTTGACTTACAATTTGATTTTTTCATTGCTCCAAGGGGTAGCAGACTTGAGTATTTGGTATTAATTTCAGCTTGATACCGCCATGCACTCGCATTTTCTGAGAAAAAGGGTCTTGAAAGACAGACAGACGGACAACAAAGTGATCCTATATATGGGTTCCGTTTTGCCGATTGAGGTACGGAACCCAAAAAAAAAATCTGTGGAATTTTTTAAACAATAATCTGCTTAAGTCAAAGTACGTCAATCAGAAAAAAACAAAGTGACAGAATAGTAACTGAAGGCTGTAGGTATGTCAATCACAATAATAGTTTGTCAATCAGTAGGTACAGCTAAATAATAATAGCCGCTCGGGTCATACTTTAGGTTAAGCCGCGCTTGCTTAGGTTGGTCTATGGATGGGTGACCATCCATTACATACCGAGTTTCCTCCATGTCTCGGAAAGCACGTTAAAGGACAAAGCAAACATATCAAATCGGAAAGGGATCGGCACCTTCACCTTCGCCTCGCCGTCAAACAGGCGTCAACCTAAAGTAAGCAAGCGGATCAGCAGCTCCGATTCGTCAACTCGGCTACGGCTAGGCGACGCCGCAGTTACGGCTCACCGACCGCTGTTTGATAATGACAGCACGTGTGTCAACAGCAGTGTGCGCAAGGGTGGACGAAGAGGCGTAAGCTCGGGTACGGTTAGACGTAAGCGCGGCTACGGAGAAACGTAAGCGCGGCTACGGATAAACGTAAGCGCGGCTACGAAGCTCGAGACGTAAGCGCGGGAACGAACCGTATAAGCGAGTTGACCACGCACCGCACCGCGGTTTGTGAGCTTATCCCGTGTGTTGGCAACGCACACTAATCGTAATCGTAACGTAATTACCTCTCCTTAGTGCAACGCAGCGTTGCAGTAAGGAGTTTCATACAAAGAATACTGAACGGCTCGATTTGATACGGTGCCGATCCCTTTCCGATTTGATAACCGTTTGGTCCCAGCTGTCATTTTTATATCTTTGACAATCGTCACAGGTAGTCAGTTACCTCATAGTCTTGACAACCAGTCTTACTAAGGGGTATCATACTGCCGTCCGATAACTATAATGCCGCTAACCCCAAAAACCAAAATTCGAGAAAAGCGCGGGAGAAGTTAAAATCACTGCTGTTCAAAAACCATTTTACCGATTTTAAATGTTAAAATATCATAAAATAGGAAATTTTAAGGGCTATAAGACGGTTTTAAATTAAAACCAAAATATTTAGCTTATTTTGAGATAATGCTATAAAACTGATTGCAGTTAGTATTCATTGCATAAATTGATAACAAAAGCCACAGCTATAACGCCATTAGGACAACCCTAGCGGCATTCTAGTGATTGGTTTTGCATAAATTTTAGGAACTTGTAAAGCACTAGAAATATTGTTTTTGTTCCCAATCTATATTGCCGTTAAACGTTTTCAGAATTTTATTGCTAAGTTTTTTATTTTTAGCTAATCGTATAATGCAAAACTAAAATGCGGTTAACGTAATTTAACTGCAATTTAGTCTAAGAAAATACGTAAAACTTTCATACGTTTAAATTTCTATTTATTTTATCAGCAGTTACTACACTTTAATGCAGCTAAACACTAAACCATCTATCTTATCGGCAATTTAGCGATGTATATGTTACATCATGATTGAAAAAATACAACAAAATGCATCTAAAGTGAAAATTTTACTAAAGGTATTTAGTTAATTTCAGGTTGATTACTGATTATTTATATGAAATAATAAATAACAGGTCATAATTTTAAATGAGTATTTATTCATTTATTTTTTTTACTTAAAAAATAGTTATTATAAATGAGATCTTTTTGGAAAAATTATTACACTCACAAAATATAGTTTAACTCTGGACAAGTATTTAGTAAGTCCATGGTTTAACATAACGATCAAATATCTCGGTCCTTTAAAACGACAAAGTCAAAGTGTGAACTTAAAAGAAAGAAAGACATGTCGAATAAATGTTTAGAAAAACTTTTAAACTTTACAATAATACAAATGAAAATAAAATACAAGCTATCACTTGTAACGTAACAAAAATATAAACTTTCTATAATAATAAATTGTAAGGACACTTCACAAATAAGACTATTCCAAACTTTAAAACATGAATAATTATAAACTCTATTACTCCCAAACTCTTAATTAATTCTAATTTGTACCTTCTTAAAAATCAGTCACAATAAGTGTTCTCAAATGAAAAAATTTATACTTAACTAATAAACGTATCTGTAATAGGAACATTTTTAATCAACAAATAGGTAACAAATAAACTTACACTACTTTTCCAACTATTAAGTAATATAATATTGTAAACGATCCGCTATAAAAACTTAGAGATAACCATAATCAGTCTCTACGAGAACTTCTTTTAATTTAAATATAATCAGTCTCAGTCTCTGCGAGATCTTTTTTTAATGGGTTTCTTTACATTTTCATCAACAGCTATTATTGGTAAGTTTTTCCAAAAAAGCTGTTTATGGGTTGGGACTATATTTGTTAATTTTTTTATCAAATCAGCTTTTCGTGCGGATTGTATACCCTTTGGTTCCGTGCGAAATACCAGTTCCATAATATCAGGCGTTTTCAAATATTTTTCATTTAAAAACCGCAACACAGTAAAATTATCATCGTCAAAATCATTTTTATACTTGATATCGTAACTTTCTCGTACAAAACGTACCTGAACCATATTATTCAAATATGCTCGTGGGTTTGCGTTTTGAATTCTTCTGTCCGAAATAAAGTTTGGCACATCCAAAAAATCTTCTACTGCCATAGATTTCACAACGACTTGCGACTTATTAATTGATGCCACTGTATCTACAAAATCTGTGAAATCATACAATTTGCTTTTGTTTTTCATTGCCAGCTCTACTTGATGGTGCACTTGGTCACAAGACATAAATGTGTGACCTGGTTCAAAATAATAAAGTGTTATTTCTTTTGTAGCAATTGTTTCGCTGTTAATTAAATGAACGAGAAATTCATATAGGAGCCAGTTCTTATTCTGTGCGCTGCAGTTATCCAACCATACATGTAAACTAGTGACATCTCTATTATGAAGAAGGAATTGGTAGAAAGTAGATATTATGTCATTTTGTTTTCGTCCTGCAATGCCATCATGCCAAAGAACGGTTAGCGGCTTTGATTTTGTTGTAATTTTGCCAAGTGGAGAAAACGTTTCGTTGTATACTACTAAACGTTGACAAAAGATTATACTTTTAAATGCTTCAAGCCTAGGCAACATGATGACTTTTTCTAGATCTGCGCTAAAATATTTTGTAGAAGTATCTTCTGTTGCGTCTCTGTGTTCACTGTACAATTTTCTAGCCTTTTTATATTTTTCATGATGTTTAGCCCATTCCGCACAATCATCACAATCTGCAACCATCTGGCTGGTGGCATCATGAGAAGTTTCATTTTGATGCAAGTGGTAATGCTCACATGTTTCACATTCCTCATTACCAAGCCGTGTAAAACTTATATTCATTTCCTTTATATTCTTTCTATAATATTCATATGAAACCTTTTTATCCGGATACTTTTCACAAAAATGTTTGTGCATCTCAGTAATAGTTAGATCACTTGGCAAGTATCGCCGTAAAGGAGCATGTTCACGGCGGTAATGGTGTTCTAATGGTTTAAAAGATTCAACATGTTCAATCACTAATGATCGATCGAATTGAGGTGTTTTCTGGTGCTTCCCGCGCTTATCTACAGATAAATTATCGAAATCGTTGTATAATATTCTGTCGTTTGTTTTCTCATATCCTAAAGTAGTTATAAAAAATATCTTGCATACTTCTATTCTAGTAGAATCACTTTTTTTAAGAGCGAAAGTTCGTTTTGGATTTCTTTTAGGCTCTTGTGTATATTTTCGCTTTGGTATTGCTAATGAAGTGTGCGCTCTGACAAATGAGTGTCGCTCTTGCCACGACATGTTCCAGTAGGTTGTATTTATTTGTTCTCGTTCTTCGTGGCTGAAAAGAGAAGTACATCTTTTCCTACATTTTTGGTTACATGCATTTTTAACGCCATAACGTTCTAATATCTTTTTATTTTTTGCGTCCATTTTCCGCTGAAGTCGTGTAGTTGCATATTTTTTCCGTTTTTTAGGGGGTTCTAATATCTCAGGTTCCAAACATTGCGTGGTATCCAAATCATTCGTAGTTAAAGTTTGAGAAACGCCAAAATCAGTTGTATTTCTTCGCTTGTGCGGTCGTGGCGATAATGGTACATCTTTTGCAGTTTGAAAACAATCAAATGAAATTCTGCGTTTATTTGTGTTTGGTTTGCTGTTCTCTGCAATGCATAAGCTTTTCAAAGCATTCTTTTTATTTTCTTGTTTCTCCATGGTATCTTATTTAATTGTTCTTAGTTGAGTTATCTTTTCTTGCTTCACTTCTAGGTGACTAATTTTAACATCATTACTTTTCAACAGTTTTTTGTTCTTTTTATTATTAAAGCTAGATCTATGGTTTTTGCAATCGACATAAGTAAAATCATTTTCAAAATGAACGTAACAAAGTAGTCCCAGACATTTCCCACATGAACTATGTATTTCTTGATAACAATTAATATACTCACATAATAACGCTTCAAACTTTTCCGGTGATTTATTTTTATTATTTTTCTTAAGCTGTACTGGTTTCATTAATTCTCTTCTTTGTTTGTGATTTCCTGTATTTGTTGAAAAATTGATGATATTACAGTCATTTTCTTTATTATGCTCTTTTTCAGTAGAAAATGGATGATGTTTTATGCAAGAAATAGCTAAAGCTGTTTGACTGTCAAAATGATCTGGACACAATAGACAAAAACATACTTCACAACTGCTAATAGCTGGTTCAATGCAATGTTCATATTCACAATGCTGCGAATAACTTGATACCATAGATTTTTTGTTAGTATCTTCAATATCGTCTACTATTATTGTTTCACTAGATTGTTCACTATAGATATCTGGAATGTAATCGTCATCTTTGCTGTCGTCTGACGTTGTATACGGATCTTGTTCTTGCATTTCAGTATCAATGTATGCGTCAGATAATGAAAGTGTCTCGTCACAGTACAAAAAACCTGCAGACATCTCGTTTTCAATTTCATTCTCTTTTTCTTTTTGTTTCTCGTTCTCCTTCTCACTCGATTTCTGGTTCATTTTCTTACTCTCTTTCTCACTCCTCTTCTCGCTCTCCTTTTCACTATCCATTTCACTATCCTGTATGTTCTCCTTCTCGTTATCTTTCTCACTCTTTTTTTTGGTCTCCTTTACGTTCTCCTTCTCGATCTCTTTCTCATTCTCCTTTATGTTCTCCTTCTCGATCTCCTTTTCACTCTCCTTTATGTTCTCCTTCTCGATCTCCTTTTCATTCTCTTTTATGTTCTCCTTCTCACTATCCTTTACGTTCTCGTTCTCGGTATCCTTCTCACTCTCCTTTACGTTCTCCTTCTCACTGTCCTTTACGTTCTCCTTCTCACTCACCTCCTTAATCTCTTTCTCACTCTCCTTTATGTTCTCCTTCTCGATTTCCTTTTCACTCTCCTTTATGTTCTCCTTCTCGATCTCATTCTCACTATCCTTTACGTTCTCGTTCTCGGTATCCTTCTCACTCTCCTTTACGTTCTCCTTCTCACTGTCCTTTACGTTCTCCTTCTCACTCACCTCCTTAATCTCCTTCTCACTCTCCATTTTGTTCTCCTTCTCGCTCTCTTTTTCACTCGAATTTGCGTTTTCCTTCTCATTATTCTCAGTTTTCTTCTCCTTCTCCTGATTTTCTTTTTCGCATGTTTCACAGAATCCGACGTTTACTAGTTGTCGATGTCGATGTACTGGTTTTTCTTTCAATTCTGCGGTATTATTTACGGGCTTTATATTTTTTTGTTTTTGAATGGATTTTATTTCGTCCAAATAGTTTTATATGTTATCAAATTTTTTTAATAAGTGTGGAGAGTGCAAGGTGGTTTTGTATTCATTTCTATAGTCAAAAATTGCACCATGTTTTTTGAAGTCGTATGGCCGGGAAAATATAGATTTTATGTCAGTCTTTTTAATATTTGGTGATCTTGTTTTGTGTAATATAATATCCTTTCTTGTATAATACATGTTCTGAAAAAAAAAAAAACATTTAACCATTAAACCAACCATAACAAAACAATCGACCTAAGGTGATTGTTATTTTATGTTAAAACAACACAATATCTATATCAACAAAAAATCATATTTTCAACTTACGTAACGTTTTGGTGGCCTGAATTTCCTTACAAAAATTTAGTTACTTCGTTTATACTGATTCAAAATAGGAAACTATTGTAAAAAACGAGCTTAGGATACCCACCTTACAGCATAATATGATTCTTATTTCTTCCTAATTCGCGCAATAAGTTTGTTTTGAGTCATTGAGGTCATCGAACTTGAACGCGCGGCGTTTTCTGCGCATGCAACCCTAGCATTATTTTCTTATCTCACTTACACAAGCATGGTACGCGTTCACCTACACGAGCTTAGATTGTGTGCGTAGGAAGTGTAGGAACGCGTTTGTTCGCCAGTGACCGAGGTAGTTTGTTAGGTAGGTAGTTTTTTCGCCAGTGACGTATGACTAAAACCGATGTAAACTGATCTCCAACTGCAGTAGTTGCAGTATTGAGGCGAATATCATTTTAAACCGAACATTCGACATCCCAGAAACGGAACACAACGCGCTCAGCCACCAACACTTACGAATTGAATTGAGATGGCAAATATTTATTTTATTGTCCTAGGTAATTTTAAAAACGTCTTTTAAAAGAAATTTTACTAGCTTAAGATTTTTTTTCAAAATAAAATGGGCAGTAAAACTTACGTAGCATGTGGATGTGATTTGGCGCCAAATAACTTCCCGCGTAAGCGCACTTCGGTCACCTCTGCTGATGCGTGACACGTCCGTCTCGTCTAGACTCCTGCGCCAAACTGCGATCGGATTCGCACACTCCGCGACCGTTGAATGAACGAGAGTTTATAACCGCATTTTAGCTAAGTAATGTGGGATAGTCGCGTTTTAGTCTTGACTAAGTGTAAAATTATTTCAGTTTTTATTTTAATTTGCCGTCATAAGCCCTTTAATAATTGCAAAGTAATGATAAAAAAATTCGAATTAAAATGCTAAAATGCCGCTATTGCATTTTAACTACATTATTGCTTAGTGTTTTCACTTAACGGCATTAAAGCTTTGGATTGTTTTATATTAATGAAAAATATAACACAGCTGTAACGAGTTTAAAGTACTTTAACCTCATTATTGTTAGTGAAAACAAAGTAACGGCAATGTAGTCATGCAAATGCTTGCTAAAATTGCTTTTAATCGCGTTTTAGCCATGCATTTACTATTTACTGCATTTTAGCATTGTTTACATTCAAAATTTAGGCATATAACGGCATTTTTCTTTTCATTATCTCGAAAACTATTATAGATAGAAAAATACGGGTAAAATCAGTCGATAGAACTTTTTTTTCTGATTCAGAATATATTAAAAAGTCGAAATTGACAAAGTGTGGGTTAGCGGCATTATAGCTATCGGACGGCAGCATATTACCCAGTACTAACTGGGTTGTGGAGGTCAGATGCATTCACTCCATGTAAAATACCGGTACCTACTTAGCTGCATCCGGTTAGACTGGAAGCCGACCCCAACTAAGTTCGGAAAAGGATAGGCAAATGATGAAACAATACAGCGATTTATCATTAAGGAAGTCGTTCATTGTGTAATAGCTTTTCTCAATTAATAGGTAGTAGCCTGCTCTGTCCCACTCCTGTTCAAAGATCCATGCTCCACTCTTCCATTTATCGTGAACCCGCACGTCCTTCTCCCAGTTCTGACGGAACCTGTCATATTTTGGTTCTAGTGCCCATTTTTTATTACATCAGGTACTTTTATTCTATGCGTGGGGCGATAACATTTTTTTTTGCGTTAGTTCTGTGTGCGGTGTACATTTCACTTGATATAGTTGGTTTGTATCGGATTTTTTCTGACTGCTGGAATTCTAGTTTTTTTTTTAATAATAGTTTTATTTTTTAAATAGAGATCACTTCCATGCAATGACAGTTTTCGTTTACACCTAGCGCCCCTCATTTGTCATCAACTACCGCTATAGCCGTCTGCGAATTATATTGGGGTCCTCTCAGTACTTATTCGACTGCATTACGTCAGACGCCCATTCGAATGCAGCTGAATGACAATACCCCTTGGCCTTGGTTAGACTACAATCATATTTTAACTAGCTACTGTATCATTGAATGATATGTGGATTATTAAATCCTTAGTATCCGTAAGTATGGAAGTAGACATGCTGCACCGACCCCAATTAATGATTTGGGACAAGTGCGAGAGAATGATGATCACAGAACATATATGATGATGATGTAAGTACCTATTATTAAATCCTCACCTGATGTTGACTTTTACCATGATTCCATGAAAATCTGTAAAGTCCAATTACTGTATACATGCCAATAGTATATACCTGGCTAATCTATATCTATACTTATATTATAAAGAGGTAATTTAAACTTCTATACTTACTAATATTATAGAGAGGTAAAATTTGTTTGTAAGTTTGTATGTAGGGGGTAATCTCTGGATCTACTGAACCGATTTGGAAAATTCTTTTACTAATAGGAAACTACATTATCTCCGAGTGCCATAGGCTATATTTACGTGTCCGTGGGATAATTTCTGACCAAAACGACAGCAAAGCCGTGGGCAACAGCTAGTTAAGAATAAAAAAGAACAAAGAAACACATATTGATTCAACTTTTATTATTTTCTACGCTGTACATAATTAGAATCCTACTAAACAATTTTATACAATGGCAACATTCAGTAACAAAATAGTACTATCTATGTAGTTTGAGCACAGGTACACTTTCAAATATTATGTTAGGAATCGTTTTTTTTTTTAATTTACACAAGTACTGCAGTTATTGCAATAAATACATTCAAGGTGTAAACAGACCCATCACGAAGCGGTCAGCCAAGCATTCTGAACAGCAAACTAAGTAACTCTTCGCAAAAATTATTGCTGGGAAACAACTTTTTTTTGGGGTGGAAAATAACGTTTTACGTTAGGACTCAATGTAACGCACTCAAAATATTATGCTGATAGAAGCATTGAATAGTACGGGAGTCGTTTAGGTATTTAAAGTAAAGTTATAATTTTAAAAACTTGTACTTAAAATAAACCTGAAAATGTTAGAATTTTGAGCCCCAATATCTCCCTAACTAGAAGGTTCCCAGGTATGGGCTAGAGCAAAAAAAAAATTGCAGTGACGGGGAGAACAAGAGCTTTTCGGCTTCGTTAAGGGTATTTTTACAGACTTCATTATTTTAAAGTTATTTTAAATATTCGTCTCCTCTTTACTTTGTAAATGCAGACGTCAGAATGTCCTTCTTTTCAACATTAAACCTCTTCTAGAAAATTGAGGCTACCGGATGTCATTAAAATGAAATATTTCACGAATGGTATCTGCCACCGTTCAGAATGCAAAGTATCATATTCAGGTGTCATGGCTGACTGACATTGCCGGGCCTGCGGGACTGTTCGAAAGAGATACCGTGGCCCCGGAACACAAAGGGCGATGAAGGAACATGGATGGGTTTTAGTCAGTAGAAGTCTGACACTCCCTCCTGCTCCGCCCAGAGCGGGAGGAATCATTTGATGATTTCCCATCCGGAAAAAAAAAATGGCTGACTGACATCAATTCAACACATAAACATAACATCACGCATGTAATACCCGAACGGTTAGGTAGAGGTGTAACTTATAGTACACCCACATTTCAATAGTTAACAGTGTGATTCTTCATAATGTGCACATATCAAAATGAGAGAAAGTATGCTTAATTTTATCGACGGAAAAAAATATTTAAAAAAAAACGTTTATTTTTTATTTTGAATTTTTGTTTGTAATATTGTACGTTGCCGTGTGCAATGCTTTTCTTTAACTTTAACAGTTGATACGAAATGTTAGTAGCTAATACAATGAGGAATAACTTAAAGTAATAAAAAAGGTAGGCAATGGGGGCGTCTCTTTGAGAAATTTTACTATTATAGTAAAAATTTATGAAAAAAAATAGAGATTTCCTAAAAAAACATGTTTATTTTCAATTGAGAGTAGTTTTTTGTTTACAGTTTTATGAATCATTATGGAGTTTGTTTCATAACGATAGATCATTAAGTTCACCGTTTTGTTTACACGGGTAACAGTAGCGAAAAAAAAATTCTAAATTCCATAAAAAATATTTTTTTTTTTTTTTTTTTTAAAAGATTTTTTTTTTTTTCGTCTATAGAAGTAAGCATAGAGTCCCCCATTTCGATACGTGCACATTAAGAAGAATCACACTGTATGTTTACGTGCCAAGTAATAAGGGGCGAGCCTATTGCCATCAACTGGGCACAAATCCGTGGCTGCTACTTAGGAATTCCTAATGAAAGAACCAAAAACACTTTAAACAGTCTTGGAATCGAACCCAGGACTATATCAATGAGTCAGTCAATATTTCAAAAAGTGGATAAATTCACATAAAATTTACAGGCAACAGATATAGTAAGTAACATAACAAACAAAACAAATATATAAATTGTTGGTCACTATTTTGTCAATGACATAGAAATAACTACATAATAATTGTATTTTCTAAGTAAATGCTGAGACACAAAAAGCATCATCAATCCCAGGTTCTGAAAGCTTAAACAAATCTTTGATCTGAAAATCTGCAATCAATTACATTTGGCACCTGGAGATTAAATTCAGAGCCTGAGCTTGGCTCAACTACACACATCAAAAGTGTCTAGGGATCAAGCATTTTTATGTGGATTTCTTGAGATTGAGATGTGGCTTTGTAATAAATTTATGATTTTATAAATTTATATGGATCCTTTTTGGTGCATTTCATAATTTGAATCAGGAACTGTGAATCAAATTCGAGTAAAAGATGAAAATCAGCTGTCAATATTTTCCCTATAAAAACATACAACGCATTGAAGACATTATTAGTGCTACTGTTTCCCTACTACTGATTAAAACCAACGTTATTATGGAGCGGCGACGTCATTTAAGCAGGAAAGAAATGCTCAGAGCCGTGGGAATGATAGAAGCTGGTTCCCGGCAACGTACTGTGGCTTTAGCTCTGAATACAAGTCAGAGTGTTATCAGTCGACTTTGGACACGTTACCGAAGCACTGGTACCGTGGCTGAGCGCCATGGAGGACGGTATCGCTGCACCACACGGAGACAAGACCGATACATTCAAATCTTAACTCGAAGAGCTCCAACAATAACCGCCATGATGTTAGCCGTGAGGCTTCATCACTCTTCAGGGAACTTAATTAGCGACCAAACAGTCAGAAACCGCTTGCATGAAGTGAGCCTTCATTCCCGAAGACCGCTACGGGTACCACCTATAGCAATGCACAATCGTAGGATACGATATCAATGGGCTCTTGAACACAGAAATTGGGCAGAAGAACAATGGCGTTTCGTGTGCTTTTCTGATGAGTCTCGTTTTGGTATGAGACCGGATACAAGACGTATACGACACTGGAGAACCCCTGGACGCCAACAGCGATTATAATCCTGCCAGGAAGTCCATCCTTATAGTGGTGGAACCATCATGGTATGGGCGGGTATTTGGATCGGCGGAAGAACTGAGTTGATTTGGATCAGAGGCAACCTCAACGCTCAAATTTATGCTGAGACGATTGTATCAGACGTCATCGTTCCTCTACAAGTGCAAATCGGTCCCTTATTTCAGTTAATGCATGATAATGCACGACCGCACACCGCAAGAGTTGTAAGACAGACTCTCGCCGCAGCTAACATCAATGTCCTGCCCTGGCCTGCTCAGTCGCCAGACTTGAATCCGATTGAGCATGCATGGGATATGCTACAGAGAAGAGCTCTGCCGAATATGGAGGGTATCCAGTCGCAAGAAGACCTTTTTTTGTTGTTGCAACGAACATGGGCGGCCATTCCACAGCGTGATTTGGATGAACTCATTTTGAGTATGCCAAACCGATGTTCTTGTGTTGTTAGTGTTCGCGGTAGAAACACGGATTATTAATTGTTTAAGTTACCCAATAAAATTTTAAAGAAAACTGTTATTTCAGTCTTTTTTTCGAACTTTTGTGTTAGTGGTTCAAATGTCAAAAATCCCTTTATTAGGAAAATGGCAAATTTCTTTATTAATGCAAAGGTGACTTGGTTTATCGTTACTGTGACAAACGAAAACACTTTATTTGATGAATCCTTAAAGAAAATTTTAATTAATATCAATCAGGAGAAAAGTTATTGCAAAAATATATGTTGATCCCTAGACACTTTTGATGTGTGTACTTGCTTATTAAATAGGTACTAGACCAATGAGGCTTTACTACTCATAAAAAGAAAAACTGTAACCATAAATGCACATCAAAAATGTTATAATATAAGATTGTGCAGGTTGTGCACTTACTGGACAGGTCCAGTCAAATCTATATGGTTCTATCTTCAAAAGACCATCTCAGACACTAATTTGTATACTACTGCAAACTGCTCATGTGATTTGACCAAGATTTTATCTGGACAAGAGACTGACCTCTGAGTTTTTTTTTAAATCCATTCCATAAAATAAACATAATTTATTATTTAACCTTTTGAACGCCTTTGTCACATATACGTGACAAGCAAACGCGTGCCCTGTACGCCAAACGACACAGATATGTGACAACATGGTAGGTGAAATTGTGGCTTGGCATGGAGGGCACGCGCATGTGTTTATGCTCTGGCATTCAAAAGGTTCAAAGTTAAAAATGACTTAAAGAATTGATTGCAGATTAAAGCTTTCAGGAGCCTGATTATAACCTCAAACCATTGCACAACACATCAACGTCCCACAACATTCACTTCTCTGCATCCTCATTCGTTCCTGGGTGGAGGGGGTTTACCGCTGGCCAGGACAGACTTCATTGTCTTCAACATATTAGGAATGATGCCAACATGTTTGTCTACGCACTTCACAGCGCAATTCTCGAATTCTATTGTTGCTTTGTCGATCTGTGGAAATTAATACAAAACACATTAGTGAAACATGGTAGAAAATTTAAATAATGCTGGAGGATACTAACACAAATATTAGGTATGCAAATCACTAAATGCGTTTGATGTTAAATATTTTTTAGAACATCCTTCTATCACTGTCCTCTTTAATCATTTGCTGGAAACAGAAAGACTTTTTGAAAAATTTTTGTTTGATTGCAAAAAACTTGAATTGAATTTTGCAGCTTTCCCTGGCTCTTCCACCTTAACATGCCATTCCAACAAAAACTTTAAGAAACCTTTTTCAATCTAATAATAGAAGGATGCATATTTTTGATTAATAAAATATAATCAAGAAAGTTTATCTTGAACATCAGACATTGGTGAAGGAAAACATTGTGAGGAAACCTGGACTTAGATAACACTGAAATCGCCAACCCGTCTTGACCAAGTATGGTGATCAATGCTCGTGCCTTCTACGTCAACAAGAGGCCTTTCCCAGCAATGGGACAGTAATAGGCTGGTATTATATTATAATGAAAATATTCTTAAGGAATTTTCAAGACTAAAGAATGAATACATACCTTCTCCTGGCTAGGATCAGAACCCAGCCTGTCTCTGGCAGAATCATTGCAATCCATCACACATCTTTGCAATCTATTCTGTAAGTGGCTGATCTCACCCTGAAAATAAGTAAAGTATGGTGAATGGATGCATTCTTCTCCTTCCCGAATCGATGAGTCAGATTTTTTCTGACCAGGGGCCTTAAAATGGAAGCTTTATCAGAATCATAATATGAATCACGTTAAAAATTTAAAATTCTTAAAATGGTCTTTATATAAGGTTATGACATTTTAAGAGTTTTAAATTTTTAACGTGATTCGTATTACGATTCTGATAAAGTGGCCATTTTAGACCCACAGTACGTAGTTACTTATCCTGAATGAATGAAGCATTGGTTTGAATTACTTTGTGTAATTTATTTTAATACCACTACTCTCTAAACGGTGAAGGAAAACATTATGGGGAAAATAACTCGTCCTAGAACCAAGTACATAAATCCACCAAGTTAGTATAACCGTAAATAACTTTACCTGCACATAATTATTTGCTTGATTTAGAGGTCCCGTACACGAGTCTATGCAGCCATGCACCCTTTCTAACGTGGATGAAGGGTCATCACAACATTTGGCAGCACACCTGTGCATATCACCCTGAAAATAACATTCATTTGAGAATATTCTAGTTGGAGATAGAATACTCGTGACCCAATAGGCGACTGCCTATTCACGTCACGAGTACTCTACATATTCTTATTGCTAAAAGCAATCTTTTCAAAATAACCTTTGGAAAAGAGAAAGTCTTGAACCATTTTTATTTAGTCTGATGTGGTAGTGTAAATGTGAATGTGATGTGTGTGTGTGTGTGTGTGTGTGGTAGTGTGAATTATATGTATCATTATCTGCCCCGCTCTTTCACTATTATGTTGGGGTCGACCAGTCTAACCGGATGCAGCTGAATACTAGCATGCATTTTACATGGAGCGACTGCCTATTTGACCTCCATAACCCAATAGTGTATAAATTTAAATACATTAATTTAATATAATTAGGGCATGTAATCAATAAAAGGACCAATATCCTTGAATTGACTTTTATATTTTCTAAATGAATTTCTGTATCTATTTTTTGTGATATTTTTGGACTTTTTTATAAAGTTCTTGGAGTCATGATCTTTACTTTTGAAGAATAAAGTATGCTGTAAAGATATTGCATAAGTTTTGCATGGTATCTCGAACATAACCTCACTTACTTGCATTTTACGTAAATAACTCTTGTCCAACTCATTGACGAGGTTCGTCATCTCCTGCTCGACCCTATACTTCTGTGCTTCGACCATTTTGATGTCTTTGATTCAGTAATTATGATTAATTTTATAAAATTTTGGAATTTACAATTTCCGAAATGAAAGACAGCAGCATTCGCTAAACTTTTTGACAACAGCTGTTCACACCAGTGTTGCCAGCAGTGTTGCCGCAACTGAGTTCCCAAAAGGTACATATCCAGCGCTGAAAAGGTACATTTTGGGTTAAAAAGGTACAAAAGCAATGCTTTCACTAAAATCATTCACTACCGTTTCTCTCGCTCTCTCGCAATGAATGCGAGACAGAGAGAGACTGCTTGCTCGCCAGCAGAACTTCTATTTTTTGGATTCTAGGCGTGAGAAAACTTACCTATATTATGTAAAAAAAATCCCCGCAGTTTTATGATACGTACTCATTGAATTGTTTCTCGTGGATAATAATATGGAGAAACCGTACGGTAAAAAAATCGAAATCGTGATTGTGGTTGAAGTTAGATCCATAATCTAAAAATTAAAAAACATACGTATAGGTATGCTCATAATTATCAGTTGAAACTAAAATTAATTCAAAACAGAAGCACACACAACACACACATGAACGAAGACCCTCTGTTTCCCACAGAGGGTCTTCGTTCATGTTTCGTAACTTGAAAACCGTATTCCAGTAGCTGGTGGCCGTTAATGTTGGGTCTAGTTTCAATGTTTCATGATCCAGCAGAGCATGTTCTCGCCATTCTTTGTGTAGAGCTGGCTCGTCAACAACACTTTTAAACAATCATTCAAATCATCAATACAGCTCTCCAAGTTCATATAATCACATTCAATAGCTATTTCATGAAAAAGTCACTTTTTGAGATTATATGAACTTGGAGAGCTGTATTGATGATTTGAATGATTATAATTCTTTAACTCCATACGTGTTACTGGCGCGATTCATATTTTCATCAACATACAACCTGTCACTGACCTGCAAATTGCAATAAACGTAAGAAAATTTAAATTTCGCGGGCTACCCTTGCACATCCACCTTAATGTAAAACAAGTGCGCCCTGTAAGTAGAGTCACAGATAATTTAATACTACGTGGAGTACTGTGGTAGTGTTCTGTGTCTGTCTTGACAAGTTACATGCTCTGTGGTCTTGACTTGGTGAGGTGAGCGCGCCCAAAGGGCGCGCCACTCGGGCCGGTCGGATACACGATACAATGTTCATTGCCTACACTCTCGGCGGAAGCGAGACAAAGCTATTTCCTACTCTATTCCTACATTACGTAGGTCTGTGACTTCACAGGCCACCGCACCGGTACAATGCTATCTCGTTTTCTCGTTTTGGCGGTGGTTTCAAAAAAGGTACGTAAAATAGACCCCATTACACATAACACATGAGAGGCTTAAAAGGTACGTCAAATGTGTAAAATGTACGCTAACGGCAACACTGGTTGCCAGGGCCCTTGAGTCGTAACTTACGTTTCGTTTCCTGAAATGTTACATTTTTGCTGTAAAAGTTACATTATTGTTTTTTTTTTTTAATTTACTTGTTTTTGGGGTCGGACATTGGAGGCAAATTGATGTCATTAAAAAGGCAGCATATAAAGGAATCTATGATGTCTAATGGTGATGTTTAATCTTATGATAAAACAGACTCCAGTTTAATTTGTTCGCAGCGCCATCTTCACTGTTGTTGCTATCTAGTCTAGCACCTAATTTATTCTATTCTAGTGTTTGAACCAAAACTACGAGGTTGTGCATTTGTTAGTTTTACACTGAACTACTAATATTCGATACTTAAAGAACCCTCATAACATCAACATCAAGAACATCTGTTCTACCAAGTGGCCGTAAAATGGCTCTGTTAATAAAGGGCAAGAACGCCTCAATGCAAAAAAGCATTACAAATCTCGCTGTTCTGAAAAGTTACGAAAATATCCTAAAATGTAAAAATTACTTACATGTTACGCGAGGGGGTCAAAAGTTACGAAAAATGTAAGAAATGTAACCTTCTGGCAACACTGGTTGACACTTTAG
This sequence comes from Eugnorisma glareosa, assembly GCA_947578425.1. Lineage (NCBI taxonomy): Eukaryota > Metazoa > Arthropoda > Insecta > Lepidoptera > Noctuidae > Eugnorisma > Eugnorisma glareosa. The sequence goes on along the minus strand of OX387985.1, from coordinate 3,132,939 downwards.
ACAGCTGTTGCAATTTTTTTATTTTTGAAGCGTCGGCATCTAGGTATTTTGCTTATTCCCAATTGGAATAAGCTTTACTTTAAAAAGAGGAAGGAAATATGGGTAGATTACAAAGACATATTTAACTGGTATTAAACATATTTATTTACAAAACCATGAACGGCTCGTACTTAAAATTATATTCCGATGCCAGCCAAAAATCCATCTAACAACTCCTGATCAAAGTTAAAAATCGGCAACTTCTTTATTAAAGCTGCGCATGATTCGCACACCGGAGCCTTTTCTTTTGTGTCTGCTAATCGACTGATTCTTTCTTGTGTTTTGAGAGGGATTTCATCTATTAAGTCTGGCAACCCAGTCAAACAAAGTGGCGGTGGCGGGAAAGCAACACGGCTTGAAATTTCGCTAGGAGGTGGAAAAGTCATAGTTGCAGGTACTTCTTTGAAAAGATTTAGAGGTTTTTCTCGCTCATTCTGGTTTAAAGAAGACGGCAAATCTTTCAAACTTGGATTTAGGACAGTTATTTTAGGTGATGAAGGCGGAGCAGGCAAAAAATAAGCAGTGGCAGTTTCAGGGTAACATTTTGGCGTAATTATGTCAAATGTTGGTGCATTTGCTGGGACTGGTGATGGTGCTGTTGGCGATGTCTGTGGCGGTTTGGCAGTGAGTGTTGGTGGAACTTTGGGCCAATCTCGATTGTTGTACTGGCCATGAATTATCTGAAACAAAAAAAAAATATTACAAAACACGTTATGAAAACATAATTATCTGAATTTATTACTCGTAAGCACGAAACTGATAACGTTCGATGTCGATTGCGTTCTCTAAAGCTGATTGATCAGTTACGTTTATTAACAATTTTCAACGAAATTTTCTTCGTTATAATTTATAAAGTTCTATTTAAAACATGATTATGATTGATTGATTACCTGAAATATTAAACAGTAATTCATAAAGAAAATCAGCAAAACCTTCGTCATTTTCTAACCAATCACTCAAACAAAAAAACCTTAGTTTACAATTATCAGGGTAATTTATTTGAGAAACCATTGAGTATTGCATTTGGTTTATTTAAAGATAAAGTATCTAGATCTACGTATCTATTTGAAAACAAAGTGTAATAACAGAATGGAACTTTCTTTATTTGTAATTGCAGTACCTATTGCAGGATTACCAAGTTTACGTTATCTTCGATTATTCTTGTGTGGAGCAATAATGAAAAATACAATTTTAGATCCGACATGTCTACTCTGATTATCTTTTTAGAACAGACAATGTGACTGCAAGAACCAATAGAACTGCTTATTACTGTCGGAACAAACAATACCTACGTATCAAACTTGGCAATTAAGAATTTTTTTGCCAACAAAATAAGTTAAGTTTATCCGTGATCATGGTGCTTGCAACAGCGCCGAAATATCGGGAACTCAAAATGAACAGTAAACATGTTAAATATCCCGTTTCTAGTGTTAATGATAAAATAAGTACTTAACATGACACAATTTCTATGACAATCTTCGACAACGATAAGTAAAAGACCACCATATATTCGACAACGGTAAAAGACCTATAGTGTATCTACCATATCATCCGTTTGGTCGAAGTAGGTATTCGACTCTTTGAGTCTTCACCTTACCTGTTGTGTTGTGTGTTGTGTTGTTGTATTGTTTGAGTCTTTGCCTTATCTGTTTGTTGTCTGAAAATTCTCTGTAAGTAAGTGCAATCAATAAGAATAAAATTATTACTGGAGCTTCCGTTTATAAGTAGGTATCTGCAATAAAGTGAATAATTTATCTACATTACAAACATACCGAGACTATGAAGTCAGTTAATAATAGCCCACTACCTGTCATGTAGTTCAACAATGTAGAAATGGGTTACTAAACTACAAAATGACATAATCACCCGATAGACAGCGTTTGTTAGGACATTTACGATATATAAAAAAGATATAAACAAGTTGCCACCATTATTTTAGTTTTTATAAACTATCCATTATGGAGGTGAAACACCTATTAGTTTTATTCTTTGTCCTCGCAATAAGCGTGAGTATTATCCTAAGATAGATAATAGGTAATACCCCAATTTAAGATTAGACTAGCGACATTTTTTTTTTAATATTCTTTTTATTACAGATGACAGCAGCCCGTACTTGCTGCCCCTCCCGTCGTAACCCATGTCAGTGTCAGCAACAGTCACTCTACTTTTCTAATCTGGCAGCACCGTTCCCCGCCTTCATCGAATCCATAGACAATGTCCCTAACTGTCGCAAACCTTCTTGCAACTGTGGTTTCAACGACCAACTCATTCTGCCTCCTCTGTCAGTTGAACTGCCTTGTGGTTTAGGTTATTTTCCAGCAGCGTCGCCATTGGTAGCCAAGTATTATGCTCCTGCTTTAGACAATTTGATAACGGGAGCATACATACCTATCGCATCGCCTTGTGATTCCTTGATATTGGCGGCACCCGTGAGCCCTGAAATTGCACCTATGGTTAAACCAATTATTTTGTGAATAAAAAGTTTTTGTTGTGAGTTTTTATTGTTTTATTTTGACTCTATCGGAGGAATTCCATGAAGTGGAGCAACGTGCTTCGTTTGTGTCTACATAAATTACTAAACGCTATCAGCCCCCATCACAGACGCTTCGATTCGATTTCGACTCGAGATATCGTACGTTTATCAGTTTTTGGTATGTATAACGAAAGCGATCGAGAAAGACAAACGACTTCCCGAATCGAAGCATTTGTGAATACGGGGGCTGATTTTAGTGATTCAATCAGAAAGAATACACTTTCTGGAAGTAGGTATACACAAGGGTCTTAAGTTTATGGTACGGTCTCTTTACATAGGTACCTACAGTGATCGATAAGGGAATGTTGTGTTGTTCTTTAGCAATCAATGTTATTACTACAGAACTTCTTGCCTTTTTGCTCATTTGGTGGGTACTTAAGTTAGTTTGTAGGACTTACACTTAAAAAAAATTACGTAAAATGGATGATAACTTAGAAGTTTTGTCCATAGACATAGAGCATGGACTGAGCCTTCCCTAGACAAATGTCACATAAAATTGACTATGAAGTGCGAGACCATAGACTTATAGACAGGTATTGGCCGTATCATCGCTCTGTCTCTTTCTACAGAGCGGTCACTTTTTGGCGGCCTCTATGTCTATGGTTTTGTCATAATATTCCTTTACGGAAAACATTTATAACTCAATTTTGTAATCAATATATTTTTGTAATTATTTTTCCATGAATTATGTTTGTCACATAATTTTAATAATAATTTTATCAACTGACTTGCCATAAGATAAGACACGATTCCAAGATAAACGGAGGATAAATAATGCAGTAACATTTCAAATTATTTATTTCAATAAAAGCAGTTGAATTACAACCATTTTGTAATATTTATTATTCAAAATGAAGTTTCATATAATTATTTTAGTCATGACTTTGCACAATCAGGTAGATTTTAAACTATTCAGCTAGAATTTAATATTTTACATACAATTTATAATACAAACATGGGTAGGTCCTAATGCACAGTTTTTTTTTTCAGTTGGCTATATCACAGATGCTACGCCCACCACCTTACAACTTCATCAGTAGACCAATAGCAGAGAATGTAATTGAAACTGGCAACTTCATCAACCAGCCTCCCACGGTGATCAGCGAACCTCCTTGCAACAGCATTGTTCCTATTCCTAACGTTGCTGCGCCACCTACCACTACAGTGATCACTGACTGTTCGCCTGCAATCTGTCAAAACCTAGCTAATACTATTCAACTAATGATTGTCTGTAATTTACTGCAGAATAGCCAGAATTCTGATTTTGGTAGACAGTTGGCTGCGCCGATTTTGAATGAATTAATGTCATTGCCTGTTTTGGGTTGTGGGTGCGGTAATCCACTGTCTCCTAACGTTATTTCTCCTAGCATTGCCACTCCTAATTTCCCTCCTAACGTCATTACTAACTATATTCCTTCTAATGTAGTTGGTCCCAATATTTTTCCATCCAATCTAATTAATCCTAACTTCATTGCTCCTACGCCTAACGTGATTTCTCCTAATCTGTTGCCGTTGCCTCCCAGAGTCATTGCTCCTACAAACCCGTGTCCAAATGCTCCTCAAGTAGGCCCTGCAGATGTCAATGGATTGCTCAACACAATTATGGGAATGTTGGGTAATATTCGCGCTTAGTTTAAAGATATTAATCTTATGAGATTTATTATAAGTTAAGAAAATAAATTATTTTTGAATATTGTTACAAGATGCGTCTCATTTTTACCCTTGATTGTGCTTTTTACGACTGTGTAGGTACTTACTTATTTGGCAGTACACAATAAATCTTTTGTCAGGAAACGATGGCACCCTGAATGAATGATCACAACAGAAATACTCTCTAAGGTCTACATGAGGTTACAAGAAAACCCTGTGCTTGGCGTTGTGTAGCTCATGCCGTCACAAGTGACACATTTTATTTTTCTGACGGGAAATCATCAAATGACCCTTCCCACTCTGGGTGGCGCGGAAGGGAGTGTCAGACTTGTACGGGTCTTCAAGATGCATATAAGTTTCTAATACGACCGAGTCAACTTGCGCAAGTATTTTAAACATTCTTCTCTTTTCGTGTGTTGATGGTACGTCTAGCCAAGAGCAAGCATTCATGGCTATATTCCTCGATAGGATAGACACCTGGCGACCTTCTTGGTGGACCGATAGGACACCTACATTTCGTCAGTTAAGTACAATGTAGGTATGCTTATTGTCATTATCCGAGTACAAAACTGAGTGCCACTGACAATTTTTTGAAAAACCCAATTAGGTACCTACATTAATTTACTCAAGGGGATCGAACTCAGAGGTCAGAGAGCTTAGACAAGGATTGATTATATTAACTATGAACGTTTCGTATTTCTACAATGACTTGCAACTGGATTGTCAATGGGTGTAAAAATCCCTTAAAGAAGCCGAAAGGCAATCAAAAATACTACCTTCTAGTTACGGAGATATTGGGTATACCTCCACGACCCCCGCACTATTCAATACATCCATCAGCACTATGTTTTGAGTGTGTTACATATTTACATTGAGTCTTACAGTAAAACGTTATGTTTCACCCCCAAGACTTATTCCAGCAATCATTTTTGCGTAGTTATTATAATAGTATTATGCACAGAATGCTTGGTTGACGGCTTCGTGAGTTCGTTTACACCTTGTATTTAAGCTTTTCAGTCTCCTTCTTCTAAAAGATTTAAGCTTCTTACATGACACTGGCTAAATGCACAAACCGTGACAAGAAAGAATAGAATAATAATAATAATCGATAGCTTATGTCAATGTCTTTATTTTTTTTCGCTGACAATAAGTCACTTTGTCTCGATCGGCAGAAGTCACTTACCTACTACTCATATACGTCACTTTTGTAGTAGCTAATGCGAGGTTATATTGACAGTTTATCATATAATATTGTCAATATTTAACCTCGTGTTAGCATTTAAGCCTGAGTTAAGTTTTTCGTGCAGGTGTGCCTTACACCCAGTTCTCATCGAGTTAAAAAAATTACTTGAGTTTATAAAGTAATTACTTAAGCAAACATTTTTATGCACTAGACAAGAATTTAAACGAAGTTAGGACCGTCGCATGTCGTGGAAGCAAAGCTAAGAATTCCAACTTTTGTCAGTTCTAACTTCAAGCAATTACTGAACTACGGAATAAAAATCGTATCCGCACTTTTTTATTACTTTTACTCAATTTATCACTTTGAATTGTTTATAGAGAATGTTTGTTAATGTGTGTGATATCTTTGTTTGTTTATTATTTATTGCATGTCTATGTCATCAACTTCATCGCTGATTGTTGAATGTGGCTTAGTTCAGCCAGTCCATAAGGAGCAGTAGCTAACTTACTACCTATAGACCAACGCCATGCTCCCTGCATGGTGTTAGGGACAGCCCTCCACAAACTGATGGGGTGAATTCAGTATATCAAACTAAGATGACCGGTACAAGAAATTATTTCAGAAATGTTATGGGAATCCATTTAAGTTTGATGTTTTATTTCCTCATACGCAATGTACTCGTATCGTTACCGTGGAAAAACGCACGTAGTAAACGGTAAGCGTGATGACGATTTCGATGAACTCTGTAGCACGAAGTGAACAGTTGATTTAACGCATCGTTCGTTAGAATATTTCTTGGATTTTTGATTTTAGCCGTATTATTTAAATAAATGAAGTGATGTGTACAGAGAATGTGATAGGAATAGTAACAGAAGAAAAACTGAAAAAATCCGGAGACAAATTCCGGTGGAATATGATACAAAATAAGGAGCTGAATGCACCCTATCAGTTTGTGGAGGGCTGTCCCTTACACCCTGTATGTGTGTACACCCAAAAAGGAAAGGAAAAACGTAGGTAAAGTAGAAAGAATGTTAAATATTTTAAGAAAACATGAAAAATATTGTGAAACTCCTTTATTCGTTACCATTTAAACAGGCATATGTACTAAACATAAGAAATTAGTAATAGATCCTATTTGGACAGCCGCAAGGATCGACAAAACCTAAAGACTCCACATTGATTCCAACTGGCAGGTTAGGGAACCCACAGTTACAGTTCTGTGGTGGAAACAATGGACCGTCACAACCACCACACCTTGGTCCCAGTAAGTTGGCTAAAAGTTCGTAACCAATGTTCTGTATACCAAACTTTGGCCCGCAAGAATCGCAGCCACAACCAATGTTTGGCAAGATGTTTTGGATATTGAATTTGTCACAACCACAATTTGGACCACAGTAATCGCAGCCGCAACCGTATCCCATGTTTGGTAGACCATATTTAGGACCACAAGTATCACATCCACAGCCAACATTGGGCAGTCCATAGTTCGGTCCAAAGCCATCGCAGCTACCTCCATAATTCGGGACCACAGTCGCTAGACCATAATTTGGTCCATCACAGCCACATCCATAGTTTGGGACCACAGTCGCTAGACCATAATTTGGTCCATCACAGCCACATCCATAGTTTGGGACCACAGTCGCTAGACCATAGTTTGGTCCATCACAGCCACATCCATAGTTTGGGACCGCAGTCGCTAGACCATAGCTTGGTCCATCACACCCACATCCACAACCAATATTGGGTATTGGTAACACTTCTGGGTAGCAAACGTTGGGTATAATATCTATGGAATCGCAACACGGAGCAATGATGTCACAGGGAGTAATGATGTTATCATAAGGATTAAAAGGGTTTAGGTAGTCTATTTGAGGAGCGAGGCAGTCAATGGTAGGGGAGTAGATAGTTTGGATAGGTTCACAACCACACTGTGGTTTCATGGTGTTCTCAAGGAGATTGCTGACTATAAGCAGTTGGATCGCGTTAGCAAGAGAATTGGAAACAGAATTATCTACTACGGTGACCACTTGTTGCGGTGAAGTGGTACAGACTTGTGGTTGTGGGTTACAGATTACTGGGGGTGGGTTATAGATGACTGGGGGAGGGTTACAAATCTGTGGTGCAGGGTTACAAATCTGTGGTGGTGGGTCATAGATCCTCGGTGGTGGGTCACAGATCCTTGGTGGTAGGTCACAGATCCTTGGTGGTAGGTCGCAGATCCTTGGTGGTGGGTCGCAGATCCTTGGTGGTGGGTCGCAGATTATTGGTGGTGAATTGCATATTTGTGGTGGTGAGTTAAACAGTTGAGATGATGATGGAAGTGATAGCCGTGGCAGAAACTGCGCTTGCGTCTGAAAAAGAAAACAGTTATAAGAACGGTGTCATATTATATTACTTGTCGATATTTAAATTCTATTCAAGTTTTATTATTAATATAGCTTACCTGACAAGCTAAAACTGCACCAACGAGTAATAATAATACTCCCATCTTGAAAAATGTAATTAAACAACCTACAACCTGTTTTTTATATCAAATTGACAATGATTTCAAAAACTATTAACACATTGACATCAAATTAATTTCGAAAAAGATTAGATAACAATTACGTTCCACGAAACTATGCAATTGTACACAACAAAAGCAATTAGGTAAATTACTATTTACCTAATTGTTTTTGTTATGTACAATTGCAATGGCTTATCGTACCTGAGTTAGCTTGTAACAAAAATTGTATTGTAATGGAAATTAAGACCTTTTCTGGTTTCCCCGGACACCATAGTAAAAAGAAAGTGGTTTTCTTTTTGCTACAAAGTTTTTTATATTACCTTTTTTATTTGTTTTTTTAGAATTTGGTTAAAAAAAGATTAGACAAAAATAGGTAGGTATTTGTAACGACATCATCCGACGAGCTCTTGTCACCGTCGGTATTCCAGCTTTATTAGAACCCAATGTCTTGGCACGCGATGATGGCAAATTATCGGACGGCATGTCTTTGTTGCCATGGAAGATGGGTAGGCCTTTAGTGTGGGATACAACATGTGTCGATACTCTTGCGTCATCCCATCTGTGCTGGTGCTGCCGCTGCGGCTGCGGAGAACCTCCAACGGCGTAAATATAGTAACTTTATTGGCAACTATATTTTCGAGTCGTTTGGGGTTGAAATTCTAGGACCTAAATTTTCTTGAAAAGGCTGAGAGCACTCGGACCCCACGTCCGAGTGCTCTCAGCCTTTTCAAGGATTTTTTTTTTGCACAAATTTTAACTGAACTTTGGCCATTCATAATGTGCTCATAATTCTTACTAGAAACCTTGCACATGTAATGGAGGTTCTTAATGACAAATATTTATTTCACACACTTGTAAGACTTATTCAAAAACACGCATTTCCTGGAACAAGTTTAAGAGATTTTCGAACACTATTTTTCGTTCAATGTCATCGCGTTAGGCGGTATGAGGTGCGCGGGAGACGAGATGTGAGGGGTCGGGGCGGGGTATGACGGAGGAATTGAAAGAAAATTGCCGCTGTGGCTCTGGATGAAACAAGAAGCTTTTCAACCATGCTTGCGTTGACGATAGACGCACCGGGAAGGGCCCTCTTAAATCTAACAATAAATGCCGATCAATAACGTAACAAGAATCATAACATCACGCCTCTAATCCTGGCAAGGTTAAGCAGAGGTGTGCACCTACATTTCGCCAGTTATATCCAAGTCCTATGTAATAGGAGGCGAGCCTATTGCCAGCAACCAGGCACAGATTCAATCTCCGTGGCTGCTACTGAGAAATTTCTGATGGAAAAACTCAAATAACACTTTGCCCGACCTGGAATGTGAACCCAGGACCACAGCAGTCGCGCTCGCACTTTACCAACGACCATTAAAAATCAAAATTAAATCAAAATCGTTTATTTTCTTCAACAAGATTACAACTATTACTTTGTGATTGGAGCCTTCTTTTAAGCAAACAATGCCTGTATTAGAAGACTCCGCTCTTCCATAACAAAATAATGAAAACTAATAATAACATATACAGCGTGTAACAGAAAGGGTATAATCATATGGAATACTGTGGTACGGACCATCAAACTGAACAACTTTTTTCTATGTGACCACCATCGAAATCGTAAAAAAATAATCAGCTGTCCTATACAAAATTTCAATACCTACTCGACCCAAATGTATGGGACAGCTGATTATCTTTTTACGATTTCGATGGTGGTCCCATAGAGAAAGTTGTTCAGTTTGATGGTCCGTACCACAGTATTCCATATGATTATACCCTTTCTGTTACACCCTGTATAACATAAGGTAATTAAACAAGATTTGCATAAAGTTTGTGTGTGTTTGTGTGTCTGTTTGTGTGTATGTTTGTGTTTGTGTGCCTGCGTGTTAGAGAATAAGTTATGTCGTAGGTTTCAAAAGCTCTTCCGTTTCCTCATAATTAAGTGGTTTGATCCATTCAAGCATCATTTTTTTCACTCATAATATTGGATTTATATATATATATTTCTTTATTTATCCTATTATACAACCGAGCAGACCGTGTATTGAATTGCATGGAGGTAACCAATGTTTTTGTTTTAGGGACTTCTGCGACAGCATGCTTTCTTTGTTTTGCTAGTTTAGATGCATCGTAAGGTAGATTCTTCTGATTTTTAATACAGTTTGAATTATGTACAATTTTCTTGCGGAGAGTAATTCGCTTAAGTTATAAAGACTATAACAAACTACACACTACTACACTAGTACACTACGACTAGTAAATTTAAGTTTTAAAATGTTCGTTTGTGCACATAGGTTTATCCTCATTCGCAAAACTCACAATCAAACGTAAGGTTTGCTGTAAGAAATTCAATTCTGGGTTAAGCTCGAAGTTGTACATAAGTTATATATTGTAATTTTGTGTGTCCTACTTTTATATTTTGTGTGCAATAAAGAATAAGAAGAATAAGAAGACTATCTGTGGGATATCTAATTTTCTTGAAGTACATAGTTTTTATCAGGGCACGTTGTGCACGAATAAAATCTTCATTTAAACAATGTTGGTCAGAGATACGTTACTCTTATCAGCTCTTGGAATAAGAACAGAAAGTGAGATCACATAGACCAGATAAATCACACATTTATTATCTGTAGATGCACAAGATTGTAATTACGTCATATCGTCCAGATGAAAGATAACATCGTCTATATCAACGAGTAACATTAGTAATTTGATAGTATTTCATTAACATATTTTTATTTGTAGCAACATGGCGCGAAGGATATTTTGTTTTTTACTGTTGCAGAGTTCCATTTGTAAGGTATGTGTAAGATAGAGTAAGAATATAATCATTAGTGTTAATAATTTGAGTATATTAAGCGGCTTTTCCTTAACGCTATCACATTTTTTCTTGTATTTGAGTGTTTGACTCGAGTAATAAAATAAAAAATATGACCGAGAAAGTTTGATTACTTTTCACGGGAGTGTTCCAAATAAATATTTCAATTTGTTTACATACATGAGTAAAAACCTTGTCTCTGCTAAGATGTTTCATAAAATTCAACTTTTGGGCATCTTTTGATGCTTTGTTACATGGAAGATATAATAATATATTAATTTAGAAAAATATCCACGGAACAACTGAATGTTGCACTTGAGAATGCTCAATTCAATTTGTTATGTTTCATACAGTAATACACCATAAATCATTAACAGAGAGATACTGACAATTTTTCCTCCGAAATTATATTTTTGTATGAAAACATAATCCAAATTCAAACAAAAAGTATTCAATAAGTAAGGTTACTATGTCACCTTGCTTGATAAAAATAATTAGTCACACACGTGCAGAAATTGGTATTTACAAACTCGTGACTATGGTAAACTGACTATGTAAATGACTATGTAAGCCCTCGACTTCGTCTCGGGCTTACATTCGTCCACTCGTTTGTAAAAACCAACTTACCGCACTAGTATCATAAATAACTATTACGACACTTCAATTTTAACAACTCAGTTACGCAGACCACCAACTCTGTTCACAAGACGTTAGAGGGCGTGCGTGCGCCCTACACCCAAGGTCACCTTGTTCGCGTTTTACACAAACAACGCGCGAAATATGTGGCTGCAAGCCCCGCCATTTTTATTTTATAAATTTAACCTAAAGTCAATAAACATAGAGAATCAGTGAAGTTTCCATTATAATACGTTATGTTACCTATTAAGTTCCATTCATATCAAAAGACAACGATGCTGATTTTGAACCAAAGTTTTAACTGGTAATAAAATAACATTAATCAATTACTACAAAATAGCAAATTATAAAACAGGCCCTCATGTGAATCGTTTTACTTTCCAGGTCTTATCAATATACGCGCAGCCAACTATCCAGCAATACCTCCACCTAACAGGGTCACCACATCCAACCCACACCATCACCGTACCAACGACCCAACATACAGCACCACCACCCAACATAGCACCGACCAACCAACCCAGACCTGCCACAGGACTACCTTCATTCTCCGCCTTAGCTCTTCCTGAACTAGTTTCAAGAATACAACAGTTACCAGCTACTCAACAGACAGCACTTCAGAACCAGTTAACCAATCAAGCTATACCCTCAACTGGTTTGTCTTCATTCTCAGCTCTAGGTCTTCCTAATTTGGTTTCTAGTTTGCAACAGTTTCCTAGCCAAAAGTATTCTGAAGTTAAACCAGCCAATCCTTCAAGTAGTATAGATTCGAACTTGTTAAACAATCTAGCTATAGCATTGCAATTATTAATAGTGAGTAATATTTTAAATTCACCACCTCCAACAGATTCTTCAGTAGCCAAACCAAAAGAAATTCTGGCTTGTGTAGAACCCAACCACAGTCAATATTCTCCAACTCAAGTTGCTATGCCAAATTCTAACTTCGTAGGTTCATCAAGTTTTGCTGAACCTAATATTGTTCAGGCTTACAGGCCTACAAGAAATAGTATGTCGTTGATGTCACCCTATGAAGCTTTGGCAACAAATTCTCTTTATACAGATCCGAGTTTGACTCAGTATGCGTCTACGAATCCGCGGCAGGATTTCCAGTCACCTTATTCTATGATAGCTGACCAGGATATGTTTTCAATGAATGACCTGTTTTGATCGTTCTTTGAGGCTGGGTTCCGTCGTTGGGTTTAGTTTCCAGTCTGACCCGATGCAGGTATTTTCAGTAGTCGTCATGAGGAAATTGTTCTACCAAAGGACCACTGTTTCTAAATCCATCATCATTTTCTTTTCCTGTTCTTATTCCAATTCATTTGGAGTCGCTGCAATTTTCTTCTTCTTTCATATTTTTCAATGTTTCTAAATGGCTCAAGGCTTTTTGACACAGCGAAATTTTTTCAAAGCTGGTTTTCCGACGAGCTCAGACGTGAATACTTTTATTAACTTTAATGCTTTGTAAAATACTGGTATTCAGGTGCATCTGGTTAGACTGGAAGCCGACCCCAACATAGTAGGGAAAAGGCTAGGCAGATGATGATGAATGCTTTGAGAAAAGCATTATTTTCTTAAAGATTCTTTTACCGATTGCAAAATGTCCACAATTTAATTTAAGGTTATTTATTTTGTAGTTTTTAAATAAATTATTGTTACAATGTGAAAGGTTTTTCATTTCCATAAAGAAAACTAGTATATTATTTACTGACTGACAACAAAATAAATGATTTATTATTAACTAAGTTTTGCCCGCGGCTTCGCTCGCGTTAATTTAGAATTTGACAATCAATTCGGGTTGTACTCTGCTTGTAATAATATAATTCAATCATGATGCGAAACACACGTGGTGCCATCTATTATTATTATTTATCATAAGAACATTATTGTTGTTTTCCTCTGGTAAACAACAATAAAAATAAAAAAAAAACCGTAGGTACTAAATTAAATATATCCGTTTCTGTACACCTGCCAACGTATATGCAAAATTTCAGGATGATCGGTTCAGTGGTTTAGATGTGAAAACTGAAAAGGTAATAAACAAACTTACCTTCGCATTTATAATATTAGTTATGATTAGGATTTTCATTTCTTGTTACTGTTTATGTGAGAAAAGGCAAATTGTGTTTTCATGAGATTGGCGATTGCAGTTGTGATGCTGGTGGTCTCGACTAAATAAAACTGCCTTTCGATGAGAAGACTATAATTTTAACTGGGATTACAAATTAGAAATGGCCGGTGTATGCGCACGGTAAGTGATGGCGAGCGAGAACTTTGCACTGCCCACCTCGAGCGATCACTACTGGAGCTTGACACTCAAACAGTGATGTAAGTACCTATTAGAATTTTAAATCGAAGCTGTTAAAATCCCGGATTTGCCAGTGGCAATCGTTCGGTTTCCATTATACATCTACTGAGTAAACCATTAGTTTACAAACCTATTACAGATCACGGCACGTAAGTTGAACCAAAATGGCGGTCGTCCGCGCAGTTACAATTATGGATTGAGACCGACTGAGACCCAAAAATGTGCAACAGCTCGCGGCTGGTAAGATGAAATATGACCTTGAATACGCGAGTAACACATTTTCGGGTCTCAATCGGTCTCAAATCATAATTGTGCCTGCGCGGACGACCGCCATTTTGGTTCAACTTTCGGGCCGCGATCTGTACTCCCATAATATGCCTAATTTCTTCTACTATAAAATTACTGTTGGCTTACCGGTAAACCGTTTGTATTTTTTGTCGCTATTACAACCGTGAAATTAGTACCTTGTTCGGTTAAAATTAACTACAATTTGAGAATTAGACGCCGATTCCAGTATATAGCAGCAATTACCACGCGCGTTATCGAAGTTATTATTTTGAAGTGAGAGAGTTTAAATTCAAAATGGCCTCCGCGACGCGTCTTTTGTTTTTAACTGTTGCAGCCCTTGCTTTTGTTCAAGTACGTAATAATGTTTTATGTTTTAATTCTCCGTGTGGTGACAACTGTTCGACAAATGGTATACCCAGATATTATTATGACCTCATCACAAATGAAGAAGAGGTCATTTTAGAACACACTATTGTGTGTGTGGCCTACTATAATTGCGATCCAGCAAAAAATAAGTCAACCTGGCTGTCGATGGTTCGAAACAAGAGAGGCCCTCTATAATAATAAATCAGTCTAGAAAAATGCATAGCATTAAATATATAGACGACTGGCATATGATATTCTAATCTACTTACAATTGTCTCAACTTCTACTGGGCAAATATTGTTAATAATTTATTTAGGGTTAACTCCCAGTCTAGTCAAACTAGAAGCATTTGAATGGATACTTATCTAAATTGTATTTAAGTTTTAAAGTTGACGCGTTGTTATCACTAATTAGGTGGTATGCGTAATGGATGTTAAAGCGAACCAAACCATGGATATTTTGTCATATATTATAAATTACATTATTACATTTTGTAAATTGTTTGAAATGCTTGTGTATGTTTACGGATAATTTTCTTGTAAATTTTTCCTTGGATTTTAAGAGAAACACGATACAGCGTTTTTACGCGTTATGATAAAAATAGTATCATCATCAAAGGGATCTGAAATTCTTATAGAGCCGTCACTATATTTAGTAACATATCGTTCTGATACGTACATAGACGACGGACGTTTGACACTCTAGTGTCAAACGTCCGCTTAGCAGGTAGCATTCGTGTGTCAAAATCGAAAATTTTGGATCAAAAATAGGGAATATTTTGATCCAAAAGTTTGTACGTTACTAAATATAGTGACGTACTAACTACACGAGAATTACGTCTTCGATCATCCTCAATCCGCAAACTAGGCGATATCAAACCTTGCTGGTCCATGGTCTCAATTCAAAGATTAATTTGCCATCCTTAATTGGCCATCGCTCTTTTCTTACAAAATATTTAGTCTAATAATGACAATGTGAAATGTTAGTCGTGATGGCAAAGAGGTTAAGACCTTGCCTTTCATGAATGAGGTTTTGGGTTCAAATCCGGGCAAGTACCAATGTGACTTTTTCAATTCATATGTACTTTCTAAGTTTATCTATGGACATCACAGACATCGGTGAAGGAAAACATCGTGAGGAAACCTGGACTTATAAAAGTTTGAAATCGCCAACCCGGCTTGAGCAAGCGTGGTGATCAATGCTCGTGCCTTCTCTGTTGAGGAGAGGCCTTTGCCCAGCAGTGGGACAGTAATAGGCTGGTATTATTAATGAGAATGGTCCTTTTTTATTTTCAGAGTATCGAAGCGTGGCTACCATCTTTCTTCCAAGGCTTTAACACAGGCTATAACCCGGAATATATGCCGGGATTTAATCCCGGGTATAACCCGTACATACCCTCATTACCGTTTGTACCCGGATATCCAGGATTTTCCGGAGCACCTCCACCATACTACGGTTAAAATAAAGGCAATTAATTAATATGACACATACAAACCATTTTCTTTTCTTAATATTCTTCTTTGAAAACTATTTCTTCATTCATTTGTTTCTTTCTAGTGCTTTCTCCTTCCGTTTTTTTTAAGAGTTAAGTACACAGCACACATCAAATCGGAAAGGGCACCGTATCGCCTTTCGCCACGCCGTCAAACAGGTGTCAACCTAACGTAAGTTGCCCTGTGAATGACGGCACGTGTGTCAACAGTAGTGTGCGAAAGGGTGGACGAAGAGGCGTAAGCTGGGGTACGGTTAGGCGTAAGCGCGGCTACGGATAGAGGTAAACGCGGCTACGGAGAGACCACGCACCACACCGCGGTTCGTGAGCTTGTCCCGAGGCGAGGCGATTACGTTACGATTCCGATTAGTGTGCATTGCAGTAGGAAGTTTCATAAAAAGAATACTGAACGGATCGAGCTGATAAGATGATCCCTTTCCGATTTGATAAGTGTGCTGTGTCCTTAATACTGTTTTTTTTAAATAAAGAAGAGTAGTGTCTGTCAGTGACACTGGATGAGACTTGTCATGAACTGTCACAATGCGGTGCTACACTTGCCACTGTAGACTTCTCGTGCTCGAATGTTTAGTAACATGATGAGTCGAATGAAGATAGATGGCACAATGTCCATGTGATGTCCAGAGAGAGAAGGCCACAAGAAGACCCTGATAGCACACGGATTTGGGAAGATACTGGAAGAGACATAATTGCTTGTCAGTGTGCATTAACACATTTATGTTTCCTTATGTTCCATGATAAAACAATTCTAATATCACCTGTAGGTACTATTTAGAATTTTCCCTCATTTACTAGCCATAGACTCGACGATAATATTTATGTCATTGCCAAAATTGATTACAAAAATAATTGCCTACCTTTTCAGATGATAACCATGTGATGGAGCACTCATCACCTGGCTCTTCATCAGAACATTCCGAACGCAGACCGCACCATCAGGACTCGAGTCAGTGTTCTGATCCATCACCTATGTTGTCATCATCACCAATACATAAATGATCGATGCAGACCATGAATCACTTACTCATTTTACTACATTCATACCGCATCCTGCAAATGGTGCGTTAATCCTCTGTCGCAATAACGCAAGACACTCAATAACGCAAGACACTGACTGTCCACGCTGTCCACGCGTTTGGGCTTGCCGAACGAAAAGCTATCGATCGCTTTGTTATTAGCTTGAACTAATTTCCATTGATGACTCAAAAGTTTTAACTCAATAACGACTACCTACGAATGAGCTGTACCGACTATTTTCGCTGGTTTGCATGCTCGCGCATATTTTACACATTCATAACTTAGCAGAAAAGAACATGCTCATGCATTTTGCTACTCTGTCTACGATGTCTTCTTTCATCTCTCTCTCTCTTCCCTTCTCTTCTTGTCATCGATGACCCATAAGGACATAACCAGACCGTAGTCGATCACCGACATTAAGACATAACCTTGAAGCGACGGTTGACGTACTCAATCATTATTACTCGTATCATTGGTTTTCGTTATCACAATACGAGATGATTAAGAGTATTTTTCTGGTCAAACTTTTGAAAACAAAGGAATTATTAATTGCACAAAAGTAAACATATTATTTCGGGTTATAAACATGATTTCCTTCCTATCTTTTGACATTACCAACAGTCCATGAGCTTCAGTAATAAGTACCTGTTCACAAAATCTCTTGCTAGAAATTAGTCAGTGATGGATGACAACATTGTCATCAACACTGCGACCGGTATCCATAACTATGTCATTGTTTAAATACATGTTGGTTTCTCATCAGAAAACACTGTCTTGTTTTGTTGTAGACTTCATTGGCCTAAGATTCCGCCTAAGATCAACCCTCACCCATCTGTTTAATTTTTTTTATCATTCTTAATACGAATGGATAGGTTGCCTGATATATTAAGTTATTTCAAATTGCGACAACCGCGAATCTTGAAAATTATACATAATCAATATTGATTTAGTTTGGTTTCAAAATAAGGGTCATATTTTTTTAACACGTCCACTGCTTTAGTCAAATTCGATAACTTGCATTTGGTGCGGCATGGGTTTTTTTATATCCGAAACACGATTTGTTCCTGATGCGTTGCTGGGTCGAAAAGATCCGTTCGACTTCCATCTCTTTAGGACTTATCTTTATAGGTATTATGATAAAAGCATATTCGTTTATAGCTATATGTCTTAATAAAAGGCTGAAATCGTAGATAGATGCATCGAATGGTTTTGTTAGGAATCGTCTGTCGGATCTTTACGACCTGTTATCCGCATTGATACATCTTTTTTGTTGTGGATGATAAAAAAAGACATCGATAGCGATAAAATGAATAATTTTGTGTTCCAATATTTGTATTCCTTCACTATGAGCTGAACTGGTTGATAGTGTGGGTGAATATAGTGGCTGGGGATTGATGATTGCAGTTTCTAGGACTTGTTATGTGAGACCAGTTGATATCAGATATATTCCGCTTACCCAATATTATTTGTCTTGAAGAACCTTAGGCTGCTAAGTCAAAAGTACCAACTTAACATAAGACCACATTGTACACTTAGTTCGCAATAAATGTTTTGACTTTGACTTTGACCTTCGTTTACTTTATTTTACGTTGGTTTTTCACCCTCACATGACTTAAACAACATTTTCCTGGATCACCTCATGTTCCATTCACTTTCTCTTCTCATTTGCATAAAAACTAATCTAAACACACGGACCTCACTAGCTCAACTAGCATGTAATCTAGTGCGGCTATTGGGTCATCGGGTCGTTTAGAACCAATAAACGCACTAGACGTAAAAAAATTTGCTTCAGTCGGCATCGGGTCGTAAGAACCCGATGCGATTTTTTCGTACGTATATTATCTTTTAACGAGGCATTTCCAAAACACTAACCATCTCATTCATATTCATAGGGAGATCAAATATATCTGTCCCGCACCATGCAGCGGTTGGAACATTAATTTTTACGGAAAGACGAGCATCGGATATAATCAACCCGATACCAATCGAACGTGTTAACAAATCTTCCTTATTTAATTTTATCAGACAACCCATTCATGTTATGTTTGGTTATCAATTAAGATTTCTAAAAATGTATTTTTTTGAAAACAGATGGGAGAATCTCAGATCTTAGAATACAACAAAGACAAGCAATTTGTTAACCAGCATTAACTGAATCGGAATGTCTTGGTTTTTCAGCATTTTTCGGCTCACCGTTTTCAGGAGCACTGAGTCCCATTAACTGGTTGTTTAAAAAATGGCCGATAAGTTGGAACATGCCACCAGCAACTACTCATTACTATAGTACAGGAAATGGGAATGGATGGTCTAAACTCAAGACATGGTCGTGGAGCTTCTAAGTTGTATATAAATACACTGAATAAAGAATATTTATATTAATAAATACGTCTTCAGTTTTAATCAATTTTGTTAAATTATAGATTAAAGAATTTATTGATGGTTTTTATTTACCCTCTTTATACTACCAAGACTATTTGGTTCTAGCTCCCGCTTCGAAAAACAGTTTAGGCTAGAGACATTTGCCTAAAAATAAACATATAACAAAAAAGCAAAACATCCTGCAATCTTAATCGTATTAGTAATCTTCATGTGATCGATCGCTATCGAAAAGTCAGAAATGTATCGAATTGACACAAGCTACCGAAAGAGTACCGAAAGGCTTAATTATGTCAAATCTGTTGAACATCGTTGTTGACTTACGAAATACTTCGTAAGTGATTACCACTTTTTCAGGCCGTCTACTCTCGCCCGTAATGTACAATCCAAGATTTGCTTTGCACAGAAACAAGTGATCATTACAATTTGTGTCCTTACAGGTGCGCACAGTGTAATGCTTGGTTTACCTCACTCACTGATGTAATGCTCGAATCTGAAATGTTACAAATTACACACGAATGCTCCGGGTGAGGGAATGCCCTAACAAATATCCTGCTGATGTTAGGTGTAACCGAATACAAACATGTTATCAAAATGCTGGATATATGTTATAATTACGTACTATCTATCTCGCTATATCTCACTCGTTAGAGCTACGTACGATCATAAGATACCTTCAAATACAAATCACCTTCAAATTAGAGACGAGAAGAAGCGCTGCAGTGTCGATACTACAGGACCTGTGTATTTTAATATGCGTGCGATAATTATATTATTTAGCTACAGTTAGTATAGGTAACGATAGCTAGCGTTTACAATTGCGAGTTTTTGGTACAAGTTTGTCGATTTGACTTGGTAGCGCCACGGCAGCGCTTCTTCACGCCTTTAATTTCAAGGCGTCCTAAATCATAAAACTGAACAAGCTCTAACAATAATATTTAAAGTTTCTTTAATTCTTAAAGTTTCTTTAATTCTTGAAAATGATAACTTGAAGGAAGCCTTTGTTTTGATCAATTTGTGGGAAAATCGACATCGGAAGTTTTGGTCCACTTTGCCCAGCATGTCTGCGTCAACAAATATTTGTATGGCCGGGTCTGGCAATTTGTGTATGTGAGTTTAAATTTTTGTAAACGCACCCCCAGCAGAAAGTCCTGGGCAACGTTTAAATAAAATAAAATAAAAATAACTTTAGCTTCAGAAGTTGGTGACTTTTGCTAGTTTGATTTTAGAAAAGGTGATATACAATAGCCTTTCGTCATTTTTGAAAAGCATGGTCTCATAGCTAAAGAACAATTTGGTTTTAGGAAAGGTAAATACATTAATATGGTGATTTATGACGTGATCAAGAAAATTGTTTCAAGTGTTGATGCTAGAACTCCGGTGGCGGCCTTGTTTATGGATATGTCTAAAGCATTCGACCATGTAGACCATGGTATACTGCTAAACAAATTAGAGCGTTATGGAATAAGAGGAACTGCATTAAACCTAATACAATCGTATCTCTCAAATCGCACTCAAATCACAGCGCTTGATAGGCTATGTGCGACCTTAAAAATTGAAAAAACATATATGTCACGTCCTAGGAAAACTACCTATGGTGTTCTCCAAGGTAGCATACTTGGCCCTCCATTATTTAACATTTATATAAATGCCTAAGGTCAGTAAACATCAGATGGTCTTATTTGCTGATGACAGCACTATTTTATTCTCTAGTAATGACATTCATATTCTTGAAAATGACATAAATGAAGATCTTAAAAATATAATAAATTGGTTAGTTAATAATAATCTAAATATGGTAACGTAACAATCTCTGAAAGTGACATCACAAAATTTCTAGGTATTTACATAGATAGTCATCTGACTTGGAAACATCATATCGACGCTTTGTCAAAGAAGCTTAGTAAATTTGCGTATGATCTGTACAAATTATCAAAAACGGTTAACCGCATTACAGTACAAATAGCTTATAATGCTTATGTGGCTTCTAGCATTAGGTACGCAATCATTTTCTGGGGCAACTCCACTGACAGAGACATTGCTTTTAAAGCTCAGAAGAAATCCTTGCGATCGTTTACCAAATTGCAATCGACTGTAAACTATCGAGTTGTAAACCACTCTTTAAGGAACTTTGTTTGCTTACACTACCGTCTATGTACATATATGAAATGGGAGTATATGTTCACTGTAACTTGCATTTATTTGAAAAACTGCGCTCTCGCCGTTATCAAAATACCATTCATGTTACCTCTCATAAAACCGCATTTTTCGGCAAAAGTGTGCTAGGCATGGCCCCAAAAATATATAATAGTATACCAGCAGCTATTAGAAATAAAGAATGTCTGGGATCCTTTAAGAGGTCTTTATTTAAATTCCTTCTAGAAAGATGTTACTTCTTACTTCTCTATCACTGAATTTACTACTGATAAATAGATGTATGACGATTCCGACTTGCCTATTAAACACTTATGATTTTATTTATTGACTAATGATTGTGTCTATTTATATATAATTTTAATGACTTGTGTACTTATCCGACATGTGTATTTTAAATTGATTTTTATTTTTATTTTTAATGTTATCTATTGACATGCTATCTTAATTGTAATTGCGTGTTTATGTTAATTTTGTCCTCCATTTTGTATGCCATATATTGGCAAAACATAGTGCACATATTTTAAGACAATATACTATCTGTAAGTATCTAGTACTAGCAAGTATCACGCGACGTCGCGTGATGTACATCAAAGCGCCTGCACGCGACGTCGCGTGATGTGACAATTAACGTGAGGAAAACCACCAAATTCCTAAACCGATTTTGATGAAATTTCTATGGGACCAATCGGGAAGCATATCCTTTCAGATGAAAAAAGAATTTTTCAAATCAGTTTACAAATGCCGGAGTTATGAGATAAAAAACACAAAAAAAAAAATACCGAATTGAGAACCTCTTCCTTTTTGAAGAAAGTCGGTTAAAAAAGGTTCCAATGAATTGAGAACCTCCTCCTTTTTGAAGTTGGTTGAAAAACAGTTGTTAGGATTCAAAATTTTAATGATATTTCGGAAAGTTTCCTCGGCCATCAGAATCATCATAATCTGTTAGTACTATTTCGGCTCTAAATTAACATTATATTTCCTTCGTGCTTTCCTCTTTATGGAACCGAAGCACACTCATCTTTTGTATTAAACTATCAGACATACTTTAACATCAATTTTTTAATGTTGCTTTGGATGACCAAGCTTGGTCACAAGCTACTCTTCCCAATTGTATGGGAGGACTCACCATCCGCACCTTATCCTTTTACAGAAGGTTTAGTGATTCAAGTTTCAAGAAAGGTAATAAATATATGAAGAGGAAAGGTACTAAAATAATGCAAGCTGAAGTGGGACTGGACTGGCCACGTCTGTCGCATACCCAACGAGCCGTGGGCCAAAATAGCCACTTTCTGGAGCCCTGATCCAGCCAGAAAGTGTCGCGGCAGACCTCGTAGAAGATGGTGGGACGAGCTGGATAAAACTAACGACCAGTGGCCCACATTAGCCCTGGATCGAAACAACTGGAAGTCATGGGGAGAGGCCGTTGCCCAGCTGTGGGATGACGCAGGCTAATAGTATGAGTATCACTTCAAAGCAAGTGTTAGTATGTTACTTAATCATTTGTCTTTTTATCATCCATTACAGTAACTTATTACTTAACATCAGATAGTACTCAATATTATACTTAGATAGTAAATTAGATAACACAATTACTAGTATAAAAGGTTGATTTAAAACTAAACTAAACATAGTATTCAATTCGAAAACTAATTGGAGACATTCAATTTTCAAAATGGCTTCTAAAACCATTGTTTTCGTCTGCTTGCAATTAGCACTGTTCAATGTGAGTACTTCCATCTTTTATGACAATTGACAAATGAAGTTTGACGACTTTGACAGTTTTAAGAAGTGAAGTTTTCGAGTCTTTCCTTGTTTTGAGTTTGGATCTGTAGTATTTTATCGAAACCGAAACCCAAGATTTTCGAAATTCGTATTGTTTATTTTTATCGCAGGTATTACGATACACGTCAATCAAATGTTATTGTCAAAATGTCATTTTTCGCTTGCTGCTGATCTGATCCACCATGTTTAATTTCATATTGTGTTCCTCTCCTTGCCCAAGTTAATTTGAATGTACTTTGAAAAGAAAGTGAAATTAATGAAAATTAACATTTAAAAAACGGTTACTGTAATACATAGCGATATTTACATATAGTGTACATAGTGCTGGCCCAGGCTCCATACATTTCTGGAATATCTCCTTTGATTTCGATTGCTCAGGAGTATCGTGTTACCCAGTAGTTGTGTTGATATATCTTAAGCAGTCGCTATATATAAAACTATCTGTTGCCCGCGACCTTCGTTCGCGTAAATTTATTATAAAAAAATGTTACTTCCCTTTTTGAATCGCATTTTGTTAATAATTTCAAGGGTTTTAATTTTAAGGCACGGAACCTTAATACTTATTCTAAAATATCAGCTATCTGTCAGTAAAAGTCCCGTCCAAATCGGTCCAGCCGTTTCGGAGATTAGCCGGAACAAACAGACAGACAAACAAAAATTGTAAAAAAATGTGTTTTTGGTAGAAGTGCCGTTTAAACTGACTGACTGAATGTATTCTAAAACGCAGACCACACCTATTGCTAAGTTTCCTATTTGCTCAAAAAGTGCTCAACTAAAATAAAATTGTACTTTTCAGACCATCAACGCGAACTGCGTAAACCGCTTCATTCCTGGCCTACAACAGAACATACTACCAATGCCTGTACCAGTAGCCGAAACTGTACTGCAAAACCAGATGCTCATTGGTCCAAACTACGGCCAACCAATCCTCGAGGTTCCTTTTGGCATGGAGAGATTGGTAGCCACGAATCAGATGCCAGCTGCGACTATTATACAAGATAGTACTGTGGCTAACAATCTGGCAAATGCGCTACAGCTTTTAGTCGTGAGCAACCTTCTAAGTAATACTTTACCGTTATCACAACCAGATGTTGTAGTCCCAGCTTTAGGCTTTGGATCTCCTTTGGACTACGGACTAATGTCTTCTGTTAGTCCGGTTATGTCACCAATGGGTCCTATAGTGTCTCCTATTAATTCTTGCGGCTTTGGTCCTTATAATTATATTTATTGATGATTTGAGTTACTTATATTTATTTTTAAATGCTAAGTAATATTAATAAAAGTATTTTTTTAGTTGATTTATGTGTTTTATTTTATCTATACTAATCTACACTAATATTATAAAGAGACATAATTTGTTTGCATGTTTGTATGTACGGGGTAATCGATCATCCTGAAATTGTATATAATACATTGCCAGGTACAGAAACGGACATAGGGTACCTTTCATCCCGAAAAAAAGTACTATTCCCGTGGAAAACAACAATAACGTTCTTATGATAATAGATGGCGCCACGTGTCTTTCGAATCATGATTGAATGAGGGCTACCGTTTTTGAGCTCACCAGATGGCGCCACTGTCGCGTAAGGTTATGTCAATAATTCTATTTTATACTTTACAGTATCAATAACTTCATAAAAAGTTTATTACGTATGTATCTCGTAGTGTAAACTTCAGATACATTTACATTATTCTCCCTAAAATTAGCAAGCATGAAACATTTAAAAATCATTTTACCTCCAAGTACTAAGAAATAAGATTCTAAGTTTCTACTTAAAATCTTCAAGTCTTAATTAATCAGGAATAGGTCAAACTTGACCAAAATCGTGAATATTAGTAAAAAAAAGTGATAAAAAAGAACGCAACGCGTGAACTTTCTATGAAATCTGACATTATATTATTACGAGCAGAGTACAACCCGAATTAATGGTCAAATTCTAAATTAACACGAGCGAAGTTGCGGGTAAAAGCTCGTAAGTAATTATTATAACACATAAAATAAATAAATATTGAATGTTCGGCACATATCCATGCCAGTCACGTGGGAGTAGTGTCCATATTATACGACCTCTAACTTTGTTGGGTAGCTGTCAATGTCGTGGAATATACGGAGGCAGATGATGAACCGAGACGCTGCCGCTGGCTAGATACCTACTGATAATTAGGTACTTACCTGTCAGGGAAAATAGTAGTGGTCATTTATTTTCTAATTAACCACACACATTATTACAAGTAAAATCGATAAAATAATTAAACTAAATTAACAACAGACTTTTTAAGAGCATCAAAAAACTCCTCAATGCTGTCAGCTAGTAATGTGCCTAAGACACTGGCGGCGTTGCCACGTTGTATGGCAACACTTAGCCTCTGGCCACGGTAAAAAACCAGCCTTTTTTAATATCTAAAAAAAGGAAAATATTTATCGAGCATTTTTTAACAATGATTGCTTCTGGTGATTAAATTAGATTGCGGAAATCATTGAAATCAAAAATCAAAATCAAAGCATTTATTTCAAGTAGGCCAGTTACAGGCACTTTTGAACTGTTGAAACAAAGATAACAATGAAATGTAGCTACAGTCCCAGTCACAAGGCATAAAAACTGTGAAAGTACTGTAGTTGCCCATTCCCTAGCGTAGATCTCTATGGAGAAGAACGGGCAAGAAACTCCATGGACACTCTTTTAAATCAGCATATTGTTACAAAACCTTGGTTACATCATTCATATTGAGATGGTACATTATGTGAGAACGATGTAGCAAGATGTGCACGTTAAAAGTGTCCATAGTAAACACAAAAAAGACAATTAAAAAAAAAAAAAAAAAAAACAAATAAGCCGTGGCAACTAAGAGATGACCAGTCACAACTGACAGCGCCCGTTCACGAACATGACGCATGGATCAGCACCATTCAACTCAACCATTTTGAAGGGAACTAAATTATTCGACACACGCGCCACCATCAGCGAGACATTGAGTGAGCACGACATACTCTCAACCGCCAGGGCACATTCAAGTCGGGAAAGGACGTAGGTTTCCAGTGAACGATAGCTCTTTAGTACATAGCACTCACACAATATGGGCTTTATATAATACTAAAGATATTGAATCTATACAATGCAAAGATAGTTTGTACAATCTTCAGCAGCTCCAACAATACTATTTAATGTTATCAATTTATGCGTCCCTGTCCTTGTGGAGCAGGACCGGCATTGAGCCAAGCATTTTTGTCAGCGATATAATCGTCCAACTTGTAATATGCTTGCTTACATAGTGTGCGTTTAATGCATGTTTTAAATTTCGTCTCATTGAGTTCAAGAATACTTTGTGGAATTTTATTATAGCATCTCAAACAGTACCCCATGAAAGATGAATCTACTTTAGCGAGTCTGAAGCCCGGCTGAACTAATTGGTCTCTATTTCTAGTACTGTAACTGTGTCTGTCACCTCTTTTACTAAAAAGATGCAGATTTTTTCTTACGTACATTATGTTTTCGTAGATGTATTGACAATGTACCGTCATGATGTTAATGTCCTTAAACAGTTCCCTTAGAGAATCGCACCTACGAAGATTATATATAGCTCTGATGGCTCTTTTTTGCAGAATAAATATTGACTGAATGTCTGCAGCTCGTCCCCATAACAAAATGCCATAAGACATTATACTATGAAAGTAACTAAAATAGACCAGTCTAGCGGTATCAACATCTGTAAATTGACGGATTTTTCTAATAGCATATGCTGCTGAACTTAGCCGCCCGGCAAGAGACGTTAAATGAGAACTCCATTGTAGCCTTGAATCAAGCGTAATCCCCAGGAAAACCGTTTTATCTACGAATTCAAGTTTCTCTTTATTCAATATTATATCACAATCACTACTTTTAACATTCGGTAAAGCAAATCTGGTTAAGGTCTGGTTAAGGTGATTAAGGTCTAAGGTCTTGATTAAGATAATTATAATGAACCTGACCAAACTTTGACTGTCTCCACTCGTATTTGGGTGGCAATAACAGCAGACGACCCACCTGATAGGCACTGGTGAGTAAATTGCCATCCCTGATCGTTGCAGCGTTTAGTTCATCAGCAGTTCAATTTGGTGGCAGGAAAAACTCATACGGATTAGTACTAACTGCTGTATTTAGCGAGAGGGCATCACTGACTGCTCAGTAGTGTTCGGTAGTAAAACGTCATTACGGTGTCTTGTATTTTTGGTTCCCTATTAAATATGCATCTAAATATTTTCGAGTGTATTAATTAATTACACCAACTTAACAAGATAACTATAAAGGGTGTAACAAGACCCTTCACGAAGCCGAAAGGCACTTGTTTTCGCCGTCATTGCGATCATTTTTTTGTTCTAGACCATACCTGGGAACCTTCTCGTTTCGGAGATATTGGGGGTCAAAGTTCCAACTTTTTCACAGGTTTTTTTTTAGATACCTGTTTTTAATGTAAGATTTTTACTTTAAACACCTCCACGACCCCTATACTATTCAATCAATCCATCAGCACAATGTTTTGAGTACGTTACATTAAGTCCTATAGTAAAACGTGATTTTTCACCCCAAAAAAAGCCGTTTCGCAGCAATTTTATTTGCGTAAAGTTACGTTAGTTTGATTAGTTAGTTTGATGTATAGAATGCTTGGTTGACGGCTTCGTAAAGGGTCTTGTTACACGTAGTATACGTGTCGGATCCGGTTATTGGTACGGACATAAAATGAATCGCTAGTAAGCCTGTAGTGACATCGTGTGACCTACTTACAAGTCTACCCACACCACAGCGTGCTTCTACAGAGCCCTGATGCTTACAGCTAGGGGCGAGGACGACATTCAATATCTAATCGCAGCGGAGTTGAGTTGAGTGCCCCGTGTTATTGGTTAAATTGTAGTTAGTTTAATAGAAACAGTGAATCGCACCCAGTGTGTTTTAATTGCACGAAACCCATCTTCTGTCCACATGATGTACACACAGCGTCACTAAGTGCTAACCCCTCAAGCTACAATCCGACATATAACACTACAACACTAATTTTTTCCAACTACGTTAGGGTCGGCTTCCAGTCTGACCTGATGCAGCTGAATACCAGTATTTTACATAGAGTTTTGCCTATCCGACCTCCACAACCCAGTTAGTACTGTGTAATACGATACCCCTTGGTAAGACTGATTGTCGGACTTTTTCGGCCACTGACTACATGTAACAACTGTCAAAGATCTACAGATGACAGCCGGGACCAACGGCTTAACGTGCTTTCCGAGGCACGGAGGAAACTCGGAACTCACGAAGACCTCAATAATTATAACTCAATCGACAGCATAATTTTTCATCATATCGTTAGAATTCAGATACCTTTTTACTGTCCGTATATTTTTACTCAAAAAATGTCTAGGAAGAACTTCTCCAAGTGATTGATTACGTGTTGCCAACCCAATAACGAGACTATATTTATTTTATGTATATCTATATATTTCTGATCTTTTGAATAGAGCTCTCTTTTGAAGGAAAAAAACGAGCGTGAGACTGCACAACACATGGAATCATTTTTCTCTTTCGATCTTCTTTTTACCGTGGTAATTTAGTTCTAAATCGTCTGCACTTGAGACGACTCAGAATTGAGCTAGGAAATTGGCACCTCCAGAAGCGTTCATCAGTTTCTGTAATGAACAAACGGCAAGAGACGCAGGAACCAGTGACCTAAGAAGCGATGGATGGCTTGGTGAAGGACAATATTGTTAGAAAGGCGGTGACTGCTAAGATGACGAGTAATAGAGAAGTATGGAATAAGAAGACATGCTGCGCCGACCTCAAATAAATTGGGATAAGGGAAAAGTGATGCTGATGACTCTCTCGATGAAAACGTATCCATGTTAATGCTATAGGAAGTCATAATTTTGCCAACTAAGCTTTGAGCCAGCAATGATCGAACTTGCTGACAGATTTGACGGCGCCCCTGCAAGGCATCGTCTATGGCTAACATTGCCAACTACACAGACGAGAGTGATGCTGGCTGGTATTCACTCTGGCGGAACGTCATGGCGTTGCGGACTGCCATATTGACATGAGCGGTTGTCAAGAATGGCGGTCGCGTGACAAGCATTGACGGATCGCTGACGTCTGTTTTCTAAATTTAATTAAATCTTCCTCAATTTAGTATCAACGCCATATTTTATTGTAAAATTACGTTATCAGTGCTTTATTGAAGATATCTGTAACATGGGTTTTATAACTGAATGATTATTATAACAGATTTCAATCAAAAGAAGATTTGTTTAATCCAAACATCAATCGTTATGATCTCACAGTCATATCATGGGTGATTCCCATGAGGATGAGCCTTCAGATTAATTAATCTTTTAAATAAGAACTAGTTTTTAGGGTTCCGCACCCGAAGGGCAACCAACAGGACCGTATTATTAAGCCTACGCGGTCCGTTCGCCCGTCCGCCCGTCCGTCCGTCCGTCAGCGGGCTGTATCTCATGATCCGTTATAGGTAGACAGTTGAAATTTTAACAGAATGTATATTTATAATAAAAATAAATAAAAGGGTGCTCAAATCAAATCAAATCAAATCAAATCAAATCAAAATATTTTTATTTCACATAGGCCTAGATGGGCACTTATAAAACGTCAACAAAAAGGTGCACGGTTCGGGTTGGTCGTTTCCTATGGAGAAGAACCGGCAAGAAACTCCATGGTTACTCTTTTCAAATCATTTGGTGTTACAATATTATCATTTTACAGCATTAGTAATTAAATATATGGGGACAGCATAGGCCCGACAATAGGTCGTTGCTTTCTACACAAAAAATGTAAAACAAGATAAAAAGTTAACATGCATCTGGGAATCTACAAAGCCTATAATGTTCACACATTCACAAACAATCGGTAAAAAAGAACAAAAGTAATAAAATATTGTAAAATAGTAAATTAAGCAAGTGACACAAATATTGTGATCAGTGCTCTAACTATTCTGAGCAAAAGATGTATATATGATTTGAAAACTATCGTAAAGAATCTGGTTAGAAAGATGAGAAAAAATGAGATTGAGAATAGTTAGAGACATCCACATATTTGTGCCGTTTATGAGCTACCAGGGAAGCCGCATGCGCAGAAGGAACTATAGCCAAACTTCTTTGTCTTCGAAGTAGTCCTTGATTTTGTAATATGCTTTTTTAATAAGGACACGTTTGATGTAATTTTTTAATCTTTCCATCAGTTAGTTCTATAACTGACTTTGGCAACTTGTTATAAAAGCGTATACTGTTTATAAGAAAAGACTTGCTAGTTTTAGTTAATCTGAATTTAGGTGGAAGTCGCTTCTAATTTTGAAAAGCCCTCGACTTTTGCGGACATATAAAATACATTCTAAGATATAGAGCGAAGGCAGAGTCAGTATATCGATCTCTTTAAATTTTTCTCTTAGGGACTCGCGAGGACCCGTTTTATAGATTGCGCGGACTGCCCTCTTTTGTAGAATAAAAATTGAGTCAACGTCTGCTGCTAATCCCCACAGCAGAATGCCATAAGACATAATACGGTGGAAATAAGAATAGTATACTAACCTAGCTGTGGCTACATCAGTTAACTGCCTTATTTTCCTTACTGCATATGCAGCTGAGCTTAACCTACCCGAAAGAGTTCTAATGTGCGCGCCCCACTGCAATTTTGAGTCGATAGTAATCCCTAAGAATACAGTTTCCGCTATAACATCAAGTTTTTTGCCGTCAAGATTTAAATTTAGATCCCGTGGTGATACATTTGGTAAAGAGTACTTTAGACATTTTGTTTTGTTCGCTTTTAGTAAAAGATTGTTAGCTGCGAACCATTTTGAGAGAACAGTTAGACTTTCGTTGACATGACATTCGTATCTTTTCTATTTATTTTAAAAAACAGCGAAGTGTCATCAGCAAATAGAATTATATCCGATAATTTAGCCAACAAATAAGGGAGATCATTAATGTAAACAAGAAATAGGAACGGACCGAGAATTGAACCTTGGGGCAAGCATATCTTGACTAGAGA
Source organism: Eugnorisma glareosa (assembly GCA_947578425.1). Lineage (NCBI taxonomy): Eukaryota > Metazoa > Arthropoda > Insecta > Lepidoptera > Noctuidae > Eugnorisma > Eugnorisma glareosa. The sequence continues at coordinate 3,101,752 of OX387985.1, read as the reverse complement.
CACGGAGGACGTCGCCTCATTTACATTTACTTTTTGCTGCCTGTTTGATAGATAGGAAAGAACAAGATCAGCAGCTTGTCCACGAATTCCGTAGTGGTGTAATTTACAGATCAGTGTGTTGAGGTCGACGCAGTCGAATGCTTTTGAGAGATCACAGAAGATAGAATAGAATAAATATTTATTCGCTAGTGGACAGCAGCAAAACAATAGAGCAGCACATACATATACATATTACTAACAAACAGCTTAACAATTAATTAAAACAGCTCAACTGCGCTGAGCATGCCCATAACGAAAGGGTCACCTACTCAGCATATTATTATGCTGGGTGTAAAACACTCAGCGCTGGTTTTCAGTAGGCCCCCCGCAGTGACACACCAATGCCAATGCCAATGGCATCCTGGGACTTCTCCCAAGATTCCAAAATGTGACTGATGAGTTTTACTCCCGCGTCCGTTGTCGACCTACCCTTCGTGAAACCAAACTGCTGACCATGCAGAATCCCATTAGAGTTGAAGTGCAATAGCATCTGGTCCAGCATGATTTTTTCATAGATTTTACTCAGTACTGGAAGCACAGATATAGGTCTATAATTAGAAGGATCACTCTTACAACCTGATTTAAAAATTGGTACTACTTTACTATGTTTCATTAGATCAGGAAATTTGCCGGTGTCTAAACATTGATTGAATATGCCTGTTAGGGCAGGAGCGATTGAGTCAATAATAGCTCCAAGAACCTTGACGGATATCCGCCATAAGGTTTCGGTATTTTTTATGTTGAGACTTTTGAATGCGTTTATAATTGTAGCAATACATATTGGTTTAAATATTAAGTTTGGTATGTCTCGAGTGAAGTTTTCTTTAAGAAGAGCTTCAGCTAGTTTAGATGAAGAGGGGAGAGATTTCGTAACCTCTAACGGAATGTTGGTAAAGAAATTTTCTAGTGTCTCAGCGACTTCTACCTTATCAGAAATGGTCTGATTATCTATTTTCAAAGACAATTCATTCTGATCTCGTTGTTGTGCCTTTCCAGTTTCTCTGTTAATTACCTACCACACAGTTTTTATTTTATTATTAGAAATACCAATTTTGTTAATTACTATTTGTGATTTTGCTTGAGACTGACACTTTTGAATATTTTTGAATAGTTTCTAACATAAGTATGAAAAACTTGATCTGAAGTCAAAGATTTTTCGTGATTTTAATTGTATAAAGTATCTCTGCTTTTTCTTATTCCCGCAGTGGCCCATTCACTAAATTTCGATTTAGGATTAACTTTGACTGTTTTCAAAGGACACGTTTTATTAAATTCTTGGCAAACGGTAGAAAATAATGTGCCGTAGTTTATATTGGGGTCCTTTGAATCAAAACTAGCGTTAGAAAGGCGGCTAAGAAGATTATTATTAAAAGATTTAAATTATAAATTATGAATGATTTAAACAATGAGATGAGCTTACATTTTTCGGGTGAATTGATTTTTGATCAATATTTAAGTCACCACAAACAAAAACTAATTTATTATCTATAAAAGTCTACTTAATATTTCTTCCATTGTGATTAAGAACAATGTCAAGTTTGATGCTGGTGGTCTACACACATAAGAAAATATGCCCTTCAACCTTTGCACAAGCTACCTCACGTAAGCGATCAACAGAGTGCCAGTGATATCCATCCTTTCCTTATATCTGAGACAGCTATTACAAAGTATCAGGGTACCACCACCCACTGTGGATCTGTTGTACGCGCTGGCCACTGAAAAAATATTTACATTAAGGTGGATGCGCAAGGGTAGCCCGCGAAATTTAAAATTTCTTACGTTTATTGCAATTTGCAGGTCAGTGTCAGGTTGTATGTTGATGAAAATATGAATCGCGCCAGTAACACTTATGGAGTTACAGAATTATAATCATTCAAATCATCAATACAACCCTCCAAGTTCATATAATGTCAAAGAGTGACTTTTTCATGAAATAGCTATTTAATGTGATTATATGAACTTGGAGAGCTATATTGATGATTTGAATGATTATAATTCTGTAACTCCTTACGTGTTACTGGCGCGATTCATATTTTCATCAACATACAACCTGACACTGACCTGCAAATTGCAATAAACGTAAGAAATTATAAATTTCGCGGGCTACCCTTGCGCATCCACCTTAATAACAACCTATCTGGGTTTAACTAAGTTTCACTAAAACATAAAATATCCATGTGGCTCCCATTCTACGATGGTACGGAAACCTTCATGCACGAGTCCTACTCGCACTTGGCCGCGTTTTCTTTTGTTTTTCTTGCCCTGATGGATTATGATTATGTTTATACTTCTTCTTAGTGTATCGTTAGCAATCTTTATTGAGTAGTCCCAGAATTTGGCAACGAGTTTAGCCAATACTAATAGTGGTGTTGCTGAGTTGACGACGGGCTATGTCGATGGCGCGTTCGTGTTCCACGCGCGACTCAAAGAGATGTCAGCAAACCTGAAGGAACTGTTCGAAAGAGATACTGCGGCCTTGGAACACAAAAGGCAAAGAAAGAACAAAGCAAGCCGCCCTTGCGAAGGTCGGTCTGTGGATGAGTGAATATCCATTAAATACCGACTTTCTTGTGCCTCGGAAAGCACGTTAAGTCCCGGCTGTCATTTGTAGGTCTTTGACAGTCTTTATAGGTAGTCAGTGGCCCGAAAGTCTGACACATAATTTTACCAAAGAGCACCGTGTTACCCAATACTAACTGGGTTGCGGAGGTTAGATAGACAGTCGCTCCTTGTAAAATACTGGTTTTCAGCTGTATCCGGTAAGATTGGAAGCCGACCCCAATAAATTTGGGAAAAAGCTAGGCAAGTGATGGAACAAGCCCTGAAAGATAACGATAAAGACAAACTGAAGAGATATTGATCGGACGGACGAGCATTGTTCTCCATACTGGCTTACTGCGTTGGTGACGGATCAATCATTGCAGGTTGCCTCACGATATTTTCTTCATATGTAATTTCTTACTATTAATATATGCGAAAGTTTGTGAGGTTTTTTGTTACTCTTTCACGCAAAAACTGCTCAACGGATTTGAATGAAATTTAGCACACAAATAGTTTATAACCTGGATTAACACATAGGATACTCGAATATTGAACTCCACGCAGGCGACACCGGGGCCATAACCTAGTTATTTCATAATTTTTTCCACAATCTTTCTTTTGTAACAGTAAAAATAATGGGCAGATAATATATTTATTATATTAACTAATGTCACGTACACTTTATACAATCGTGTTACCTATCGTATTACAGAATATAATATTATTACGATATTGTATTATTACGGACTTACCTATGTATGGTATCTATTGCTGATTTGATGTATCTATACTTCTCTTATGAAATAAATTTCGTATCTATTAGATAAAAAGAACAGACAACAGAAAGGTCTTATTTTCTTTTGTGCATTAAGGTGTTAGATCGCTGGTGGTATCTACCGATTTTAACTTTTCTATTAGTATATGCCATCGATTTTTGATTATACAAGTTGTAACGAGACCCTTCACGAAGCCGTCAACCAAGCATTCTGTACATCAAACTAAGTGCCTTTACGCAAAAATTATTGCTGGGAAACGGCTTTTTTTTTGGGGTGAAAAATCACGTTTTACGGTAGGACTCAATGTAACGCACTCAAAACACTGTGCTGATGGATGCATTGAATAGTACGGGAGTCTTGGAGATGTGTAAAGTAAAAATGTTACATTAAATACACGTATTTAAAAAAAAAAAAGTTGGAACTTTGACCCCCAATATCTCCGTAACTGGAAGGTTCCCAGGTATGGTCTAGAACAAAAAAAATATCGCAATGACGGGGAGAACAAGTGCGTTTCGGCTTCGTGAAGGGTCTTGTTACACCCTTTATAGGTTGAAAGGGAAACTTACCTACGCGAAAATGATTACCGCATATTCAGTACCTACATCATTTGGAGCCCTCACATAGAAAGTTTTCATCGGTAATATAAAATCGGCTGTTCCATACATTTTGACAGAGTAGGAAACAGCAATTTTTTTTTTTAATAACCGTTGAGAAATTCTATTTGGGGGGGGCTCAGAATGTTGTTCTGAATCGAACCGAACCGAACCAACTGCTGAACTGTTTTCGCGTCGGTGACCCTTCCACCCTGTATAAATAGATTGATTTATCTAAGTCTAAAATATGGGCTGGCTGGAGGCCTTAAATTCAAGGCATCCACAGGATTAGACCGGTTAAAGCAGTAGCCAGCCTCATACGGTGATCTGCGAGATGCCATTAACAACAAAAAAAAAAGTCTGAAATATTTGTTTAGTCCGAAAATAGTTTCAGATACACTGAGGGCCGTTTCTACAGCAACTTTCGTTAAAATTGACATAGACTTTTCGATAGTTTACATCCATTGGTTTTCCGTGAATAACCGAAAAGCATGTTTCACTTTTCAGTCATAGAAAAAAAAAAAAAAAAAATTAAAAAGCGTTTATTCGTGGTTCTAGGCATTACAAAAAAAATGTTACTTCTGCCAAACTGTAAAGCAGTTTGTTGGCAGATGTAGCTCCCATATACAATAATAGGTACCTTTAGTTCTATGCAACTATTCCTATGTACTTTTCCACCAATAACAAGGCAACATGGGAACATAGTTATCGCTGATTTTATGTTATTTTGTCGCTGTATCGTATTAAAAAGTTAAGACTACGACAGAGAGCAACAGTGAGTCATTCTTCATTTATATATCATGTATCAGTATAGAATGACAATAGAATCTCTTCTTTTCAGGGTTCCGTACACAAGGGATAAATACAGAACTCTATTACTAAGACTCCACTGTCCGTAAGTCCGTCTGTCTGTCACCAGGCTGTATCTCATTAACTGTGATAGCTAGACCGCTGCCGCTATAACAACAAATTCTAAAAACAGAATAAAATCAATATTTAAAGGGGGGCTCCCATACAACAAACGTGTTATTTTTTTTTTTAGATAAATTATTTTTTTTAGATAATGTTAAGGAACCCTTTGAGCGCGAGTCTGACTAGCACTTGACCACTTTTTCTTTTTATTAACTTTGCCCCATAGGTACTAGGAATTTATACAGTGTCGTGGGTGCGTATACAAACATTTAAGACTCCGACAGACTGGGAACAACTACGTACCTGTAAGCCATACAAATATTTGATCTGTGCGGGGATCGAACCCACTGTGCCAACCATGCCGTCGCATGAGTACCTGAATACTATGAAAAACATTCATAAAAACTGTATGCAATAAATTTTAGTTTACTTTATGAAATCCCTTTGTCGTAATTCCTCAAGTTATCACCAAATTACACATAAAAGTATTACTAACATTGAAATACATTTCGGTACGCGTACCTTTAATATTCCAGGAATTGGTTTTATAATTACTGTCGTTTTGAGGTTATAAATGAGTGCCATTGAGTTATGTATCACTTTCAAGTGGGCAGTATGGGGACGAAATTATTTTTTATTTATGTGTTATGTCAGGTATGTTATAAGTATCTCTTTTTTCTATGAAAAGTATCTATATAAGGTCCCATTAAAATAGGTGGACAAATTTGAACACAGCGTGCAGTAAGTCTAACCAAAGATATCCAAGCAAAACAAACACTGATTGAAGTGATTTTATTTTGACCTAAAATAATAAATTGCCGGCGGCACTCTAGATTAAACACATCCATTACGTCAATTTTTTTTATTTTATTTTTTTTCGTTTTGGAAATAAATCAAATAACTCCTCCCGCTCTGGGCTGAGCAGGAGGGAGTGTCAGACTTTTACTGACTAAAACCCATCCATGTTCCTTCATCGCCCTTTGTGGTCCGGGGCCACGGTATCTCTTTCGAACAGTCCCGCAGCCACGGAAAAAAAAAACACTTTAATCCGTGTTTTTATGCTTGGATATCTTTGGTTAGATGTACTGGACGCTGTGTTAAAATTTGTCCATCAATTTTAAAGGGACCTTATGTAATTAACCATTCCGAACTTTGGCGAAGTTCAGTGAATACTATGCTTATTTAGATCCTTAGTACTTTATGTAGAGAATTAGAAGATGATTTCCACCAGACGGCTCGCATTGGAACGGAAAGGATGCGGTGACAGCCAATTGCGTCCGGCAGGAAGTTGACGCATATGATCGGCTCCATACCGTCACTTGTCACCACTCGTCACGTCACTTTGACTATGCGCAGAAAAAGATACGTTCGCAACGTATCTTTTTCTGCGCATAGTCAAATCAATTATACGACGACAGGCGAATGAAGCCGATCGCGCGTCGCAGTATACTTTCGGCTACGACCAAGCATGCTTTTCACAAGGAATACGTCTGCTGTTTCTAGACCATAGATTTAGGCTATCCGTTGTCAATCAAAAATGAAAGAATTCAAGATTAGCATACCATACATATCACCACGTCTGATAGCCTCGAAGGGTTAGGTAGAGGTGTACCTAATACCACACCCACATTATTCCAGTTATGTTTTTTCAAGTCCCGTGAATTAGAGGTGACAGATGGACAAAAATTGAAAATAAAATGTTTTTGATATGCATTCAGTAAAAACCTTCAATTTTATTTATTTGTATAGATTGAAATCGCTTTTTACGTTTATCTTGTGACCGAGTTGTTTGTCTTAACTGTGCAACGGAATGTGGTAAGATGTTCACCAACGTTAAGAGAATTTATCCTAAACAAATGTGTGTTAACTTCTGAGGCACCTCTGCCTAACTCTTCGGGTATTATCATTATCGTGTTGAGGCTAAGGCGTCGCCTCTCATGCTATGTTGTGGGTTCAAATCCGGGCAAGTACCAATGTGACTTTTTCATTCTAAGTTTATCTTGGACATCACAGACATCGGTGAAGGAAAACATCGAGAGGAAACCTGGGCTTATAAAAGTCTGAAATCGCCACCCCGTCTTGAGCAAGCGTGGTGATCAATGCTCGTGCCTTCTCTATGGAGAAGAGGCCTTTACCCAACAGTGGGACAGTAATAGGCTGGTATTATTATTAGTATAGTATTATTGGTTCTTAACTAACTTAAAATAAAGAATCCTCTATGTATTTTCAAGTCATAAAAACGTGTGAAGCACAGAAGTATCGCTGATTACTAACAACTAGCTGTTGCCCGCGGCTTCGCATGCGTTTTTGTCGGAAATTATCCCACGGGCACGTTGTAAATAGCCTATGGCACTCGGGGATAATGTAGCTTCCTATAAGTGAAAGAATTATCAAAATCGGTTCAGTAGATCCAGAGATACCTACAACCATTTTTACACCAACTATTTTTATAATAATAAATTACTTACTTTTGTTTTCAGACGATAATCACAGAATCTCTGGGTGGAGTCACATTGCCGTGCTCGGATTTGAAAGGAAAAGTGACACCAATAAAACCCAAGCCCCTGTCTCCTTCAACCATTTCATCACTTTCTTCAACATCATCACTAGTATGTGAGAGTAAGAATAAATTGCTTTCACCAGCCCCAGGAGCTCGAGAATTTTCATCACCATTGGCATTCACGTCGACATCCAGAGCTTTGCCTGTTCCTAAAATTGATTCAACATCTATTGCACATGTCAAACTACCAGAAAGATTGAGAGAAAAGTTTGTACTGCCAAAACTGTGCTGCACCACTACTAGAATTGCTAAAGCTGTACCCGAAATAAGTACACCAGATGTATCCTTGCCTTATAGGTATGCATTTTTGCCAGCCCCTTTTAAACCATCAAATTCATTGCCTTGTTCTTCGCCATGGGATTGGTGTAGTTATTTCAATAAAATATCATCACTATCAAACATGGAGTCACTACCCGTTGTTCCTATAGAACCATTTAAAAGTAGTAGCTCAGATATTTTATGTACCGGTTCATTACCAAGATCTCGAACTATTGATTCACCACTAGCTTTAAGAACCAGCAAACCTTCATCTTCTAATATTTACTCTCCTTCGGGTTCTGCGTCCTCATTGCCATTTCCATTATGCTATAAATCTACATATTTACCTGAAGTTAGAACTCCTTCTGAAACGTCACCCTTAATCTTCAGACCTATTTCGTATAAGGGTACCGGTAATTTTAATTTTCAAAGTCAATCTGGTTCTCATAATTTATTAAGCCCTAAAACTTTTACTACCGGCACCAATGTAAATTCTCAACAAGAAAAATATAATCCTTGCACGTCACGTCATTTGAACCCAATTAAAACTGCAGAGATCCCGGTACCTATAAATCCAGTTCTGCTGCCGAAAACATCTTCAAATGTACCTGTATCAACTAAGCCCGAATTATCAGCTGGTAATACAGGCGCTAAAAATGCTGGCTCGGCTTTAGTAGCTTTGATATCTTCAGCTGATTTAAGAAACCAAAAAAATCCTTTTCTTAATTCTATGCCAAATACGTTGGCTGATAAAATATCTGACTTCAAACTGAAACCTTGTACTTGCACTCCACCAAAAATTAAGCCTCCAGGATTCAAGCCACCATCAATTTTTACAAATTCTCCTTCTTCGCGTTTTGTACCGAATTCCCCATCTTCACCAATCCGTGATGTGTTGCCAAACAAGATAAATAGTTTTGACTGTTCAAAAAATATTGATAGATTTGACATAATTCCTATCATAGGTGCTTGTGTAGAAACTATAGAAAGATTCGATACAAATGATGATACCTGTAGCAATAATTGTCAAATCGGAGATTCCAGAAATGTCCCTAGGTTGGAACAAATAAATCCTTCTAATCCGTTCGCACCTAAATTAGCATCTTGCCAACATCAATTATTTTCTCAAGAAAGTGTTTCAAAACCAAATTATTCCCCACCTATAATTCCATGTGACCCAATACCTACAATATCTTCTAAAACATCTTATTCTCCTTTTAGTTTTAGTCCTTCTGGAATATCACAAACCCCTTCTACCTCTTGCATAAGCCAGTCTCATCCTATTTCTATAGCTCAAACTACTTCAAATATAGTTTCTTCTATTAACGACGTAGTTTCAAAAATAGCTCAGAATATACTATCTTCATATCAGTCTTACATAAATCCAGCCCCTCAAAATATACCACAAAAACCGACGTATACAATAATGCAATCAAATCCTTGTGATAATCTTGAGTGTACCAAACAAACGATACCAGTTCTACCATCGCCAGTAAACGCTCAATCAATATTACCCAATCAAATTTCTCCCATTACTGATTGCATATATCCTCCAACTGTTCACATTCCTACTATGTCAGATGCATCCTGTCAACTACCAGAATACGAAATGGCTGCTAGTCAGTCATTACCTATTTCCTTTCCGCAGCCTACAGTTGCTATAGTACCGCCAATATCTTTGATAACCTATTCATCACCTCAACTTTGTCCATCATATTTACCATCACCAACTTTGCCTTCATACCCCACTATATCATCACCATTTTACATGGAAGCTCCTGTTTACAAAGTAGGTTCATCGAAAAAGGATCCTGATATGGAAAAACTAATAGAGTTGACGTTACTTGCTGAAATATTGAATAATGATGAGAACTTCGACTGGGATGACTTGGACACGTTGTTGGCATTTTTATCTTTAAGCTAAAATATGTTAATGAGAGCGTTAACCTAATATAAAGTTCTATCTGCGATATTGCACTGACATAATCTAGAAACTTACATCAATCCCGTCTTCAGCCGGGAAACACAGAACTAAAATAAATGTATCAACTTTGACATCTCGATGTTTTTTCGTGACATGCATTGCCACCTTGAACTGTAGTACACTTGAGTGGTCATTCTGTAAACATCCTTTTCGAAATACGAAACGGATTGAAAGCGATTGCCATAATATATGTCTAAACATTTTCGTTTTTTTTTTTCTTCTAGAATCTAACGCATTCGTTGGAAAGCTTGGTTGTTATTTAAAACATACTCGTAGGTATAAGATAATGAATGAATTATGTAAATAAAATCTTGTTGTTAACATTATTTTGTTGTTTTATTCGATGGCATGAGTTGTATGTCTGTCTTAATTTCCATAGTTTTAGCTCATAGTAATATTAATTACTAGCTTTTGCCCTCGGCTTGTTTGTAGTTTGCTTCTGTTCACCTGACAACGTATAAATAAGCAAAATTTCAGGATGATCGGTTCAGCGGTTTAGGCGTAAAAAGGTAAGAACAAACCTAGTTTCGCATTTATAATATTAGTTAGGATACTTAATTGTTTGACAAGAGAATAAACACGTAAGCAGTTTAGCATTCCTGAATAACAGTCTAGCAGATCCTAAATAAATGATAAATACTAAACAATCAAGAATACGAACGCAATCAAACAAGAAAACTATTTATCTTTTAAGTACCTAGTAGACCTACCTAAAACTCTGGTTTGCGTGGTCGACTTGACAAAACTTCGAGGTAAGTACCTCATAAGGTAAGTTCAGAATTAATGTCACAAATTCACAATGAATGTAATAAACACATTTAACCTTTAATATGAAGTTCTGTAAATGTTGGTGAAATTCACTTCATAATTCGTTGCATGGTCTGTTAAGGTGGAAGCACAGTCCTCCAAATTCATATAATACCATTCAATAGCTATTTCATGAAAAAGTCACTCTTTGGGATTATATGTATGAACTTGGTTGTATTGATCATTTGAATGATTATAATTCTGTAACTCCATACGTATTACTGGCGCGATTCATATTTTCATCAACATACAACCTGACACTGACCTGCAAATTGGAATAAACTTAAGAAAATTTAAATATCGCGGGCTACCCTTGCGCATCCACCTTAAGAAAAAATTCTCATAACGTGGTCGCACAGACAGACACGAAAAATCAATTTCAAATTGCGATTGTAAAAGCCTTAGTTGTACACGTCGAGTTGAATAAAGGGGAAACATTTATCGAAGGGCATAATATACTTTCGGAAAAATTAGTTTTTAAACTGACACGGGATCTTTCTGAGATGATTGTCACAATGTAAGTAAAAATCATTATTTTCATGATATTATTATCATTGATGAAGTCAAAATCAACGAATTGGTAAAAAAAATAGCAAAAATCAAGAAAATGTAACCACGTAATTAATTTAATACTTACATTACTATTCATTAAAGTTTATTGTAATAAATAACTTAAAATTAAAATCTGAATCACAACGCTTCCCATGTTATTTTCACTTCTTCGTGTCTAAAAAAAAATCTAGTAAATATCTTTACCAAAACGACTCCGGGTAATCCAAAGATGTTGCCAAAACATAGGTAGTGCCGCCATCTTTAAAAGAACTGTCATCTGTCAAATCTTGATTACTAGTTGCTACAGAAGCAGAATCTTCTTCTGGGCTAAAAACTGGACCATATTTTACTACTTTAGATCTTGCGAATACTGTTTCTACATCTTTACGTGTATCTCTAAGTATCTTTTTACTATTCTCTTTAGTTCCTGCATGGTATGGGAATTTTTCTTCAGAATAGATAGATGCTTTATCTCCTAAATATCTTGCATCGCAGTCGTCGTTTTCATCGAAATAGTGGTAAGAATCTGGATTAATTTCACTCTTTTCAACTTTCCGAGTTTGGAAATCAGGTATTTCTAATTGCGGTGCACTGCGGAACTGTATCACATCTTCTTTTATTTTCTTGAAATTTGATTTTGAAGTGTTCTCTTTACCTTTTTTCTCTGCATCATCATACTTTTTATTTACTTCGTAGTCTTTTACAATGCGTTCAGGAAGTCCAAATCCTTCGAATCGCATTCTGTTTATGAACTCAGGGTTTTCTTTATCCACTGCATAGTAGTATTTGGTATCGCCTAAATTTTTAATATATACTTCTCTATTATTTGCAGTATAAGCTGCACTGTCTGTAAACTGTGGATAATAGTCATCTATATATCCATAGTTTGAAACAGGGTCATCTATATTAGATTCCATATCTTTGACTTCTTCATACTCAATTTCATGTACAATTTCTTTCATTTCAGTTGGTTTATCATCAGATTTTAGGCTTTCTTCTTTTGAAATAGGTTCGACATTTGTACGAGTTTTTTTATTAATGAATATAGCCTTTTCTGTAGTTACTACATTAACTTTTGGAGTAACTACTGGCTTAGGACTTTTTTTAACAGCAGCTTCATTTGTAGTAGAATTTCTCTTCCTCATTTCTATTTTTCTTTTAATATTGTTTCTACTTTTCTGCGGTCTTCTTCTTTTAATTTCTTTCTGTTCATTTGTCCCTTTATTTTTAGCCATCATAGCTTGGTACATATTTTCATAGTTCGCAAAGAAATTACTCATAGCGGGATTATTATTAAATTGCGACATTCCATTAAAATTAAAACTGTTGGCAAAATTTTCAGGTAGGTTTGGAATTGATTTAAACAAATCATTACCTTCAGGTATAGGGTTTCTTGGTATTCTATTCTCTTCGACAACTCCTTCGTTGAAATGAATCACATTTATACCTTCTTCTATTTGAGTTGGTTTAAGGGTAGTTGCTTGTTCGGAAACAAGGATCTCTGCATTTTCTTCATCTGATTTTTGTTTTTTCTTGTGACGTCTCCGTGGTTTTGGATTTTCAACCTTATCGTCTTCATCAACGAGATCTTTAACTTTGATTTCTTTATTTTTTCGTTTTTTCTTTTTAGTGTTCTTATTGTTTTCATTATTTGGGTGATTATCGTGTGATGGAGCGTCTACTTTTGGATTACGAGATCGCTTTTTTAATTTTTTACTGGTTTCTCTATCATTATCACATAAATCATTCACTTTGTTATTTTTGCTAGTACTATTGTGATTCTTCTCAGACTCATCATGCTTTCTTCTAGATTTTGACTTTCTTTTTTTAGTTTTCTTACGTTTTTCTTCTGTTTTAATTTCCACTGCTTTATCTTCTTTATTTGCACCCGTCTGTTGATAATGTACGTACTCATTTACTACAGGAGCTACAGAATAACTATTTACAGCATTCGATGCAAAGTAATTGTTAGGCAGTTCAACAAAATTCGAACCACTTGCTCTTGAGTTTTGGTCGAAATTCGATTGCATCTGTTGATTCGATAATATTTTATTCAATAAAATCTGCCTTATATTAGAAGGCGATAAGTTAGGAGACGGTGATTGATTTTGAACCATCATGCCTTGTAGATAGGATGCGATATCGCTTGGCTGGTTAGCAGGGAGATTCGCGTACTCATTCTGTTGGTAACTAGGATATGTTTGAGCAGGTATTATCGTATATCCGTTGTTGGACGATACCTGGAATGAAAGGATGATTGATTATTACAAGTGTATTGTTAAATAACAGACAAATATACTGACACATGAGATTAATATAAAAACAGTCATAGCTTTTAACAATAAGGATACCTACAGCTCTGTATCATCAATAGATAAAACTTTGAGTCCCTTTCTCAACAGGTAGAAGACATTAAGGGTACTTATAAAGGGTGTAACAAGACCCTTAACGAAACCGAAAGGCACTTGTTCTCCCCGTCATTGCGATATTTTTTTTTTTGTTCTAGAGCATACGAGTATCTGGAATCCTTCTAGTTACGGAGATATTAGGGGTCAAAGTTCCAACTTTTTCATAAGTTTTTTTTTTTTAATACATATTTTTAATGTAAGATTTTTACTTTAAACAATCCTTCCATCAGCACAATGTTTTGAGTGCGTTACATGGAGTCCTACCGTAAAACGTGATTTTTCACCCCAAAAAAAGGCGTTTCCCAGCAATATTTTTTGCGTAAAGTTAGTTTGATGTAAATAATGCTTCGTGAAGGGTGCTGTTACACCATGTACAAGGCCTACCAAACCTAAATAAATTATACCTCTTTTCAAAAAAAAAAAATGTAGGTATTACCTACATCATTTGTATCTTTCTGAAAAGAGAATCCAGGAGCACTTTTCTCGCTGGGTATACTCAGAATTCACGGTCAGCACTCACGATGGCGATCACTCGAGCAATAAGCACATAACAAATTTTTGTGCTGGTTATACGATGCAGTTTCACAATTGCTGATTTAACACCTAGCAGTTACTGTTTGCATCAGGCAAATTTTAATATCTAAACATTAAAATAAAAACTAAAATGCATACCAAAATCCCGCTGGTGAGAAACAAAACAATTCTTATAATCATCTTCCCTAATAGTCATTATTCACAAAAAACACTAGAAACAAACATGAAAACACTTATTTTTTAATTAAATTTTGACTAAAAACTGTCACTGTCTTCTCACAAAATCTGATATTCAAATACGTGCACGTCATTTAATATTGTATTTATATCACTTTAAATCGAATGATAATATTTTCGATTACAGATGTTAAGATCGATGAGTCTTCTCGATTAAGCACGAAAGGCTTATCAGTTTCTTACTATTTCATTCCTTTCTCAATCACTTATGTCGCAACACTAGCTTGCTCTATTACTTTCTTATCTACATAATTATCGACAGCCTATAAGCTGAACAAAGGTCCCCCAATCGCACGCTCTAGGGCCTGTTCTTGAAAATGTCTCCATAATCAATAATTTTATAGAATAAAAAGAAATATTCTTTTTCTTTATCGAAGACATAATTACTTATGATTTTAAATTGCATTTGATATTATTTCTTGCTAGCTTTTGCCCGAGGCTTCGCTCGCGTTAATTTAGAATTTAGCATTATCATCTTAGCCACATGCAAATGCCTTTCATTCATGTCTCTTGTGACCCAACATTCTGATCCATACAAGACAGTAGGTCTAACCATTGTATTATTATATTATATTATTGTATTATAAATCTTCGCCTTAAGTTTAAGGAGACTGCGGGAGACGTAGATTGTTCCCGTGACCTGCCGCCATTTCATCCATCCCGTGTTTATTCTGTGCTTTACACTACGATCTTAACACGGGATGATAGTACCTACTCATCATAAGATAATGTTATCACGGGATGATGGTAACTACTCATAATAAAATAATGTTGTTTGTGAGTACTTCATAAAACCTTACGACCCATTATGCGGTCAGGTTACGTCTTGAAACTCTCCACCTGGTGCTATGACGTCAACTTAAATAGTTGTAGGTAGAATACTCTATGCTCTGTGGACATCTTTGTTACAGACATTTAGAGTACACGGGGGCGTTAATAGGCCAATCAACTCACATCGTCCTTCAGAGAGAGGATAATATTATGAATCACGTTGAAATTCATAAAATGGTCACAGACGTAGTTAATTATATGAATTGTCCCTTTGTGACCATTTTACGAAATGTAACTCATATTATTCCCATTATGATTCTTATAAAGGGGTCATTTTGGATTGCCTGATAAAGCGATTACTGAAGATGCTCAAATGATATTAAGTGTCATTGATACACTCGACTTTTTTGTCCTGTATCGAGGAATAGATTTCTATGAATAAAACCCAGGTGATGAGCTATTGACTCCGATTTTATACGGAACCTTAACGTGTACGATAATGTCGCCGCGATTCTCACGCTCTTGGAGACGGCTCCTAAGTGCAATTTGTACACGTACCTTTATTATAATATACAGATTTATGTACATATTATACAGTAAGAATTTTCCAAGTGGGCGTGGATGGCGAAATCCGAAACTATAAGGAATAGAGAAAAATGCTTAGTCGAGCCCGATTTGATGAAAATTAAAACTGCATCATTGGATTTTTGAAAAATCAATATTCCTGGCCAGGAATCGAACCTGTTGGTTTAAAAAAACAAAATACACACAGAATTTTTACACCATTCGATAGTGTCGCTATAAGGATCAAATTCTGGGAATTATTGACATGCGTCAAATTTAAGGAAAATTTTATGTTTTATCATATTTTAAATGAATGTCCTTGATTGATGGCACGCACCGCAGTCATTTTCACAACGTTAGGTATGTTCTAATCTATATTAATATTATAAAGCTGAAGAGTTTGTTTGTTTGTTTGAACGCGCTAATCTGAGGAACTACTGGTTCGAATTGAAAAATTATTTTAGTGTTGGATAGCTTATATATCGAGGAAGGCTATAGGCTATACATCATCACGCTACAATCAATAGGAGCTGAGCATCAATGAAAAATGTTGCAAAAACGGGGAAAATTTATTATCTTTGAGAGCTTCCGTTGCGTGCGCTGGTTAACCGGTTAAAGTTGCACAAAAATAATGTATGAGGGAATTATTCCTCTCAAAATTATGATTTTAAAATTTGATCAAAAATAGTGCTTTATTTGCAAAGGTATTTTTACCGACATAGTATTAATCCTTATCAAAATAAATATGTTAGTCATCTTTAGCATTCAATTGTGACCAAAATTGCCCTTTACACCATTCAATTTAGATGAATATCTTAGGAGATATCACAGTTTTAAAATAACTCCACATCAAAATAATGACCCGCGCGCGCTGCGAGGCGGGCGTTCATGTTGTTGGGAAAACCAATGTGATTAGATTCAATGCACAAATATTGTGGGGAACTTAGAGAAGGTTTTAGTTTTTGTTTCATTGTAATCAGTGCTCTCTATCAAAAGATTTATGAATTTAAAATGTTCAAGAAGAACTTACCATCATTGTGTAAGATACATGCAACGACATCTATTGCACCAAAATGGTACTAATTAATAAAAATGTGCTCACAAGATAACTTTTAAATCGGGTCTGAGAGCAAAAAGTACTCTAGATTAGTCTACATGACGCTATAACCCTGTAGAGTGTGTGTTCGATCGCTTTACATGCATTATATTTTAACGGTTTAATTTCGTGCCCGATAGATGGCGCTATTAATTTCACTCCATTTTCTGAGTCGCGGTGTTTAGTTTTCCGTGAAAGAATGACCCTCGTCCGTGTCAAATGTTTGAAGCTTGGTTTATTAACCAACGAAACAAAAAGAGGAAGTTCACAATTAAACGCGTCTATATTTTTTTATTTTATGTATGACCAGGACCACGCATAACTTTTACAGAGATGTCCGATATGCATGATCTTTTGTTTTTTAAATTGAGAAATCATGTTTGAGCTCATTTCCTGCACCTTGATGAGAACTTTAGATCTAGCTGGAGTATGACTGTCATCGACGGTCAAACGATAGAGACAAATGGCAGTTGCAAGCGGTCCTAAACAGTTTGAAGCAGGTATTATGTTATTGGGATCATTTCATTCACTTTGATGAAAACTTTAAACCTAACTCAGTATGACTTTCATCGAATGTCTGACGATGGAGAAGGAAAGCAGTTGCAAGAGGTCCTCAAGAGTTTACAGCATCTATATCGTGTCTGGGCTCATTTCATGCACCTTGAAGAGAACTATAGGCCTGCCTGGAGTATGTCTATCATCAAAGGTCTGACGATGAAGACGGAAGGCAGTTGCAAGAGGTCCGCAACAGTTTACAGCAGTTTTATCGTGTCTCGGCTCATTTCAAGAACTTTGATGAGAACTTTCGTTCTAGCTGGTGTATGATTGTCATCGAGTGTCTAAAGATGAAGACCTGTGGACATTGAGTAATGGGCTAGCTCGCCATCCGTCCGTCTAATAACGACAGGCCGTATCGACGGCGCATTCGTGTTCCACGCGCGCCTCAAAGAGATGTCAGCAAACGGGAAGGGGTCCGAGAAGATCGAGGCAGGCCTGGATTGCGGGACTGTTCAAAAGAGATACCGCGGCCCTAGAACACAAAGGGCAAAAGAAGGAACATGAATGGATTTTAGTCAGTACAAGTCTGACACTCCCTTCCGCTCCTTCCAGAGTGGGAGGGGTCATTTGATGATTATCCATCGGTAATAGTATATAATAGGGATTTACTCCTTTTGAGAGCTTCCGTTGTGCGTGAACGGTTAAAGTTAGTCGGAATTGTCCCTCTTAAAAACCTCTAAAATATCCGCAATGGCCGTATGTCTAACTTTTAAGGTTGACGCACACTCTCTCTAACCTCTCTTTCTTTTATATACACACGCACGCAGACGAAGTTGCGCGGGTCAGCTAGTTTCATATATATGGCACAAATATGTGGATGTCTCTATCAATCAATCTCAATCTCATTTTTTCTCATCTTTCTAACCAGATTTTTTACGATAGTTTTCAAATCATACATCTTTTGCTCAGAATAGTTACAGCACTCATGACAATATTTGTGTCACTTGTTTAATTTACTATATTAAAATATTTTTTTACCCTTTGTATAGATTCTTTTTTACTGATTGTTTGTGAATGTGTGAACATTGTAGGCTTGTAGATTCCCAGATGCTTGTTAACTTTTTATCTTGTTTTACATTTTTTGTGTAGTAAGCAACGACTTATTGTCGAGCCTATGCTTCCCCCCATACTTAAGTACTAATGCTGTAACATGATAATATTGTAACACCAAATGATTTGAAAAGAGTAACCATGGAGTTTCTTGCCGGTTCTTCTCCATAAGAAACGACCAACCTGAACCGTGCACCTTTTTGTCGACGTTTTATAAGTGCCCATCTAGGCCTATGTGAAATAAAAATATTTTGATTTTGTTTTTTTTAATCTCTTTGGGGTGAAGGAAAAATTCACCCTGTATATTATATTGTCTTTTCCTGTAATGTTAAGACTAAAGTCAACACATTAGGTGGCTAACTTAAGTGTTCTAAATGTTTCTTAAGTTATCCCAAGTTTTCCATTTTTTATTTAGTGCGTTGTTACCGTCCCGTTGAGTTCTCATACAAAATTCAGTATTTCTAAGTGTCAGCACTTAGGTAGCTTTCATCAGGAACCTTAATGCGCTTACAACGAGCAGCCTTGTATACAGCTAATGTCCTGTATTTGCGGACCCACCTCATCTTTTCTTTGGGAGGGGAGGGTCAAGATTCAGGTTAAGTTTTCGTTAGTTCCTAACCTGGTATCAGAGTTTGTATGTCAGACCTCTGACTTGACTTTCCATGCCGTCGAGAAATATCTCTCCGTTCAGGAAGAATTAGAGGTGAATGTCTTGGCTCCGAACTCGAGACCCATCATTTGGCAGTCCGACAATCACACCACTAGGCTATCACTGCTATCCAATCTAGCTGAATACGAATAAATATGAAGCTTCAAGCCCCAAAATCAACGAAAGGTCAGGCAGAGGTGTACCAAAGAACTCCCACTTTTCCTCAGCTATGTTTAAGTCGAATGTAATAGTGGCAAACCTATTGCCATCAAATAGGCCCCGTTTAAATGGACATTAGATAATTATTGTGAAACGAAACAGTGAGTATGAGAGAGTTCATGATACAGTCGGTCGCATTTCAGGGGGGCTACTGTGACGTCTTAAAACAGGTCGTCTAGCGCCGTCTCTTTCCTACACTGGAATTACTCCTGCTTTAATACGTCATGGTAGGCCATCAGGGGTACCTACAAAACCAAATAATTATTATTTCCCGTCTTATTTTATTTAAACTGAACTGTGCAAGACCACCACAAAGCCAAAGTGCCACCGCCGACTTGCGGACAACTGCACAAGGTATCACGTGATATACCAAAGTACAAGAGGTAAATTGAACTTTTTTAGGGTACCGTACTCGAAGGGTAACCAACGAGACCCTATTAGTAAGCCCCCGCTATCCTTCCATCCGTCTGTCTGTCAGCGGGATGTATCTCATTATCCAAAATAGGTAGACAGTTGAAATATTCAGTGTATTTCTGTTGCCGCTGTAACAACAATAAATAATAAAAAATTAAAGGGGCTCCAGTTTTTTTTTTTTTAATGAAATAAGATTTTATTAAAAGGAACAAGAAAATGAGGCTTATCTATCATCATTGAACACACGTACAAAGTTTTGTGTTCGTGCTATTAACCATTCAGGAGTTTTCGCGTGAGTAGGTGATCCTAGCCGCAGGATCAAGTCATGTCTGACATTAAAATTTAATGTCAGCGGAACCAAAGGTGTGTGTAAAATTTCACCTCAACCGGTTGGGAGGATATTTTTTTAAAAATTGCAAGATTTGACCAAAACATACTAAATAAACAACTCACTAACAAGGCCAGTTAAAATAACGCAAAAAAAAAAGCAATAATAAAATAAAATAAAAATAAAAACAGATAATTATCTAAATATTTAATCACTCAACAACAACAACATTAAATACAACACTAAACCAACAACTTCTCCAACTCAACAACAATACTAGTAATGAGCTTGATCAGACTACTCAACAAACCAGTACCATCAGTCAGACCGCTCAACAAATTGAGCACCAAATTGAGTATTTGAGCAACCAGCCCCAGTAACAACCCCGGAGCTGCCAACACATTTGATCTGAATAGAGAGATTAATACACTAATGTACAAGAAAAGGACAGATGCTAAATCTGTCAAAGTAGCATAAAGTAAAGGTAAGGTACATCCAAAGTAAGGTAGCAAAGCTGGTGTCAAATTCTGGACAATGTTAGACAAATTGTTCAGATTGTTTATCAGGTTGATCAAGAATGGTAAGAGGAGGCAAGCGAGTTGATTGGCTATGGGTAGAACGGTGGATATTTCATCGAAAGCAAGCCGGAGAGCGGAGACTGAATAGGCTGGAATCATTGCGTGAGTTTGTCCGATCTGAAAAACAAAAAAATAATTAGTATTGGAAAAAATATGAATGAATAACGGTGGAGAGTTTTTTGAAGTAGTAGGACACCATGAAATACGATCAGTCAGAATCGAAATCGAAATATGTACCGATTCATATCTGATTAGAGTTCGATTTCGATTTAGATTCGGTGCTTGCGCAATTGGACCGTCATTTCTCGTATTCAGATTGGATGCAATACGCTTATTGATACGTTTCTGCTAAATGTGCTAGATTGAACATTTTTTGGGCACTAGATAGGCTTACCTACAATGGCCAGCCTAATGGAAAACCTAAAGTAGCCAACTTTTTACGTTTTTTCTCGTAAAAATAAGATAAAATTGATCCTATATTCACAAAAAGTAAGTATACTAACCAGTACAACCACCGACAAACAAAAGACAACAACAGAGGGACGCATTTTGAACGTCAACACTAAATCTAAATATAAATTATATATGTCTAAAGTTTCCGAGTTTTGTCTTTATAAATACACCTGTTATCTATAAATAAAGTTATGAGCAATTGTTTTTACATAATTCGTTAAGTAATTAAATCGAATGCCTTTGATTATGTGCAAAGATAATAAAATTATATTATGTCATATTTGGTAGGTAACGTAAAATGTTGGGCATGTAAAATACTGATATTCAGCTGCATCCGTTTAGACTGGAAGCCGCCAGGGGATGGCTTTCACTAAGAAGTGTGTTGACACCAAAAGCCATGCCATATTTATTCAAAAATTGATTTTGAATAAATATGGCTATAAAGATTTGTTCAAAATTTTTTTTTTGACTTACTGCCTTATGTGACTTGTTGAATATTTTGCACTTACTGCATCTAACCTGCTCTTGGCCCGCGTGGTGGATGAAGGCCTTCTTTCACAGAGAGAGGAGGCTTATGTCCCAGGTCAGCATTGGGAAAGTTATAGGCTGATTATTAAACTACTGAAGCAAAAGGCAACGGACTTTATAAAAAAAAAATACACATCAAAAACTGTCTTCCATAATAATAGTCCTCCTGACCGTTTTCGGTCACGGCGGCCAATCTGAAATCCAGAATCCAGAATCCAGATTAGCCCTCGGCGCGGGAGATATTACAGTGCACAAGTGTGTGCGCTGATACAGGTGCACTCTCTGTTCCTTTTACTCTCATAGTCCGATGGGACGGCAATCCGACAGGACCATAACACTGTTCACACATAATCCATATTCTAAAATAATACCGTACCGTTCCATCGCTACATAGTATAAAACAAACTCGCTTCCCTCTGTCTGTCCCTATGTATGCTTACATCTTTAAAACTACGCAAAGGATTTTGATGCGGTTTTTTCAATAGATAGAGTAATTCAAGAGGAAGGTTTATATAACATTGCACCCGTGCGAAGCCGGGGCGGGTCGCTAGTATTCTGTAATCCGTATTCTTACATAAATACTCTTGAGTCAAAGTAGGTAAGTATTGAATTGCTTACCAAGCAAAACTTCACATTCCGCAGCGCTTTTAATTTAAGTTCTTATTCAGCAAAATAACAATAACATTATAATTAGCATCTACTAACGTAGCATTTTTCAACCGGACAAAAAGGTCAAGTACATTATTTAATGTAGGACATGTTTTTATGTGGATCCGGTACAATATTGTGTAACGAAGAATTTGTTGAGTGGACAAATTGGACTTAAAACTTGTATGAGGGCATAAACAAGTTGTAATCACTGTCAAAGTGTTTTGTAATTCATGCGCACCGACTGTCAGCAGCAGCATTGACATAAGTAGGCTTTTTTGTAGCTTATGTGGGTCCAATACATTTTTAACCAACTTCTAAACAAGTAATATTTACTTAAAAGTATCAAAAAACCCGACGAATTGTATTAGTGTACCTATAATCAATCAAAATCAATCTCAAGTAATCTCTTCTTAATTTCGTTCATTTTGATACCCTACTCGATAGGTTTGGTTGAAAAAAAAAAGATTAACGACTTACAATTATTTAGCGCGGCCATTTTGTTTTTTGTTTTAAACACCTATCTTACGACACTTGAGTTTTTAAGATGAATCTAATGATACCATAATCTTTGAAATCCATCCAGCCATTTGGAACAAACGAGGTAATGGGAACAAAGAAACGAACAAACAAAGAAAAGCACAAGATACGCGCGAAAAACATAACCCTTCTTGGGATCTTCCTTTCCACAGTTGAGTATAAAGGAGGAGTTCATTGACGTGTTTTATCATTGTTATCGCAGATACGATGTCACTTTGTATAGTCTAATTGGGCAGACTGCCACATTTCATGATGCTTTACTATAGTGTACTACAGTAGACCCTGTCATCATCATTGTCATATGCCCTTATCCAGATTTATTCGTGGTCGGCGCAGCATGTCTTCTTCTTCCATACTTTAATAGATACTCATCATCTCATCAGCCACCCTTCTTTCTTGCCATATCATCCTTCACACAGTCTATCCATCATTTCTTCGGTCTTCTCCTGCTACTATGTACAATACTTATCTATACTTAATATTATAAAGAGGTAAAGTTTGTGAGGTTGTAGGGGGTAAGTATAAAATACTAGCTTTTGCCCCGGCTTCGCTCGCTTTTTGGTCGGAAATTATCCAACGGGCATGTTGTAAATATAGCCTATGGCACTCGGGGATAATGTAGCTTCCTATTACTGAAAGAATATTCAAAATCGGTTCAGTAGATCCAGAGATGACCCCCTACAACCTCACATACTCACAAACTTTACCATTTTATAATATTAGTACCTATGGATAACTCCGTCCATTTTTCTGCCCACACGCCCCACACTGTTAGCATCAAATTCCCAGCAAATTACCTGTCATCAAAAATACATTTGGTTACTTTCACTATACAGGGTGTAACAGGACCCTTCACGAAGCCGTCAACCAAGCATTATGTACATAAAACTAAGTGACTCTACGCAAAAATATTGCTGGGAAACGACCTTATTTTCGGTGTGAAAAATCACGTTTTACGGTAGGACTAGGACTCAATGTAACGCACTTAAAACATTGTGCTGATGGATGGATTGAATAGTACGGGGATCGTGGAGGTGTTTAAAGTAAAATTCTTACATTAAAAATATGTATTAAAAAAAAAAACTTGTGAAAAAGTTGGAACTTCTGCTCATTTTTTACTTTTCTTCTGCAGTACCTTTCTGCTCTTCTATCTTAATGTAATGTCCTATTAAGTGTTTTGTGTGTACATAAATAAATAAACTTCTACCCCCAATATCTCCGTAACTAGAAGGTTCCCAGGCCTAGAACAAAAAAAATATCGCAATGACGGGGAGAACAAGAGCCTTCGCTTGTTACACCCTTTATAACTTTGTGGGTCGTCAACCCTAGATGCGTGGATCATCATTATCTTTAGTTACTTTCAGACGAAAGGGCGTGTTTTTTATTTAGGACAAGCACGTAACTATAGCAACCACTCTCAACAAATCAACAGTGGCGACTGTGGAGGATGGAAAGCCACTAGATTCTAAATTATTAAATAAAATAAAGACTTTTATGATAATTATTATGCTTTTACTTTTCTAACGTTTTACACAGTTTTCCTTTCTAAAATAATCTTCTTCCTATTTTAAATTGAAAAATTAGTATAAAAAAAGGTAAAATGCCAATACTAAGGCCAGTACTAAAATATTATAAAAAGGTTGGTCGGTCCACAACAGCGACAACGAGAAAATAACAAAAACAATGAAGCACGACGAGTCTCAGAAAAAACTATTCAACTGTCTTAGGTCATCGTCTTCAGCCCATGTCCCATTCTGCTTGATGTCGGCGCAACACATTTTCTTCTTCCATTCTCCCCTGTCAGACGTCACGATACCATCTTCTCCATGATCCTTCATATCATTCCTCACACAATCCATCCATCTTTTCATTGGTCTTCCTCTCTCTCTTCATCCATCAACATTTATATTCATCACTCTTTTAGTCACATGTGTTGCATCCCTCCTTATTACATGTCCATACCAAGACAGACCCTTTCAATTTTTTCTGTGACAAGCGCCACTTTCAAACTTGCTATTATACAGCCTGTTGCTTTGCATACTGGTCAAATTCAAGGAGGTATCTATACTAATGATTCTCGACCCGAATCTATATCTATACTAATAGTATAAAGAGGTAAAGTTTGTGAGGTTGTAGGGTGTAATCTCTGGATCTACTGAGGAAAATTTGAAAATTCTTTCACTAATAGTAAGCTACATTATCCCCGAGTGCCATAGGCTATATTTACAACGTGCCCGTGGGTTAATTTCCGACCAAAATGCGAGCGAAGCCGCGGGTAACAGCAAGTCGATAATAAAAAGAGTAGGTTTATTTTTTATTTTTTACGGAAATCGGTTAGTGTAAACCACCCGGATTAAAACGCAGCCAGTCTATTCCTACCCCTACGGCTAGGTACAGACGGGCTGCGTTTCGCGCCGTCACACACACAAACGTAAACGTTTATTCCACAGTATAAAATATGGACAGTATTGACACTAGTGGGTGGTTTACACTAATCGATTTCCGTAAACGATAAAAAAACCTATACTTTTTACTATCGATTCGGGTCGAGAATCATTAGTATAGATACCTCCTTGAATTTGACCTGGATGCAAACCGACAGCCTGTATGCTCACTTCTTAGTTTATCAATTTTAGTCACTCCACTCATCCATATCAACTGTCTGAGGCCCCCTACAAAATTATTATAAAGAACAACGGTGGACTTAGAAAAAAATTGGTGTGCTGTATTCCTACGTAATACAGGGATGTTTCCTCAGGTGACAAGGGGACGAGCCAAAGCAAACAAAATAACCGGGACCAAACTATATTCTTCTTCATCGATGACTCAGATTTTGTCCGACCAGGGTTACTATGACGTCTTAAAGCAGGTGTAATTCCAGTATGGAAAAGAGACAGAGCTATACAGATCGTCGAGCGCCATCTCTTTCCCACACTGGAATTACTCCTGCGTTAAGACGTCATGGTAGGCCCGCTGTACGTAGCAAGCTGGACAGCACTGCCATTTGCGCCAATCGGGTGCAATGAGTTGTGCACGATGACTACTTTTGAAAAATCCTAATTGAAAAAAAAAGTCGGTGTTTTTTTGCAAAAAGTTTTTATTTTAGCCTTTTTAGGTGTCATACACAAATCCTTGTCAAGTATCAATCATAAATCATCCACGTAGACTAAGAAAAATAAATATTGCAAATAGTAAACTTGAATTATTTAAAAATAGAAATTAAAAAAAAATACTAAGACACACTTTGAAGGACGCCTGAACTGTCAACTTGTTTTGTTGTTCGAAAGGGGTTGGAAAGTGAAAGCTGATCTCAGATGGCGCCACCACTGCACAGACCCAATCTGACCAATGAGGTCAAGCTATTTGAAATACAAAATGACATTTCCAGATCTTCAACCAATGACGACGCTAGGAACCAGCGATGCTAGCGCCATTAGTTCCACAAGTTGTCATCCCCATTTCGACCTTATCGTTTATTTTCTTTTTAACTGACTTAAAAAAGTTGGAGGTTGTGTATTCCATTCATTATTTTTTTCATGTATGTTCACTGACTTCTCCGTAATTACTGGTCTGATTTAAGTGTTTTTTTTTTATTTGGTAGAAAAAACTTGCGCGGTGGTTCCATTTAATTTGATTAATTTTGCTTCGGTACTTTATGAGTTAAGGCAGTGAGTTACAGCCCCGATGATGCTATTCTACAGTACTAAAGTACCACCTCTGCCTAAACCTTTAAGGAGTACAAGCGTAATGTTATGCTTTCCTATTTCTGCTTAGAAACATGTGTATCACTAGCAATAAAGTTACGCAAAAATACTTCGATTATATAATTAGGTAACAATTTGTGAAATTAAAAACGATAAAAGATTACCTTCCATTATCTTTTCTGTGTTAGAAATAAGTGAAGTAACTTGTAAGTATATAAAACTGTTTTTTATGAGAAATAAACATTGTAAATATAATTTTAGGGAAAGTTATACATTCGTCACTAAAAATGTCGAAGTTCTGTTTAGTTTTTTTGTGCGTTGTAGCAGTTTTTGCCACGGTAAGAGAAATAAAGATTAGACATTAGACATTAGACAAAGCGCTATGCATAATCAGCCTATAATATTCCCACTGCTGGGACACACGGCCTCCTCTCTATGAGAGGGAATGAGCTATAATCCACCACGCGGGCCCAGTGCGGGTTGGTAGATGTCACATTTCTTCGATTTTTTGGTTTTGTTTGCCGGTTTCTTCACGATGTTTCTGTCACCATTTTTGAGAGCAGTGGTGATGAAATAAATTACACAAAGTAATGCGCCTGCCTGAGTTTGAACCCACGATTTACTGTTCGTAAGTCGGGGCCGCTACTACTGGGCCACCGCTGCTCTCCTGAATGGCTATGCTTCCACATTTATTGTGCGAACCACCAGTCTGTGAAATTCACTACCGGCTTGCCTGTTTTCCGATCATTATCTAGATCTGTTCAAAGTTCGAGTGATTCGGTTTTTTCTAGGCAAATGTACTCCACCTTCGGCCGCGTCATTGCTTTACATATGGCGAGTTATGGCCAAACGCAAGCCAGTAGTAAACGTAGCGTAGTATTAAAAAAAAACTTTAAAGATTTTTTTCTAACTAATTACATAGAACTGGCCTTGCAGTTTCGACATAGATAGCGATCGCAAAACAACCGAATTCGGTCGCAAAGTAATAACGATGCGGATTTAAGGTGCAAGCCGACATCGGCGGGTTGCGTCCGGCTCGCGTGCACCTTAAATCCGACTGAGACTGCAGGGCCTGGAGAGCTTGGGATATTAATCTAGTAATCTGATTAGTTATGTTCTAGATATGTTCATAAATCATATTTATTTCTGTAAATTGTTTATACAAAATACTTTTACACGTAACTTCATGTTATGTTTTAAAACTAGATGGGGCCGGTGTTTCGTAACTTACTACTCTGAGAAGAAACATCCGAAACAAACTCAGAGGTCACTGTCTCTTTTAAAGTCCAGACATTGGTCAAGTCACATGAGGACCATGCAGATTAATGTCTGAGAAGGTCTTTTGAAGAAGTAACCACACAGATTTGAGTGGACCTGTCCAGTCAGTGCTAGCATTTGTCAGTGATCGTGTAGCTCGACTCATAACCCAAGGAGCTCAACCAGTAGTTCTGAATGTTAGTCAGAAAAGGATGTGTAAAGATAGTATGTATTACTATCAAAAATGTCTTATCTCAATTTTTCTCAATTCCAGCACGTAGAAGTGATAATGCTATTAAGCCTAGAGGTGGCGTTATGTTTTCAATATAATTATCTTAGAACTCTTAGAACTGTCCCTATCCATCTAACTACTAAGTTAATTTTGAGATCTTTTCAAACCGTATTAAGAAACTTAACGAATAATAATAATAAATATCGCAGAATATTACAACCAGCGCCATCTAGGTGCCACACTAAGCAACGAGGCTTGTGTCGTGGACATCAAATAGTTGATATACTAGATTCTAATACTACATAGATACTTTTTGTTTGTAAATAGATACTTATTATACATATAAACATCCATGAATCGGAAACAAATGTCCATGCTCATCACACAAACTTTTGCTCCTACCGGGATTCGAACCCGGGACCCTAAGAACGTAAGGCAGCCTCACTACCGCTGCGCCGTCAAATATGGAACGTATGTAGATAAAGATAGCATAGCATAATAGTATAATCAGCCTATGATTTTCCCACTGCTGGGCTGGGAAACAGGCTCTCTATGAGAGGGAATGGGCTATAAGGGACTACTCATACTTATTCAGCTCTGTTCAGTTTTTGTCCATAGAAAACAAAGATTTTGTTTGGAATGCGTACGCACACGGAAAGCTGAACGGATGCGTACGATTGATGCGTATTCCAAACAAAATCATTATTTTCTGAATAGAGCTGAATAAATGTGAGTAGTCCTTATTCCACCACGCGGGCCCAGTGCGGGTTGGTACATGCCACATGACTTCGAATTTTTGGTTCTAGGACGTACCGGTTTCCTCACGATGTTTTCCTTCACCGTTTTTGAGAGCAGTGGTGATGAAATGATAAAAATAATCTGTAAAAAAAAACCTGAAGTATACATTGGAGTTTGTCAAAATGATAATACCAGACACCAAAAGTAATGTAATCTAAGTGCACTTTAGAATTTCTCCGAAAAACTTTAAGATTTAGTGACTCATATAGCAGTTGCTTAATGATGTGAAAACGTCCTAAAATTTAATTATTGTATAAGTTTTTTGAACTCACAACAGTAATTTACACTAGTGTTACAAAGAGGTAAAGTTTGTGAGTTTGTGAGGTTGTGTTGTGTGTATGGGGGTAATCTCTGGATCTACTGAACCGATTTTGAAAATTCTTTCATTAATAGGAAGCAACATTGTCCTCGAGTGCCATAGGCTATATCTACACCGTGCCCGTGGGATTATTTCCGATCAAAACGCGACCGAAGCCGCGGGCAATAACTAGTAAAATATAAAACGAAATGCAACAATTTTATAAACCAAAACTCTTTGTTACAGCAACCAGTATCAGCAACAAGCGTGCAACTCCCAGCCGTCTACCCCCTCGTGAACATCCTACTGCCCCTTCTCAACAACGTATACAATCTCCTTCTCTCTCTCTTGTCAATCTTCGACACTTTACCAGCCAACATCAGCTGCATGATACCCGTAGACTTAGGAGCTTTGGAAACATCCTTACTGAAACTGTACTCTCAAGCTCTCGCTATTGTGAACTTCCTCAGGTCATTGCCAGAATATGCGGTTGGTGCTAACCCTAACACGCCTCCCGCAAACGTGGTTAACCTTCAAGGGTTGTTGACGACCTTGATATCGACTATCACGGATTTGACAGATGAATTGTTGACGGGTATCGGGGGGGCGTTAATGCCTGGGTTACTGCAGCTGGTCGTGATGGTTGTACAAGCGTTGTTGAGTCTGTTGTTGTAGTTTAAGAGAGTGGTTATATTTAAATAAATGTTGTCGTTGTTGTATTTTTGTGTTTTATTTTTAGTATGAGTTTTAAGTCACATGTCGCTCCCTCATGTATTAAAACAGATTTCAGTATAGTTGACGTAGGTCCACCATCATTTTAATTTAAACCTTAGTTCACTGTAGTTATGTCACATAACGCGACTTGTTATTTGCAACGACTACGTACGTATCTTCACCTTGGGTGTGACACTCATGAGGTATGTTTAAAGTTATTTAAATATTGCGACAATTAGGTATTCGGATAGGAATCGGTTTTCTGCTCTCTATAAATATATAATTAAATTAACGAAAAACTAATGGGGGACTTTCATAATCTTTCCGATCGAAAACAAGTCTAAAATGTTCGATTCCGATGGTCATCATCATCATATCAGCCGAAGACGTCCTCTACAACCACCACGCCACCACGCCACCAGTGGATTTTCGAAATGTTCACCACGTTATATTATATACTTTAGTCCCATGCCTTTTTTTTTTTACCGATGGGAAGTCATCAAATAACCCCTCCCGCTCTGGGCTGAGCAGGAGGGAGTGTCAGACTTTTACTGACTAAAACCCATCCATGTTCCTTCCTTTGCCCTTTGTGTTCCAGGGCCGCGGTATCTCTTTCGAACAGTCCCGCAACCCTGGCAGTCATCGGTCCTTACGGACCCCTTCCTGTTTGCGGACTCTCTTTGAGGCGCGCGTGGAAAACAAACGCGCCGTCGACACGGCCTGTCATCATAAGACGGATGGACGGCGAGTAAGTCCAGTACTCACCGTCCACAGGCCCGCGCCTACGGTGGCCGGGAGCCATCACGTGGCCCCCGACGCCCGGTGCGTCTCCCGCGGCGGCTGAGCCGTGAGGCTCTCTCCCTCTCACGTCCTGCCGCCTCCTTCGCTAGCATAACAGCTTCGCAGAAGGAGGTGACAGCGTCCCATTCCCTCTCGCTCTGGACCATGGATTGAACCAGGGCCGGACGCGAGAGGTCGCCGCCGCCGATTGCCACTACGAGGACACGGCGGAGCTCCGCCCAAGTGGAGCAGACCTGCACAGTGTGCTCCACCGTGTCCTCCGGTCGATCCTCGCAGTGGTGACACCCGGGCGTTTCCTCCCGCCCGATTAGGTGCAGGAACCTCCCGAAACAACCATGTCCGGTGAGGACCTGCGTCAGGCGGAAGGTGAGGGCGCCGTGGCGCCTCTCTAGCCACTCCTCAAAGAGGGGACTTACCGCCACTAATGTGGCGTGCCCTAGTCCCATGCCCTGCAGTTGTCACTATTAAAATAAAAATATAATGGATTCCAAATAATTGTACCAACAGCCATAGTCATTCAAGCGAATCATTTTAGTTTGCTTAACGGTGGATTAGGACTTGATCTATGACAGCATTGAAGTGTTGGATTTCTAGATTGACCTAAGTTTTATATTATAATGATTGTCAAATAAACCGGCTAACGTAACTAATATTATAAAAACGAAAGTAAGTTTGTTTGTTACCCTTTGACGCATAAAACACTGAACTGATCATCCTGAAATTTTGCATATACGTTGTCAGGTATACAGAAAAGGACATAGGGCACCTTTTCTCCCGAAAAAAATGTAATTTTCCCGTGGAAAACAACAATAACGTTCTTATGATAATACTTGGCGCCACGTGTCTTTCTAATCATGATTGGATTATATCTATTATTATAAGCAAAGTACAACCCGAATTGATTGTCAAATTCTAAATTAACGCGAGCGAAGGCGCGGGCAAAAGCTAGTACTGAAATAACTGTGACGTTATATGCAATGGGAATACTAATAGGTATATATGTTTGTATACGTTCTATAACGTGACTGATATCCATTCAACCTGAAAACATTGTCATAATATTCTCCGCGAATTTCAAATGTACCGTCAGGGAATTTAATTGAAGCAAATTGACACCAACGTCATCACTGGCATTATGGCCTGGTGGCCGTCGTCAGCTTCGCTTGTGACACTCCCAAATGTCGCAAAACACATGTCCAAGGACACGTGGCGCCATCAACTTTTGTAAGACCGTTATTGTTGAGTTTCTCGGGAACAGTACTTTTTTCGGGAGGAAAGGTACCCTATATCCGTTTACGTACCTGACAACGTATAGGCAAAATTTCAGGATGATTGGTTCAATGGTTTAAGCGTAAAAAAGTTATAAACAAACAACTTACTTTCGCACATTATTGGTAAGGATAAGGATATTTATTGCATAACTGTATACATTAAGTTCTTATCACAGAAAACATTGTTGGTTACAATACAAGTACCTATACACAATAGTATTTTAAAAAATTAGGTACTTTCAAATGTTATTTTTTACCAAAAAACACATGAAGATTATAAAATACATTTTCAAGTAAAATTTTAATCAATTTATTTTTAAACAATTAAGCCATTAAATGGAACTACCTATAGTTCCATTTAATTGCTTAATTGCTGGCGGTAACTGATTGTACACGCAAATAGCAGTAAAATAGTTTCTTTTAATTATAAAAGAAACTATTTTACTGCAATTTTTTTTTTTTTTGCTTTTTTTTTTTTATGATGTATTAACATCATATTGTTAATAATTGGTAAAGTAAACAAACATGGGTATGGTTTTTGTCTCAAAGATAGTCCAGGTGGCCTACCAGGGTCCAGGGTTGCGGGACTGTTCGAAAGAGATACCGCGGCCCTGGAACACAAAGGGCAAAAGAAGGAACATGGATGGGTTTTAGTCAGTAAAAGTCTGACACTCCCTCCTGCTCAGCCCAGAGCGGGAGGGGTTATTTGATGATTTCCCATCGTTAAAAAAAAAAAAAAAAAAAAAAAAAAAAAAAAAAAAAAAAAAAAGCTGGCCTACCATGACGTCTTAAAGAAGGAGACATTCCAGTGTGGGAAGAGATGGCGCAAGACGACCTGTATAGCTCTGTCTCTTTCCTACACTGGAATTACTCCTGCTTTAAGACGTCATAGTAACCCCCCTGAACGGGATCAAAGTTTCACTCGACTTCCACGTAGACAGTGACGCAAGCAAAACCTAATTCATATATGATTCGTAAACACACATGGATAAAATAATATGTTTTAATAAAACACGAGAGTACAAAGTCAGTGAACTTCTAATGTAATTGCTTTCCTTCATTCATTAAAACTAAATACTCAATTTTTTAGGGTTCTGTAGCCGAATGGCAAAACAGTAACCCTTATAGATTCGTCATGTCTGTCTGTCCGTCCGGATGTCACAGCCACTTTATTCCGAAACTTTAAGGACTACTAACTTTAAGTTGAAAATTGGTAGGTAGATGTATTCTGTGAACTGCTTTACAATTTTTAAACAAACATTTAAAAAAATATATTTAAATGGGGGACATAACATACATAGAAATGAAACTAAAAAAAACATCAAACCTATACGTACGGGATGTCTACAGATAGCTCTTTAAAAATGACACTGAGGTTCCTAAAACCATTTTATCTCAGTCAATCTTTTGAAAGATAGAAACTTCTAAAGTGGATGTGTCCTCCCCCTCTAATTTCTAAAGTAAAAGGAGGAAAATTCTGAAAAAAATTAGGATTCGTAAAATAAAACTTTCAACGAAAATTGATTTGAATAAGATTAGATGTTTAGTTTTTGAGATATCGTGCTTTTTCATCAAACTGCAGTGGTAACTTTGTTTTTGATGAGGTATGGTCTACCGTCTAGAACAAAAAAATGATCGCAATGACGGGGAAAACAAATGCCTTTCGGCTTCGTTAAGAGTCTTGTTACACCCTTTATAATATAACCTCATTGAGATATGGGAACTCATTTTTATAAGTTTTTGGATTCTTAAGTTCTTATAAGTTTCTTGGATTTCGGCGTTACGCTAATTATGATTCCGTACCCGAAGGGTAACTAACAGGACCCTATTAATAGGCGTCCGCTGTCCGTCCGTCCGTCTGTCTGTCACCGGGCTGTTTGTCATGATCCGTAATAGGTAGACAGTTGACATTTTCACAGATTGAATTTCTGTTGCCGCTATAAATAAAAATAAAAAAAATTAAAATTATAGGGTACTATGATGGTACGGAACCCTTCATGCGCGACTCCGACTCGCACTTGGCCGGTCTTTTACAATTTACCTAAAAGGTTTAAAATGAAAATGTATATATTATATCTATGTTCGACGACCCGAATGGCGCAGCGGTAGTGAGGCTGCCTTACGTTCTTAGGGTCCCGGGTTCGAATTCCGGTAGGAGCAAGTGTTTGTGTGATGAGCATGCACATTTGTTTCCGAGTCATGGATGTTTATATGTATAATAAGTATGTATTTACAAACAAAAAGTATCTATGTAATAGTATCAACTATCTGGTGTCCACGACACAAGCCTCGTTGCTTAGTGTGGTTACCTAGATGGCGCTGTGTGTAATGTCCAGCGATATTTATTTATTTATTTATTATTACACGATATTTGTGACATGAAAAAAAAAGCTACAAATTAGAGATCCCAAATCAGGTCTCCGTGAGTTTTTGCCTAAACGTACATTAGGAGAACTCCTCAATGGTCATTAGCACGGAAACGAAACTTTGTTTAGACGTTCAATGTTTATAGATAAACCTTTTTTTAAGTTTATTTCTCTGATCTTTCTTTTGATAGCTACTTTATCTATACTCTTAAATCTCTCTATCCTTAACTAATTAATTTCTTTAGTACATTAAAAATAATGCTATAACCTAAATCTCCGCTTTCCCCTTTTCTATAAAAGTCTTGAAGCATACGTTGACGCTCATCTAACTGACGTCAGGTATATTTTCGTGCCTCCATTACTGATAAGTAAAGGTTCGGCCATATTGGATAATTTGGCAATGCGACTTTGGGGAAGTTATAAATAAAAAATAAAATAAAATAAGTTTATTGTATCGATTTGGGTTACATATCATGTCAATGAGTCTCCATTTGGGCATAGAAAATGCCTGTAGTTGAAGGCTCCGCTCTTCCCTTACATCTTAAAGATACAAAATAAATAGGCAATTAACAAAAAGAGAAAAACGTTAAAATAAAAGAAACAAAATTAAACAAAGTACGATAAATTGTATAAGCGTGTATGCGCCCGTGTGCATGTGTGTGAGTGTGCGTGTGTATGCGTGTGAGAGAGAGAGAGATAGAAGTTAAAATAGTACTTATCATACAATCGTAGTTCGTAGGCGAAATTTTGTAAGAAATATTATTATACTAGCTTTTAATTTAGAATTTGACAACCAATTCGTGTTGTGCTCTGCTTGTAATAATAATTCAATCATGATTTGAATGACACGTGGCGCCATCTATTATCATAAGACTGTTATTGTTGTTTTCCTCGGATACAGTGCTTTTTTTAGGGATGAAAGGTACTCAATGTCCGTTTCTGTACACCTGACAACGTATATGCAAAATTTCAGGATGATCGGTTCAGTGGTTTAGGCGTGAAAAGGTTACCAACAAACTTACTTTCGCATTTATAATATTAGTAAGTATTCTCCGATATAGCTAAGTGCAATGAGGGCTATCGTTTTTGAGCTCACCTGATGGCGCCACTGTCAAGTAAGCTCATGTCAATAATTTTATTTTATACTTTAAAATACCAATAACTTCATAAAAAGTTACTTTATTACGTATAACAACAAAGTGTTAACTTCAGATACATAATTATTTACAATATTCTCCCTACAGTTAGAAAGCATGAAACATTAAAAAAATCATTCTACCTCTAAGTACTAACAAAAAAGATCCTAAGTTGCTACTTAAAATCTTCAACTCATAATTAATCTAGACCACAATCGTGAAAATGAGTAAAAATACGTGATACAAAGCACGCTACGCGCGAACTCTCTATGAAATCTAACATTTCGGTGCCCTCGCGCTACACTAGCGCCTCCAGCGGCGAATTCATACGCGATAGATTAGAAAATAGTCGAAAATTGGAACGTGGTGCGTAGTAGTCAGATCTTTCAGATCAGACTTATTTTGTTCAGCTCCTAGAGGTGTGGTAATTAAATCAAAAAAATTGTAATCAAAAAAAAATCTAGCCGTTTTTCCCAAGTATGTTGAGTTCCAGTCAAACCGGACGCAGCTGAATACAAGTATTGTATATGGAGCGACTGCATATCTGACCTCCACTACCCAGTCAGTACTGGGGTAATACATACTCCTAAGACTGGTTGTCAGACTTTCGGGCCACTGACTACTTAACGACTAGCAAAGATCTACAATTGACAGCCAGGACCAACGGCTTAACGTGCTTTCTGAAGCACGGAGGAAAGTCGGTATGTAATAGGTGGTCACCCATCCACGGACCAACCTAGGCAAGTACGGCTTAACCTGAAGATCGATCCAAGCGGCTGGTATTATTTAGCCTCGAGCTCCTCGATCGACTTCAGATATAAAATAACTGCACTGCAGATATTAAAAAAAAAACTTTTTTTTCGGAACTTCAATAAAATGACTCATAGTAAATTTTAATACCAAAAACTATAATGGGTACTGACGTTGTAAAGATACTGTTCTTTTCAAGAAATGTGAAAAACCGCTGCGTCATAACATGCTACATGGCGTGCTACGGCGTAGCAAACGCGGGCTACGCCGTAGCCGATTGCAAGATATCCCGATTTGTTTTTTTATTAATCTTTTGCAGCCATGCTTGTTTATTGAATAAAGGCCTATAATAAATAGTGAAGTAATAGCTTAAAACATTATCCCTCCTATTAATAAACACAGAATAAAGTTATTCCAAGTTTAAACCTTTGAAAATGTATGGTTATTCCTTTGTTATTCCTGGTGTAATTTTATTCCGTGTTTATTAATAAGATAATAGGCCCAAAGGAGTGCTGAACTAGAATCTCATCCAAAAGATTGACTTTTGTTAGTAGATAGAATTACGACGTTGTTGTTATGCATGTCCACATAAATAGTCACTTGAGCATATTATGGATAAATCGCCGAAGTTCCAAATGCTGAAATATGTCATTATCTTGTATATAAATCGATACTCAATTAAATCCGCCAAGCTTTTTCCGAATTAGGTTTGGGCCAGCTTCCAATATAACCGGATCCAGCTGGATCAGTATTTTACATGCGGATATTTTTTATAAATAAATAAAATAAATAAAGCTTTTATTTCCTAAAGTAACAATATACATAGTTCCATAACATTTTTTTCATGCACATTACATATCACATTTTTATTTTTATTAGAGTTACGTTAAAGATTTAAATTGTAATTTTTTTATGCAATACCATTTTTAAATTGATTTCTTTTACATTTTTTTTAATGATTCTTTAAATTCATGCTTGAAAGCATGAATATAATATTATATATTTGATTAAATTACATTGAGTCATATTTCAATAACACATTTGTAAACATTGACATTTCTAAATGTTCAGGTTATATTAATTTTTCGAATTCATAAAAATCATAAAATTAGCAAAAAAAACAGCGACAATAAAGTCGCCCCTGATCTCACCAACATCCAGTAAATCGCACCGCCTTATCCGCCCACCTGGCCGCACCCTAGTCCCACCCCATCATGCGCAGTGGGCAGCTCGGTATGGATCGCCAGTTCTCCACGGAACGTTGAAGACAGCAGTCATGCATCGGTGAGTACACCCCATCCTACTTCTCCTTTGATTTTTTTGGTAAAATCATTTTATTATTTAATGGGAAGCTTTAGCCGTGAATAGGATTCTTTTAAATGCATTGGATTTTTTTTTTGGGATTTGAATTTCGAATGAAAAGTTGGCGTTTTGTTTTTGGATTTTGCGCCGTGGAGAAAGTTTTGAATTTAAAATGTTCTGGTTAAGTTACTTTTTGGTGTATTTTTTACTTAAATTGGTTTTATATTTTTCGATATTCTGTGTTTTGGAACACACGGTGTTTTGTTTATATTTGTTAGTTCTAGATAAAAGTTTTGTGGCCGCGAGATTTTCGAATTTCTAGTCACATTAATCGTATTTCGTGAATTTTAATCAAAAATAACCTTTGACCCTTGTGTCAGAAACCGTTTAAAAATAAGTTTTATAAACTAGCGCGTGTCATAAAGTAAGGATTGAAATAGAATTTGATTGCTTGTGCATTCTAAAATTAATATTTACATTCCGTCGTTGTTTTTTTTAAAATAAAATCAAAACTTGTAAACAAAATTGGAAAACCCATGGAGTCCATGGAGGCCTTTGCCCAGCCGTGGGGTAGAAAAGGCTGACATAAAAAAAACTCATTTGTACACGGTAACCACAGTTTTTACATTACGCTTACGCTGCAAGGAAATAATCTTCTTCTCGCGTAAAATTTACCTACACAAAAACTAGGCCCACGTTAGAGTGGGTGCTGGTTTACCGCGCACTTGATTTTCAACTTTCGATTGTTGAACCGAGAGTTCAGAATTCGCAAGTCAACAGAGTGCATCTCTAGCTCACTGAGCTTTATTGGATTCGCAACACTTGCCCGAACGTCGAGAGTTGAAAATCCATTGCACTTATCCATGCTATTCATTAAAATGAAATGATCGGTTTCAGTACTTTTACCAAAGTACCGATTTCCACCAGTCCACCTCGGTCATGAAAATTCACTATAATCGAGTAGAAGAAGACCAATGTAACTTGATCTCTCTGGCTGGCGTCTATTACAACAGAATAAAGAGAACCACGCGGTATTTAATACATTGCATTTAGTTTCTCGTCCCCCCGCGTCTCAACCTAAAGCGGGCGTAGCATTGTAATGCACTATTATTAGTATAATTACAATATTGGTAAGGATGTACCAATATTATAAGCCGACCCCGACATAGTCGAGAAAAGTCTAGGCAGATGATGATGAATCAATGAGATTCTTCAGAGAGTTCAGGTGCGTAGTACTCACAACCGGCGTGCGTGTATGATCAGATGTATGAACGTGGACGAGGCGAAAGAAGTATGTAAGGACCGTACCAGGTGGTGTTCTGTTGTGCGCTTATACAGGGTGTAACAGGACCCTTCTCGAAGCCGTCAACCAAGCATTATGTACATCAAACTAAGTAACTTTATGCAACAATTATTGCTGGGAAACGACTTTTTTTTGGGGGTGAAAAATCAAGTTTTACGGTAGGACTCAATATAACGCACTCAAAACACTGTGTTGATGAACAATATAAGAGTACGAGAGTCGTGGAGGTATTTACATTAAAAAAAAATATAAAAATCAAGTATTCAAAAAAAATAAAGGTACTGACAAAAGTTGGAACTTTGACCCCCAATATCTCCGTAACTAGAAAGTTCCCAGGTATGGTCTAGAAGAGAACATGATCGCAATGACGGGGAAAACAAGTGTCTTTCGGCTTCGTTATGGGTCTTGTTACACCCTTTAACTAAGACATAATTCTGTCTATCTGACTGTAACCACTACAGGCTATAGCCGCGAAACGAATTTTAATGTCTGCCATACATTGTAATAAGTGAGTAGACTTGGGTTAGGTCAGATATTTCTGTTCCAGTACAACTACTGTAGTAGATAACAAATTCAAATTCAAATTCATTTATTTTGTGTGACGTCACATCACGCCACGAATCCCCGTAGTGTTAGGCAGAGCTGTACCTAATAGTACAACAACATTTCGCGAGTTATGTTTAAGTCCCATGTAATAAGGGGTGAGCCTATTGCCATCAACAGGCTCAAATCCAGACTCCGTGACTGCTACTGTGAAATTCCTGATGGAAAAACCCAATAACACTTTACCCGACCCGGGAATCGAACCCAGGACCTTATGCTCAGCAGTCGTGCTTGCGACCACTAGACCAACGAGGCAGACTGAAGCCAATTACTTATACTTACCTAACTCAGGAATGTGTGTGTGTGTATCAGGAAAAAATAATTTAAAAACAGTTTTTTTTTTATTACTATTTTATTTATTTATTTATATACCTTTTCATAATTTATACATAATCGATTTAAAAAAAAAAAAACGAAATTTGTTTGTATATCTTGAATTCCCTCAAAAGAGAATGAATTCAGATCTCATTTTCAACGTCTCAAGTAACTGTAAAACGTTCAGTTTATTTTTTCAATATTATTGAATGAAAATATGAAATATCGCTTTTTTAACTTGATACTAAAAATATATTAATTATAAACTGAAATAATATGCACAAATAATATTCTTATTTAAACAAGGTGTAACATAATAAACACAAAATATCTCGAGTGGTCATGAACGAATGCTAATCAGTTTCATGGTCCGAGAGCCGACGCAAAAGATTGTTGCATAATATGTTACACCTTTTATACGGGGTAGAACGGTCACCGACGTGAAAACGGTAACCACGTATTCAATACATTATTCTGAGCCCGCCTACAAAGAAATTTTTGATGGGTTATTGAAAAAAAAATCTTCTGTTAAAAGCAGATTTAAAAAAAAATAACCTATGATTTTTTTATGGCTCAGAATGATTTACTGCATACGTAGTAACCGTTTTCGCATTGGTGTCTCTTCCACCCCATATTAGATCAATACTTGAATACAACGTTCGCACCCGTTTCAGATTATATGATCGTGCACAATTTCATTCAGTTATATACAGTTTGGGTGAAAAATTCATGGATCAAACGTCACAGGGCGATAGTTGGGGTTATCAGGGTAATTTTTTATAGTATTTTTTTTTATAGTAATATTCAGTATTATCATATATATCATATATTTAGTATATATACAAATAATTTATCGTGAGACTTATATTGAAAAAAGTGCCAATACTCATAAATCATGGTACGCACTATAAAAGTATTTACGATACATTACCTAGAAGCAACTAAACACCTGTTATTGCTTTAAAATAGGTAATCATTTTAGTGTAATTGCATATTAAGGTGGGAAGCGTTCAATAACTATTTTATGAAAAAGTCACTCAATGGGGTTAAATGAGCTCGGAGGGTTGTCTTGATAATTCTGTAACTCCATACGTGTTACTGGCGCGATTCATATTTTCATCAACATACAACCTGACACTGACTTGCAAATTGCAATAGACGTAAGAAAATTTAAATTTCGCGGGCTATCCTTGCGCTTCCACCTTAAAAACAAATTTTGATATATGTTTTTTTTAAAAAACACTCAAATCCTCATAACTTTTTAAGGAGATCAAGTTAGGGTTCTGCCACAGAAATATTTTTTACGCATATAACTCCAACTATCGCCCTGTTCCGTTTGATTAACGATTTTTTATCCACCGTGTATAATTTACCGTCAGCTATCGACAAAAATCACAAATTTTAGTAGGTAACAATCAAGTCCATAAACATGAATTAGACTGTCACACACAGCGTTTTGTTTCGACATAGTATTAAAGGTTTTACTTA
This sequence comes from Eugnorisma glareosa, assembly GCA_947578425.1. Classification (NCBI taxonomy): domain Eukaryota; kingdom Metazoa; phylum Arthropoda; class Insecta; order Lepidoptera; family Noctuidae; genus Eugnorisma; species Eugnorisma glareosa. Next base: position 3,060,817 of record OX387985.1, on the reverse strand, counting down.
GTTCTGTTATTACTGATGTAAGCTAGAGATGGCGCCAGACGACCTGTATAGCTCTATCTCTTTCCCACAATGGAATTACTCCTGCTTTAAGACGTCATAGTAACCTCCCTGATGCTATGAAAGTTAGTGAATGTCGAATCAATAGTGCAATGGGTGGATCCAAATTAATGATGATGTCTCACTCACCGGCCCGGCGCAGTACGATCTAACCTTTGGCATTACGCCACTTAATTTATGACTAGCTTACGCCCACGGCTTCGCCCACGGAGTTCCGTTATTTTCCCACGGGATCGTAGTACCAGGATTAAAAGTATCCTATGTGTTAATCTAGTTTTTGCGTGAAAGAATAACCAACGACCAACCCACCATCCTCACAAACTTTCGTATTTATCATAATAGTAGGATGTAGGATTAACATTCAACTGAAACTATACGTAATCCATGAATTTGGCATTTTTATGAGTTCTTTTTAATTGTTTACTCGGTTTTTAAGTTTTATTAATTATTTTGATGTTAAATTTAGATGGAATAGTATATTGTGTGTTGTGTATTTGACTTTATTGTTATACTAACAAAATTATGGATAGATGTGTCTGAATTAAATAAATTGAATTTAATTTGAATTTAAAGGAAATTCCTTTTTACCTGCTTAGTAGGATCTGAAGAGGAAAAGAGGGTTACCTAGCCACATTATTAAAATAATTAATGCTTAGTCAAAATTATTGAAAAACATCAAATGGTATTTCGTTTAGTAATTGATTAATTAACGAAGAAGCGAAATACTGAACAGCTATTTGCGATATTGTCAACTTTTTAAAGAATACAAAATATATAAAACAAGTTAATAGTTTAAAAAATCAAAACACCGACTAAAAACATATTTATTATTATTTTATTCCTAATTAATATAACATATATAATAATTAAGACATATTTTGTAATCCCTTCATAATTTCCTTTATTTTGATACCCAACTCTATAGGTTTGTTTATTTTTTTATTAACGTATTACTATTTCGCGCCAATAATCCGCCATATTGTTTTTTTTTCAATTTGTACCTGTCTAAAGACACTTTGGTTTTTAAGATGAATATAACGATACCGTAACTGTCTAAATTCATCCAGCCGTTTGGAAGATAAGAAGAAATAAAGAAATTTACAAACAGATACAAGATACGCGCGAAAATCAAAAGCCGTCCTTGTAAAAGTACACTAAATTCGACTATGATTTATTTTTGCAATATTACGTGTAATAGGTATGTTGCTATTAATAGGTAGGTTCCAAATGTCAGATCGATAGTGCAACGGGTGGTTCCGAATTAATGATGACGTCTCGCTCACCCGGTCCGGCGCAGTACGATCTAACCTTTGGCATTGTGGAAGTTACGGGTCAAGGGAGTTTATCTGAAGTCCCACCATGCGAATGCGATTTTAACTGCTGGAGCAGCGTCGAAGTATATAAAATTGCCGTCCTTCCGTCTTATGACGACAGGCCGTGTCGCCACGTGCGCCTCAAAGAGATGTCAGCAAAGGGGCCCCTCCCGTTTCGATCCGAAAAGACCGATGCCTGCCAGGGCTGCGCGACTGTTGGAAAGAGATACCGCGGCCTTGGAACACAAAGTGCAAAAGAAGGAACATGGATAGGTTTTAGTTAGTACAAGTCTGACACTCCCTTCCGCTCCGCCTAGAGAGTCATTTGATGAATCCCAACAGAAAAAAAAAATAGCAGAAAGATGAGTTATCACCAGAATCATTCTCCTGTCATATGTGTCTGCGTGACTTCTTCTTCCATACTTCTCTGTTACTCGTCATCTCATCAGACACCTCCTTTCTTGCTGTATTTATCATCCTGGACACTCGTATGTAGTGTTACGCTTAATTAGCGCTAAGAGCAGTAATGAACGAAGCTCTTCACTAATTAACAAATCTCTAACATGCCTGAATATTATATAAGGATAGGTAGCTAATGTTCTTAATCTAAAGGTAAACTTGTAAATCATGTAGGTACTTATTTAAGTTCAGGACATAAACCTATAGAACAGAATCTATACTAATATTATAAAGTGGAAAAGTTTGCGAGTTTGTGAGGTTTTATTGGGTATAATCTTTAATCACAATCATCAATATAAGCCTCCAAAAATTTCTGTTTTGCACAAATTTTACCTGGAAATTGGCCGTTCATAATGTACTCATAAACTGTGTAAAGAAAACATCTCGATAGAAACCTTGCACATGTAATGGAGATTCTTAATGACAAATATTTATTTCACAAACTTGTAAGACTTATTCAAAAACACGTATTTCCTGGAACAAGTTTATGAAATTTTCGAACACAATTTTTCGTTCAATGTCATCGCGTTAGGCGGTATGAGGTGCGCGGGAGACGAGATGTGCGGGGTCGGGGCGGGGTAAGACAAAGAATTGAAAGAAAATCGCCGCTGAGGCTCTGGATGAAACAAGCTTTTCGACCATGCTCGCATTGACTATAGCCGTACCGGGAAGGACCTTCTTAAGGGGGTGTAGGTTGGATCATTTCCAACCACATGACCCTCTATAACCTGATAAAGTACTACTGTGTTATTTTTTTTGCAGAAATCGACCAATTAAGTAAAAAAAACTGCTCAAAATGATGAAATCGTAACTATTTGTAGCTCTGATTTGAAAACTATTGAAGATAATTGAAAATGTATGATTGATTATTTACTATGTATTAAATTGTAAGCAAGCAGATAAGAATAATAATAATAAAAAATTGATGCCTTTTTTGTATAAATTTTCAAAGTTGCGTACAGCAGATATCTTGAAAAAAAAAAACAAATTACTCGAAAATGGTATAGCACAGGGGTCATAGGGGGTCATTTGGTTGCAAATGATCTCACTTACATCCCCTTAACGGATTGCCGTCATATTACCAATAACCCTCAATATAATTAAATCCTTTTTTACTTTGACCCATTTGACTAAAAGTACTGAGGTACATCCCGACGCGACGGTAAATCAATATTGCAACGGGTGCGGCCCGAACTCAGTACGCATGATTGTGTAGGGCATTTCATGCCTGCTGAATATTGTACAGGGAGTGGTCTGTTAGTTAGTTTCGAGCCGTGTGTGATGCCTAGTCTCTCATTGGAGTTAAGCCTGCAGTGAACCGCTTTTGAAGATTACGATTTTGGATATAGGAGCATTGGTAAGCGAATCCGCGAGTGTTTATAATGTCTATGACGATGAAGAGAACAGTGGAGCGAATCTAGATTTTTATTGAATTGCATTTGAAGACTACATCGTTGGAAATAGAACTATTACAGTAAAATTATTATTTCGTTTATTTATTCGTCTTTTTTATGCATTTTTAAATATTTCTTACAAAATCTGTTAAAAAAATACATAAAAAAATGTTGTCCGCCGGTGTCGGGAGCAGGGTCCAAGCTACTGTTAGGGCTCCAGAGACAGGAACTATGAAATTAACAAGTTTTTAGGCTTGGCACCCAGCCGGCTAAATGTTACCAACAATTATTTTGTAAAGGTTCCTACAAAATAAGTAATTTATTCCTGGATTTATCAAAATAACTTTATTTTTCAATATACTTAATCGAAAACTGGCTCTTATCACACTACTATTAGGTTCATAATGCAGAATTTATGTCATAGTCGTGTTTTTTTTTCCATTTATTACTACTAGTGTTTTATTTGCACAGATACACATAATTAAACTAAGTCCAACTTGGTGCAAATAGTCAGCGGTGATTGTCTTTTTTTAATCCTAGCAAAGAGTTCTTTAAAGACTTAACATTTTATGAATATTTAAATTGTGTTTAAAACTAACATTATAAAATTATTTGCGTTTATCAACAAATTAACATTTATTTTTGCTCTAAATTATGAATAAAAAATGCTTCAATTTTCCATTTTTAATAATAGTCTGTTTTACGCCTTGGACCGACGACCTTGTTAAAACTGCAGGGAGTCGCTGGATGCAGGTGGCATTGGACCGGACACGTTGGAAATCGATTGGGGAGGCCTATGTTCAGTACTGGACAGCAACGGGCTGAAATCATGATGATCATTACGCCTTCATACCTTTCTCCTCTAACCTGCGAAAGAAAAGCGCGAAATTAAATCACAGTTCCATTGTGATTTAATGTCCGAAATACTTTTCGTTCTATTATTTTATTTCTTCGTAAGTGTATAGAAAGACGTCGTTTGATACACGTGGGCAATTGTCAAATACGTAAGTTCCGTCTCGGTCGTAATGACACAGTTGCACTTTGTATCATAATGTATTATTTCCTTCTAAAATTCTGTATAACTTTATGTAAGGCGCTAGAAAGCTTCATGATTACAAAATATATTTTGTTGCTAAATGGTATAATTGAACAACACTACCTGTTGCTCTTTTTAATTGAAAAGCAACATTTTGTGTTTTAATTTCGTAATTTAAAAGTCATTTAAGTAAAGCTCCCATGTTTTGAGTACCGTAAACAATTTACATAACATTTTAATGCAAAAACGTACCCGTGAATTCAAAATGGCGCAAAGACGGTTGCTTTTTTATTTTTTTGCTCCACATAATATATGCATATTCTGTTCAAATAATAAATATTAATATGTGGAATAGTGATGAGATAATAAACAGTAATAAGATTTAATGCGTGCTTTGACCCATAAGGAGTTATGTTTTGTAAAATTAGAAACATTTCACGTTATATATCACACTATAAAAAGTGATGTGGTGGCTGATTTCTCGAAATGAGGCTAAATTGTAACAGCCGCTCGGATCAATCTTCAGGTTAAGCTGCACTTGCCTAGGTTGGTCCGTAGATGAGTGACCTATGACTAGAGATGCAAAACGAATTTTAAACGTTTTAAACCATTTGGTTTTAAACGGTCTTTTTGGTTTAAAACGATTTAAAACCACACTTAGCGGTTTAATATGGTTTAGAATGTTTTTTTTTTGGAATGCACTGAGGCTTTACACGAAGTTATCTAGACCACACCTCCTTCCTGATTTAGAATATATAAAAGGAAAATAAAATAAAAAAGTTTTAAAATAACCTTCATTAACATGACAGACAAACATAAAATCGATCCCTACCTGCCCCATCTCTCCCCGTTGCAATTTTGGTAGCAAAGTGAAAAATAAAAATGCGGCATTGCCGTTTTATTTTAATAAATACCCAAAACATGATTGTTTTCAGTGTCTAATCCTAAATAGTAGTATAAATATGATATATGACTTCACATATATGAATAAAAATGGTAAATGATTTCAATTAGCCTTTTAAACTATTTTTTTTAGTAATTCGTAATCAATGTACGGCCCACGTGGTCGTGGTTTTAAACCGTTTTAAACAAATTTAAAACGGGTTTTAAACCACTGATTTTGGTTTAAAACGGTTTATTTACAACTATACCTATGACATACTGATTTTTCTCCTTGCCTCGGAAATCACGATAAGCTGTTAGTCCCGTCTGACATTTGTAGATCTTTGACAGTTGTTAGGCAGTGACTCGAAAGTCTGACAACCAGTCTTACTAAGGAGTATCGTATTAACCAGTACTAACTTACAAAATTGTACACCACAGGCTACCTGCAGTATTGTCTCTCCTTCCCCCTTAAATCCATCCAAAGGTTGTCTTTAAAAGATCGCTTTTAGCGATAAGACCGCCTATTGTGTCACCTCTTTTATAATGTTATACATTTGTATCTGTAATTTTTATGGTGTACATAATAAAGAGTATTCTATTCTATTCTAAATGGCTGGAGGAGGTCAGATAGACAGTCACTACATGTAAAAGTAAAATACTGGTATTCAGCTGCATTCGATTAGACTGGAAGCATACCCCAACATAGTTGGGAAAAATTATTGTATCGTTGAATACTAACGGCCGTTTTATATAACTTACATAATAATATAACGGTCAGTTAATATGCCTTACTCTAGTAGCTATCGGTGTTTCTCTAAACAAAGTTAGCAATGAATTGACAGGAATATCTTAAATTATCTCTTAAATTAATTATCTGTCACTCGGTTGGATGGATTATGTGCAAAATCAAACGATTAGGTGATTAAACACGGATTTTATTTGAAGCACGTACGATACCAGAGAGTACATAGGTAGCCATGAAAAAAAAAAACAGATTGTCAAAATCAATTTACAGTGACACTTGTGACAGATAGAATGACAAGTTAACATATTGTGTTGCGTTTAGAAATCCAACAGGGTTGACAGTTAATGTTTCTTTAACTGTTTATCTGAGATAGCAACGTTACCGTTAACTGTTAGTAAGTTATTGAAAACGGCCGTTAGTAAAAAAGATACTACTGGCCATCTTCCTGTCTATTCAACACCATGGCCCCCAGATTGGCTTGGTATATTGTTACATCATGCAATATAAAGTGCCTACTATTTGTAACTTTCTCCGAAAACAACTCGTGCGTATAAAGGCTCCCTTGGGTCCTATTGTTGGAGACTTTAATACTTGATACACAGACTAAAGTAAAATACTGCTGGTTTCGTCCCGCTGGGGTGTAGATTAACTAATCTTAATATTTAGCAGCTTTTGGCGAATGAAAACGTGGCGTGTGTACGTATTGTGTACGAGTTAGTTATGTTCGCTTTAATAATTGTGTCAAAATGGGATGCCATGATTTTGTTATAGTTTCTGATAGTTGTCTGTCTGTGTTGTATATAGTACCTGTGTGTGATTCTTTTGTTATAAAAGTCTGTAATCCCGAAGGGTTAGTCAGAGGTGTACAGTCGCGAGCACCAATATGTACACACTTTCCTAAATTTAGAAGCAATTTTCGTAAATACATGATTTTTTTATCAGAACAGTACGAGAAAAACAATTTTAGAAGTTGTTAAGTATTTACATATTGGTCCTCGTGACTGTACCTAATAGTAATAGTACACCCACATTTCGCCAGTTACGTTTACGTCCCATATAATAGGAGGCGAGCCTATATTGCCATCAAACGGGAACAAATCGAGACTCCGAAGCTGTTACTGAGAAATTCCGACTTAGAAATTAGGACTTTTATTCGCAGATAGCTGATGATATAAATAATAACTTTAGCTACTTTTATTTAAAAAAAAATCAAACCCTTGAAATTGTTAACAAAACTCGATTCAAAAAGAGAAGTAATAGTTTTGCAGGCAACAGCTAGTATTTTAATAATAAAGAATCCAAGAGCAAAAATAAAGGTTACTAAATCGTGAAGAGCAAATTAATATAATAAACCCCAAGGGATGAAAAAATACAACGAGATTCTTGTCCAAACAAACTTGTAATTTACAACCCATTCAAAAGGTTCTAATGAATACTTTAGGCTCTATTCAGAGTTACGTACTATCACACTGTCTTTTTGTTTTGGATGGAAAATCATCAAATTACCACTCCCGCCCTAGGCGGAGCGGAAGGGGGGAATGTCAGACTTGTACTGACTAAAACCCGTCCATGTTCCTTCTTAGCTTTATGTTCCAGGGCCGCGGTATCTCTTTCGAACAGTCCCGCAGCCATAGACACTGTCTTCAAGATAATTTAATTTGGAAAACCCTTAGAGACTTCAACTAACATTTAAGAAATAAATTGTACCTAATTAATTATTAAAATCTAGCTCAATAGACCTCGGAGGCGACTAAAACGAACCATTGTATAAGGAAGTCGTTTTCATTTAACAATAAAAGGGATCAGAAATTGGCTGGGAGCGAAATAATTAAGTGTGGGTAGAATTTGAAGAGTGTTGAATGTTAGTTATCTGCCTAGCCTTTTCCCTTTATTGGGGTCGGCTTCCAGTCTTACCGGATGCAGCTGAATACCAGTATTTTACATGGAGCGACTGCCTATCTGAACTCCACAACCCAGTTAGTCCTGATCAGACACTTTCGGGTCACAGACTACCTGTAACGACTGTCAACGATCTACAAATGACAGCCGGGACTAACGGCTTAGCGTGTTTTCCGAGGCAAGGAAAGGCCATCTACAGACCAACCTAGGCAAGTGCGGCTTTACCTTGGAGGATCAACCTGTTATTGTTTAGCCACGAGCTCCTAAGAGTGTTCAAAGTCAAATACAAAGATTTATTTGCAGATAAATATGGTTACAAAAGTTCTTACAAAGGTAATATAATAGTAGCATAACATATTCAATCATTACATAATGACATGCAAATATTTGGTACAAATACAATTAAGTCATTTACATTTAAATGAAAGAATTATTTTATATTATAGAAGGGATGCTCAATTCTGAATGTTACTTCAACGTAATATGTAATCACTATTGAGAATCAAAATAAGAAAGAGTCTTCAATAATTTCGTTTGTTTCTTTATTGGGGGGGCGTCAACTAAAATAGAAGTTTTTGGTTTTACCATTAGTTACCTGTCTCGTTGGTCAAATGATCGCAAGCACTACCACTGAACATAAGGTCCTGGGTTTGATTCCTAGGTCGAACAAAGTGTTATTTTTTTAGTGTCCAATTTGCTTTTATTTTTAGCACCAATAGCATTTTGCAAACGCCACGACTGTCCCATACAGGCTCACTGGGTGGGAATAGTTACGGGAAGATTGTGACTTTTATATTATGTACCTACAGATATAATTTTCTTACGATATATGTTAATATCGTAAGAAAATTGTTTCTAAAACTTATATGGATTATGTCCGAAATAAATGGTTTATTATTATTTACAAGTCAATTGGAAATAACATACTTTATACACTATTAATAAAAAGTATGAAATAAAATAAATAAACCAACAACAAACTCTAAAAGTGTTATTGGATTTTGCCATCAGAAATTTCTCAGTAGCCAGCCTGGAGTCTCGTTTCATGACCAGTGGACGACGATAGGCTGCCCCCTTTTACGTATGGGACTTCAGGCCGTTTTCAATAACTTACTAACAGTTAACGGAACGTTGCTATCTCAGATAAACAGTTAAAGAAACATCAACTGTCAACCCTCGTGGGTAGACGACGTGGATAGGATATTCCTGTCAATTCATTGCTAACTTTGTTTATAGAAACACCGATAGCTACTATCGTAAGGCATATTAACTAACTGTTTTATGTAAGTACGTTATAAAAAACGGCCGTTAAACATTGACATGTGGGACACCTCTACCTAACCCTTCGTAGATTAAAGACTTGATAATATATAATTATCAAGTCTTTAATCCGTCACTTACATTACTATTTATGACTATCCTGTCTCAAACAACAAGTTAAGGATATAGCAATTTGTAGAATCCCAATTTAAGATAGCTGTTTAATATCAACCAAATTAAATGGGTATTTGAACGCAGCCATTTGATTGGATTTGGTTGCCTGAATTTAATTTAGCTAACTGGGTAGAATCGTGACTCGTGTGTGAATCAATTTCTGTTATATTTATTTAGTATAACTTTGTTTAACGTGATGCTAGACAATTGAATAAAGCTCTATTTATTTTGGGAGATCTGAAACAATATTATCTCAGTCTAGATTTGTGCCCGGTTGATGGCAATAGACTCGTCCTCTATTACGTGAGTGAAACGGACACCCTACATGGTTGCTTAAACCTACGAGAAAAAGAGGCGATGATTATTTTGAAAATAGAATTTAAGGTCATAAGGTTTAAGGTTTCATGCACGAAATCTCTTAGGGAATCATTGTTCTCATCGTTATGAACAACTTTTACTATGGGACCAACACAGAAATCGCGAAATTTCTCTGTGTATAACTCGACAAAATATACTGAACAACTGTTTTTTTTTTTGTTGTGATATCGGTGTTGGTCCTATAGTGAAAGTTGTTCATAATGATGAGTACAATGACCCCTTAAGAGATTTCGTGTATGTATAGATAGACCTTATATGCAGCTGCCGCACATGGAATCAGTAAAATATCACGGTTAGGTTAAGGTAAATATCAGCTGCGACTTCAAAGTCAAAGTCAAAACAATATTTGCGAACTAAGTGTACAATGTGGTAGTATATTATGTTAGTACTTTTGACTTAGCAGCCTGTTTTATGTTTGTTATCTGTTTCTCCGTCATTTAAGAACCGATTTGAAAAATTCTTATTTTACGTGAAACGATATACTTTCCGATTGGTCTCAAAGAAATTTCATCAAAATCGGTTCCGCAATTTGGTTTTTTCGTTGAATATGTATTTTTTGCTTCTTGGGCTATGTAGATGACATGGTGGTTCCTTAGTAACTGCTACTTACAACGTAAAGAATTGTTTCGTGACAAGAATTTGTTTGGTATAAAGGGTAAAAAGTCAATGAAACAAACAAAGTTACTGACTTCCGAAAGTAAAGTTGTTTTAGACTTTTTTTGTGTCTTTTTGGAAGTCGGTTTTTTTTCGCAGAAAGTTTTAAATATATTAGTACAATTAAATAGAGAAATTATAGTTGTCAAAATTATATGTCAACAATAGTGAATTTAATACAATTATTCAGCAACATTTATGTCATCCTTTTCAGGTAGTACAAATTTTAATTATTTAATTAGTTAAATAGGATAGACAAAATCTTATTGTTTGTATAGGACAGATCGCCACTTTTGTACATGAGAGAAAGTCGTTATTTCAAGCTAGACTCTAAATATTCTTTTACTGAGCAGAAACAGTTTTGGATAAGTATAGTTTTAGCCTTTTTTGGAATATTGTTACTAATTTTTCAGTTTTAAACATGTTGGGCAACTACGAGTATATCATTAACGCTAGAAACGTGATATTTACCTACCATGTTTACAGTGTGTTTGTGTTAATCAACAGTAAACATGGTAAAAATCACAAAATGGCGGATTTTTGCCGCTAAATTGTAAGTAGTTTAGGATATCCAAATGAAGGAAATTAAAAGGAAATTACAAATATAAATATACAACGTGTTTTTTTTGATATCCCATAACTCTAGGGTATGATTGAGGCCATATCAAAGAATCAACTGGCATATGAGTTATGTTCCAATCCTTCGTTTTTTTTTTTTTTCATTTTTCATACAAAATAATTCGGCAAAGTCACGATTATTAATGCAAAACACCCTTACGTGAAATATGACAACGTCGCATTTTCTTAGCTTTAAATATGAATGATTGGCTTGAATAAAAATGAATTACCTACCTACATATTTTATTTTACTATTTATTTTACTACACTACTGCGAAGTTTGGCAACCTTTCAAAAGTAAAGATTCGTCATACTGGTGACAATTTTTGACCTAATTTAATTATGATTGATGATATCTCCGAAACGATGCATTTTTGGACCATATATTCTAGGAGTTTTAGTATTATTTTTACCTACAGAATATAACCCTAGAGTTATGGGATATAAAAAAAAACAGGTTGTATATAGATACCTAGTGCAAAATGTAGTCGGGTTTTTTGACACTTTTATTTAAATGTTATTTGTAATTATTGTGAGCCCTCCGTTATTGTGTGCCAGTGTAAGTTTAGACTGGAAGCCGTCACCAACCTAGTTTGTGAAGATGATGATGTTGAAAATGTTCTGTCTCCCTCTAACATCGTCTTTCCTTGTCCACAGCACGACGATGGCTGTTACCGCAGTGCTGGTACTAACCGCGGCCGGCGCTGCCCACGCGTGGGGGGGCTTGTTCAACCGGTTCAGCTCCGACATGCTGGCCAACTTGGGGTACGGGCGCTCCCCGTACCGCCACTACCCGTATGGACAGGTGAGTCGAGTCTGACCCGTTATTTTGGTGATAGCAATGGCAGCAAGGATGTTGGATGTATAATATTTCCGGTCCAAACTTACCACGGTTAAGCTACTCAGGATACGTACGTAGTGATGAGGATAGCCGTGGTCGAATGTCACCTACCCTAAAAAAACAATACATTCTAACAGCATTACGGAATCATAAACTTAAGGGCAAAACAAGGTCATCTTCTGAACATCACTATGAATATTTACTGAATATATTAAAAAGTAGCTGTTGCCCGCGGCTTCGCTCGTGTTTTGGTCGGAAATTATCCCACGGGCACGTTGTATATAGCTTAAGGCACTTGGGGATAATGTAGTTTCCTATTAGGGAAAGAATTTTCAAAATCGGTTCAGTCGATCCAGAGATTACCCCCTACATACAAACTTACAAATTTTACCTCTTTATAATATTAGTATAGATATAGATATATACACGGTGGAATTTTTCAACCTCACTTGGAGGATATTTCCTTGTGTCGTACCTACTTTTTAGAGGTTTTCCAGTAGTCAGGTTTTAGTTTTTGAACTTATTTTCTAAATAGTAGTAATGTCAACGCACAAAAACTAAACCCTAAATTTCACTTTATTGTGAACTAGCCACCCGCCCGGCTTCGCACGGGTGCAATATTATACATATAAACCTTCCTCTTGAATCACTCTATCTATTTAAAAAAAACGTATCAAAATCCGTTGCGAAGTTTGAAAGATCTAAGCATACATAGGGACAGACAGTGGGAAGCGACTTTGTTTTATACTATGTAGTGATAGTGATTTCTAATACCACAGGGCCGAGTCAAGTTCCGTTCAGTTTACAAGCGTTTCATATTAATGCAAATACTTTCAACAAGATTGACATTAGCTTGTCAGTAGTTGAAATATCACTGTGTCTAAGCCTCAGCTTAGATAGCATTTTTTTTTGTACGGTGCACGTCATGTCCCTGCGACAAATAAATATTTTTTCTTTCTTTCTTTCTTTCATTTGCAACATCTAAATCAGCTTCTACAGGGGTTAAGATCCTGCTTCAATGAGCATTACTGTCCAGTCGTGAACTTCACTGAGCCGGTTGGCGACCACGCTCCCTGCCGACCCCGCTCCAACTACGATGAAGTCAAAACACTCGCAGTCTATAACAAAAAAGTTAAATGTTATTTGACCAGTAGTGGCCCAGTAGAATCGTCTCCGACTTACATGTTGTCGTTATACAACGTGTAACAGAAAGGGTATAATCATATGGAATACTGTGGTACGGACCATCAAACTGAACAACTTTCTCTATGGGACTACCATCGAAATCGTAAAAAAATAATCAGCTGTCCCATACATTTGGGTCGAGTAGGTATTGAAATTTTCTATGGGACAGCTGATTATTTTTTTACGATTTCGATGGTGGTCCCATAGAGAAAGTTGTTCAGTTTGATGGTCCGTACCACAGTATTCCATATGATTATACCCTTTCTGTTACACGTTGTATAGAGTGTAAATGTACCCTGCACGATGCCGTCAACTAAGCATTATGGACATCAAAATATGTAACCCTACGCAAAAATGATTGCTGGGAAACGACTTTGTTTTTTTGGGTTGAAAAATCACGTTTTACGGTAGGACTCAATGTAGCACACTTAGAACACTGTGCTGATGGATGTTTTGTATATTAAACGGGTCATAGAGGTAGGTAATTAAAGTTATTACCTTAAAAACTAGTATATAAAAAAAACTTGTAAAAAACTTCGAACTTTGACCTCTAATATTTACGTAACTATTTAGAAGGTATATTCAGGTATGGACCAGTACAAAAAAAAAAACACAATGACGAAGAGAACTAGTGCCTCTCGGCTCCGTTAAAGGTGTTTTTACACCCTATATAGAATGGGAGTGATGAGAATTCTGAGAGGGATGCTGTGTGGTGTTACGAGAATGGATAAAATAATAAATGAGTACATAAGAGGAAGCTTGAAAGTGGCGCCGGTGACTGAAAAGTTGTGTGGTAATCGGTTGTCGTGGTATGGGCATGTGATGCGGAGGAATGAGGAGAATGTAGTGAGGAAAGTTTTGGGTATGATTGTGGATGGCTATAAGAGTAGAGGAAGACCAAAGAAACGATGGATGGACTGAGTAAAGGATGATATGGCTAGAAAGGAGATGACTGCTGAGATGACGAGTAATAGAGAAGTATGGAAGAAGAAGACATGCTACGACCTGAAATGATTTGGGATAAGGGCAAGAGAATGATGATTATATTGTATTGTATAGCGGGCTGGTGTCCGCAACTCCACGTCTAAGCGCGTATTTTGCGTGCGGGTGGGAAATCTATTCGATCCACCCTAACTCCCCGAGAAAGGCCAGCATGAAGCGCCTTGATGTTGCTGGTAATCTCGCGGAGAGTACCTGGGTTACCGAAGTACTTTGCCCTGTATGTTGCAACCCCTGGGCAGTGCACAAGCACGTGGGCTGCTGTCTCGTCTACCTCCATGCAGGCTTGGCACAGGGGGCTGTCCGTGACTCCTATTTATTTATTTATAATAAGCACCCCAACAGCACAGTCACTTACAATTCAAATCACATAACAACAAAAAATTGGCATTTCAGTAACCATGCAAATAACAGGTATGCATGACATTGATACATGAATATTAGAGACAAAGGAAAACAATAAAAAGGTGTATCTAGTAGACCTTAATCTAGAACACTACAAAACATACCAATTTGAGCTACATAGACATGCACTCATCGCATTGTTTAAAAACGGAACGTCTGTAAGAAGCGAAACTCATGGAGAAAATATCAATGGGATAATCTGTCCGTTTGGACCTTTCATGACAAAGAGACACACACAAACACTTCTTCTTCTTCTTTTTTTCTTCTTCTTTTTGTCTTTCTATGACAAAGAGGTGTTTATTAAAAGAGCCGTGTCCAGTGACCGGCGGCTGAAACTGTGCGCAGTTGTAATTTGGACAGCCGAAGCGCCCGTTTTGGTGAAGCGGCCGTCGATAAAAGGAAGTGCTTCCTTGGCCTGCCTGCACTCGCCATGGTCCAGCCATAGCTTGTGGTGTTGTTCACTAGTTCGTTTCCTTACCAGTGTGCGTAGGTATCCGAAAGGGAGTGGCACGATGGGTTCGGGTCCCACCGCTGCCATGCTTGATCCCCTTCTAGCGAGATCGTCCGCTGCATCATTGCCTCGGGAATCGCTGTGTCCTTTTATCCAGAAGAGGAATGATGATATAGCGCCTGCATTAAAAACACATAAATTCAATTCTTGCCACGGAATTACGCACGTAATTCCATGGCTATTTGAAGCGTAAATCCGTGGCTTTTAACGGGTCATTGCGAATTATATTGGCGTAAAGGTCCTGGCCTATAAATGTTAACCTGTTTAATTTATATTTATAGTACAATGGATTTAGTACGTAATATATCGTGATTTGTTGCTTAATAATGCTTATATAAATTCTGGTGGAAGGCCATGATTAAAGCTTTTCAGCTAGCGCCTAGAATGCTTGATGAAAATTAAGAATGTAGATTTAAATATTATTGAGCGATGCTCTAGAATTCTAGATTCTAAAGGGTATATCAAGACCCTTAACGAAACCGAAAGACACTGATTCTCCCCGTCATTGCAATATTTTTTTTGTTCTAGACCATACCTGGCAACCTTCTAGTTACGGAGATATTGGGGGTCACAGTTCCAACTTTTTCACAAGTTTTTTTTTTTAATACAAGTTTTGAATTTAAGAACTTTACTTTAAACAAATACACGACCCCATCGCCCCCTATTCAATCCATCCATCAGCACAATATTTTGAAATGTTACGTTATGATATTGTGCAAAACAATAAACATCCAAGCGATTGCAGCAATCACGACAGATTTGCCATCTGTTATTGAAGAGTTCCATTGCCTATCTCCAAAGATCAGCATCAGATCTTCACCAACCGGGACCACCGCGAAATAATATTCTTCCAAATAAAAAAAAAAACATCGAAATCAGTTCACAATTGGCGAAGATAATGCTGAACGTACACAAAAAAAAAAACAGAAGAATTGATAACCTCCTCCGTTTGGAAGTCGGTTAAAAAGTGAGATGGCTAAACTTCCTCTCTTCACCAGGAACCCGAGGAAGTCTACGCTGAAGCCTTGGAGGGCAACCGCATCGACGACGTGATCGACGAGCCGGGTCACTGCTACAGCGCCCCATGCACCACCAATGGCGACTGCTGCCGCGGTCTACTGTGCTTGGATACCGGTGAGTGCTTAGTATAGGCAGCAACTCCTTGAAAAAGAGCTCCTTGTATAAGCTCGACTGTCGTCCGAGGAAGTGGTATTAATCCTGCAGAGCGTCATGGGACATGGCGGTCAATCTACGTGGACATCGACGCAAAATTATTGGAGTGCACAAACAAATTAACATATGTGAACACTCTCTTGCCACACTCTCATAGATCGCTGTATCAGTCGTTTTCGTCCAATGTGGCTCCGGACAAAAGTCAAGATCAAGGTCATTTATTTGAATAAGACCATGACATATAGGAAAGTCAAATAACATAACATAATACCACGTCTGTAATCCAGGACGGGTTAGGAAAAGGTGTACCTAATACATAGTACACCCACATTTCACATGTAAACGTGGGAGCTTATTGCCATTGACCGGACACAAATCCAGACTCTGTAGCTAGTACTGAGTAATTTCTGATTTGGAAAAACCCAATAACACTTGACCCGATAATCGAACCCGGGACCTGATGCTTAACAATCGCGCTTGCGACCACTTGGCAGTCAAATATTAACAGAGAATATCGGCAACTACAAAATATCGTTTCCTTGAGGAGATTTCCCAATGGTTATAGCCTCGAATTATTATGAACTAGTGACCCGCCCCGGCTTCGCACGGATGCAATGTTACTTATAAACCTTCCTCTTGAATCACTCTATCTATCAAAAAAAAACCGCATCAAAATCCGTTGCGTAGTTTTAAAGATACACATGCATACATAGGGACAGACAGCGGGAAGCGACTTTGGTTTATACTATGTAGTGATATAAGGTCGTGAATTTGAACAACAGCTGAAAGCTTTGCTTTGTGCAATATACAAGGTGGAAAGGTCACCGTCGCGAGAACGGTAACCACGTATTATTCTTAGGTCATTTAATCATTTGTTAACACAGGTACAACAAATAGTTGTTATAAAACATTACAAACGCACTATGTTATGCCCGAAGGCGTACAAATATTCATAGAGGTCATTGATATTAAAAATGATAACCTAAAATAGTACATTTTGATATAAGTGGGGAAACTTGGTTATTGCATTCGAGCGCGGAATTAACACCCGAGCTGTAGGCGAGGGTGTTATGGAGCCGAGAACTGCAGTAACAAATCAAAATCAAAAAAATCAAATCACTTTCGAAGAAATAAAATATTAGAACGGAAAGTATTTTTGTCAGGAATTATTAGGAAACTATGATTAATTTGCTATTTTACCGCGCTTTGCTTTCGCCAGGTTGTAGAAGAAGCAAAGGTATGATAAGCTATTAAGCCTAATATGAAAAAAAGAAAATTCAAATATTTTTAAATTTAGAACACAAATAAATGTTAATTTCTTCTTACATGTAAATATTTATTTTGAATAATCATGTTTATCTATGATATTCTATTTATAAACACAATTTAAATACTCAAAAAATATTTATGCCGTAAAGACGCATATCTCTTTGCCGAGATTAAAAAAAAAACAACCACCGCCGACTATAGCTATAGTCATTGAACCCATTTGGACTTATCTGTGGAAATTTTTATTTCCGCACGTGTGCGGATAAATATTAAAAAATCCACGCGTGTGAAATACATTGCATGTTGAACCTAATCGTAGTGCGATAAGAACCAGTTTTCGAGAAAGTGTATTGAAAAATATATTAATGGAATGCATATAATTATTAAAGTATTAAACGATTTAAAAAAAAAAAACAGGGAAATATATATAAATGTTAAAAGTAAGTGTAACTTTATTACTTCAAAATTCAAATAATGTTTAAGCAAAATAAAAAAAAGAAAACAATTTTTAAAATAATACAAAAATGTCACGTGCAAAAATGTCGAATGGAATTTGACATCAAGATATAATATGTCAATGAGTACCGACTATGGTCAAAAACAGTCATTACATTATTTTTGTCTGTTAAAAATTCCGAAATGCTGTAATATGCTTATTACAGCATTTAGGACATTTATTCAGTACACAAAAAAATTCTGAGCCGGTTTAATAGAAAAATCAGCTGTTCCATACATTTTGACCGGATTTTTATTGATATTGCAGATTTGAAAAAAAAAAATAACCGATGAAAAATGTACTGTACAGAACGATGTACTGAATACGTGGTATCCGTTTCCGCGTCGGTCTCTCTTTCACCTTGTATTTCATCCATAATGCTCTCAAAACACTAAAGTTGAACGTCGTGAGAAAACTAGCATGTTCTAGATCTAACAAATTTTAATGATGGCTGTGTATCCTCATGCCATAACCATAAATATGATATTTTGTGAAGTCTAGTCCAGGGACGTTTTACAATCATATCTATAATAGATATAAAACTCGTCAGGTAACCAGGTTGTATTATTTATGTCTGTAGAGTATCATCTTTTTTCCAATTGTGTATTCATGATGTTTTTCTAAAGGATTCAACAGTATTGCAAATACAGGCTGTCGCTTTGAAAACGCTTTAGCGTAAACCACCTCCTAGTTTCCATACTGTCCATAATTATACTGTGGGATAAACGTTTGCGTGTGTGACGGCGCGTTTATTGGGCTAGGAACAGACTGGCTGCGTTTTAATACGGGTGATTTAAAGTTACAGATTTCCGTAAAAAAAAAAAAAAACTACGCTTTTTAGTATCGATTCGGGCGAGAATCATTCGTATAGATACCTGCTTGAATTTGACCAGCATGCAAAACTACAGCCTGTATAGAACAAAATCATTTTGCATAGCATTCTGCAATAATTCGAAGGCACTCCGAAAGCATGAAGGGTGTGATAGGGGGGGCATATAGGGTGTGAGAGCATTGTTAATAACAGGACAAAATCCTGATTCCATACTGATTCTACAATAGTAACTATACAAGTTTTTTTACTGTCATGGTCATTAACATTATTTTTAGCCTATATTTATACTCTATGTAATATTAAAAAATTGAAATATCTATGTAAAGCTCACAAAAACAGCCCTATCCAAGAAGAACACCAGATATATCAAAGAAGAAAGAGTCAGCAAGCGATATCATCGGTCAGTGCCGTGGACTCCAATAAAAGTCCATGTCCAATATGGATTTTTATTGGCGTTTAAGGTTCTGCAGACTTCAGGCTTTGACTTCGGAACAAAGATACAGCATTGGAGAAACATGGATGATAAGACTTGCAGTTCAATTTGTTGTTCTATACGCGTCGGAAGGGACACCGAACGCTGCGACGCGAAGACGGTTACCTCTTAATCAGTTTTACATCACTCTGAGCCCCCCGATATAAATATTTCATCGGTTATTTTAAAACAAATCTGCTGTTCCATAAATTAAGACCGTGTAGGTATTGCACTTTTTTAAGAGACACCACATTTTTTTTTAATAACCGATGAAGCATTTAGACTGAAATACTTAATTATTTGTGAAATACAAGGTGTACCCGGACCCTTCGCGAAGCCGTCAACCAAGCGTTTCGTACAACACTGCGTATTAAATAATTCTATGCAAAATAATATCGCTGGGAAGCGACATTTTTCTGGGGGTGAAATGTCATATTTTACGGTAGGACTCAATGTAGCGCACTCAAAACATTGTGCTGATGGATGCATTGAATAGTACGGGGTCGTGGAGGCACTATAACATTAAAACTTTTAATTTAAAAAAACTAGTGAAGAATTTGGAACTTTGTCTCCCATATAGAGATATTGGGAGACTAAGTTTCAACTTTTTCGTAACGAAAAGGTTATGTTCTAGAACAAAAAAATGATCACAATGACAGGGAAAACAAGTGCCCTTCGGCTTCGTTAAGGGTACATGAGCGGGATCAGTTGACTAAAGAGCCCTTTTACACCCATTATATTGTGTGATAGAATGTCTATTTTTTAAGTAATTTTACAGGTAAATATCATAACGTTGCTGCTCGTCTTCTCCAAGCTAATGTAGCTACTTCTTTTGCGATTTGCATGTATTATAGCACATAGTATGCACTATCGCAAAAAAAGGTAGTTCTGTTAGCGCAGTCACCGGCCGTCGAAGATTGAAGATGGTGAAGAAGAATTCGTCATATTTTTTTTTTTTTATAAACATGTTTGTACCAACACTATACATGGTGGCAGGAACAATTAAATCGACGGCAAACAATATAAAAAAATATCTTAGTATTTAATTATAGGGTGTAACAAGACCCTTCACGAAGCTGAAAGGCACTTGTTCTCCCCGTCATTGCGATCATTTTTTTGTTCTAGACCATACCTGGGAACCTTCTAGTTTCGGAGATATTAGGGGTCAAAGTTCCAACTTTTTCACAGGTATTTTTTTTTAAATACATGTTTTTAATGTTATAACCTCCAGGACCGGACCCACAGACAAAGTTCCAATTTCTTCACTAGTTTCTTTTAAATTAAAAGTTTTAATGTTGTAGTGCCTCCACGACCCCGCACTATTCAATCCATCCATCTGCACACTGTTTTGAGTGCGTTGCATTGAGTCCTACTGTAAAACGTGATTTTTCACCCCAAAAAAAAGTCGTTTCCCAGTAATAATTTTTGCGTAAACATACTTAGTTTGATGTACAAAATGCTTGGTTGACGGTTTCGTTAAGGGTCTTGTTACACCCTGTATAATTGATGTATTTTTCTAATGTTTATTACTTATTTTAGTTCATGTTATGTGTTGCTAATGTCAATATTTTAGAAAGTTACGTATGTCAATCTGTGATGAGTTTTAATCTATGTAGATACATCATTTTAAATGATTTTCTGGAAATGAAAGATGATGAAATGCCAAGGTTTGAATGGATGGATGTTTGTTACTCAACCACCAAAGAACGGCTGAACGGTTCTGGATTATGTACAGCGTGTAACAAAAAGGGTATAGTCATATGGAAGACTGTGGCACGGACCGTCAAACTGAAAAACTTTCTCTATGGGACCACCATCGTAATCACAAAAAAATGTATGGGACAGCTGATTATTTTTTATGTTGGAATAGTACACAGGCTACTTTTTTAACGGACTTCAAAAAAGGAGGAGGTTCTCAATTCGGTTGTGTTGTTTTTATTGTTGGTTACCTCAAGCACCGTCATTTATGAACGGATTTGATTTTTTTTTTTTTTTTTGTTAATGGATATATTTTCCGATTGGTTCCATAGAAATTTTATTAAAATCGGTTCAGTAGTCTGGTTTTTAATACAGGGCCTATGTTGACGACATGATGGTTCCTTAATAACTTCTAGTTACAATGTAAAAAATTGTTTCGTGACAAGAATTTGTGTCATCATCATCATTTCAGACGAAAGACGTCCACTGCTACATAGGCCTCCCCCAAGTGTCGCCACACTGACCGGTCCCTTGCGACTCGCATACAGCGGATCCCCGCAACCTCCACTAGGTCATCGATCCACCTAGTGGGAGGCCTTCCAACGCAACGTCTTCCGGTTCGCGGTCGCCACTCCAGAACTTTTCGGCCCCATCGGCCATCTGTTCTGCGAGCAATGTGCCCTGCCCACTGCAACTTCAGTTTGGCAATTCTTCAGGCTACGTCGGTAACCTTGGTTCCCTTGCGGATGTCTTCATTTCTGATTCGATCACGCAAGGAAACTCCGAGCATAGCCCTCTTCATTGCCCTTTGGGTGACTTTAAGCCTTCGAATGAGGCCCATTGTGAGCGCCACGTTTTCTTGAGACACTGCGGAAAATTGGACGAGAAGATACCGCGCAGCTTCCCGAACGCTGCCCAGCCGAGTCGGATTCGATGGTTGACCTCTTTCTCGAAGTTAGACCTACCTAGCTGGACCGTTTGTCCCAGGTAGACATAATTGTCTACAACTTCGAGTATAGAGTCTCCGATCTTGATAGGAGTGGGTGTTACAAATGGGCATTCAACATAACCTTGGTTTTGTCCATGTTCATTTTAAGACCCACTCTTTTGGAGGCTCTAGTGAGGTCATCGAGCATTGTACTGAGGTCCTCCATGGTCTCAGCCATGACCACTATATCGTCGGCAAACCGAAGGTGAGTGATGTACTCGCCATTAACGTTGATGCCTAGCCCTCTCCAGTCCAGAACCTTGAAGACATCCTCCAGTGCAGCGGGAACCGTTTTGGAGATATGACATAAATCTGTCTCACACCTCGCTGCAGAAGGATAGGTTCCGAGGTCTGGTCCTGAAGTCGGTGGCGTGACATGGTGGCGTTGTTGACACTTCAACACCTCGATGCACCGATAGTCGATTTGGCACCGTTGGAGAGACTGCAGTACAGCACAAGTCTCGATCGAATAGAAGGCTTTCTGGTAGTCCACAAACGCTAAACAGAGAGGCAGGTTACACTCTTCGGTTTTCTGTATAACCTGCCGCAGCGTATGTATGTGATCTACAGTGCTGAAGCCTTTTCGGAATCCGGCTTGTTCGGGAGGCTGAAAATCGTCAAACCTGCGCAGGATTTGTGTGATATAACTAAAAAGGGTAAAAAAACTTTTTTGTTAAAAAAAAAAAACTAACCTCCAAAAACGTCGATGGCAAGAAGACAACGAAATAAACAAAGTCACCGACTTAAGAAAGCAATAATTTAGCAAGCAATATCCAATTTTATTATACTTTTGTGTTTTTTTTGGAATCCGGTTTTAATTTGCTAATTTTTATTTTGATTTTTCGCACACACACACATTGAAATATCAACGCGAACGAAGTCGCGGATAACAGCTAGTTTCTTACATTTTACTCATACATAAAGGGTTCCTGTTACACCCTGTATACTATTTAAACAATTCATATTATTTAATTTATTGCATTTCTTGTATTGCACAAGATGGTACAAAAGGACTAATTTATGATACCGTAATTTATTAATGTCCGTAGTACTTCCGACTATTGATTTTTCTCCAAATTATGTAAAGTTGTGTAAGTATTTATGTGGAACGCACGGAACTAAGGTAAGTTCCGTGTGAAAATTACTTCATAAGCTGGTATTTCAATCTAATTAAAATATTTTGCAAGTTAAATGAGTGTTAAATACACGTTACTCGTATGTTTTGTATGGTAATTTAAGTAAGTTACTTGTGTGTGCTTTCGTTTTAGTAATTCTATAGGAACCTTGAACTATTATGGTCAAGGAAGTAAAGTTGTCAGCGCGTCAAGTTCTACAAACTGTCAAATTTTGTCATTAGATTTTGAACTTGACCATCAACATTTTATGGTTTAAAATTATTTAGAGAAATTTGACAGTTTACCTGGCGACTGTACCCTGATAGCATGACTAGTTGGAAGCACGATTCTGGCAACCAGTCTCACCTTTCTTACCAATGGGTTACCGTGTACCCAGGTAACTGGGTCGTAGAAGTCATAAAGGCAGACACTCCATGTAATTGCTGAATAATCAGCTGCATCCGGATAGATTGGAAGTCAGCTGTACCCAATATAGTTAGGAGATATTAGGTACTTAGGATGACAGGTAACATTCGGTCCAAAATCTTTAAATGAAATGAATCTTAAGAGCAAGCCACATCGCCAGCTATAGCGAGCGAGCGAGCCGGGAATCGTTTCACCTCTTTTCATACTTTGGTTTACACCGGGAACTACAGAACTAAGCTGCGTCAGCGATAGGTACAAACAATGCGAACGAAATATCCGACGATGCCAGCGCTGCTATTAGTTCAACTCGCCCACCTGGCCCAGTGCGCTCGCCCGCTCGCCCGCCTTTTCGTCCGTAGTTTTCAGTGTAAACCCACATAGCTCGCCAAAACTTCGCTTAGTTTATTTAGTTTCCCTCGCCTCGCTTCTCTAGTAGCGTAGTTGTGTCGCTAAAATACAGGGTGTAAACGGCCCTCCAGCGAACCTTCACGAAGCCGTCAACCAAGCATTCTGTACATCAAACTAAGTACTATACGCAAAAATTATTGCTGGGAAACGACTTTTTTTGGGTGAAAAATCACGTTTTACGGTAGGACTTAATGTAACGCATTGAAAACATTGTGCAGATGGATAGATTGGAATTGTAGTGGTATCCCGGGTCGTGGAGGTGTTTAAATATTCCCAGTCACTCGGGTCAATCTTCAGGTTAAGCTGCGCTTGCCTAGGTTGGTCCGTGGATAAGAGACCACCTATTACATAGCAAGTTTCCTTTATGCCTCGGAAACCACGTTAAGGCATTAGTCCCGGCTGTTACAGGTAGTGAGTGGCCCGAAAGTCTTACCAAGGAGTATCGTATTGTTACGAGCTGGGTATGGAATAAATTAAATACTACTGATTAAACAACAAATAACTTTAATAATCACAAAACACTTAAAACTTAATCACAAATACACTACTGATCACTACTCACTTATATATCTCACTTCTAGTTCACTTCGATTCGCTTCGTTGTGTAGCCAAAATCAGACTGACTGCTCCCGCAAACACGACGGCTTTTTATATGACGACCGATCCTTCGAGAAAGATCTACAACCTTCTCGAACGTTCTTCACAGTTCATAGTGAAACATCATCCTTCGAGAAACTTCCACAAGTTTCTCGAATCTTCTAGAAAGTTCCATAGTAGTACATTGTCCTTCGAGAAACTTCCACCACTCTCTCGACTCTTCTAGACAGTTCTATAGTGAAACATTCCAAACTCTAGTCTACTAAACAGGTTCTTACAGGAATATTCGAGACTCGCACGTAATCTAGAATGTTCTGTAAGGCAACCGACGTAACAGTATTATCCAGTTCTAACTGGGTTGTGGAGCTCAGATACGCAATCGCTCCATGTATGCTCATGCTCACTCAAATGTCTCGCTGATGGTGGCGCGTGTGTCGGATCATTTAGTTCCCTTAAAAAGGGTTGAGTTGAATGGTGCTGATCTACGCGTCATGTTCGTGAACGGGCGCTGTCAGTGTGACTGGTCATCACTTAGTTGCCACGGCTTATTTGAATTAATTATTTTTTATTATTGTCTTTTTTGTTTTTACTATGGACACTTTTAACGGGCACATCTGGCTACATCGTTCACACATAATGCACCATCTCAATATATGAATGATGTAACCAAGGTTTTGTAACAATATGCTGATTTAAAAGAGTGTCCATGGAGTTTCTTGCCCGTTCTTCTCCATAGAGATCTACGATAGGGAATGGGCAACTACAGTACTTTCACAGTTTTTATGCCTTGTGACAGGGACTGTAGCTACATTTAATTTTTATCTTTGTTTCGACAATTCAAAAGTGCCTGTAACTGGCCTACTTGAAATAAATGCTTTGATTGATTTTAATTTTGTAACATACTGGTATTCAGCTGCATCTGGTTATACTGGAAGCCGACCCCAGCATGGTTGGGAAAAGGCGCCGCAGATGATGATGGAACGGTTGCAAGCTTTTATAAGCGACGGATATCAATTAGAAATTGTCGGCTTCGAATTCACGCAGACACTCACCAAAAAGAGAAACAAATGCTAAGGGAAAACTTCAAAACGTTTCCACATAAGCTAACGAAGTACTCTCATATCTCATGTTGATGTTTATGCAAATTGTTTTTGCTGTCTCGTATGTTTTGCACACAGATTTTCTTGCGAAGGCAAATCTAGCAATGTGTTTTTATACCGAGCGGAATTTTGGGCAAAATACAATTTGCCAGAACCATTTTCCTCACGTACGTAATTTTCTGTTGCTACTTCACTGATTTCCATCATGGCGTATGACTTATTTTTTGTTTTTACATTATATAACATCACGACTGTAATCCCCGAAGAGTAAGGCAGAGGTGTACCTAACAAGTACACACACATTTCGCCTGTTGTGTTTTTTGAAGTCTCATGTAATATGGGGCGAGCCTATGCCAGACTTCGTGGCTGCTTCTGAGAAATTTCTGATGGATAAACCCAATAACACTTTGTCTGACCTGGGAGTCGAACCCAGGTCCTCATGCTCAACATTCGCGCTTGCGACCACTAGACCAACGAGGCGTAAAATGTTATTTATTACTCTTAAATTAATGCCATAATGATATGAAACCTTCTTATGTAGTAAGATACTCCATCATAGACTATGTTGCCATAGTAATGTCAAACCGTAGTGTCGAACGATTTGTCTGCTTATAATACGCTACGTAATTTTATTGTGGAATAAAACCAAGATTTTCTTTGGTTTCGTCTTTATTATGTATGACTTAGCGTCGCCATTGTTCTATATACGTACTGAAAAATCGTGTCTATATATATTTCTCAGAAGAGATAGAATGATAAACTATATATTTGGGAAATGCAGACTTGATTTTTCATATATACAAATAAATAAATTTGAAGTGTCTGTTTGTAATATCAAAATGACAGCTTTTTATTTATAACAAAAACACATTTTTTTTGAGTTTTCGTCTGTTTGTTCCGGCTAATCTCCGAAACGGCTGGACCGATTTTGACCGAACTTTTACTGGCAGATAGCTGATGTTACAAGGTCTAACATAGGCTACATTTATTTTAGAAAAATAATTAGAGTTCCGTGCAAAAAAATGAAAATCCTTGAAATTGGTAACAAAATTTGAAACGAGTAACATTTTATTATTTCACGCGAACGAAGGTCGCGGGCTAGTTGTAAATAAATTCAGGACATCACTGCGCCATTGGTTGAAAACCAAGCAGGCAGATAAACTATAACTAACAAAGGTGGTTTCGTTACCAACGATGCCAACAGCAGTCTCACAGCAGTTATACTACACAGTAACTGGGTGGCGGAAGTCAGATAGGCTGTCCATCTACGTAAAATAATGGATGTAAAAGTACCCTTTTTTTTACGGATCAAATCATCAAATGACCCCTCACACTCTGGGTGGTGTGAGTGTCAGACTTGTACTGACTAACCCATCCATGTTCCTTCTTTTGCCCTTTGTGTTTCAGGGCCGCGGTATCTCTTTCGAACAGTCCTGCAACCCTGGCAGGATGTAAAAGTACCCTTAGATAACGAAGACGGAAGGGTCTTGTTCCCCCGTCATTGCGATAATTTTTTTGTTCTAGACCATACCTGGGAACTTCCAGTTCCACCTTCCAGTTACGGACTAGATATTGAGGGTCGAAGTTGTACCTTTTTCGAATGTTTTTTTTTTTAATACAAGTTTTTTATGTTCTAACTTATCTTTAAATACCTCCACAAACTCCGTACCATTCAAGGCATAATGCAAAATGCCATTGACACAATGTTTTGTTGAGTCCTACCTTAAAAAGCGATGTTTCACCCCAAAACACAAAGTCGTTTCCTAGCAATAATTTTTGCTTAGAGTTATTGGTTTGATGTAGAGGAGCTCGTGGCAAAATAAAAACAGCCGCTCATGTCAACCTTTAGGTTAAGCCACGCTTACCTAGGTTGGTCTGAGGATGGGTGACCGCCCATTACATACCGAGTTTCCTCCATGCCTCGGAAATCACGTTAAGCCGTTGGTCCCGGCTGTCAATTTTAGATCTTTGACAGCCGTTACAGGTAGTCAATGGCTCAAAAGGTCTGACACCCAGTCTTATCAAGGGGTATCGTATTACTCAGTACTAACTGAGTTGTGGAGGTCAGATAGGCAGTTGCTCCACGTAAATTACTGGTATTCAGCTACATCCAGTTAGACTGGAAGTCGACCCCAACATGGGGGTGGGAGGGACACCTACGCGGAAACAGTAACTACGTATTCAGTACATCATTCTGAGCCCAAAAATGTTCCCACTGCTGGACACACGGCCTCCTCTCTATGAGAGGGAATGGGCTATAATCCACCACGCGGGCCCAGTGCGGGTTGGTAGATGTCACATGTCTTCGAATTTTTGGTTCTAGGACATGCCGGTTTCCTCACGATGTTTTCCTTCACCGTTTTGAAAGCAGTGGTGATGAAATAAATTACACAAAGTAATGCGCCTGCCTGGGTTCGAACCCAGGACTTACTGTTTGTAAGTCGGGGCCGCCACCACTGGGCCACCGCTGCTCTATATGCGCTGACTTATGTACTCAATACCCTATAACCGTTTTCCCATCGGCGTCCTTTCTACACCGTTTGTCGTTGGAAAAAGGCTGATACGCAGTACACGCACCAATAAAAAACGGCATAAGATTATCTCGGTATAAAAACAACCATATTAAGTTACGACTACCCATTCAGGCAGTGGTTTTCCTCGCCAAAAATAAACTTTCCTTGAACATACGAGTACGTAGTCTACGTAGTAACTTTTATGAAGTAAACAGTTTATATATTTGCGCAGCTATTGCGCAAATAAAGTTAATAGCAAAACCACTTTGTGACGTTGTGTTATAGGAAAAGTGGGACGAGGAACTATTTTTATAGATTAGCGCAAACACGGTGTTAGAATGAAATTTTTTTTTTATTTTTTCTTGTCTTATTGTATTATACCTAGTAGCAAGGTTTACTTTTGCAGTTTTAATTCTAAAAACCACACATTACATTAATGTTTGTTGTTTGTTTTTGATGTCATTGTTGTTGATATTTATTTTATGTTATTTATTTATTACACACTTAGAAATGCCCATTTAATAGAATAACGTTATTTATTTACTACCTACTACCCTCATCCGTGTGTCACTGCGGGGGGCCTACTGAAAACCAGCGCTGAATGTTTTACACCCAGCATATGCTGAGTAGGTGACCCTTTCGTTATGGGCATGCTCAGCGCAGTTGAGCTGTTTTAATTAATTGTTAAGCTGTTTGTTAGTAATATGTATATGTATGTGCTGCTCAATAGAGCAGCACATACAAACATTGTATGTGCAATGTTTATTCTATTCTATTCTATGTTTTTGCATTTTTTTTATACTACATACTTACTTATTTCTACCGGCTTTTGCATGAATGACATGTTTATGCCTGCCTCACAGTTAGTATATGTTTATATTTTTATCTTTCTTTCTGTGTTTTTTCTATTTCTAGTTACAACACACAACCAACTTATCTGTGCAGACGGGAAAACACAGAACTAAAACAAATGTACCAAGTTTGACATATCGATGCTAATTTTCTTAACGAGCAGAGCCACCTTGAACTGAACACTTAAAGTGGTCATATTATACTCAATTAAAACGTTTTTTACCCGACTGCCAGGGAAGGGTTATGTTTTTCGCGTATATATTTTAAGTTTGTTTGTTTCTTTCCAAATTTCATCGCATGAACCAAATGGCTGGATGGTTTTCGACGATTAAGGTATCATTAGATTTGTCTCAAAAACCCGTGTCCTTAAAAAGAGCTAAAAAAAAAATGCGGATTTTTGGCGTTAAATTCAAAGTCGTACATATTTATTTTCAACCAAAACCTATTAAGTAGGGTATTAAAATGAAGGAAATTAAAATAAGCTTACAAATATATAAATAGGTACATAATGCAATTTGTAGTCGTGTTTTTTGATACTTTTGACTATTTTTTATTTGTATAATATTAATATTGTATGTACACACGGCTACACATCAAGCTACAAATTTCCAGTTTATGCTGATCTCGCATTGTATAGGATTTCCGTACAATGCGAGGTCAGCTTATACTGGAAATGTAGCCGTGTGTACCCACACAGTAGGTACACGCTGATATTTTATTTTCACAATAAATAAAAGCACCATTAACATATATGTAACCTCTTTTCTCTCTTATTTAGTTTTAGATTCTTTTTTTTATTGTTATTTTTTGTTGTTCCTGTGCTTGTCCCAAATAAATATTTTTCTTTCTTTCTTTCTTTCTTTTCAAAACGACATGATATTTTTCTTCAACACCATTCATGCCCTCTATTCAAATAAATTACAATACATGAAAAAGCTACTTTGCGACCCTTTTTTCTGACCATTATCGTCGTTTTTGGCAGTTTATAAATAAACATTGCGAACACGTAGTATGAAGGAAAAACCATTAAAAACCCATTATTATGTTAACTGAAAGAACCTAGTGTGTAAAATGTGTTTTTGTATTCCTTTCATGCTGATTTTCTTATAAAAGAGCAGTGCATGATGTTTTTTCTTTGTTCTTGTGTGTGTTTTGTAATACATGCCTTTGAGAATGTACGGACTATTTTAATGTTTAAACTTTTTGCAAAATAATAGGACTTGTTTATACAACCTGTTTGTTTAATCGGCGTATACGTAAACTGGCGGTTTGAAATTAAAGTTTGTCATAAAAATTCAGGTTGTATTTCAAAACAGACAAGTTTTTATGAACACACATTATAAATGGCTGTACATTTTACCATTTAAACCAAAAGTTTTGACTACGAATAACTACGTTCTTTATCTTTACATAGTATAAAACCAAGTCGCTCCCGCTGTTTGTACGCTTAGATCTTTTATACTACGCAACGGATTTTAATGCTATTTTCAGCAATCTAAAGAGTGATTCTTGATTAATGTTTATATCTACATTGCACCCGTGCGAAGCCGAGGCAGGTAGCTAGTAATTAATATATTAGGTAGTTTACATACACATGTAAACTAACATTAGGCTCCTTTTTTTGTTTGACGTAATCTGAATTAAGTGGGAATGTTTGAAAGATTGACAAAATCTCATTAGTATCATTATCATTTCAGCCGAAAGACGTCCACTGCTGGACATAGGCCTCCCCCAAGTGTCGCCACATTGAACGCATTGTCTCGCATCCAGCGGATCCCCGCAACCTTCACCAGGTCATCGGTCCACCTAGTGGGAGGCCTTCCATGCAACGTCTTCCGTTTCGCGCAGTTGCACAATCCACATACAGTGAAAATAAAAGACGATTTTCGGATTGATATAATTCAAAACAGCGGAGCGGCAAATCGAATGTAATGTAGATATTCGCACATTTACATAAACGTGCTAATATCTACATTACGAAAGTCACATGGGAGGCCACCGGATTCTCGATCGGCGCGAAAAAAAATGTTAACAAAATGTTAGTGTTAGGTGCTTTCCTTACATAAGTAATGTCAATGCACATGTAAAATGTCAAATTTAAACTTAAATGCAGAAAATGTCAGTGAATGCTCAACGGGATGAATCTAAATAAAAATGCAAGTTGTCCGACTCAAACCACGTCTAATTGAACACTAAAAAATGTAATATACATAAAATACATAGAACAATGCAATATAATGTGTCAATGCACTGCCAAATGTAGGTCGCGTCCAAAGTACAAATACGCGAGCCTACTGGCTAACTTATTGTAATAAATATATTTTAAAACCCATGTACGTGCACCGTACAGTTAGCATTTTCTTTTCAACAAATATTAAAGAATCAAAAGTATAGTCCCAAACAAGTGAACACCCCTTACACAATAAAGTACAGAAATAATAAAAAAGTAGTCGAAGAAACTAAAAAAACCCAACCGAAATTTGTAAATTAAACAAAAGCCACAGAAATCTTAATAATAAGTAAGATTTTTGTGAGCCATTTTGAACATATTTTTGTAATAGCCCACCTTCATTTTGATACCCCACTCGATAGTATAGGAAGAAAAAAAAATCTAACTCCACAATAATAATAATCCTAAATCCGCCATTTTTCTTTCCTTTTTTGTTGTTGTCAATTTTAATGTAGCCAGTTACACTTGCGCCACCAAGATGAATCTAACGACGCGCGACGTTTAGTTTATCCAAATCCGTTCATCCGTTTAGGAGTTACGAGGGAACAAAGAAACGGACATGTATACATACAGGTCAAACACATAACCTTCTTTTTGCGCTTAGCCGCAGTCGGGTAAAAATAACAAAACATACTTCACAAAATATTTGTTTATAGATTTTTTATCATCCCAATAGACACAGACGAACAATGTAATTACTCCGTGTATAACAATGTACATAAAACAGACTTTTTACGAGCTTGTCTATTATTATTATAGATACAAACGTACATCTCTCGTTTACATAAATAATGTAGACATGTATACATTCACAGACAGACGTAATCAAATTGTGTTGTACATGTCTTGAATGTGCCCTAAATAAATATAAATACAATATACTTCTACGAATGTTATTTTTATACAGAATTGTATATTTATACATTTTTCTTCGATATAGGATAGAATATACTATTTTATTTTTTGTATTATTTTATGAAGATGAATGTAGGTCGTAGTTATATTCCTTTCAATCCATGCCTCTGAACTATTTTAAACATTGTGTGTGTCTGTTATCTAGCCTCTGAATCGACTTTGATCTGGGTTATAACATAGGTTTTTTTTATCTAGATAGAAAGAAAGAAATAAAGGTATTTAATAGCCCGCACAAGACAATGGACAAAAAAAAATGATAGAAAATATTCGTGGTTCTAGGGATTACAAAAAAAAATGTTACTTCTGCCAAACTGTAAAGCAGTTTGTTGACAGATGCAGCTCCCTTATACAATAACAGGTACCTTTAGTTCTATGCAACTATTCCTAAGTACTTTTCCACCAATAAAAATGTTAAATGAACAGTACAACAAAATTATTCAAAAAGTAAACATAAAAAAAAAACATACGAATTTGGTCAAAGGCCAAAAGCTCCTTTTGCCTTTTTTATCTCATGGTGCTGTAACATTTAAAAATAAAACGTCACAGCGCTCAGGGGCCTTAGTCTGCTATTGCAATAGTGTCAGAATGGTCTATAATTGATTTAATAAGGCCCCTAGCCCACGGCGTATAGAAAGCGCGTACGAAACTCGTTTGACGTGCGTACAAAGGGTACTTCGTCTGCGCGGGGCCTTATGAAATCAATGATAGACCATTCTGACACTATTGCAATAGCAGACTAAGGCCCCTGGTATTATGATAGGGTATATTCTCTAGGGTAGCTCGGTAGAATGTTTCCATAGGATTATATGCTACCTCCTTAAAGGCTAAAAAATTCATTAAATAAAATAAATTGTAATATCCAATCAATCAATCAATCAATCAAAGCATTTATTTCAAGTAGGCCAGTTACAGGCACTTTTGAACTGTCGAAACAAAGATAACAATGAAATGTAGCTACAGTCCCAGTCACAAGGCATAAAAACTGTGAAAGTACTGTAGTTGCCCATTCCCTAGCGTAGATCTCTATGGAGAAGAACGGGCAAGAAACTCCATGGACACTCTTTTAAATCAGCATATTGTTACAAAACCTTGGTTACATCATTCATATTGAGATGGTACATTATGTGAGAACGATGTAGCAAGATGTGCACGTTAAAAGTGTCCATAGTAAACACAAAAAAGACAATTGAAAAAAAATTCAAATAATTAATTCAAATAAGCCGTGGCAACTAAGAGATGACCAGTCACAACTGACAGCGCCCGTTCACGAACATGACGCATGGATCAGCACCATTCAACTCAACCATTTTGAAGGGAACTAAATGATCCGACACACGCGCCACCATCAGCGAGACATTGAGTAAGCATGACTTACTCTCAACCGCCAGGGCACATTCAAGTCGGGAAAGGACGTAGGTTTCCAGTGAACGATAGCTCTTTAGTACATAGCACTCACACAACATGGGCTTTATATAATACTAAAGATATTGAATCTATACAATGCAAAGATAGTTGTACAATCTTCAGCAGCTCCAACAATACTATTTAATGTTATCAATTTATGCGTCCCTGTCCTTGTGGAGCAGGACCGGCATTGAGCCAAGCATTTTTGTCAGCGATATAATCGTCCAACTTGTAATATGCTTGCTTACATAGTGTGCGTTTAATGCATGTTTTAAATTTCGTCTCATTGAGTTCAAGAATACTTTGTGGAATTTTATTATAGCATCTCAAACAGTACCCCATGAATGATGAATCTACTTTAGCGAGTCTGAAGCCCGGCTGAACTAATTGGTCTCTATTTCTAGTACTGTAATTGTGTCTGTCACCTCTTTTACTAAAAAGATGCAGATTTTTTCTTACGTACATTATGTTTTCGTAGATGTATTGACAATGTACCGTCATGATGTTAATGTCCTTAAACAGTTCCCTTAGAGAATCGCACCTACGAAGATTATATATAGCTCTGATGGCTCTTTTTTGCAGAATAAATATTGACTGAATATCTGCAGCTCGTCCCCATAACAAAATGCCATAAGACATTATACTATGAAAGTAACTAAAATAGACCAGTCTAGCGGTATCAACATCTGTAAATTGACGGATTTTTCTAATAGCATATGCTGCTGAACTTAGCCGCCCGGCAAGAGATGTTAAATGAGAACTCCATTGTAGCCTTGAATCAAGCGTAATCCCCAGGAAAACCGTTTTATCTACGAATTCAAGTTTCTCTTTATTCAATATTATATCACAATCACTACTTTTAACATTCGGTAAAGCAAATCTAATGCATTTGGTCTTTTTTTCGTTTAATACTAAATTGTTTGCTGTGAACCAATTTTGAACCTGAAGTAGGGCATTATTCACGTCATCTAGAATTTGGGCCCGTCTATTTATCTTAAAAATTAGAGAAGTGTCATCAGCAAATAACACCATATTTTGAGGTTGGTTTTTCAGTAAATAAGGTAGATCATTTATGTATACTAGAAAGAGGAAAGGACCCAATATTGAGCCTTGCGGAACCCCCATTTTTACTTTTAAACCCTGTGAATTGATACCATTTATTTGAACATGTTGAGGTCTATCACTCAAATAAGATTTTACCAAACTAAGTGCAAGTTTTCCTAGTCCGTAATGCTCAAGTTTCAAAAGTAATGTGTCGTGATTTACGCAATCAAACGCTTTGGAGAGATCACAAAAAATTCCTATGGCGTCTTGGGACTCTTCCCATGCAGTAAATATGTGCTTTAATAAGGTTACACCGGCGTCAGTCGTACAACGTCCCTTGGTGAAACCATACTGTTGATCGTGTAGGATTTTGTTGGTGTTAAAATGATTAAGCATTTGATTCAGCATTACCTTTTCAAAAACCTTGCTAAAAACTGGCAACACGGATACAGGTCTATAATTATTAGTATCTTTACTATCCCCGGATTTGAAAAGTGGTATGACTTTACTGTATTTCATTAAATCAGGGAAAGCTCCTTGGTCTACACACAAATTAAAAATTAAAGCTAAGTAAGGTGCTATAGTCTCAACTATGGATGTACAAACTTTGATAGACATTCCCCATAGATCTTCGGTCACTTTGATTTTTATTTGCCGGAAAGCTTTGATAACTATCACAGGGTTTATGTGTTTAAATTTAAATTCAGCCGGGCATCCAGACACGTTGGCCCTTAATAAACCAATTGAGACTTCAGGTGAGGAATTTAGAGCTTCCGTAGTTTTTAACGGGATATCGGTAAAGAAGTTTACAAATTCTTGAGCTACTTCCAAATTAGAGCTTTTAGGACCACATGCTGTATCTAATGTGTAGCTAGTGTTACGTATTTTCTTCCTGTTTGTCTCGTTATTTATGACTTTCCAAACAGTCTTTATTTTATTTTCTGCTGTTTTGATCTTGTTGCTAATGTGCAGGGCTTTAGCAACCTTGCATGTATTTCTAAAAATGTTTGAATACTTAGCAACATACTTGTTGAAAGTTTCAGTGTTTATGTAAGGCTTAAGGCCATAAAGCTCAAATAGTCTTTCCCTACTTTTCCTGATACCTTTAGTAGCCCAATCACTAAATATAAATTTAGGGCAAATACTTTTTGTCTTCTTTTCAAATGTTTTGTTGAATTCAGTTCGAACTATTGAAAAGAAATTATCATACAATTGATTTATATTAATATCGTCCATATGATGGCTCATAACATTTAACTTGTTCTGTAGGGAAATATTATACCTATTTAATTTGCTAGTAGTTATAGGTCTAAATTTAATCAGAACTTTTTGCAATGGTGTGTTACACCTAAAAGTTACAGTTTGTCCACTGTGGTCAGACGGGAGACAATTTAATATGGCTTTATCTAAGTAATCACAATCGCAGAAAACATTATCTATACAAGTAGCAGAAGATGGAGTGACTCTAGTAGGTTCTATAAAAATATTGGTCAGGTCAAATGATTTAAAAAGATTTAATAACCGACTGCTATTGGAATTTTCTTCTAAAATATTGATATTGAAATCACCACAAACAATTGCAGATTTATTACTGGCTGAAAGTTTTGCCAGGACATCTTCCATTATTGATTCAAATAAGGAAAAGTTTTGATAATTTGGGGGTCTGTACACACACATAATTACATGCTTATCCAGCT
The DNA here is from genome assembly GCA_947578425.1 of Eugnorisma glareosa. NCBI lineage: Eukaryota > Metazoa > Arthropoda > Insecta > Lepidoptera > Noctuidae > Eugnorisma > Eugnorisma glareosa. Next base: position 3,024,775 of record OX387985.1, on the reverse strand, counting down.
CAACACAGGACAGTTCGACGCAATGTTCAACCGAGAGACCTACTATGTCATTACGTTGCTTATATTTAACACATTTTTTTAATAATATTAGGGAACCTCCACGCAGCATAGATTTACGGTTAAAGCAGCTGCCCACCGTATAGTTATCATAATTAATAAGCATTTGGTAATCCTTTAGCCAATGTTCAGTAAAACAAATAATATCAAACATACTTTTTTCTAAAAACAATTCAATTTCTAATAATTTCGAAGAAATGCCTTGGATATTTTGGTGGAATAATTTTAAGGTGTTCTGCTGAGGCCCTTTTTTACTAACTAATTGAGTGCAAGAAGGTACCTTGCTGTTGGTAGGATTAACAATATTGTTAATGGTACCATCTGTTGTCTCACTTCCTAGTTTAAATTACTACTAATATCTGGAGTGAGGCCGGAGACTCTGGTGCCATCCCCAGATAACAAGACCCTATCACTACTACACCCTAATTGAGAATTTTCCACGGTGACACATGGATCCTCCTCAGTACAATGTTTGTAAACATTTATAGCACTAATGCTATACTCATTTAAGGTCACCTGTACATTAGTATTATCACTAATAGTCGCAGTATTAATAATATAACCAAACTTCGACATACTACATATGTCTGAGTGAATATTAAAAGCTAATAGCCTAGCTATTTTGTGTCTACATCTAACAGGTAGATACACCTTACCCCGTGTCGACTTAAGTTTACCAACAATAGTGTTGATATCCAGATATATAAGTCTGTCACTATAGTGACCTACTAAAAAATGTACATGATTATTTAGCGTATGTATAAAATTGTTTTTTCTACTACTTAAATTTTCAAAATATGGAAAAGCACACAATATGATTTTACTACAGTACTCCAGTCATTTCTAATCAGTCAGCGTCTTTATTTTCTTAAAGTCGTATTTGAAAAAGCCGTAACAATCCATGTAAAATACTGGTATTCAGCTGCATCCAGTTAGACTGGAAGCAGACCCTAACATAGTTGGGAAAAGGCTAGGCGGATGATGATGAATCAATGGGATTCTTCAGAAAGTTCAGGGGCGTAGTTCTCGCAACGAGCGTGGGCAAGGGTAAGGCCAGATGTATGAACGTGGACGAGGCAAAAGAAGTATGTAAGGACCGTACCAACTGGCGTTCTTTGGTTCCCGCCTACTCTCATGGGGCTTGATGTTATGTTGTGGAAAATACCGGCCATGTGCGAGTCGTACTCACACGCGCACAGGGTTCCGTAGCACCAAACAATATAATAAAAATATTTTGAAGGCTCATTCATATAAGGTATTGTTTTACATTCAATAGCAAAAGTACATTTGTTTTTCATACTAATGTTAGTGAAAAATAAAGTTTCTGCTGCAGGTTGATGAAAACGTCCCATATCTCAAAAACTAAACATCAAATCTTTTCAAACCAATTTTGGGTGAAAGTTTTATTTACGTTCTACAATCCACCATTTTTCAGAAATTTTCATCCTCTTACTTTAGAAATTAGAAAGGGGGGGGGACACATTTTACCACTTTGGAAGTGTTTATCTTTCAAACGATTGACTTTGAGAGAAAATGGTTTTAGGAACCTCCATGTCATTTTTAAAGACCTATCTACAGCGTGTAACAGAAAGGGTATAATCATATGGAATACTGTGGTACGGACCATCAAACTGAACAACTTTCTCTATGGGACCACCATCGAAATCGTAAAAAAATATCAGCTGTCCCATACATTTGGGTCGAGTAGGTATTGAAATTTTGTATAGGACAGCTGATTATTTTTTTACGATTTCGATGGTGGTCCCATAGAGAAAGTTGTTCAGTTTGATGGTCCGTGCCACAGTATTCCATATGATTATACCCTTTCTGTTACACGCTGTATATAACTATGTAAAGGATTGATGAAAAATTTTGTTTTTAGTTTCAGTTCCATGTAGCCCCCCCTTATTCTTTTATTTTTGTATAAAAATCGTAAAGCGGTTCACAGAATACATCTACCTACTAAGTTTCAACCGTGTAGTCCTAGTTCCGGAATAAAATGGCTGTGACATACACGGACAGACAGACATACATGACGAATCTATAAGGGTTCTGTTTTTTGCCATTCGGCTACGGAACCATATTAAACATCATCATTAGAACGTTACGGTTTCTCAGAATCACTTAAATAAAAGAGAGGCCAAATTAATTACATCAAAGCTTTGTAATTCCGCGAAAAGGCTAATTTGTTCAATTCAATATAAACCACTTTTTCACGAATTTTATTAACGTTATGTTTTTATGCATTACACTAAGGGCATTTTGGTTAAAACCATGTTTTTCGCAGAACCTCGGATCATAAGTAGAAAGGGCTTGTGAAATATATTTGAACATTTTCCTCCTAAATTACGATCAAAGAAAATGGGAAACCTGTTTTGGTTGGCCGGATGTTTGTGTTGTGACTCAATTACACACAAGTACATAATAAATGGTTGATCCAAATTCAAGCTAACATGAGTTCGCGGGCCTGTGGACGGTGAGTAATGCGCTAGCTCGCCGTCCGTCCGTCTTAAGACAACAGGCCGTGTCGACGGCGCGTTCGTGTTCCACGCGCGCCTCAAAGAGATGTCAGCAAACAGGAAGGGTTCGCAAGGGCCGATGCCTTACGATGCCTTATGGGTTGCGAGACTGTTCGAAGCATTTATTGCAATTTTTGGAGCGTTCTATTTTCTGTTATTAATTGCTGAAAAAAGTAAGTGATAGGGCGTGTCTATAGCCAACCATGACCTTATGAAAAAAAAAAATTATAGCTCTAGCGAGACGCACGGACGGCGCCGACGCCGGTTGCGTACACCGGCCTCGCCTTAAAATATAGGCATATTTGTTATATATTTTTTACACCTTCCCAGTATCATGCTATGGGGTTGTAACCGCAAACACTCTATCAGGGTGATGAATGACCCCTAAAACCCAATGTAAGAAGAAACTATGACCCATAATTGTGAGACTGAGGTCAATGCTCTTTACAACCCTATTTATAAAGAGACCTTGGTACAAGTGCCTTATTAAGAACTTTACCAAGCCCTACAGTCTGCGTACTTTTTATTCAGACAATTCCCTGTAGGTACTTATAATTCTCGTGATAAACCAGCTTTCATTCTGACTACGTTCAAAGACATACTGTGAATAATTAAATTCTCCGTCTACCCGCAAAGCGAGCTGAAAAATTGAACAAGAAGCGACTAACTAACATAATATTCATCTCGCCTAAACTGCGTGAAACGGGTTCATCCCCTTTGTTAAAAGATTCATCCGAGGACGTCTGAAGGGATTAAAAAATGTATGGTTCTAATAAAATTACTTCAGAAACCTTTTCGTGTACCTACATTACTGAATAATAACGAACGTTTAGAGTAAACCGCGTTTGTAATTTTAAATTCATTAGTTGTGTGAGGGGTTGTAATTTTATTATACATTTTGGGGGTGAATTTGAAAAGGTTTTTCGTCAGAGGATGTAATTGGATGGGTTAATTGGTGTTAAAGGGGTTGGAAGATTTTCATATGAAGGCTGGCCTGCCTGACATCCGCCATTTTGTTTTACTTTCAAAATAACGGCCACGGATGAAGCCTGTATTAATAAGTAGCTAGTATCAATAACAACAAGTTTTGTTGAAGAGTAAATCTTCTATACCGACATGTTTCCGAGATACAAGCCATCAAAATTTCAATCTTTGCCATCAGGACAACTTTGATAGCTAACATTTCGGAGCCGTGACGATTTAATGATTTCTCCCATACAAAACTTGTTTGTATCGATGCCAGCTATTGATTAATACACGTTCAATACGTGGCCGTTATTTTGAAAATAAAATAAAATGGCGGAATTTATTCAGGAGAAGTAATTAAAACTCCTTTTTGTTTGATCTTGCTAAATAAAGGAAATAAGTCTCTTTTGACATGATTCAAAGGAAATCGTGATAGGAGAAATTAAATAGGGAAGCGCCAGGATAGCCCGCAAAATTCAAATTTAATGGTTCATTCATCAAAAACTTCAGTTCATTTAATGATTTCGTTCCCGTCATCACTCCAACCCATCTTTGAGCCTATCTACCCTGCCCCAAATTCCATCCATTAAGCTGTATCGTCTGTTGATCCAAGCCAACTTTTTCATGAAATACTCGGTTTAACCGAGTATTTCATGAAAAAGTCATTAAATGGGATTAAATGAACTGACAAGGTTGTATTGATGATTTTAATGATTATAATTCTGTAAAACCATATTTGTTACGGTCGCGAATCACATTTTAATCAACATACAAACCGATACTGACCTGCATATTGCAAAAAAACATAAGAAAAGGAGAATGGGCCTTGAAGTATTGATATCTGCCTCAAGGTCCAATGAATTAAAAAGAGCTTTCAAGGAGAACCTTTGCTACTAAGTGTTTTCAGCCCGTTTGGAGTTATTGAGCTTACAACCTAACCCTACAAGGAGCCGTTAATCCAGCATTTTATACACTAAACTAAGTAATTCTACGCAAAAAATACATATTTAAAATTCTAAATCGCGCTAGTGAAGTTATCCGCGACATTAAGCCTATAATTAAGCAAGACCCTAAACGAAACCGAAAAAAAAGGCACATGTTTTCCCCGTCATTGCGATCATTTTTTTGTTCTAGACCATGCCTGGGAACCTCGTAGTTACGGAGATATTGGGGGGTCAAAGTTCTTTTTCCAAAGTTTTTTTTTTGTATACATATTTTTAATGTAAGATTTTTACTTTAAGCACCTCCACAGCCCCCGTACTATTCAATCCATCCATCAGCACAATGTTTTGAGTGCTTTACATTGAATCCTACCGTAAAATGAGATTCTTCACCCCAAAAAAAAAGTAGTTTCCCAGCATAATTTTTGCGTAAAGTTACTTAGTTTGATGCACATTATGCTTGGTTGACGGCTTCGTGAATGGTCTATTTACACCTTGTATAGAATAACCCGACAACAACTGTCGAGCAGAGCCCACTTGATACAACACCCGCCTGGGGCCTTAGTCTGCTATTGCAATAGTGTCAGAATGGTCTATAGTTGATTTAATAAGGCCCCTAGCCCACGGCGTATTGAAGCGCGTTCGAAACTCGTTTGACGTGCGTACAAAGGGTAATTCGTCTGCGCGGGGCCTTATTAAATCAATGATAGACCATTCTGACACTATTGCAATAGCAGACTAAGGCCCCTGGTCAGATGATCTTCCCTTTTCACTCTTAGTGATGAACTTTACACCCTGTTCTTCATACTATTACTATAGGTACCTACATCTCTGCCTAACCTAACCGAGATTACAGTCGTGATGTTATGTGGTAGACAGAATTGGGATACAAACTGTCTATTTATAAGTAGACAAACACGTTCTTCTCATCTACTAAACCGATACGATAGAAAATAGCGTCTCTTTTTTCGGAACCCATTCAGAATAGATATTTCTAATACAAATACGGAATCTTTCCTCTTTCAGTTTATTACAAATTCAACACACATCGGCGTTTCATTAATGTAGAGGAAATGGCTTTTTGTATCGGTAATGGTTATGAAAGCGAAATTAGAACAGGATTCTTTATATACAGATAATTTGGTAATTACTAAGGCCCATAGATCACACGGTTCACGTTTTTTTTTTTTCATTTGACTTTATTATAAAAAAAAACCTTTTGACATCATACTTAAAACTATTTGACATTATATTTAACACTGTTTGACATTGTATTTAAAACTGTTTGGCATTATATTTGAAACTGTTTAACATAGTATTTAAAACTGTTTGACACTATATTTCAAAATGTTTGACATTATATTTCAAACTGTTTGGCATTATATTTCAAACTATTTGACATTATATTTAAAACTGTTTGACATAATATTTAAAACTGTTTGACATTATATTTAAAACTGTTAGAATTTCTACATTTGAAATATGTTTGAATTTCTTAGAATGTTAACTATAATCAATAGTTTATTTATTTATTTTATGTAAGTGTATTTATATTCAACACAATGATTTTGTACCTTATATATTTTTGTAACAATTTGATTATACTTAAGGTTGTTAGTAGATTAATTTTATTTTATAAAATTATAAAATAAAATTAATCTACTAACAACCACACACCACAACAACAACAAAAAACTACAACAATAAAACACTACACTAAACACACACAAACACACAACAAACACTACACACTACTACAATAAAAAAACACACACAAAACACACACACTTAAACACTAATACAATAAAATTATTGTCCTAATTAAATTCTGCTATGTAAAGTGCTGGCCTGAAATACAGGTTTAAATAAACCTAGATCGGGCAGGTCGCTACTAACATCTGAATTGAACTTTCATTACTTGCAACTGTTGAATATATTTTATTTATAAGTACTAATTTAACCATTGCATGAAAAATAACACTACTGCGCCTAAATGTACACTTTTTGTAATACTTTTTAAAATAAATTATTCTCTTATTCTCTAATGAAAATTGTTTAAGAATAAATGAAATGAAATGCTATAGGATAAAAGAATTTGGAACCTCGTTCTGTTTCTGTCAATTGTTTGAAGAAGACAGAGACGGAATAAAGTTTTGAATAATATGTTATTATAACCCGGCTTTATAGGAGAAAATAAAAGTTTAATTGGACTAATTGGAGATCTTTTTTTAATTTTCTTCGTAACAGTAGAAGAAATAGTCATCATTGACATAATTATTTATGCGTTGTCTAGGTGTGAAACATCGATCATCAACTTTTACAAACAAATTAATTCACTCTTGATTTGTTTACACGACCAAGTTAAATTTGGTTTACCAAATTAAGCTGATCTTTATATCTGATGTGTTGCTGTGTGTACGGTCACTTGAATGAGCTTCCAAGAAAACTTAACTTTACAACATTACTAGCTTTTGCCCGCGGCTTCACTCGCGTTAATTTAGAATTTGACAACTTAACCGTGTGAATACCTATTCTCATACCTACCATAAATATACCTACATGAAAAAAAACACAACAATCGGTCGAGCCGTTTTGGAGGAGTGCGACCACAAACACCGTGACACGAGATTTTTTAAATAAGTATAGATATGACAAATTGTTCATACCAAATAATTTTGCCCTCAGAGGACGGAGGTCGCTGCCTGCCAGCGTTCGCCGGCAGGAAACTGGGCGAGATCTGCAACCGAGAGAACCAATGCGATGCTGGACTAATTTGTGAAGAAGTGGTACCTGGTGAGTAACCGGTGTTCATTCGGTTGTCATCTTTCAGGTCAGCCTATGAGGCTGGCTTCTGCTTAACCGGACTATCTTGTGGATGCCTCGAGTGTAAGGCCTCCAGCCAGGGCATAAAACTGATAAACTAAGCGACAGCGCGCTAAGGGCATCTCCTGTGGGGCACGAACTCGGCTTAGGACTTCGCTGGGGAGGGCAGCAAAGGGACAGGCTGGATCTGAGTGAGATAATTTAGCATCGCGGGCTGGCTTGAGCAAGGATCGCGGGGTGGGGGTGAACAGAGACGTTGCGACGGACCTCGACGGCGGTTTGTGTCTGTTTTTCTTTAAAGTGCTAGTTTGCCTTCATTTGGTTGCCCTTTTTTCGCGGTTTAAACCTGAAATTTATAGAAAACGAATTACAACGGAGTAGTGTCGGACTTTATCTCAACTGATAATGTATAATCTCAACATGAATGATGTAACCGAGATCTTGTAACAATATTTGGATAAAAAGAGAGTCCAGAGTTTCTTGCCCATTCTTCTCCATAGAGATCTAGGCTTTGGAATGGGCAACAACAGTACTTTCACAAGTTATTATGCCTTGTGACTGTGACTGTAGCTTCGCCTTCTTTGTTTTTCTGATATTCAAAAGTACCTGTAATAGTCTAATTAAAATAAATGCTTGAGTTTATATCATTAATTCTCCTTTTATTATGATTTATAATTTGTCTGTATTTATTTACTACAATGGACCTTGAGACCACGTTCGTATTTGAACGTCCAGAAGAATAAAAGTAAGAAAGAAAAAATTTAAAAAAATTTGATCTCTTTATCTGACAGTAAAATTCAGACTCACAAAGTTCTTGTGGCTTGTTCTCGTGACTTATGTCGAGTTCCAGTAGTGCGCGTAGCAAAAGACAATGAAAGAGTGTAGACAGATTTGTCTGCTCTTAACAATTTATTTCCGATCCACCCGCATTCTCTAGTCATCCCGCGACCATAGCGCTTGCGACAGCGTCAAAATATCGGGAGCTCAAAAAAATCAATAAACACTGAAGATATCCCCCCCCTTACGTCACAAAGTTCACTCCAAAAATTTAAGTATCAACAATGTTACAACAAAGTACCTAGTTGGTAGACGTTTCTTATTGTTTTATCTTCGACCTCTATAAACTACAAAAACCAGCGTTTCAAAGCAAAATAGACATCCAAAATTTTCTCTCTTAACCAGGCGAGATGCACGTCTGCCGACCTCCGACCGCTGGCCGCAAGCAGTACAACGAGGACTGCAACTCTTCGACCGAGTGTGACGTCACCAGGGGACTCTGCTGCATCATGCAGCGCCGACACCGGCAGAAGCCCAGGAAGGTGAGATATCCTCAACAGTTGCAGGTAGTTGCAGGCGCTGGGTACAGTACAACGAGGACTGCAACTCTTTGACCGAGAGTGACGTCACCCGAGGCCTATGACCTGTTGACACTGGCAGCCCAGGAAGATCTGCCAGATTGAGGAGGTCTTAGATTATTGTAGCATTTGGTCGATCTCGCTGAACAAATCATCGCGACGCTTGTTTTCATGTAGGACTCGTGTCTGAAATGCAGTGGACATTTGTTAAGACATACACGGGTTTCGGTATCACCTCACCTCATCGGCATGTCGTCAACTAAAGAAACGCAAGCTAACGTATTGAAACCGTCAGTTATACCTTGGGTGTGTAAGTGTTTGTTCAGTGTGCAGTGTCCAATGATGGTGTCCGCCACCAGTCGTAGGCCATCTCTGTCCAGTCGCAGAAGGCGCTTGGTCAGCTTCGTATCCAAGGATGGGTATTAATGAGTAACTTAACTCCCTGTTCGTCATACCTCTCTAAACTTGATTCAAAAGGAGGGACAGACCCTTTAGTGCCCTTATCTGCTCTGTCGTTACGTATATTCATATTTTAATTTCGTATGTAAGGTCGGCTCTTACACAATACCTCTCTCGGGTCCAGTTGAACTGTAGTATGTGTGTTGTACAGAGATTCTCTAAAATTTACTTCGTATGTGGTCCAGTTGAAATGTGCAACTTAACTACGCAGTAAATCCATCAACAAAACCAATCGCCAGCATCAATGATATAATTCGTCGAGCTCTTGCCACCGCCGGTGTACCAGTGGTTTTAGAACATAACGGCTTGGTACGTGACGACCAGACGACATGACGCCGATGCCTTGGGAGGCATGAGTAAGCCTTTGGTGTGGGACCTCTGTTGCTGGAGCTTCTCCGGCGTAAATACTGTAATCTAATTGATAGTTACCAGTACAGTTTTGAGCCGTTTGAGGTCGACGCTTGGGTAATGGGGCTCAAGTACCCACGCGTCGCCTTTTTAAGGAAATTTCTCACCGACTGGTTGACACTTCGCGTGATCTCGCTGGCTGGCTCTTTATTTGGCCTAAGACTTAGCCAGTCTTCTGGGCACATTTCCGGATGACAGCGATGTGGAGGAGTACTTAGACACCTAAGCGTCTTGTTGCTTATTTACTTAGTTCGTTTATTTTATACAAATCAGTCCTTTCTTAGGGTACAGTAAATCCGTATCCGAAGGGTAACCACCGGGACCCTATTAGCTGTCTGTCAGCGGGCTGTATCTAGGTAGACAGTCAACATCTGTATCAATAGGTAAACAGTTAACATTTTCACAGAATGTGTATTTATGTTGCCGCTATAACAACAAATAATAAAAACTAAAGTACGGATCCCTTCATGCGCTAGTCCGACTAACACTTGGCTGGTTTTTTTTTTGTTGTAAATATTTAGTTTTAATTAACTTATTATGAAGAAGCTTAAACTCATAAGTAAATTAGTCGAGCCTGTTATTTTTAATGCTAGTTTCGATTAATAAAACAAGTAGTAATTATAAATTGTAAATAAATTAATACGAGGCCTCCCACTAGGAGGACCGATGACCTGGTGAAGGTTGCGGGGATCCGCTGGATGCGAGTCGCACGGGACCGGTCAGTGTGGCGACACTTGGGGGAGGTCTATGTCCAGCAGTGGACGTTTTTCGGCTGAAATGATGATGTTAATAAATACGAGTATAATATCTATCCTACATATTATCATAAAATTGTAACAGGCCGATGTTTGTACATTGAAGAGATTTAAAAATATATAAATGGGGATTTATAGAGGGTGTAACAAGACCCTTAACGAAACCGAAAAGCACTTGTTCTCCCCGTCACTGTGATCATTTTTTTGTTCTAGACCATACCTGGGAACCTTCTAGTTACGGAGATATTGGGGGTCAAAGTTCCGACTTTTTCACAAGTTTTTTTCTAAATACATGTTTTTAATGTAAGATTTTTACTTTAAACACCTCCACTATCCGCGTACTATTCAATCCATCCATCAGCACAATGTTTTGAGTGCGTTACTTGGAGTATTAACGTAATACGTGATTTTTCACCCCAAAAAAAAGTCGTTTCCCAGCAATAATTTTTGCGGAAAGTAACTTAGTTTGATGTACTTAATGCTTGGTTGACGGCTTCGTGAAGGGTCCTGTTACACCCTGTATTAGAGCAACAAAAGCCAAAACAATAGATTTTAGAATTTGAAAAATGATCGCAACGACGGGGAAAACAAGTGCCTTTCGGCTTCGTTAAGGGTATTTTCACCCTTTATGACGCAGTGCAGGTCGGTGAACGTCGAATTTTTGGTAGCTACTAGCTACGACAGGGTTACCAACGATGTTTGCTTTCCCTGTTTTAAAAGTAGTCATGACGAAATAATTACACAAAGCAAAGCTAAGCAAAGCCTAGGTTTGAATACCACCACTTAAAACAAGTACATCAAACATAACATCAAGTCTATATTCCCCGAAGGGTATGGCAGAGGTGTACCTAAAACTGCACCCACATTTTGACAAATAAGTTTTAGTCCCATGTAATATGGGGCGAGTCTATTGCCATCAACCGGGCATAAATTTGTAAAGATTCCGAGGCTGGTTCTGAGAAATTCCTGATGAAAAATCCCAATAACAATTAGCCTGTCCCTGAAATCGAACCCAGGACCTCAGGCAGACCGCAGCAGTAATGGAATAAGGAATACACCGATAATAACAAAAGAAACTTCTTTACAATTCAGATAAACCTATTTTTTATTACTAGCGTCTAGCCCCGGCTTCGCAAGGGTGCACATATCCGAATCAGAATCAGAATGAGAATATTATTTGTGAAACATAGGTATTTACATAAATAAACCTTCCTCTTGAATCACTCTATCTATTGCTGAAAACTGCATTAAAATACGTTGCGTAGTTTAAAAGATCTAAGCGTACAAACAGCGGGAGTGACTTTGTTTTATACTATGTAAAGATATTCAAGAAAACATTTCATAAACAGAATTTATTTGAGGCAAAATGTCGCAAAAATAATCATGAATACGAAAGAGCCAAGTTTTCTTAGATGCTTTCTTTTATACCTTTTCTTTCTTGAACCGTATTCTTATTTTGTTGGAATAACGTTTTAGTATAATTTTGTGTGTTTGGAATAGAGAAAATTGTGTCGGAGATCGTGAAACAATTTGCTTGAATTGTGAAATTGGATGGTTTCAGATTGGAAAAATGTATATTTTTTTTCAGCTGTTTAAATTTTTGTTGTTTTTTGTTGTTTTTTTTACTTTTTGTTTTGTTTTTTACTGTTTTTTTTGTTTGTTTTTCTGTTTTTTTTTCATTGTTTTTTATTTTATTTTTTTAATTTATATTTATATTTGTTTGATACACCTTTATCAACCGTCATTTTAGTATTCACCCAGTATCTCCTTTCGAAACAAAAAATGAAGAAGGCAAATTGTCGCTTCGGGTTAGGATCTATCAATCTTGATAAACTCAGCCTCTCCCATGCTTCCGCATAGAACATGACCTACCTTTCTAGATATAGGCTGAGCTGCATATCAATCGATGGTTAAATTCAGATTTCTGTAATCAAAAATGGTGAAAATCTATCTGTTTTTTTTTTGTTTTAATATAAAAGATATTGATACCATGCGTCCATTTTCAATTCTCAACCAGCCTCCGTTTATGCCTGGGGACAGTGAGTAATGGGCTAGCTCGCCGTCCATCCGTCTTATGACGGATGTCAGCAAACGGGAAGGGGTCCGAAAGGACCGATGCCTGCCAGGGTTGCGGGGTGCGGGGTTGTTCGAAAGAGATACCGCGGCCCTGGAACACAAAGGGCAAAAGAAGGAAAAAAAAGCTTCCGTTTAAACAACTCCAAAAGAAAACGGACAGTAAAAAAAGAAATAACTGGCCAAGTGCGAGTCGGTCTTGCGCACAAAGGGTTCCGTAGCACCAAACCATTATAATACCAATATTTTGACGCTCATTCATATATACATATATACCCTCTACCTCAAAACTTATTTTGTTTTTGATGGTATGTGAATAAAAAACAAAGTTACTGCAGTTTGACGAAAAAGGGGCTTTTTCGTCAAACTGCAATAACTTTGTTTTTTTAACATCTCAAAAGCTAAATATCAAAGCTCATTCTAAACTATTTACGATGAAATTTATTTTTACGTTCAACAAGCCCATGTTTTCAATACTTTTATCCTCTTACTTTAAAAATTAAAACAATTGTTACGCCTTTAGAAGCAAATATCTCATCAACCATTCACTTACGAAAAAAAAGTATTAAAAAAGCATCGATATCATTATTTAAGACCTATCGTTGTCAGCTGAAAGACGTCCACTGCTGAACATAAGCCTCCCCCAAGTGTCACCACATTGACCGGTCCCGTGCGTCTCGCTTTCAGCGGATCCCCGCAACCTTCACCAGGTCATCGGTCCACCGCATACCACTCTGTTAAAAGGCACCTACTCTCCAATTTTTAACTGTATGATACCGATAGCCTCGGAGTAATAGAGCTGTGACTTATAGATGGACAGACGGACAGCGGCGAATCTATAAGGATTCCGTTTGCGGCTATTTGGAAACGGTACCCTAAAAACGCTGTTTTTTGTTAAAACCTGAAGACTTCGTTTTCCTCAATAAACCCACTTATAAAAGGTCGTACAATTCTTAATACATTTAGAAGACGACTGAGTTTCTCTTAATAAAAATATTAACTACAAAACTCGGCGCCTATTAAGTTAAAATGGCAAAGATTTTTTTTCATTTTTCTTTGAAATCTTTTGTGACATTGTCCAGGGGGTCTAAAATGGAAGCTTTATCAGAATCGAATTGACGACCCGAATGGCGCAGCGGTAGTGAGGCTGCCTTACGTTCTTAGGGTCCCGGGTTCGAAACCCGGTAAGAGCAAAAGTTTGTGTGATGAGCATGGACATTTGTTTCCGAGTCATGGATGGTTTATATGTATAATAAGTATGTATTTACAAACAAAAAGTATCTATGTAGTATTATCAACTATTTGGTGTCCACGATACAAGCCTCGTTGCTTAGTGTGGCACCTAGATGGTGATGTGTGTAATGTCCAGCGATATTTATTTATTATTATTTATTAATCAATCAGAATTATAGAAAGTCTTTTGTAATATTATGTGTGTGTCCCGACAATCCAACTACAGTCTTTTCAAAATTATTTTATCTTTCACGTTGTCAACATCATAGTGTACTTAATTTTCTTAATCATAAGGTTACTTTTGATTGGTGACACCGAAAAGTCCATCAAAATACGAGAACAGTTATTTTCCCCTTACTATGAGGCTGCTATTGGGTTGTGGCCATCATCATCATCTGCCTAGCCTTTACCCAACTATGTTAGGGTCGGGGTTTTTGTTATAAGTGCCGTATATCCAGGGTGTAACAAGACCCTTCACGAAGCCGTCAACCAAGCATTATGTACATCAAACTAAGTAACTTTTTGCTTGGAAAGACTTTTTTTTTGGGGTGAAAAATTACGTTTTACGGTAGGACTCAATGTAACGCACTTAAAACATTGTGGTGATGGATGGACTGATTAGTACGGGGTCGTGGAGGTGTTTAAAGTTAAAATCTTACATTTTAAAAACATGTATTTAAAAAAATACTTGTAATAAAGTTGGAACTTTGACCCCTAATATCTCCGTAACCATAAGGTTCCCAGGTATGATCTAGACCAAAAAAATGATCGCAATGACGATGAAGGGGACAAGAAGTGCTTTCGACTTCGTTAAGGGTCTTGTTACACCCTTTATTTTCATAATACTAGGCATCCAGTAAAAGGCTATTACTTTGAGATTACAAACAGACAATTTGATTTATTTCAATAGATCAAGGAAAGAAGTTTTTCAACTTAGATTTATTCAAATGCCCTTGAAACGCTACCAATTCATTTAGAAGTCATTTAATTACTCTTGAAACATTCCTAATTCATTTATAAGTCATTCAAATGTAAATAATTCTCCAAATTATTATAGGAGCTTATTCTATTGGAACTCTCTTCTCAATTCCAAATTACGTCTTAGAAGATTAGATGCAGATTGAGATATTGAAATCTATAACCTCATTGCTGAAATCGGTAAAGAGGGCAAAAATATCATGGAATCGGTTCGTTGAGGAAAATAATATAAAAATCCTATCGTATTTGGGGAAAAACGTTATTATATTCAACCATATAATATTACCTATCGTCAGATATAACCGTCTTTATGTTATCGTAAATCGTCTGATCCCTGTGTCGATTTCGTTCTATCATTCCGTCGTATAAGATCTTTTGAAGAAATGGCAGTTTTAAAGGTTCAAGGTTCCCAGAGTTTTTTTTTTATATTCACACATTGGTAAGTAAATAACTAAAAACTAAGCCCACAAAACCGTAGTAATAATTTGACTGTGGGGTCGATGAGTTTCTACACGCTCATTCTTACTTAGTTAAAACTAATTCAACAGTCACGGAAGATATCCCTTATGTGATAGTATAAGTTTAAAATTAATTATTATTTATAGGTATGTAAAGGTAGTTTAACACATTTCTAAATAATAAATAAAATAAACAAAATACCCGTATACAACAAAAATAAAATGGAGATAAATAAAATAGTAAAAACAGAAATCATTAGAAAATCATGAAGTATCATTAAATACCTTTTAAATATCTTTTTAAAAGATAGTTACGTGAAATAAATGGGAATGGAATGGTTAGGTTGGTTAGGTAGTTAGGCAAAGGTAGTTAGTTTTTTCTTTTTTTTTTTATTATACTTTTTAAAATTTATTTAAAAAAATATGTTTATTCGTTTCACTCCTCATGTCTGGCAGACAGTTCAATAGATAATATGGTATTCGTTTTTCTAGAGTTCTGTCACCAAAGTAATTAGTGAC
The DNA here is from genome assembly GCA_947578425.1 of Eugnorisma glareosa. NCBI lineage: Eukaryota > Metazoa > Arthropoda > Insecta > Lepidoptera > Noctuidae > Eugnorisma > Eugnorisma glareosa. The sequence goes on along the minus strand of OX387985.1, from coordinate 3,009,231 downwards.
TCTGGATACACTGAATCCGCCAGCAGCCATAGATCGTATGTCATGGTTGTTGATTACGTGAGTTGAGGAATAAGGGGTAAGGTTCCTCATCCTCCCCCACATCAGCTTTTTAATTTGCGGTTCCACTGACTCTTTGTTTATAAGTACCGAAATTAACTTTTACTTCAAGGCCTATATGAGGCCTTGAAGTAAAAGTTAATTTCAGTACTAGTTAATGTCTTTTCCTGTGGAACGTGTTACAAATATTACAATGGAATAGTTAATTAGGTTGCATCTTTGCAAGCACGTCTATAGCTTATGTTGGTTAAGGGCGAACTGGTCTCGCCGAGCGCTGAATGTACGACGAATACAAAATGCTGTGTTAGCGCTCCTACACTCCTTTCTCCTAAAAAAGAAGATTTTCCGATCAGACGGTCGTTGTGAGCTGCCCGGTGGTTGTTTTCGGGTCGTTGTAATCCTTATATCGCGGATAACTTTGATTGCGCACCCCTGGCGATTTTTAGTTCTTGTCGTCGGATGATAACCGATATTATGTGGTTAGAAGTTCCATTTGTAAAATAGTTTATTAATTTGTAAAAATATCACTTGCGTCGGTGAAAGAAAAACATCGTGAGGAAAGCAAACCAGCATGTCTGAGAGATATTACTCGAAGGCATGTAAAGCCAAGTCAGAAGCCCATAGAATAATTTCGGATTAGTGATCGTAAGAGATTTCTAGATAGGCCACTGTGTTTCGTAGTTGAAAATGCTTGCGCTTATGCTTATCGTATATTTCTGCCCTCAGAGCTGCGGATACTTCAAGGAGCCCCTGGTGTGCATCGGACCTGTGGCCACTGACCAGATCCGCGAGTTCGTACAGCACACCGCCGGGGAAAAACGCATCGGCGTTTACCGACTTCATTAATTTTCTTTACGTTTCGCGTCGCGTAAAATGGTATACGGCTTAAGCCGCCATTTTGAAAAAAGAAAACTATTTAGTTGCGGTCTTTGAAGGCTGGAGATTTAATTTACTTTTAAACGATTAAATGTAAAGAAATAAGTAACTAAAGATACTTTAAAAATATATATGTCGCTAAATTAAAAATTATAGACATTATACCATTTTACGCAACGTCCCAAATAAACATCATTTTTACTAATAAAAGTTAATAACACAGAACCTCTATAATTTGCAAAAACAAAGCTTAACCCAATCTTTTTAGATTTTTATTAGTAAAAAAGATCACAATTCTTTTACGAGTCTCTCCATTGCTAAGAACTGGCACTCGTAAAATTTTACGTCAAACTCATTAACGACTAAAGTTTTGTGATTACGCCCATAAGTTTCGTAAAAATAAATCAGATTTTGATTACTGTTACTCTTTCTTTTTACCATTTGCCATAATTTCTTGTAATCTAATTTTATTTAGGTAAATAAACTAGGTGTGAACTGCTGTTTTATATATTTTTTCTTTTTTTGTGAGCGTAATTACAAAACGAAAAATGGAGACAAAAATATGAAATTTCGCTTCGAAAAACGGTAAATCGATACGCTACATTTTATTTGTATAAAAGAGGCTTTGAAAAAAAGACAAAAAAGAAGATAGGCAAAGCTGAGACATATCATTTTTAGTTTTTAATTTATTGTGTAGAATTAGAAATATGGAGATTAATGTTTCAATATTAAATACTTATGAATGTTATTTAAAAATTAGTATTTACGGTGACAGTTGTCACATCTTATTATTAAAAACAATTTTAAAGTGTTTAATCTCTAAATATTATGAATAGATTAAAAGTAAATTTAATTATTAGGTCTTCAATGAAACAAATACATATCTTACTGGCTGAGGCATTTATATTAGTAAATATTGATGTTAAAATTAATAAAAACTCTATTACTAAACATATCATGTATGCTAGTCCTAAGATAAGAGTATCGTAAGAAAATATTTAATTTCTCGCTTAAATTTTAGTGAAACTCTCAAACTATGCTAGGTGCCTAGGAAATACATATCAAATGAAAAAAAAAAGTTTTTTTAAATAAAAAAATCTAATTGTTATCACATTTTTATCGTAATATATTCACTGTTTTCAAATCCGTTGATGTTTGTCGAAATAATAAAAATAAAATAAAAAATATAGCCTAAAAACTGTGATGTGTACCTATTTTCTGAAACTATTTAATGATATGTCAAGATATTTTTTCGCCCAAAAGATGTGTTAAAGATATAAGATATCTTCTCCGATTATTTTATGTTAATGGCCTAACGTCTCTTAATGTACTGTTGTTATAGCTATCATAAGACTACATTATATGTACCTTGTGTATTGAATATGTGTTAAATTATATAAATTATGTCAGCAATGTCGTTATCATTTTGCCCGTTGTCCTTTGTGTCCTATCTAAAAACCAAAATCAAAGCAAAATTTCATAGAATTAACAACTTAAAATAGCCTTTAACAACTCCAAAATAAAGTTAAAATCGTAAATACAATACATACCTATCAAGTCATTCGACTCATTGAGCTAGGTGGAAACTACAGATTCCTATGCCTCGTTCACGTTCACAAGTCAATAGTTATCAAGTCAGTAAGTAAAGAACAATTTCACATTGTGACTTTCCATATAAGAGCGATAAAGTCTTTCGGCATTTCATACAAACTTTGAACTCATTTGTTTTCGAAATGACTGAACCGATTTTAATGAAACTTCATACGCATAAGCAGGATACATAGGTCTAAAAAGTTGACAGAGAACATTTTCGAAAAATAGCGTTACAGCTAAATTAGACCAAAAAGAATTTACTTTCCTAATTATCTTTCTTTTTTAACCGACTTTCTTCAAAAAGGAGGAGGTTCTCAATTCGGTTGTATTTTTTTTATGTTTGTTATCTCAGAACTCCGTCATTTGTAAACCGATTTGAAAAAATCTTTTTTCATCTGAACGTATATGCTTCCCGATTGGTCCCATAGAAATTTCATCAAAATCGGTTTAGGAATTTGGTTGTTTTCCTTACGTTAATTGTCACATCACGCGACGTCGCGTGCTGGCGCTCTGATGTACATCACGCGACGTCGCGTGATACTTGCTAGATAAATTTGACACACTTCCCGATTTCTGATGGAGCTGAAATTTTGCACGCATGTGTATATCGCGAGACAATGCAATATTATGATGACATGGAGCTGATCTGATGATGGAGCTGGAAGGTGGCCATACGAACTCTGTAATAAGACGACGCAACGCCATCGAGTTTGGACTCGTTTTATTTGTCTTGACAAGTACTGTAGTCCTAAATGGTAATCAGGGTCTGATGATGGAGCTAGAAGGTGGCCATAGGAACTCCATTAAAACGACATAACCCCATCGAGTTTGGGTTCGTATAATTCACCTTGTCGAGTACCTTGTCTCTAGATGGTAACCAGGGTCTGGTGATGGAGCTGGAAGGTGGTCACAGGTAGTCCGTAATAAAATGACACAATCCTATCGAGTTTGGGCTTGTATGATTTGTCTTGACGAGTACTTTGGTCCTAAATGGTATCCAGTGTCTGATGATGGAGCTGGACGGTGGCCATAGGAACACCGTTATAAAACGACAAAACCTCATCGAGTTTGGGCTCGTCTGATTCGGCTTGACGAATACTTTAACTAACTTCTACCAACTAACTTCAATGTAAAAACTGATTCATGACAAGAATTTGTGTGGTGTACTACAACTAAAAAGGGTAAAATAAAAAAACTTTCTGCGAAAACAAAACCGACTTCTAAAATAAACACTAAAAAAGTCTAAAATAACTTTACTTTCGGAAGTCGGTGGCAAAAAAGATACAAACAAAGACACCGACTTCCGAAAGTTAATTTAGACTTTTTTAGTGTTTTATTAGAAGTCGGTTTTGTTTTTTTAAAGACATTTCGAAAAAAATGTTCTCTGTAAATTTTTAAGATATAACCAGCAATAAGGTAAAAACCTTAGTGAGCGGACATCGTTAAAGTGTCGAGGGCAGTCACGACGATACAAGGTTCATATCCGGGTGCGGAAGGCACCTGCCGAGTACCCGGGTGATGGAACACTTTGCCCGGGTTTCCTGCCCTGTGTCCAGCAACTTGTGTGTTTGTCAATGATACACGATTTCCTTGTGGGCGGGGTGGCCACACTTTATTGTTGTCGTTGTTGGGTAAATTAGAGGTGTGATGTGTTTTGATAATTGTGTCAAAGTTAAGTAGATATGAATCCTGCTTATGCGTATGAAGTTTCATTAAAATCGGTTCAGTCATTTCGAAAACAAATGAGTTCAAAGTTCGTATGAAATGCCGTAAGATGGTAACACTCTTAAAAGAGAAGTGCACATGCTCATTCATTCAATGCGTCTTTTTCTAATATTTGGGTCGGCTTCCAATCATACTGGATGCAGCTGAATACCAGTATTTTACATGGAGCGACTGCCTGTCTGACCTCCTCAACCTAGTTAGAACTAGATAATACGGTACCCTTTGGTAAGACTAGTTGTAAGACTTTTGCGGCACTGACACTTGTAACGTCAAAGATCTACAAATAACAGCCGGGACCAAAGGCTTAATGTGCTTTCCGAGGCACGGAGGAAACTCGGTATGTAATGGGCGGTCACCCATCCACTGACCGACCATGGCAAGCGCAGCTTAACCTATAGCAGATCCACCTGTGCGGCTGTTCTTATTTAGCACTCGCTGCTAAATAAGAACAGCTGCACAGGTGGATCTGCCTTGTTTAATGTTTAAACACTACATAGTATAAAATAAAGTCGCTTCCCGCTGTCTGTCCCTATGTATGCTTAGATCTTTAAAACTCCGCAACGGATTTTGATGCGGTTTTTTTTAATAGATAGAGTAATTCATGAGGTAGGTTTATATGTGTGACATTGCACCCGTGCGAAGCCGGGGCGGGTCGCTAGACAGCCTATAATCAACCGGGACACAATCTCCCTCCATGCACAACGAGAACCGAGAGCGGGTGAATAGATGTCACGTGTCTTCACAATGTTTTCCTTTTTTTTTTTTTTACCGATGGGAAATCATCAAATAACCCCTCCCGCTCTGGGCTGAGCAGGAGGGAGTGTCAGACTTTTACTGACTAAAACCCATCCATGTTCCTTCCTTTGCCCTTTGTGTTCCAGGGCCGCGGTATCTCTTTCGAACAGTCCCGCAACCCTGGCAGGCGTCGGCCCTTATGGACCCCTTCCTGTTTGCTGACTCTCTTTGAGGCGCGCGTGGAACACGAAAACGCCGTCGACACGGCCTGCCGTCATAAGACGGACGGACGGCGAGCTAGCCCATAGCTCACCGTCCACAGGCCCGCGTCTACGGTGGCCGGGGGCCACCACGTGGCCCCCGACGCCCGGTGCTTCTCCCGCGGCGGCTGGGACGTGAGGTTCTCTCCCTCTCACGTCCCGCCACCTCCTTCGCTAGCATGACTGCTTCGCAGAAGGAGGTGACGGCGTCCCATTCCGTCTCGCTCCGGACCATGGATTGAACCAGGGCCGGACGCGAGAGGTCGCCGCCGCCGATTGCCGCTACGAGGACACGGCGTTGCTCTGCCCAAGCGGGGCAGACCTGCACAGTGTGCTCCACCGTGTCCTCCGGTCGATCCTCGCAGTGGTGACACCCGGGCGTTTCCTCAGGTGCAGGAACCTCCCGAAACAACCATGTCCGGTGAGGACCTGCGTCAGGCGGAAGGTGAGGGTGCCGTGGCGCCTCTCCAGCCACTCCTCAAAGAGGGGACTTACCGCCACTATAGTGGCGTGCCCTGCACGGGGTTGCGACAGTCGCTCTCTCCATGACAATGTTTTCCTTCACTCTTTGTTTTAAAAGCAATTGATGAAATCCGTACACAGTATAAAAAAAAGTCACTCCCGCTATCTGTACGATTAGATCTTTTAAATTACGCAACGGATTTTAATGCATTTTTCAGCTATAGATAAAGTGATTCAAGAGGAATTTCATGTATGTCGGAGTGGCAGGATTTATTCCGCTAGGCTTCTACATCATGTGGACAGACGATGGGTTTCGTGCTATGAAAACACACTGAGCGATACATTGTTTCTAGCAAAACTAACGAATTACTTGAAATTACAACTTAGCAAAATAACACGGGGCACAATGAATCGGGTACAGTTCCAAGAGGTCTTAACTCGGCCGCGATCAGACACTGACTTAATGTCATCCTGGCTCAGAGTTTACCTCGTTGGTGGTCGTTTCCTATGGAGAAGAACCGGCAGGAAACTCCATGGTCACTCTTTTCAAATCATTTGGTGTTACAATATTATCACGTTACAGCATTACTACTTAAGAGGGCCCTTCCCGGCGCGTCTATCGTCAATGCGAGCATGGTCAAAAAGCTTCTTGTTTCATCCAGAGCCACAGCGGCGATTTTCTTTCAACTCCCCTGTCTTACCACGCCCCGACCCCGCACAACTCGTCTCCCGCGCACCTCATACCGCCTAACGCGATGACATTGAACGAAAATTTCTTAAACTTGTTCCAGGAAATACGTGTTTTTGAATAAGTCTTACAAGTGTGTGAAATAAAAATTTGTCATTAAGAATCTCCATTACATGTGCAAGGTTTCTATCGTGATGATTTCTTTACTTTTAGAGTTTATGAGTACATGAGATATGAACGGCCAAAGTTCAGGTAAAATTTGTGCAATACAGCCATTTTTGGAGGCTTATACTGAATTTGTTTTGTTTTTTTTTTTTACTCCCATAGAAACCTAGATATAGTGCACAAAATACCAATTAGTTCAAAAAAATCAAAGATAGATGTATAACAACTGCATAATCACGTACGAGAGTTTGTATGAAAAGTATGACGGGTTGGCCGCTCTTAAGTATGGGGGGACAGCATAGGCTCGACAATAAGTCGTTGCTTACTAAACAAAAAATGTAAAACAAGATAAAAAGTTAACAAGCATCTGGGAATCTACAGGCTGTCGCTTTGCATCCTGGTCAAATTCAAGGAGTTATCTATACTAATGATTCTCGACCCGAATCGATACTAAAAAGCATTGTTTTTTTTTTACGCAAATCGGTTGGCGTAAACCACCCCCTAGTTTCCATACTGTCCATAATTATACTGTAAATTAACATTTGCGTTTGTGTGTATGGCGGCGCGTTTATAGGGCTAGGAACAGACGGGCTGCGTTTTAACACGGGTGGTTTACACTTACCGAATTCCGAAAAAAAAAAAGCCTACCCTTATTAGTATTGATTCGAATCGAGAATCATTAGTATAGATAACTCCTTGAATTTGAACAGGATGCAACGCAACAGCCTGTATGAAGCCTACAATGCTCACACATTCACAAACAATCGGTAAAAAAGAAGCGGGTGGGTCGCTAGTGAGTTATACGAAGCCCTTGGGGTTTTAGATTGGCACAAACAAAGACAGGGTTACACCCAGCAGTAAATGAAGTCGAGCTGAGGATGATGTTCATGATAATGACCTGTATTTCGAACCCACAAGCTATTATGTCGATGTTACCTTGGCGTCTGATACCCTTTCAAACAAGGAGGTCTCCTAAAACTTCAAATTAAAAAAAATACCGTCACGGTACGCCCGGCAAATGTGAAACATCATCATCAGCATCATCATTTCAGCCAAAAGACGTCCACTGCTGGACATAGGCCTCCCCCAAGTGTCGCCACACTGACCGGTCCCGTGCGTCTCGCATCCAGCGGATCCCCGCAACCTTCACCAGGTCATCGGTCCACCTAGTGGGAGGCCTTCCAACGCAACGTCTTTCGATTCGCGGTCGCCACTCCAGAACTTTTCGGCCTCATCTCTCGGCAGCAGTGGCGCGTGCGTAAAGCGCCATGCCATTTCCCGTCACGGCATACGAGTCGATTTTACTGACAAGGCGCGACTATAAATGTTTCATATCAAAAACGTGAATTTTATAAGAGCATTTACAGATTATCAGATCCGATATCGGTATCGGACACCGATACGATATCGGGGCAAGTGAAATGTATGAAACATGTACCTGTCTTTCAGATTATCCGCTCTGATCTCGGATATCGGATCCGACACCGATACGTTGACGGCACTATCGGACGCCCGTGGGCTGTCGGACGATAAACTTTGTATGTGTGTTATACATGTGTCTCGGACAACGTACTTGAAATTACCCTCAATCGTCCGTCCGATAAGTTTGTTGTCTTAGGAGATTTCAACCAACCCAATATTATGTGGCAGCGGGCCGGAGTCGGACAATCATTATACCCTATAAACGTTCATGGCAATGTTCAGACTGGTTTAATTGATAATCTTAATACGAGTAATTTAATGCAGTACAATAGTCACTCGAACATCAATGGTAGAATCCTCGATTTGGTTTTTTCGAACGATGATGTTATCGTCAGCTGCTGTGACGATCCACTAGTGCCTGAAGATCCTCATCACAGAGCCTTATGTATTACGGCGGAGTTCGTTGAACTGCATACACTGCCAGGTCGGTCCTATATACAATTTTTATATAAGTCTGCCGATTACGAAAATATAAAAGCCGAATTAAATCGTATAGACTGGCAGTCGGAGTTTAGTAGGAGGTCGATGGAAGAAGCGGTTACTTACTTTTATAGTATATTAAGGAGGCTACATGACACGTATATACCGACAAAAACTGTCGTCCCTAAATCAAAATACCCTCTCTGGTACAAAAGTCCGTTGATAAAAATATTAAAGGAAAAAGCTAGATTTCACACTAAATTTAAGAAGTACGGGAACTTTTCTGACCATCAATCATTCATTATACTCCGGCAACGGGCTAAAGACCTGGAGGGGGAATTGTTTGACAATTATATAGCTAAAATAGAATCTAACATCCGCGACAATCCACGGGCCTTTTGGAGGTACGTCAAGTTCAAACAAAAATCCTGTTCTTACCCCTCAGTGATGCAATTTGGCCAGGTAACGTCCACTGATGGTGACGTAATTTGTAATATGTTCGGTGACTGTTTTTATGCTAACTTCCTGGATAATACTAGTGATACCAGCAGTCAATCTTCGGCTTGTATTACGGTCGAAGGGCCGATTGACAACACGCAAGATATAAGTCAGGTGGAAATAAGGCTAAGTGAGGTTTGTAGGCTGCTAAAACAAGTTGACTTAAACAAGTCTGCGGGCCCAGATGACATCTTGCCCATATTCATCGTCAACTGCGCCAAAGATCTTTCTGTGCCTCTTTCCATCCTATTCGAAAAATCTCTGGCTACTGGCGTGGTGCCTAAAATATGGAAGTCGGCATATATAACACCGATACATAAAAAAGGGTCAAGGACATTGGTCGAGAATTACCGACCTATTTCGAAGCTGTGTGTATATGCTAAAGTGCTGGAGAACATTGTGCACGCACAGGTTTCTTCGGCACTCAAGCACATTTTAAGTGAAAGCCAGCACGGCTTCGTGAGGGGCCGGTCGACCTCGACTAATCTCATTGTCTGTAGTGACTACCTCTCCGAGTGTATGTCACAAAGGTCCCAAGTCGATGTTATATATACCGACTACAGTAAATGTTTCGATCGGATAGATCATGTAATCCTGTTGCGTAAACTTTTATCGGTGGGCATCAGGGGCGATCTTTACCGGTGGTTCAAGTCCTATGTGGAAAACAGATGTCAGACTGTAGTTCTGAATGGATACTGCTCTAAGCCTATGAACGTCCCTTCGGGGGTTCCCCAAGGATCCTTGTTGGGGCCGCTGTTGTTTAATATATTTATTAACGACATCTCTTCTTCATTCCGGTATTCAAAATTATTACTGTACGCTGATGACATGAAGATAATGAGACAAATAAATACACTGGCGGATGCTCATCTACTACAGGCGGACCTTAATAGTTTTCAAGGCTATTGTTTTAATAATAAGTTGGACTTGAATGTCTCCAAGTGTTATGTTTGCTCCTTTACACGGAAACCTATCCAGATCGTCCATAACTACACGCTTTTCGACACTGCACTAAATAGGGTCAACACCATCAGGGATTTGGGAGTTACCTTTGACACAAAGCTTCTCTTTGATGCACACATAGACAATGTAGTCAAGAAAGCATCAAAAGCACTTGGTTTCATTCTACGGGTGTCCTTGGAGTTCAAAAATATAAAGACCATTAAAATATTATACTGTTCCTTTGTCCGTAGTCATTTGGAGTATGCCTCTCAGGTCTGGAACCCCAATTATAATGTTTACATAAATCGTATTGAGAGCATACAGAAAAGGTTTTTAAGCACTACCACTACTAGCACTACCACTCTACGAAAGGCGAAAAATATCAGATCTTGTGTTACTTTTTAAGATCGCCAATGGAACAACTGGTGTTACCGAGTTGCTGCACAAAATCGGGCTGCGAGTCCCGTCTGTGTTATTACGTAGACCTCATTTATTGCACACCCCAGTGGTAGCCACAACGTACAGACGGAACTCGTACATGGTGAGAGCGAGTCGTATGTACAACGCAACCTGCCAGGAAGCTGAGATCGACATTTTCAATACCAGTATTGCTAAATTAAAAAAAACTTTATGCAATAGCTTTTTCGAGCGTATTTAGTAATCTTTCTGTTTGGTGTTACCTAAATGTTTCTTTTTTGCTCTTATTTTATTTTTCTTTTATGTCATATTATTTATATATGACATAACTATATATTCTACTACATGTGGAAACTTATAATTGCCCATATTTTGTTTAAATTATTACTCACTATCTGTTTAGCTGTAAGTTTTACTAAAAATGTAATAAATAAATTGTGTCTGTGTGCGCAGAGCCCGATGCGCGACGGTAATTTTGCTTATATATTAGTTTGGTTGACATCATGGCGTCTCAAATAAAATAGATACAGCGAATAAAGTTTTCTATTATAGTCTGCCATGATGACATGCCCGCTCTAAAGCCATCTAGCAAAAATGGACCTATCGGAACGGTTTTGTCGGAAATATGTGAAAGCAGCACATGGTGTCTGCTATTCGGATATCGGCTATTGGGGTCCTACAGCGATATCGGATCGTATAATCTGAAAACGCTTTAACAATTGAAAAATTCTGAAGATATCTTGACAGCTACACAAGAATACACTTTCAATGGTTAGCTCTTGTAATAAAATCAAGAGTCTTTAAAACCGTCATCAAAAGAGGTTTTAAGAGCTGAATGCCAAAGAAGGCATTTAGCTAATGTTAAAAGTTTCTATAAAATCCAAAAACTTTTCCTCTTCAAAATAACTTTATTGATATTACAGAGTGATAACCAAGAACAACTCGTTTCGTAGCTCAAAGATGACTGTCGTGGAATCCCTTGCGGCTCATAAGCTAGATTCTCAGTAGTACCTACTCAACTGACTACTAACGACATTTTGCCGCCATTACCGTATCGGAAGTCAAAATTGAGCTACGAATTTAAAATAACAGTAAGAATAATATTACACATAAGATTATTCTGAAAACACAATTAAAAATCAACATAATTTATGGAACAATAATTAACATTTCATTTAATAGGTACAAACTTTTGTAAATCGACAAGTTTTGATAGAATTCACAACTTATTTATAATGAATTTGGCAAATGTATTTTAAATATGCACAATATTTAATAGAAATTAAACCATGAATTTTAATCAAGCTTACAATTCGTCCATCCTGATTAGTTTCGCGTCCCCGCGAAGGATATTATAGAGCAAAAGCAATTAGATGAATATATATTACATAGTATAAATTACCCAAACATGCAATACATCATAGTATTTATTATTCTAGAATGACACTGTTATTTCAGTTACTGTGCATTTTTAGTAGCCTTTCGCTCATAGCGGCTCCCATAATTATGTGCACATTGCACTTTAAAAGTAGCCATTCGCTCATAGCGGCTTAGTTAGTTATGTGCACATTGTACTTCATAAGTAGCCTTTCGCTCATAGCGGCTCTCGTAGTTTTGTGTACATTGCACTTCAAAGTAGCCTTTCGCTCATAGCGGCTTATATAGTTATGTGCACTTTGCACTTTAAAAGTAGCCATTCGCTCATAGCGGCTTTGTTAGTTATGTGCACATTGCACTTCAAAAGTAGCCATTCGCTCATAGCGGCTTATATTGTAAATATTGCACTTCAAAGTACCCAACACTCAAGCTCATAACATTGAAGGTTAACAATGATGTTTTGTCCCAGTTTTCAATTTAATTACAAAAGTAAAGTTATTAATTAATTTATTATTTTTAAAAATGTTACCCTAATAATTATACAAATCACTTGAATTGTTTCATTACATTAACCAAATAAAATAAAAGTAAGGAACTAACTAATCCTAAGTGATAATCAACTTTATCATTACGTTTACTTATTACAATACACAAACATTAAATATTCAGACACCGCAACTTATGTTTCTCTTACTCTATTCTTATATTATTTTAACCATCTGTACTCTCGTCAGAAGATGACTCACTACCTTAATTATTAAAACAAAGCCAAGGAGAAAGTATTTTGTCTATAGAAAATATTCCCTTATACTTTGACGCTCTTTTTTTTTAGTAATAGGAGTATCTTCAACCTCATACCTATCGTGATCCAAAACTTCAGTTATTCTGTATGGCCCTGAGTATTTAACTAACAATTTATACTTTTCCCTACAGTATATGCTGCTCTTTCAACTCTCACCAAGTTTCAAATTTTAAAGGAGATGTTTCAGCCATAAGATGTAAATCTATCGAAAAAGAGGAAAAAATACCACGAAGTTATCAAAATATATTCTCTCGAGAATTTAAGCCTGATTTGTTGTGCCTGATGCCATATTCTATTCAACATGGCGTCTTACTATTTGCATTGTCTGCTTTCGTTCTGAAACCACGTCACATAAAAACTTAATCTCACGTCGATGTTAAATACGAAAAGTACGTGTTCTTGTAATAAATAATCATCATTATTATACTCATAAACATCATTTTCGACTAATTATAAGCAACAGTGATGATTTCATTGTTCAAAAAATATAATATCTACTACTTTTTTGTAGTGTACTTCTGAACGAAAAATTCAAAATGACATTTTGTTTTGACAAAACCAAAATTGTTGGCATTGTTCTACCAAAATTGGTTTTTGATGTTATTTTACGTTTTCTCATTTATGTTTTGTTCCTACGACTTTTGCTTTGTACAATTATTATCAAATAACAATTTCTAGTTTATGCAAACGTCATCTCTACGACCTGGCATAGCTGTCTTAACACTCACGACAAACGTCAAAAATGTGGGTACACGGCACACGGTTAACATCGAGTCTGTTTAAAAAAATATTTAAAAATAATGATAACTTTAAAACAAATTAACCTGTGGTATAATTTAAAGTATTAAATGCTTCTCAACACTATACAACGTTATCTTCTAAAAACACAGGTGCAAATTGACGAAATAAGCAACGCTCGTGCAGTCGTAAACAAATCAGTGGCAACAGCATATAACTGAACTTAGACTAAATCACGAACTCCCCGATACTGAGGTACAACAACACCAATATAATAATAATTAATTTTATAATTAATTTTTGATGTCGAGAAAAATAAAGATTTATGATTATTATTATGATTATTATAATATCGACTTATCGAAATAAGTGCAAAATAAAAATCGTTTTAATTTTCAATGATTTAACTATAAAAAAAAAACATTAGTCAGCATATCAAAATTTGAGAAAACTGACATTATCGGATTATATCAGCACTACTTTGCTTACTATCTGCAGCGATGGACCAAACAGAAAACATTAGTACTAGACGTGCGCGAGCGCACTCGGATACGAACCTAGATGAGAGTTTCAACAATCATACCCATGCATAGCGTTCCTGATATAACGGAGTATGAAGATGTCGATATCATTACCGAACTTAAAAAAGCAGATTGATGGCCTTACTACTAAACTTCCGAGTCCCAATAGCGAAATAGACACATTGACACTAGAAAATGAGACGCTAAAGAAGGCGAACGAAAATCTAATTCGCAAAAATTATATTAATAAAAAAAAATTGTATCTAGTCTAAGCCAATCCTCACTCAAAACCCCTAGAAAAATTTCACAGTAGACAAAATAACCTAGCAGCAACTAGCAAACCCAATTATAGTCTGCCATATTGAATAAAAACAATAATATAGAAAAAGTAAACCAATAAAATACTACAGCACAACATTCCAGTGCATAGATGGAGCTACCTGTCAAGTCTGAAGAGGAAAGACTATCTAAAAGGAGGTCTAATTCGCAAACCGTAGTTAAAAATAATCTCTGCATTATTAGTACAATTAAAAGCAGTATTATAATGGCATTACTGCCGTGCTTGTGATATATACAGTAAGTGCGTTGGAGACACTTTCGAGAAAAAGGCGGTAAAAGTTTTTTTTTTTAATTTTGACATTCTTCCTAAACTATAAATTAAACCTAAGTTTTCTAAAATATTTAAGATAAGTATAGGTTTGTTTAACAATTTCTATATTTTAATTTTTAATTAGGAATAATATTTTAATTGTAAAGTTTAAAAAAATATTTATGTTAAGGAACAAACAATTAAAAAAATTATGTATTTTTAGTATTGGTACAGTAAGTGTGTGACTTACTGTAACAATCTTTAATTTGAAGTACATACTGCAACAATGATTACAAAATGAGACAAATGTTTAAATAGAATAACAAAAATTACACAATTTGCCTAATGTAACTTAATCACTTACTGTAATTATAGCTAGGAGCAATACGTAAAATTAATTATCTGCCACAAAGCACCGGAACCATAATTAATTACTATTCCTTGATATTATTTATAGATAATGAAACAAAAAAAATCTTATGAAATCACAGTTTAATGTAGAAAGTACACAGCTTTATTAATAGTACAAAGTTGTATAATCAGCTCCGTTTATTTTTTATTTTTTAAGCATTTTAAAATCTGATTATAAACTAACTAAAAAAAACAATTCGTGTTTGTACGACCTGCTCCGTACATGAAACAATCGTAAACCAAATAAAATAAGCACTGTTTCTAAAATAACACCTTTACAGTTTTTCCCCTAAAACTTTTTATACATTCGTGTTTGTACTTCTTCATACAAAACAAAAAAAAATTAAAATAAACACTTAGTTTCTCAAAAAAAAAGCACAGTTTTTTCTTTGGAATTCTTCATAATAAAAATAATAATACGCAGATTGACAGAACACAGCACAACTCTGATCTTTCAAGGCACTTTAAATTCTTCAATAAGACTTTTATCCTCTTAGAACAATTATAATTATTAACACTTTACTATTGTATAAATTATGAGATCTTCGTTTTACGAACTTAATCGAATCAGCCTTACAAATTAATTAGTACCTATGTAGCAATTTATGGTAAAATAGTAAAATGTCCTTTATGTGACTAGTAAAATGTAGGCTTACAAAAATATTATCATTACAATAAGAAAATATTTTAGGATAACAACATCAGTCCTATATTTAATCAACAATAATACTTTATCCATTTAACAATTAAAAGTAGCTACGTTGCTATATAATTACTTAAGTCTATAAATAATATTAAAAAAATTGTCAACCTAAAACTCGTCAGTAAGCAGATTTGTAGCAGAATTAGAAACCGGAATGTTAGACCAAAATTCCCTTCTATTCTCAGGCATCAGAGGTACAAGCAAGGTATGATCTCTGCTTTTCGATCTGCAGTGATTCCTCTTGGAATATTTTTAGGCTTCACCTCAGGGATTTTTTGAGCCTTTTAGCTTGTAAGAAGTCCAATGATTGAAACATCTCATTATGACCCGTTTTATACATAATTACGAATTTACCCCTCTCAACTTTAACTACCATTATATTTTTAAGGTAAATCCTGTGTTCCATGTTTCTCAGTTTATATTGTGACGATAAGTCTTCATAAAAATAAAAGTCCGAAACATCCATTGATTTGACAAAACATTTGCGATTATTTGCCATTTTCACCCTTTGAACATAATCATCGAAATCATACACTTTGTTTTTACCTAACATTTTCTCGACCTGATGATGAAAATGGTCAGCTGACATGAAGGTATGTCCTGGCTCGAAATATCGTATCTCGATTGTTTTTGCAGATATTAAGGAACTATTAATAATTTGTACTAAAAACGACATCAATGCCCAATTTTTATTTTGGGATGCACAGTTATCAGCCCACAAAATAACATGTTCGGCATCTCGTTTGTGAAGCAAAAAAGCCCTAAATGTCGAAATTATATAAATAATATAATATAATACCCGGCTGGATCCTAAACGCCTCAGAATATTTGCAGTAAGTAACGTATTTACCTAATTTGTTCCAGGCAAGTCTACGCATAAATTTAAGCATTCCTAAACATAATTACAGTAGTGAATCTTGCTGTTATTACGTCTATGCGTACAAATATATATTTTAATTCGCTGACTTATCATATACACAGTAAGTTCCACTTACTGTACTTATGCTAAGATAATACATTAATATGTTGCGAAACTCTTAAGCATTAATATAATATATGCTGTTACTGTAAATATGTTAAGGTTTAGTATGATAATGATTTATTTCCAACACTTAATATAATAACAACAAGTGCCACTTACTGTTAATATGTTTCAGTGGTACTTGGTAAAAAATACTCATAACTTTAAAATGATAATAGCAAGATTACTTACTGTAGCATTACCTAGGAAATGGGTTTAACTTTATGAAAAAATCAACCGTATGTGCCCATACTGCAATCATAATAAGTATGCATTGACGCAAAACGTATCTTACTGTAATTATGCTTAAGCTTATTTGATGTTCTATGCCACATTTTCAAATTTTAAATATACAGAAATGTAGATCTCAATCTCTACATTCCAAATATATATACAACTCAATATCGTCAAAAATGTGACTTACTGTAATTATCATAAGCGCGGCAGATTAGCAGAAGAATATTTCTTTGGAAACTACCACTTATGTCACTATTTAATACCAAATGATGGAATAAAAGCTCTCTTACATGATATACAAACGAAATTGTCTAACTTCACATTAGATGACTTTTGCATAGTTATGGTTGTGGTTGGTAAGAAACACTTTAGAAAGACAACCATTATGACCAATGAGGTTAGTATTTAAAACATCATTGAATAAGACATAGTAACTGACATTAGATAAATATACTACAAGACATGAAAAATACTAATATTATAATTATTATTTTACCGATATTCAAATCTAATTACTATTATAATTACAACAATCAAGACTGAAAGTATTCAATGGCATGCTTTATATGAACATTATCACCCATGACTATGAGTATTATCATTTAGACTCTAGTTTGTATTTAAGTTACCAACATACTTTAGATATATGCTCTGGATCCTTAGATAATCATGGTATGAAGGTTATATTTAGTGACGACTTCGATTTGATATTGGCAATCAAGCAAGAAAATAAAAGGAGTATAAAAGAAAAAACTGTCAGGTGAATTCCCAGAATCTGAATCCCTTTTTCGCCTCTAAATGTCGAAACATTCTTCACTAAAATATTGCTAGGCTGCGGACAAAGTCGCATAAATTAATAGTTTCTTCACAGGAATTACTAGACCAAAAATCAAACGTTGATGATAGTTGTCTCACCGAGCACTTCATGAGGTCTGGGCATGAAGACACTTTTTGGTTCCTAACTATAACTTAGCGTCATGTTTCTCTAGAGCTAGTTCAAAAAGAGGCGGGTCTTGTATTTTTGTCAAAAAAGGACATAATTGCAAAGAAATATCAACACTGCTGTTTCAGTCTGTTCAGCGTTTAAGTGTTGTGCAATTGAGCTGACAGGCTACAAAATTGTTATTGTTTGTGTGTCTAGAGTATCCTTAGCTAGTACCATTGATATATTTTTGATAATCTTGATAGATTGAGCAGGATCCTAATTTTACATTATAAACACTATCATAAACATAATATTGTTATAGCTAGAGACTTTAATATTAATATTCTAAATAAAAATAATTTAAACGAATTTGAATCTTTACTATTCAATTATAATCTAAAATTACAATTAAAAAACCAACCAGACATGTAAGCAAAACATATATTGACAATTTATAACATAACTTTGGAAAAATGTAAGACAGAAGTAACTGACCTAGCACTTTCTGACTGCATCGCACAATTGTTAAGATGTCAGGTAAGAAATATATGTATAATTAAGAACTGGAAATTCAGGAGATGGGATTTTTGTATAAAAAAATCGGACAAAATTCAAATACTATTTCGGCCGAATGACATTTGCAGATATTTACAGTATTTGTGATCCCAAACATAGCATATAATATTTTCATTGATACATTTAAGCTATTTATGACCTTTGTTTTCCTTACAGAACTGTAGGTAACTATGCACATCCACAAATAAACTCAAGTGGGTTTCACGGATATTAAGACTTGTAGTGTTAAGAAACTTGAACTACTGTGGAAATATAGAAAAACCCCAAGTGCAGACAAAAAAGATTGTGTCTTTGACCCAGCGAGCTCGAACGAGCAAAAGCTGTATGGTAAACTATCTATTAATGCTGCAAAGCAAAGCAGACCATTAGAATCTATCCCTTGTATTAAATTGAATAATAATATCGTAACAAATCTGTATGACATACCAAATACTTTTAATGATTATTTTGTAGAAAAGATAACACCCATGAATGCCATGCACAAAGATCAGCATAAGCAATACCTAACTTCTAGGCTTAACTCTTTCTTTATGAAGCCACGTCTGCCAGAAGATATAAAACACACCTTAAAAGGGACAAAAAAAATCATCAATAGTGTAGGTTATGACGATAACTGCACCAAAGTCATTAAGCTAGTAACAGAATGTACCTCGCTACCTCTCGAGTTACAACTTAAACCTGTCTATTGAAACTGGTGTATACCCTGTTTAGACTTCTTGCCTGCGACTTCACACCCCAAGGTGACCTTCTGGATCTACGCCGCTCGGAGCAACGAATATCGCTGCTGTGTGTTGCCGACGAGCGATGACCTTGTCTGGAGGCTCGACCACGTGTCCGGGATCGGCTGCGTCTCGAGGACCCTCCCAGCATGACGCTGTGATGACTTCTAATGGACTTCTGTCTGTTCTCGGACCGGTCACTAGGCATCTTCCAATTGTACCAACAGTACAATGTCCAATAACCTGAAAAAAAATTAAACAACGAGTATCTATGTCTTATAAATATGTCCTATGTACCAAAAATTTAATTAAAATATTAGACAAATAATTGAATAAATGAGGTCAAAATTTGGATACTGTGTTTTATTTTATATCGCAAACCACAAAAATAAATATGTATTTACAATACAGGTGGTAAAGTTGATTTCAAACCATCCCAATAACATACAAGAATAAACCCCGGTCATTGGCTGGTCTTAGCCCATATATACAAATGAGTAAATGCTACTTGGCGTTTTTTATTTTAAATCACGACGACACTAGTAGCCTAGCCGTAGGATATTTTAATGAACATTTTTAATAATTACAGGGTGTAAAAAAAACCCGAGCTATCATTCTGTACCTACATGAAACCTAAAACATTGAGCAACAAGCATTGTTGGGAAAAATAAAAAAAATATACGAGAATAAAAAATTGGGACCTTGACCTTGATATTTCAGTAACCAGAATGACACAAAAATATCTTAATTTCTAGTAAAACACGTGACTTTCGGGTTTCGCTAAGTCTTTAAAACCAGTTAGATATACACTAATAACATACCATATTGTAGGCGTATGATCACACCAGGGTGGTAGCAACAGGTGCACCAGAATCCTTGGTGTTATTCCACTTCTGAATTGTTAAAAGTTTCTATAAAATCCAAAAACTTTTCCTCTTCAAAATAACTTTATTGATATTACAGAGTGATAACCAAGAACAACTCGTTTCGTAGCTCAAAGATGACTGTCGTGGAATCCCTTGCGGCTCATAAGCAAGATTCTCAGTAGTACCTACTCAACTGACTACTAACGACATTTTGCCGCCATTACCGTATCGGAAGTCAAAATTGAGCTACGAATTTAAAATAACAGTAAGAATAATATTACACATAAGATTATTCTGAAAACACAATTAAAAATCAACATAATTTATGGAACAATAATTAACATTTCATTTAATAGGTACAAACTTTTGTAAATCGACAAGTTTTGATAGAATTCACAACTTATTTATAATGAATTTGGCAAATGTATTTTAAATATGCACAATATTTAATAGAAATTAAACCATGAATTTTAATCAAGCTTACACTAATAAGACCTCTTTGTGAGCAGAAAAAAGAAACTTTTTAATTGTTTTTTGTTCTTTTGTTTCGAATCTTAAAAAGGTACCCACATTCCTCTCAATCGAAATGTAGCTACAGTCCCAGTCACAAGAAATAAAAACTGTAAAAGTACTGTAGTTGCCCATTCCCTAGCGTAGATCTCTATCGAGAAAACCGGGCAAGAAACTCCATGGACACTCTTCTAAATCAGCCTAAATAAATAAATCTATTATGAAAGTGTAGAGGTTAGAACATTTGCTATTTCTTATAATAAAAAAATGTAATAATATTAAATAATTAATAAAAAAAAAGTTATTAATTTTATTATTTTTTCTTCTTATCTCTTTGTTTCTTATTTTGTGTTTTTCTTCTTCTTTTAATTTTTATATTTCTTTCTTAAAGTATACTGTAATGAAATTTCAAAGACCTTCCTGCACAAGGCCGTGCCTGTAACGCAGGATGTATTTTTACGGTTCCGTACCCGCTCCCGTTTCTTTTAAAAATAAGTAGGTGAGATTGATAAAAAAAAAAACATTTAGAAAACATGAATAATCTTTACTGCACGCAAAATGCAAAGATATACATACAAATTGAAAGACCCAGAATTAGGTTTTCTTACAGCAAACCTTATTTCAATTGTGAGATTTGAAAAATAGGATAATTATACCCACGTGCATTAATATTAATTAATTAATTTTGTTATAGTTAACAAAATTATAAACTAATCAGAGATTAGTATCTCTGATTTGCACACAATTCATACAACTTAATACACGTAATACGTAAATATCTTATGCCGGTTGTACACTCTCACTCGAGAGCACTCGCTGTGTCTCGCCCGAAAGCCTCGGTGTACACTCTCGCCAAGCAAGGTCACTCGTCATTTTCAATTGTGGAAGGAATGGACGAAACAGAAGTTGCCGCTACTGTTGCACTATGTGCCAACACTTATTACCGTTATTTATTATGAAAAAAAAAAGTGGCGTAAACGAAGATGGTGGATGGTCACAATACATCGTAATAGAACATGGTACGTATAAGTTTGTACAGATAGTAGTAGTCTTAGTTTGTAACGAGAGAGCGCTGCCTCGCAGTTCCCGCGAGGCAGCGCGAGACCCTTTGACTTGTGCGCAAAAAACCGACTTGGCACGGAGAGCTAGCTAGGAACACCGAGACGGGCCGAGACGGGCGAGCGCTACCATCTACTACACTCTCGCGCTCGCCCTGCCTCGGACTACCTCGGCGAGAGTGTACAGCCGGCATTAGAACTTTGAATAAGTGACAAGTGGATAATATCCCGAATGACGTTCCTTCAAACAAGTGTAAACCTCTACACAAAAATTATTGCTGGGACACAAGTTTTTATTTGTGGTGAAAAATCACGTTTCACGGTAGGACTTAATGTAACGCACTCAAAACATTATGCTGATGGGTGCATTGTGCAATAGTTCGGGGGTCGTGGGGGTGTTTAAAGTAAAGTTACAACATTAAAAAAATGTAATTTTTTTAACATAAATATTGTATAACTATGTTGGTTTGGTTTGGACAGGGTTTTTTTAACATAATTATTGTATAGCTAAGTTGGTTTCGACATTTCTTCTCAGGGATTTAAAATTTAGATGGAAAAAGTGGTCAAAATGAAGTCTGAATTTTAGAGTTCTCTGCAGCCCCAGATTGGCAATTATCTAGGTATAGTGGAATATACCTCCGCATTGAACTACATAACACAGTGGTTATAAGATTTCATATTCATAAACATTTGGTCTGGGTACAGAGTTGGCACAAGCTGCAAATAAAGAATGAATGAAAACGATCCTCAATGCCAAAGTTCAAACCGTATACAGCGTTCTGATTAAGAATTCTATCATTTTTTACAAATGCTCACGCTTTTTGTCTCTTGATGGGACTCTCTGGGTAATCAAAGGCTTGTTAATCTGACAAACGAAATACTATGGGATCTTTTTAGGTTTATTTTAGTCTGGGATCATAGTACATCACACCTTGGAAGCTATACTGCAGATGTCCGAAAGGCAGAGAGTACCATTTGCCTGGGAACCTGTTGATTTGCCATCCAACAACTATAGAAGATAGATGCTATTTTAAATAGTATGTAAGTAATTGTAATTTCCATGGTATAAACATTTAATTTCGCAAATCGGATGACCGATGAGACCGAAAAGTTCTGGAGTGGTTACCGCGAACCGGAAGACGTTGCATTGGAAGGCCTCCCACTGGGTGGACCGATGACCTGATGAAGGTTGCGGGGATCCGCTGGATGCGAGACGCACGGGACCGGACAATGTGGTGACACTTGGGGGAGGCCTATGTCCAGCAGTGGACGTCTTTTGACTGAAATCATAATGATGAATCATTTCAACCATTTAACACTTGGTTTGATTTTCCAAGGTTCTCTCGAATATAATGAAATCAGTCAGATTGGGAATTCATATGAAACAAAGGACTGCGAGCAAAATCTGTACGAGAACTGCATAGACTAGGCAAGTATAGCATTTATGGTAGAAGGTAGAACTAAACAAGGATGTCAATGATAACCATGACGCATGTGAGTTGTGATAAAGCTTTTGATCAATAATAAAGTGTGTAAGAGTGAGGCCACACGATGCGTTAACGGTGCGGTGCCGCAACGTCATCCTACATACAAATTACTATGCCATGCGTCACACGATGCGTTGGGCCGCCGTGCCGCGTGCTTGTGACCTGCGAGACGAGGCGGGGAGGGATCATGCGCTGCGGCGCCGGAGTGCCGAGTGCCACAGTATTGTATCGAAGGCCGCATCGCGGTAAACAGCGTTCTACTGCGGTGCCGCACCACCCGTGTGGCACCCTATAGCTCGAATTAATTACTAATTCGAGCTATAGCGCTAATCGCGTCATTGCGATTTTTTTTTCTTTTAGACCACACCTGGGAACCTTCTAGTTACGGAGATATTGGGGGTCAAACTTCCAACTTTTTCACAAGTTTTTTGTTCAATACGAGTACATGTTATGAATGTAAGATTCTTACTTTAAACACCTCCACGACCCCCATACTATTCAATCCATCCATCAGCAAAATGGTTTGAATCCGTTACATTGAGTCCTATCGTAAAACGAGATTTTTAAAACGAAAAAAAAAAAGTTGTTTCCCAGCAATAATTTTTGCGTAAAGTTACTTAGTTTGATGAACATAGTACTTGGTTGACGGCTTCGTGAAAGGTCTTGTTACACCCTGTATTAATAGCCCAGAAGTTTTTAAAGTACTTTATTTACAATTCATACACTCTGTCCAGCGCGGCAGCGCACGGAGGTCTGCTGTTCTACAAGGAGCGGGAGACGAGTGATTTTGGCGCTTGTTGAGAGCAGATAGTCTTTGTGTAGGAGGTACATACACATATCTTAGGAGAATGCTGCATCTTCCTTCATATCAGCAGGAACTGGTTCATGTTATCATCATTTGCCCAGCCTTTTCCCAACTACTTTGGGGTCGGCTGCCAGTCTAACCGGGTGCAGCTGAATACCAGTATTTTACATGGAGCAACTGCCTATCTGGCCGCCACAACCCAGTTAGTACTGGGTAATACGATACCCGTTGGTAAGAGTAGTTGTCAGACTCTTTTAGTCAGTGGCAAAATATCTAGGAACGCGCGCGCCCAACTTAAAAAGAAGGCACAATCTATCAGCTGATAGTCTGACCTCGGGAAGGGGTAAAAATGTACTTGTACTAGTAACGTCTCGCGCTCCCCACCCGCCCGCACCCTTTGCCTCAGTGCAGTAATGACGTAAAAACCTAAAACAGTCACCCCGGAGAGCGCGTCGCAGGCGCATGTTTTGATAGTTATATTATATTTTGTAGTTATGCGGACATACGTTGCATCTTAAAAGAATACTTAGTTATACTTAAGACTACTGTCGAACACGCAGTCTTTGGATATTATTTTTTAATTTAGCGGCTACCTAAACATGTAGGTACCTACTTACACTGCTTACGTACACCGATAACGTCACGTGGCGGCCGGCCTGTGTGGTCGGGCGCGGGCGCCGCTTACGGAGTGGGCTTGCGAGTCGCGCGGATGCTCTGCTTACCCATTGTTGTACGGTCCGATAGTAATGAGACATAACGGCATCACGCGGCTACCAGTTGATAGGTAAAAAGCGCGCGCGTGGGAATTTCATACAGCTGTTGTGTTATTGTGATAAAATAAAAAAAGTTTATTTGGGAAATTTGTTTGTTATCATGAGTAGAATCACGTGTTTAAGTATCGGTCACTAATTACCAGTCATCCTATATAGACATTTTTTTTTTTGGGTATGATATAAATAATATTATTTCTATTAAATTCTTTAAAAAAAAAACTGTTGTTTTTTTGTGCCGCAAAGCTAATTATAAATTTTTGTGCCGCAATTTTTATTGGGAATATCAAACTATTACTTATTATTCTGTTCGGATAAAAAAATGGATGCTCAAGGGTAGCACGCAACATTTAAATTTTCTTACGTTTATTGCAATTTGCAGGTCAGTTTCAGGTTGTTTGTTGGTGAAAATATGAATCGCGCCAGTAACACGTATGGAGATACAGAATTATAATCATTCAAATCATCAATACAACCGTTCAAATTCATATAATCCCATTTAATAGCTATTTCATGAAAAAGTCACTCTTTCTCTCCATACGTGTTACTGGCGCGATTCAAATTTTCATCAACATACAACCTGACACTGACCTGCAAATTGCAATAAACGTAAGAAATTTTAAATATAGAAGCGATATTTAAAATCCTTCTTTGTCCACTGTATTTCTTGCGTTAGATATTTTCATTGCATTACGTCATATTCGACTAACTAAAAAAAAAAATTTTTGGGTAACACCGCGCCTTAAGTCAATCGTAACCGTTTAGGGTGCTAATGAGGCTGCCCCGGTTTTGTAGCGCATCAAGGATGTTCGCCGAGTTGCAAGTAGACTGTTTCTATACGACTATGCGAAAGCAGTGCACATCCCTGGTGCGCAGGGTTCGGGACAGCTCCAGCGGCATACTGAAGGTATTCGCGCATAGGTTTGATTGCCAGTACCTGTGGTGATGTATTTATTATGTTGTTACTATTATTTTACTTTTTGTGTTTTTTTTTATTGCTTTTTGTTTTTGTGTATTATTATTACAATGTGTTGAATTTTATGATCCTGTGCCGGTTGAAATAAATTATTATATTCTATTCTATAGAACAAAAATAACCGTTTGAAAGTTTCGCTGATTGCCACCTGTCTTGGCTCTCGACCCTCAAAATGGGACAGCTATACTACAAAAGACTGTAAGTCAGACCTAGATGAACTGGCATAAACCAGGGATGCATAACAGGGACCGGATGAAGTCTATAATTAGAAACGGGTGGAATAACGCTATCATTGACGAGTCGTAGAAGTTTTTAAATTTGTTTATTTCCAATTCATATAGTCTGTCCACCGCGCGGTGGTCTCCACCTCACGTGGACGGGTCTTCGGTTGTAGAAAGAGCGGGAGACGTGTGAGTTTGGCACGTAACCGTTGTAATAGGCGCGGTCTTCTATTCTGAACATTGGGAACGCCAATTGGGTATCTATGTGCTGAAAAAGAGAGGAAAAATATATAAAAATATAAATGTAAAAATATGTATAAAGGGTGTAACAAGATCCTTAACGAAGCCGAAAGGCACTTGTTCTCCCCGTCATCGTCATTGCTATTATTTTTTTGTTCTCGGCCATAACTGGGAACCTTCTAGTTACGGAGTTATAAGGGGTCAAAGTTCCAACTTTTTCACCAGTTTTCCTTTTTAATGTTAGATGTTTACTTTAAACACCTCCACGATCCCCCTACTATTCAATGCATCCATCAGCAAAGTGTTTTGATTGCGTTACATTGAGTTGTACAGTGAATCGTGATTTTTCACCCCATAAAGAAAAGTCGTTTCCCAGCAATATTTTTTGCGTAAAGTTACGTTTGATGTACATAATGCTTGGTTGACGGTTTCGTGAAGGGCCCTGTTACACCCTGTAGATGGCGCTGTAATCAGCGCTGGATGGCGCTACGTAACATTGGATCTAAAATCCTGCGTCGCGCAATCAAAAATAACCGCGAAATTTTGTGGTGTGGTCAGAGCTGGGCAAAATACATGCTTTGCTTTAATTAAAATACAAAAACTCGACTGAAAAAACTGAAAAGCATATAACAAGCACATTTTAAATTATTGTTTTTTTTTTCAGGGTATTTTGTTAAAAATAATTAAAAAAGAAAAACAAAATCAAACATTCCATTAAAGAAAGTAGTTTCAAAAACTAAAACACCCAACTAAAAAACTGAAAAGCATAAAACAAGCACGTTTTTTTAAAAAGTCGGGAGCAGACATTTCCGAATGGGCCGGGGGGCCATTAAAAATAATGGAATGGGCCCCGCCTGTTGTTTTTTGGGTTCTGTACCTCAATTATAGGATCACTTTGTTGTCTGTCTGTCTGTGTGTCAAGATGCTTTTTCTCAGGAATGCGTGGCGGTATCAAGCTGAAATTAATACCCAATACTTAAGTCTGCTACCTCTTGGAGCAACAAAATCCAACTTGTATGTCAACGCGATCAAAAGATATGACTGTTTATGTCACATATTAGGCGATTTTACAAGGGAATCAAAACCTATAGGGTGCTTCCCTTTGACCTAGAATCATGAAATTTGGCAAAAAGCAAAGCACAAATAAAGGAAAAATTCCTAAAAATAAAAAAAATGTAAATTAATGGGTGTCCCCATACATACATAGTTGACGCAAGATATTTTTTTTTTAGATAAAGGTACGGAACCTTTCGTGGGCGAATCCGACTCGCACTTGGCCAGTTTTTTTTACTATTATTAACAAAACACCTTTACTCTTTTACCTACACCTTTTCTGGTTTACTCTTTCGACCGTTATCATGAAATACATTTGTTTTTTTATCAGAGGCAGGTGATTACTTAAAAATCTTTGAACGCAATTCTAATTATTTTTAAAATCAAAATTAAGTCGTCTTTCAGTAAAACTTCATATAAACAATATTTAAGGAATTTTTCTTCCGTGTGACAAGGCCGTGGATTTTCTCCCTTATTTATGCGATTTGTCACAACAAAATTCTTAATTTAAATGTTCCTTCTTAAAATAAAAATAGTGAACAAAAATATCACTGACCGAACAAAACTTAGAGGAAGTTTTTTTCCAATCAACACACAATTCAATACCTAACCTAATTTTTAATTCTTTATATTTTTCTTTTCTTTTGTTCTTTTGTTTCCTTTCCTGTCAAGTACTCCGTTTTGTCTTGGAATAATTAAAAAAAAAAACAATGAACCAACCTGAACCAAAGCAAGGACACTCAAAATGAAGCCTAAAACATGCTTCACCGACGCCATCTTCGACTGCAATAAATACAAAATGCCACGCAAATCACGCTCATTTTCACATTTATACCAAAAATAATCAATTATAAGCTGAAAATTGCTGAAAAAGCGTAGCTTTTATGCCTAATATTCATTACATTAGAGTTTATAATTAAATGACTTTACTGCCAACAACATTGTTAGACTAATCGCAATTTGGTTTTGACATTTACAGCTAAAAGCTAACCAGTTCAACAATATTTAAATGAAATACAGGCAAATTTCGTTTGGTTCTCATTCTCTCTCTGTATATGATGAAGCATTTTCCCTGTTGTGCATGAATGAATGACACAGAGCAGGGGGCAAAAAATGGCCGCTATAGCAGAATCATAAATAGGACAATAATATGAATTACATTACAATTCGTAAAATGATCACAAAGTGACAATTCATAACCATTTTAAGAATTATGAGGTGATTAATATTATTATCCTATTAAGATTCTGCAAAAGCGGCCATTTTAGACCCCCAGGGTACAGTTACGAGCAATGAAATGTATACACGCAGCAACTTTTAAAAGTGATTTTCTCCTACTGTATTGATTAACGTGTTACGTTTTCACGAACATGGTATTTTGGAAGCAGTACTATTACGAAATAGGTCGTATCTCAAAGTAGAAGCGTCTAGTCTTTTGGATTTTGCTAAGTATATGTATTTCCTAGAATACCTGATAAACGACCAAAAATAATTGTCTGCTAGTGCGGTTTTACATTTCACTAGATATTGTTGATGTACATATTGAGTCCGCATCTGATTTTTCTGACTACTGGCAGTTTTTTTGAATAATTGTGTTTGTTTTTTTTTTTTAATTTTGTTCGCAAAATGTATAAAAACGGAAAAGTTAAAAATAAAAAATAAAATAGGAATGACAGTTATGTTGTTTTAAGACCGCACATATACTTTATACAGCGTGTAACAGAAAGGCTATAGTATAGTCATATGGAAGACTGTGGTACGGACCACCAAACTGAACAACTTTCTCATAGGACCACCATCGCAATCACAAAAAAATAACACCTACTCGACCCAAATGTATGGGACAGCTGATTATTTTTTTACGATTTTGATGATGGTCTCATAGAGAAAGTTGTTCAGTTTGACGGTCCGTACCACAGACTTCCATATGATTATACCCTTTCTGTTACACGTTGTATATCACTTGTGCATTCCAAATACTAGTTCCTTATCGGTAGACTGCCCCCAGAAAATAATTCGGTACCGCAAAACAGAGGTAGCCAGTCCATGGTACCCTGATAAACGAGCCTGACTGTTTACTAATTTTGAAAGTTGTTGGAGAGAGCATACGGGAATTTGCTGAGTTTTTTGCACATAACTTCAATATGACCTCATATCCAAGTGATGAAAATAAAAAATAGGATTTCTATCTTTAAGAAATGGTTCATGTAGCCTGAAGCTTGGAACTGAGCCAAGAGACTCCGTTACATAGGACATACAACGTAACTAGCGAAAAATGAATGTTCCTGCGATACACCTCTGACTAACCCTTCATGAAACACAGGTGTAATGTTATGCTGTATAAATACGATAGTACTGTAAAATTTCAAAAGTAATAAACTGAAATTCAATGTCTCGGTTTGTACATAATTCGACAACGAATACAACACTGTTGTAATATTATTTGACATTAATTTGATTTTCTGATAAAAAGAAACATGGAAATTAAAAAAGGAAATGAGCAAAATAACAAAACACAATAGTTAAAAAAAAAACTAAAAAATACGCTTTAGAGTGACGTCATTTTATTTCTCGAATTCTTCTTGGTAAATCCTTTCATTTAATAACATAAATATACATGAGAACGCATAAAAAATACGTAGTCTGCCATCTTTGGGAGTCCGCCATGTTGTCCTTGTTGCTGTTGTCATTGTTGGGAGTCCTACCGTAAAACGTGATTTTTCACCCCCAAAAAAAGTATTTCCCAGTAACAATTTTTGCATAAAGTTACTTAGTTTGATGTACAGAATGCTTGGTTGACGGCTTCGTTAGGGGCTTGTTACATCCTGTATATTCAATTCAATTCCCCAGTTTACTAAAATTGATCTCGGAGGAGCTCGTGGCAAAACAATTACAGCCGACCGGGTCGATCTTTAGGTAAAGCCGCCCCATTACGTACCGAGTTTCCTCCGTGCCTCGGAAAGCACGTTAAGCCGTTGGTCCCGGCTGTCATCGGTAGATCTTTGACAGTCGTTACAGGTAGTCAGTGGCCCAAAAAGTCTGACAACCAGTACTTACCAAGGGGTATCATATTACCCAGTACTAACTGGGTTGTGGAGGTCAGATAGGCAGTCGCACCATGGAAAATACTGGTATTCAGCTGCATCCGGTTAGACTGGAAGCCGACCCCAAACTAGTTGGGAAAAGGCTAGGGAGATGACTAAATTTATTGATCCCAAAAGATTAATCATTTCACTTAGACGCAATAATGCGTACTTATGTACTAAAGTGTCTTACTTAGCTTCACTTACAGCAGTTTATATACAAAATTAAATCCGATTTCGCGACTAAAATGCTTTTGGAAATGTAAATTAACCTATCACTAAATAGTATAAAACTAAGTCTCTTCCCGCTGTCTGTCCCTATGTATGCTTAGATCTTTAAAACTACGCAACGGATTTTGATGCGGTTTTTTTTAATAGATGAGTGATTCAAGAGGCAGGTTTATATAAGGTCCCATTAAAATAGGTGGTAAATTTTAACACAGCGTTCAGTACGTCCAACCAATGTTAACCAAGCAAAAAAATCACTGATTAAAGTGATTTTATTTTTACCTAAAATAATAAATGGCCGGCGGCACTCTAGATTATTCACATCCATTAGGTCAAAATAAAATCACTTTAATCAGTGTTTTTTTTTGCTTGGATATCTTTGGTTGACGTACTGAACGCTGTGTTAAAATTTGGCCATCTATTTTAATGGGACCTTATATATGTATGACATTGCACCCGTGCGAAGCCGGGGCGGGTCGCTAGTAATTTATATAAAAGAGAACTGGCAAAGAAACCATTAAATACCAGCATTCTATTGCAATGTGAATCTCCACGTCTGACATTCTAACTAAAGACCATTCTCTATTCAGGAATAGAGAATGGTCTTTAAATAGTGGTTTTAATGTTACTAGTTCAGGTTATTTCAGGAAATAACCTGAACTAGTAACATTAAAACCACTATTTTTTCATACAACTCACTGAATGCATAATATCTGCCACCGGAATATAAACCATAGTTATTATTGCAAAGGTCTCATTTACATTAAAAGTTATTCCTGAACCAATATGTGTTTGAGCAATATTGTACTGTATTACAGATAGATAAGGTTTAGTTTGGAATCTGAAGTCGTATGATTAGATTCACTGTTAGATGCCACGAGGTCAGGAAAAGCGATGACGTAAACAGGACGCGTAGTGATGTTCTATCGATAGTCTATTTCTGTCTATGATGATATTTGAGGCTCTACTTGGCTCCCTGGGCTTTGAAATTCGCTGATTAGCTATACTGATTTCAACTTAAGGCGCGGACTGACTACGATTTTAATCGCAACTAGACCGCGTAAACTATTGTCACCACTATGGAGCGTAAATAAGGTTGAAAATTGGAAATAATATGTATTTGTGTTGACATGTGACTAAGCTGCGAATGGTATTTATTTTACAGGTTTTCTTTAGATTATTCTAAGCTAGCTGTTGCCAGCGGCTTCGCTCGCCTTTTGGTCAGAAACTATCCCACGAGCACATTGTAAATAGCCTATGGCATTCGGGGATAATGTAGCTTCCCTTTAGAGAAAGAATTTTCAAAATCGTTTCAATCGATCCAGAGATTACCCCCTACATTCAAACTTACAAACATATTTTACCTCTTCATAATATTAGTATAGATTATATTTTATATATGCAATATTAATATAGATTATAGTATAAGTATATAGTATAGATATAGACATAGACATTAAATAAAATAATTGTTTGGTTACGATTTAAAAAAACGTTAATTCTATTAAATTCTTTAAAAAAAAAATACAGAGCGCTGGAAATACAGAGATCTTCGACGCCAAAGTTTATTTTTGTGCCCCAACTTCCCAATTTTTTATTGGGAATATCAAACTAATATTTATTATTCTGCTCGGTCTTATTTTTTTATAAACCCTTCTCTGTACACTGTATTTTTTGCGTTAGATATTTTCATTGCATCACGTCATACTCGACTATCTAAGAAACCATTTTTTGGGAATATTGACGCAACACCGTGCCGTGTGTGGAAGTATAGTGCTGATTTTACGCAGGCAGGCATTTTTTTTAGACAGGCAGGCATTTTAATTCATGTAATTTATTTCAACGCCACTATTCTTAGAATAGAATAGAAAAAGAATCGCTCTCTTTTTCTCTTAGATTAAAGAATATTTTTTTATTTGTGTTAAAACATGGTACATTAAGGGCTTATAAACAGAGTTTGATCTTACATGTTTCGCCGTAAAAAATATTAACATTATAAAAAGTCTAAGAACTTTAAAATATATTTTTTAATGTTTTTTTTTTATAGGTTTTTAAGAAATCTTTAATCTATCTTTATTTTATTTAAGGGTAGCGACCCTCTCCGGCTTCGCACGGGTGCAATTTCATACATATAGACCTTCCTCTTGAATCACTCTATCTATTTAAAAAACCGCATTAAAATCCGTTGCGTAGTTTTAAAGATGCAAGAAGCATGCAAGCAAAAAGCATGGAAGCATGCATAGGGACAGACAGCAGCGGGAAGCGACTTAGATTTATACTATGTAGTGACTAGCTTATGCCCGCGGCTTCGCTCGCGTTAATTTAGAATTTGACAATCAAATCGGGTTGTACTCGGCTTGTAATAATATAATTCAATCATGATTCAAAAGACACGTGGCGCCATCTATTATCATAACAACTTTATTGTTGTATTCCTCGCCGGGAACAGTACTTTTTTCGGGATGAAACGTACCCTAGGTCCGTTTCTGTACACCTGCCCGCGTAGCATGGAAATACTATCTCGATTCTACCAAGAAATGACAAAGCTCTTTCTATACAACTTGACATGTCTGTCATATAGAAATCTTTCCACAATCTGTCATTTTTTTCGATTCTTCGTCAACAAAACCCGTTTCTACGGTGGTCATGTTACGCGGGCTGCGGGGCTGTTGCGTATCGCTGTTGACAGTTCCTAGTTACGAGTTTTGTTAGACACTGACAGTTCTGCACGGGTAGCGTCAGTTGAAACCAACAAGGACGCTCATTGTACCTATATCAAAACTCGCCAAGTGATGATCGCTATGAACTGTCAACAGAGATACGCAATAGCCCTGCTGACATTTATATCCAAAATCAGGATGATTGGTTCAGTGCTTACGGCGTGAAAGGTACCTAACAAAAAACTTAGTTTCGCATTTATAATAATTAATATCTACATAATTATGCTTTGCAAATTAATAACACCGTTTCGTAAATACCACGGAAGTTGTTCGTTGTCAGGGCGGGGTCAGTATCGACATCCCGGCCCACAACGTCCCTTCCCTACAACGCAACATTACATCCAGCGCATCTGCAGTGCGCCAGTGCAATCAATGCAGCGATCCCGGGCCGGGACACCGGATTACGTCACTAGGTGAGGTCGGAGGATGGGAGGGGGTGGGTGGGGGTAGGATCTCGAATTAATTGTGTAGGATGTAAGGTTGGATGGTGTTATGATGAAGTGTGTGTGGCTAGATTGTTGCTAGGCTATGAATAGATGACTACAAGGGGTTAGTAACAATGTTTCTCAGAGTTGGGATACTGGGAGAGGCCTATAGAATGATTTCCACCAAACGGCTCGCATCGCATCGGATCAAAAAGGATACGGACGGTTGCGGTGGCGTACGATCGGCTCCGTACCGTGGCTCCCGTTTCTGCACCTAGTGAAATACTTTCGCCGACGAGCCGATCGCGCGTCGCTGCATACTTTCGGCTACAATCGCGTGTCGCGGAAGACGCCTGTCAAGCTGATGTGCGCGGCTTGGTAATATAGGCTTTAAATACTGTGTACCCGATATACTATCTTATTAAGATTGTAAAATCCGTTCCGATTTTTTTTTAGGATTATTATTTCAATTTTTTTTTTTTTTATCATAGGTATTAATGTCAACTATAAGAATTTAATTATGTCAATTAATAGAATTTGTTCAATTATTTAATTTATTCTTCTATGTTTCTATTATAAAAATATCTTTATTTTAATTATTAGGGGCTTAATTTATAACTTTATTGTGAATGTTGTGGTCTCCTATAAGTGAAGGAGTACACCTACCAAATACCTTGTGTTTTCCATTAACTAATAATGCTTTGTGTACATCTTTTGTTGGAGATCCTTAAATAAATAAATAAATCTCATACGATGGGAGGTCCACCAAACGGGGGAAATCATCCTTATGTCTAGCTATGAACGACTTTCAGCTGATATTATGACGATGATCTTCTGACTAAGTTTTGAAGCTAATTAGGGGTAGAAGTTACCAATGAGTCATCTACCTAGCCTTTTCCCAACTATGTTAGGGTCGGCTTCCAGTCTAACCGGATGCAGCTGAATACCAGTATTTTACATGGAGCGACTGCCTATCTGACCTCCACAACCCAGTTAGTACTGGGTAATACGATACCCCTTGGTAAGACAGGTTTTCAGACTATCGGGTCACTGACTACCTGTAACGACTGTCAAAGATCTACAAAAGACAGCCAGGACCAACGGCTTATTTTTTTTTGTAATCTGTGGTCACCCATCCACGGACCACCGGGGCAGCCACGAGCTCCTCAACAAACTTACCAATGAGTATTATAGAGAATAGTTTTCACAATATACTGACTGTATTTAGGCCTAAACACATAATTATTTATAAAGCATCTCATCAATCATCTTTTTTAACGGTCATAAAATAGTCACAAGCATAATGAAAACGTACCTTTTTTTTCGTATTGGAAGTCATCAAATAACTCCTCCCGCTCTGGGCTGAGCAGGAGGGAGTGTCAGACTTTTACTGACTAAAACCCGTCCATGTTCCTTCATCGCCCTTTGTGTTCCAGGGCCACGGTATCTCTTTCGAACAGTCCCGCAGCCCCGGCAGGCGATGAAAACGTACCTCGAACGAATTAAGCTATCTAAGCAAACTAAGCATCTTTTCCAGTTAAAAACTAATTAGTATTCATCATAATCATCATCAACAGCTTATAATATTCCCACAGCTGGGGCACGGCCCGCTCTCAATGAGAGGGAATGGGCTATAATCCACCACGCGGGCCCAGTGCCGATTGGTAATTAGTATTAAGCCAGGAAATCCAGCAAAGTACAGCAAGATACTTAAATAAAGGTTATATAAACTAATATTATAAAGAGGTAAATTTTGTTTGTAAGTTTGCATGTAGGGGGTAATCTCTGGATCTACTGAAGCGATTTAAAAAAATCTTTCACTCATAGATTATCCCCGAGTGCCATTATGCTATATTTACAACGTGCCCGTGGGATAATTTCCGACAAAAACGCGAGCGAAGCCGCGGGCAACAGCTATCCTGATTAACGTAATATTAACTTAACAACCTACACGTAATACAGGAGCAAAGAAAATATGAACACGTGTAGACAAGATTTTGCTATAACATTTCCAGTAGGCGTAACAAATGTTTGTATTGTACTAAACACAAATACGCCGTTTCTACGAATGGTGCATATTTAAAACGTCTGGGTTTGAAACTTTCAACCCCTTGAGGTTAATAGCTGAAAATTAAATGCAAATCTGCTTCTGTTGTCTGTGAATCTTAAAGTTCAGGGGTTAGATTAACTTGAGTAGGTTTAAATTACGTTTTCCTAGAAAAAGAAAGATTTGTAAGTTTTTCTTTGATTTTTAAGGGTTCCGTAGCCGAATGGCAAAACGGAACCCTTATAGATTCACCATGTCTGTCTGTCTGTCTGTCTGTCCGTGTATGTCACAGTCACTTTATTCCGAAAATATTAGGACTATACAGTTGAAACTTAGTAGGTAGATGTATTTTGCGAACCGCTTTATGATTTTTATACAAAAATAAAAGATTAAGGGGGGCTCCCCTTAAATAGAACTAAAACTAAAAAAAAAAATATTTTCATCAAACTTACACGTGCGGGATATATATATATAGGTCTTTAAAAAATGACTTAGAGGTTTCTAAAACCAATTTTTCTCAAAGTCAATCGTTTGAAAGATAGACACTTCCAAACTGGTAAAATGTGCGCCCCCCTCTAATTTCTAAAGTAAGAGGAGGAAAACTCTGAAAAAATTTAGAATTGTAGAACGTAAATAAAGCTTTCAACCAAAATTGGTTTGAATAAGATTTGACATTCAGTTTTTGAGATATGAGCCTTTTTCATCAAGCTGTAGCAGTAACTTTGTCTTTCATTAACATACTATGAACAACAAATTTAGGTTTACTGTTGAATGTAAAACAATACAACATATGAATGAGCCTTCAAAATATTTTTATTATGTTATATTTTTATTTTTTTATTATTTTGTTTTTTGCTACGGAACCCTGTGTGCGTGTGAGTACGACTCGCACTTGGCCGGTTTTTACTAGGAATGGAACGTTGTCTTTGTTTTAGAATTAAAATGAATATGAAAAAAATCTTTCTGGTCTTTCGGAGACGGTCATTGGTACGGGCTTAAAATGAATCACAAGTACACGGTGGTGACATCACGCAATCTACTTACAAGGCTACCCACACCACAGTGTCACTTGTCACAGAGTCAAGATGGTAAACTCTGAGCCAGGACGACGGTCAGTCAGTGTCTGATCGCGGCCGAGTTAAGACCTCTTGGAACTGTACCCGATTCATTGTGCCCCGTGTTATTTTGTTAAGTTGTAATCTCAAGTAATTCGTTAGTGTTGCTAGAAACAGTGTATCGCTCAGTGTCTTTTCATAGCACGAAACCCATCGTCTGCCCACATGATGTAGAAGCCTAGCGGAATAAATCCTTTCACCCCGTCATATTGATAACTTTAATTATTATAATTCTGTAACTACATACGTGTTACAGGCGCGACTCATTTTTCATCAACATACAACCTAACATTGACCTGCAAATTGCAAAAAAAACTTAAAAAAAATTTAATTCCGCGGGCTACCCTGACACTTCCACCTTAATCAAAAACTCATTAATTTCTACTAGCTCCTCATGGGAACCGAAAAACACTAATTTTGGCTGCGCTTGTGGAACCACTCCGTAGGTCATTGCACTCAACAGGTTTTTAGAATAAGACAAACAGATTCACACGAGACGTCTTAAAACGATTTGATAAGACTTGTTTTACAGCCAGAAATTCTACCACACAATCTTGCAGTACCATTTAGAGGTTATCAGAAGGTACATCGAAGAAATAGTGAAAGCGGCCCGAAACTCTGACAATCAGTATTACCAAGTATTTTAAGGGCACTCTGCCCATGTCTCTGAAGCGAAAGCTAATGGACATGTGTATTCTCCTCATCTTGACCTACGGTGCACAAACTTGGTCTTTGACTAACATCCAAAAGTCCAAACTCAAGGTTTGCCAACGTGATATGGAGCGTAGTATCTTAGGTGTAAAATTAACTGATCATGTTCGAAACACTACTTAACTATGTATATATTTACGGTTTTCTTTTTGTTTTCTTTACGTGTGCTGTAAGACATTGCTTCTTGCTACTCGTAAATTTCATGATTCTAGATCAATGGGCAGTGCCCTTTAGCTTTTACGTTAACGCGAGCGACGCCGCGGGCTAGTAGAATGTTGGACAATTTCTTATTAGTCTGAACTAGATTGTACGATTTTTAAGAACTTTAGTTTCTATAAATTTAGAGGAACACATACTTACAACTCGAAAGAGTTTAGCCAATACAAAGTTTGTAGGACATTATTAATTTGTATGTCTTTGTATGTCCCTAATAATTGTGTAAGAATGAATGTGTAATATTATTTTTAACATAGCCAATAATATTGACATACATGATATAAATATTGTACACCCCATGGGTGTTACAGTGATACAATAATACTAATTAAAAGATCTTCTGTTTACCTGTGACAAGCAATAAATAAAAAGAAATTAAAAAAAAAAGAATTAAAAACAGTTTTCAAGAACTAGAATAATCAATATTTTAGGACCTAGGTATTACAGGAACCTCTAGGTTTTTTAGTCTTTAAATAGACTCTGGACGCAGGTTAGTCACAGCAAGGAAAACCTGCTCAAGTGGAGATTCATTAATGACTCTGCTCTGGAGTGTAAATTTGGTCTATTCCACAAACGATGGGGCACTTAATATCGTGTCCTGTTGCTTGTTCACTACAGGAACTGATGGACGCTACCGAAAGCGCCAAACTAGTGTCTCAATTCTGGGGCGACACAATTTCGATTGCCATCGACACTTTAATAATTAAAGTGTTATTGGGTATTTCCATCAGAAATTTCTCAGTAGCAGCTACGGAGTTGTGGTGATGGCAATAGGCCCGCCTCCTATTACATGGGACTTGAACATAACTGACTGGTGAAATGTGTGTGTACAAATGGGTACACCTCGGCCTAACCCTTCGGGGATTAGAAACGTGATGTTAAAAAGTTGAAATATGAAAGTAGTTTCTTGCTCTGCTTCTTCGAAAAAATTAGCTAAGCTTTTAACTTCTTAACTTGCTTACCCTTCTATTAGTTGTAATTGCTTGTACTTCCAATTTCCACCCGAACAAACTTAGTTACATACCTTCATCCCTCTTTTTAACCCTTCGGGGGTAGAATTATCAAAAACGCTAAGACACGTATAAATTAATTTTCAATCGTCAGCAACTTCAAAACTGACGGGCTTTAATAAGTACAAATTTCCATCCCCTATTTTGTTGATATATCACCAAGTCAGTCAGTTTATCATATTATATAGATAGGTACGGTCAGCAGTCAGACCTCGAGCTGGTCTAGATGACCATGGAGTCTACAGAATTGCAATAGAATACGTGGCCATCGTGTACTGGTACTGACCGAATGAACCTAACTTATTCTCATTCTTTATTGCACACAAAATATAAAAGTAGGACACACAAAATTACAATATATAACTTATGTACAACGGCGAGCTTAACCCAGAATTGGGATTTCTTACAGCAAACCTAACGTTTGATTAACTTACGTAAAATTCTTTTAAGGATAATAATTTACTGGAAAGAAAAAACTCAGTTAACAAAAATTCTGTGTTCTATAACAACTGCATTATTTGTAAAACTGTGTCGTAGTCATATACGCCCACCTCCAAATAGACGAGATATAAGCAAAAATAAAAACTAAAAAAAAAAATAACAACTAACAATTAAAACTAAAAACCATGAATGCAGCCCGAGTGCGCGTCTTCTTTTTAAGGAAATATCTCGCCGACTGATCGTCACCTCGGTAACCAGAGAGCTGGCTCTTTCTTTGGTCAAAGAATTAGGATTACCATTCAATCAACGTGGCAATGCTGCCAGCCTTCTGGGCACTTTTTCAGATGACATCGAGGGGAGGAGTACTTTGACGAATAAGTGCGCTATTGTCGTCGTTGCACTTAGTTTTAGTCTTCTTTTACGCATTATTTTAGTTCTATTTGTAGTCTGTATATAATGTACATAGTAGATATACACAATACAGGGTGTAACAGGACCCTTCACGAAGCCGTCAACCAAGCATTATGTACATCAAACTAAGTAACTTTACGCGAAAATTATTGCTGGGAAACGACATTTTTTTTGGGGGGGAAAAATCACGTTTTACGGTAGGACTCAATGTAACGCTCTCAAAACATTGTGCTGATGGATGGATTGAATAATACAGGGATCGTGGAGGTGTATCTCCAAAAATCTTACATTAAAAACAAGTATTTCAAAAAAAACTTGTGAAAAAGTTGGAACTTTGACCCCCAATATCTCCGTAACTAGAAGGTTTCCAGGTATGGTCTAGAACAAAAAAATGATTGCAATGACGGGGAGAACAAGTGCCTTTCGGCTTCATTAAGGGTCTTGTATAATATAATAATTCAAATTAAGAATTATCAATATTTTCACTTAGTAATTAATTTATGTGAGATTATGTGTTTGTATGGAAGGATTGTGTTTGTTTTGTATGTGTGTGTGTGTGTGTGTGTGTGTGTGAGTGTGGTGGAGAGGAGTGTTCGTTTGTGTGGAGGGTGTGCGTTGAGTTGGTGTTAAATGATAAATACTTATTTTATGAAAGATAGGCTTTTATTATAGGATAATATATCTACTATGTACATTATATACAGACTACAAATATAACTAAAATAATGCTAAAAAGAAGGCTAAAACTAAGTTCCTACATATATACAACGACAACAATAGAACACTTAGGCGTCAAAGTACTCCTCCCCATCGATGTCATCCGGAAACCTGCCCAGAAGACTGGCAGCATTGCCTTTTCCTTATTTTATAAATTGTTTTATACAAACACTTTTACTGGTTACACACTCCATCACATTGGTAGAAAAGGTTCCCCCTAGTCACGACCTTCAGTACCCGATATGGAAATCTATGAACAGTCTGCGTGCTCAAGTTGGCCGCTGCCGATCCAATTTGGCTAGATGGGGTATAATCGACTCATGTCGGACACAATGCGAGTGTGGAGCCCCATCACAGTATATGCCACACCTTCTCTCCTGCGTATCGTGCACAACTAATTGCACCCTCCAGGACTTGAGGTAGACGTCAGAACTGTCCAGGTTGCTACGGTCAAAATGGTTGGTGGTTGGTCGGACAAAATCTGAGTAATCTATTTGAGAAGAAAAAGGTCTAAACTTGAAATAGTTAAAAGATAAATGAAGTTGGAATATAATTCAAGAATTCATAAATTAAATACTTAAAAAAGCCGGCCAAGTGCGAGTCGGACTCACGCACCGAGGGTTCCGTATAAACTAGAGTAAGTATTTTGTTATTAAAGTATCTACATAGTTACGGTTATCAGATTTTTTCTTTGACATGTACGTAAGACATTGCTTCTTGCTAAATTTCATGATTTTAGGTCAACGGTAAGTACCTACCCTATAAATTTTGGTTCCGTTGAGAGCGTCGAAATTTACGTTTTTTTTTTGCGGCACAAAAGGCCGTATCTTTTTTTTACGTTAACTTAGAAGTTTTATTTCTACACAGCTTCAAGGTACTGTAGTTTTGAGTATATGGTTTTAATTTCAACTCGATAACTCCACGCCTTTTTGATATAAAGGGTCTTGACAGAGAGACGGACATAAAGGTTTCGTTTTGTCCTTTTGTGGTAGAGACCCCTAAAAAGAAATAATACGCCATTTTCTCTCCTGGTTCTAATCATTGTTAAGAAAAAACAAATCACCCAAATTATTTAAAAAAATTAACACTTAATTAACATTTTCACTAAAATCTAAAAAAAAGTACTTTGTCTTGTAAGCCATCCGAACTTAGCCGAAAGTCCCCGATCTCACCCGACACCTACATTACTAATTCCATCTATCTATATTTGACCTTCGACACCGACATAAAAATAGAAAAGCGACTCTGTAACACTCATTACCATTCTTTCTAAAGTCGGTAAACCAAAGGAGGCTTGTAATAACGCGGTGGCTATCAAACTTTTGTGGCTAGAACTAACTACAACCCAAAAACTACCTTGTATGCCAGAAGACGAGGTTCCATTTCCATTGTGCAAGGAAATTACAGTCTTCAATTGAAAGTCGACCTTATTTTATAAAGTTACAGTCCTATTTCCATCGCCTTGTAAAAACGACGAAAGGAGCTAGGAAATTCCAGTCCTTAACTACCAAGATATAAGGTAGAGTTTAGTTTGCGTGTTGTATAGAGTAAGGATGTTATTGAATTGTTAAAAAGCTCAGACTTCGAAGGCTCACTTCGCAACCGTGTTAAGTAAAGGCTGTTACATAATGTGGGTATATTGATTTATTTTTAGTACATCTTCTTCCTCGTTCGGAGTACCACTTGGTCAATACAACCTATTCGAAAATTTAGATGACTAGCCATTTGTGTCAAACAAATGGCCAGTCATTTATATGTTATGGGCATTAGTTTTATTTTTGTGGTTCCATTTGAAACGGTATGTCCGTTTACGTTACAAACAATAATTCCATAAATTCGTTTTTAACATTTTAAAATGCATTTTATTTATACATGCTGTAGGTGGTCCTTCGAGCCGGATATGAACCAGCAAACTAAGTATTCACAGGCAGATGTGTTGCTGGGGAGTTTGTTCTGCACTTCGTCTCCCCAGTTAAATTACTAGGAAGTAACTAGGTAGTAGTTACTAGGTAGTAGTTACTAGGTAGTAGTTACTAGGTAGTAGTTACTAGGTAGTTAGGGGGCCGGTGTTTTGAAACCGTCATTAGTTTCTTCTGAAAATATGCTTAACCTTATTAAAAAGACTATTTATTCAGAAACACACTCAAATATAGTGACAACAATAAATATATATTTTTTTTAATTTATTTATTTGAGATATAAAAGTATTTAATCTACTATGTACATTATACACAGACTACAAATAGAACTAAAATAATGCTAAAAAGAAGACTAAAACTAAGTTCCTACATAATTAGAACGACGACAATAGGACACTTGGGCGTCAAAGTACTCCTCCCCATCGATGTCATCCGGAAACGTGCCCAGAAGACTGGCAGCATTGCCACGTTGAATGGCTAATTATTTGACCAAAGAAAGAGCCAGCCCTCTGGTCACGCAAAGTGTCGACCAGTCGGCGAGATATTTCCTTAAAAAGGAGACCCATGACCTTATTACATATACA
Organism: Eugnorisma glareosa; assembly: GCA_947578425.1. Classification (NCBI taxonomy): domain Eukaryota; kingdom Metazoa; phylum Arthropoda; class Insecta; order Lepidoptera; family Noctuidae; genus Eugnorisma; species Eugnorisma glareosa. The sequence continues at coordinate 2,966,679 of OX387985.1, read as the reverse complement.
TACTCAATATTATTATTATTAGCCATTTGTTTCCCACTGCAGCGCAAAGGCCTCCCTCCCCTCTTTCATCTTATCCCTATCTAGTGCTGTTACTCGCCAATATTTGTGAAAAGAGTCGAGTTCATCCCGCCATCTCCTTCTGGGCCTGCCGCGTTGCCGTTTGCTGCTGTTTGGGACCCATTGTGTGGTTACTTTAGCCAATAGCTCCTCCGGCATGCGACAGACGTGACCAGCCCAGTTCCATTTCAGCTTGGTAGCCGTGTGTTGCTCATGCCGTGGTAAATATGTTAGCCTGTCGGTAAGGTGTACCTACGGGGCTACCTGTGCAGGGTGCGCTCGACGTGAAGACATTGGTTTATTTATACACCTTTTAAGAACATAATGACATATTGTCATGGCTCCTTTCAAGTAACAAGGTCGGCTGGTAGACCATAACACTTTAAATTTTTCGCAGATTGACTGGGGGGTTAATATGACGTCTTAAAGCAGGAATAATTCCAGAGTGGGAAGGACACAGAGCTATACAGGTCGTCTAGCGCCATCTCTCTCCCACACTGGAATTACTCCTGCTTTATGACGTCATGGTAGGCCACTTGATCAGGTATAGGTAGAGTTCATTTGCCAAAACGTCGAGATAGTACATGTGGTCAATACCTCCCGATTAAATCCCAAAATTCCTTTTAAGTTCCGAAATAAAGTATTTGTTATGTTACTCTCGCCTGTGAAGTTAAGCTTCAAGCTTGCACTTAACGTGTGTACCAATGCGGGACGCGTAACTGCGATGTTTCGACTGCCTCGGTGGTGTAGCGCGAGTATACCTGCTGACAGGCGCTGCTGAGCCGCTCGGCTGCTCCGCTCGCATCGCCATACATCGATCAGCCAATTCTTTGGTGGCCAGTTCAATATATTAAGTGCCAATCTACCACATGCCGATTTGTCAGTAGTGCATTTGGGGCGCAAGTATGTGCGTGTATCATGTCAATGATTTAATTTATTTAAGTATTTGTCATGTATTATTTATGGTAGTATGTTTGTGAATGAAGTGGATTTTATATCTGGAAATAAAAGATTCCATTTCAAAACGTGAATTTATTCACTGTAGACCAAACCAATATTGAATCTAATGTTGAACCAGAATAAAGAACCTTCAAAGTAGAATGAAAACTATTTGATCAATTTGAAAATTATTGTCAACAATTAACACCTTACCAAGCTATAAAGAATTATTTGAAATAGGTTTTTTTTTTTGAAACATTGCAGAACCAATAAACAGAAAATTTGTATGTTGATGGTCGAACAGAGAGCAATAGGCCAATGAAAATTAGATGAGTTTTACAGAAGCGTTTGAGTTTGTGTTTAAATTTGAGTTTTTTGATGAAAAATTATACATATAAGACCAGCTGTTACCCGCGCCCTTCAGTCGCGTGAAATATTTTTTTTTTTACCAATTTCTAGGGTTTTATTTTTTTTGCACGGAGGACTAATGCTGTGCTGGGGCTGCCGCTGCGGCTGCAGAGAACCTCAAGCGGCGTAAATATGGTAACCTCATTGGTAACTATATTTTCGAGCCGTTTGGGGTTGAAACTCTAGGACCGTGGGGTCCGAGCGCTCACAGCCTTTTCAAGGATATTTCTAAACGTTTAGTTGACACTTCCCGTGACCCAAGGGCTGGCTTTTACCTTGGCCAAAGGCATAGCGTTGCCATACAACGTGGCAACGCCGCCAGTCTCTTGGGTACATTACCAGTTGACAGCGTTGAGGAGGAGTTTTTTGACGCCATTTTTTTAAGTTTGTTGCTAGGTTATTTACTTTAGGTTATTTTAATTAATAAATGTAACACAATTAAATAAAAAAAAGGACTAATTATGTTTTTAAAATCAAAGTAGCCTATGTTAGACCTTATAACATCAGCTACCAGTAAAAGTCCCGTCAAAATCATCGGCCCAGCAGTTTCGGAGATTAGCCGGAACAAACAGACAAAGACAGATAGACAGACGGACAAAAATTGAAAAATATGTGTTTTGTTATAAGTACCGTATATATTTTCATTTGCATTCAGTAAAAAGCTGTTATTTTGATATTACAATCAGACACTTGAATTTACTTATTTGTTTAAATATATTTCGTTAGAGGTTTTTTTTTTGTTTTACTAATAATTATGATTTTTATTATGCCCGTGGCGGCCAATTTTTTTTTGCAACAATAAGAGACCCTCGTAAAATCATACTCATTCTGCCAAACTTAGAACTCATTCATAAACACAACGAAATTAATTAAGCAATCACACTAACTACACATTACATAACCAAAAAATACCTCCACCTAATAAAATAAACTAACTATATACATTATAACAATTAAAAACAATTAAATAAACTAAAACAATTAAAATAACTATAAAAGGGCATTAAATTCTGCTCCTTAACGGTGTCAGCGGCGAATGTGCCCAAGAGACTGGCGGCGCGTGGCTTTGCCACGTTGTAAGGCAACACTTAGCCTCTAACCAAGGTAAAAGCCAGCCCTTGGGTCACGGCGTTCCAAAATTTTCTTAAATAGGCTGTGAGCGGCCCCAGCTGGCTTATAATTTTCGTACACACACATCTCTAGCACGAGCGAAACCAGGGGCCTTAATAAGTGGCTATCGCTTTTACAGTGTTTTATATTTCTTCGAAGTCTTTCAACAAAATTGACATTAGTGTTAGAAAGTGTAATTGCCGTCTAGACAATATGATCTGCTTGCTAACCTAGCTTGAAATACTAGCCTCGTGTGACCCGGGCATTACATACAACACCCAAGCGAAGCCACCTGCGTAAACGCAGCCTAACCCAATCTCGCATTCGAGTCAAGGCGAAAAACCAGTCGCCTTGCACCCGCCACGCGGAACGGACGTGTGTGCTCCGAACAAACAAACAAAACACGCCCGAATAACGTAATAAAAATACATCTAACATATATTTGTAATTGGAAACTGTTTAAATTAAGTTCGAATCCGTTTACTATTTGATCAGCTGTCAAAATTTTGAGGTTATCAAAACTTTTTGGTGCAGTGCAAGTGATGTGAGTGTTTTTGTCTGTTTTGTAAGTATTTTTTTAGTTCCTTTTAGTGTTTTTACCTGTTTTAGTATTACGTAAGTGTTGAAGAATTCGGTTTGAGACTAAAATGTCAGTAATGTTGAAGGACTTTTGTATAGTGTCAAGTTTTGCTAACCACCTAAGTTGACTCCAACAAGCTAAGTTCTAATGACTTTAACTTCGAGGTGTGAACAGTGTAGCCCTATTAACGTCAAAGTTTACTCACCAAACTTCAAAAGTATTAAGTAGATTGACGAAACCTCTTAAATAAAATAAACAGATTTCATTTTCAACTTAAAGCTTTGACGAATTTCCAAACATAACCTTTCTTAGTTCATATTAAAACTTTTTTAAGAAATCGAGCTGTCAAACGATTCGTTCCAGGAACATTGTTGTATTAAAACATGTGGGAGAAAGAGAGGTGCGATAATACAAGTGAGAGTGAAAGGGACAGTGCTAGAATAGTATTAATCTGTTGATAAATTGTATAAGCGAAAATAGTGAAGCGATCTATTTCACATGAAATCGAATTAAACGGATTCGTTTTTAGAGTATTTAGTGCTTCATTATCTGTAAGAAAATTTGTATGCGAGCCGTTAAAAACCTCAACAGGAGTCAGGGGATTGGTCGACTTGATCAGCTGGTGATATATACTTAATAAAATTGACATTAAACAAAAAAAACTGGCCAAGTGAGAGTCGAAATCGCGCACAAAGGGTTCCATACGATTATATATAAAAAAACACGTTTGTTGTACGGCAGCCCCTTTTTTTTTCGGGTGGGAAATCGTCGAATAACTCCTCCCGCTCTGAGTAACTTGGCGATTGCTTTTTCTATAAGAAAATCCCAAGAAACTGGATGTTTGGCATCAACCTCTCTATATTACATGGGACTTAAAAAACATGCCTGGCGAAACCTTTTTTTTTTCGGATGGGAAATCATCAAATAACCCCTCCCGCTCTGGGCGGAGCGGAAGGGAGTGTCAGACTTTTACTGACTAAAACCTATCCATGTTCCTTCCTTTGCCCTTTGTGTTCCAGGGCCGCGGTATCTCTTTCGAACAGTCCCGCAACCCTGGCAGGTCTGGCAAAACCTGGATGTACGATAGTACCCCTCTCCTTAACCTATGGGGAAATAAAACATGACTTTATGTTATGAAGTTACTTGGTCAAGTTATGAACCCCAAAAGGCTAGGTATTCCAAAAGAGCAGACCTTCAAATGACCTCAGAACAGTCATTGTGTGCTTACGAATCTTGAGAACTGATCAAGGCGAGTGAGTCATCGTGAATGCTGTATCTGTATCCCACGCAAGCATGACCATAATGTTTAAACCTGCTCAGTAACCCCACTTCATGTCCTGTAGCAACACATATGACTAAGAGTATGATGAATATGATGGATGGAGAGGGAGACTTATGAGATAGATGCATTTGGTAAGAAGAAAAAGAGAGTGAATAAAATACAGGGTGTAACAGGACCCTTCACGAAGCCGTCAACCAAGCATTATATACATCAAACTAAGTAACTTTACGTAAAAAATATTGCTGGGAAACTACTTTTTTTTTGGGGTGAAATATTACGTTTTACGGTAGGACTCAATGTAACGCACTCGAAACATTGTGCTGATGTCGTGGTGTTTAAAGTAAAAATCTTACATTAAAAAAACCTGTGAAAAAGTTGGAACTTTGACCCCCAATATCTCCGTAACTAGAAGGTTTATAAGAAGGTTCACCCTTTATAGGACAGCTGGCTTGGGTGAATGGAATAGAAAAACATATTGTGAAGGCTTCAAGTGGCATGGAATTAAGACAACATAAGCAAAAGTGTGGATTCATAAAGACCCAAGACCCTTAACGAAGCCGAAAGGCACTGGTTCTCCCCGTCATTGCGATCATTTTTTAATCCTAGACTATACCTGGGAACCTTCTAGTTACGGAGTTATTGGGGGGCAAAGTTCCAACTTTTTCTGAAGTTTTTTTTTTTAAATACTTGTTTTTAATGTCATAACTTTACTTTAAACACCTCCACGACCCCCGTACTATTCAATCCATCCATCAGCACAATGTTTTGAGTGCGATAGATTGGGTCCTGCAGTAAAACGTAGTAAGTAATTCATGGTTATTCGAAAGCAAAGAACTAAGCCTAAGTCACTTACTTAAAAAGGTAATAAGGAAATGCCGATGACCGGTCAATGATGTCACCTTACGATCATACTTTGAAATATTTGCATCTTTGATGGTTCCTAGAAAAACCAACCAGAAGTCTACATTATAAGAAAAGTATTTATGAATAGCTGTTTCTCGTGACATTCATCCGCATTAAATTAAGCATAATAATAAGCATAATCAGCCTTTTAATGTTCCCACTGCTGGGACACTCGGCCTCTATGAGAGGGAATGGACTATAATCCACCACGCGGGCCCAGTGCGGGTTGGTAGATGTCACAAGTCTTCGAATTTTTGGTTCTAGGACATGCCGGTTTGCTCAGGATGTTTTCCTTCACCGTTTTGAAATTAATTAATATTTTAATAATTTAATTTAATTAAATTATTATAAAAATATTACGTTCCTAATTCGCATGCTTAATGGAACACTGACCCATTATTAGATAGGTCAGAATTGAGTTACGTACAGATACAAGCTTCTTTTAGCGCCATCTACCGTCTACCGCTTGGATTACGTTGAGTTTACGTATTGTGGCCGCCCCAGTGATATATCCGTCTCTTTCACTCTTGTGGGATCTCTCATCGTGTTTTCGTCGAATAGCGACTCATGCCAGTTTGTGTCCGACATCTGTGTAGTGAGGTTATTATTATTTTATTGAACGAAGACCCAATCGTTGTTGAGTGTGTTTACGAGTAAATTCAAAGGTAAGTTTCATCAAATTGTGTAATCATAAAGTGACAAATTAAATTTTAGGTCAGTTTACTACATATTTTAGTAATATATTACGTGAAACATTCAGTTTTAAGCCAGTTTATAATTGAACGCCGTTATATTTTTCGAGGCCCATTACGAGTTAAGTCAGTTTACTATTAAAATCTATCCATTATTAAAGGTAACACTTTGTAACATTCAAGTATAAGTCTGTTTACTACTAAAGGTTATTGTTACTTAGGAGCCGCAATATTAGTTGAGTCTTTGTTTGATTAAAATGAACGTAATATAATGCGTAATTTTTTCATTGCCTGTAAATGTTTAATGTTAAGTCATTGTTGGTCTAAATATTGCGTACAATATTTTATTTTTACAAGGGGCATTATATTACTATTTATGTTTTAGGTTGATAATGTCATCCAATAGGTCGAAAAAGATGATAGAGCTTGTTCAGGTTCGAAACCCGGCGCCACAACCGGCAACACAAGATAAAGAATATGAATCGGTGCCATCAACTGAAGTGGAGGTAACAATTTCAAGTAATTTAAAAAATTAGGTTTTTAATAATTTCTTATTTATTTTATTACTACTAATATAGGTACGTTTTTATTTTTTGTTAAAGATGTTAGCTGATATAACAAACAAGCCCGAAAATCAGCGTTACTCAAACGTACAGGAATATTTTGAAATTTCGGAATCGGCTTTAGTCAGCAATGAAAATCACCTTCATAACACCACAGTCGTCCACGATTGCACTGATGAGAGACATTCAAAATCTGAAAATAGCGATGTCGATTTAAGTGATCACGATCCAACATACAAAGCTCCGTCTAAAAAGCAAAGGCAAATACCAGTATATCCAAGTCGATCAAAATCATCAGGAAGTTCCTCGTCTTCCACGTCTTCTTCATCCCCATCATCTTCAGGATCTTCTAGTGATAGTTCCGATACAGATTCTAGTGATGAACAGAACAAAACACAAGATAACATAGTTCAAGTAACCGAAGAAAATCAATCAGAGCAAACAAACATTAATGAACCTGCAACTACAGAAGTTTCGCTAAATCAAGAAATCGGAGAAAATACTACACCACAAGAAGAAAAGAAGAAGGGAAGGAAACGTAAACGGAATGAAGAAAGCTGGAAACAGAATAAAGCTAAAAGTCTGAGAAATACTGGAAAACCATACATTAGCAAGAAAAATAAAGTAATCAAACCTCGTTCTGTTCAAACACCTTGTGGTGATAAATGTAGACTCAAATGCACTGAAAAGATAGCTATTGATCAAAGACAAACAATTTTTGATGTGTATTGGAATCTCGGTCAGGTTGATGCTCAAAGATCGTTTATTATGTCTTGTATGACCAATATAACTCCAAGATATAAATATACAAATGCGCGTAATCCAAGAAATTGCAATCAAGCATTCCATTTCTTAGTAGAAGGGCAATCGGTACGAGTCTGTAAAACGTTTTTTATGAAAACCTTGGATATTTCTGATCGTGTTATACGTACTGTCAAGAGCAAAATAGATGAACATGGAATTCTAGCACGAGATCAGAGAGGACAGCACAGCAACCATGTAAGGGTTGATGAACAACTTCTAAACGATATCAAACAGTTCATAAACGCAATACCAAGAATTGAATCCCATTATATTAGGCAATATTCTACTCGTGAATATATTGATGGTGGGAAAACAATTTCAGATCTTTTCAGGGACTTCAAAGAAAATCAAAATAAAAGTAACAAAGCAGCTGGTAGATATTGCACATTTTACAAAGTATTTACACAAGATTATAATATTTCGTTTTTTCGTCCCAGAAAAGACCAATGTGATTTATGTTTGCAATACAAGAACTCGACGCCTGAACAAAAATTATTACTTAAAGAATCGTACGATGCACATTTAGAAGAAAAAACACTGAGCCGCCAAGAAAAACACGATGATCGCTGGAAAATAGACGATAAAAATAAAGTTCTTGTGTTTGATCTGCAAGCTGTTCTGCAATCTCCTAGAGGAGATACCTCTGGATTTTATTACAAATCAAAATTAAATAGTTACAATTTCACAATTACGATGTTAAACAAAAAAGTTGACGGCCAAATTAAAGACTCGTATGATGATGTACACTGCTTCTTCTGGAACGAAACCGATGCTAAACGCGGGGCCAACGAAATCGGATCTTGTTTACTAAAAGTTTTTGAGAAGCTCTCAGCGGAGTCACCTAATGACGATGGATGTAATTTAATTTTTTATTCTGACAATTGTGCCGGTCAAAACAAAAATAAATTTATAGTAGCACTTTACCTGTATGCAGTCACTCATCTAAATATTAAATCTATCACTCATAAATTCTTAATAAAAGGTCATACACAAAACGAGGGTGATAATATCCATAGCCTAATAGAAAAGGAGATAACAAAAAACCTAAAATCCGGTCCAATATATTCCCCTCACCAATATGTAGCCATAATTAAAAACGCAAAGAAGTCTGGCAAGAAATTTTCAGTACATGAACTGACATTTGAATCGTTTTTAGACTTAAAAAAACTACAAGAAGATTGGGGTTTTAATTTTAATAAAACTAAAGAAGGGAGAACTGTTTTATGGAATGACTTAAAGGTGATAAAAGTGAGCAAAGATACACCTTTTTCATTTTTCGTTAAAACCTCGTACAAAGATAGTGAATACCAGGAAGTGAGCGTCAGAAATAAAAGGAAAAAAATGCTTCCTCTATGTGAAATTGTACCAACTAATGTCTACTTAAATAAGCAAGAACTAAGTGAGAATAAAAAGAAAGATCTGAGAGAGCTATTAACAAAAAAATTGATCCCAAATTTTTATTCGGATTTTTATAACTCTATTATTTAATAGTGTACCTACCTTACCTATGATTACTGATTACATAACAAAATTAATTAAAAAGAAGGTTCCTTAAGGTCAATTATGTTTGCTTAAGAAGTTTATATTTTATGTTTTATAGAGACTTAAACTAAATTTGATAATGACATTGTTTTATTTAATAGCTTGGATAACCAAAGTGGGTTTATTTTTTAAAGTAAGTTAGTACTTTTAGTTTGTTTTTAGCAATTTTTTTTGTGTAATATGAGCAATTCTCCGGCTTGATTTATGTTGATTTATAGAAATTATAAATAAGACTGATACGTTAATTTTTTTTTTTATCTGCTACTTGTGAAGGTTGCTGCAATAAAAGATTGGTGATTATATTTTGTCTTTTAATTAATTAAAAAAACGCCACTATCAAGTTCATTTACGGTCTGCTAATTTGAATAAAGTGACCCAATCTCTAAATGTATTTTCCTAAAGTACTCAAATACAGACTAAATACTGAATTAGTCGTTATAAATAATACATAATTCAAACTGAAACAGACTTAAAACTTAATGGAGCGTTTACATTCTAAAATATTTGTTTTACTTTTTATAAAAAACTGACGTAACTTAGAATGTACTTTTTATAATATTTAAAAAAAATAGATAGAAATTATTACAGGTTTTTTTTTTACTCAGATCTTATCAATAGTTAAACATAGACGTACAAAATACAAGCATTCATGATTAATATAAATCAGTTTTATTTTTATGCATCGACAAGTAGGATAAGTCCTCATCGCAAGATCTTCTTTTGCGATTTCCCATAAATCGTCTTTTTTGAGTTAAGTCAGTATTCCATTAAGCATGCGCTATGTTAATCGGATTTTGATAAAAATTTCAAGGGATTTGATGTTATTGCACGGAACCCTAATATTTTTTCCTAAAATAAAAGTAGGTTACTTAAGTTACTTCTTATAACATCAGCTATCTGCCAATAAAAGTCCTGTCAAAATCGGTCCAGCCGTTTTGGAGTTAGCCGGAACAAAGGGACAGACAGACAATTTTTTTTTTATAATTACATGTATGCATTCGAATGGTAAAATTGCATACATCAGAAACATCAATTTTATATTTGTGATTGACTGATCTCGCATGACCTGATTCTGGTCCTTAAAAAATCGGCTAAGATAAACTGGATGCTGAGGACAAGGTGAGGAGGTGTGGTTCAGAGAAGTCTATGGTCGATATTGATGATTTTCACCTGATTGCTGGTAAGCGATGATCTTCAGCGCGCTTGCCCAAGTTGCCCCATGGTAGAAGACCACCCATTACATACCGAGTTAAGCCGTTAGTCCCGGCTGTCAATTTTAGATCTTGGACAGTCGTTACAGGGAGTCAGTGTCTTGAAAGTCTGTCAACCAGTCTTAAGGAAGGGGTATCATAAACCAATACTAACTGGGCTGTGGAGGTCAGATAAGCAGTCGCTTCATGTAAAATACTGGTATTCAGCTGAATCCGCCAAGACTGGAAGCCGACCGCAACCCAGCTGGGAAAAGGCTTGTCAAACTAAACACGATTTCTTGTGTTGTGTCTTGTGTTTTCTCTCATATGAGTTCCTGGGTTCGATTCCTATGTCAGGCAAATTGTTATTGGGTATTCCATCAGGAATTTCTCAGTAGCAGCCACGGAGTCTGGATTTGTGCCTGGTTGATGGCAATAGGCTCGCCCCCTATTACATGAGACTTGAACATAACTGGTGAACTGTGGGTGTACTATTAGGTACACCTCTGCCTAGCCCTTCGGGGATAAGAGGCTAGGGGCCTTAGTCTGCTATTGCAATAGTGTCAGAATGGTCTATCATTGATTTAATAAGGCCCCGCGCAGACGAATTACCCTTTGTACGCACGTCAAACGAGTTTCGAACGCGCTTCAATACGCCGTGGGCTAGGGGCCTTATTAAATCAATGATAGACCATTCTGACACTATTGCAATAGCAGACTAAGGCCCCTGATGTTATGTTTACGAAGCACAGCAATAAATAATAGTCGGTCGCAGAAATAATAGAATTCCTCTGCATTCGGTTAGACTGGAAGATGAGCCCAAATTAGTCGGGAAAAAGCTTGGCGTCCCTCTTTCTTAATAAGTTACGAAAAGATAAGATATTCACGTAGGTTGAGTCCAAGCAACTACCTACATATAAAGGGTGTAACAAGACCCTTAACGAAGCCGAAAGGCACTTGTTCTCCCTTTATTGCGATCATTTTATTGTTCTAGACCATACCTTCTAGTTACGGAGATATTGGGGGTCAAAGTTCCAACACTTCACAAGTCTTTTTTTTAATACTTGTTTTTAATGTTAGATTTTTACTTTAAACACGTCCACGACCCCCGCACTATTCAATCCATACATCAGCACAATGTTTCGAGTGCGTTTCATTGAGTCCTACTGTAAAACGTGATTTTTCACCCCAAAACAAAGTCGTTTCCCAGCAGGGGCGTGCCGTCCATAGAGGCAATTAGGCCTAGCCTACCCTACCAACAACGCCCAATGCATTTATTTTAAGTATGTAATAAAATAATACGAAAGATTAAAAAAACAGTTAAAACTCCTGTTAAAATACTTATAGCAACTTGTCGCGCCCGTGTGACGTATCTCATAGTTCGACGGAGCTCGGTACGAACGTCTTAGGCTCGAACTCGCCCAGCCTAATTCCCATTGATAAATTTAGGCACACTGGTATATTCTTCTTGTGTATGAACGGCACACATGGTTGAAATTAGGGGCGTAACTACTGCGACTGTAGCTGGCAACCGCGTGTTGTGATTGGCTGTGTGTAAAGTCAAGATTTAATGAATGAAAAGTATTGAAGACCAGGGTTCCCAATTTTTTGACAATTCCCCGAATTGCGGGCAATTTGAGAAACAGACTACACACAGACACGATAGTTTCCTTAATGATTACTAGAGACAATTAAAAGAACAGGGTGGTATTGTCGACTTAAAACCTTCCAAAACATTATAAATTGTAAAGAATAGCAAAAGCCCTATAAAAATAATTAAAAACTTCATAATTTTTATTTTTCTCCTCATATTTGGGAAATTTCGCTTTGATTTTTGGGGAGTTAGGAAAATAAGTATCAGCAACCCTGGACTGTATTATCCGCCCAAATTTTTGCTAATCCCTTTTGTAGGAAAACACGGTATGACAATGATGCAATTTTAATTGGTAGTGTTTTTTTATCGACAAATTAGAAATGACATCTTTCTTAGAGAAGCCATATCGTTTCATGTGACAAGCAATTTACATCCGATCTTGATTGTTTTACTTTTTTATATCTTCTAAGTTATAAGTAATTCGTTTTGAAACGTACAGTAGTGTAAATATTATTTGTTGTGTTTATTATTTGTTTATTTACATAAGAATGGTGTTCTGTTGTGAAGTTTGCGCCGATAATGTGTGTTTGTTAGAAGTTAAAAGCAGTAAGTTTGCGCAATTATCGTTTAATGATAAGATTCAAGTTGTGTCTAAAGGTAGATGTGTGCCCGAATTACGAGAATTAATCCAAAAATATGATAATTCATCTCGGACTCGTCATTTCAATCCTCAAAATTATGCAACATATAACTGGCTGTGTGGCTGTATACACACAAATAAATTATTTTGTTTTCCGTGCATTTTGTTTAATACTTCCAGTAAGTGGAGTGAGGGATATATTGATTTGCATAATTTTCATTCCTCGGCAAAAAAGCATGACGTATCAGAAAAACATCTAGAGGCTTGCTTAAAGTTAAATACATTTGGTAAATCACGTATTGAAACTAGTATTAACAGCCAGTTAAGATTAGATATTGAAAGGCATAATTCTAAAGTAGATAGGAATACAAATATTTTTCAAAGACTGATCGATGTCGTATGCTTTCTGGGAAAACAAGAATTAGCTTTTCGCGGCCACGATGAATCATTATCATCACTGAATAGAGGTAATTATTTAGAAACAGTAGATTTATTGGCAAAGTATGATGGAGTTTTAGAAACCCACTTACAAAATGCAAGTACCTCATTCACGGGCATGTCGAACAGAACGCAAAATGATTTGATCTCGAGCGTTGCATCTGTGATGACTGATCACGTTAAAGACGAAATTAAACAGTCCGATTATGTTGCTGTCATGGTGGATGAAACACCTGACATAAGCGGCCGAGAACAATTAGTTCTGATTTTAAGATATTTTCATGATTCCGAAGTAGTGGATCGATTTATTAAATACGTAGATGTCAGCGCGGATCGGACCGCTCGCTGTAGCTTTAAGTTCTATCATTTTGGAAACTTTAGGAGATTTAGATTGCCATTCTAAATTAATTGCACAAACTTATGACGGGGCAGCAGTTTTATCCTCTCAAATTAACGGCGTGCAGGCTTTGGTGAGGCAAAAATGTCCGCAAGCTATGTATGTTTGGTGTTCCGCACATGTATTAAACTTAGTTTTATCGAAATCTTTTGAACGGGTTCCTGAAACAAAACGCTTTTTTAGTATAATAAAATCAATTGCGGTTTTTTTTCACACTAGTACGAAACGAATGGCGTATTATAACGACTTTGCCGTTATGAAAAAGCTGCCTCGTGTCGCTGAAACAAGGTGGACATGTCACTCGCGCACGTTAAATATAATTAATAACGAGTCCACACTCCTCCTTCAGTTGTTTGAAGAAATTAATGAAAATACTCAACACTGGGATGGTGATACATTGTCACAAGTCACTTCATTTTTATTTAACATTAAAGAATTTGTTTTTTTTTTTTTTTTTAAACCATTCGCGGATATTTTTGCTGAAACTGATATTTTATACGACATCATACAGAAAAAAACTTGTGACATCGCGTATTGTGTTAAAAAGATAAAACAATTCGAGTCATTTTTAGCTCGTTACAGAGACAGGTTCGAGATCAATTATGATGCAACTGCTCTCATAACCGGGCCACCCAAAAGAAAGCGCAATGTCGATGATGTAAAAATACACTATCGGCGAATTTTTACCGAAATAATTGATAATGTACTTAGCGAATTAAGAGATCGTTAGCTTAATATTAAAAATTTGAAATTTTTTGAGGTACTTTCTTGTGAGAATTTTAGTAAATATAGTGAACAATTCCCTGAAAAGGAAATCAGAGAGTTCACTAATACTTATCAGGCAAACTTTAATTTTGATAGATTAAAAAATGAATTGCGCTGTATTTATAGATCGCCTGAATTTGCGAATTGTAGCATATATAGTATCATTCAAAATTTGTATAAAAATAATTTAGATAAAGTTTTTTCAGAAGTTTTACGTTTGGCGAAGTTTATTGTTACTATCCCAGCAAGCAGCGCATCGGCAGAACGTTCATTTTCGTCCTTAAAACGTATCCACACCTATCTAAGAAACACACAAAGTCAGCAACGACTCACAAATCTATCTTTAATTTCTATAGAAAAAGAATTAATGGTCGACCTACGACGCAAGCCTACTTTTTATGACGAGGTCTTAAAATCATATTTGAAAAAGGATAGGCGCGTAGATTTAATTTATAAATGAGTTGATTTTTTCACTAATTTCAAACCCGTAGTTAACTTATTTAATATTTATACATGCGAATCACATGAAATAGGGCATTTATAGACCGCTTCGGATATCTTGCAAGTGACGTGTTCTGTAATTATCACCCACTCGCTTGTATATGATATTTGAGGTGGCCGAATCTTTCTTCTGTTTGCATCGTCAGAAAATCGTGTTTTGAACCTTGAATAATTTGGTGAGCTCTTGTATTTATAACTTTTGTTTTTACAGGATTATTTTCTATGTTTTTTTCTTTCAAAATATTATAAATTAATAAACGTTACTTCTTTGAGGGTCATCATAATATGTAGAGCGTCGCTGTGATGTTGCGCGTTTTTTTTTTTTGTTTCTTTATGCGTGGCCTACCCTCCGTGGAGAACCACTGCACGCCACTGTTTCCCAGCAATACTTTTTGCGTAAAGTTACTTAGTTTGATGTACATAATGCTTGGTCAACGGCTTCGTGAATGGTCCTGTTACACCCTGTAGATGCCCAGTATTTATTTTTAAGCATAAAAAACATCAGAAAACTATGAATACAATACAATTGAAGATAATAACATATAAACTATAATGAAGAGGTTATCATAAAGTTTAAGATTGCAGTCATAAAGTTTATCATAAAATAGCCAGCAGAAGTAGTAGTATATTATTGTAGTATGGTATTTTATATAGTTATAAAGTATTTTATGCGGAATCCTTTAGTCTTTGCAGTTTAATAACAGACAGAGTCTTTGTTACAAATCCGGAAAGGCTTATAGGCATTGAACATAGTAAAGTCGTCAATAACCGTCATAATTACAAGATAGGTGATTATTCACTCGCGAAACATGAGCTTAAGAGCGGCCAACCCGTCATACTTTTCATACAAACGCTCGTACGTGATTATGCCGTTGTTATACATCTATCTTTGATTTTTTTTTTGAACTAATAGGTCTTTTGTACACTATATCTAGGTTTCTATGGGAATTAAAAAAAAAATGTAGAAACAAATTCAGTATAAGCCTCCAAAAATGGCTGTTTTGCACAAATTTTACCTGAACTTTGGCCGTTCATAATGTACTCATAAACTCTAAAAGTAAAGAAAACATCATGATAGAAACCTTGCACATGTAATGGAAATTCTTAATGACAAATATTTATTTCACACACTTGTAAGACTTATTTAAAAACACGTATTTCCTGGAACAAGTTTTAAGAAATTTTCAAACACTATTTTCCGTTCAATGTCATCGCGTTAGGCGGTATGAGGTGCGCGGGAGACGAATTGTGCGGGGTCGGGGCGGTATAAGACGGGGGAGTTGAAAGAAAATCGCCGCTGTGGCTCTGGATGAAACA
This sequence comes from Eugnorisma glareosa, assembly GCA_947578425.1. Lineage (NCBI taxonomy): Eukaryota > Metazoa > Arthropoda > Insecta > Lepidoptera > Noctuidae > Eugnorisma > Eugnorisma glareosa. The sequence goes on along the minus strand of OX387985.1, from coordinate 2,950,957 downwards.
ACAAGCTTTTCGACCATGCTCGCGTTGACGATAGACGGGCCGGGAAGGGCCCTCTTAATCAGCCTGTCCTATTCCACGGCTGTGACAATACTCTCTCTCTTCTTTGCAAGAGCTACATTTTCTTCAAATTATTGGTCACGGACATGCCGATTGACATGCGAAACCTAGGTATGGGTGTTTTCCGTCAATATTATGAGAGCAGTGGTAGGTACCTACATATATAAATTAAAGTGTCTCGCTGTATTCGGAACAACCACTAAGGACACGTAAATCGAGGCAATTACCCCTCGGTCACTTCTGCTATACTCATAGATATCAAACAATGATGATATCATGATGGCGAACCTTAGCTTATAGCTCTTACTAGTGATGATACTGCAATGTACATTAATCAGCCTATAATGTTCCCACTGCTGGACACACGGCCTCCTCTCTATGAGAGGGAATGGACTATAATCCACCACGCGGGCCCAGTGCGGGTTCGTAGATGTCACATGTCTTCGAATTTTTGGTTCTAGATGGTTTCCTGACGATGTTTTCCTTCACCGTTTAGAGAGCAGTGGTTATAAACTAAATTACACACGGCTTATTGCCCGTATGTCGGGGCCGCCACCACTGGGCCATCGCTGCTCTTACTGAGCCACCGCTGCTCAAAAGTGCCTGTAGTTACTGGTGTCTAATTTAAATAAACGCTTTCCCGCGTGGTGGATTATAGCCCATTCCCACCCATAGAGAGGAGGCCGTGAGTCCCAGCAGTGGGAACATTATAGACTGACAATGCAGGCATTTGAAATCCTTTTGAATGACAAAAACAAAAGGATAAAGCCCCAATCCCGGTCACATGGCATAATAACTTAGTGAGAGCTACAGTACTTGCTGCCCATTCCAAAGCGTAGATCTCTGTGGAGAAGAATGGGCAAGAGACCCAATGGACAGTATTTTAAATCAAAATATTTTTACAAGATCTTGATTACATCAGATCAATCATGTTGAGATTATACGTATTTATTTATTTATTTTATTTATTTATTAAACTTTATGCACATAATGTAAAAAACACTGTACAAAGGCGGACTTAATGCCTTGGGCATTTTCTACCAGTCTACCTTAGGGAGATGCATTTATGTGAGAACGATGTAAAAAGAGCGTCCAGAGTGAAATATTAAAATTTCTTACTACTGTTTATAATTATAATAGATAAATGCGAAAGTTAGTGAGGCTGGATGGGTGGATGTTTCTTACTCTGTCACACGAAACCTTCTAAACGTATTTGTATGTATGAGATACTTAAATACTTTTTATGCTAGTAGATACAATCCCGTATACTCCGCGCAGTCGAAGCTGCGGGCATACGCAAGTCTTTAATAAACACATTTGCAATCAAAGAATCCAGCTCGGTCAGATATTAATATAACTGAATAATTAACATTAACTCACGCCACGAATCCCCGAAGGGTTAGGTAGAGGTGTACCATTAATAGTACACCCACATTAAACCAGTAATGTTTAAGTCCCATGTAATAGGGGGCGAGCCTATTGCCATCAACCGGGCGCAAATCCAGAATCCGTGAGAAATTCCTGATGGAAAAATACAATGACGCTTTGCCCGACCCGGGAATCGAACCCAAGACCTCATGCTCAGCAGTCGTGCTTGCGACCACTAGACCAGCGAGGCAGTCATAACTACATAGAATAGAATAACATTATTTTATATTTTTTATTTATTTAAAAAGTAAAGTAAGTAATTAGTACATAATTATATCTAATAAATAAATGTTTGAACGTCATCATATCTTGCAGATCTTCGTATAAATTAGCTAAGGAAATAACAAGGATTTTTCCTTAAATCTTCATTACTTATTATTAAACATAACGTAAGATTGTCATCTCATCATACGATTTATTTATCATTAGCTAAATATTATAGACCCGACTCCCACTCACCCACAGCCAGCAGACGCGCACGCTCAGCAGTAGTAATAGACGTGTTCAGTAAATTGTTCTGAACTACTCTGCAGAGCGGCTCGTCCCACCGTCTCTGGGAAAATGGATGGTCGGGTTCTTCAGAATTGGGGCAAGCGAGTTTCCAGGCATTGATAGCCTCGGCGAAGCACGGCACATCAAAATCAATCAGTGCGGAAACCAGGATATTCCTGGGGGCCTTAAATGGCTGCTTTATCTGAATCATAAAATAATGAATCACGTTAAAAACGTAAAACTCTCAAAATGGACTTTGTGGTCATAACCTTAAAGACCATTTTAAGAATTTTAAATTTTTGATGATTAAGCAGCCATTTTAGGCCCCCTGATTAATTTCTCAGTACCGTGGACCGAGGACATAAAAGCCGGTAAACTAATACTAGAAATTTTGCGGACACGGAGTCTTAAACATGTCATGTCTTTCTTCAACTTTCAGCTCGGAAACAGGGTGGCTAGGTGTTTAGATTTTTCTATTCATTTCCTATTATTGACACCACCAAAACTTGTTAATAATAACGTCACTTCTTTATAATAATAATAATAGCCTCATTTTTGCTTGATAGCACCTACACTGACGCCTGTTCTGCCAGCCAGTTTAACTTAGCCTTTGACCGGACATAGCAGGAGCATAATGCTAAAAGAACGAGACCGTGTGACACGGAGAGACACCGCTCAGGGGCATTATTGGATACTGGTTTACGGGCTTGTCCGTAGCTGAAAGGCCTTACCTTCGAAGAGTCTGGAGAGACTTTTACAATTAGCGGGTTATCCTTCTAGACTTCACACACATACTCTCTCACACAAACACACTCACTCATACAAACACACTCACTCACACAAACACACTCACTCACTCTTTTTGTTATTTTTTGTATACCTTATAATAAGTTAGTTTTTAGTTTTTTTTAATTTCTGCACAGTTTTTTTTTCTTCAAAATCTAATTGAATAACGAATTACCTGGTTCAAGGGTTCGGAGGAAGGTGATGGCATTCGTGATACAGAGTAATGCTGCGAGTGCCAAGCACTCCCTTGACACCCAAGTGCAAATTATACTCGACCAAATTTGAATTTAAGGAGATTTACTGTACTTACTCATTCTTCTAGTAATAAGGATTTTTATACTGTGGTACATGGCTCCGTTCTTTGACAGGGGATGGGCCGTGATCACCCACGCGGGCTCAGTGTGGTTTGATAACCGGACATATTTAAATAAAATATATAATCCGTTTAATACTTGCAAAAAAAAACAGGACCCCTAAGATCAGGAGATGCACTTAAGACTACTGAAGGCGTAGGATTTGTCCTGATGAAACGATTTGACATGCTGGTGACAACCCTACAGTTCAAAATAAAATAAGACTCATCATTATACAAAGAAGTATGTATTTACCACAAAAACTATTTCCGTCTATTTATAGAAAAACCACGAACGTTAGGTGCTTATTGATGTAGAGGTCATTTTTTACTTCGTCACTAATTTTAGTAATAAAATAGACGTTATATGCAGGATAAAAATAATAACAGCCACTCGGTTTGATCTTTAGGTTAAGCCGCGCTTGCCTAGGTTGGTCTGTGGATGGGTGACCGCCCATTACATACCAAGTTTCCTCCGTGCCTCGGAAAGCACGTTAAGCCGTTGGTCCCGGCTGTCATCTGTATAGATCTTTGACAGTCGTTACGGGTTGTCAGTGGCCCAAAAAGTCTGACAACCGGTCCTACCAAGGAGTATCGTATTACCCAGTACTAACTGGGTTGGGGAGGTCAGATAGGCAGTCGCTCCATGTAAAATGCTGGTATTCAGCTGCAACCGGTTAGAAGCCGACCCCAATATAGTTTGGAATAGGCTAGGCCGATAATGATGACATACATGCAGGATTGAATTCGAGTGCACCCACATTTCGACCCTTATATTACACGTCCCATTATGTAAATACGAGAGATATTACATCTGTACACCCTTTTCCCAACTGTGGGTGAGGTCCAGTCTGGTTTCCAGTCTACCCAGGTGCAGCTAAATACTGCTAGTATTTTACATGGAGCGACTGCCTATCTGTCTTCGACAACTCGATAACAATGATGTAATAGATAGAGCAAACAGCGAGAAAAGATTTCCTACTTAAAATTGTACAGAATAAGGTTTGAAGTTAAAATAGTTTTTTTATTGATAAATAAACTAACTAACGAAATACATGCATATAAGCTAACTAAATAAACAATAGGACACTTAGGCGTCAAAGTATTCTCCCACATCGCTACAATCTGAAAACATTTCCAGAAGACTGGCAGCATTGCCACGTTATATGGCAATGCTAATTCTTTAACCAAAAAGTGTCGACCAGTCATCGAGAAATTTCCTTTGGAAAGAGTGTCCATGGAGTTTCTTGCCCATTCTTCTCCATAGAGATCTACGCTTTGGAATAGGCAACTACAGTACTTTCACAAGTTATTATGCCTTATGTCTGTGACTGTAGCTTCGCCTTTGTTTTTCTGACTTTAAATGTGCCTGTTATGGTCTAATTGAAATAAATGCTTTGAGTTTGAGTTTAGAGACCCGACCGTTTCGACCCTAAACGGCTCAAAATTGTAACTGCCAATTAGGTTAAAGAATTTACGCCATTTGAGGCTCTCAGCAGCCGTAGCAGCAGCGCAAAAACAGTCCGCCTTGCTTGCAATATGAGATGGCGCAAGGGTGGCGATGCAGGTTGCGTCCTACACCAAAGGCCTACCCTACTTGCAAGATATCAGCGTCGCGCCGTCTGGTCAAGCCATTAGGTTCTAAACCCGGTGGCAAGAGCTTTATGAATAATGTCGTTGATGCTGGCGTGCCATGCTATGCGACCGACTTCTGTAGCAGGACAGGCCATGATGCCCGAGGGTGTCGCCAGCTTCACCGCAGTGACATCGACGTGGTGTGCCTAAGCGAAGACAAACTATTTTGGATGGATTGCCTTATTATGCTACCGAAAGACCCTCTGGATTCTTCTCTTTGTTGTCTTTTGTAGTAGATCAGCTGTTGCCCGCGGCTTCGCTCGCGTTTTGGTCGGAAATTATCCCACAGACACGTTGTAAACTCTAACTCGGGGATAATGTAGCTTCCTATTAGTGAAAGAATTTTCAAAATCGGTTCAGTAGATCCAGAGATTACACCCTAAAACCTACCGTAAAGAGGTATCTTTATAATTTTAGTACTTATAGATAATGGGGGTATCATATTAGTTGCGAAAATTCCCAGTTATAATCTCCTGTACTCGTAAACTGTATTCGTTAGCTCCATAAATACAACCACGGAGAATGTTTTAATCTATAAATAAATAAATAAATTTCTTTATCTAAATAAATTTGATTAGAAAAATCTAAAATTAATAGTCACACACATTTTATTCCCGGTAAAAAGAAAACGTATTTTTTATAAAACACTTCAGGTACCCTGCGGCGTTTCCCATAAGATGGTGTCTTTTTTTCTTACATTTTAAAATATACTTGGTATCCAATATATTCTAGAATTTAATTACTATTGCAATACTCATTAATCGTTCTAAAGATGCAATCATCGATTAGAAGAATTAATAGTGATAACATCTACGAAAGAAAGAAGTGTGTGTGTAAATTCAGAATACACTAGTTTTAGCCCGCGGCTTTGCTCGCCTTATGACACTCGAGGATAATGTAGGTTTCCATTAGCTAAAGAATATTCGAAATCGAGTCAGTCATTCCGGAGATTACCCTCTAAGTACATCAAAACTTACAAACATTATAATATTAGTAAAGATTTACTGCATGAAAGGTAAACGAAATCATCGTGTGGATACCGGCTCGTCCTGAAACCAGAAATTCGAAGACATGTGACATCTACCAACCCGCACTGGGCCCGCGTGGTGGATTATAGCCCATTCCCTCTCATAGAGAGGAGGCCGAGTGTCCCAGCAGTGGGAACATTACAGGCTGATTATGCTTATACACATTTGTCCAGAGTCCAGAATCAAACTCAGATAAAGGAGGTATACTCACCCGCTATTATATCATTCTCCAGCTTAAGCCAAATTAATTTCGGGGTCGGCGCAGCATGTCTTCTAAATTCATGGACCATGGAATCTTGTCTCATAAGTCTCCTCCTCATAAGTTACATTTGACTAGATGGTGTGCCGGCCCTCTTAGCCCAAGAAACATGTAGTGACCTCTGCTCTGCCACCGACGACGCAGACAAAATGCCGAAATACTCAACTGATAAAATACAGGGTGTAACAGGACCCTTCACGAAGCCGTCAACCAAGCATTTTGTACATCAAACTAAGTAGGTACGCAAATAAGTAAGTAATAATCAAAAAATATTGATGGGAAACGGCTTTACGGTAGGATTCAATGTAACGGACTCAAAACATTGTGCTGATTGATGGATTGAATAGTACGGGGGTCGTCGAGGTGTTTTAAGTAAAAATCTTACATTTAAAACACGTATTTAAAAAAAAAAACTTGTGAAAGAGTTATAGTTTTGACCCCCTATATCTTCGGAACTAGAAGGTTCCCAGGTTTATACCTGGGAACTAGAGTATTGTATAACAAAAAAAAATATCTCAATGACAGGGAGAACAAGTGCCTTTCGGCTTCTTTAAGGGTTTTGTTACACCCTTTATAAATACTGTCGTGCCAGCGAGACGCGAAAAAGAAGACATGGCATATAACTAACGAAATGTCAGTGTCGTACATTGCTGTCTACCCCTTTGGTGTATACAGGCGTGATATTAAATTGGCCAGCCTTATTAAAATTTCAATTACAACCTCAAAGCAGCAGATGTTCCTGCGGCAGTCATAACCGTTACTCATTTGATAGTACCTACTATTATTTTAAGGCCCATTCACGACCTCGGCCGATCCGATTTGCTGCTGACACGACCCGCTAGTGCCGACAGGAGTCCGCGCTCGCCTGTCACACTTGCAACTAAATTAACTAAATTGACATTATCCGCTCAATAACCATTTATGCAATAACTGTGGTAATAGCCCATCAAATATAACACTCGTTAGGTCGGAGATTTCTTCCTTTTTTAAAGAGGATGAAGAAATTTTCACCATGTTTCTCGTACTTCCAAAAAGTTGCCACAAATTTTTAGGAGTATGAGAAAAACAGTGCGTTGTTACTAAGTACGGCAAGCAAAATTCGCGATTCAACAGTCTCAGTTCTCAACCTTATTAATAGAATAATTAGTAGTAGATAGTGAGAAGTGGTCGAACAGCAACATTGTTGAGTGTACATTTGATCGCATGCCAAATCGCTCGTCTCGAGTTCCTGTAAAGGCGCTCTCTCTCACAGAGAGAATTCGCCCGTAATGTGTATCAATCCAAAATTAGATTTTGTACATTCCATTTGTGAATTGATAACATAAGTAAATTCACTATTTTCTTGACGTTTTAATGATCATTATTGCTAATAGAATATCTCTTTATTTGGACCGTGTTGTCGCAAGACGCGTCTCGCTTGAGCGTCTAGTTTGTGGCCAAGAGGTAACGGCCTAGTTTTTATTTTTTATTTCTGTGCTTACGCCCAAGTTGTTACTCAGACGGAGAGCGATAAATAAATGAAGCAATTATCTACAGAGGGCGAAAGAGGATGCTCAATGGTTTAAAAACAGAATAAAGAACATTGATTATTTATTTCATGCCATCTACACCGCGCTTGCCAAGGTTTGTCCTTAGATGAGTGACCATCCATTACATACCTAGTTTCCTTGGAAAGCACGTTATGTCGTTAGACCCTGTTTTCACTTGTAGATTACAGGTAGTCCATGGCCCGGAAGTCTGACAATCAGTGTTACCAAGGGGTATCGTATTACCCAGTACTAACTGGGTTGTGGAGGTCAGATTGGCAGTCGCTCGTCGTGATTTTGAAAATTCTTTCACTAATAGAAACCTACATTAATCCAGAGTGCCATAGGATATATTTACAACGTGCCCGTGGGATAATTTCCGACCAAAACGCGAGCGAAGCCGCGGGCAACAGTTAGTTTAGGATTCCCAGATTTTTTGCCGTAGTTTGAGCTTTCAACAATTCTATGATCAGCCTATAATGTTTGCTGGGATACACATCTCTCTCATCAATGTCAGCCTGTTTGTACCAATCACATAAGAAATCCTAACCACGGAAGCTCCTATTCACTTAACCGATTCTTCAAGTTAATGAGTTCACTATACATCTATGTATATTCCACTATCTATGTATGTCCATCAGTACAGTTTACGTAGTACCGTAAATTGTTCTATGCACGCATCGGTGGCTGCCAGCAGAGCGTGGCGGGTTCGATTCCCGGACGGTGATTGATAATTAAAATAATCATTAGCTTTGTGCGACCGAGAAAAATTATTAGTTTGTTGCGTGTGATGTGGTGGGGGTTTAAATTGACTGGTTTAAGTTCCGGGTGAGGTTGGGATAGAATGTTCAAGGGGGTTACTAATTATACTCAATACTTTATTGCATTCCACATGTAGGTTTCTTAGGTGGTAAACTTATAATTAGATCATATGGACCCTGTCGGGCACTGCTAAATAAGTGAGTTAGGAGAGAGGAAGCATTTGTAAATTATAATATATTATTTTTGTATAATATGTGTATTAGTATCAATGTGAAACCTATATAAATTTTCGAAAGCAAAATAGTACATTTTGATATAAGTGGGGAAACTTTGTTATTGCATTCGAACGCGGAATTAACACCCGAGCTGCAGGCGAGGGTGTCATGGAGCCGAGAACTGCAGTAACAAATCCCCACGCGTATCAAACGACGTTTTTCAATACACTTTCGAAGAAATAAAATAGTAGAACGGAAAGTATTTTTGTCAGGAATAATTAGGAAACTATGATTTAATTTGCTTTTTTTCCGCGCTTTGCTTTCGCCAGGTTGAAGAAGAAGCAAAGGTCTGATGCCGCTATACAGCCTAATATGAAAAAAAAACAATAGATTATGAAGAAAGTATTCAAATATTTTTGAATTTAGAACACAAGTAAATATTAATTTGTTCATAAAAGTAAATATTTGTTATAAATAATCATGTTTATCTATGATATTCTATTTATAAACAATTTAAATACTCAAAAAATATTTACGCCGTAAAGACGCATATCTCCTTGCGAGATTAAAAAAAAAACCATCACCGCCGATTATAGCTATAGTCGTTGAACTTATCTGTGGAAATTTTTATTTCCGCACGTGTGCGAAAAAATATTAAAAAAACACGCGTGTGAAATACATTGCATGTTGAACCTAATCGTAGTGCGATAAGAACCAGTTTTCGAGAAAGTGTATTGAAAAGTTATTTATTTATTTTGTACCCTTCCACAGTGTTTCTTACTTAACCCAAAGGTTAGATTAGGTAAGCTGCCTTATGTCATTAAGTCCGCCTAAATACCACCAGAGTATATGAAGTTTAAATCTGTATCTATACTCATATTATACAGAGGTAAAATTTGTAAGTTTGTAAATTTGTATGTAGGGGGTAATCTCTGGATCTACTGAACCGTTTTTGAAAATTCTTTCACTAATAGGAAACTACACTATCCCCGAGTGCTATAGGCTATATTTACAACGTGCCTGTGGGATGATTTCCAACCAAAACGCGAAGCCGTGGGCAACAGCTAGTAAATAAATAAATAAAAACACCTGCACATAAAGAAAACGAGGAAGATGTGTTTTTCTCCATAATCATCTTCCAGCCCATGTCCCATTCTACTCGTGGTCGTCGCAACATGTTTTCTTCTTCCATTCTCCTCTGTCAGACGTCACGGCATCATTTACTTCTTTCTCTTTCATAACAGTCTTCACACAACCAAATGTATTTTTCACCATACAAAAAAAAAATAAAAAAAAATCGTCCTGAAATGATTTTCACAGTATCAAAGGCTATCAACAGACATGAAAAATTAATAACCGGATGTTATTTAATGAGTTTTTTTTTCTTTTTTCAGGTAAATACAGTGTCAAGTGATTTGTGATCTCCATAAACGAACAAAAACCTCGTAAAATATTCAAAATGGCGGCTCTAAAGTTTTTCCTGTGTCTATGCTTCGTACACGCTGCTGTCGCTAAAGGTAAGTCCTAATTTAATAGACTAATGTCTGTTTTCACCAACTCTGATTTACACAACTTTGTAAGTACCGAGAGTTGAAATTCCAACAGTGAAATGATATTTAGGCATTCCTTTAGATCAGTGTCAAACAAAACAAATAATTTAATAGCTAATATCAAAATATGAATTTTCACAAGAAATGAACTAAATAAATGTGGGCAATCGATGCAATCAGAAGGACCTATTTCCATATTATTATTTATCAAGATAATTATGGCTTCCTACTTGAAGGAATGTTATAGTATCAAAATTAAAAAGAAGATTCAATGATGTGAGACATATCAACAACTGTTTTAAAGGTCAGGTCAGGTCTGTTCAGGTCTTTTTTTATTATTTAGTTTTAGATTCTTTATTTATTGTTATTTTTTGTTGATCCTGTGCTTGTCCCAAATAAATATTTTTCTTTCTTTCTTTCTTTCTTTTATTCTTGTAAAAAACCCTTGGCATTTTGAAGGCAATGATAATGATTTTAATAGTTCTTAGTTGAATTTCAAAAACTCAGTTGCTGAATGAACTCATTGAACTAAAGTACGACAAAGAGTACTGTGTCGTACTTTTCTGTCTGTACCGTGTTGTACTTGTGCTTTGAGTATAAAGCTCAATTCATTGAACATCGTGAAAAGCAGGAACACATTGAATTTTGCCTATTTATATATAATTTAAAAAAAAATGCCTAATTGTAAAAGTTTACAAGAGTGCCCACAATTTATTTTGGCAATCGCGTGACAGAGTAAAAATAATGTCCATTGATTGATAGTGTCAACTAAATGATACAAGAATGTGTGGTTGTGCGGCCCGCAGTGATACCTCTCATTGTCCTATGTGGCCCTTCACCAGAAAAGTGTGACGACCACTGCTTTAGATGTTGCTTAGTTTAAACAAGGACAGAAAGTTGAAGAAAAAAGTTAGAACTATATTTAAGACTTAAAAATTCTATCTCGTCTCAAAGGAAATTTTTGGATACCTACATCTTATGAAAAACGTGCAACGCACGCACATGTTTTCCGTTCAAAAAATCCATTTGAATCTACTACACTTTCGAAATCTAATTGGACAAATTTAATGCCCACCGTACTATATCACTCGGCCAGTGTGCCAAGCCGCGTCAAATCGTGGACAAAAATCAAAACCGTGAAATTTTATAGTTTTCCTACATTTTACGGTAACAATTCCGTTAAACTCGTGTTTTATATGATTTTAGTGTGAAAACATTAATTATTTCAATGGCTGTTTAACGTTGTATGAAATTTGTGGCTGATGAGAGCCCGATTATTATTCTAATTTATGTTTTTGATTAAAATCGCGGTTAACTGTTTGTAATTATACTGTACAAGAACATGTAACAACCATGTTCTAACATTCAATTCCGTATTTGAGGTTATCGGTGTTTCAGACTTACCTTTTGTGCGAATATTAACAGCCGCAAAGGTCGACTTTCAGGTTAAGTCGTGCTTGCCTAGGTCGGACCGTGGATGGGTGACCGTCCATTACATTTCGAGTTTTCTCCATGACACCGTCACGTTAAGCCAATGGTCCTGGCTGTCATTTTGTAGATCTTTGACAGTCGTTACAGGTAGTCAGTAGCCCGAAAATCTGACAATCAGTCTAACCAAGGGGTATTGTATACGAGAACCTCACATCCCAGCCGCCACGGGAGACGCTCCGAGCATCGGGAACACGTGGTGGCTACCGGCCACTGTAGGCGCGAGCCTGTGGTGAGTAATGAGTTAGCTCGCCGTCCGTCTTATGTCGACAGGCCGTGTTGACGGATCGTTCGTGTTCCACGCGCGCCTCAAAGAGATGTAAGCAAACAGGAAAGGGTCTGCAAGGGCCGATGTCTGCCGTGGCTGCGGGACTGTTCGAAAGAGATACCGCGGCCCTGGAAAACAAAGAGCTAAGAAGGAACATGGCTGGGTTTTAGTCAGTACGAGTCTGACATTCTTCCGCTTCGCCCAGAGCGGAGGCATTTGATGATTTCCCATCCGAAAGAAAGAGGTTGTTGAGGTCAGATAGGCAGTCGCTCCATGTAAAATACTGGTATTCAGCTTCATCCGGTTAGACTGGAAGACGACCCCAACATAATTAACGTAATACTTTTCATCCAGCTTAAATTGCGTTTTAACCTATAAAATAAATAAAACAGGAATAAAATCAACGTCAAAATGATTAGTGATCTGGTGGTCTACCATGAGGTCTTAAAGCAAGAGTAATTCCAGTGTGGGAAAGAGATAGCGCTAGACGACCTGTATAGCTCTGTCTCTTTCCCAAACTGGAATTACTCCTGCTTTATGACGTCATAGTAACCCCCCTGAACTACAATATTTTTCATTACAGTGAAGACACGTTACAAAAAATCATGTGGTGCCCAATATCCAGTAGACGTCATCTTTATACCTGCCAAAATCGAGGCTTGTCTTTTTTAGTCAGGAAAATATATCTATTAATTTTTCCTGGATCCATATTTCTTATTAACAAACCGCGTTGTTATTATTCTGATTAGCAAACAAAGCATGTTAATGTTCACAGAACGAACGTGACAAGTCTTAATAATGTCGTGTCAGCCCACGACGTGGCGATTCCATGTATTGCCTTCAGGGTATGTGGGCTGTATTAATACTTTGTCTAGTTATAGATTTGGCGTTTTTATTGCTAACGCATGCCAATAGTTTCGCCTGCGTGGAGGTGGGAAATTATCCTATGAGACAATACTGTTAGCCTGTGTCATCCCATTGCTGGGAAAACCTCTCTCCATGACTTACAAATCTTTCGATCTAAGGCTAATGTGGACCGCTGGTTGGTTCTGTTCTGCTCGTCCCACCATCTTCTGCGAGGTCTACCGCCGCCTTCTGGCTGTGTCGCGGCTCCACATCGTGGGTATTTTGACTGGCAGACATGGCCAGCCCAGTCTCACGTCAACTTAGCGGCTTTTAGAGCAACGTTAGTAATTTGTGTTTATTATATTGCTTATATGGTCGGTTAGTTTGACGCCTAGGATAGTGCATTGTACGCTGGCAAACCTTAAGCTTAGACTTTTGAATGTTTGTCAAAGACCAAGTCTGAAGACAAAATGGGAAGAAAGCACCACTGTGAAAAAGTATCCTCACTCCTCACCAAGTAACCCAAGCTAAGTCATGGTCTACAACTCGAGCATGAGGTCCTTGGCTTGCTTTTTTTTGGTCCTGGACTTAAACTGGCGAAATGTGGAACAGTCAGAGATCTTTAAGTAATCATCATCTTCTTGTCCTTGTCCCATTCTACCCGGTGTCGGCGCAACACCTTTTCTTCTTCCATTCTCCCCTGTCAGACGTCACGGCATCATTTACTCCTTTCTCTTTCATATCATTCCTCACATAATCTATCCATCTTTTCTTTGGCCTCTTAAACTAATGAAAGAAGTAAAGTGTTTTGGAAACTCTTCTCTTGAGGCTCTCGAAACGTGCCGTGTCGACGGCGTATTCGTGTTCCACGAGCGCTTCAGAGAGATGTCAGCAAACGGGAAGGGGTCTGAAAGGACCGATGCCTGCCAGGGTTGCGGCACTGTTAGAAAGGGAACACAAACGGCAAAAGAAGGAACATGGATGGGTTTTAGTCAGTACAAGTCTGACACTCCCTTCCGCTCAGCCCAGAGTGGGAGGAGTTATTTGATGATTTCCTATCCGAAAAAAAAGGCTCTCGAAACGTTACTGATAGGGAATCAATCTCTATTTTTGGCTCGATTCCGTTATAATTATTATTCTTTAATCACGACAACGACAGCACCTAATTGACTTTTTCGAATATAAAAATACGGCACTGTTCAAAAAAACTTTACCCACGCCATAAAAATATATCGCCCACATTAAAAACGTAATTATAATCAATAAAAACTTTTTGCAACCACTGAAGACCCTAACGGGACTTTTTGGTTCATCGGTTACTCATTCTCCGCGGTCATTCCGGCAACCCATATATGGTTGGTGGCAACCATTGTTGAAAGAATTGTTACGCAGTTACTTAGTTACTTCATTATTGTGATATTGTACCCATGGGTGCCCAAGCAGGACTGGAAGACCCTTTGCTAAGTTTCTTCCGTGTTTGAAATACAATGAAATTGTCTTTGGTGGTCAGCAGAAATCATAAAAATAGACATTTAGGGTCTGATACAGTGTATCCGTTCACAGTTGAAAGACAACCAAAGCATGCTTTAAATCTAACTTCCGTATTTAATGTTAAAAATCTCAACAAATCTTTTTGAGTTCACTACGTCATTCAAACGGATCTTGACAAGTTTGGAAGTCATGAAAAGTCAACTAAAAACGAGTATGTACCATTTCCATGTCGCAAATGTTGTTAACATAAACAATGCTATGTTGCACATAATATAAACTCTGTTTTTTTTAAAGAACTGCTTAAGAAATCAAAGCACCCGCTCAAACAAATATACAACTTGGTGTCAAACAAATATAGCACAAAGTAACTGTGAAAGCGTCTTTAGAAGTCACTAAACTCCCGACAGTGCCCACAAAAAAAGGCAATCAATATAGTATAATATGTAATAAGAAGATTAACACTGCACAGTGGGTCGAACACGCGTGGGCGGAGAAAAAGCATGTTATCTTTTATAAATATCGTACCCGTGGGTTAAATGCCACCCCGCTTCGAAAATAAATGTACAAAACGGACTTTTTATAGAAATATCTACATTCATGGAGTTTACGGTAAAATAAAGGTCTATAATCGCCAACAATCAGTAGGCCCGTTCCGTGCCACCGTAATACCTATAATTTTACGTTTATTTTTTATTTTTGATGTTATAGCGGCAACAGAAATACACATTCTTTGAAAATTTCAACTGTCTACCTACTACAGATACAGCCCGCTGACAGACGGTCGGATAGACGCGTGGACGGACGGACAGCGGAGGCTTAGTAGTAGGGTCACGTTGATTATCCTTCGGGTACGCCTACGGAACCCTAAAGAGTGTTTATTTGTAAAATATATTGAAATACAAAATGACATCGTTAGTTCCAATTGTGGCCACGAGTCAAAACATGTTTTAACAGCCTTATTATTATTATTTCTATGTTTTCTTTCTAGTATTTTTATTTCTTATGGCAACACCCAGAGTACCAGTGCAAAAACACAAACTTCGCCGTATAAAACTTTTTGTTTTTCTAGCAGTGTTAATTAAAAGTTTCGAAGTTGTTTGTGGAGAAGAGTTTGCGAGTAAATGTCACAACTTTTCTTTGATTACGGTATAATTATGTATTTAAATGTCGGCTAACTTAGTCGTGATATTGTTAATTAGTTCCGAAGCTGTGAATGAGAAAATTTTGAAGCGTTACAGTAGTTTTGCTAAAGAGGACTTGTCTGTTCAAACACATTATGATTTCCGATATCGTGTAATTTGTTTATTTTATTATTTATGAACAAAATATAATATAATAAATATAAATTCATTTACTCAGGTAATTTACACCCATCGCTATTTATCACAAGATAATCACATTACAAACACAAATATAACATTATAGTTTAGATAATCGAATGTCCTGAACTTCTTTCGAAGCTGTCCCTGAATGTTCCATCTCGACATTCTCGCTTGAGAAATCTTCTCCGTGCTCCTTTCGCTCGCACAGTTTACCGTAGCAATTCTTTTTTTCTCCGCTCAATCAAAATATTTAACCAAGTTGTAATAAACGAACACCCCTCAATTGATTTGTTTGCAAGCAGCCTAGTGGCAATTAGTTCTGCCTTGTCTAAAAGCTGTGTTGCTTCTTATGATCTTTAATAGTGGTTACGCATGCTTGCCTGCTTGTGCAGGTATTTAATTTAATTTAGTATTATATTTAGTCATATTCTTTGTTATTACATTATGCTTAGTTATTCATATTATGCTTAAATATTGATTATGTTCTTAGTTATTAGTTTGTGCAACAATAGTTTATTGCTAACTGCGGAGGCTTGTAAATGGCTTGTCGTTGAATGCCTCACTATACATTTTTGTATTGTTAGCTGTAAGCCACCCAAACACAATAAAATAAATAAATAAATAAATAAAATAAACATATAATAAATTAAAATTCGCATTGAATTGAATCAAATACAATGCAAAAACACTCATAATACACATACATAAACAAAAATAATTCAGAAAAAAAATAACGTTATCACATTTAAGTACAAATTAATGGTATAGCTTATTTCTTGAACGTCTTCCAACAGACTGCCTCATTGGTCTAGACTAGTCTAGAGGACACAATTATTTAGAACTAACACTTCGCCAACGACTTCATCCGCAAAAATTTTGATAATTCGGCGAATTTGCATGGTATAAATGTGATTTATAGCTTATGGTAGTTCCTGATAATTTAGTTTTCTATTGGTGAAAAAGTTGTTAAAATCGGTCCAGTAGTTTCGGAGTTTATTCGGTAAAAACAAACAAAAAAATGTTTCTTCTTTATAATCTTATATACAGGGCATAAACAGACCCCTCACGAAGCTGTCACGCAAGCATTATGTACATCAAACTAAGTAACTTTACGCGAAAAATATTGCCGGGAAACTACTTTTTTTTGAGGTGAAAAATAATGTTTTACGGTAGGACTCAATGTTAACACACTCAAAACACTGTGCTGATGAATGTATTGAATAGTACGGGGGTCGTGGAGATGTTTGAAGTGAAAATCTTTAATTAAAAAAAGGATTTAAAAAAAAAAACTTGTGAAAAAGTTGGAACTTTGACCCCCAATATCTCCGTAACTTGAATGTTCCCAGGTATGGCCTAGAACAAAAAATGATCGCAATGTTGGGCTTCTTTAAGGGTCTTGTTACACCGTTTATAATATTAATAATAAAGTATAGATATATATTTATGTGTGCTTAACCATGACATCTAGCCCAGGCTTTTCTATCCACGCATTGCCATACATTCATAAAGAAAGGTCCGCCATCCATGAATTAACTACAGCAGAAACTGATTTACTTTAGCTTTTAGTGATCTTGGTAATTTCATCATCATCTGCCTAGCCTTTTCCCAACTATGTTAGGGCTTCCAGTCTAACCAGATGCAGCTGAATACCAGTATTATTCATGGAGCGGCTGCGTATCTGACCTACACAACCAAGTTAGTACTGGGTACGATACCCCATGGTAAGTCATCAGTGGTGACACTTGCAATACGAAAATCACCCCAATTGCTACAACATAAATATAGGAGCTGTGAAATATAAAATTATTACGTTTTAGCGTCATCGTCTTCTTGCCCTTGTCCCATTCTACCCGGTGTCGACGCAGCACGTTCTCTTCTTCCATTCTCCCCTGTCAGACGTCACGGCATCATTTACTCCTCTCTCTTTCATATCAGTCTTCATACAATCCATCCATCTTTTCTTCGGACTTCCTCTCCCTCTCCATCCATCAACATTCATGTAGGATTAAATTAAGACAAGTACTCGTAATAGGCTGTATAGCTGAACATTTCTAAACGTAAAGAAAGCATGTTTGTAAACGAATGATCGGATGAGTGGTTGAACGAGTGAAAGGTGAAGGAAAAAAGCAAGATGGCGAGAAATAAGAAATGAGAAAGACGTGTATTGTAAGGTGTTCATTATTATATCTAAAATAAACCATTGAAAAGTAGTTTGAAGTTTTCCTGGAGAACCCCACACACTACAAATTTGGGGGCTCGTCCGGGATTCCCAGGAAAAACCTAAGAAGATTGGTGCGTTTCGCGGTAAGGTGAACCGCGACGCGACCCACGCGGCCATTACCGGCACAACGAAGAAAGAAGTTGGGTAATTAAGATGAGTGACGATAAGAATCCGTCATCGTCATTTAATTTTGCTGACATCATACCGAAATTCAATGGTACTGATCGAACATATTCATCAGCAAAGTGGACGCAGGACGTGGAAGACAACGCCGAAATATTCGGTTGGTCGGCGCAACAGAAACTTATTTTGGCGCGTCGATCACTAACCGGCACAGCAGAATTATGGCTAAAGTCAGAAAAAGCGTTCAAGTCATACGAGGAGCTACGGACGGCGCTGTTGAAAGAGTTTCCAGAGTCCATCAACAGCAAAGAAATGCACGAACTCATGGCGGCTCGTAAAAAAAGGAGTAACGAAACATATTACGAGTACATGTTAACGATGAAGGAGCTAGGTAAACGTGCTAAATTTCCGGACTACGTGGCCATACAATACATCATTGACGGCATACACGATTACGAATCGAACAAGATGATCCTGTACGGCGCGACTACGTACCCTGTGCTGAAAGAAAAAATTACGTTTTACGAGACGATGAAGAATAAAAGTAAGAAGCGCCACGATGATGGTAATTCAACGAAACAGTCCGAGCTGAAAACAAAAAGTCATTCCGAGAAATCATCACGTCGGTGCTATAAGTGTGGTGAAACCGACCATATCGCTAGCACATGTACGAAAGGTGTAAAATGCTTTCGGTGCAACTCATTCGGCCACATCGGAACGGAGTGTAAGGCGCCAGTTTCAAAGTCAAACTCAAAGCCGCATGATCGGCATGATGGCGGCGAAAGTTCTGGAAAATCGATGTGCACGAAGATTTCGCCGGGAGAGGGCGCCTCTGATCCTGAGCGACGCGATGAAGATGAACGACAACGGGGCGAACGAACGACCGGAATCGATGAGCAACGATCAACGTCAAACTCGTGTACGTCAATGTCAACGACAGACTCCTGTCAATCGTATCAAAAGTGTCAAGTGGAAAAGGTGTTAAACGTAAACAAAGACATTGTGTGCAACAAATCAATTAAGAACATTAAGATTGGTGAAAAAGAAGTTGATTGTTTAATAGATTCCGGTAGTGACTTAAATTTAATCTCTTCGAATTTGTTTTTCGAGTTAGATGTAACGACTCACGAAAAGGTAAAGGTGATATTATCTGGAATAGGTGCGACAAGCGTCTGCTCGTTTGGAAAGTTTAATAAAACGATTAAGATCGATGGGTATTGTTTCGATGTGTGCTTTTACATTGTCCCAAAAGACGTAATGCCATATAATATCATCTTAGGACAACCATTTTTAGCAAATGTTACAGCTGTAATTAATAAGGGGTCAGTCAGTATTGTGCCACATTATAATGACATTTTGCCACAGTGTATGCTTGTTGAGGTTCCAGAACCCGTATGTTTTGTTTCTAATCCACAGATACGAGAAGCAGCTCAGAGGTTGGTAGACAATTATCAACCCAGACAAATAAAGGAAGCACCGATAAATATGAAAATCATATTAAAGGATGACATCCCCGTGGCACAGCGGCCAAGAAGGTTGTCCCTTGTGGAGCAGAAGGAAGTGGAGAGGCAGGTGGGTGAGTGGCTAAGAGATGGTATTATTAGAACTAGTTTCTCAGAGTATGCAAGTCCACTGGTGCTGGTTAAAAAGAAGGATGGTTCAACAAGGCTATGCGTGGATTACAGATTAATAAACCGCAAGATGGTCAAAGATGAATTTCCACTGCCGGTTATTGAAGATCATATTGACAAGTTGTCAGAGGCCAAGGTTTTCAGCAAATTGGATCTGAAAGATGCATTCTTTCACTTGAGAATAGATGAAGATTCAATTAAATATACCTCCTTCGTAACACATCATGGTCAGTTTGAGTTTCTTAGAGCACCGTTTGGATTGTCAATTTGTCCGAAATACTTCACAAGATTTATAACAATTATCTTTAGAGACCTCATTGCCAAAGGTCACATTCTTATATTTATTGATGATGCAATAATTCCAGCAAAAGACTACCAAGAAGCAGTCAACAGGTTACGGGAAGCATTAGAAGTAGCATCTGACTATGGACTCGAGATTAACTGGAAGAAGAGTGAAATATTGACAGCAAAAGTTGAGTACTTGGGTCACATAGTGCAAGGTGGTGAAGTGAGACCTGCTACAGCAAAAACAGAAGCAGTTATGAAGTTCCCGGAGCCCAAAACGGTGAAACAATTGCAAAGCTTCATGGGGCTAGCATCATATTTCAGGAAGTACATACCAAATTTTGCCCGAATAGCAAGTCCATTGACGGACCTACTGAAGAAAGATCAAAGTTTTACATTCGAAGATAAACAGAGGTATGCCTTTAATATTCTAAAACAGAAATTAGGAAGTGGTCCAGTCCTAATTATTTTCAATTCAAAACGACCGACGGAACTACACACAGATGCATCCAGCTTGGCCTATGCAGCAGTTTTAATGCAGCGTTACGAAGACAATGGATTGCATCCGGTCTATTATATGAGCCGGAAGACGAGTGAGGCTGAAAGGAAATATTCTAGCTATGAGCTCGAAGCTCTTGCCATCATAGAAGGAGTAAAGAAGTTTCGTCATTACTTGTATGGTATTCCATTTAAAATCGTAACAGACTGCCAAGCATTCCAGATGACATTACAAAAAAGGGATTTGTCAACCAGAGTAGCCAGATGGGCATTGTTATTACAAGAGTTTGATTTTCAGATAGAACACAGATCTGGCACGAGAATGAAACATGTTGATGCGTTGAGCCGCAATCCTTACGTAGGAGTGACCACTGATAGCTTGCATGATCAAATAAAGAAGGCACAGGAGCAAGATGAAGGATCGAAGGCTATTATGGAAGTACTCAATGACAAACCTTACCTCGATTACTATTTGGAAGGTGGTTTGTTGTATAAGGGATTGGAGAGAAGACTAGTAGTACCTAAGGGCATGGAAATGGAGGTTATAAAAAGAGTACACTCAAATGGACATTTTGGTAAGAAGAAGATGACAGAACTTATCAGTAAAGATTATTACATTAAAGATTTATCAAAGAAGCTGGAAGATTTTATACTAACATGCATTCCATGTTTACTGGGCAGCCGTAAAGAAGGTAAGCAGGAAGGATTTCTGCACTTATTAGAGAAAGAGGATACACCCCTGCATACTATACACATTGACCACCTAGGGCCAATGACGGAGACGAAGAAACTGTACAATCATCTGCTTACGATGGTTGATGCATTCACGAAGTTCGTGTGGATATTTCCCACCAAGAGTACCACTAGCAAAGAGACTATTGAGAAGATAAGAATCCATCAGCAACATTTTGGAAATCCTACTAGAATAATAAGTGATAGAGGGACAGCATTTACCAGTCAAGAATTTCAACAATATTGTCAAGAAGAAGGAATTAAACATGCTAAAATCACTACAGGTGTGCCTAGGGGAAATGGGCAAGTAGAAAGAATACACAGGACCATAATTTCAGTACTTACAAAGTTGTGTATAGAGGACCCTACACAGTGGTACAAACACATAAGTCGTGTACAGAGAGCTTTAAATAGTACCTGGCAAAGGAGTATCAATTGTACACCATGTGAACTCTTGATTGGAACAAAAATGAAAACTAAAGAAGAAATTGAAATCTATGACTTACTCATGCAGGAAGGAAGAGATACGTTCATAGGAGATAGAGAAGAAAGACGACAGAAGGCAAAGGAGCATATTTTAAAAATACAAAAGGAGAATTTACAAACATTTAACAAGAAGCGCAAGCAAAGTTCAAAGTACCAGGAAGGGGACCTAGTTGCCATTAAGCGTACCCAGTTTGGTTCAGGCATGAAGCTTAAACCTAAATATCTTGGGCCATACACCATTACAAAGGTCAAAGGAAATGACCGGTATGATGTTCAGAAGGTGGACCTCACTGCGGAAGGACCAGGTAAGACATCCACTGTAGCAGATTTTATGAAGAGGTGGCCCAGTGATGACTGAACCTTTATTGTTTTTTTTCTGTATGATTATTGTTTACTTGTATGATTATTGTTTACTTGTACGATTATTGTTTATTGTCTAAGTTTTTGCAAGTTTATCTAAAAGTTAACTTTATTTCTGAGGCCAGAAATGTGTAGAATGGCCGAGCATGTAGGATTAAATTAAGACAAGTACTCGTAATAGGCTGTATAGCTGAACATTTCTAAACGTAAAGAAAGCATGTTTGTAAACGAATGATCGGATGAGTGGTTGAACGAGTGAAAGGTGAAGGAAAAAAGCAAGATGGCGAGAAATAAGAAATGAGAAAGACGTGTATTGTAAGGTGTTCATTATTATATCTAAAATAAACCATTGAAAAGTAGTTTGAAGTTTTCCTGGAGAACCCCACACACTACATTCATGTCCATCACTCTTCTAGTCACATGCGTTTCATCCCTCCTCATTACATGTCCATACCAAGACAAACGACTTCCTTTCAATTATTCTGTAACAGGCGCCACTTTCAAACTTCCTCTAATATACTCATTCCTTACTTTATCCATTCTTATCCACACATCCACCTCAACATTTTCATCTCCACTACATGCAATCGTTTTTCATCCATCTTCTCCACAGCGCAGTTGACTGTACTAGCATTGCGCTAGTAGATGATGAATATTAAACCCTATTAATCAGAACTAAT
Organism: Eugnorisma glareosa; assembly: GCA_947578425.1. NCBI lineage: Eukaryota > Metazoa > Arthropoda > Insecta > Lepidoptera > Noctuidae > Eugnorisma > Eugnorisma glareosa. The sequence continues at coordinate 2,928,436 of OX387985.1, read as the reverse complement.
AGCTTTAGACGCTCTTATGTTCTGCTCGATTGAGATCAAATTATTACTCCTATCACCTATGTACCTTCCTATTAATTATTATAACGGGTACTATCGAGCAATAGACTGCTAAGTGCTTATGCTTACTTTTTTCTATTTAACAAGGTTATTGCACCACAAAAATCAAACATCACATTACATTTTTTGTCCACCTATCTAACAGGTTTGGCACACAGTGCTAAACGGTCGGTGACTTGGCGAATTTTGTTCACAATGCATGATCGTGTACCACTGTGCGGGTGAGTGGGCGGGGCTACTGACGTCATCAGTAGGTGCCATTTTATTAACAGTTATTTGAAGGTTATAGTGATTAGTCGATGAAATTACATTTTTGATGAAGAATAATGATTGCGTGATGGTAGATTAAACGTGTATTTAGTTAATAAGTATTAAAAGACTTAACTGGAGACAATACTTGATGGGCGCATGGCTAAAATATAATAATAGTTGCACAAGTCAATAGAAGGTAAAGCTATGCTTGCCGTGATCGGTCTACCCGAGTTTTTGTAGAACTATTTAAAGCGGACCAGGTTGCCAAACATTGTTTTCAATTATATACAACTGTTTAGGAAGCGCATGCAAATAACTCTGTTGTAAGAGCTATTTTTTTCCGCCTGGCTAGACAAAAATTGTCATAGTTCGGGTAATATGCATGATATCATTATAATTTATAGCCTATAGCACTCACGAATAATGTAGCTTTCTACCAGTTAAACAATTTTTAAAATTGGATCATTAGTCCCGGAGATTACGCCCTGCGTACCTACTTTACAAACTTACAAACAAATTTGACCTCTTTAACAATATTAATATAAACTAATTAGAATGATTATTACCTAGCCCTTTGCATCACACAAATCCTTAGCAGGAAAAGAATCATCACATTTGACGGCATTTCCGTATTCATTATAATAACAGTAGCGGATATAATAAAAATACTACAAACTTTGATCTTGAGCTAGCGTAATACGGAGTTTCAATAGAATAAGAGGTCAGCTTATTCTGGCTTTGTTCTGTTTCCGCGTATTGCGTCAAGCTTCAGTCTCTTAAAATCAGTAAAAATTAAACCAAATTGCTAATTTAATCTAATAAATTCTTTATTATAATAGAAAGTACTAGCTTATTCCCGCGGCTTCCCCCGCGTGGAGTTCGGTAATTTTCTTATGGGATCCGGTACAAAAACCGGTACAAAAAGTATCCTGTTTGTTTATCTAGGTTACTAGCGGCCCGTCCCGGCTTCGCACGGGTGCCTATGTTACTCAGGGTGAATGTAGTTTTCTAATGGTGAAAGAATTTTTAAATCGCGCAGTAGTTTTTGAGTTTATTCATTACAAACATACACACAAAAATACAAATCTTTCCTCTTTTTAATATTAGTGTAGATAAACTATCTGTGTGTCAAACATTCAAATCCGTTCAGTAGTTTTTGCGTGTAAGAGTAACAAACATCATCTCATAATTTAGGAAAGTCGTAAACTGCCTATTAGGCTACCACACCACCCATCAATCGTCACCATATCAGCCGAAAGACGTCCACTCGTTATTTTTCTCCCTAAGCATTGCCAAGGCGACTGGTTTCATGCTCTTCGCATCCAGTGGATTCTTGCGGTCTTCAACAGTTCATAGTTCCGCCTTGTAGAAGGCTATCCCACGCTGCACCGTCCTCTACATGGTCACCACTCCAGAACCTTTCAGTCCTTTCGGCCATCGGTTCTGCTACCAATGTGTGCTACCCACTTAGGTTTGCCCAATTTTTTGAGCTTTGTGTAACCAAGGTAACTGGTTTTTCTAATTTTTTGTTCACATTAACATAAAATATTCCGCCACTCGAGAACTTGACAACGCTATTTCGAACGAGATTTGAATTTTAAATTATTTTTCAAACAATCGCGAAAAAAAAATGTCTTCTAATTCAAGTAATGGATTTTTGTCTACATTATTATTCAATTCTGCACACTGTGCGCATTGTGATCCGAATTTTGATTAGTACTACGTCCGAAGTGGTTCACTATTCAGAATTGATTGTGGTGGGTTACTGCGGTGCATTGCTACGTGTAGAATTATTGCAAACTAATTATTTAATACGTTAGATTGGCTGTTACCCGCGACCTTCGTTTGCGAGTAATTATTATAAAAATAACACTTCTCTTTTTGAATCGGATTTGTACCAATTTCAAAAGTTTTTTTTTTTTGCTCGGAACGCTAAAGGTCTATCCACACATATCACGGCCGTTCCCGGGACGTGACAGGGCCGTGGCCGAATGTACTTGAACGAGTATAGATAAAATGTACACACCGATATTTTTTGGAGGGTACGGTCCGTCCACGTCCCGGGCACGGCCCTAATAGGTGTGGATACACCTTAATCCTAAATCTAAAATAAAAGTAGCCTAAGTTATTTAAGCTTTCCTTATAACATCAGCTATCTGCCAGTAAACGGTTAAAGTGTGCCGGAATAACATGATCCCGTGGGCATGGGACAGTTATTGAACTCCACGAGGGCGAAGCCGCGGGCTTAAGCTAGTGTACTTATGTACAGTAACCAAAGGAGTTATGTAACCAGGGTCGTCGGATATAGTCGAAGTTTACTAAGAAACCGATGGATGTTTTCGAATGAAATGTAATATTATAAATGAACTGTTTGTGTTCTATAAACTAAATTAAATTTTATTTGAAAACATTCAACGGTTTCTATTTAAACTTCAACTATATCTGACAACCCTGGTTACTTATCTCCTTTGGTGACCGTACATATAAATTCCAAATACCTAGAAATCAAAATAACCTAAATAAATTCTCTTCACAAATTCTCATTAGTTTCATTTTGTATGGCTAAATTCCTAAGAATTCCTACAAAACTAAACGATTTTAGAAGCTCTCTCATTACGAATCAATTAGTGAAATATATTTATGTATTCTGTCATCGTTCAGAGCACTTGGGTGGTGTCTTAGAAACAATTAAGAAGGAAAAGGTAGGTAAGACAATGTTTATTTAGAGGGAACTAAAAAAGCTTGGCCACGACATCCACGCACAAGCGAGACGTGTGGTGCGTGCACACAAGAGAGAGTGAGAAAGAAAAAAAATATGAAAAAAAAAAAAACCATCCAAGTGCTAGTCAGACTAGCGCACGAAGGGTTCCGTACCATTACCTAAAAAAAACATTTGTTGTCCAAGACTCTTTTTATTCTGTTTTTAGTATTGTGGTTATAGCGGCAACAGAAATATATCATCTGTGAATATTTCAACTGTCTAGCTATCACGGTTCATGAGATACAGCCTGGTGACAGACAACCAGACAGACAGACGGACAGTGGAGTCTTAGTAATAGGGTTCTGTTTTTACCCGTTGGGTGCGGAACCCTAAAAACTAGCTTTTATTAAAGGAAAAGAACAAAATAAGATTTATCTATCAACATTAAACGCGTATATAAAGGTTTGTGTCCGTGCTATTAACCGTTGAGGAGTTCTCTCGTGACTTCGTGAGGAGGCGATCCTGGCTGCAGGATCAAGTCTTGTCTATTATAAAAATGTATTTTTACTACAACCAACTGTGTGTAAATTTCAGCACAATCGGTTGGGGAGAACTGGTTTGAAAAGATGCAAGATTTGACCAACACTTACTAAAGAATTTGTGTGGTATACTACCACTAAAAACCGTACTACTGAAAAATCACGCCCTAATTTAAATCGGGGTAATTTTTGGTTTGTAGCCTATTATACCCAGGCCATAATAACGAATCGATTGACACCTTATTCATCAAAATCGGATGTATAGTTTACGCACTACGGTGGAACATATGTAAATACACACATACATGTTACATAGACTGCTAAAATCATAACACTTTCTTTTGGCGTCGCTGTAGTCGGGTAAAAATAAAAAGCTTATAACAAATGAAAGAAATGGCTTAGAGCGGTGGTGGCCCAGCAGTAACGGGCTCAACTTACGGGCTCTGTATAGCTATGGGTGCAAGCCCATTCAGGTACATTACTTTGTGTAATTATATCATCACCAATAAAATTGACAGCTCTCAAAACTGTGGAGACAACAAAAAACATCTACTAACCCACACTGTGCCGCGGTGGATTATAGTCCATTCCCTATCATAGAGAGTAGGCTTGTGTGATGTGTCCCAGCAGTGGGAAAATATAGGCTGATTATGTTTATGCTATGTTTAGAGCAAGCCTCGAATCACCGCGACGCGAAAAGACGAGGGAAACAATAGAAAAACGCGCGTGTCCCTTGACGAGAGTCTAATCACCTAGGGTTGTGCACGAGGCATAATGAACACAGAGCACGGATGCCTCAGCAAACACTGCTCAAGGCGGCATTGTCAACACATTCCGTTTAAACTAAGCGTGTCAATGTTTTCTTGCACTACGACATAAATAACGTATACACACTGTCAGCGATAGCTATTGCCGTCTGTACATGATGCCGGTTGATTTCGTGTTCTGTGGTAATGAGGGTCCTTTTGAGCTGTCCGTTCTTGGAAACAAAATGGCGGTGTCTTTTTTCAGTCGAGTCGTAAAAGAGGACGTTACGGATTATGTCAAAAAAAGTCAGAGAAGTTTTCCTGCTCGAATGTGACAAAAACTACTATCACCGTTTGAAGAGTTTAATAAACTCCGTGTTAATCTTTCAGATTCAATAAAAAATCTTGCAAAAAAATAAGTGAAGAAAATGTCACTTTCTTTTTTAAATTTATAAGAAATAGAAACGCGCCAACAAAAATCTTTTTATTTATCCATATAATATTATTTTAGCCGAAGTAACTGTCTGTCGAAGTCAAAAATTTGTTTTTTGTTCCACAAAAGAGAACTTAGTTCATTCCATTCTTAAATTTAGGTAGTAAATGAAAACGATAATATCTGGATAAATAGCCCAGCAGTGAATTAGATGACTAATCATCATTCTCTTGCCCTTATCCCGATTCATTTGAGGTCGGCGCAGCATGTATTCTTCTTCCATATTTCTCTATTACTCGTCATCTCAGCAGTCACCTCCTTTCTACCCATATCATCCTTTACTCAGCCCATTCATCGTTTCATTGGTCTTCCTCTACTCATACACCTACAGAACTTACCTCACGCCACTTTTAGACTTCCTTTTTGTATACATTTCTTATTTTATCCATTTGCGTAACACCACACAAATCCCCCTTAGAATTCTCATCTCAACCACATGCAAGTGCCTTTCATTCATCCAAGACAGCAGGTCTAACCATTGTTTTATAAATCTTCTCCTTAAGTTTAAAGGGATTGCGGCAGTCGCAGATTGTTTTCGTGACCAGGTCGCCTACCATGACGTCTTAAATATTAATAATAATAATTATTATTATTTTATTAAAGCATCATTATAGCATTTTTTTTTTTATTATTATTTATTTAGCATTTTTTGCATCTTTTTAAAGCAGGAATAATTCCAGTATGGGAAAGAGATGGCGCTAGACGACCTGTATAGCTCTGACTATTTCCTACACTGGAATTACTCCTGCTTTAAGACGTCACAGTAACCCCCCTGCCACCGTTTCATCCATCACGTGCAATATAGGCATATATTGCAAAAAAAACAAAACAAAACATAACGTCAATGCAGCATCACGGCAAATACCTGTAATTTTCCTTACTAAAAACCCCGGAAACACACTAAAACAAATGCCACAGACCGCAGAACTGTTCATTTCCACGTCTTCACTCAATCACTCAAACGTTTCCCCCCGTTTTTATCCCCCCATAATCTTGATCCGTTTAATTCGACAAAAGGCTATCATTTCGGCTATGATACTTTAGTCCCTGCACGCTCTACTTGGTATGGACAAAGGTTAGTTTTTGTCCACGAGTTTTGGTAGGTTGTAGCACTGGGGATCAAATGAGGAGGTGTATGGTTGCCACGTACGCGAAATGAGATGAAAATTGAAATGGCATTTTATGGTAAGGTGAATCTATACTAATATTATAAAGAGGTAAAGTTTCTGAGGTTGTAGGGTGTAATCTCTGGATCTACTGAACCGATTTTGAAAATTCTTTCACTAATAGAAAGCTAAAATTATCCCCGAGTGCCATAGGCTATATTTACAACGTGCTCGTGGGATAATTTCCGACCAAAACGCGAGCGAAGCCGCGGGCAAAACCTATCGCAATCACTACATAGTATAAAACAAAGTCGCTTGCCGCCGTCTGTCCCTATACATGCTTAGATCTTTAAAACTACGCAACGGATTTTGATGCGGTTTTAAGGTTTATATGTATAACATTTCACCCGTGTGAAGCCGGGGCGGGTCGCTATTAATATTATAAACCTGCTGTAACAGACGTTAGGTCCATATTCGATCTGAGCTAAGTTTATCTCTATGTCTTAGGACAGTTTGTAAAATTGTTTACGCGAAAATTCTTGATTTTTTGCAAAGGGCGAGATTAGTACAAACTGGGTCATATTTTCGTAATAATACGAAGTAATTAGGTAACAAAACTTGATTACTGATCTAAGAAAATTTCATTCATAAGAGACAATTGGTGTCTTTAATCTTAATCTTTCACCTAAAATAAGCTGGATTTATGCAAAAGATTTCTGATAGTAGCTAAATTTCTATGAATCAATTAATCTCATTTCTTTATTTGATTAATTTTATTGTTTCACGGAATATTATTTTGTTACAAATTTTTGCAAGCGACACCCCTTGAGAGAGCCCAATGTTTGCACCCTGAGGTCTGTTTTTACTGGGAAAGTTCTTTGACCGCGCTCCCCTTTGTTATTCCTAAGCTTTGACCGTATCTATCATGAGCCAAGCCTATGCCCAACTTTGTTGAGGTCAGCCGGTTAGATAAAAAACAGGCCAAGTTTGAGTCGGACTCGCGTATGGAGGGGTCCATATCATCGTAGTAGAGGAGCGTACTCTCATTTTTAATTTATTGTTATAGCAGCAACAGAAATACACATTTTCAACTGTCTATCTGTTACGGATCATGAGATACAGCCCGCTGACAGACTGCGAACGGACGGACAGCGGAGGCTTAATAATTAATCGGGTCCCGTTGGTTACCTACCCTAAGGAACCCTAAAAACAGATTCTATGGCGCTCGGCAGTAGTATAACTTTACATCGGTGTCAGAATTTAGAAATCGGATAAGCAGGACGCTAGCCTTTTGCTGACAAATCCAGCTCTGCTATGGTGATTTTTCTGATCTGCACTCACTTTGCCGGACCTGGTAATCGTACCCAAGTTCAACAGCCGCCGTTCCCAGCAGTCGCTCTTACGACCACTTAAAGTCCAACGAGGCAGTCGCGACAATGACGTCTACGAGGCCTACCATGACGTCTTAAAGCAGGAGTAATTCCAGTGTGGGAAAGAGATGGCGCTAGACGACCAGCATAGCTCTGTCTCTTTCCCACACTAGAAAGACTCCTGTTTTAAGACGTCATGGTAACCTATGGTCCAGCAAATGACTCCTATCTGACCTCCACAACCCAGTTTGTGGGTAATAATAATAATAATAATTTGAGTACTTGCACAGGCATAACCAAGTAGCCAGGATTATTCACCAGCAACTTGCCTTGAAATATAAACTTGTGGAATCTGAGGTACCGTACTACAAGTATGTGCCCGACCCAGTTCTCGAGAAAGACCATGTCACGCTGTACTGGGATCGGTCTATCATCACTGACAGGACTATTGTCGCCAATAAACCTGACATAGTGGTGATAGACCGATCAGCGCGCCGCGTAATGATAATCGATGTTACCATCCCACATGACGAGAATCTCGTGAAAGCTGAGAAAGAGAAACAAATGAAATATCTCGACTTGGCACACGAGGTTGTCGACATGTGGAATGTGAACTCGGCTATCATTGTGCCGATTGTTGTGACGGCCAATGGCCTTATAGCCAAAAGCCTCGACGAACATCTCTCGAGGCTCTCCTTAGGCGGTTGGATCAAGGGCCTGATTCAGAAGGCTGTACTCCTCGATACGGCTCGCATTGTGAGGAGGTTCCTGTCTCTGGAGCCCTAACCACCGGTAGCTTGGACCCTGCTCCCGATACCCGCGGACCACTATTTTTTATATTTTTAAATGTTTTTTTTTAATATTAATTTGTTTAGAAATATTTAAAAATGTAATTTATATGTATAAAATTGAATAAAGGAGATAATAATAATTTCTTTATTTGTATAGAATGCAGGTGTTACATTAATGGTGTTCGTTTTAGATATTTTCCCAGTACATTCTGCCTGTTGGCATACAAAAATATAGTGATTAATTTACAGATAATTTACAAACAATACTTACTATACTTAAATTAAAAATGAGATCGTGGATCAGCATAGTATAAAATTATTTACATAATAATTATATGAGATAAACTGAAGCAGATATTACAATTTATCATTTATAAAATCGGTAACTGAGTAATAACATTTCTCTGTTAACAACGACGACAGGAGTTTCTTGAATTTTATTATGGGCTCATCCTTAATACAATTTGGCAATTTATTAAATATAATAGGTGCCATACCAATAATGTTTTTTTTAAGCAAAGCAGTGTTATATCTAACAGTACACAATAGATTATGATATTTTGATCTCATGGCAGTAGTTCGCATCCTCGTATCATTTAATGAAGGAAATAGATGCTTGTTAGTTTTAACGAATATAGCTACTTCGAGAATGTATATACTAGGAAAAGTTAGTATTTTGTGTTTTTTGAAAAAAGGAATGCAACTATCTGTAACCTTGAGATTGAAAATGGATCTTATGCACCGTTTTTGGGCTTTAAAAATAGACTCCTTTTCGGAGCAATTGCCCCAGAATACGACACCAAACCTTAGAACAGAGACCACCAAACCGGGATATGCAACCATTAAAGTATCAATGTTAACTTTCTTGGACAGATTGTAGAGAGCATACGCGGACGTGCTTAATCTTTTGCAAACTTCCTCAGCCTGCGGTTTCCAAGTTAATTGACCGTCAATCAATATACCCAGGAATTTAGGCAGATACCTTCATAATAATACAATACTATGGCCGCCTTTCAGATTTGCGGCTACGCCTTGTATGCGTGTTAGGCTAGCGCTTTCAACACTAAACATGCTGACATACATACACCCACAGGTTGCGAAGTTGTTATTCGGTTTCACATGTTAAGGGGTAACCCTATAGCTAATTATCTTAAAGTCGTGATTCCATTAGGCAAGTTACTTGTATGCAAGTTGCAAATTGCATACAACTTGAACAAACCTGCATACAAGCTACAACTTGTATGAAGTAGTTTGAACTTGTAATTTTTTATTCAAGTGACGTGCAAATTGAAGGCGCAAACGTTAGTTGCACGAATTTCGAATTGCGAACGAGTGACGTGTCCTATTCAATTTTTGAACATCTCCACTTGTGTGCAACCAAGAGTGTGCTGCAATGCATGTTTCCAATGCAAGCAACTTGTACGCAAATGTGACGTCATACTTGCATGCAAGACTTGCCTAATGGATCGCGCCTTAAGAGTTGGTTACTTGTGTTTCCGAATAGCGGTTTGTTATTGTGACCTATATTCAGCTCTGGCGACGCAAAAATCCAGAAAGCAGCGGCTAGTACTGGCCGCTAGCACTGGCCGCTAGCACTGGCCGCTAGCACTGGCCGCTAGCACTGGCCGCTAGCACTAGCCGCTAGAACAGGCCGCTAGCACTGGCCGCTAGCACTAGCCGCTAGCACTGGCCGCTAGCACTAGCCGCTAGCACTGGCCGCTAGCACTGGCCGCTAGCACTGGCCGCTAGCACTGGCCGCTAGCACTGGCCGCTAGCAATGGCCGCTAGCACAGGCCGCTAGTCCTGGCCTTGAAAAAAAAATGATGATCCAAAACATAATAATTAAAATCAAAAACTGAATAAGGCAACAGACATGTCGCAACGGTTAACCCAAATAGCGTCCATCAGTTCCGGTCGTACGTACATGGCAGACGGACGGTGTGCAATAAGCCTTATTTGGTTACATTTAACCAATTTAAGCTTGACCGCTTCACGTTATTCAGATTGTATGAAAGTGGAGCGAAAATGCCGAAAAATTTATTTAGCTGCTGTGCCACTGATTTTGGCACAAGACACGTAAAATAACAAAATCAAAATCAAAAGAATCAAAATAATTTCTTTGCATAAATAAGGTACAGAAGGTTGGTAAAAAATTACAGAATTGTTCTCTTATTCTGCCTTTGATTTCGGCGTGCAAATATAAAATAAAATCATGCCTGTAAACCCCGAAGGGTTAGGCTAATAGTACCATCAGCCCAAGATGAAACTACTCACTTTTAAAACAAAATCCTGTGCACACGATATCCACATCTGTTCACCACCCTTACTACTATTGGTCCGCACAAAGAGAGTGCGGACAAATAGTAGTAAAACAAAAAAAAAAATGCGACATTATTATATTACATTATCTTTACTAAATTATCTTTATTATTTTTACATTATCTTTTGTTTTACATAAATTCTCAGCTTCTGTTAATGATCAATTGATCACAGATCCACCACCCTTTTTTGACTAATAGAAATAACACAAAAAAGGAACACAAGAAAGCTTTTAACTAAGCGCTTCTATAGCGGCTGGATGCAAAAAGCAAAAATAGTGCGTAAGGTGATCAGATTCATCTTGGGCCGATTACATCCACGTGCACGTTTACTTTATGTTTGAATCTGTTGTCCCGTCACTTATCCCCAAAGGTTCATTGGAAGACCAGCGTCAGACAGCATCACCTGTCTGGCATGAATGCTGAAATGGACCTTTTTGGCGCAGCCGTGAGGCACACAGCAGTACTATGTATTTTCTCCTTTTTTAGGGTTCCGTAGCCGAATGGCAAACAACGGAACCCTTATAGATTCGCCATGTCTGTCGGTCTGTCTGTCTGTCCGTGTATGTCACAGCCACTTTATTCCGAAACTATTAGGACTACATGGTTGAAACTTAGTAGGTAGATGTATTCTATGAACCGCTTTATGGTTTTTATACAAAAATAAAAAATAAAATGAGATTAAGGAGGGTCTCCCCATACGTGGACCTGAAACTAAATAATTTTTTTTTCATCAAACCTATACGTGCGGGATGTCTATAGATAGGTCTTTAAAATTACATTGAGGTTCCTAAAACCATTTTCTCTCAAAGTCAATCGCTTGAAAGGTAGATACTTCCAAACTGGTAAACTGTGTGTCCCCCCTCTAAATTCTAAAGAAAGAGGAGGAAAATTCAGAAAAAAATATAGGATTATAGAACGTAAAAAACACTTACAACCAAAGTTGGTTTGAATTAAATTTGATGTTTATTTTTTGAGATATGGGACGTTTTCATCAAACTGCAGCAACAACTTTGTTTATCATTAACACGTTAAGAAAAACAAATTTAGTTTTGTTGTTGTATATAAAATAATACAACTTAATAATGAGACTTCAAAATATTTTTATTATATTGTTTGCTGCTACGGAACCCTGTGTGCGTGTGAGTACGACTCGCACTTGGCCGGTTTTTTTAGTTTTTAATTCGTCATTATTTTTTTATTATGTATATCTTTTTTTTATTCTATCTTTCTTTCTTACCGCCCGCTATGTTTAAGTTCATTTGTATAACAAATCCAGGCTCCGTGGCTGCTACTGAGAAATTCCTTATAGATAAACGTAGTAACACTTTGACTTTATCCAACCTGGAATTCGAACACAGGACTTAGCTTTGCACTAGAAGAATTACGGCATGATCAGGCAATAACAATAACATTTCCTCTTGTGAACATAGGCCTTCGCTCTGAGGGTAACAGCCAGCTGTAACCCACCACGCAGGCCCCGTGCACTTTGGTAGATGTGAGGTTCTAGGAAATACCGGTTTCCTCAAAATCCTTAAAAAAAATCAACAAAAAAAAAGACAGAATTGTGTTAATTAAAGCCCAAAAACTTTATTTAGTCCTTTTTGTGAACAAATCTTTTAAAAAAACTTTTGCGAAGACGTCTTGTTACACACAGTTTCGAACGGCTCCCACTTTAAAAGTTCAGCCTTCATACCGAAAAAGGTAACAAGTTTGGTAACGCTACTCAACACTAAACTAAACTTTAACACAAGGCAATAAAAACTGTTTTCAATTTCTCGAGTGGTATTGTTAAGTTGGTTGGGTACCCACTCAAAACCTTGCTGCCTACACTATGGCGTCATTGGCTCAAATCCTTTGGTGTATTGCCCAGATTAAGTTTCTTTGTTGGGTATATTTAGAAGGGTTTAGATTAGACCTTAACTGAATTTCTGGGATAAAACCTAGATTTAAGGTCGCGTCAGGGTAGCCCGCGAAATTCAATTTTTCTTACGTTTTTTGCAATTTGCTGGTTAGTGTTAGGTTGTATGTTGATTAAAATATGATTCGCGTCCGTAAAAAATATGGCTTTACTGAGTTAAAATCATCAATTCAACCCTCAAAGTTCATTTAATCCCAATAAATGACTTTTTCATGAAATAGACCCTGGTGTTTCCACCTTAATGCCCGATTTCACAAGGCGTCACCTTAGTGTACTATTGTAGTTTCTTAAAAATAAGCAGTTACATAACCAAAAAATTATTTCAGCAACCGTAGGACGCTGACTTAAATTATGATGTGAGCTAGCGTAAACGTGGATATAATAATATTTTCGAGACGTAGGTAGGTATGTGACTATCGCTGCGTGAAATAATCGATCGGTATTTATCAGCTTAATCTGCCTATAATGTTCCCACCGCTGGGTAACAGCGCCCTCTATGTCAAGAAATGGATATGTCGCAGTAGTGCAGCGATAGTTCAGAGTATGGCCACGCTCTAGAGGAACCAACACACACAAAAAGCACTACAGCAACATACTACAAAAACTATTACAACAACATAATACTAAAAGTACTATAGAAACATAGTACAAAAACTATTACAACAACATAGTACTAAAAGTACTACAGCAACAAAATGTAGTACAGTGCCATCTATGCCACAAATGAAGAACAAACATCAAATTCCTAAATGGCGCAGATAAAGTTATCCACAATTTAAGACTATACAAAAACCCGACAACCTGTCGGCCAGTAGCTCACCAGACGCAACACCCATCAGGCCGGACGATCCTCTTTTTTCTATGGGGGATGAAAAACATTACAAACTGTTCTTCATACCCTTATACAGCGAGTAACAGAAAGGGTATAATCATATGGAATACTGTGGTACGGACCATCAAACTGAACAACTTTCTCTATGGGACCAACATCGAAATCGTAAAAAAATAATCAGGTGTCGCATACATTTGGGTCGAGTAGGGATTGAAATTTTGTATAGGACAGCGGATTATTTTTTTACGATTTCCATGGTGGCCCCATAGAGAAAGTTGTTCAGTTTGATGGTCCGTACCACAGTATTTCATTGATTATACCCTTTCTGTTATACGCTGTATAAACATTGTTTTCACAAATGTTATAGAAAAGTTTACTTACATTTTACATTCGTATAATTGGCCATAGGATTGATCGTAGCAATTAAACAAATTACTAAAGTGACAGTGTAGGCAAAGCCTTAATAAATTCGAGTGCTACTAGAGGTGAACTGAAACTGAAAATCGGTTTCTGTATTCGGATTTTTGGTTATGGCCCAGCAAGACCGAAATGGAAGTTGGGTAGATATATATTGTGGATTGCAACATGTCTCGACGCCACCCCATCATCCTAGCTGTGGTGGGGCGGCTGCTGCCGGTGCTGATACCTTCAAACGGCGGCGTAGTTATGTGTTTGTGCCGTTTGGGATTGAAACACTAAGGTCATGGGGTCCGAGTGCCCATTTCGTCTTTCGGGACATCGCCAAGTGGTTGGTTGATTCTTCCCATAACAAGAGGGCTGGCCTATTTTTGGTCATATAATCAGCATGTTGTTGACAGTGATGTGGATGTATTGTTGACTTAAATGCTTTTCTCTTTTTTATAAGAACAATTATTTTAAGTGTGTTTATACATATAATAAATCAATATAAAATAAAATTAATAGCTAAAAATATTTAAATTAAATAATAAAATAAAAATAAATAAAAATACGATGGTATAGTTCCTCTCTCTGGAGACTTGACCGCCGGTAGCTTGGATCCTGTTCCCGATAACAGTGGGCTACATTTTTTATATTTTTAAAATGTTTTTATGTTGTTTTTTTTTTATAAGTAATATTTCAAAATGTAAATAATTTGTAAAAAGATAAATAAAGGAAATAAAAATACGATAGGTAATTATTATTTATTTTTTCTTGAATAAAAATATTCCATCGCCTTGCTGTGCAACGTACAATTGTTGGCAAGAGAACCGTTCGACATAATAGGTTTTAATAAGCCGAATGAAAACGGGTTTCTCCTAGAATATTTAATCTTAAAAACAATAACAATATAATATGTGTCACAGGTCACTTATATTAATTATTCTTATGAAACGAAAGTAACAAAACTGTAGTTCTTCGAAGGGCGTACTGATTTTGCCTGTTATATCACATGTTTCAGTCTTTTGTCCAGAGGCATTGCAGTTTATTGAAGAACTTTGTGTGTTCTTAGATTTCCCGAAACCGAACGATAACCGAATATTTATTTATATTCGGCCGACCCATCTCTAGATAGTAGTTCCATTAAACGTGACGCACACTCTCGACATTGTTTTAATTAAAAACGCTGCGAGTAGTCGTAATGCGTGTCCGAGCACTAATTGCTTACAAAAGACCGGCCGAAGAAATTAATTTAAAAATGGAATGCTATAAACGTTTTACTTTTAAACTAGAGAAGAGACTGGTCTTTCTTTTTTTATTTACTCTGATTTTTAACAGGCTTTCATTATGAGCGTTTACGACTTACGCGTTTCATACAAACTTTGAAGTAGTTAGTTATAAACTTTTTAGACCTATGTATCCTGCCTACGCGTATAAAGTTTCATTAAAATCAGTTCAGTTCAACTACGCCCGCTAGTGCTCGTCGTGTCGTGGTGTTTTATTATTTTGTCGTTAATTGATACTACTAACTAAACAATGATTAAGTATTACTTTATTCCACATGTGTTCTGACGCCAGCACATTAAGCTACTATTATATAATAATAATACCAGCCTATTACTGTCCCACTGCTGGGCAAAGGCCTCTTCTCAACAGAGAAGACGGGTTGGCGATTTAAGACTTTTTTTTTATAAGTCCCGGTTTTCTCACGATGTTCTCCTTCACCGATGTCTGTGATGTCCAAGATAAACTTAGAAAGTACATATGAATTGAAAAAGTCACATTGGTACTTGCCCGGATTTAAACCCACAATCTTATGCATGAGAGGCGAGGCCTTATTCTCTGGGCCAGCACGACATTAAATCTGTCAAAAATCTTTAATAGATTTTCAACTTTATCGCTAAAGCATTGGATTCAACGTTGATTGGGAAAAAAATACAGTTTTGGATAGCTTGATGTACAATTGAAAATCAAAGCGATGACAGACAATGGATTAAGAAAAAACTCAGTGAAGTGTTAAGAAAAAACTATTTCCACTAAAGCACCCATCAATACCCCCACAAAGAGTTATGTCGACCCTCTTCAACGCACAATAGCGTGTACACTTTACCAGTGACTTAAGTAGTTCACACATTATGTGTGGTCACGGATCCATTAAAAAGTATGATTGAACGATTGAACATTAACATTTTAAATGATCGAAGGCATTGAGGGTCGGGCATTGTAACAATATCATGTATATCGGTGTACATATGTATAGTATAGAGATACAAGGTTATTTTGACGCTCGAATGATATTAAAAGGGGGCTTTATGTGGATTGTGTTTTATTAATTGTATTAAAAAAGCAGGCAAAGTGCGAGTTGGACTCGTGCACCTAGGGTTCCGTATAAACTTGTAGGTATTTTGTTATTAAACTTCATATTTACGGTTTTCAGATTTTTTTCTTAACATGTGCTGTAAGACATAGCATGATTCTAGGTCAATGGGAAGTAGCCTATAGGGTTTAATTCCCTTTTGAAACAGGTTTTTTTTTAAATTCTTCGTTTACGGCTATATCTTTTGATCACATTGACATACAGGTTTGATTTTTTATGCTCCAAGGGGTAGCAGACTTAGATACCGCGGCCCTGGAACACAAAGTGCAAAACAAGGAACATGAATGGGTTTTAGTCAATAAAAGTCTGACACTCCCTCCTGCTCAGCCCAGAGCTGGAGGAGTTATTTGATGATTTCCCATACGAAATAAAAAAAAAGGGTAGCAGACTATTTAGTATTTGATATTAATTTCAGCTTGATACCTTCACGCGTTACTGAGTAAAAAACTATTTGCAACAAAAAAAACACAAAAAATTTCTAAAATAACTTTACTTTCGGAAGTCGGTGACTTTTTTGGTTTCATTGACTTTTTGCCACCGACTTCCGAAAGTTAAGGTATTTTAGAGGTTTTTTTGCAATATTTTACCCATTTTAGTTGTAACCATACACATTCTTGCCATGAATCAATTTTAAATTGTAACTATACAGGTTATTAAGGACCACCATGTCAACATAGGCCTAGAAGAAAAAACCAAACTACTGCCCCCATTTTGATGAAATTTCTATGGGGCCAATCGGAAAGTATAATTTCACATAAAAAAAGAATTCGGAGTTATGAGGTAACAAACAAAAAAAAATACAACCGAATTGAGAACCTCATTGTTTTGAAGTCGGTTAAAAAGGGTCTTGACAGACGGACAGATGGACAACAAAGTGATCCTACAAGGGTTCCGTTTTTTCCGTCTAAGATGCGTACCTCAGTCGTCAAAAAAGGGAACCCTAAAAACAAGATAGCGGCGTTTGGTTCTGAGTTTGGCCACGAGCCAAATGATTGTTGTCCAGCTATGCAGACGTATAGATACATACCCAATCTTTGTCAGATAAAAGTCTCATGATATAAGGGGTAACTATACTCAAATTTGACGACCCGAATGGAGCAGCGGTTGTGAGGCTGCCTTACGTTCTTAGGGTCCCGGGTTCGAATCCCGGTAGGAGCAAATGTTTGTGTGATGAGCATGGACATTTGTTTCCGAGTCATGGATGTTTATATGTAGGTATAATAAGTATGTATTTACAAACAAAAAAGTATCTTTGTAGTAGTATCAACTATCTGGTGTCCACGACACAAGCCTCGTTGCTTAGTGTGGCACCTAGATGGCGCTGTGTGTAATGTCCAGCGATATTTATTTTTTAAATTCCAGCTTCAGACTGGTGGTGGCGAAATTCCCAATAACGCTTTACAATAACTGGTCATCGGACCCATGACCATGGAGTCAGCTTACTGGCACTTATGACCAGTGAACCCATGCCGATGGACTAGGCAGAGTTAGAAACACTTATACAAAAACCGGCCAAATGCGAGTCGGAATTGCGCACGGAGGGTTCCGTCCGTAATATTACATTTAAAAAAAAACACGTTTGTTGTATGGGAGCCCCCCTTAAATATTTATTTTATTCTGTTTTTAGTATTTGTTGTTATAGCGGCAATAACAGAAAAACATCATCTGTGAAAATTTCAATTGTCTAGCTATCACAGTTCAAGAGATACATCCTGGTGACAGACAGCTAGACATGACAGACGGACAGTGGAGCCTTAGTAATACAGTTCCGTTTTTACCCCTTGCGTACGGCTAACAATCCAACCTGTCGTTAAAATGTCTTTATTGCTTTTCCTTTTTGAATGTCTTGACAGAAGAAATAGATAGTAATTTATTTTTCCGAATTGATCCTTAATTTTTGTGACATTTTATGAATAATTTAATTTACTGAAATAACAATGTTTATTACTGACTATTATGTTGTACTTGGATTGACATTGCCTGTAGCAATTTGGATTTTATTTTGTAATTATTATTTTTTATTTTGTAAACTTTATAAATTTGAACGCCTTAGGGTGAAACATGTACCGTACGAAATATTAATATAGTATCATCCTGCATGCTTAATTTGTATGTATACGCATGTTTTGACAAATAAAATGATCTTTATCTTTATTTTGGCCTATTGGCGATGCCATCGTGTTAAGCTTTAATAAAAAATCAAAAATAATCTTTTAACCCCTTAACGATTGTTAAAACAGGATTCACTTGAAAACAAAGTGACAGCAACAAAAGCCAAACAAAACGCCGCCATTTTAAATCACAGACTAAAAAAACGACTTTTTTTAAAGCGTGTTCTTTTTATATCGTCATTAGGGAATATTTTGCACATACTGGCTGCTTGCTACTCTAATTATGGGCTTACAAACAATATGCCTTCTAAGAAACGGCGACTGGCTGTGCAAATACGTGTATGTGAACAAGACGTTACTTAAGTTTATTTTTAGAAGAATACTGGGTTGCTATAATGAGTATCTGAATTTTCCCCTCTTTCAATTATTTTTTCCCCAAAATGACACGTTTTGCAACTTTTTTCCGCATTCTATTTTTCAAACAGGAAATGAAACAAACGGAGAGACCTACATAAAACTATTTTAATTCACAAAACTCCACTTGGTATCGAATTGAGTGCCTATGAAAGTATTTCCTTATCCGTTTCAAGCACGACACGATGCAATCGGCGTATTATATGCATATTAGTATTACAAATTACTAATTTGACTGCAATTTGCAGTCTTTCCTGAATTTTACCATATTATTTAGTCTTGTTCTATGAATCCTTTGGAAAATCTTCCCGAAAAAAATACCCTAGAACGATTTTTTTACCCAAAAAAGAGGATGTACGTCCTGAATAAATAAATAAATAAATAAATATCGCTGGACATTACACACAGCGCCATCTAGGTGCCACACTAAGCAACGAGGCTTGTGTCGTGGACACCAGATAGTAATTGATAATACTACATAGATACTTTTTGTTTGTAAATACATACTTATTATACATATAAACATCCATGACTCGGAAACAAATGTCCATGCTCATCACACAAACATTTGCTCCTACCGGGATTCGAACCCGGGACCCTAAGTACGTAAGGCAGCCTCACTACCGCTGCGCCATTCGGGTCGTCGAATCTACCAACACTGGAAGAATAAAGCGCTTTTGAGAAGAATGTTTAAAACGAAAGTGGAATAAAAAAGATGGGAATGCGCGGGGAGTTTGTAAATAGGTTAATTAATATTCATACTGTACTGATAATGGTAGTCTCTCCGACTTGAGCGTTACAGACTGCGACATTTTATTTGATTTTTAAATTGCGAATATTTCTCCTCTGTCATTTCTTTTAGTACTAGTTTCTTTTTCTCATACCCCTAAATAAATGAGGGCTTTCGTTTTGGAGCTCACCAGATGGCGACACGGTCGATTAAGGTCTTGTTAATAATTCTATTTTATACTTTAAAGTACCAATAACTTCATAAAATGTTTATTTTATTACGTAAAACAACATAGTGTGTAGTGTAGTGTGTGTGTGTGTTGTTTTAAAATGTTCGTTTGTGCACATAGGTTTATCCTCATTCGCAAATCTCACAATCAAACGTAAGGTTTGTTGTAAGAAAACCCAATTCTTGGTTAAGCTCGCCGTTGTACATAAGTTATATTATAAGAATAAGAATGAGAGTAAACTTCAGGTTCATATATTTACAATATTCTCCATTAAATCAGCAAGCATGAAACATTTAAAAATCATTTTACCTCCAAGTACTGAAAATTAAGATTCTAAGTTGCTACTTAAAATCTTCAAGCCATAATTCATTAGGAATGCCTTAATTTAGACCAGAATCGTGAATATTTGTAAAATTACGTGTTAAAACAGCACGCAACGTGCGAACAATCTATGACATCTGACATTTTGGTGCCCCCGCGCTACACTAGCGCCTGTAGCGGCGATAGCCCCCATTCGTATTCCTAATGGGTAAAGTGGAGTCACAAAATTATGCAGAATGCAACTCGATTGAGGATGTTTACCATATAATCATGGAGTGTGTTCGGAACGAGCCGGAGAGACTGGACCTGTTGATTATTTTTAATAATATCTGCGAGACTGGGGTGTGTAGCAGATCCTGGCTGCCCCTACTTCGGAGGTAGCCAGGATGGTGCACAGGCTCTTAACTTGTGGTATTAATCGCAGACGTAGATTAAGGTAATTTTGTTAAGCATCTTAAGTTGATTTGTAACAATTAGGGTGGCTCAATCTGTCTACATTAAAACCTTTTCTAAATAAACAAAGAAAAGAAAACTTTTTTTTTTAGCAATGCAGGTCTTTTAGGCACAAAATGACACAAAACAAAAAAAAAACATGTTGCGCCATTTAGGCAATGTGTACCTAACCTTTCGGAGTTTATAATTCGCGTGAATCTATCTCATCGCGTGAATCTATCTCATCGCGCGAATCTATCTCACTAACCTTTCGCGTGATTGTATGTAGTGTAAGGACTAAAATGAACAAAAATTGTTAATTATTAAAAAAAGATTGTTACCAATACCACCCACGGCCTGTTAAAAAAAAAATACAAAATACCTACCTTTTAAACTGTCAGTGAGAGAAACATCAAAAGCATAAAGATTTTCTATTAAACGGGTAAAACATGTTACAAAGCTAGCAACACTGTATGTCCCAAGCGAACAAAATGGTTTTTTTTTTAGGTCAGTTCCCTTATGGGCTGGTATAAAAAAAAAACAGCATTTTTCATAACAACATTTTAGAAAAACGTTTTTGAAATCACTTTATAATGTTTTTTTTTTATTGCTTTATATTTCGTTTACACAAATATCATAATTATACGGGGTGGAAAGGACACCAACGTGAAAACTGTTACCATTTGTATTCAGTAGGTACATCATTCTGAAAATTTTCTACGTAGAAATTTTTCATAGGTTTTTTTTTTTTTAATCATCTGTTCCGCACATTTTGACCGTATTGTATTGCACTAGGAAACAACAATTTTTATTTCTATGTCTACTTCACAAGTAGCAAGTATTTCCAGAAAACTCCCGCCACCCCAACCCCGCTTTTAAATAAAATTAGCATCGCTCGCCGGCATTATCAAAGCTTGAGGTACGCAGTAACTAACAAGATAATGATCGTTCGGTTGGTCTGCTAGTCTATGGTACCTTAGTAACCTATTTACTGGTAATAGTTTACTTGAATATAACTTAATTAAGTTTTTTATCTGGGAGCGGGATTTTGAGTTTATATGCTAATATTTTTATTTAAAATTGAGCTTTATTCCAGTTTTATTATTAAACTAGCTGTTGCCCGCGACCTTCGTTCGCGTAAAAATATTAATTTAACTTTAACTTACCACCGATTAGGTCAACCAATCTCGACTGGTCACTATTTGCCGCTGGGAAGTAGGACCTCCTACAACCCAGCGGCAAATATAATGTAATAGGTTAACGGCAGGTTCAAGCGCGATTTTAAGCTGTTACGCCTAAGATATTTCAACAATGCACTGCGCTGCCACTATCGCAAACCACTTTCATACACCCATCGGTTTATGAAGATAGCGGTAGTTATGAAGATAAAACTAATTAATTCATCGTTAATTCAAAAAGTGCATCAGATAAGGGAAAAACATTACGTTTGACTATTGTTAAACTGACTTGTTTAATACTGCATAACTCTGAACGGACTAAGATTTGAAACTTGGCACCATAGTAACTTTTGTGCAGCTTGAAAATACCTATCCAACAATGTATCACACATAGCTATTGGAGGGTGGGACCAAAATTTGCTTTAAGCTTAAGCAGAATACTTTTCGTCTTTACTATCCTCGACTGCCCAATGAAGCCAAAAGTAGATTGACACTCAAACAAAAAGTAAGAAATTAATAACGTCATCTTCTTTTATTGCCTCTACAATTACTGATGGTTAGCCATCAACTCGCAATATTTCTTCTTGTTCTTTGCGAGGTGGAACAGCTCAGCAGCACGCGTGACGCGGGTCCTTTCAGTGATGTTTCTGTTAGTGACAAAAATCTTTAAAAAAAAACAACGTGTCACTAAAAACATCATCACGTCATTTTTTTTTTTTTTTGTACCGTACCAAAGCGTTTTCTTATTTAACCCAAAGGTTGGTAGAGAATGCCTTATGGCATTAAGTCCACCTATGTGCCACTATTGTACATGAAGTTTAAATAAATAAAAACATAAGTACCTAAGTAATTAACAAATACAGTGTATACAATCTTATCTTGAAAGCAATAATTTTAATAAAAAATCAAAGCATTTATTGCAAGTAAGCCAGTTACAGGCACTTTGAATTGCAGAAACAAAGACAACAATAAATCTTGAAAAAGAAAGAAAGAATTATAATATTCTAAGTTCTCTATTAAACTTATAAAACCAACATCTCATAAAAATAAAAACTCGATGAAAAGAAATAAGTACTCGTACAACTTGGCTCATCATAAAATCTTTTTCAAATACTTAAACTTAACTATCTCATAAATTTTATCAAAGTATGAGTAATATAAATTAATTTGAACAGCCAGACCATATGCAAATGTAGATAACTTCTCTATTAAAATAACTACGAACAAAAAGGTTTTATCTGAAAAAAAAACAGCCAAGCGCGAGTCGGCCTTGCACGCGGAAGGTTGCGTACCCCGTATTATACTAGTAATTAACTAGTTATAAGTTTGTTTGTATTGCCATTTTTAAGATCAAGCAAAGAACGCCGAAAAGAATTGGTGGCCTACCATGATGTCTTTAAGCAGGAGAAATTCCAGTGTGGGAAAGAAATGGTGCTGGACGACCTGAAAAGCTCTGTCTTTTTCTCATAC
Source organism: Eugnorisma glareosa (assembly GCA_947578425.1). NCBI lineage: Eukaryota > Metazoa > Arthropoda > Insecta > Lepidoptera > Noctuidae > Eugnorisma > Eugnorisma glareosa. The sequence continues at coordinate 2,905,649 of OX387985.1, read as the reverse complement.
TGGAATTACTCCTGCTTTATGACGTCATAGTAACCGCCCAGGTTTCTTGTTTGGGGATCTACCTACCATATTTGTTGGCATAGCAGTCATAGTAGAAAATACTCAAAAATGTAAATTTCAAGTGTCTTACGGTTCAAAAGATACGGCCCTGTGACAGACGGACGAAAAACCGAGCCCAGGGTCCTATTGGCATTCTTTGGGTACCCTAAAAACAGAACCAAGTTGGAAATATCTTTTGAAATAATAGCGTTGGCTATAAAGAGCTGAAATATTCGCGTTACACCGCAGTAAGTTCAATAAGGAATGCGATAACAGCCATTAATATCGATATAAACCTATCATCAGATCCGTATCGATATGGCAATCGATTTACAGCTGTATCGCGCTATCCTAGAGTACAGTGTTGCCAAATAATTTAAAAGCATTTCAGTAAAGAGGTTTAACTTTAAATATAATCTTTTTTATGGTTTTATTTATAACTATGGCAATAATATCATCACTGTTGCTTGCAGTGAGTATTTTTATTGTATACTACATAGTCATGCGTTGCAATGCTTTTCCCTGGTATAATTAGAACAACTGTGGAAAATTTAATCAAAATCGGTTCAGTTGTTTAGGAGTCTAGGGTACGAACAGAAATCTATTTTTATATAGTTATATTACCAGAACGCGCAGTTCTAATGCTAGTCAAAAGCTTTTATGATAATTATTTTTTTCCACAACCCAATGGAAACATTATAGCCATATCATGTTTGCTGTTGTAGTACACACAGCGTCAGTATGTGCTAACCCCTCAAGTTTTAAAACGTTACACTGCTACAACATTGAATTTGTTTGTATATTATTTATAATTTGTTACAACGTTTGATGTATACGTTCACTTACCCCAGTTGTATCAAAATTAACTTTGCTACAACAACTTTGCAATTTAAACATATACATCCTTAAAAATAATACAATCAAAATATTCATATACCCCGGACGAGATTCGAACCATTGCATCATTGGTTATCCTTTGATTGGAGGTCTTACCAACTAAGCCATTTAAGTAGTTGATTATTCGATGAATTATCAATCTACTTTGCTAGTATACGCAATAAAAAAACAGACTTTAAAAAGATAAAAACTATCTTAAACTTATTTAGTCAATAAAACAATACATTCATTATAATAAAATGTTTTTGCAAAATATAAAAACCGACTTGGGCAAATCACGAATTTGAACGTCAGGGGCGTGCCGTCCATAGAGGCAATTAGGCCTAGCCTACCCTACCATTCCTACCAACAACGCAACAAATGCATTTATTATAACTATATTAATAAAAAATAAAAAACTCCTGTTATAATACTTATAGCAACTTGTCGCAGCCGTGTGACGTAACTGATAAATACTACGACGCTCGCTCCCGGCCGTCTAGGCAAGGCCGCAGCCGGCCTAATTTCCATTGATAAATTTACGCACACTGATCGTTATTTTCGTGTATATGAACGGCACACATAGTAAATAGGGGCGTAAACTCCTGCGAGTGTAGCTGGCTAGCTGGCCACTGATTGGCTGCCCCACAAAGTATTATCCGGCTAAAACGGTATGCAGTGATGCAATTATATTTGGTAGTGTTTTTTTATCGACAAAATAACAATTGTATTTTTCTTAGAAGCCATATTTGTTTCATGTGTCTAGCAAAATTTATTTCGCGATCTTCAGTGTTTTGATTTTTATAATATCTGACGTTTGTAATTCGTTTTGAAACGTATAGTAGTGTAAATATTATTTGTTGTATTTGTTTATTAACTTAGAAATGGTGTTCTGTTGTGAAGTTTGCGCTGTTAGTGTGTTTGTTAAAAGTTAAAAACAGTAAGTATTCACAATCGTTTAATGATAAGATTCAAGTTGTGTCCAAAGAAAGATGTGTAGGTACCCGAATTACGAGAATTAACCTAAAATTCATCGTCATTTCAAATTAATCTTTCTTCTGTTTGCATTGTCAGTAAATCGTGATTTGAACCTTGATTAATGCGGAGTTCTTGTATTTATAACTTTGGTTTTAATAGGCTTATTTTAAAGGTTTGTTTTTCAAATATTCCGGTCAGAAAACTCTACCTTTTTTTTGTTTACAGCGCGCTCTGTTTTATTTTTTAGAATTTTTTGTAGCGGAGCGACATCCTTCGTTCTTGTATTGACAGAATTGCATTGAAATTCCTGATATTTAAGCTAGATGGCGTTGTTTCTCATAAGTGAATATATCAATAGATGTGAGTACTTTGAGGGTCATCTTAGCGTGGCTGGCCTACCTTCCGCGGAGAACCACTGCACGCCACTGTTGAACGTACATGTATTTTGGGGGGGGGGGGGGGTAACCACTTAATGTGTACAATCATTCATGAAGTAGGTAGACATCTTACTGAAGAAAAGTCTCCAAATCGTATCCAATTCTTTGGGAAACTAGCTAAAGTTAGCTAAAGCTAAAGTTTCATTCACGTAATCCTATCTACTCCTTTGATACCCAATTTACTCAGTCACCATGCATCTAGGACACATACCTGCTTCTCAGTCTTATTTGCATCAGTTATAGATACACCCGGAGGCCCTGACAGTCCCATTACTACTCAATAGGCGCGCTCCCAATAAACTACTCGATAAATAATTCACCCCATGACGCCTCTTTGTTATGGATGTCGATATTTTACGGGGAAACAGAACTGAATCGGACTTGGATGGAATTTAAAGGTGGGTAAAGCCTTGATGGTAAATGGGCTACAGAACTCGAACAAACACGCCGTTTTTGAAGCTTGTTGACTAATTTTTTCATATAATCTTTGACAAAATACAGAACATACACCTTTTTTTTTTGTTTGTAAGTCGTCAAATGAGGGGTCATGTCATGCCTATTCGGAGCGGAAGGGAGTGTCAGATTTCTACTGACTAAAACCCATCCATGTTCCTTCTTTTGTGTATTGTGTTCCAGGGCCGCGGTATCTCTTTCGAACAGTCCCGCAGCCTTGGCAGGCATCGGTCCTTTCGGACCCCTTCCTGTTTGCTGACGTCTCTTTGAGGTGCGCGTGGAACACGAACGTGCCGTCGCCACGTCAATACAACATATTTCAAGTGGTTCTATTTCTGTTCTCTGGCGACTTACGTAGTCATTGTCATAGTATAAAGTTTAGTCCCAATTACTGTCAAAGATATATTTCAATTCGGTTGGTCTTACGCCAGATTGCATAGAAAATTGTCCATCGTCCTTTCAAAAGGACCATGGGCAAAAACAAACACAAAAACTACCAAACATAACATCAATGATAAGCTCTCCTTCCTCAAGTTAGATGGTTGCCTAAGAAAATTATGTTATTTTCACGTTCCGATTCCATAGACTAACAGCCCATCATTATCCATACACAATTGTTGTATGAAACAGAACGTCACTGCTTTGAATGTAGTTAACTTGAGCGATACTTAGAACTGTTGTGTTGACAGCAAGATACAAGAAAATTACGTAGATTACAAAAAAAAGAAAAACTAGGACAAGGGAAGAATTAAAATGTATCTTTCCATTCTAATAAAAAGTTCCGTGAGTGACTGACAGACAATGGCCAGACTGATATACTGACGGAAGGAACATCAAAAGATTTTTTTTTAATTTATATTTTTTACGTTTGAGCGGGTCAAAGGGGAACGAACCTTATAAAATAACTGGCAATTCGCCCGTGACTTCGTCCGCAAAAAGTGTGATACTCGTAGCTCGGCTATTATGCATGATATAAAAATAATTTATAGCCTTTACATTATTTTTATATCATACATATTAGCCGATATAAAAATAATTTACACGCTGTTGTCATTTGGTCAACAGCACGCCTAACTTTAAGGGAATTAAAATTATGCTGGTAATAAATCTTGGAAACTAACAAAACAGTTCAATATCTAGTATGAAACAAAACTCCAATTTCTGCATCATTCAACAACATGGTCCCTAAAACTAGCAAACCCAGACCTTTCAACACTGTTCACTGTTCACTACACCGCGACGCGGGAAAAAAGTAAAATTGACACCGGTTTAAAAATAGAACGCGTTCCCGCCGCCATTGTTGTTTTTTTAAGGGACATTAATATTTTCTCCGGAGCCAGGTCTTTTTACATTGTTACTTACAAAAAAAAGAACTTTAATGTAGTGTCTCTGCTCATCATGGAAGCATCATCGCAATTTGTTGGGTCCAGAGTTATTACAAGTATGATGGCGACTTTTTCACGATGTTTTATTTCTTTTAAAGGTAGCCCTTAAATTCGCAAGTGTTTTACGTTTTAAGTCGTGTGTAATCCAACCTTTTTACACAGAACTCGTTTAACGCACCTGTACAGGCCTTTTTAAATCGGACGTGTTGAATTTATTGACGTATTTGTTTAATGTTTTTAGTAGTTTAAGAATGTCTGTTTATCATCGTCTGAAAGGACGGGAGATGAATAGAAGGACGTAATTATTCAGATGATTGTAAAAAAATGTAAATACCCCGGGTATTTACATTTTTTTTTTTTTTTCATTTTTATTAACCTTCTAGTTACGGGGGGTCAGTTTCAACATTTTCACAAGTTGTTTTTTTTTAATGTAAGCTTTTTACTGTAAACGACTCCACAATCCCCGTACACTCAATCCATCCATCAGCACAATGTTTTGAGTGCGTTACATTGAGGCCTACCGTAAAACGTGACTTTTCACCCCAAAAAAAAAGTCTTTTCCCAGCAATAATTTTTGGGTAAAGACACTTATAGTTTGATAATAATTAATAATGCTTGGTTGACGGCTTCGTGAAGGGTCTTGTTTCATCCTATAGACAAATAAGTAAAATGGAAATATCTGTTTGTAATTTCAAAATAACAGACTTTTACTAAATGCACATCAAAGTCTATACGATACTATTAACAAAAAAAAACATTTTTTAAATGTTTGTCTGTCTGTTTGTTCCGACTAATCTCTGAAACGGCTAAATCGTTTTTGACGGGACTTTTACTGGCAGATAGCTGATGTTATAAGAAGTAACTAGGCTACTTTTATTTTAGAGAAAAAAAGATTAGAGTTCCGTGCAAAGACATCAAAAAACCTTGAAAGTGTTAACAAACTCCGATTCAAAACGGAAAGAAATTAAATAAATAAATATTTTTTTAATAATAATTTCACGCGGAGTGAGGTCGCGGGCAACAGCTAGTTGTAAATAATACACGCAGACTGTGGTGGAATAAGTTTCCAGTCGAACCAGACTGGATGCGGTTGAATATCAACCAAAATAAAAAATAAATAAAATAATAAATAAAATATGGTATGGTTAATTGTATCATGTATTTTGTGTGCACTAAATAAATGGTTTATATATCTATCTATCTAATATTATTTTTTAAACTGATTGTCTTCCGTGATTTAACATACTTTTTAGGGTTCCGTAGCCGAATGGCAAAAAATGGAACCCTTAGAGATTCATCATTCAGTCTGTCTGTCTGTCCGTATATGTCAGAGCCACTGTATTCCGAAACTATTAGGATGAAACTTGGTAGGTAGATTTATTCAGTGAACCGCTACAAGACTAAAATAAAAAAAATAAAAAAAAGATTAAGGGGAGACCCCCCTTAACCTTTTATTTTTTTTATTTTCACATACATTGAACTAAAAAAAAACAGGTATTTAGAAAAATAAGGACTTGAATGTTTGTATTAACGCTCCTATATAAAACACTAAATATCAATGGATACGCTACGCGATTCTCATTTGGGTTCCTACAAAATACTAAAGTTAGATCTATAGATCTTTTTGTAATGTGACCTAGCTTAACTCCAATAATCCTTCTTGGACTGATACAACCTCGTTATAAACCGACAAAGGTATGACACCACAACACTCACAACAGCTTAATTAAAACAAAAAACAACAAACAACACATCGCCATTAACTAGTAATTTTGATAAATCACTCTACTATACGTCATTCATTGTTAATAAACTTTCTCAGACAATTAATACTGAAAAGAGGTTCCATACATGTTAGTAATCGGGGTCGTAGGCAGATCGTGTGAAACCGATATCAATCTATCAGAGTTCTATTATTATCTGTAGCACAAAATGGCCGCCTGTCAAGATGTTATTATGGCGGGAATTTTTAGGGTTCCTTTACCAAAGGTCGCCAAGGGTACCTTAAATATGGGTCCGCTATCTGTCCGTCTGTAACAGGGCTGTATCTTTTGATCCATAATAGGTAGAGGCTTGCAATTTTACACAGATTGTGTATTACTATCCGCCACTTCAAAATCCGCTTCAAAATCATAATATGTATAACAAAAAATAAATAAAGTTATAAATAAACGAAACGTTTTATTTTTACTTAACATTTTTTATAATATGTAGTAGTTATTAAATATTGTACGGTGGTATGTACAGAACATTCGAGTGCGACTCGCAATTTTGCGAGTTTTTTTTCCTTTAATTGTAAAATAAGGCTTTCCGTTGGATTTTAAAGAGGTTTTGTATGTGAAATGTATGTGAAATTGCAATGCAGGTTGTATCAAAGCGATAGATTTTCTAATTACTATGTAATGGCGTCTGTTCCTTATATTTAACCTTATCCAAAATTCCCAGTTAATTCATATTTGCACAATTTTCACAATTGCTAGCTTTATGAAGCTTTTATGATGTAAGATATAAGATACATAATCCATTTCTCCATGACTTCCTTATTCAGCTTCTAGATTATTAAGAAATTGTTAGTTTAAGAATTATTACAAAACTAGCTTATGCCCGCGGCTTCGCCCGCGTGGAGTTCGGTAATTTCCCACGGGATCATACTACCGGGATAAAAGTATCCTACGTGTTAATCAAGGTTATAAGCAGTGATCGGGATAGGTAGAGCTAATGTGCCTAAAGTTCAAGGAACAGAAACGAAAAGTGGAGACTTCCTTCCATAGGACAATTTTTTTTTCGGAATATTTGTTCCGAATGTCGGAACATTACTTAAGTGCAACTAAAATTAATAAAGTAAAACAACTATCAAATTCATTTACTGTTTCTGTTAAAAAAAAAAGTGCACGATTTTTATTGTTTAAAAATAAAGGTAATCTCCTTATAATCATTTGAACGCCGTAAGTGCGGAAGCTAATTTAATTTTCATACCAGCTTTAATAGTTAGAACTAACAAGGTAAAAAAAAAAAAATTATAGGTTTCATACCATTTATTCATTTTGTACAATTATTGGAACTAAACGTAAACAGAAATCTATTGGATTATTGTATGGAAAATAATAGTTTAATGTAAGATTTGATAGGATATAATTTAAAGTAGACACACGTTCTAAAAGAAAAAGCAAAGACAAGTAGATCTGTCAATACACATATGCTCTATACCACATACAAAGCATTGAAACATTGCCCTTTTAGTTTACAATCTACAACACTTGCCCTTAAACTAAAGGCGATGTCTTGATATACAACTAACTAGTCCTTAAATGACATGTTGTACACTTCCAATAAAAATGTTATTTAAAAAACCAACAAAAATAAAAGTATACAACTAACACAATTTTGATAAACCTAAATCCTTTAAAAACAAATCATGTTTTTCCTTCGTTAAGGGTTTCGTTAGGATATCAGCTATCATTTCATCAGTTGACAAATACTCAATTTTAATAATGTTTTCATTAACAATATCTCTTATGAAATGATGCCTTACATCTATGTGTTTTGTTCTGCTATGATATACAGGATTAGTACATAATCTTTGGGCAGACTGATTATCATTATAAATCAATATTTTGTTAAACTTTCCAAGTAGTTCATGCAAGAAATTTCTAACAAACAAAGCTTCTTTACAGGCATCGGATAAGGACATATATTCAGCCTCCGTGCTAGAGAGAGCCACAGTTTTTTGCTTTCTACTCTCCCATGATATTGTGCTACTGCCAAGTTTGAAAACAAAACCAGTATAAGATCTACGATCGTTTTCGTCACCTGCCCAATCTGCATCTACAAATGCAGTGACATTCAGCTCACTCTTCTGAAAAATTAAACAATAATCTTTAGTACCTTTGAGATAGCGCAACACACGCTTAGCTGCTTTCCAATGAGTTTCTGAATGAGATTCGTTGAACTGGCTCAGCACACTCACAGCATGAGAAATATCAGGTCTGGTACAAACTGCAATATACATAAGACAGCCTATTAAATTCCTATAATCATATTTATTATTATTTTCTTGACTTGCAGTTAACTTTGATCCTTTTTCCATTGGAGTTTTCGCAGGTTTACAGTCTGTCATGTGAAATCTCTCTAAAACTTTCACTATGTACCCAGACTGATCCAGAGTGATCTTATCTCCCTGTTTACAGATCTTCATCCCCAATATCTGATGGGCTGGTCCCAGATCATGCATGTCAAACTCCTTTTTCAAGTCATTCTTGACTGTTGACCTTAAAGATGAATTACTTGATGAGAACAAAAGGATGTCATCGACGTACAAAGCAATTATTATAAACTCGCTTTGTAATCTTTTGAAATAAACACATGGTTCTGATGATGTTCTACTAAACCCAAATTTCTTCATTAAAACATCATTAATTTTTTCATACCACATTCTAGATGCTTGTTTCAATCCGTAAATGGCTTTGTTTAATCTGTAAACAAATTGTTCTTTGCCATTTATCTTAAAACCCTCCGGTTGCTCCATATAAACTGTTTCTTTTAAATCGCCATTTAAGAATGCAGTCTTTACGTCCAAATGATCAATATTTAAGTTATATTGAGCAGCAATGGCAATCAGAGCCCTAATAGTAGAGTATCTTACAACTGGAGAAAATGTTTCTTCATAATCTACTCCATATTGTTGCGTGTAGCCCTTTGCCACAAGTCGTGCCTTATATTTTAACAATTCGCCGTTGAGACCCCTTTTCTTCTTAAAAATCCATTTGCATTTAACTGGCCTCTGATCACTTGGTTTTTCAGTAAGGGTCCAACAATTGTTTTTCATAAAAGACTTATATTCATCTGTTATTGCCTCTTTCCACTTAGCCGCATCTGGACCATTAAGTGCCTGCTGCACTGTCTCCGGTTCTTCATCATGACTGCTTAATCTACATACTAGTTGTGCAGACTCATTCAACATCATTGAATCTTCATAATCTGATGATGTCAGTGCATCTTCTATTGACGATTCTCCTGGAATGTAAGTTGAATCCAAAGTATCATTCGCATCAGAACTGTTCCCGCTCTCAGAGTCACTTACAGTGATAATACTTGTCTCTCTTGCACGCCTCTTTGTAGAAGAAAGCTCGGAAGACTCATCAGTTCCTGATATCTCATGGCAATCAGTCTGTACATTAGAATGTATAGTTTGCCCCACACTTGAACTAGTGAGATTTAATGAGGTCATGTTTTTATAAATATCATCATGTGACTTATCTGCTAAGTCGGCAATAAATGTATTTTCCAAGAATTTGACATCTCTTGCCTTGATACACTTAAATGAATCAGGTTCTATCAGCCTGTAACCTTTCGTATCTTCGCAATAACCTACAAATATGTATTGTTTGCTCTTGGAATCCAGTTTCTTTCGATTATGAAAAACAGCATATGCAATACAGCCAAATATATGTAAATAATTAAGATTCACCTTTTTATTGGTCCATTTCTCCTCTGGAACTAATCCAGTGACAGCTTTGGTTGGACTTCTGTTTTTCAGGTAGACTGCAGTGTTGACCGCTTCTGCCCAGAATTTATTGTCAAGCTTAGCATCTCGCAACATGCACCTCGCTTTCTCCAGAATGGTCCTGTTTGCACGCTCAGCCACTCCATTTTGTTGTGGCGAGTGCGGGACTGTGGTTTGATGCTTGATCCCATTATTCTTCAATAAGATCTGTAATTTGTAATTAACAAACTCACCACCATTATCACTTCGGAGAATCTTTATTTTCTGGTTGGTTTCATTTTCAACCATAGCCTTAAAATGTTTGAAATGTTCAAACACTTCATCTTTTGATCGAAGAAAATACACAAATGTTTTCCTACTATAGTCATCGATGAAACAAAGAAAATACTTGGCACCACTAAAAGACGTGACAGGTAAAGGACCACACAGGTCTGTATGTACCAAACCTAAAACTTCAGAAGCTCTTGTGTATGACTTCTTGGGAAACGGTAATTTACTTTGCTTGCCCTCAATACACGCAATACATGGCTGAAAAACTTTAGAGTCATAATTAATACCTTTGACCATACCTTGTTTAAGAAGCGCCATACTTCTAGAGTTTAAGTGTCCGAGACGACGATGCCAGGTTTCCTGCGATGCTAACGAAATCTTTTCCTTCGAAAGAGCCGAACTAGTAGCCATAACGAATGCCTCTGGAGCTGATGTCACTGACGTTACTGATGATTTAATAGTACCCCTCTCTGAGCACTGAGACTGACACATGTCTAATTTGTAGATCCCTGCATCTAAGCTTCCTGAAGCTAAAACATCATTTCCATCATAAACATGACATTTCTGAGCATTAAAAACTACTTTGTACCCTTTACTAACTAAGGTACTGACAGAAGTGTTAGTGGAAGCGTGCTGGGCCCATAACCTATTGGATTATTGTATGGAAAATAATAGTTTAATGTAAGATTTGATAGGATATAATTTAAAGTAGACACACGTTCTAAAAGAAAAAGCAAAGACAAGTAGATCTGTCAATACACATATGCTCTATACCACATACAAAGCATTGAAACATTGCCCTTTTAGTTTACAATCTACAACAAAATCAACCTCAATAATTAAGATAGTTACGAAACTTATGAGTCAGTCAGAATATTATTTCCGTTGAAGTTGAAAGTTGTCCCTTAATCTGAATCGGTACAGTTTTCATCAGGAAAGAAGTTTTCTTTGTCATCGCTAGATTTATCTTCTTCCGGAGACTAATATTACAAAGAGGTAAAAGTTTGTATGTAGGAGACATACAAAATTTTACCTCTTTGTAATATTAGTATAGAAGTATAGATAGGCGTCCCGCCGCCCCCTCCCGCTAAATCATAGACATATAGAATGGACTGAGCGTTAGCATCCAAAAAGTGACCACTGTCACTTCCACAAACGTGACACATGGCCGCTCCACTGCTTTGTCTCTCTCGAACTTCATGGTCAATTTTATTTGACATTTGGCTAGGGAAGGCCTGGCTCATGCTCTATGTCTATGCGCTCAATGAATGGCATAGACAACTTATTATTACCGTAAACTATTGAGCTGTCAACTTAAAAATGACAACAGTATGCAGTCCTCTCAAAGATAATTTACCTGAAACATAAAAATATTATAAAATGGAGGGGCGGGGATTATTATGCTGGATACTTAGTGTATTTCTTTCAAAGTGAAGTTTCTATTTTGTTTGTTTTTTTTTTGGTTTTTAGTCTTAGAGTACAGACTAAGACAGTCCTATGATTTTTTTACCTGTTTTTGATATATAGTGTGTACTCGGCAACCTGTTTTTGATGTGAAATTCAGTTGCAAGATTTGACCAATACATACAAGGCAAGCTAAATAAAAGATTATAAAATTCTCAAAAACCAAAATCAGTGTGATCTTTATTTAGTAGCAATATTTGGATTCGTCTATAAATTTCAGATTTTAGAAATGCCAGACGAGTTTATAACGCCAGATGCTATGAATACCAGATTCTACTTTTTGTTAGGTTGCTCTCACTGACAAGTCTGACAAAATTATATTAGTCTGTATTTTCAAGTAGGAAGAAGCCTGTTTTGTTATATTGTGTTCTGTGTTTTATTTGTTGTTATAACAGCAACAGAAATACATCAACTGTGTAAATTTCAACTGTCTAGCTTTCACGGTTCATGAGTTACAGCCTGGTGACAGACAGCCAGACAGACGGACGGACAGTGGAGTCTTGGTAATAGGGTCTCGTTTTTAGCCCTTAGATCCGAAAAATGGCGGAAGTTAGGCTAGCCATTAAATTCAAACTCCTTTCTCCAAATGATTTTAAACCATTAAGTGAAGTTGGTTAAGCTAAAATCGATTGAGAAAGTTTGACAGTTGGTAACTTAAGTTTTCTCAAAGCCGAACTATGAACACCATTATCTAAAACGCAGATATCAAAACAAAGACTTTGCAAATAGGACCCGAACCATTTCAAATCAAGTTAAACTCATTCTTTCTTTCTTTCATAAGTCTATTTCCCAGACCAACTTATATAATAACATAACCCTCTTAGATCTAAGATAAGTCGTGGGATTTTTTCTAAATTACAGTATTAAAATCTAATCTAGTTTTATGATTATAATCTGAGTGCCATCTTAAATAATTGTGTGAAAATATTTGTATGGGAACGTGATTTGTTTGCGATGGTGTCTCCGAGGCTCGGAAAGTATTTTAAGCCGTTGGTCTCGGCTGTCGAAGATCTTTGACAGTCGTTACGGATATTCGCAATACTTTTCTGATTAAATTCGTTGCGGGATCCAAGACAGTTCAATTGTTTCTCCGGGACTTCGTCGAGCTTCATTGTTTCGGCGCTTTTCTTGTGGTCGCCTCTGATTCTAACTTTCACGGTTGCAGTGGTTTTGTAGTAGGTCAAAATAAAAATCAAAATAGTTTTATTAATTTTTGCATAATCATACAAAAAGTAAGCATTACCGTAGGTATTCAATTTTATTGTAGTTGATCACAATCAATAAAATAAATATAAAAATAATCACAAGAATTGTAATTAAAAATAATCAACAGTATTAACATAAAAATCGAATTAAAAATTAAAATAAACAATAGTAAAAAAAAAAAAATAGTTACAACATCCATTTTCAAATGCCTTAAATAATAAATTATAATAAATTTAATAATATAAGTCAAATAATTAAAAATGTATTCGTCTTAACAAGTAGTAATCGTGTCACCAATTATAGGTCCCATTAAAATAGGTGGACAAATTTTAACACAGCGTTCAGTGCGTCTAACCAAAGATGTCCAAGCAAAACTGATTGAAGTTATTTTATTTTGACCTAATGGATGTGTTTATTCTGGAGTGCCGCCGGCAATTTATTATTTTAGGGCAAAATAAAATCACTTTAATCAGTGTTCTTTTTGCTTGGATATCATTGGATAGACGTACTGAACGCCGTGTTAAAATTTGTCCACCTATTTTAATGGGACCTTATATAACTAGGTCGTGAAGGTCAGATAGGCGGTCACTCCATTGCCGATGACGAGATACGGTCTCTGCGAGATGAAGATAGAGTTAAAGGGGTTTGAATTTAATGGTCGGTCTAACTTCCGCATTTGTTTTTCAAAGTTGTACGCGTGACTGTAACTTTGAAAAAAAAATGGCGTTAGTTAGGCCGACCAGGTTTCATACAAAAATCTTCCGAGTTTTCGTAAGCTTTGTGATAAAGATATTATTATGTATTATTATGTATTATTATGACAATTAGTAGGAGTAGCTGGACTTAGAACTGCTGGATCGAGTGTAAGTAGCGAATACACTCGTAGTTTTCTCTGTTAGTGGAGAAAATTTATTTAATTATTTAAACTTCATGTACAATAGTGGTACATAGGCGGACTTAATGTTATAAGGCATTCTCTACCAGTCAACCTTTGGGTTAAATAACAAAACGCTGTGGTAGGGTACAAAATAAAGGGTTGCGGGACTTCGAAAGAGATACCGCGGCCCTGGAACACAAAGGGCAAAGGAAGGAACATGGATGGGTTTTAGTCAGTAAAAGTCTGACACTCCTTCCTGCTCAGCCCAGAGCGGGAGGGGTTATTTGATGATTTTCCATCGGTAAAAAAAAGGGTACAAAATAAATATCAAAAAAAATAATCTATGTAAGTGCATATAGTAATACTAATACAAATAAAATAAACTAATAAAGATTTTAACAAATAAAAAACGAATAACCTAATAATAATTACCGTGACTCGACTTCAAATTGGGAGTTATTTATTTATTCTGACTTAAATTATAGTGGTTACGAACTTTTCTTTTAAAAGTGAATTTGCTAAAAACATCCAAAACATCAGCATATAAGCTGTTAACTAACTATGAGTGAGTATTAAGAGAAGGTGTGATATCGTCGTTCATATTGCAATTTGTTCAATGTCAGAAATTTCTTTTTTTATTTTATTTTTAAGGTATAGAGAAATCTAAGTAGCTCAAGTTTGACTGTCTCGTTGGTCCAGTAGTCGCAAGCGCGACTGCTGAGCTTGAGGTATTGAGTTCGATTCCCAGATCGGGCAGATGGTTATTATGTTCCTCCATCAGGATTTTCTCAGTAGTAGCCACGGAAACTGGTTTTGTGCCCAAATACATGGGACTTAAATGCGGGTGGTCTTCTCTCCATACAAACGCTCTCGCCTGTTTTCTTTCTGGTTTGTGACTATAAAGCTATGATTTTCTAAAGTTAAATAAATATCATCCTCTTCTATGTCCCTATGTTTTCTTTTCTGGTGATACATAATCTGTATCAGCACTAGAACCTTTACAAAATCCTCAAAATTACCTATTTGGACCGCTGAAAGATAAACATAGAGACGCAGTATTATCCTTCATAATCAGTTTATGAAATATCTTTTGAATTTGTCGAATATTGGAGGAGGAAATAGTCGAGATCCAAACCTCGAATTATGACCGTTTACTTGTCGGATCTGTAATTGTCTTTATACTACACCTGCTTGGAAAGTACCTTGATACTTTATCAAATTTACGGTGGAAAGTACGTCATTGCATATCAAACAAATATGCGGGGAGAAAACGCATCTGAGCGGGAGAGAAAAGTGTATGAAAATCCATTTCTTACGTGGTTTTTCTTTTTTAATTTTGGGTAAGACTATGCGCCGGTAACCTAAATATCAAAAGCCAAAAAGTTTTTACAGTGAGTTTTTATCTCCAAGTTCGCAAAATGACACTGGCCACTAGCTGTGTGTTGAATGGTGTCGGGCTGGCAGTGCGACCCTGCGGCGGCAGGATAAACAATTTGAAAAAAGAACATGTGAAAATTGCAGACGCCATTGGCGCAGATTTAGTTTTTTATTTTCCTCGTAGGTGTAGTATAAAGCACTATGTATCACTCGAGAGAAAGTACGATTCCCGATCTCGGGTGTTTTAAAGCCCTCGCCTACGGCTCGGGCTTCAAACGACACCCTCGACGGTAATCGGTCACTTTCTCCTCTCGGTGAACAATATACTATTATCGCACCAAAGTGTCAATGAAGAAACTATTCTTCAAATACCTACCGCATTTCATTTTAACCATAACTGGCGATATGTGGATGTTCTATTAAGTAAAGCTCTACCTAACCCTTCGGGAATTACAGGCGTGATGTTACGTAATCAGCTCTAAGAGTGTGGCCAAAAGCTACACTGCTTAAGAGAAAACAAATGAAATAAGTTAGATTATAGTAATAGCATGCCACGAGTCATCGCGACGAGACTTGCAACACTACTCTGCGTGTGTACTGTACCGCTTCCTTAGGAGCTAAATATACACAAACGGCGTAAGGTGACGGCGCGGCGCAGGCGTGGAAAGTATAACAAAAAGAACGGCATGCGCCGCGACTCTTTAGTGTAATTCACGACACGTCGCCTACGTACATTTTGTATGAAAATGTTTTGAAGGCATCTTGCCTGCGCCGCTCTTACGCCGTTTCTGTGTAATTCGCGCCTTAGGAAACAAGTCGCATCGCCTGAGGTCGCGAACGGGACGTAAAGCCCGTAATATATCACACGAATTTTAAAACTGTAAGATTTCATTCTAATCTACGAACTTTACAACTTTGTTTTAGTTCGAGATGTCAGCATAGATTTAAATGAAATACTGAGTTTTGAACTGAAATTAAATGACTGAAATCTGAATAAAATCTATGCAGTAATAAATAAA
The DNA here is from genome assembly GCA_947578425.1 of Eugnorisma glareosa. Classification (NCBI taxonomy): domain Eukaryota; kingdom Metazoa; phylum Arthropoda; class Insecta; order Lepidoptera; family Noctuidae; genus Eugnorisma; species Eugnorisma glareosa. The sequence goes on along the minus strand of OX387985.1, from coordinate 2,889,765 downwards.
ATTGTAGTGTCTGTTTGTAATATCAAAATAACAGCTTTTTACTGAATGCATATGAAAGTATATACTGTACTTAAAAAAAACATTTATTTTTTATTTTTTGTCTGCCTGTTTGTTCCGGCAAATCTCCGAAATGGCTGGACTGATTTTGACGGGACCTTTACTGGCTGATGTTATAAGTAACTTGGGCTACTTTTATATTAGAAAATGTATTAGGGTTCCGTGCAAAAATATTCAAACCCAAAACCTGTTCACAAAATCCGATGCTCCGACATAAATCCGAATGCTGAATAGGAAAGAAATATTTTTATAATAATTTCACGCGGACGAAGGTACGCGGGCATCAGCTAGTAGGATTACTAGCTGTTGCCCGCGGCTTCGCTCGTGTTTTGGTCGAAAATTATCCCACGGTTACCTTGTAAATAATATAGCATATGGCACTCGGGGTTAATGTAGCTTCCTATTAGAGAAAGAGTTTTCAAAATCGGTTCAGTAGATCCAGAGAACACCCCCTACAACCTCACAAACTTTACCTCTTTAGAATATTAGTACAGAAGTATAGATTAAGTTTAAGAAAGAAATTGATTTTTAATTATAGATTGATTGATAAATTGATGCTAGCCCCGATTGTATTTAACTTAAACTTAACTGGCAAAATGTAATATACATATTAATACTACACCTTTGCCTTCCTTTCGGGGCTTATAGACGTAATTAATTTGGTATTCATGTGTGTTTATTTATTTTCAGGTAACGATCGCAGTGACTTCCCCACACTGCAAGCTATGCAGGAGACTATGGTATTTACGGTCTAAGGAAAAGCTGGAGTATTTAATTCGTGGCAGCCAAGTGCTGAACACGCGCAGTGAAGGGTTCCGTAGTCGGAATAAAAAAATACCCTACATGCACATTGCACAATTACAATATTGATTTAAACTGCCGGAAAATAAGTTTTATAAGTATATTTTTGAACTTCTCCATCTAACGATGAAAGAAAAAGTTATTTCTTTGTGCTCCAAATTGCGTAAATATCACACACCCGACGTCGGTCCCTACGGCTGCGAGAAGAAAAACGCAAAAAAAACGAGGCTCTGTGGCACGGAGAGACACAGAACTACTGTTGCTCAGCGGTATTATTCAATAATTTTTATTACACAAGAAAGTAGTTACAAAATTGTGTCAAGTCCCTGACTCCTGAGCTAGGTGATAGGCATGTGTTAAAGGAGCCAGTGCCTTCTCCAAAGAGAAGATATTACAGAATCATAGGCATTGAGATTAACAAAAATAAAAACACATAAAATTATAAAATGACCGCTCTCGATCAGGATCATAATATTAATCACGTTAAAATGCTTATGAGCGTTAACGTGTTACGGCATTTTAAACAAACTTTGAACTCATTTGTTTTCGAAATGACTGAACCGATTTTAATGAAACTTCATACGCATAAGCAGGATACATAAGTCTAATAAGTTGCCAGAGAACATTTTTTTAAATAGTGTTAGTAAGTTTGTATGAAATGCCTTAAGACGTTAACGTTCTTAAAACGGCCACAGACGCAATTATTATGAATTTTCACTTTGTAACCATTTTGCGAATTGTAACGTAATTCATATTATTGTCCTATTATGATTCTGCTAAAGCTGCCACTTTAGGCAACTTGGTTAAAAAAAAAAGCTTTATAAAGAAGACTGTATTGACTGTGAGAGTGTTTGCGTGTATGTTTGTGTGTATGTGTGTGACTGTGTGTGTGTCTGTGTGCGTGTATTGTATTGTATTGTCTTGGATATAGGGTTTAGCGGTTTACGATAAAGTCAATTAGGCTGATTATATGTACTAGTAAGATGACTATCATTCTATTTGAAACGAGATCATTAAGTCAGTTAACGTTTGAAAATGTCAGCTTTTACTTAATCAGTATTAATTTCCACACCAACTTCAGTATCAATCATCAAACCATCTACTAAAATTAGCGCGTCACCATTAATTTAGTCACATTGCACACGTTTCATACATAAAATTCTATTCTAAATATTTGTTAGTACGTGGCTAACGGTGGCACCTACGAAGAATCTGTGGGACTTGTACAATTAATTAGTTTATCTTTTTTTTTTGTACACTTTATAATAATATAAGTTCCTTTTAATTTTTATTTATTTTCTTTTTGTAAGTAATTTTCTCTAAATTAAATAATTTATAGTACTACCTAGCTGGTCCAAAGGAAGATGATGGCATTCGTGATAAAATAATATACATATTCTAAAAAAAGACAGGTACCGTACATTATTGGTACCTGCGTACAGTTGGTTGGGTTAATGACCTACATAGTTATTCCTGTGAAGTACTTTTCGTCTAAAGCAACCTCACGCACAAACTTAAAGCCTAACGCCTCACGAACGTTACCTTCAAAGCCTAGGTCTAGCTATCTAAGTATGGGTCTCCTAAGCATTACGCGGCACTAGGTCATCAATCACATACGGCCGACGCGCGACGTGTACAATCACTGGGCCGCACTGGGCCCTGTACCAAATAACTGGCCCTAGGTCATAGGGTCGAGTTAGGCTTACGACAGACGGGCAACTTTCTAAAAGGATATCGAGTGCCATTTTTTTACTAATAATATTTTAGAGGGGAAAGATTTTTTTTTGTTTGTTTGTACCGAAGCTCCGAAACTACTAGACCGATTTAAAAAAAAAAAACACCAATGAGAAGCTACATTATCAGGAAGTAACATAGGCTATAAATATTTTTTGCGGACGAAGTCGCTGGTGATGTGCTAGGGAAATATTATTTGAATGTGTGTATGGGCATGTGATGCGGAGAAATGAGAAAAATGTCGCGTGGAAAGTTTTGGGTAGATGGCTATAAGAGTAGAGGAAGACCAAAGAAACAATGGATGTACTGTGTGAAGGTTCATATGGCTAGACAAGAAAGGACTGCTGAGATGACTAAGGAGACATGGTGCGCCTACCCCAAATAAAAGAGGCTAAGGGCAGGAAAATGATGATGATTAGAATGATTTTGTCCTAAATAAATTATTATTTATTGTTGTTGTTTCAAATCTCTAAACTTTAGTTCGACAGTGGTCGATTTTATAAATCTGAACTCAGAGGTACAACGTACATACAGGGTGTAACAGGACCTTTCACGAAGCCGTCAACCAAGCATTCTGTACATCAAACTAAGTAAGTTTGCGCAAAAATTATTGCTGGGAAACGACTTTTTTTTTTGGGGGTGAAAAATCACGTTTTGCGGTAGGACTCAATATAACACACTCAAAACATTGTGCTGATGGAGGGATTGAATAGTACGGGGTTCGTTGAAATGTTTAAAGTAAAAATCTTACAATAAAAACACGTATTTAAAAAAAACTTGTGAAAAAGTTGGAACTTTGACCCCCAATATCTCCGTAACTAGAAGGTTCCCAGGTATGGTCTAGAACAAAAAAATGATCGCAATATCGGGGAGAGTGCCTTTCAGCTTCGTTAAGGGTCTTGTTACACCCTTTATATTTTTTTTTTCGGGTGGGACATAATCAAATAACTCCTCCCGCTCTGGGCTGAGCAGGAGGGAGTGTCAGACTTGTACTGACTAAAATTCTGACTAAAGTTCCTTCTTTTGCCCTTTGCGTTCCAGGGCCGCGGTATCTCTTTCAAACTGTCCCACAGCCACATACATACACATCGTACAATTCTTTTTCATTTCTCGTTTTGCAGGGGCTGAAATTTCTAAAGAAATAAGCAGTACCTATGTACTTAAATGGGGACAGCAAACGTGGACACTATCGCACAATAGTTTCTTCAAATACCTACTTCACGAGCCTGCGCCCTCTTAAATGCGAAAATATGTTGATTTTAAATCGATTAACCTTAAAAAAGGAACTAAGTATAATAAATTTGGACGATGTCTCAACATCAAACTCTCATATCAGAACCAAGTGATTCGTAATGCGAAAGACATTAAGTGCGGAAATAATTTCACTATAGATAGTCCCTTAGTCGCTCGCGTGCATGTAACCTAATCTCCTAAGAAATTAAGGAATCCACGACTGGCCCGAGGGCTTAATTTGAAAGCATAACACTCAGACATATCAACAATATGTGAGGCAGGTAATACCTCGGACGGAACAAGGTTTTGTCTTCAATTATATTATGCAAATAGAATTTAGAGGTAACTCTCAGAGAAATTATGCTCGGCAGTGTACCTACTTATTTGTTTGAGGGAAAGTACATCGTGTAAATGGACCATTCACGAACCCGTCAACGAAGCATTCTGTACATCAAATTAAGTAACTTTACGTAAAAATCTTTGAAAGAAAAAAAAAAAAAAAATGGGAAAATGACATTTAATTTTTTTTTTAAGTTTTGATATATTTGTTGGTTCTGTGCAAAAATAGATACTTACATACGTTTTTCGTCGTTTTTTAGACGTCAACCCCAAACGGGGGAAATGGGGTCGTCTTTCAGCATCGTATATCGGAAGGCAATTATAAAATCAATTTTGGTTCAACCCATTTCACTCACTATCAATCTAATTGTTTTTAATAAAAACGCCGTACCATTCTTTTTTTTACCCGAATGAAATTGCACACACAGTCTTCCATTCACCCATTTATCTTTTACTTATACTTGAGCGCGAGCGAAGCCGCGGGCAACAGCTAGTTGCCAATAAAGCAATAGCTTAGAGCACAATAAAAAACTGCAATGCATATTTTCATAGCATCGTACAGGCGGTCTAAAATGGCCGCTTTAGCAGAATCATAATAGGACAATAATATGAATTACGTTACAATTCGTAAAATGTTCACAAAGTGACAATTCATAGTATTAACTGCGTCTGTGACTATTTTAAGATTTTTACTTAATTCATATTACTATCCTATAATGATTCCGCTAAAGCGGCCATTTTAGACCCCCAGAAGTCACCTCAAACAAACCTGCGAGCATATTCAGCTTAACACTTAATTTCTCGTATAAATGAATACAAGCTAATCCAGCCCATAATAGCCTCATAATTTCACACATAAATCTACCTAACGCCACTTATAACAAACACCAAATTATCTTTCCACACTATTTTACACGTAACCCAGTTACTGTAACTACCTACTATTCGTTCACAGTCAGTTTACATCTGTTTATATTCAAACCTACCTTCACTATCAAATGATAGTAAACTTTATTTTCTTTATCTTAGGGTTGCTGTTGCTGCCACTCTCTCAAATAACAGTTATCTTTATTCGCTTTCAAATCAATTACTTTATTTCAGACACAATGAATGATCCATAATTTTATTATTAGTTACACTTTACACTTTTCTCGTTAGGCAGCTGGATTAGAGGCAAGGGTTTGATTCAGAAAGCGGTACTCCTGGACACGGCTCGTATTGTTAGGAGGTTCTTCTCTCTAGAGCCCTGACCGCCGGGTAGCTCGGACCCTGTTCCCGATACTGGTGGGCTACTATTTTTTTAGTTTTAACTGTTGATTGTTTTTTTCTAAGGAATATTTAAAAATGTGATTGATTTGTATAAATATAAATGAAGGAAATAATAATATTAGTAATTTAAAAATCAGAGACAAATAAATACATACCATACAATTATACGCTTTGACATAAGGTTGTTGCTATCAGATGGAAACAAAATGTGAAGGAACTGTAGTAGTGGCCAGTAGTTCACGCGGCAATTTCCCCTGGCCCCTAGGTCAGACCAGGCAATCAGCCCAGCCTAGTGCTGGCGCGGTTTGTATGTCTCTGTGTTACCTACACACGCAACTAACTGCTAGGCATAAAGTATGAGAAGTATTGTAATTATAGGGATGGGATGCGAGACTCGATAGTTTTGTATTTAGAGTCGATTTGTTGACGATTGGAATAAGCGCCCCGACTGCGGCGAAACCTAAAAGGAGGGTTATGTATTTGACCTGTATGTAAGTATGTATTAATGTACGTGTGTGGTCAAAACACCACACACGTGTTTTGAGATTATGATATTTTGAAAAAAATATATTCAGAGTCGGAGCGATTTATAGTACCTATACTACATTATGTATGTATGTCCTTTTCTTTGTTCCCTCGTAACTACTAAACGCATGAACTGATTTCGATACGTCGTTAGATTCGTCTTGATGTCGCGAGGGTTACTGGCTACGTTATTTTTTTTTTTATAAAGAAAGGCAGATGTCGTGATGTGGTGCCATATTGTGGAGTTCGATTTTTTTCTTCCAATATCATCGAGTGGTGTATCAATATGAAGGGTTTAAAAAGGTGATTACAAAAATATACACAACTTATAAGTTGAAAAGTAAAAAAATCGTCTATTAAACCGTTCACGTTATTATACTAAGAAACTAGAATTTAAAAAAATTGTTGAAAAAACTGATGAACCCGACTGAAACAACTGAAGGAAAAAAAAACAAGCTTATTTTAAATTAAACAAAAGTTGGAAGCAGGCCATTCCATTCCATTTTCAAAATTTTATATTCAAAAATCCCCGCATTTTCCTCGTTTTCTCTCTTGTGCTTCTATCCAATAATTCATTCAATTCCTTAAAATATTCAGTAAGAGATACTTAATTGTATACATAATAGGTATTTGAGATTCAATCAAACAATCAAATTATATTCATTACTTTAGTAATCACCTTTTTTTTTCTTTAGCCTATATTGTCCCACTGCTGAGCAGGGGCCTCCCCCGTAGCCTTCACTCTTCTCTCTGTGCTGTTTTCTCCAGCTAATCTCTCACAAACGCTTCTATAACGGCCGTTTTAATAACTTACTAACAGTTAACGGAACGTTGCTATCTCAGATAAACAGTTAAAGAAACATCAACTGTCAACCCTCCGAGAGACAGATAAGTGACGTGGATAGGATATTCCTGTCATTTCATTGCTAACTTTGTTTATAGAAACACCGATAGCTACTAGAGTAAGACATATTAACTAACCGTTATACGTAAGTAAGTTATAGAAAACTGCCGTAAGTCGTCACGCAATCAATTCAGTAAAAAAAAAAATCTGCCGTGTTGCTTAACATTGCTGATTCGGATTCCCGATAGCCAAGATTTCAAACTCGACACTCTAAATCGTTTTCAGTCACATCCCTAGTGTTTTATGACCAGTCATTACCAACACCTGTTTAGTAACAGAACCTAGATAGACCTGTTACAGCAAGTATATTCCCAGACACTAGCTGGGACAAATTTAGATACCCAGTAGTGTTCCTTTTGCCGCAATAACCGTTCTATTTGACATGTCGTTTTCACCGCCATTAAGTTCATACTTATCTACGACAAATAGCAATTATTTCGATTGATATAAATTACCTGTCTTGGCTCACCGATATAAGATATGCATTTTATATAGCACGATATTAATATTAACCCCTATTACAAATGACTTAAACATACCTGGCGTTATGTGGGTGTACTATTAGGTACACCTCTGCCTTACCCTTCGGCTATTACAGGCGTGATGTTACGTCATGTGTTATGTTAATATTGGCGTTTGGGGTTCCGAGTGCTCACAGCCTTATTAAGAAAATTTCTAACCGCCTAATTGACGCTTCCCGTGACCCAAGGGGTGGCTTTTACCTTGGCCAGAGGCTAACTGTTGCCATACAACGTGGCAACGCCGCCAGTCTCTTGGGCACATTACCAGCTGACAGCGTTGACGAAAAGGTTTTTGATGCACTTTTATAGTTTGTTGTTAATTTAGTTTATTTCATTGTTTTTAATTATAATAATGTTCATATACAGGGTGTAACAAGACAAGACCCTTCACGAAGCCGTCAACCACATCAAACTAAGTAACTTTACGCAAGAATTATTGCTGAGAAACGACTTTTTTTTGGGGTGAAAAATCACGTTGTACGGTAGCACTCAATGTAACGGACTCAAAACATTGTGCTAATGGATGGATTGAATAGTACGGGGGTCGTGGAGGTTTTTAAAGTAAAAAATATCTTACATTAAAAAAAAGTATTAAAAAAACTTGTGAAAAAGTTAAAACTTTGACCCCCAATATCTCCTCCGTAACTAGAAGGTATGGTCTAGAACAAAAAAATGATCGCAATGACGAGAAGAACAAGTGCGTTTCGGCTTCTATAAGGGTCTTGTTACACCGGTGGGGTAGACGGGAATAAACCCACTCTTTATAGTTAGTTAATCTATTACAATCATGTAATAAAAATTGTAACAGGCCGATGTCTGTACATTGGAGATATTGAAAAAATATAAATGTGATTTTTGTCTGTCTGTCTCTCTTTCTGTCTGTATGTTTGTTGGCGCATCACGCAAAAACTACCGCATGGATTTGAGCACAGTTTTTGCCGCTCTACTACTAAATTATTAATTTAAAATATAGGCTACACTAGCTGTTGCCCGCGGCTTTGCTCCCGTTTTGGTCGGAAATTATCCCACGGGCACGTTGTAAATATAGCCTATGTCTCTCGGGGATCATGTAGCTTCCTATTACTAAAAGAATTTTCGAAATCGGTTCAGTAGATCCAGAGATTACCCCCTACATACAAACTTACAGGCATACACACACACAAAAAAAAAACCTCTTTATAATATTAGTATATGTAGATTAGATATAGTTTTGGACCCGACAGGTGGCGCTGTGCGAAGCGAGGGCGAGTCGCTAGTTAAATATAATAATGGCTCCTTTTGGCGTCATTTATCCCCGTCAATTGAAAATATTCGTTTACCAACCCAGGCCCTGCAGTATCGACATGATAGCGATCGCAGAACAACCGAATTCGGTCGCAAAGTCATACCGATTGAACCGCCGGTGTCGGTTTCCACCTTAAATCCGCTTCGTTGTGACTTTGCTATCAAATTCGGTTGTTTTGCGATCGCTATCTATGTCGAGAAAGCAGGGCCAGGGGCCCAAAATGCCAACTGCTTAAAGAGCGTTTGAACGCGCACCGCGTCTGATGACTGAATTTAAGATTTTTAATAAATGCATGCCACTATTTTATAATCAAAGCTAAATGTTTATAGAACAAGTTTATTGAATTGAAGTATTCAATAAACTTGTTCTACAGCGTGTAACAGAAAGGGTATAATCATATGGAACACTGTGGTACGGACCATCAAACTGAACAACTTTCTCTATGGGACCATCATCGAAATCGTAAAAAAATAATCAGCTGTCCCATACATTTGGGTCGAGTAGGTATTGAAATTTGTATAGGACAGCTGATTATTTTTTTTACGATTTCGACGGTGGTCCCATAGAGAAAGTTGTTCAGTTTGATGGTCCGTACCACAGTATTCCATATGATTATACCCTTTCTGTTACATGTTGTATAAACATACACAAAGATCGTAAGGTGACACCACTATCAAATTTTATCGACAAACGCTGGCCCATGACTAGTTTATCGTAAATAAACAGCGGTTTATTTGTATGTAAGATGTTTTATATGTAAGTAATGACCATGATTATTGCAGTAGATGGAATACGTTTAACTGATGTGTAAGGGTTCCTCTAATGCACGTAATCCTACTTAATATTATAAACTAGTGACCGCCCCGGCTTCGCACGGGTGCAATGTTATACAAATAAACCTTCCTCTTGAATCACTATATCTATTTTAAAAAAACCGCGTCAAAATCCGTCGCGTTTTTTTTTAAAGATCTAAGCATACATAGAGGCAGATAGCGGGAAGTGACATTGTTTTATACTATGTACTAGCGACACGCCCCGGCTTCGCACGGGTGCAATGTTTTACATATAAACCTTCCTCTTGAATCACACTATCTATTAAAAAAAACCGCATCAAAATCCGTAGCGTAGTTTTAAAGATCTAAGCATACATAGGTACAGACAGCGGGAAGCGACTTTGTTTTATACTATGTAGTGATGCGAAAGTTTTTTGAGGATAGATGGATGTTTGTTAATGTTTCACGCAAAAACTTCTGAAGAAATTTGGATGAAATTTCGCACACAGATAGCTTATAATCTGGATTAACATATAGGATACTTTTTATCCCGGTATTATGATCCCGTGGGACAATTACCGGACTTCATGCGGGCGAAGCCGCGGCATAAGCTAGTAATATTATAAAGATGTAAATTATATATGCGAAAGTTTGTGTCGATGGATGATTGTTACTCTTACACGCGTAAACTACTGAACGGTTTTGGATGAAATTTCTCACATAGATAGTTTAATAACCTGGATTAACATATAGGATACTCTGGACAGTTACCGAACATCACACGGGCGAAGCCGCGGGCATAAGCTCCATTAATCAAAACTGTGAAGTTTCAGTACATTTAACAGTAATTATCTTAGAGTCAAGAATAACTAAGGGCCATTTAAGCTAGGTTTAAACTCGTAATGGCAAACGTGAGCACTTAGTATGTCGTTATTAAAAGTAGTGAGTCGAAATGTTGAAGTTTTTACGTGGCTTTTAGCTTTTTTACGACTTTGAGATGACTGGTTTATGACTTCAGACCTTTTCAATGTTATCTACAAAGAGGTCAAGAAGGAGGTAACATTGACTGGCGCTCCAGTCTATGTCAATCTATTGGTAAAGACATGTGATATCGTGTCCATTTACATTTTAGTGTTCTGGTTTTCAGTCATGAAGGATAATACAGGGTGTAACAAGACCCTTCACGAAGCCGTCAACCAAGCATTATCTACATCAAACTAAGTTTATGCAAAAATAATTGCTGGGAAACGACTTTTTTTTTGGGGGTGAAAGATCACGTTTTACGGTAGGACTCAAGGTAACGGACTCCAAACGTTGTGCTGATGGATGGATTTAATAGTACGGGGGTCGTGGAGGTGTTTAGAGTAAACATCTTACATTAAAAACATTAATTTAAAAAAAAAAACTTGTGAAAAAGTTAGAACTTTGACCCCCAATATCTCCGTAACTAGAAGGTTCCCAGGTATGGTCTAGAACAAAAAAATGATCACAATGACGGGGAGAACAAGTGCCTTTCGGCTTCGTTTAAGGGTCTTGTTACACCCTTTAAAGTAAAGTATTAATGCAACCTGACATACTAACACAACACTCAACCTATATCCCCACTGTTCTTAAAATAGCACCCAGCTCTCATAACCCATATCTCTATCAAACAGGCTACCAAGGCACAGCTGTACCATATTAGCTTTTTACTACCAGCATACCATATTATTAATTTATCCTATTAATAGTAATAGGACCAGTCCAGCCAGTCACACCTGACTCATATGCATTTTTATGACTGGCAACTCCCATATGTGGTAAAGAAAAACAGTCCCTTCAGAAGTGTGTTATTTTTTTATTGTTGTGGCAACATTTTTTAACACTGGCCATTACTTTATTACCATAAACAATGCATTGTTCATGATGCCTGATATATCACATGCTATGCCTGTTTGTGTCGCGTTGTATGTTTTTGTGCAATTTTCTAATCTTTAGCCTATCTATTTAATCCGACGACCCGAATGGCGCAGCGGTAGTGAGGCTGCCGTATGTACTTAGGGTCCCGGGTTCGAATCCCGGTAGGAGCAAATGTTTGTGTGATGAGCATGGACATTTGTTTCCGAGTCATGGATGTTTATATGTATAATAAGTATGTATTTACAAACAAAAAGTATCTATGTAGTATTATCAACTATCTGGTGTCCACGACACAAGCCTCGTTGCTTAGTGTGGCACCTAGATGGCGCTGTGTGTAATGTCCAGCGATATTTATATTTTTTTTTGTTTGTTTGTACCGAAGCTCCGAAACTACTAGACCGATTTAAAAAAAAAAAACACCAATGAGAAGCTACATTATCAGGAAGTAACATAGGCTATAAATATTTTTTGCGGACGAAGTCGCTGGTGATGTGCTAGGGAAATATTATTTGAATGTGTGTATGGGCATGTGATGCGGAGAAATGAGAAAAATGTCGCGTGGAAAGTTTTGGGTAGATGGCTATAAGAGTAGAGGAAGACCAAAGAAACAATGGATGTACTGTGTGAAGGTTCATATGGCTAGACAAGAAAGGACTGCTGAGATGACTAAGGAGACATGGTGCGCCTACCCCAAATAAAAGAGGCTAAGGGCAGGAAAATGATGATGATTAGAATGATTTTGTCCTAAATAAATTATTATTTATTGTTGTTGTTTCAAATCTCTAAACTTTAGTTCGACAGTGGTCGATTTTATAAATCTGAACTCAGAGGTACAACGTACATACAGGGTGTAACAGGACCTTTCACGAAGCCGTCAACCAAGCATTCTGTACATCAAACTAAGTAAGTTTGCGCAAAAATTATTGCTGGGAAACGACTTTTTTTTTTGGGGGTGAAAAATCACGTTTTGCGGTAGGACTCAATATAACACACTCAAAACATTGTGCTGATGGAGGGATTGAATAGTACGGGGTTCGTTGAAATGTTTAAAGTAAAAATCTTACAATAAAAACACGTATTTAAAAAAAACTTGTGAAAAAGTTGGAACTTTGACCCCCAATATCTCCGTAACTAGAAGGTTCCCAGGTATGGTCTAGAACAAAAAAATGATCGCAATATCGGGGAGAGTGCCTTTCAGCTTCGTTAAGGGTCTTGTTACACCCTTTATATTTTTTTTTTCGGGTGGGACATAATCAAATAACTCCTCCCGCTCTGGGCTGAGCAGGAGGGAGTGTCAGACTTGTACTGACTAAAATTCTGACTAAAGTTCCTTCTTTTGCCCTTTGCGTTCCAGGGCCGCGGTATCTCTTTCAAACTGTCCCACAGCCACATACATACACATCGTACAATTCTTTTTCATTTCTCGTTTTGCAGGGGCTGAAATTTCTAAAGAAATAAGCAGTACCTATGTACTTAAATGGGGACAGCAAACGTGGACACTATCGCACAATAGTTTCTTCAAATACCTACTTCACGAGCCTGCGCCCTCTTAAATGCGAAAATATGTTGATTTTAAATCGATTAACCTTAAAAAAGGAACTAAGTATAATAAATTTGGACGATGTCTCAACATCAAACTCTCATATCAGAACCAAGTGATTCGTAATGCGAAAGACATTAAGTGCGGAAATAATTTCACTATAGATAGTCCCTTAGTCGCTCGCGTGCATGTAACCTAATCTCCTAAGAAATTAAGGAATCCACGACTGGCCCGAGGGCTTAATTTGAAAGCATAACACTCAGACATATCAACAATATGTGAGGCAGGTAATACCTCGGACGGAACAAGGTTTTGTCTTCAATTATATTATGCAAATAGAATTTAGAGGTAACTCTCAGAGAAATTATGCTCGGCAGTGTACCTACTTATTTGTTTGAGGGAAAGTACATCGTGTAAATGGACCATTCACGAACCCGTCAACGAAGCATTCTGTACATCAAATTAAGTAACTTTACGTAAAAATCTTTGAAAGAAAAAAAAAAAAAAAATGGGAAAATGACATTTAATTTTTTTTTTAAGTTTTGATATATTTGTTGGTTCTGTGCAAAAATAGATACTTACATACGTTTTTCGTCGTTTTTTAGACGTCAACCCCAAACGGGGGAAATGGGGTCGTCTTTCAGCATCGTATATCGGAAGGCAATTATAAAATCAATTTTGGTTCAACCCATTTCACTCACTATCAATCTAATTGTTTTTAATAAAAACGCCGTACCATTCTTTTTTTTACCCGAATGAAATTGCACACACAGTCTTCCATTCACCCATTTATCTTTTACTTATACTTGAGCGCGAGCGAAGCCGCGGGCAACAGCTAGTTGCCAATAAAGCAATAGCTTAGAGCACAATAAAAAACTGCAATGCATATTTTCATAGCATCGTACAGGCGGTCTAAAATGGCCGCTTTAGCAGAATCATAATAGGACAATAATATGAATTACGTTACAATTCGTAAAATGTTCACAAAGTGACAATTCATAGTATTAACTGCGTCTGTGACTATTTTAAGATTTTTACTTAATTCATATTACTATCCTATAATGATTCCGCTAAATTAGGCGGCCATTTTAGACCCCCAGAAGTCACCTCAAACAAACCTGCGAGCATATTCAGCTTAACACTTAATTTCTCGTATAAATGAATACAAGCTAATCCAGCCCATAATAGCCTCATAATTTCACACATAAATCTACCTAACGCCACTTATAACAAACACCAAATTATCTTTCCACACTATTTACACGTAACCCAGTTACTGTAACTACCTACTATTCGTTCACAGTCAGTTTACATCTGTTTATATTCAAACCTACCTTCACTATCAAATGATAGTAAACTTTATTTTCTTTATCTTATTGTTGCTGTTGCTGCCACTGATCAGTCTCTCAAATAACAGAGTCATCTTTATTCGCATTCAAATCAATTAATTTATTTCAGACACAATGAATGATCCATAATTTTATTATTAGTTACACTTTACACTTTTCTCGTTAGGCAGCTGGATTGGAGGCAAGGGCTTGATTCAGAAAGCGGTACTCCTGGACACGGCTCGTATTGTTAGGAGGTTCTTCTCTCTAGAGCCCTGACCGCCGGGTAGCTCGGACCCTGTTCCCGATACTGGTGGGCTACTATTATTTTAGTTTTAACTGTTGATTGTTTTTTTCTAAGGAATATTTAAAAATGTGATTGATTTGTATAAATATAAATGAAGGAAATAATAATATTAGTAATTTAAAAATCAGAGACAAATAAATACATACCATACAATTATAAGCTTTGACATAAGGTTGTTGCTATCAGATGGAAACAAAATGTGAAGGAACTGTAGTAGTGGCCAGTAGTTCACGCGGCAATTTCCCCTGGCCCCTAGGTCAGACCAGGCAATCAGCCCAGCCTAGTGCTGGCGCGGTTTGTATGTCTCTGTGTTACCTACACACGCAACTAACTGCTAGGCATAAAGTATGAGAAATATTGTAATTATAGGGATGGGATGCGGGACTCGATAGTTTTGTATTTAGAGTCGATTTGTTGACGATTGGAATAAGCGCCCCGACTGCGGCGAAACATAAAAGGAAGGTTATGTATTTGACCTGTATATAAGTATGTATTAATGTACGTGTGTGGTCAAAACACCACACACGTGTTTTGAGATTATGATATTTTGAAGAAAAAAAAATCAGAGACGGAGCGATTTATAGTACCTATACTACATTATGTATGTATGTCCTTTTCTTTATTCCCTCGTAACTACTAAACGCATGAACTGATTTCGATACGTCGTTAGATTCGTCTTGATGTCGCGAGGGTTACTGGCTACGTTATTTTTTTTTTTAAACAAAGGCAAATGTCGTGATGTGGTGCCATATTGTGGAGTTCGATTTTTTTCTTCCAATATCATCGAGTGGTGTAACAATATGAAGGGTTTAAAAATGTGATTACAAAAATATACACAACTTATATGTTGAAAAGTAAAAAAATCGTCTATTAAACCGTTCACGTTATTATACTAAGAAACTGGAATTTAAAAAAAAATTGTTGAAAAAACTGATGAACCCGACTGAAACAACTGAAGCAAAAAAACAAGCTTATTTTAAATTAAACAAAAGTTGGAAGCAGGCCATTCCATTCCATTTTCAAAATTTTATATTCAAAAATCCCCGCATTTTCCTCGTTTTCTCTCGATTGTGCTTCTATCCAATAATTCATTCAATTCCTTAAAATATTCAGTAAGAGATACTTAATTGTATACATAATAGGTATTTGAGATTCAATCAAACTATCAAATTATATTCATTACTTTAGTAATCACCTTTTTTTTTCTTTAGCCTATATTGTCCCACTGCTGAGCAGGGGCCTCCCCCGTAGCCTTCACTCTTCTCTCTGTGCTGTTTTCTCCAGCTAATCTCTCACAAACGCTTCTATAACGGCCGTTTTAATAACTTACTAACAGTTAACGGAACGTTGCTATCTCAGATAAACAGTTAAAGAAACATCAACTGTCAACCCTCCGAGAGACAGATAAGTGACGTGGATAGGATATTCCTATCATTTCATTGCTAACTTTGTTTATAGAAACACCGATAGCTACTAGAGTAAGACATATTAACTAACCGTTATACGTAAGTAAGTTATAGAAAACTGCCGTAAGTCGTCACGCAATTCCCGATAGCCAAGATTTCAAACTCGACACTCTAAATCGTTTTCAGTCACATCCCTAGTGTTTTATGACCAGTCATTACCAACACCTGTTTAGTAACAGAACCTAGATAGACCTGTTACAGCAAGTATATTCCCAGACACTAGCTGGGACAAATTTAGATACCCAGTAGTATTCCTTTTGCCGCAATAACCGTTTTATTTGACATGTCGTTTTCACCGCCATTAAGTTCATACTTATCTACGACAAATAGCAATTATTTCGATTTATATAAATTACCGGTCTTGGCTCACCGATATAAGATATGCATTTTATATAGCACGATATTAATATTAACCCCTATTACAAATGACTTAAACATACCTGGCGTTATGTGGGTGTACTATTAGGTACACCTCTGCCTTACCCTTCGGCTATTACAGGCGTGATGTTACGTCATGTGTTATGTTAATATTGGCGTTTGGGGTTCCGAGTGGTCACAGCCTTATTAAGAAAATTTCTAACCGCCTAGTTGACGCTCCCCGTGAGCCAAGGGGTGGCTTTTACCTTGGCCAGAGGCTAACTGTTGCCATACAACGTGGCAACGCCGCCAGTCTCTTGCGCACATTACCAGCTGACAGCGTTGAGGAGGAGAATTTTGATGCCCTTTTATAGTTTGTTGTTAGTTTAGTTAATTTAATCGTTTTTAATTGTAATAATGTTCATATACAGGGTGTAACAAGACCCTTCACGAAGCTGACAACCACATCAAACTAACTAACTTTACGCAAAAAAATATTAGAGTAGAATAGAATAAGTTTAATTTTTTTTTTTTTATTGCTTAAGAAGATGGTAAAATACAAAAGAAAACAAGAGCATACATGTTTTTGCTGTGGAATAAAATACTATGTACATTATGTACTTACAGACTACAAATAGAACTAAAATAATGGTAAAAAGAAGACTAAAACTAAGTTCCTATATACAACGACGACAATAGGACACTTAGGTTTAGGTTTAAAGATTCTTTATTTACTCTAAAAGAACTTAGGCGTCAAAGTACTCCTCCCCATCGATATCATCCGGAAACGTGCCCAGAAGACTGGCAGCATTGCCACGTTGAATGGCAATGCTAATTCTTTGACCAAAGAAAGAGCCAGCCCTCTGGTCACGCAAAGTGTCGACCAATCGGCGAGATATTTCCTTAAAAAGGAGACGTGCACTCGGGCCCCATGACCCGAGCGTTTCGACCCCAAACGGCCCAAAACTGTAGTTACCGATAAGGTTACAGTATTAGCGCCGCTTGAGGATTTCAGCAGCCGCAGCAGCGGCGCCCGCACAGCCCGCCGTGCTTGCAACGTGAGCTGGCGCAAGGGTGTCGACACAGGTTGCGTCCCACACCAAAGGCGTACCCACCTTCCAAGGCACCAACGTAATGCCGTCTGGTCTCTTCCCATCGTCACGTACCAAGCCGTTTGGTTGTAATACCGCTGGTACGCCGGCGCTGGCAAGGGCTCGACGAATAATGTCGTTAATGCTTGCGTGCCGTGCAATGCGACCTGCGCTCCTGTTTTTGCTTAACTGTGATAAGCGTACAAAAATGCATGTATAGCGTAAAAAAAAGTCGTTTCCCAGCAGGGAAACGTCTTTTTTTTGGGGTGGAATATCACGTTTTACTGTAACACTCATCATAACGGTCAAAACATTGTATCGTGGAGGTATTTACAGTAAAAAATATTTTACATTATTCTATATGTTACAGTATTAAAAAAAATACTTGTGAAAAACTTGGAACATTGGCCTCCAATATCTCCTTAACTAGAAGGTATAGTCAAGAACTAAAAGAATATCGCAATGACAGGGAGAACAAGTGCCTGTCGGCTTCTTTAAGGGTCTTGTTACACTCTTTATAGTTAGTTAATCTATTACATGTAATAAAATTGTAATAGGCCGATGTCTGTACATTGAAGATATTGAAAAAATATGGGGGTTCTTTATTAGAGCAACAGAAGCCAAAACAACAGTTTTTAGAATTGATTCTGTCTGTTTGCCTTTCTGTCTGTATATTTGTACGCGCATCACACAAAAATGACTACATGGATTTGAACACAGTTTTCACCGCTCTACTTCTAGATTCTTTACCTAAAATATAGGCTACATTAGATATAGTTTTGGACCCGACAGGTGGCGCTGTGCGAAGCGAGGGCGGGTCGGTAGTTAAATATAATAATGGCTCCTTTTGGCGAAATTTTAATGGAAAACATGAAAGGGTAGTTATTTATCCCCATCAATTGGAAATATTCGTTTAAACACCCAGGCCCTGCAGTATCGACATAGATAGCGATCGCAGAACAACCGAATTCGGTCGCAAAGTCATACCGATTGAACCGCCGGTGTCGGTTTCCACCTTAAATCCGCTTCGTTGTGACTTTGCTATCAAATTCGGTGGTTTTGCGATCGCTATCTATATTGAGATAGAAGGGCCAGGGGCCCAAAAAAATGCCAACTGCTTACAGAGCGTTTGAATGCGCACCGCGTCTGATGACTGAATTTAAGATTTTTAATAAATGCATGCCACTATTTTATAATCAAAGCTAAATGTTTATAGAACAAGTTTATTGAATTGAAGTATTCAATAAACTTGTTCTACAGCGTGTAACAGAAAGGGTATAATCATATGGAACACTGTGGTACGGACCATCAAACTGAACAACTTTCTCTATGGGACCATCATCGAAATCGTAAAAAAATAATCAGCTGTCCCATACATTTGGGTCGAGTAGGTATTGAAATTTGTATAGGACAGCTGATTATTTTTTTACGATTTCGACGGTGGTCCCATAGAGAAAGTTGTTCAGTTTGATGGTTCGTACCACAGTATTCCATATGATGACACCCGTTCTGTTACATGTTGTATAAACATACACAAAGATCGTAAGGTGACACCACTATCAAATTTTATCGACAAACGCTTGCCCATGACTAGTTTATCGTCCATAAACAGTGGTTTATTTGTATGTAGGATGTTTTATATGTAAGTAATGACCACGATTATTGCAGTAGATGGAATACGTTTAACTGATGTGTAAGGGTTCCTACTAATACACGTAATCCTACTTAATATTATAAACTAGCGACCCGCCTCGGCTTCGCACGGGTGCAATGTTTTACATATAAACCTGCCTCTTGAATCACTCTATCTATTAAAAAAAAACCGCGTCAAAATCCGTTGCGTTTTTTTTAAAGATCTAAGCATACATAGGGACAGACAGCGGGAAGCGACTTTTTTATACTATGTAGTGATGCGAAAGTTTTTTGAGGATAGATGGATGTTTGTTAATCTTTCACGCAAAAACTACTGAAGAGATTTGGATGAAATTTGGCACACAGATAGCTTATAACCTGGATTAACATATAGGATACTTTTTATTCCGGTATTATGATCCCGTGGGACAATTACCGGACTTCATGCGGGCGAAGCCGCGGCATAAGCTAGTAATATTATAAAGATGTAAATTATATATATGCGAAAGTTTGTGTCGATGGATGATTGTTACTCTTACACGCGTAAACTACTGAACGGTTTTGGATGAAATTTCTCCCATAGATAGTTTAATAACCTGGATTAACATATAGGATACTTTGGCCAGTTACCGAACATCACACGGGCGAAGCCGCGGGCATAAGTTCCATTAATCAAAACTGTGAAGTTTCAGTACATTTAACGGTAATTATCTTAGAGTCAAGAATAACTAAGGGCCATTTAAGCTAGGTTTAAACTCGTAATGGCAAACGTGAGCACTTAGTATATCGTTATTAAAAGTAGTGAGTCGAAATGTTGAAGTTTTTACGTGGCTTTTAGCTTTTTTACGACTTTGAGATGACTGGTTTATGACTTCAGACCTTTTCAATGTTATCTACAAAGAGGTCAAGAAGGAGGTAACATTGACTGGCGCTCCAGTCTATGTCAATCTATTGATAAAGACATGTGATATCGTGTCCATTTACATTTTAGTGTTCTGGTTTTTATAGTCATGAAGGATAATACAGGGTGTAACAAGACCCTTCACGAAGCCGTCAACCAAGCATTATGTACATCAAACTAAGTAACTTTACGCAAAAATAATTGCTGGGAAACGACTTTTTTTTTGGGGGTGAAAGATCACGTTTTACGGTAGGACTCAAGGTAACGGACTCCAAACATTGTGCTGATGGATGGATTTAATAGTACGGGGGTCGTGGAGGTGTTTAAAGTAAACATCTTAAATTAAAAACCTGCATTTACAAAAAAAAACTTGTGAAGAATTTGGAACTTTGACCCCCAATATCTCCGTAACTAGAAGGTTCCCAGGTATGGTCTAAAAGAAAAAAATGATCGCAATGACGGGGAAAACAAGTGCCTTTCGGCTTCGTTTAAGGGTCTTGTTACACCCTTTATAGTAAAGTATTAATGCAACCTGACATACTAACACAACACTCAACCTATATCCCCACTGTTCTTAAAATAGCACCCAGCTCTCATAACCCATATCTCTATCAAACAGGCTACCAAGGCACAGCTGTACCATGTTAGCTTTTTACTACCAGCATACCATATTATTAATTTATCCTATTAATAGTAATAGGACCAGTCCAGCCAGTCACACCTCATATGACTCATATGCATTTTTATGACTGGCAACTCCCATATGTGGTAAGGAAAAACAGTCCCTTCAGAAGTGTGTTATTTTTTTATTGTTGTGGCAACATTTTTTAACACTGGCCATTACTTTATTACCATAAACAATGCATTGTTCATGATGCCTGATATGTCACATGCTATGCCTATTTTAGAACTGTGTCGCGTTGTATGTTTTTGTGCAATTTTCTAATCTTTAGCCTATATAACATTTAATCGTTAGACTTTTGTGATAAAATAAACTGGTCTCCTGTTTGTTTTTATTAAGATTACATTAGCTTCATTGCTCTTTCCGATTTTGGAAACAAATACTTAAGAGGAAATGCGTGTGGTCTTTTCTCCATACAAACGTCCTCGCCTGTTTTCTTTCTGGTTTATGATTTTAAAGCAATCATTTTTTACAAATAAATAAATATCAACCTTTTCAGCATTACAAAATGCTCATAATTGCCTATTTGGACCACTGTCAACAGAGGTCTAGTGTACAAATTGGACAATTATTAATGAAGAAAGAAAACCATAGGGACACAGTATATATTCTTCTTATTCAGTTTATGAAATATCTTTTAAATTGGTCGAATATTGGAGGAGGAAATAGTCGAGAGCCAAACCTCGAATTATTACTTTTTGCTTGTCGGATCTGTAGTTGTCTTTATCGCACCAATGTTGAAATAGCGCTCGTTGAGCGACAGCGATAGTTTCTTCAAATACCCACCGCATTTCCGCTATGGCCTCCTCAATAAGAAGTTTTAATATAAACGGACTGTTAAAAAATAATAAGCTGTAAGAAATAAACCTCTATAATTTTTAACGGTTTTTTTTTTGGCGAGCCTGTTTTTAGCTGTGATGACTTTGCTTTTTTTTCTTGTGGCTAACTAACACCTCCACGACCCCCGTACTGTTCAATCCATCCATCAGCACAATGTTTTAAGTGCGTTACATTGAGTCCTACTGTAAAACTTCATTTCTCACCCCAAAAAAAAGTCGTTTCCCTGGAATATTTTTTGCGTAAAGTTACTTAGTTTCATGTACAATAATGCTTGGTTGACGGCTTCGTGATCCGTTTACACCCTGTATAATATTCGATTTGGTATTTAGTTATTTATTTATTAAATTTAATACCCACTCGTTATCTGAATATAATCATTTCTATCGGTTTCTTTTGTTTTTTATTACGTGTGCTAGTAAATGTAATACTGAACTAAAGCTTACATAGATAATTAGATAAAATGTATTAGCTGTGTAACTCCTCAATAATACGTTTCTTGCTAACTCACTGTCCAATCCCTTGTTGTCTAATATGTAATCCCGTGTTTCCTATTTCTCAACAGAATAGGTGACATTAGTTCCGATATGTTTTAAAAACATTTTTCTAATAAAAAAGCTTTTAATTTTGCTTTAAACAAGTGGGTTTGAAAATTACACATAGATACACATCTTAAACGTCATCATCCGCCTAGCTTCAACTTTGTCGGGGTCGGTAGCCGGATGCAACTGTATACCAGTATTTTACGTATAGAACCTTATTTCGAAACTGTACTTTTTTCCCCAAGCTCCAATATCCAATTCCCATGCAAATGAGCCCCATTATTCTAGAATAAAAAGATAATTTCGCCATTACCGCAGTGGAAGCGAGTTCAAGACCTGATTGAGGACTTGCCCACATATGAAGTAAACTGGTCACCTGCATAGTTGGCCCAGATGTGTCTCGTCCGGGAAGCTGCGAGTTTTTTTTTTTCTAACATACATTTCTTAGGGTGCTTGCGCACGAGCCATAAACGAGAAAAAAATGTGGTTAAATAAAAAGTAGCGTGGATCTGTTTCTGCGGTATTTTATTTATGCGTTATTAGCATTTACCAATGTTATTAATTTTATACGTTCTATCATTTTTGCTTTTTATTATTGTTTCTTAATTTATCAATTTTAAATAATTTTCATCGATTTTATCATTTTTGCTTTTTATTGTTGTTTTTTGTTATTTTTTATTAATGGGCACAGTATTCTTTTTTTGTTGTAGTTGTTAATTATAATTAAGAGTCGCAACATTATATTTTAGTTGGTATTTGTGCAAAATATTTTAGACTTTTATATTTGTGTTTGTTTGTTTTCGAGCGTATGGCACTCGTGGGCTGCAGCTGAAAATCAGCGTCAGGTGGTACACCTTACGTCGGGGGCCACGTGGTGGTCCTCGGCCACCGTAGGCGCGGGCCTGTGGACGTTGAGCTATGGGCTAGCTCGCCGTCCGTCCGTCTTATGACGACAGGCCGTGTCGACGGCGCGTTCGTGTTCCACGCGCGCCTCAAAGAGAGTCAGCAAACAGGAAGGGGTCCGAAAGGACCGATGCCTGCCAGGGTTGCGGGACTGTTCGAAAGAGATACCGCGGCCCTGGAACATAAAGGGCAAAGGAAGGAACATGGATGGGTTTTAGTCAGTAAAAGTCTGGCACTCCCTCCTGCTCAGCCCAGAGCGGGAGGGGTTATTTGATGATTTCCCATCGATAAAAAAAAAAAAAAAAAGAAAAAACGGTGGTAGACCTTGTGTGGCCATCCTGGCAATTCGCTGAGCTGAGACCCTATTGGCGTTATTAGTTTTATTTGTTTATTTTGTATATTTTTTTAAGGTGTTTTTGTTTTTAATGCCAAATAAACACAATTTTCTTTCATGCTTTCTTCGAATAAGGATGTCTTGTCCTAGTTTGTAGGGAAGGATGTGTATTAAGCGCAGGCCACACCGCCAGCTAGCGAGAGAGCGAGGCGGACAAGGTCCTTTTCATACTTCGGTCGACTCTTTCGATAATTCGCGGTGTGACTTAAAGTTTGAAAAGAGATGAAACGATGCCTCGCCCACCTCGCTCGATCGCTCGCCAGCTGGCGGTGTGGCCTGCGCTTTAGGCCGGGTTAACAGCAAAGGTTTTGGCAGCGGCTGACTGTGGGCTAGTGGTACACTGTTTACTCGTAAAATGAAATGAATGAATCGATGGAAATAGATTTGTGTCTCGTCAAACTGTGTAAGCCTCAGTTGCTTACTTAAATAACAACACAAAACAACACCAACAACAATTTATATTACTTTTACGTATTAAACATTGGCAAAGTTTAAATGTCATTTAATTATTTTGTGATCATGGGTTTCGTGTTAGTCAGAAGTCACAATGTTCATTATACAAATCTGCATCTGTGGGCTATCAAAAGGGATACGTTCGTCCATCATACCACATACCATACCATCACATATACCACGACAGGTCAGTAAAAGTTCCCACTGACCCAGACTACACACGTCTTATCGTTGTGTGTCCATTTACAGTTCACGTGCTTACACTAGCCTCTCCTAATGTGTGTCGAGGTCTGCTTCTAGACACACGTATGACAAACAAGTAAGACCTAGGCACCCGTTCTAAATCCGTTCTCTAAGATATCTTATCTTTAGTCACAAACATAAGGGGTGTATACATAGTAGGCACTAAGTACACCCAAACCCCTGGCTGGAGGCCTTAAATTCTAGGCATCCACAGGGTTAGACCGGTTAAGCAGTAGCCAGTCTCAGAGGCTGAACTGCGAGATGCCAAATCCTAAAAAAAAAACAAAAACATACCCAAATTTCGTAATCGTCAGAGGTTTCAGGAGGAACATCAAACAGCCTGCTTGGCAAAATGAAGTTTATTGGATATACTTGATAGATACAATACAGTGATGTCCGGCCATTTGAAAATTGTGAAAAACGAATTCACAATTCATCCATTTAGTCGAAAAAATAGTCTAAAAAGCTCATTGATGCTTACAAGCACCAGCGGTATCTGGGTCAGAAAGTATGATCATTTTCCCTTTTATTACAAAGACAAAAAAAAAACACAAAATGTATGGCCTATTTTAGGCATTCAATTTGATTGGTTGGTAGAGAATATCTTATATAATTGCCCGCATACTTACGTAAGGTTTAAATAAATAAACAAAACATACTTCAACCGTCAACCAATCCATCAGACTACTTCTATCACATTTTTTTTTTCTCTAAATAAACGGTGTAAAAGTACCCATAACGAAGCCAAAAGGCACTTGTTCTCCCCATCAATGCTATATTTTTTGTTCTAGACCATACCTGGGAACCTTCTAGTTACGGAGATATTAGGAATCAAAGTTCTAACTTTTTCTTTTTCCACAAGTTTTTTTTTTAATACCTCTTTTTACGTTATAACTTAATTTAAATACCTCCACTACCCGGTACTATTCAATGCATCCACCAGCACAATGTTAAAAGTGTGTTACATTGAGTCCTACCGTAAAACGTGACGTCGTCGTTTCACCCTTAAAAAAAAACGTTTCTGAGCAATATTTTTGCGTCAAGTTGCTTAGTTTGATGTACAGAATGCTTGGTTGACGGCTTCGTGAAGGGTCCTGTTACACCCTGTACACGATGCCCTTCTTATAAAGATACGAAATAAACTAAAACCCCGCCATAAAAATAGGTCAGTGCTCGATAATGTAGTCACATCGTGGTGCGCACACGCATGACATCCGGCGGTGTGCAAAAGCGCCATCTGACGTGTGCGGAATAAACTATGTAACGTCTGGCTGTTACGTCATGAGGCTTTGATGTCACCGCAGTTGAGTTTAGTGGTGAGTGAGGCTGACCGAGGTTAGGTCGAAATCATCTATATTAATACTAATATTTTATAGAGGTAATTTGGATCTACTGAACCGATTTTGAAAATTCTTTCAATTATTAGGAAGCTACATTATCCTGTAGTGCTATAGGCTATATTTACAACGTGTTGCAACATACGAGTACTAGCTGTTGCCCGTGCCTTAGTCTGCGTGAAATTATAATAAAAATATTACTTCCTTGATGGTTGTAATGAATGATTGGTTTTAATGTTTTTGCACGGAACCGTTATTCTTTTTTCAAAATACCTAAATTACTCCCTATAACATCAGATATCTGCCCGTAATATATGTCTCCCGTCCAGTCGATCTCGAACTCGTCGACTTCCAAAAAAACAACCTCAAATTACTTTCGGAAGTCAATGGCAAAAAAGTCAATAATACCATAATTTCGCCTTTTTTTTATATGAGCCGTATTGGTTATTTTCAAATTACGAACAGACTTTTTAATTTTGTTTATTTCAATAATTAAAAAACAATACTGACCTGAATTGGTATATACAGATTCGGCTGAGAGGTGGAAATCAAAAGATACAAAAGTGCAAACTCTTTTTAAAAGACTTCAAAAAAAAAACGTACTCCCGAACATAGAACCTCCTCCGGTTCTATGTTCGGGTGTAGGTATGTATACTTTTTTTTTCTATGTATGTTCACTGATTTCTCAGTCCTTTGTGGATCGATTTTGAAAATTGTTTTTGTGTTTGAAAGAGTACCTGTACTCCCAAGTTGCTCCCATATAAATAGTGTCGTGATCAAATCATGGACTTCGGAAATATGGAACGGAACTCTTCAATAATGGACAGCTAATCTGTTGTGATTACTGCAATCGCTTGGATCTTTATTGTTTACACAACACCATAACATAGCGTCACTTCTGATGCTCTGAGGGGTTACGCAGATGTGTACACAGTACACCTTTTTCGACAGTAAGGTATGTTAAGTTCCATTTCATTGGCGATAAGCCTATTATCATGACATGTAGTGTTAACCATGTAAAAGAAATGCATAGCAAATATTTGTATAGCATATTACAACAAAAAAAGAAAAATAAAAAAAAAAATTGCAAAAAATAAAACCGACAAAAAAGTGAAAAATAACTTTCGTTTTTTTTTTTTTTTTTGAAAAAATTACTTCTTCAGAAGCCGGTGACAAAAAGAAACTAAATCAAACAAACAAAGTCAGTGACTTCTGAAGCTAAAGTTATTTTTGTTCGTAGCGGTCAGACAAATGGGCAATTTTGGGGCAATTTTAGGTGGCATGAAGTGGGAGACGCCTCTGTCCAGCAATAAACTGCTTGCTGAATTGCTTAATAAATTGATGAAGCGTGAACCCAGGACAGCAAGACTAGCTTAGAAGTCCATACAACTGACGCTGGGATGACGGCAGCATATAAATAATTTGCAATAATAATATAATTTGTCCCATTTCCCAATACCGGTGGGCCACAATTTTCCATATGTCTAAATGTTTTACATATTTTTTAATTAATATTTAAAAAATTAATTCATTTGTGAAAAGATGAAGAAAGGAATACAAGTATCCACAAAAAAGGCATCTTACATAATTATACTTACATTTGTGAATTAATATCAGTTTGCAAATTAGCACAAAGTCAAAAATCAAAGTCACTTTCGAATTGTCGAAACAAAGAAATCAACAAACTGACAGTGCCCGTTTGTTAAAGAGTTTGCAAACCCGGATGTTTACAAAGTATCCTTATATCCTCAATGTATTACTCCCCCTTAAGGGATTTATAATAAGCCAAATTTTTTGAAAGTCTAGGTATAATAGAAAGAGAACAGTTAATTTATTCGGCCACATAAGGCGGGTCGCATGCGCAGATTTACTGGCAGTACCGCGGTGGCTCGCTCTCACATAAATATAAGGACGCGCCTTATCTGAGCGGCCGCCGGGTTAAACGTTAACTGTGAACGTGGTAGAAGATGCGGGCAGTAGCGTGTTAAGAAGAAAAAACTGTGAAGGGTCTTCTTCTTAGCGTGGATGGCAAAAAGTTCAAATTTGTTTAGCCCAAAACTCAGCCACGCGAACCCCGCTCACTTTTGCAGTGAGTAGGTCACCAGGTGCGCAGGTGATAGGGCATGCGGTGCAAGATGAAAGGTGGGCCATTGTCTGTGGGGAGACGCCGTATACGCACTTGAGGTCTGAGCCGTCCATGAACCCCCATCTGCAGAGATTGTCTTTACTCCTGCCGACTGGGGTTCGAAGTCTGTTTAGAGATTTCCAAGTCGGCCACGGCAACGCTTGCCCAGGTGGAACGTTTTCAGATGGATCGATGAAATTGTCAGGAGGTTTAAACCGCTCCCGCCAGAGATTGCAGCTAGCTGTGGAGGCGTTGAAATTTGCTGGGCTAGCTGGACCCACGCACCCAAGAAAACTTTGACAGCTTTTCAGCCTCTGGGGCAATGAGATGTAGCTGTGCATTGGATGGCGTGAAGGGTTAAATATTGTTATTTGGCCCATAACTACTGAGATGACGTGTTATTGAGACGTTTGGAAGAAGAGGATTTGCTGCGCTGCCGCTGAGAGAAATGGATTAGCATTTGGCAAAGTAAACTCATTGATTTTTTTGCTAATGTACTTTTTCAATTATACAGGGTGTAAACGGCCCCTTGATGAAGCTGTCAACCAAGCATTCTGTACATCAAAATAAGTAACTTTACGCAAAAATTATTGCTGGGAAACGACTTTTTTTGGGGTGAAATTTTTTTTACGGTTGGACCCAATGTAACGCAATCAAAACATTGTGCTGATGGATGCATTAGATAGTACGGGGGTCGTGGAGGAATTTAAAGTAAAGTCATAACATTAAAAAACTTTTATTTAAAAAAAAACTTGTGAAAAATTTGGAACTTTGACCCCCAATGTCTCCGTAACTAGAAGGTTCCGAGGTATGGTCTAAAACAAAAATATGATCGGAGAACAAGGGCCCTTCGGCTTCGTTAAGGGTCTTGCTGCACCCTTTATTGACCTTCTAAGGAACAGTTTATCTTTGACATCAGAGACATCGATGAAAGAAAACCTCGTACGGAAGCCTGGACCTATAAATTAATATAATTCTGAAATCGCCAACCCGTTTTGAGTGGTGATCAATGCTCGTGCCTTCTTTATAAGAATAGAAGGGTTTGCCCAGCAGTGGGACAGTAATAAGCTGGGGTTATGATTTCCTTTATTTATTTTCTTTACATGTTTAAATCTTTTTATTAACAAAAACATTTTTTAAGTTTATTCTTAAGTTAGTTACTTTAGGTTATTTTAATGTATACAATAGTATTAATTTAATAAACCGGTTTTAGCTCCCACAAAAACTAAATTAAAAACATTTAAAAATATAGAAAATAGGAACCCACCGTCATCGGGATCAGGGTCTATAAGCTACCGATGGTCAGGGCTCTTGAGAGTGGAACCTCCTAACAATACGCGCCGTGCCCAGAAGTGCGGCTTTCTGAATCAAGCCGATGCCAAGCGAGAGCCTTCTCAGATGTTGGTCGAGGCTATTGGCTGTTCAGCCATTTTTTATTTCGGATTGGAAATCATCAAATGAGCCCTCCCACTCTGGACGGAGCGGAAGGGAGTGTCAGACTTGTACTGACTAAAACCCATCCATGTTCCTTCTTTTGCCCTTTGTGTTCCAGGGCCGCGGTATCTCTTTCGAACAGTCCCGCAACCCGGGCGCTAGTAAGCCATTGTAATTTTATTATTATGCTGTACTGTTCTCTTTATACCGTCAAAATTTTAGAAAAGAAAAGATACACGAGTAGTGTTCAAAGATTCTAGGAACACTAAAAGCCGCAGTATCGGCACACTAGAGAGCTTCTAGATTGCTTCACAAACCTAGGTTTAGTTGGCCAAACTACCAACTTACTTACCTTTATAGCATAACTTTGACTATTATGAAACGCGTAATAGCATGTCCATGGTGTGTACCACCAAATCTTAAAACAGTAATTATTTCAAAAACACGTGTATACAACGTGTAACAGAAAGGATATAATCATATGGAATACTGTGGTACGGACCATCAAACTGAACAACTTTCTCTTTGGGACCACCATCGAAATCGTAAAAAAATAATCAGCTGTCCCATACATTTGGGTCGAGTAGGTATTGAAATTTTGTATAGGACAGCTGATTATTTTTTTACGATTTCCATGGTGGTCCCATAGAGACAGTTGTTCAGTTTGATGGTCCGTACCACAGCATTCCATATGATTATACCCTTTCTGTTACACCCTGTATAATAAAAACCTGCGAGAAAAAAACACGTTTGTTGCATTAAATTACCTGTTTTTAGTATTTGTTGTTATAGCGGCAACAGAAATACATCATCTGTGAAAATTTTAACTGTCTAGCTATCACGGTTCATGAGATACAGGCTGGTGACAGACAGACAGACGGACAGGAGTCTTAGAAATAGGGGCCTGTTTTTATCCCGATGACGGTGGGCCCCTATTTTCTATATTTTTAAATGTCTTTTTTTTTCCTTTTTTTTTATACGGAACCCCTTAAAAGATGACATTAAACAGTCTTCCCTTGTCAAATCGAAACACGGTAATTGCTCTACTTCATTATCAGGAGCCCATAGAAACCGCTACCGTTCATAAGTTGCCCCGGCCAACACGGAAACAATACTAGTGACCAGTTGGTTACCAGGAATGGCTGCGAACATGACGGTCTGCAGCAGATGATGATAAAACAAGCTGGTTGAGTAAGACAAGCTGCCTCTTCGAAATTAGCAGCTTAACAAGGCCATCATTGCTTGCTCAGTGGTTTGAAGTGGGGGGAGGGTAAAGACTGCAGTCGTTGGTCTAGGGATCCCAAAAGCTACTGCTGAGCATGTTTTCCTGCCAAAGTGGGTTTTCCAACCACGAATTTCTCAGTTGCTGCCCCAGTTTATTTTTATTTTGGGTAACATCTTGTTTATTATTGGCTCACCCCTATATACATAGTGAAATATGGGTGTGCTTTAGGTGTAGCTAACCTATCGAAGATTACAGACGTTCTACCGAGCAAAAATGTAAAGTAAACAATTAAGACCTTTTTAGTGTCTTTTTTCGCAGAAAGTTTTTTATTTTACCCTTTTTATTTCTAGTATACCACACAAATTCTTGTCACGAATCAATTTTTTACATTGTAACTAGCAGTTATTAAGGAACCATTATGTCATCTACATAGACCAAAAAGAAAAAATACATATTCAAGAAAAAAAAAAACAAATTACTGAACCGATTTTGATGAAATTTCTATGGGAAAAATCGGAAAATATATCCTTTCACATAAAAAAAGAATATTTCAAATGGGTTCATAAATGACGGAGTTATGAGGTACTCGTACCAAACATAATTTAAAGAAAAAGCGGCTTGACAACCTCCTCCTTTTTGAAGAAAGTCGGTTAAAAAACAAAGCTTTTACAGTAAATACCACATTACCATAAACGAGGGTAAGCACCATAGATAAACCCCTTTCACCGCTAATATATTTTTATTACGCGGAGGGGATGTAGCACCTGATACAGTGCAATCCTTTTATGTTTTTTTACGACCAAAATGGCAACTTTTTTCATTTCTTTTTAAATGCTTTTGCATGATGATGCTGATCATCGTTATCAGTGAGATATCAGCCATAGATATTGCAAAAGAGCTGTGGTAGCTGCTTAAGGTGGATGCGCAAGGGTAGCCCGCGAAATTTAAATTTTCTTACGTTTATTGCAATTTGCAGGTCAGTGTCAGGTTGTATGTTGATGAAAATATGAATCGCGCCAGTAACACGTATGGAGTTACAGAATTATAATCATTTCAATCATCAATACAACCCTCTAAGTTCATATAATCTCAAAGAGTGACTTTTTCATGAAATAGCTATTGAATGTGATTATATGAACTTGGAGAGCTGCCTATTGATTATTTGAATGATTATAATTCTGTAACTCCATACGTGTTACTGGCGCGATTCTATTTTCATCAACATACAACTTGACACTGACCTGCAAATTACAATAAACTTGAGAAAATTTAAATTTCGCGGGCTACCCTTGCGCTTCCACCTTAAGGTAGAAGCGTCACGGTTGCCCGCGAAATTAAAATTTTCTTACGCTCAGAAGGAGATGGCGGGATGAACTGGACTCTTTTTCAAAGGATTGGCCAACAATCTCCCTAGATCGCGAAATGTGGAAGGATGGATGGGAGCCCCTTGCCCTGCAGTGGGACAATCTAGGCTTGTAATAGTTATTACGTTTTTTGCAATTTGCAGGTCAGTGTCAGATTGTATTACGTTGATGAAAAATTCGCCACGCCAGTAACACGTATGTAGTTACAGAATTATGACCATTAAAATCATCAATACAACTCTCTAAGTTCATTTAACCCCATTGAATGAATTTTTCATGAAATAGTTACAGAATAGAAAAGAAAAACGAAAGAAAATTTGAATTCCGCGGGCCACCCTGACGCTGCCACCTTAACTATTTTGGTGCACAATAAAGTATAACCTAACTATTCTGTCAGACATTCTGTGACAATTAAGTCAATTGTAGGCAGATTGATATAATTTGATACATAAATGGCTTCATGGCTAAAAACAAATCTCCTTACGTTAAACACGAGCAAAACTATTTATTGGGTCCCCACCACAAATAGAGAACCTCATCACTTCTATGAATTAAAATATTCATCAATTGCTTGATGTTATATCGAATAATGACCATCATAGACAACTACCAATAGTAAAAAAACTTTTTAACTTACAGTTTTCTAAACAAAAAAAATACCTTAAAAATGACTCCTCTTTTTGTTAGCAAAAAGTTTTTTAATATTATAACTTTACTTTGAATACCTTCCTGAACCTATTCAATGCAATCATTAGCACAATGTGTTGAGTCCGTAACATTGAGTTTTACCGTAAAACGTAATTTTTCAGCCCCAAAAAAAGTCAGTTCCCGCAATAATTTTTGCATAGAGTTACTTAGTTTGATGTACAGAATGTTTGGTTGATGGCTTCGTCAAGGGTCGGTTTACACCTTGTAGTATGCCACCTGCTGTTCCTATTTCTGTCTTTTTTTCGTACTAAAAAGGGATGAAAGAGTTTGTAGCGCGGGTTCGCCTTCAGGAGTGAGTCGGGCTGTAGTCTGTACTAATAAACAACGCCTGGCAAGAAAACTGGACATTTGTGAAAATGTCTGTGAAATATGCATAAAAAAGAAAACAAGATCGCGAATATTCTGTTTATGAGTTGATTTTGATAGTGGAATAAAAATTGTTTATTAAATCGTAAGTAGTGACGTAAGTTTGAAAGATTCATTTTCCATGTTGTATTCGGACGAGTGTTCTATGTGCTGTGCTCATAACTATGGAATTAGTGTAAAATTATACGACTTATTACTAGATTTTAACTAAATCGTCCACATTATTCTACACTATTTGTGGTATTGGTGGAATTTTCAAATATGATACCGTTAATTTTGTTCTACACATTAGATACAATCAAGTATGAAATAAAACCTTGATTTTTCCGTTAAATATTCCTTGCATAGTTTTTTTTCTCACAAATAGAGAACCTCGTCACTTCTATGAATTAAAATATTCATCAGTTGCTTGATGTTATATCGAATAATGACCATCATAGACAACTACCAATAGTAAAAAAACTTTTTAACTTACAGTTTTCTAAACAAAAAAAAATACCTTAAAAATGACTCCTCTTTTTGTTAGCAAAAAGAGGACCACTAAGTATTTGTTTTAACTTAGCCAAAACTTATTTTTGTCGCTTAATTTATGTGGCATACGTTATCTTAGTTTTTAAACATTATTGCATAAAAGTTTTAAAACATTAGTGTTCATAGTTGTTAAATAAATTAAGAAAATGTTAGTATGTAAATGGAACTTCTTTAAAACCCCCCATACAAAACGCTGATTTCATAGGTGGGGACCTAATATATATGCTTCTGAATTTATAAAAATGTCCAACCACAACCTAATTTCAACATTAAAATACATGAGTGAAGGAGGACAGTTGATCACGACTGCCATTGTCCAACCATTAGTAAAGTTAACCACGTCAAGTACTTAGGTATAATGTTGGACCAAAGCCTGTCTTGGTATCCTCAACATGAACAAATTACTGCTAGAATACGAAAAATTATTTGGATTTTTAAAACATTACGACATATAAACTCAAACTCAAATTCTTTATTGCATTCATGTGTACATTTAGTTGTTACATAACAAGTAAGTTCCAACATGAAACCCGGTTAGGGCACGGCAACATAATAGATTGGACAAAACAAGCATCCAGTGGGTAGGTATACTGGATCGCAAGTTTGTTATACAAATACAATCATTATCGATATTATTAGGTTTAAGATTATTTTATTTACGTGTATTCAATATTCTATTTTATTAATTTGTATTTGTTTCATTAATTTGTATTAATTATTATATTTTATTGATGTATATTATTTATTATATTTAGGTATATTTTGTTAATTTGTGTAAGTATTATTTCAATGACTATTTATAATTTTCTATCTATCTTAGTTACTCTATTTTATTTATTTTTTTGTTCTAAGTATTCTGCGACCGAGTAAAAGCATTTTTGCGTTAGATAATCTTTTAATTTTCTGTTAAATATATAGTCCCAAGGAGTGGCTCAGCAAAACATCTTCTAAGTGAAGTTTATATCTCGCTAGTTCAATCCGTAATAATATAATGTATCTGCGTTTGGGGGGGGGCGCGTAAAACACGTTTCCTTGATGTTGAAAGAGTGCAACGGACATTCATAAAAGTAATGTACTTCAAAAAAAGGACCTTTCCCACCTATGAGCTATACCAAATAAGTAATTTATATCAGTCAGAAAATTGTATATTATACACATAGATTTAAAAAATATATAAAACCCTACCATTAGATCCTAATGTATTAGCTACAATAAGGAAACACAATATTGCTTCCACCTCTCTTGTAAAAACAGAATTTGCGAATATTCAGTACGACAAACGCTCGTCTTTCTTATATAATAAAATATAAAAAAAAAATAGAAATACATACTAAACCGTTTAAAGAATGCAAATCATTGCTGATTAAGTGGATAAACAAGTTATGCTACGATGAAGTAGAGAATCTACTATTAAATATAAAGTAAAACCGCTTCCGTATAAAACCACTACAAGTACATACACACACACACATATACACACACACACACCAACGGACTAATGATAAGAAAAAAACTATTTAACATTTATAAATTAAAAAAAAACAAAAAAAAATGGACATAAAATTTTATTAGTAGCATGTTGCAATAAGTAATTGTAAAATATAAAAGAGCGGCGCCTCCTGGTACAGGCATTATATGCTTAAAAGGAGACGCCACCAACTGTAATATGTACAACGTGTGTTAATGAAATAATACTAATAATAATAATATTTTAATTATTTTAAACAGTCTGAAACCTAATCTACCTTTTATATATTATATTTTTTCCGTTTCTAAATAGTACACAGTGAAATGAAGCCTTTTTTTACCAATAAACACCATAGAAAAAAAACTGTGATCAACAATGACGTATGTCATATCTAAAATCGGACTAATAAAAAATGGGATGAGATGAAACAATAATGTTGACGAGATCAGCTGGTCGACGTGCACGCCTACCACCTCCGGACCCGTCGCTCAGCTCCGCCTCGCCGCCGCCGGAATCCAGCCCCGTCGTGAGTGCTGTGATACCGGCCGTGGCAGTCGCGTCGAGCTCGAGCGACGAGTATTTCTCTCCACCGACGTCGCCAACACCTGTACGTCGGCAGGGGAGAGGCCGGCCACCGAGAAGCTTGGGACTTAGGGGCCATCCGGCCCCGAGCCGGGTCCCCGCTGCCGGTGGTTGTGTGCAGCGCATGAGATGGACTCAATCAATAAACGAGAACGTCATGCGCGCATACTACGGGTCTACAGAGGGGGGAACTAACCTCACTGCGTACCGTGTTAGGATGCTGTCTCTGTTTCAGGAACTGGAACCAACCGTCAACGTCTCGGCCCAACGACTGTCGGATCAGGTGCGGGTCATCCAACGCAATCACATGTTGGACGACGCCGCACTTGATAGGCTGCGCTCAGAAGTACTGAGCAACCGTATCGTCTTAACTCCGGCACAAACCGCGGTGCAAGCGTTAGCTATTGACGCAACCCCACCGCGGTCAAACCCTGCTGTTGTAGAGGAGGATGATAGGGTTGCCACGGTAAGTAGCCAGTGCAACGACCGATTGAGGAGCGCACTGGAGGATGCGCTTCGCGAATATCGATCCACTCCTACCGAACTTAGGCCCCGATTACCACGGTTACCCATGCATAAGAAAAATAGGGCGTTGGTGTGTGCCCTGGACTCGCAACTCAAGAATCTTTTCGAGAGTAGCGAGAACCTCGTTGATGCACACTCGATCCTGTACTGTGGGGCTGTTGCGGCATGTCGTGTAGCTAATGTCAAGTTCCCAAATTGTGACGTAGCTACTCGACCAAAACCAACCGTACCGGCCTGGCAGCGCAGGATCGAGCGCCGTATCGACGGGGCCAGGGTACTCATTGGCAAACTATACTGCTTCAGGGAGGGTAATACACGACCACGTGTGATGCGCTTTGTGAGGCGGGCATTCTCGGGGACTGAAATCAGTCCTCAAGAATTCATGTCTCGTGTTACAGAGCGCATCGACTTCCTGAAGCAGAAAGTTTATGCATGGGCGAGCCGTATTCGGCGGTATAAGCGGCGGGTTGATCGGTACTCGCAGAATCGCATGTTCCAGAGCGATGAGAGGTGGGTGTACAGAGCTTGGGAGCGACCCGAGCAAAGTATGACGGACGTATGCCGCCCGGATGATGCCACCACGAGTTCTTTCTGGCACAGCATCTGGTCGGTGCCCGTCCGTCATACTGAGGCTGACTGGATGCGTGATGTCGAGCAAGTGTGTGAACCTATCCCAGAAATGGAACCAATATTAATAACACCTTTGGATGTAGCCAGAGCAGTTCGTCCGTTACCGAACTGGAAATCACCGGGACCGGACGGACTGCACAATTTCTGGCTCAAATGGTTTAGTAGTTCACACACTTGTCTGGCATCTCAATTTCAGTCATCCTTAGAGTCTGGGTCTCTACCGCAGTTTTTAACAACAGGCGTTACCCACCTGCTCCATAAGTCAGGTAGTCCCGCGGAACCCAAGAATTATAGACCAATCACGTGTTTGTCGACGGTCTATAAGCTTCTTACATCCATTTTGAGAGCGAAAATCAATACACACATTGACAAAAACTCCATTATGTCTGCCTCTCAAAATGGATGTAGGAACGGGTCCCGCGGTACTAAGGAGCTACTCCTCATCGACATGGCCATTAGCCAACAGGTTCGTCGATCCCGCAAGGATCTGTCGACATGTTGGATAGATTATAAGAAGGCCTACGACTCGATTCCACATACATGGCTCATGAGGGTGCTGGAGTTGTACAAGATAGATGCAACTCTACGCGCCTTCCTTGAGTCGTGTATGGGGCAATGGAGGACGGTCCTTCGATATCCAGGATGTCGACAGATTCAGGGGAACGATGAGCCTGTATGGATTAAACGGGGAATATTCCAGGGCGACAGTTTGAGTCCACTTTGGTTCTGTCTAGCCCTGAATCCTCTAAGTACATTGCTGGAGGATTCAGGTCTAGGCTATCGGTTGAGGAGAGATGGTCAGGTCATATCTCACCTTCTTTACATGGATGATCTGAAACTCTTTGCCCCCAACAAATTGCAACTGATGAAGCTACTGAAAGTAACTGAAACTTTTAGTAGCGCCATCAGGATGGAATTTGGTGTGGACAAATGTGCAGTCATGTATGTAAAGCGAGGGGAGATTATGGAATCCGAAGGAATTCAGCTCTCGGATTCCATACACCTGAGATCCCTCTCCTCATCCGAAAGCTATAAATATTTGGGTATGTCGGAAGCGTTAGGCATTAACGTAACTGACATGAAGCAATCGTTGAAGGAGCGCTTCTTCGGTCGCTTGAAGAAGGTATTAAATAGCCTTCTTTCGGGCGGGAACAAGGTGCGCGCCTTCAACGGTTGGGTCATGCCGGTTTTAATGTACTCTTTCGGCATACTCAAATGGACTCAGACCGAACTCGATACCCTGGATAGGAGAGTCCGTACACTGCTGACTGCAAACCGGATGCATCACCCACGATCATCGGTGATGAGACTGTATATCCCGCGGAAGTGCGGGGGTCGAGGCTTTTTAAACGCGAAGACGCTCCACAACCGCGAGGTATGCAGTCTCAGAGAATATTTTTTAAAAGCCGAGGTGGGTATGCACCGAGATGTGGTCGCAGTGGACAAGGGCCTCACCCCGCTGTCCATGGCTAAAGAGAACTGGCGCAAACCTGTAGTACTTACTACCGATGACCGCAAGGAAGTATGGCAAGGCAAGGAGCTTCACGGGCGCTTCTACCGGGCTCTTCATGGGCCCGATGTAGATTTTCTAGCATCCGTGTCCTGGCTACGTTTCGGTGACCTCTTTGGGGAAACTGAATGTTTTGTTTGTGCGATTATGGACGAAGTTATGTTGACGAACAACTACCGGAAATATATTATGAAGGACGGGACGGTTGACGTGTGTCGGGCATGCCACCGTCCGGGTGAGTCCATCAGACATATTATTTCTGGTTGTTCTCGTCTGGCTAACGGCGAGTACTTGCACAGGCATAACCAAGTAGCCAGGATTATCCACCAGCAACTTGCCTTGAAATATAAACTTGTGGAATCAGAGGTACCGTACTACAAGTATGTGCCCGACCCAGTTCTCGAGAAAGACCATGTCACGCTGTACTGGGATCGGTCTATCATCACTGACAGGACTATTGTCGCCAATAAGCCTGACATAGTGGTGATAGACCGATCAGCGCGCCGCGTAATGATAATCGATGTTACCATTCCGCATGACGAGAACCTCGTGAAAGCTGAGAAGGAGAAACAAATAAAATATCTCGACTTGGCACACGAGGTTGTCGACATGTGGAATGTGAACTCGGCTATCATTGTGCCGATTGTCGTGACGGCCAATGGCCTTATGGCCAAGAGCCTCGACGACCACCTTTCGAGGCTCTCCTTAGGCGGTTGGATCAAGGGCCTGATTCAGAAGGCAGTACTCCTCGATACGGCTCGCATTGTGAGGAGGGTCCTGTCTCTGGAGCCCTAACCACCGGTAGCTTGGACCCTGCTCCCGATACCGGCGGACCACTATTTTTTATATTTTTAAATGTTTTTTTAATATTAATTTGTTTAGAAATATTTAAAAATGTAATTTATATGTATATATATGAATAAAGGAAATAATAATATTTTTATTATGAAGGACGGGACGGTTGACGTGTGTCGGGCATGCGACCTTCCGGGTGAGTCCATCAGACATATTATTTCTGGTTGTTCTCGTCTGGCTAACGGCGAGTACTTGCACAGGCACAACCAAGTAGCCAGGATTATTCATCAACAACTTGCCTTGAAATATAAACTTGTGGAATCAGAGGTACCGTACTACAAGTATGTGCCCGACCCAGTTTTCGAGAAAGACCATGTCACGCTGTACTGGGATCGGTCTATCATCACTGACAGGACTATTGTCGCCAATAAGCCTGACATAGTGGTGATAGACCGATCAGCGCGCCGCGTAATGATAATTGATGTTACCATCCCGCATGACGAGAACCTCGTGAAAGCTGAGAAGGAGAAACAAATAATATCTCGACTTGGCACACGAGGTTATTGACATGTGGAATGTGAACTCGGCTATCATTGTGCCGATTGTCGTGACGGCCAATGGCCTTATGGCCAAGAGCTTCGACGACCATCTTTCGAGGCTCTCCTTAGGCGGTTGGATCAAGGGCCTGATTCAGAAGGCAGTACTCCTCGATACGGCTCGCATTGTGAGGAGGTTCCTGTCTCTGCAGCCCTAACCACCGGTAGCTTGGACCCTGCTCCCGACACCGGCGGACTACTATTTTTATATTTTTAAATGTTTTTTTTTTGTATTAATTTCTATAGGAACATTTAAAAATGTAAATAATATGTGTAAAGATGAATAAAGAGAATAATATTTTGATTTGATTTGATAATTAAAACGTACAACATCCAGCCATCAACAGACTTTTTGGCAAAAAAGAACCAAAATGAATTAGTATTTTGCGTGTCTTACAACAAAAAGAAAAAAAGATGCAATATGGAAAAACTTCTAGAAGAAATGCAGATTTTACTAGCTACGATCCTCGCACATACTTAAAGCTAGAGAATTACAAAAACGAATTATTACACAGTCTATGTAAAAGCTCATTCAAACGCCTGCACACGACTAAAGCCCGTTACTGCAGCCCGCACTCCAATAAAGACACTTTATATTATGTGACGCGAACCGTATAGTCTGACTAACTTCCGGAAGTTTCACTATCTTGTATTAAAAAGTTCATAAATGAACCTTTTTGCACTAAAAGAGCTATACATTATGTTAGAAATTATGTGTAGGTGAAGAAAAATAGGCAATATTAGTGGTCAGGGCTCGTTTAGTAATGGTTATGGGCCTTGACGTACCTAAAGTTGGTACTTAGGCCATAGAAAAAACTTTAATAGGTCTATTGTGAGTCTAAGCATCACAAAAAAACAATAGTAAAACCTTTAAGTTTACGATGCGTGAAAGTTCAATGGACGTACCTAATATTTTTACCCGACTGCGTCAGATGGAGGATAATGTTTTTTTTTCTGCTAGTCACTATCTCGTAACCTCGGTGCAGTTATTCCTACCCTTATTACCTCACTAAATGCTATCCACCTTCAGAGCCAGAAAAAATGCATAAAATAAAGACAGATATTTTTATATTTGTAAAGGCCCTTGACATAGTATCCACAGAGCATCATAATTATACATCATCATATACTGCTAGTATCCCACCTGATGGTAGACGACCATATGGTCGAAGATGTTGCAATGCAGAGCAGTGCCTAGAAGTCACCTATTCACTCGCCACTTGAAGACTCCTAGGTTATTATATAGCTATTGGAGTACAAAATACTTCAGCAATGAGTTGTACAGAAGCCAGCACATCAAGCTACTCGAAACTGTCAAATTTTTCCAATCGACCTTGAACATAATGCGTCATCGATTAAGTTGAAAATCTATTAAACAAATTTGGCAGATTGTAATAGCATGATGTGCTGGCATCTTTACTTATTCAAATAAACTGTAGTTCTAACAGCCAGAACGAAAATCAACAACAATTTGCCTAACTAAGCGTCAACCGCATTTCAAATTTCATCACCACTAAACATAAAACAACATAAACGAACAAGAAAGAGGGTAGACTGATTTGTCTGCTCATAAACACATACCCGCAATAACTTCAGTTTATCCGTGATCATGGTGCTTGCAACAGCGTCGAAATATCGGGAACTCAAAACGAACAGTAAACATGGTAAATATCTCGTTTCTAGTGTTAATGATAATTCATCACCACTGCTCTCAAAACGGGGAAGAAAAAAATCGCTAAGAGACGTCTTTTAAGGCTCCCCAACATAGGCGCGTTATTATCGGTTGATAATGTTAGATATGTACCAAAAGAAACTACCACAATCGACGTACTGGCGAGGCCATCCTGTATCCTAATGATGTAACTATTATGACGTTACTAGAACATTCGAAATACATTATATTTCAGTCAGTAAAAAACCACATTGAAGTTTTATTAGGTTATGGGCCCAGCACGGTTCCACTACCCGGGTGCGTTATTGCGATATCTGTTTTAAGTACATTATGTATTAGGACGGCTACGAAGTTACACACTGCTGCGATAATAACGACGCAATAGAAGTAGGACGATTGCGTTTCTCCGTCCTGCGATATCCCGATGTGAGTTCTTAGAACATTTTGTATTGGGACGCATGCGATTCCACATACAGCAGCGAGATCGTTAGTGCTAATAGTACGTCAAGGACGAAATTTAGTTTTACGGGCAGTTACGAGTGTTCTAAAAATCTATAATATGGATATTGATTTATCATCAGACGAAGATTTTTTATTACTAACAGTAGCTATGGAAGATGACAATTAACCTTTCGTATGCCGAGTATATAGACACAATTAAAAACCCATTGTGTCTCGCGTTATGTTGACGAATATTACAGCGATAAATTTCAACAACAATAAAAATAATTTTGCATAATACCAACATTCTATTTTAGTAGTTTTATATTTTATTTATGTAATTTTAGTAGTTTCCAGTACCTTCATTTTCTCCTTTTAAAACCTAACTTTGCTGTGCCCGACAGGGTCCATAATTGATTTGATGTTTTAACATACGAACTGTTATATTTATGTACACATTACGGAATGCAATAAAGTATTGACTATTGACCGACGAAGACGCCAAAATACAACATTAGGTAAAAAACGTTCCAAAAACACGAATACGAAATAGAAATTATCGGACGATAAAAACGCAGTTGTGTGAAAGGAATCGGGACGCATTATCGCAATAACGCACCCAATATTATCGACCGATAATAACGCGCCTATGTGGGGGAGCCTTAATTCTCGTTCCAAAAACTGGGTTCATGCTCTTTTTCCTTAGTCATGTCATTATGTCAAAAAGATTGATGGTCTAGTACTCTGTTGATAAAAACAAATTACGATCGACGATCACCATTCGCTTGCCAAACGATTTATGTCAATTGATTGAGACAATTTCTGTTTGACCTTTAATAATTCCGGTCATGAGGTCAGTAACCTTTGACAGCCGAAACTAGCGATATCAATCTAGACCAAGATCGAACCCTAGCCTAGATTTTTGTAAAGAATGGCTGCCAATCTTAAGTTGTTAGCCTTAGATTCGAAGCCATTCTTTACAAAGATAGATGGATCTATGGGGCTAGAAATAATTACACCCTGTTTTCCCTGAAAAGTTAGGTACAGCTGAAAGGTGTAGGTACCCCTCAATTCGTCAGTTTCTAATGAGGAGCGACCCTATTGCGACTAAACTCAAAAAATCCCAAAGAAAAAAAATAATATCACATTGTTCAAAGTATACATCGAACGCACCCCCTGCCAGTTAGCCTTCTTGCGACCACTTTAACATTTGAATCTACTTTTATTTTAGAAAAAATATTAGGACTCAATGGAAATAAATTAACAGAGATGACGCATTCGAGAGGTCTGTTTCAACGTTATAGGCTAATAGTGCTAATGTTTGAGTAGTTCTTATTTTGTACCATATCACAATGAGAATGCCTTGTGGCATTAAGTCCGCCTATGTACCACTTAATTGTACCTGTTACTTGGGGTCGACACAACATGTTTTTTTTCATTCTCTTCTGTCAACCGTCACGCTATCATTTACTACATTTTTTATCACAGAATCCATCCATCGTTTGTAGTGGGCCGCATCAATTGGTTACTTACCCCAGCTGTGTTAAGATTTAATACAACTGGGGTATCCAATTGATAGAGCCCACCGTACATTTTTTTTTTTCTTTTTCGCATGGGAAATCATCAAATAACCCCTCCCGCTCTGGGCTGAGCAGGAGGGAGTGTCAGACTTTTACTGACTAAAACCCATCCATGTTACTTCCTTTGCCCTTTGTGTTCCAGGGCCGCGGTATCTCTTTCGAACAGTCCCGCAACCCTGGCAGGCATCGGTCCTTTCGGACCCCTTCCTGTTTGCTGACTCTCTTTGAGGCGCGCGTGGAACACGAACGCGCCGTCGACACGGCCTGTCGTCATAAGACGGACGGACGGCGAGCTAGTCCATAGCTCGCTGTCCACAGGAGCCCACCGTACATGAAGTATAAATAAATAAATTAAAAAACAAAGGCTAGGCGCGCGGCTCTTGCAATCAGGGACCGAATTACCGTTACTTTTTTTATAACGTTACCAAATACCGTTATGATAACGATAAAAAAGTAACGATATGAATAACGATACCCGTAAGTCCGTTAACGTTACCTAATAACTAAAATTAGTATCGGTAAAAGTAACGATACTTATACCGATAATTTATACTCCAATCTCTTTCTAACGTTGGTCGCGCTCGCGCTCGCACGGTCGCACACTAGTGATTGGTGGGTGTATCAACAAATTGTGAAATGGCAGGAAACGGTTAGTATTTTGGTATTTACATGTAAAGTTTTAAATAAGTAGGTACCTGCAGGGTTTTAATCTAATTTAAACAAATTCCGCTTTTTTATCACTCGAGAAGACACGAGTAAAAACACATTATTATCTATGTTTTTAAATTTAATATGTAGTTAATAGGTAGCTAGTAGCTACCGCTACTCGAGGAATGGGCCATTCGCAGCCATTCGGAATGGCCCCGAATGGCTCATTCCTCGAAGCGGTAGCAGCTACAAATGTGTAGGTACTAATAAAAGTAATAAAATAAGTTTTGTATTTTTTCTTTGCAGATGGTAAACGGTTACGCAGACGCACTGTCTCCCCGAGCCTTCTCGACGATGATTGGGATGTTATGTCCCAATCAATTTTAGCAAGGCCAACGAAGAATCAAAATCTCGGAGGACGTGCTGAAAAATCCAGCCAAACAGCAGCGGTAATTCCTGGTACTGACAGGGAACACATACGAAAACAGCAAAGCACCCAAACAACAGCAATGTACCCAAACGAAAGTCGACCCCAAAAATATGAACTACCATTTTGCTAAATTAGTGGAGTCAAGTTTAGAAGACATAAGGCACTGCATTCTGCCTAATGTTTATGCAAAAATCATCACATTTTGGCAGCCATGAGAAGGAAATATAATTTGACACTCAAACTAAATAATTACCAAAGGACTTTTTTTTCTAGACACGTTTATAATAATAATAAATAATTGCCATGTATATAATTTAGTTTCATTTCCCAACGCAATAACTAATA
Organism: Eugnorisma glareosa; assembly: GCA_947578425.1. Classification (NCBI taxonomy): domain Eukaryota; kingdom Metazoa; phylum Arthropoda; class Insecta; order Lepidoptera; family Noctuidae; genus Eugnorisma; species Eugnorisma glareosa. Next base: position 2,845,437 of record OX387985.1, on the reverse strand, counting down.
AATAACCCAGTCGCTGTGTGCTGGGCACATTTTGGTTTTCCCTCTCTTTATACCTAATACAAGGACAAATAAAAAAAAAAAAAATTCTTTAATAAGTTTAATTTTCTTTCTAATTTTGTAAAACACAAAACAAAAAGTATAAAAAAAGTAAAAGTTAATAGTAGGTACTGTTACTACCTTTTTTTTTTTTTTTTTTTTTATCGATTGGAAATCATCAAATAACCCCTCCCGCTCTGGGCTGAGCAGGAGGGAGTGTCAGACTTTTACTGACTAAAACCCATCCATGTTCCTTCCTTTGCCCTTTGTGTTCCAGGGCCGCGGTATCTCTTTCGAACAGTCCCGCAATCCTGGCAGGCGTCGGTCCTTACGGACCCCTTCCTGTTTGCTGACTCTCTTTGAGGCGCGCGTGGAACACGAACGCGCCGTCGACACGGCCTGTCGTCATAAGACGGACGGACGGCGAGCTAGCCCATAGCTCACCGTCCACAGGCCCGCGCCTACGGTGGCCAAGGGCCACCACGTGGCCCCCGACGCCCGGTGCGTCTCCCGCGGCGGCTGGGACGTGAGGTTCTCTCCCTCTCACGTCCCGCCACCTCCTTCGCTGGCATGACTGCTTCGCAGAAGGAGGTGACGGCGTCCCATTCCGTCTCGCTCCGGACCATGGATTGAACCAAGGCCGGAGGCGAGAGGTCGCCGCCGCCGATCGCCGCTACGAGGACACGACGGTGCTCCGCCCACGCGGGGCAGATCTCCACCGTGTGCTCAACTGTTACTACCTACTATTAACTTTACTTTTTACTTAAAACTTATTAAAGAAATTATAGTTTTTTTTTTATTTGTATTACGGACCTCAGAGTCCGTGCGCGAGCTCAGAGGAATAGGTGGCTTAAGTACTTACTTAAATGATCGGTGGTTTTATTTTAAGGACATAATACCCTCATAGAATGATTTCATAATTTAGTTCGCGCGGAGTGCAAAATTATGAAATCATTATGTAACGGTAAAATCACCGATGATTTAAGTAAGCCAGCCACCGATTCCTCGCAGCTCGCGCGCAGACTATAACTACAGAAAAATAACATTTGTTTATAAGTTTTATAACTGAAAAACTTTAGCAATACTCAGCACTAAATCTAGACAAAGAAAAAACCTGATATTTTTTTCTCGATTCCAGGTTACACAATGCGTAATACGGTAAAAAAAATAGTGAAGGATCACTATTTGTTCTTACTGTATAAGGTCGAAATAAATATTTTAATTAAAGATTAATATACATAATTAGAATGATATAGTTTAAGTAAAAAGGCGAGTAGGTACACACGGCTTCAAATCAAGCTATACATTTCCAGTTTATGCTGATCTCGCATTGTATAGGATTTCCGTACAATGCGAGGTCAGCTTATACTGGAAATATATAACTTGATGTGTAGCCGTGTGTATTTACGTTTAATGTTTTATTGCACAATGTGCAAGTAGATGTTTTCTTTAAAACTTTTGAAATACTGATAAACTCTGTTGCACTTCTTTTGGCCCTAAATATTTATATTTTTTAAACAAACATCTAATTATAATAACAGAACAACAAAACAAATCTAATTTGGCGTACGCGATGTTTTATGACGTACTGGTACTGGACTATAAACTGAAACACGCGTAACGGCGTAAGCGCGAGCAATTTGTCGCGTTGTCGTAGGTATCTGTCCGATCGTAGTAAAATTCTAGCTGTTGCCGCTTTGATTAGCAGAGCCGAACGAAAAGACGCGCGGCGCGCATTCGGTTTGGCAACGTCGCGCCAGATATTGTTAGTTTTTAGTGAATTAACGTTATTAGTAACGTTACTTAAATACCGGTAAATCCTATAAATTAACGTTATGTTTAACGTTAATACTTAACGTAGCATAACGTTAATGTTTCGGTAATTTTACCGGTATTTGTTTGGTAACGGTAACCGTCCCTGCTTGCAATCCAATGGAGATTTCAAATTCCAAGCAATTATAAACATATTCCAAGCAAGGACATGGACAAGAAACGACGGCTTTTTCCCAGCAGGGAACCACATATCCCACAAAAACAGAGACAAAGCCGTTTCTAAAATTCTAAGATGGCGGAAACCCAAATGATTTGCAATGAATCGTTTGTTCGGTTCATCCAATAGTTGCATTCCTTAGATTAGCCACGGTGACCATGAATGAAGTTTTTATAAGGACACTTGCGGGAATAAATATTATTTTTTAACTTCGGATGGTATTTATTGCTAAATATCTAATTATAATATTAAGTATAGATTATCTACTATGTGCATTCTATACAGACTACAAATAGAACTAAAATTATACTAAAAAAGAAAACTAAAAGTAAGTACCTACATATACAACCACGGCAATAGGACACTTAGGCGTCAAAGTACTCCTCCCCATCGATGTCATCCGGAAACGTGCCCAGAAGACACAGCACACCAGGACTGGCAGCATTGCCACGTTGAATGGCAATGCTAATTAATTCTTTGACCAAAGAAAGAAAGAAAGAGCCAGCCCTCTGGTCACGCGAAGTGTCGACCAGTCGGCGAGATAAATATCTCGAAAAGGAGACGCGCACTCGGGCCCCATGACCCGAGCGTTTCGACCCCAAACGGCTCAAAACTGTAGTTACTAATAAGGACTTATAGTATTTAATTTAGCGCTCCAATGGTTTCTAAACTAAAAGATACCACAATTATTGCTCTCGATGTCTTGGGCTACGAAAATGAAGAATGTACTCAATTAGCCTGTACCGTTGACACAGCCTCTCGAATGCGTCATGTCTTCGAATTTCTAGGACATGCAGTCTACCACCATATTTTACATCACCAGTCTTTTGGCAGTGGTGATGAAATAAAAGTCCACCCTATTAACCGTTAAGGAGTTCTCTCGTTAGGAGACTAGAGACTGGCAGTAGGAACTTGTCATGTCTGTCATTAAAATGTATAGTCACCAACCAAAGGTGATGTACAAAATCTCATGTCAATCGGTTGGGGAAACAAGTTTTACTATTACTGGCATATCAATCTTCTATACATCTTCTATCTATACAAATAAATAACATTGAAGTGTACTTATAATAAAAACGGTACTTATAAAAAAAACAGTTTTTTTTTCTCTGTCTCGTTGTCTGTTTGTTCCGACTAACCTCCGAAATGGCTGAACCGATTTTGACGGAACTTTTACTGATAGATAGCTAATGTTATACGGTCTAACATATGCTATTTTTATTTTAGAAAAAATATTAGGGTTTTGCACAAAAAAATAAAACCCTTGACACTGGTAACAAAATAAAGCAATATTTTTTTATAATAATTTCACGCGAACGAAGGTCGCGGGCAACAGCTAGTCACTTCAAATAGTCGTTCGAGAAATGGACTGTCAACGCAAGATGAGTTGACACCCCGTTTCTGGACAGCAGATTTATCCTTCAAACCTCCAAAATAATGGCCCCTTCACACGGTCCATCGCGATGTCGGTCGGTTCGTCGCTCGTTCCGGACGGCAGCGCTCGCGTGTGAACCAGCTTTATATTATCTAAATAATGGCCGTTCATGTAAAGATGCCCTTGCTTTGAGGCAATGTGATTAGCTTCACGCTCTGTGAGTAGGCAGCGGTCTATGTTCTAGGTTCAAATCCGGGCAAGTAACAATATGACTTTTATGAACATCTGTGAATATTAAGTAATTAGTGTCCGCGTCATTTGTAGATCTTTAACAGTCGTTACAGGTGGTCAGTTGCCCGAAAGTCTGACAACCAGTGTTACCAAGGGGTATCGTATTACCCAGAACTAACTGGGCTGTGGAGGTCAGATAGGCAGTCGCTCCATGTAAAATACTGGTATTCAGCTACATCCGGTTAGACTGGAAGCCGACCCCAACATATTTGGGAAAAGCCAGAAGATGATGTCCTGATGGAGAAGGGATCGTAGATAATAACACCAGTTCCGGTCCATCTTCAAGATCAAGCAGTCTCAGCGAGAATGGGTGGACATCATTACATACCGAGTTCCCTCCGTGAAGCCTACGGAAAGCCGTTGGTCCCTGTTATCATTTACACATCTTTGACAGTCGGTATGAATAGCCACAGTAGCCCGTAAATCTGACAACCAGTCTTACCAACGGGCATCGTATTATCCAGTAGCTAGATTGTGGAGGTCAGAATGGCAGTCACTCCATGTAAAATACTGGTATGCACCAGTCTTACCAACGGGCATCGTATTATCCAGTAGCTAGATTGTGGAGGTCAGAATGGCAGTCACTCCATGTAAAATACTGGTATTCAGCAGCTATCAGTTAGGTTAGGTTTGGAAATTGAACCCAACATAGTTGCTAAATGCTAGGACGTAGTGTCCTGGTGCTTCTATAAAAACATCAAAAACTCAATACTAAAAAGATAGTATTATCTTGATTTACTTATTTAAACTTCATGTACAATAGTGGTACATAGGCGGACTTAATGCCACAAGGCATTCTGTACCAGTCAACGTTTGGGTTAAATAAGAAAACGCTGTGGTAGAGTACAAAATAAATATCTAAAAAAATAATTTATACAGCGTGTAACAGAAAGGGTATAATCATATGGAATACTGTGGTACGGACCATCAAACTGAACAACTTTCTCTATGGGACCACCATCGAAATCATAAAAAAATAATCAGCTGTCCCATACATTTGGGTCGAGTAGGTATTGAAATTTTGTATAGGACAGCTGATTATTTTTTTACGACTTCGATGGTGGTCCCATAGAGAAAGTTGTTCAGTTTGATGGTCCGTACCACAGTATTCCATATGATTATACCCTTTCTGTTACATGCTGTATAAGTAGCTACTTATGATACTAATACATATAAAATGAACTAATCAATATTTTAACAAATACCAAAATAAAAAACGAAAAACCTAATAATAATTACCGTAACTCGACTTCAAATTGAGAGTTATTTATTCTGTGTTGTGTCTTGTTCAGTGGAGTGGTGGCGGTAGTGGTGGGTGGTGGTGGTGGATTTAAAATAGAAATGACTTCCAAAATTGCTTCAAATGTGGACCACTTCTAAACAGCCAAGAATTAAGAAATTACTAAATATTTAAATATTATAAGACAACGATTAGTATAGAGTTAAAAAAAAACTGGTCAGGTGCAAGTCGCTCACGAAGGATTCCGTACAAGCATATAATATTTAACTCTCAAGATTCTTTTACCCTTTTTCCAATCTATTTGAGGTAGTCGCAGTATGTCTTCCTCTTCATACTTCTTCTACTTACTCTTCATTACTACTACTACTCTTCATTACGATAGGACACCTCTTTTCTAGCTAGAAAAGAGGTGTCCTGTATATGGATGATATAGCTATATCATCCATATTTAACTCGAATTATTCAAAAAACGAGCCTTGTATGGGGATCCCTTTTAATTTCAAATTTACTAATAATGTTTTCATAGCGGTCATAGTATATACACACTCTGTGAAGAGTCTATTTGTTACATTTTAAGAGATACTACCCTACGAGTCCTGTGACAGACGGACGGACGGATGAACTGAAAACTGAGACGAATAGCCAGTAAAGAAATAGCCCTGAATGCTTATCATGGCTATGTTGCATCTGTGCTACGTTACGGCCTCGTGATATAGGGAAATTCAGTAGATGTGAACAGAGCATTCATTGCACAAAAAAAATGTGTCAGAGCTGTTTATGGAGCAGAATATTTAGAGCATTGTAAGCCATTATTTAAAGCACTAAAAATTCTTCCACTTCCTTGCCTATATATTTTTGAAATTTGTATGTTTATAAAAAGGTATTCGCACATGTTCCCATTATATGAACACATTTAAGCAGAAGCCCAAATAAATTACTTGCACCTAGCCAGAGACTACATTTGTATAGCAGAAATTCCAATTGTATGGCAATCAAAATCTTTAACCATTGACCCCCACGCATCAGAGTGTTGCCCACTAATAAATTCAGAAAAACTTTATTTGCCTGGCTTTTAGACAACTGTTTCTATTCAGTCAATGAATTTTTAAATGATAAATTTTGACATTTATTTTATCAATACTTTGTGTGTGTATGTATACCTATTGACTTATTATTGTTTTAATTATTTTTTTTGTTTGTTTTTTAACTTTTGACATGTATAATTAGTACGTTTTGACATTTAATTCAAAAATAAAAATAAAGTTCTTATAAAATTGACATTGTATAAAAATTACTTAATTTCATCTCAAATAATTTATAATTATTTTGTTGCGGCCTAGAACTCGGCCACTTTGAATATTTGTAAGTCAATTTTAATATTTCTACACCGGCAACGGTAGTGTATGTGAAACTGTTTAATATTAAGACCTCAATGTATGTACCATATACTCTGAAATTAATAAATCTAATCTAATCTAATCTGACAGCGGAGCCTTTGTAATAGGGTCGCGTTAGCACCCTTTGGGTACGGTACCCAAAAAAACTTTTTTAGTACCTAACCAAATGCATTTAACCTCAATAATTACTATCTTGGTATGTTGGCTTAGTCGCAAAGTTGTACTAAGTACACCCAGTTCAAACAATTCGTCATACTCAATCTAACTGAAATGCTTATCCTTGAGAAACCATATAATAGGTATCTATTTACTGACAAACACGCGAAGATTTTATCATTTGCTTTAAGCCAACAATATCTTGCCTTGGTTATATTTTATTTTTGTGCATGACCGCATGACATAACGAATGCAAGAGGTCAAGTTGTCTTTCGACTAGTATCCAACCAATTTTGTTTTCGGTTTTCGTCAACTTTACCGAACGAAAGACAATATTTCGCTGAAAAAAAATTAAAAGCTCACAAATCGACCCTTTCAATTTATTTGTTTTTTTTTTTTAAATCACAACAGCTTAAAGTGACAACGTGAGAAACATGTTTGTATTGATGTCAGCTATTAAATAATACAAGTGTTAGTGTAGCTGCTATTTTAAAAATAAAACAAAATGGCGGAAAGTTGGTCAAAATATATAAACCTCTTTCCGTGTGGTTTAATCGGTTACAAATAGGTAAGGATTAAAAGATTGGCACTGTTTTTTTTTTAACTTTAACCAAAAAATCTTCTGGTTCTTTTCGTTTTCGGTATTCGGCCGAAAATGCAAATGACACCGAATTAAGATTTCGGCCCGACTCTATTTTATAACCTGTTAAACAAGATGGCTGGACACCGGTTTGAAAGGCTACCATTTCGGGTTTCCAAATATTGATCACGTATTGGTATAGCCCTTGCAAATCAAGAGCGGGTCTTGCGACTTTTTACTCGACTACGGCGAAACAAAAAGGAGGGTTATGATTTTGACCGGTACAAATACAAATGATTTATTTTCTTTCACTAGATGTACGACATCTAGTGGTTGGAGTGACCGGTATTCACGTGTTCCCCCATAACTTCTGAACTCCTTGTCATAAATTGACAAACGAGATTATAGTTGGAAGCATCTTAATGGGGGCTATCGCGTATGAATTCGCCGCTAGAGGCGCTAGTGTAGCGCGGGGGCACCGAAATGTCAGATGTCATAGATTGTTCGCGCGTTGCGTGCTGTTTTAACACGTATATTTATAAATATTCACGATTGTGGTCTAGATTTAGCCATTCCTGATTAATTATGACTTGAAGATTTTAAATAGCAATTTAGAATCTTAATTGTCAGAACTTGGAGGTAAAATGATTTTTAAATGTTTCATGCTTGTTAATTTTAGGAAGAATATTGTAAATATATGAACCTAAACTTTACACTATGTTGTTATACGCAATAAAATAAACTTGTATGAAGTCATTAGTACTTTAAAGTATAAAATATAATTCTTGACAGGACCATAATCGAGAGTGGCGCCATCTGGTGAGCTCAAAAACGATAGCCCTCATTGTCCGCTGGTTATAGGCTATATTATGTCACATTAAATTGGAAATGGCGCCTTCTAGAGAACAAAGTGACGAACTAAAAAAAATAAGTAATAACCTGAGTTTTTTTTTCAATAAAAATCATTATATGCCAGGGTCTTTATACAAAAAGATAATGGCATCAGTAACTAGAAATACTACTGACATAACTATATTTGTAGAAATAGTACGAAAATAAAATAAATCTCAGCGTAATCGTGTATGGACATAGATAAAAAAAATACCAATCGAATTGAGAACCTCCTCCTTTTGGAAGTCTGTTAAAAAAGAAGACATCACAGACTGTGTAACGAAGTTGTTAAAATTGAAATGTCGTAAAATAATTTTGTGTGCTTTCCCATACTTTGAAAAATTGACAAACAAGAAAAAAAAATATATATTCACATGATGATGCATGTACATTTCTTAGTAGGTCACTATAGTGACAAGTCAATGTGGTGACACTAGGGGGACGCCTATGTCTAGCAGTGGACGTATTTCGGCTGAAATGATGATGATGATCACTGCCTTTCTGACCTCCACAACCCAGTTAGTGCTGGGTAATACTATCGTATTACCTAGAGACTAGTCTACAACGACGTCTGACATCCAATCTTACCCAGTTAGTAGCTGGGTAAGACTGGTTATCAGACGTCGCTGCTTTATTTCTTTTATTTTCACATAATATTTTATTTATAAAATAAAACAATATATTATAATTGTTTTATTTTTATTAAAAAAAAAGAATATCATTCAGGTTCTCCCATATTACAATCACAAGTTACGAAACACGAAATAAATACAAATCACATTATAAAAATAAATACAAAGTCATCAAATCAGAAACGCAATGTCAAGAAAATAAAATCAAATCAATATTATAGCACCCACAATAAAACCATATTTCCAATTGTTACAGGATCAGAATCGAAGGTGGAATGTACTCCCGAGGTGATGAAGGTGACCATCCCCATGGATGGAGACAGGAGTATCACCTACTTGGATCAACTTAAAGGTAAAGCCTTGTCACCTTGCCAGTGCCAGCTTGATGCGACTGTACATACCGGCTGGTTACTACAAACTGACAATTTTTCTCACGCCATTTTGAATTTGACGGACAACATTAAGTTTAAATCATTTGAAGAAATTTGACTGTTTGTGGTAACGTCCGAAATTTTGTATTTAAAAAATAAAACGTTGCCCCCCATTTAGTATTTCTCCTGTATCGTGGTTGTGTTTACAAACATTTTAAACTCACATATTAAAACAGTCAGACCCGAAACAACTACCTGTAGGCTATCGCTCAGCGCAGCAGCCATTGCGCTAACCATGCCGTCAATTTTCCGAAAGGTTGAACAGAGGTGTACCAAAATACACCCACGTTTCTGCAGTTATACATTATTAAAGTCCCATGTAATACCCATTTCCGTAAAAAAATAAAAATAAATAAAAAACCTACCCTTTTTAGTATCGATTCGGGTCGAGAATCACTAGTATAGATACCTCCTTGAATTTGACCAGGATACAAAACGACAGCCTGTATATAAGGTCCCATTAAAGTAGATGGACTTTTAACACAGCGTTCAGTACGTCTAACCAATGATATACAAGCAAAAAAAACACTGATTAAAGTGATTTTATTTTCACTTATAATAGTAAACTGCCGGCGGCGCTGTAGAATGAACACATCCATTAGGTCAAATTAAAATCACTTTAATCAGTGTTTTTTTTGCTTGGAGATCTTTGGTTACACAAACTGAACGCTGTGTTAAAATTTGTCCATCTATTTTAATGGGACCTTATACATATACAACCGAATTGAGAACCTCCTCCTTTTTTTTAAGTCGGTTAAAAATAAAGCACAATGCATCATCTGTGCAGGCGGGGAAACACGGAACTAAATAAATGTGCCAAGTTTGACATAATTATCTATGCTTTTCTTGACAAGTAACTCCACCTTGGACGGCACACTTACAGTGGTCATACTAAATAAAGGGTGTAACAAGACCCTTAACGAAGCCGAAAGGTACTTGTTCTCCCCGTCATTGCGATCATTTTTTTGTTCTATACCATACCTGGGAACCTTCTAGTTACGGAGATATTAGGGGTCAAAGTTCCAATTTTTTCAGAAGTTTTTACTTTTAGTGTAGAAATTTTTACTTTAAACAACTTCACGATCTCCGTACTATTCAATCCATCCATCAGCATAATGTTTTGAGTGCGTTACATTGAGTCCTACCGTAAAACGTAATTTTTCACCCCAAAAAAAAAGTCGTTCCCCAGCAATAATTTTGTCATAAAGTTACTTATTTTGATGTACATAATGCTTGGTCGACGGCTTCGTGAAGGGTCCTGTTACACCCTGTATACAAAGTAAATGGGGGCTATCGCGTGTGAATTCGCCGTTAGAGGCGCTAGTGTAGCGCGAGGGCACCGAAATGTCAGATGTCATAGAAAGTTCACGCGTTCTTTTCTATCACGTATTTTTACTAATATTCACGATTGTGGTCTAGATTAGAGAGCTATTTCTGATTAATTAAAACTTGGAAGATTTTAAGTAGCAACTTAGTATCTTATTTGTTAGTACTTGGAGGTAAAATGATGTTTAAAAATTTCATTCTTGCTAATTGTCTATGGATTATAGATATAGATTGAGCCATTCCTGGTTAATTATGACTTGAAGATTAGCAACTCAGGATCTTATTTGTTTGTACTTGGAGTTAAAATGAATTTTAAATGTTTCATGCTTGCTAATTTTATGGAGAATATAGTAAATAAATGTGTCTGAAGTTTACACTATGTTGCTATACGTAATAAAATGAATTTTTTATGAAGTTATTGGTACTTTATAGTATAAAATAGAATTATTGACATAACCTTACGCGTCAGTGGCGCTCAAGGTAAGCTCAAAAACGATAGCCCTCACTCAGTACGCATTTTCGCGTCAAAATGTCAACTGACATCGCCATCTTTTCTCTCACTTATCGTTAGTAAAGCGAGTGAAAGTGGCGCGTTCGCTTAATAACTAAAACAATAGAGGCTGCCATATTGTTGCTCTGATTATGGGAACTGTGTGAAACGCGTTAAAATATGAGAAGTTCGCTTGTTAGGGGAATGGCGTGTGTCTGTGTTTATGATCCTTAACTGTGTTGTTAATTATGGTGAACTAGGTGTACGGTGTTGTTTTAAACAATTAATAAAGTAATCGTAGCATTATGTTATAAAGGGTGTAAAAGTAGGTACCCATAACGAAGCCGAAAGGCACTTGTTTTCCTCGTCATTGCGACCATTTCTTTGCTCTAGACCATACCTGGAAAGTGAAAACCTTCTAGTTACGGAGATATTTGCGGTAAAACTATTGCAAAAGTTTTTTTTTTTAAGTACAGTGCGCGTCTTATCTATAAAATGGTCATAGAACCCGCAATGACTTACGGTCTTTAGGCGGCGACACTCACAAAGGCAAACCGATCGAAACTCAGAAGATACGAAAGACTACGCGCTTAAAAGTATGATAAAGATTACGCGAAAACCCTCGAACAAAACAACACATGAAATTCATATGGGAAAAACAATTACCAAAAAAATATTTAGAATAATAGAATAATTGGAATATTTCAATAAAAGCACATCCATTCTGGGTTCAGTTAGCAGCAGATAGAGAAAAATTCAAATCAGCTACCCAGGAAATATATCACCTTAGCGAAACTGACAGTGAAATAAATACTACTGACAATGAAACATAGACGCGAACATAATAATTATTATTAAATAAGATGTGTCCAAAACGAATGGAATCGCAACCACCAGAAACGAACAAGGTTCTCCAACGATAGAAGAGACCAATCAAACGAAGGTCAAAACACCAACGCTCATTCCCACGGATCGTTGTCTTTACCACTATTCCTATATTGGCTCTAGGCTGCATAGTCGGCTGATTGTGCCCGACTGGCTGCGGTTGGTCGGGCTTCCTTTCCCATCCCAGAGCATGTCTTTCCTCACAAAATCGTGCCCCCTGGTGTATCCGGCTTGTCCGGGTCAGGCTTGCTCCTGGCTGGGTGTGGTGCTCAATCATCAATCATCATCATCAAGTAGAGTTATGTAATATTATAAATTTACTTTAAATACCTCCACGACCCCCGTACTATTCAATTTAGTTTGATATACATCAAACTAAGTAAACCGGTTTCGTAAAAGGCCCGTATACACCCTGTATAATAGAGAGTTCCCAAATAAGACATAAGTGATCCTACAAGAACAACAGCACCTTACTTACGCAATTGAATTACAAATCCGCTGAACCATAAAACCATTTTATAATATCCATCCAGAATATGATAGTTCTATTCCATTCCAATGAAGCAGCTCTTAAAATTAAAGGCTCTAAATAATTGCCCCCATAAAATAAAGACGTCAGGTAAAGTCAGACAAGTCAGACGAAAGCAGTGACAGCTCTATGCAGCAGGGCTGGTCGCGCATGAAGGGTTCCGTACCATCGTGGTAGGGGTTTATTATATTTTGTTATAGCGGCAACAGAAATACACATTTTGTGAAAATTTCAACTGTCTACCTGTTATGTATCATGAGATACAGTCCGCAGACAGACAGACGGACGGACAGCGGTGCCTTAGTCATAGGCTCCCGTTGGTTACCCTTCGGGTACGGAACCCTGAAAACGTCAGACAGTAAAGGGCCACTGACGTATCAATGCGGCCTGGCATATTTATCAACTTGGGTGAATTTTGATGGCGCTTCCAACTGTGTGAACAAGGATTGATTCCTCACGATCTTGGACGTCTTTGGTCGAAGAATGGGTAAAAGGAAGTACAATCGAGAAAATAGGGATTTTAAACACACAGCTTTCACAGTTTATGACTAAACTTATACTGTCACTTAAGGGTACACTAGTCGGTCGTACTTTACGTAACGTAGTCTGGCGATTACTAAAAAAGTTTAAAAAAAACATTTTTTATTTTCAGTTTTCAAATTTATGTTTTTTTTTTTACTTTTTGTTTCCATACAGGGCTAGATAATGATGAGACAAACTGATATCACACGGTTAACAGTATTGATTGTTATTTTGATCACGGTTAACAGTATTGATTGTTATTTTGATTCTCCTTCGCTGACATAATGATAAAAATAAACAAATATGTCTGCGCCCGCGTCCTCTTCGTCAGTGTTGCCAGTGATACTCATGGCACAGACTGACAAACAGTGTGGTTACGTGGGGTGTAGATGTATGTATTATTTTCATAAATTCGCATTTATTATACTTCACATATTTATATTTGTTTATTCTTTGTACACATTATATATATCTATATATTTTAAATTCGTATTCGTATCTGACCGTGGCATCACTTTGGGCCCTATCAGAATACCAGCGCTGTGACGTTTTGTAAATGTTACAGCACCATGCTGAGATAGGGGCCTTTTGGCTTCGTACAGGACTAATTTCGTTGTTTTTTTTTTAATTATAGTTTTATTAATACTTTTATAATTTTGTTGTACCTACTGTAAATGTAACCATATTTTTGTTATATTTTGTCCTGTGCGGGCTAATAAATACATGTTCTTTCTTCTTTCTATATCATTTTTTTATTTTGAACGTACACCATCAAACAGTTGAGTAATCGCCATACTACGTTTGTATGGAAGTATGACCGACTTGTGGATCCTTAAAGAATATCTTCCGTGATTATCCATTATTCTGACCTCTCGATATTTCGACGCTGTAGAACTAAGAAAGAGGGTAGACAGATTTGTCTTCACCTAACAATTAGGTAGTCTCTTTTAAGGTTTAGACATAATCTTGGTCAAGTCACATTAGGGCTATGCAGATTAGTGTCTGAGATGGTCTCTTGAAGAAAGAACTACACAGAGGTGAGTGGCCCTGTCCAGTCAGTGCAAGTATTTGTCAGTTATCGTGTAGCTCGACTTATTATACTCAAGGAGCTCAACGACACGACGAACAACAAAGAAAGGAGTTTTGGTTAAGTCGCTTATTACTCAAACTGCCAGACAATCGTTAAAACCAAAGAGAAAAAAACAAAAAAATTACCCACATGGTCCTCACATTCACAATCTGTACATACATAAACATACATACAAATAAATAAAATTGAAGTCTCTGTTTGTAATTCAAAATAACAACTTTTTACTTAATGCATATGAAAATATATGCGGCACGTCTTCTAAAAAAACTCTTTTTTTTTCAATTTTTGTCTGTCCATCTTTCTGTCTGTTTATTCCGCCTAATCTACGAAACGGCTAGGCAGAGTTTTACTGGCAGATAGCTGATGTAATAAGGTCTAACATAGGCTACTTTTATTTTAGAAAAATAATTAGGGTGCCGTGTTCAAAAATTAGAACTCTTGAAATTGTTTCCAAAATCCGATTCAAACGGCTAATCTCCGAAGCGGCTGGACAAAATCGCGGCAAAATGCGGACAAAATGGCGTCAAAATCAGTCGATTTTGACGGGATTTTTATTGGTAGATAGCTGAAATTATAAGGTCTAACATAGGCTACTTTTATTTTAGAAAAATAATTAGGGTTCTGTGCAAAAAAATGAAACCCTTGAAATTGTTAAAGAAAAGTTATATATTTTTATACTAATTTTACGCGAACGAAGGTCGCGGGCAACAGATAGTAATTAAATAAAATTAGTACATATAAATTCTATCTTTGCTTATAATAAATATATTGTTCGGCAATCCTCTCTGTATAAGCCTTGCCTTCCAGTACGACACAAAACAAAAAGTCTCTTTATTAGGTCTGCCGTCGTATAAGTCCTTATAAGCTCTTATTCCATCTAACTTTTTTTAATACAAACTCGACAAATAATGTTCCTATTCCACGGTACTCCTCCATATTCTGATCACGTCCTGTTATAATTGAATCAACTCCCGGGACGCGCTCACGACTTTTACCAGCAAGTATTATTTATAAATATTTTTATAATTAATCATGGGACAATTGAAATAAAGAAAGAGCTAGCTAATGTTCATTCTGCTTTGTACGAGAAATAGGGGGCCTAAAATGGCCGCTTTTGCTGTATCATAAGAATTCCACAACAATTCGTAAAATGTTTACAACGTGACAATGAGGTCTATCGTTTTTAGCTCACCAGATTGCGCCACTGTTTTGTAAGGTCATGCCAATAATTTAAATAATTTTATACTATAAAGTACCAATAACTTCATAAAAAAAATATTTCAACACCATAGTGTAACATAGTGTAAACTTCAAATACATTTATTTACAATATTCTCCCTAAAATTAACAAGCATGAAACATTTAAAAATCATTTTAACTCCAAGTACTAACAAATAAGATACGAGTTGCTACTGTAAATCTTCAAGTCATAATTAACCAGGAATGGCTCAATCTAGACCACAATCGTGAATATTAGTAAAAAAACGTGCTTAAAAAAGCACGCAACGCGCGAACAATCTTTGACATCTGACATTTCGGTGACCTCGCGCTACACTAGCGCCTCCAGTGGCGAACTCATACGCGATAGCCCCCATTCATAACATTTACTACGTATATGACCATAGACCATACGCTTTAGCAAGTGGCCATTTTAGGCCCCCAGTGCCTTTCTCTTACATTAGTGCAGTATAGTTAGTATTCATGATAAAGAATAGAAAACGATTGCTTATGGCCTCGAAAGTTAAGAATGATTCTGATCAATAATTCTTTTTCAAGTACATTAATCCCCGAAGGGTTATGCAGAGGTGTGCCTTTGGAACACCCATTATTTCGTGGGTTATGTTTAAGATCCATGAAGTAGGGGGTGAGCCTACGGCCTGCTGTACAATCATCTATGTATCTATTTCCAGAGTACAAGCCGTGCCAGCCCGCGATGGACGGCAACGTCGCCATGTTCGTGCTGGATCTACAAGATCCTCACAGTTGTGCAGTTGTACGAATTCTGGAGACGGGCACTGTAAGTAGTAAAACTTTTTGTCCTTCATTTTTTTTTAAGTCTTCTTTGATGGTGACATGGCCCAGCACTGTCACTTGAAAAATTACTTTGAAAAAATAGAAGATATATGTTGAAGATTTTGTTTGACATACAGATCATAGTGCAGAGTCAGTGGCCCGGAGTATATATGAGGCTCTGTGGGCCCGCAAGTCCGACAACCAGTGTTACCAAGAGGTATCGAATTTGGTTTAAAGACATTTATTTCTCAAAGAACAAAATATTACACTTCACATAAAGAGAAACATAAATAAAGTAACAATAGGTTATAGTTTACATTACGACGTTCAAGCCATCCAAGAAACTGAACACCATGGTTTCATTTATAAATTAAGAGTGGCCAACCCGTCATACTTTTCATCCAAACACTCGTACGTGATTATGCCGATTTTACATCTATCTTTGATTTTTTTTAACTAATATGTATTTTGTGCACTATATCTAGGTTTCTACGATTGCCAAAAATAAAAATAAAGTAGAAACAAATTCAGTATAAGCCTCCAAAAATTGCGGTTTTGCACAAATTTTACCTGAGCTTTGGCCGTTCATAATGTACTCATAAACTGTAAAAATAAAGAAAACATCTCGATAGAAACCTTGGAGTGGAGATTCTTAATAACAAATATTTATTTTACACACTTGTAAGACTTATTCAAAAACACGTATTTCCTGAAACAAGTTTAAGAAACTTTCGAACACTATTTTTCGTTCAATGTCATCGCGTTAGGTATGAGGTGCGTGGGAGACGAGTTGTTCAGGGTCGGGGCGGGGTAAAACGGGGGAGTTGAAAGAAAATCGCCACTGTGGCTCTGGATGTAACAACAAGCTTTTTGACCATGCTCGCGTTGACGATAGACGGCCCGGGAAGGGCCCTCTTAATAGCAAGTAAGTAGTTACGAAGTAATAAAATACAAAATAGTTCACGATAAACTTATGCGTCTAATATAAAAAGCTGAACTTGTGTGCTCAATATGCTAGTACACTCTCGAATTTTTTTGGTAATTTATTGTATAGCCGAACTCGGTAATTTTCTATACAGTATGAATATATAATACTGTATAGAAAATTACCGAGTACTAACTGGGTTGTGGAGGTCAGATAGGCAGTCGCTCCATGTAAAATACTAGTATTCAGCTGCATCCGGTTAAACTGGAAGCCGACCCCAATATAGTTGGGATAAGCCTAGGCAGATAATAATAAGTGCAGAGCAGAGGACTAGACAACAATAGCATATTCTGCATAATCACCGCACCTCTGCAAGGGCGCTGCAGCTATTTGATGCGGCCGTAGCAACACAAATGTTTATGGGTGTCACAAACTCACAATGTCATGCCATCGAATTTTGCTTCAGTGAGTTCTGTGACTAGTATCCTCACAAAACGGGCCCTCATCAATCGATTACGTACGATACAATCTCACTCACAACACAAAAAAGTATAGGCAGAAAAGTATTATACAGAAGATGTATGCTGACGCTTATATGAGGATTGACTTCTAAGATAGTCGGTAGTCTCGGCTCTTATGGGCTCGGATGTATGCATCCAGAACTTAATATTCCAATATCCTTCTATTTATTAACATAAACCTTGTCTCATTTCTAGGGCAAGCGCTCATTCTACAGCACCATCATCATCGAGAACTCCTCAGGCAGTGTGGAGACGCTGACGGCGCGCTGCATAGTCCCGGGCAAGCTGAGGTCTCTCACCCGGCGGGACGTACAGCCCTTCCCGCTGGACTTCAACGAGCCTGAGTTAGTACCCTATACTCTATAATCTCTAGGCTGAGCAGCATCTAGGTGGGAGTCGTTTTTGACGACCTTTGGAAACGGCATAAATGTTATTACCAAGGTAATAGGCAATGTTCCTGAACCTAATTCCACGGCGAGTTCTCTTGACCAATTATCTTAGCCATGTCTTTGTGAATATCTTCGTGAATCTTGTTGACTTTTGTTTCGGCTTGTGAAGTCTTAACATGTCTCAGTATTATAATCGCCGAACCAAATCTCGTGTTCTCATCATCATTGCCATAGTTTCTCCAAGTACATCCACATACATTTAATTGTCAAAGCCTTCGAGTCTTCCTTGTTCGAGCGTCTTAAGAGCGGCCAACCCGTCATACTTTTCATATAAACGCTCGTACGTGATTTTGCCGTTGTTACACATCTATCAATGAATTTTTTGAACTAATAGGTATTTATTTATTTATTTATTTATTTATATATTTATTGGCCGTTCATAATGTACTCATAAACTGTAAAAATAAAGAAAACATCTCGATAGAAACCTTGCACATGTAATGGAGATTCTTAATAGCAAATGTTTATTTCACACACTTGTAAGACTTATAATACTATTTTTCGTTCAATGTCATCGCGTTAGGTGGTATGAAGTGCGTGGGAGACGAGTTGTGCGGGGTCGGGGCGGGGTAAGACGGGGGAGTTGAAAGAATATCGCCGTCGGGCTCTGGATGAAACACCAAGCTTTTTGACCATGCCGTAGGCCGGGAAGGGCCATCTTAAGCGAATCCCCTGACCGTCCCGTTTAAAAATGTCCCAAAAAGGACTTTTATGCTTTTGGTTTAATATAAGATCGAGGAGCTCGAGGTCAATCTTCAGGTTAAGCTGCACTTGCCTAGGTTAGTCTGTGGATGGGTGACCACCCATTACCTACCGAGTGCTTCGAAAAGCACGATAAGCCGTTGGTGCCGGCTGTCATTTGTACATCTTTGACAGTAGACAGGTAGTCAGTGGCCCGAAAGTATGACAACCAGTCTTACTAAGGGGTATCGTATTACCCAGTACTAACTGGAATGTGGAAGTCGGATAGGCAGTCACTCCATGTAAAATACTGGTATTCAGCTGCATCAGGTTAGACTGGAAGCCGTCCCCAACAGTAGGAAAAAGGCAGGCAGATGATGATCTAATACAAGTTCAGCTACACTTAAGTAGGTATCCAGAAGTCCAAGAGTGCCCGCCGTGCCACTTTTCTTGGCACGGTTCCAAATGGCAACGATGTGAAGAGCACTTCGAAGCCTAAGTGCCTTCTGTTTTATCCAAGCATTTTAAGGAATATTTATAAAAATACAGGTGGTGGGTAATTTACTTGTATTTTATTACCACCATTGAAAAAATCATAAGTTTATATAAGTTTTTAAGGTACGTTTATACTTATTGCAATTTTCAGGTCAGTGTCAGGTTGTATGTTGATGAAAATATGAATCGCGCCAGTAACACGTATGGAGTTACATAATTATAATCATTCCAATCATCAATACAACCCTCCAAGTTCATTTAACCCCATTTAGTGACTTTTGCATGAAATAGTTATTGAATAAGGTTAAATGAACTTGGACGGTTGTATTGATGATTTGAATGATTATAATTCTGTAACTCCATACGTGTTACTGGCGCGATTCATATTTTCATCAACATACAACCTGACACTGACCTGCAAATTGCAATAAACGTAAGAAAATTTAAATTTCACGGGCGACACTTGCGCTTCCACCTTAAACTGTCATAGTCACTAACATTATCAATAACACAAGAAACGGGATGTTATTTAGAAAGAGGATAGACCGATTTATCAGCTCATAAACACCCACCCGTAATAACTTTAGTTTATCCGTGATCATGGTGCTTGCAACAGCGCCGAAATATCAGGAATTCGAAACAAACAGTAAACATTTTCTAGTGTTCATGAAATTTTTGTATGTATAAAGAAACCGTTCTCTGTTTTCAGCGTACTCAATATCACCCGTTATGAAGAAGGCAAGGCACCTGAACCAGTTCTAGGAGCTATTGTCAAGCAGAATGGAAAGCAGTAAGTTCATCAACTGCATTTTTTTTTTGGTCAATAATGTGATTACTAAGTCGTTTTTTAACTTCATTCTATTAGACATACTATACTTTCGAAGATCTGCTAAATCCAATGCAAAGTTAAAAGAAGAGTTAGCAAAGTAAGTATCAATACTACTCGTATAATATTATAAAGAGGAAAGATTTGTATGTTTTAACGAATAATCTCGAAAAATACTCGAATTCTATATTATCCCTGAGGAACATAGGCACCCGTGCGAAGTCGGGACATGCCGCTAGTCTATTAAGTAATAAATAAATAAATCCATTTAATTCAGGTTCCCCCCATATTACAATACCAAGTTACGAAACAAATACAAAAAAGAAAACACGAAACAAATACAATTTAAAAAAAATATATATAAATATATATATTGTTGTATTTGCGTAGGTTTGTCTATCATCTTCACTACATAGTATAAAACAAAGTCGCTTTCTCTGTCCCTATGTCCTTTTGTATGCTTAAATCTTTGAAACTACGCAACGGATTTTGATGCGGTTTTTTTTAATAGATAGAGTGATTCAAGAGGAAGGTTTGTATGTATAACATTGCACCCGTGCGAAGCCGGGGCGGGTCGCTAGTATTGTATACATCTAAGCTTTTGACCGCGGCTTCGACATCATAACACGCCGTCTGTGTCAACTCAGAAAGCAGAGCAAAAGAAAGCCCTAGGGGCTTTCTACACAGACGCCGGTTATTTGACAGAAAGCCCTAGGGGCTTTCTACACAGACGGAGGGAATTGAATATAACATAGGTAGGTTAAGTAGAGGTGTACTTAATAGTACACCCATATTTCGCCAGTTACGTATAAGTCACACGTAATAGCCTATTGCCATAAACCGAGGACAACTCCAGACTCCGTGGCTTCTACTGATAAATTCCTGATAGAAAACCCCAATAACAATTTGCCCATCATGCTCAAAAGTCGCGATTGCAAACAGTAGATCACCGGGGCAGTCTTTAGGTAGTAGTCGTGGGCTTCACCATCATTTTGATCGAAAGTTATTGCATGCGTTCCTGTGGATAATAACTTTTCTAGGTCTTAATCAGAATAAAAGTCAGATCCTGGGAATTATCGACCCATATCGGTATTACCGGTACTATCAAAAATTTTTGAACGATTAATTTACTTAAGACTAGAAAAATACCTAAACGACATCAATTATATCTATGATCGGCAGTTCGGTTTCCGACCCAAATCCAACACCTTGTGCGCCACAATCGATTTGGTCAACACCATTAAAACAAATATTGACAAAAAAAATATTGCACTTGGGATTTTAATTGACCTAAAAAAAGCATTTAACACGGTGTAAAATCTTATTATTAAAGCTAAAAAGCATTGGAATCAGCGGAGAAATGTATAATATCCTTCCCTCATACCTAGAAAATAGGAAACAAATAGTTAAAATGGGAAACGCGATGAGTGGAGAATCTCCCATCGAATTCGGTGTTCCCCAGGGATCCCTGATTTCCCCCCTTTTATTTGCTATTTATATAAATAATATAAAAGACTTAGGCTTAATTGGACAACTAACTTTGTACGCTGATGATACTTGCCTTTTCTACTTCGGTAACAACATAAACACCATTATATCCGACGCTCAAAAAGATTTAGACAAATTGTATAACTGGTTTAGCTCCAATTTACTTACTATAAACGCATCAAAAACAACATACATGATATTCTCGGCTAAAAATAAAAAAATCTCTGACCACCCAGCCTTACACATAAACAACACTAAAATCACCAAAAGTAACTGTGAAAAATACCTCGGACTTAGGTTAGACAACAAACTCAATTGGCAAGCACACACTGATTACATAAAATCAAAAATAACATCGCTAATGGGTTCAATGCGTGGGTACATAAATAACATTCCAAAAAAAATCCGCTTCAACATTTATTCATTCGCTCACATATAAATTATCAAATAGAAATCTGGGGTTGCGCCACAAAATCTACAATTACAGATCTACAAATAGCTCAAAATAAAATAATTAAACTTCTATTCAACTACGATTATCACACACCCACATCCGAACTGTACAAAAACACCAAATTAATGAGCATTCATCAACTTCACACATTCAATTCCTGCGTTCTCATTAGAAAAATCCTTTACAAAACCATACACTCACATAACCTTCAATAAGAAAACATCCAAATACAGCCAAAGAAACCCTAACCAAATACAGACACGCCCCCCGCGAACGCAATATGGCAGGAAAAATATAAAGTACGAAGTTGTTCAACTTTATAATAATCTACCGGCGGATATCAGGAACACATCTTCTTTCAGCTTATTTAAAGCTGAACTTAAGCAGTACGTCACCAACAACACAAAACATTTAAGCTAGTATTTTACACAATAATAATTATGTCGACATCCAACCTACCTACATTAACAAATTAAACTGTTAACTACTGGACTATCCTTTACCTTAGTTATATATTTCTTCAATAAGTGAACAATGTAAGTTCTTTTAGAGTAAATAAAGAATCTTTAAACCTAATCCAGGCCTTCTAGTCTCGACACAGATAGCGATCGAAAAACAACCGTTTTCGGTCGCAAAGTCATAACGATGCAGATTTAAGGTGGAAGCCGACACCGGCGGGTCGCGTCCGGTTCGCGTCCACCTTAAATCCGCATTGTGCAATCATCTTTGTGATCGAACTCGGTTGTTTTGCGATTGCTATCTAAGTCGAGACTACCAGCCCAGGCCGTGATCCTTTCGTATGCTTATCCAAATCCAAAAATAAATAATTCGGAAAATTTTCAGCGTTAATTTCGCATTTATTACTACGCACTACATCGTTCTGATACGGAAATATGAAGCGGAAGTTTCAACACTGTACGAGTCATGTATCGTACTATGTCACGCGCGCATTGCATAGATCAGCACTTTTCCGTCACCTTGCACAAATTATAGTGTAAAGTGACAGTACACAATCAGCGTTCATAGTCAGCTGTACTCATTCACGCATTATTCAAATAGCATTAGTTACGTGGTAGTTAAATAAAGGGTGTAACAAGGCCTTTAACGAATCCGAAAGGCACTTGTTCTCCCCGTAATTGCGATCATTTTTTTGTTCTAGACCATACCTGGGAATCCTCTAGTTACGGAGATATTGGAGGTCAAAGTTCCAACTTTTTACAAGTTTTTTTTAACATACATGTTTTTAATTAAAGATTTTTACTTTAAACACCTCCACGACCCCTGTACTATTCAATCCATCCATCAGCACAATGTTCTGCATGAGTTACATTGAGTCCTACTATAAAACAAAATTTGTTACTCCAAAAAAAAAAAGACGTTCCCAGTAATAATGTTCGTGTAGAGTTACTTAGTTTGATGTACTGCTTGCTTGACGGCTTCGTGAAGGGTCTGTATACACCCTATAAAGTAATAAACCATCATATTTGGCTATCCGTGAAGTATCATTCAAGCTAACAATCAAGGTGTGTGTGACCCATTCAGCAGCGCATACAAACACTATTTGAAGACTGTTTGTCTCTCAAAATAATGTTCTAAAAACCTCTACTCTAAACCTTTTCTAACTTCTAACTAATCATGTTCCAGGGTATCTGGCGAGATCTCAGTGACGCCTGGCACTCCTCTTACGATGGAGATCTTTCTGAACGAGAAATCGGCGCCGATCTACGGGCTCCTGGTCAACTACATGCACGTCACCGATACTGGAAAGCAGCAGGAGACTATCATATTGAATGGGTAAGTTATCAAATTAAACTGAAGTCTTCAAATCCTTGAAGGTAGAACAACAGGACAACAAAGATTTTGTTGCTGTTAAAAATGTTTAAAAACATTTTCTAACACTAATACATTTACTAACAAATGTTATTAATTGTTACATTGTGTTAGGAATTGTTAGATGTTTTGAGTGCTCCTGCACTGATAGAAAATGTTTACAAACATATAAAACATATGAAAACATGACATTGGCTCACAGTTTAGATTTAATCGAAAATGGAAGAACATATTCTCATTGGATTAGCTTTGATTTTTTGTTTAAAAAATTAACTCTCTGCAAACCCTGCTGTCGACTGGATAAATGTTTACAAACAAAATAATGATAACAAATGTTTTATTTGTTGCAATTTGTTAACTAACAATTTTTAACAGCACAGCAGTTTGACGGCACGGTTGGCGCAGTGGCTGAGAAATTGGCTGCTGCGCTGCGTGTCGCGGGTTCGATCCCCGCACGGAACAAATATTTGTAGGATCTACAGGTAGTTGTTCCGGGTCTGGCTGTTTGTGTATGTGAGTTTAAATGTTTGTAAACGCACCCACGATACAGGAGAAATTCCAAGTGCGGGGCAAAGTTTAAAAAAAAAAAAGTTTAAAACTCGTACCCCGAGTTCCCGGCTTAAAAATTTTCAACCAAAGAGATCCTCCGTACATAAAGTAATATTCAAAGAAACAAAGAATTACTAATACCATTTCACTTATGAACACTTGGAGAGTTTCTCTGTGTAGAGGGTAGTCAAAGATAAGAGAATGAGATTGATTCGGAGCAGGGAATCGGGGCAATTCGTATAGGAAGCCTATTATGCTGTACGCAAGTCAGAAACTTATTGCTACCTGCTTGATTTGTATTATTTTCCGCAAGAATAGAACTGATTAACCCTATCCTGTGCGTCGCCATTTTTTAGTATACCTAAATCTGTATTAAAAGTATGAAAAATTGAGACATACTATACCGGGAGATTTTTTTAACGTTGGCAATACTTTAAGGGCGTGTTTCACTCATGAAAATGAACAACTTTTACAAAACATTTTTTTTTAAATCAGCTGCTCCATACATTATTGTTTGCGTAACTCGGAAAAATGGAGGCAGTTGCAGTTTTTTTTGTCATGTTTATAGATAGTCCGATAGTAAAAGTTGTTCATATTTATGAGTTTTTCGTTCCGTTAAAGTATTGCCAACGTTTAACCAATCACCCTGTATACACAATACTATCTCAAATAATCTATAAATATAATAAAATTTCCTTTTAATGTCTGTAAATTGAAGATATTGATAAAAAATATCTCCTTGATTTTTTTTTAAAGCAACAGATGCCAAACAACAATTTTTAGTCACAGTTTTATGTTTGTTTGTCTGTCTGTCTTTCTGTCTGTATGTTTGTACGCGTATCACAGAAAAACTACTGCATGGATTTCACCGCTCTACTGCTAGATGCTGAACTTAAAATATAGGGTACATTAGATATAGTTTTGCACCCAATAAATGGTGCCATGCGAAGCAAAGGCGATAAGCAAGTATGGGATAAGGGCAGAAAAACGAGGATGAAGATTTTTAAACTAACTTCCCATTTCACACCCACAGCTGCTCCGTCGACACATACCTGTTCGACAACTTCGTGACAACTGACGGCGACACCCTCACGGCCAAGTTCAAGGCGTTCAAGTTCCCCGACACCTCGTACGTGCAGTTCAAAGGAACCGTCACCGTGTGCCTCGACAAGTGCCAAGGGGTGAGTGTTGGAAGACGTTTGAATATGGAAGCGAGACCTCTTTTAATCACTACCTAGTAAAAAACAAAGTCGCTTCCCGCTGTCTGTCCCTATGTATGCTTAGATCTTTAAAACTACGCAATGGATTTTGATGCTATTTTTTTTTAATAGATAGAGTGATTCAAGAGGAAGGTTTATATGTAAAACATTGCACCCGTGCGAAGCCGAGGCGGGTCGCTAGTAGTCCATATAATGATGGAATGACAGTACTGGAACCAACCTTGACCTGGCCCTGCCGTAATGACAGTGTATAAATTATGAACTGAACTTAAAAATAATGAATTTATTGAAGCATGCTGACAGTGCAATACTTGGGATGGGTGGATAATAAATCAAGGAAGCGCGGCACGAAAAGGAGGTAGCCTACGTTCAGAAGTGGATCGAACAAGGCTGCGAATGATGATGACGCTGATGCTGCAATTAAGCAAGAATTCTTAGACTCCCCTCTCAAAAACTTCAGTAGTTTCAAATAAATAAAATATTCATTCGTATTACAAATGGAGCAGCGGTGGCAGTAACTCAAGTTCGTACCAGGCAGGCGCATTACTTTGCGCAATTTATTTCATCACCACTGCTCTCAAAACGTTGAAGGAAAACATCGTGAGGAAACCGGCATGTCCTAGAACCAAAAATTCGAAGACATGTGACATCTATCAACCCGCACTAGGCTCGCGTGGTGGATTATAGCCCATAAACGCCGTGTGTCCCAGCAGTGGGATCATATATGCTAATCATGCTTATTACAAATCTGCAACCTGGAAAAATGTGCAATCCCCGCTTTTCTTCTTCTAAAAAGTATATTTTCCAATAATTAATTAACCTTTATATTCGCAGATACAATGCAGCAACGGTCAGACAGCATACGGGCGCAAACGCCGCTCGATCAACTCTGGCGCTGACTCCAACAAGGTGTACGAGGTCTCGCTCACTACCTTCATCAAGGTGGACTATGAGAAGGGTCAGAAAGAGGCAGGTTTGTGGATCTTAATACTCCTCTACTATTTCTGCTATTTTCCTCATCGCGTCGATCTAACTACGTAAGGAACCTTCATCAAGGTGGAGGTGGAGATGGGGTGGTGAATATGAGTCGAGGCAGAAATCTTTAATATAGACATACACCGATATTCTTAGTCGTGGATTGAACTTAAGTCGGACTTGACACGCCTATATTCTGCCCCATTAGACATATTGACAGCTACAGTTTTTTTTATAATTTGACATAAACGCCTTTGAAAAGCGGGATTATATACAAATTGTTGCTGTCAATATGTCTAATGGGGCGGAATGTAGGCGTGTCAAGTCCGACTTAAGTTCAATCCAAGACTAAGAATACCGGTGATAGACTACGTACTACAGCGCTATCTGTGACACAGATGACGGGCAGTAACCCACCAGACATAACACCTGTCTGGTCGGAGGATCCTGCCTTTTCTATGAGGGAGTCATAAGTCATTTATTCGGAACAATATATATTGTGTAGAATTTAAATATAATTATATATATTTAACAGTACCATTCAAACGTAAAAAAAAACATATCAAAGATAATAAAAATAACAATTTCAAAACGATAATAATCCACATTCAATTTAACAACAAAATAAATTGTCAAATAAAAAGGAAAAACGTAAATCAAATTAGAATAACAATATCAAGATCAATGATTTATGACATCTAATTTTCTAAGAATAATGCAATAAAATAAAAATGAAGAACTTTAAGTGTTCTTCTTTAAGTCTCCATACCCCCAAAACCTTAAAAGCCTCTGTTAGGATTGTACAAACTAAATAATAGTTATTTGTACTCTGTTTCAAGCCTCTTATTATTCATACAGGGTGTAAACGGACCTTCACGAAACTGTCAGCCAAGTATTCTGTACATCAAACTAAATAAACCTATGCAAAAATTATTGCTGGGAAACATCTTTTTTTTGGATTGAAAAATCACTTTTTACAGTAAAAATCTATGTAACGCACTCAAAACATTGTACTGGTTGCATTAAATCATAAAACGGGTCATGCAGGTATCTAAAGTAAAGTCCCCCTTACCTTAAAAATTTGTAAGTATTTAAAACAAAAAATAAAAAAAAGTATTTTATTTATATATTTATTTTATTTAAAATAAAAGTTCCAACTTTTCCACAAGTCCTATAAAACATCCAATATCTCCCGAAACTGGAAGGTACCCAGAACCTTCCAGTTTCGGGAGATATTTCGGCTTCGTTAAGGGTAATTTTCCGCCTTTTATACTAGGGAAATGTCTATTATTTATTTATATTTTTTAATACTGGGCTTCATGTTGGTATTTCAAAGCATTCCCTGAATGATGAATGAGGTAAAAGCCGCTATCAGCGTGGTGTAATATTTATTACTGTAAAAGGGATTTCAGTGAGATATAACTCATTCTGAAATTGAAATGGATGGCTTTATATTCGCGGCTTTTGTATTAATCTAGTTAGCTAAATAATTGCATGATTTACGTGAATACTCAGGGTGTTGGGTTAAAAATGCGGCTTAGTTTCAGGGTGAGCAGCACTACTGATATAAAATAAACAACTTTCACTTTATGACAAAAACTGACGATGAAAAAAAAAATTGGTGCTCATACTTATGTCCCATTAAAATAGATGGACAAATTTTAACATAGCGTTCAGTACGTCTAACCAATGATATCCAAGCAAAAAAAACACTAATTAAAGTGATTTTATTTTGACCTAAAATAATAAATTGCCGGCGGCACTCTCTAATAAACACATTCATTACGTCAAAATACAACATTTATGTGCAAATGACTTTTTTTTCTAATTTCAGAGCTGGGGGGTTACTATGACGTCTTAAAGCAGGAGTAATTCCGGTGTGGGAAAGAGACAGAGCTATATAGGTCGTCTAGCGCCATCTCTTTCCCACACTAGAATTACTCCTCCTTTAAAATGTCATGGTAGGCCACCTAGTCCCATTAGTTGAACAGGCTCATTATTTTGGAGACACTAAAATAAAAGACGAAACTACTCGCTCTTTATTTAGATTACCATGATGTTAAGTCTTTTATATGAACCCAAATAAACTACACCTCTAATACCCATCCTTCTTTTACAGAAGACGTCCTAGCCCTTCTTAGAAACTTGAAAGTAGCGAATCAGCGTCTTGGAGACATGGATGGAACCCCAGCAACTGTCGCCGAACACACTGCGAAAAACGTGCTCGTTTATGAGCAAGAAATCATCACTGAAAACAAAGCGACCGTTCTAACCAGCAGCCTACTAGTTCTCCTTAGTTTGCTACTTTTATTTAAATAAAAATAAGATTTTTCAACATGGCAATCACATAAAAAGGAATTCCTACCAGTCCTTTCACAGTTTATCTCCGATAGTCAGAACCCAAAAACAACTTTATAATTACGAAAATAAAGATCATTGTAATTTTGTCAGCGATGATGCAGAATCAGATGTAATGTAAATGTGAAAGGACTGTAGAGGAATCTAGCAAAAAATATGAACGAAATTTTTGTTGACTGGTAATTTTTAAATTAGAAAAAAAAAACAAATGAATTTGACAGTTGCTACAAGCGCCATTGATAGTGGTGGCTTTTGGAACTATTTTCGAATCCGTCCAATCGAAAGACTTTTAATTTAAAAAATGTTTTTTACTCTTGTGGTCCACTTTGTAACTGTTGTTTTTACGTACTTATTATTTTTTGCCAAAAAACTTAATAAATAAAGTACATTTTAGTACATAATTGCTCTGAACCATTCCGTAGAAACTTAACATCGAACTTAGATTAAAAATAAAGTGATTTAACTATAATAACGTAATGCTAAGGACGTAATTAATGTAGTTTAGATTGTAATGATTTAATACCAGTGTAATGGTAAGCGCACATTATTTAAGACAACCGCTAACTACTTGTTAGCTACACGTTGTAAAGGTAAATATTATGCCATCTCTGTTAAATTTTATCCCAATTTTCGTTAAATGTCAAATTTTGGTTAAGTTTAGTTAAGTATTCTTGGGATAATTTTCAGCCAATCCTGACATAATATCTAGCCAAACTTCGCAAGACGATTCGCTACACTTGGTATAGTAAAAACCTAAACTCGACACTAAATGCCATGTTTGGCTAGGCATCAAAGTCAGTCGTCTTGGGTTCGAACTTGAGACCTGTGACTTGGCCAACCGACGGTCACACCACTAGGCTTATTACTAGTGTTTACCAAGTTTGGCTAAATAAGATACCATAACAACTTGGCCAAATTTTATGCCAAGTCTGGCAGGTAATTATTAGGTATACGAACTCTGGCCTTAACTTTATAACAACTCTGGGTAAATATTATGCCAACTTTGGCTCAAAAAACTTTGACTTGAAAAAATGTTGAAATGTTGACTTGACTTCCAGTAATGTGCGCTTCACTAAATCGTAATGCAGGCGCATTAAGTCCACTAGTCTTATGTTAACTGTTCCATAGATAGCCTCGGTCCATTAATTGTGAATATTTAACATAGTGCACTTACATCTGTAAGGAAAATCTGCCTTTTTGAGTTGTGACCTTTTTTTAAAGCTTATTAGCTTTATTTAATCATAGCTAGCTTTTGCTAGCTATAATTCAATAAAAAACAAGCTTTATATCTCTTTATATTCCTACATTCAAGTACGGGCAACTTTTCATGCCAGGCTCTAGTGACTATTTTCAATTCGAAATATTTTTGAAAAAATGGCAAAAAAAATGATGACAGGTTATTATATTTTCAGAGACTTTTAATCACAAAAGATTGCCTCTTCCCTACAAACAAAAACACTGAAGATTTTTTAAAAATCTCTATCTTCGGCCATATTTTTAACTTTTTTTACTAAATAGATTTTATTTTTGGTGCTTGCAATACTTACTTTCACTTTTTGTGATTAAAATTTTAATTAACATTTTAGGGACCCTTTTTACGAATAGTATATTTTTCTTATGAATGGCTATACTTCAAGTAGTACTTAATTAAATGTTTTTGAGTACTATTTGTGAGTAGCCTGATTGGGCTAGGTTCATGGATCAACATCTTCGTGCCCTTGTCGCATATGACTTGGGGACGACGTCACTATATCATTTCATTAGGCTAGCTAGGTTCCATGGCTTAATTCATCATCATCAGTCCACTGCTGGACATAGGCGTAGTCAATCGCACGCCACTCAACTCGATTCTCAGCAACTCTCATCCAATTTCTACCAGCCACCCTGCGAAGATTGTCACTCCACCGAATTGTCAGAATGCATGAATTGTAATTCCATGGCTTAATTATTAAGGCCTAATACACAAAAGCAAACTATTGGCAAAGACAATATGTGTTTTTCTAGCTAAATTGAATGAAATAAGGGGTTGGCGCCCAAATTAACGTTTAAAGATATTGTAATAAAGTTCTTTTTAACTTAGCTATCACAACGGGAAAGGTATTTTAGGAAAATCCAAATCATCTTTATTTTCAAGGTCAATTCATTTTCATCCTATAATAAAAACAAATATTGTCAATTTGTAAAGAGGGTCCTTTGTCTAACTATAAGTTTAGGAATTAAAAAAAAAATAAAAAGATTATTTCGGAATTGGTTGTAGCTTTATTTCCCGCCCTAGGGCTACCATGACGTCAAAAAGTAGTCTTACTTTAAACTTAACGGCCTTTCACACAGCGCTGTCCTGCACATTTTACTTTAAAAAGTTAGGACCACACGTCAAGAACCCTATGTTCATACGGTTAAAAACAAATGCAGCATGGACCTAGGCTGCCATGTCATACCAAAATTATACTGCAAAATAACGGTCACATGAACGTCGTGTTCCGGGGGGTTACTTTGCGTTTTCGTACCATCACGTCCTCAAACAAGATTATTGTATTCCTGCTAAAATTAGCAGTTTTGATGACGTCACCTCAAATAGTTCGTTGAATTGGTACCACGACCTGCTTTTTGATAACCAGCAGGAATGTTTTTACTTCATATAGCAGGAATGTTTGAAAGTCTCAAAAAGAAAAAAGTTGCTCCGACGCATTTAATATTGTTGTACAAACTATATTAAAAAAATGTATTGCCGTGTTTAATATGGTGACAAAAAAGTATTTGTTTACGTGTGAGGAGTGTACTAAACACCTCTGTTCAATCTTTCGAGGGGTACAGGCGTGATGTCACAGAATACATATGGACATTATAGAAACTACGAACTAACGTTCGAAACGGCACACTCACACAAACACACGCATCGACAAGACCGTTCTTATTTTTTATATTTTTGTTGGGATGAGAAATCATCAAATGAGTCCTCCCGCTCTGGGCTGAGCAGGAGGGAGTGTCAGACTTTTACTGACTAAAACCCATCCATGTTCCTTCATCGCCCTTTGTGTTCAGGGGCCACGGTATCTCTTTCGAACAGTCCCGCAACCCTGGCAGGCATCGGTCCTCACGGACCCCTTCCCGTTTGCTGACTCTCTTTGAGGCGCGCGTGGAACCCTCGCGCGCCGTCGACACGGCCTGTCGTCATAAGACGGACGGACGGCGAGCTAGACCCAGCGGTTGTTGAGGTTCTGTCAGTCGTGAGCGCCACGTAATTTTTATTTTAGCTAAACGCGCGTGTGAGGTGTGCAGAGACGCGTCTCCGAGCGGGCTAGCGTTAAAGCTGAGCTACCTGCTACGTATTGAACAGAAAGCAATGTGTCGCGCAAAACTGTTGGTAAGTAAATAAAAATTACAATAAGATTTCAGTCTTTTAATAGAACCGTTATCAATAAATGATCTAACAATATAGGTACATAGCAATTAAAAGTAGTCTTATGTAAATCTAATAGTAAATGAAAATCACAACTATATTCGTACACATACTTTAATAATTTTACATAATAATTCCTCGAGTTTTTAATAAAAATAGTTAATAATATTATCAGAAAAATATGCGGGTGTTTTTTGGGTTTTAAGACATTTTGTTTAGAAGTAAGGGTTGCCTTCACATCTGGCGTTAGTGAGGTCACAATAACGCGGCGTGTACGTCGTGTTTACGCAGCGTACGACGTACGTATACGAAAAACTACGCTAGATGCAAAGGGTGCCCCAATCGAACTTTATATAATTTATTAGAAAATGTTCTATATCAGAATCAAAAATTTGTGAATTTTTTATACAACATTCAAATTTGGAGCAAGTAGTCAAAAATAACTTAAAATCTAAAACTTATGTTAACGCTAACACACTTAAAGTACGAGTATAACGAATATACACAAAATGTTCAAGTTATAGATAATTGTTTACAGGATGTTCAAAAAGTTGTCCAGTTGTCATTACCCTTTATTTCATGGAACCCTAATGAGCTTTGACAGGTAAGGCCCGTCAAAGCTCATTGTAGATGGCGTGACTATAGCTAAGCACCAATGAGGTCACGCTATTTAGTAAACAACAAAATTAGTATAGATTTTCAACCAATGACGATGCTTATAACTAGCTATGCTAACGCCATTAATTTCACAGTTACCTAGATAGATAGATATCCCGAAGTTTATCTTCCAATGGTATTATTAGATCCAGCGATATTTCTCAAAACCGTTTTGTACACCCTGTATACATCATATTATTAAAACAATTCCATATTGGCATTACAGTGACAAATCTAGCAACTACGAAATTGAGGTGCAGTAACATTTTAATGGAAGATGACAATCATTTAAAGTAACATTTACTTTGCTCTTTATTACCGATTCTTTTTATTTTTTTATTATTGTTTGAAGTTACGTAACACAATAATTATAGAGTCAAAGCCCTTAAAAAAGTGCCAAAGTGTCAAAGTGCTTTAAAATATTACTGCACCCTGTATAATAATAACAGGCAAAAAATTACACTACAAGTACTTATAATATTATAAAATATTTACACAACTTATTGCTTTAAATGGAATAATAAAATAAAAAGGAAACCTTTATGGCAACATTTTGTTTGATAAAAATACATAATACTTTTTATAGACAGATGCAAGGCTAAGGAAAATGCCACAATTGCTATTTCATATTATAAGAGGTACCTGTTTTTATGAATGAAAAATATAGACATGAACGAATGAATGATGAATGAAAAGAACGAGGAGTAAGTGAGTGAAAGGATATTATTTCGTTCACTGGAAATTTATTGGAGAGAATTTTACTGAATTTATTTGTTAAATTGGCCAAGCGAATTAGCCCTTTTTGTGGGCAGAGCAAACCTATTTAAAAAAGAACAAAATATCTCAATAAATAAGAAGCGAAATATATTATCATGAAACAATGAATGAATGATTAACAAACAACAAATGGGTGGACGGATGAATATAAAAATACATTGTAAAGCGGAACGTTAACATATTAGGTACATTTGAAATGAACTGCTTTGACGAAATATATTACCAAGTATATTTCGTAAAAATTACCTAGTTCTTTTCGAAGGATAACATGTTGTTTTAGCAATAAGCATACAAAATGTAGTACCTCATAGATATAAAACAAGATCATAGGGATCTAAATTTGGTCGCTTTTATTATAAAACAGGTTTCTCAGTTGAAATGAAACTAATTTTATGGAACAACGTTGCCAGGTATTCTTTTAGTCTTCTTTTAGTTTAAGGTTTTTTTATATTTATGTCAATTATTTTATAAATATCAATGCCTACAGGTGATGTTAGGTACAATTATTATTAAATATAGTCTAGCAAGCTCGACTCACACTGTAGTAAAAATTGCATTAAAATTAAACAAGAAAACTCGGGGAATCAAAACGACTCTTCTTTTATTGTTAACAAACACCGTTGTTTTGTAAAAGTAGTTTCATTTCGCATTATTACATAAATTTTAAAAGTTTACAGTTATATTTTACTTGGCACAATTACTACACATCCACGTTTACGCAAAATAGTAAATTATTACTC
Source organism: Eugnorisma glareosa (assembly GCA_947578425.1). NCBI lineage: Eukaryota > Metazoa > Arthropoda > Insecta > Lepidoptera > Noctuidae > Eugnorisma > Eugnorisma glareosa. The sequence goes on along the minus strand of OX387985.1, from coordinate 2,811,218 downwards.
AAAACACGAGCATTAGCAATATCGGCATTGGCATAAATTTTGCTAACACGAGCAATTGTTTGCGTAATCCTTGGCAATTTTGTTCAACACAACGATAATCCCGAGCTATTTAAAGTAATTTCAGGATTGTACAGAAATGGGCAAGAATTGTGCATTTAGTTGCATATAAGAATGCACAAAGTCAAACATCCTGGCGTAGTTCTAACTAAGTATTATTTTTAATAGTTATATCATTCTAATGTAGTTATTTTAAAAAAACTTTCCTACGCGATCTACAAATTCGAGTTTTTTATTACAAATAATGATTTTAGTATCATATTTTTTTAGAGAGCGTTATTAACACACCTACTTGTAGTTTTTTACATATTATAATTTATTTTAATAACAAACTAATATTTTTACGTCAAATTCGGAAAACGGCAAGTTTTGTGTTATCTTTCAAGTCAAAACCCAGACATACATTTTTTTTTTATTCCTTTGCTACACAATCTACTGACTGAGTGAAATATGAATGAATGATACATAAGTGACAAATGAATGCATGTTCAATAAAAAAAACGGTAAATGAAAGGTGAATGATAAATTAATGGTAAAGAGATGAACGAATGATTAAATTCCCCAGTCAATGAATTATTATGCAAGGAATATTTAACCCTTCGTGTGTCCGGAACGTAGATCCACGCGAGACACAATAGGTTTTTAATTGTGTCTATATACTCGGCATACGAAAGATTAAAGGAAAAATCAAGGTTTTATTTTATACTATTTTATACTAGATTTATCTAATGTGTGGAACAAATCGTATCATATTTCAAAATTCCCCAAATAGGACAAAATGTAGAATAATGTGGACGATTTAGTTAAAATCTAGTAATAAGTCGTATAATTTTACACTAATTCCATAGTTTAGCACAGCACATAGAACACTCGTCCGAATACAACATGGAAAATGAATCTTTCAAACTTACGTCACTACTTACGATTTAATAAACAATTTGTATTCCACTATCAAAATCAACTCATAAACAGAATATCCGCGATCATGTTTTCTTTTTTATGCATATTTCACAGACATTTTCACAAATGTCCAATTTTCTTGCCAGGCGTTGTTTATTAGTACAGACTACAGCCCGACTCACTCCTGAAGGCGAACCCGCGCTACAAGCTCTTTCATCCCTTTTTAGTACGAAAAAAAGACAGAAATAGGAACAGCAGGTGGCTTACTACAAGGTGTAAACAGACCCTTGACGAAGCCATCAACCAAACATTCTGTACATCAAACTAAGTAACTCTATGCAAAAATTATTGCGGGAACTGACTTTTTTTGGGCTGAAAAATTACGTTTTACGGTAAAACTCAATGTTACGGACTCAACACATTGTGTCACATTGAATAGGTTCAGGAAGGTATTCAAAGTAAAGTTATAATATTAAACAAAAGAATTAAAAAAAAAACTTGTGAAAAAGTTGTAACTTTGTCCTCCAATATCTCCGTAACTAGAAGGTTCCCTAGGCATGGGCTAAAACAAAAAAATGGTTGAAATGACGGGAGAACAAGTGCCTTTCAGCTTCGTCAAGGGGTCTGTTACACCCATTATAGTTTCTGCCTAACCAAGGCAACAAGGCTTGTTATTGTATATATAAAATACAGAAACACAATTCATGATTCACTACATATTTAACACTATATTTGAGGACCAAACAGTTTCAGTTAAAATGACCACTTCCCTGTTTTTAATAAATCCAGAATCCTGTATTAGTCAGTCACTTGTTTCTCAGAGCCACTCTGCCATCCAGAATCCATAGTATTAGTATCACTATAGCAATGATGATGATTTGTCTTCAAAATTTCCTCTTTTCCATCCCTCACTGGCTCATACTGAGAATCAGGTCCCAAGCATTTGGAGGTCTCAGGATCGTTCGAATATACTGTATCCTGTGGCCTGTCCTCATCAGACACTAATGATTCCTCAGTGTTTGGGGTTAAAGGTGAGATTTGCCTAAAATCAGGCTTGTTTGAGTCAGAACTTGACTGCCTGGGATGGTCTTTAGGTACGTTTTTGGGGCTAGATCTAGCAATCCTTAAAGGACTTATGTGTGAACGCATTTTTGGACTACCATCGATTCTGATGCTTGAGTTTATATCGCTCATTCGTTCGAGTCGTGAGTCATTTAGTCGTTCAATACGGGAGTCGTTCATTCGGTCACTGTGACGAGTGTCGCTTCGGTCACTCAGTTTGGACTCGTTCATTCTTTCCATTCTCGCTTCAGCCATCCGCTCGCATACCCGTGAATCGTTCAAACGTTCACTTAGCCTTGTTTCGTTCATTCTATCACTGATTCTGGAGTCATTCATTCTTTCTATCCTCGGGTCCATCACCTCACAATTCCTCGAATCGTTTAATCTGTCCCTAGAGTCATTCATTCGCTCACTCATTCTCGTCTCATTCATTCGGTCACAAATGCGGGTATCATTCATTCTGTCACTAATACGGGAATCATTCAACCTCTCCATACGCTCACACACCCTTCCATCATTCAACCTATCTCTTGAATCATTCATTCTCTCACTCAGCCTCGTTTCATTCATTCTATCACTGATCCTAACATCGTGCATGCGTTCTCTATCATTCAGTCTATCCCTCGAATCGTTCATCCGTTCACTCAGCCTTGTCTCATTCATTCGTTCTCGTTCAATTCGTTCATTCATTCTCATAGAGTTGTTCAGCTGTTCTATTTGATGTTCCGTCAACCTTATAGAGTTATTGAGTACCTGTCTCATCTTTTCTTGGTTTTTCATATGTTTGTCTGCTTGTCGCGGTCTCCGTTTTGAGCCGACTTGTGGCTGGGGGCGCTGCTGTCGCGTTAACGTGAAGGAGCCGGTGTCTGACTCTGATGTGGACTCGGTATGATTCTCTATGGTACCTACTAGAGCTGAGACGTTTGCGTTCATACAGCAGTCGGCCTGGGGAGAAGGCAAGATTATGTTATTAAAAAGGTTTGTAGAATGTACAAGGAGATTTTACCAGATTAGTGACAGTCCAATTGAAAGAAAGTTATCCGGAGATGGTACAATATTTTGAGGCTATTTTATCTCCTAGAAGTATTTCTTGAAAAAGGAAAATGGACAAAAGCTGATGAAAAAAAACAATGGGATACAAGTCTTCTCTCTGTGATCCCTTTAGAGACGAGGAGTAATCCGCGTGGAGTGGCCCGAATTTTTACCTCTATGCCGATACCACTACGCCGCCAATGCTCCGGGCGAATATATTTCTCCAAAGAAGAAATGTCACCCGGTAGTTCAAAAAAGCTGTATACCTTAACACTCACGTTGCAACAGCTGGACACGTCCGCGAAGTACACTTCAGACTCCGCGTTCTGATTGCTGGCCGCGCGGCAGTCCTGCATTGATGATCTGGAAAATATAGGAATAATGTAAAAAATGACAATATCAGTAAATATCTAGGATATAAATAATGTGGGTTTTAATTAATATAGGGGTACAAATTAACGTTTTCTATTTCATCATTATCATCATATCATATCAGCAGAAAGACGACCACAGCTGGACATAGACCACATGCCCGCGTAGCATGACCACTGTAGAAACGGGTTTTGTCGACGAAGAATCGAAAAAAATGACAGATTGTGGAAAGATTTCTATCATCGCAAGCATGGCGATATAAGAAATGAATGACGAGACATGTCAAGTTGTACAGAAAGAGCTTTGTCGATTCTTGGTAGAATAGAGATAGTATTGCCATGAAACGCGGGCTGCAATCGCCTAGCCACTGATTTCTTATTTAAAAAAGAACTTACTTTTGACTCTAGACACGAAACAAAAAATGGAGTACTAGAATGTCAAACAATTTCATGTCTTAATATCATTTTGGTTCATGGATTTTAAAGTTTCCACTGTCTATTATAAGTATAAAGATTAGCTATGTAGCGGACAGTACAAAAAGTACAACAGCGCCATCTATGACACGATGGAAGAACTAACATCGAGATTCTGAATCGTGCTATTCAAGTTATCCACGACTTACGGCCGTTTTCAATAACTTACTAATAGTTAACGGGGCGTTGCTATCTCAGATAAACAGTTAAAGAAACATAAACTGTCAACCCTCCGAGAGACAGATTAGTGACGTGGATAGGACATTGCTATCAAATCATTGCTAACTCTGTTTATAGAAACACCGATAGCTACTAGAGTAAGGCATATTAACTAACCGTTATACGTAAGTAAGTTATAGAAAACGGCCGTTAAAGACCATACAGAAAAACCCGACACCAACTGTCGTGCAGTAGCCCACCCACACAATACCCGCCTGGTCGGAGGATGCCCCCTTTTCTGTGGGGGTTAAAGAAGTCCTGCTGTCTTGTATGGATCAGAATGTTGGGCCACAAAAGGGATGAACGAAAGGTTAAAAAGGGTTAAAGGTTAAAGGGTTTAGGTTAGGGCATGTGGCTGAGATGAGAATGCTAAGGGGGATGTGTCGTGTTACGCGAATTTAAGGACATTAACATCATGACGGTACATTGTCAATACATCTACGAAAACATAACGGACGTAAGAAAAAATCTGCATCTTTTAAGTAAAAGAGATGACAGACACAATTACAGTACTAGAAATAGGGACCAATTAGTTCAGCCAGGCTTCAGACTCGCTAAAGTAGATTCATCTTTCAAGGGGTACTGTTTGAGATGCTATAATAAAATTCCACTCAATGAGACGAAATTTAAAACATGCATTAAACGCACACTATGTAAGCAAGCATATTACAAGTTGGACGATTATATCGCTGACAAAAATGCTTGGCTCAGTGCCGGTCCTGCTCCACAAGGACAGGGACGCATAAGTTGATAACATTAAATAGTATTGTTGGAGCTGCTGAAGATTGTACAACTATCTTTGCATTGTATAGATTCAATTTATTTAGTATTATATAAACCCCCTATTGTGTGAGTACTATTTACTAAAAAGCTATCGTTCACTGGAAACCTACGTCCTTTCTCGACTTGAATGTGCCCTGGCGGTTGAGAGTATGTCATGCTCACTCAATGTCTCGCTGATGGTGGCGCGTGTGTCGGATCATTTAGTTCCCTCCAAAATGGTTGAGTTGAATGGTGCTGATCCATGTGTCATGTTCGTGAACGGGCGCTGTCAGTTATACTTCTCCATAGAGATCTACGCTAGGGAAGGGGCAACTACAGTACTTTCACAGTTTTTATGCCTTGTGACTGGGACTGTAGCTACATTTCATTGTTATTTTTGTTCAAAAGTGCCTGTAACTGGCTTAATTGAAATAAATGCTTCGATTGATTTGATTTTGATTGGATAAAATAAGAAATGAGTACATAAGTCTGAAAGTGGCGCCGGTGACTGAAAAGTCGTGTGGTAATCGGTTATGGTGGATAGGATATGTGGAAGACGTCGTGAGGAAAGTTTTGAGTATGAATTTTGATGAGTATAAGAGTAGAGGTAGACCAAAGAAACGATGGATGGACTGTATAAAGGATGATATGGCTAGAAAGGAGGTATTTGATGAGATGACAAGTAAAAGAGAAGTATGGAAGAAGAAGACATGCTTGCATACATTAATAAATTGCGACAAGGTCAAGTGAATGATGTTGAAGAAGTTTACACCCAGTTCTTCATACCCCTATAGCTATGATTACTAACCTTAGAGGAGAATGTTTGTCATTCTGGAAGCCGAGGTTCTCCTTGCCTTGCTTCTGACAGGAATCTATGCTTTGATCTGAAACTGCACACACAAAACGATTACATCCAGATTACAAATGATTAATTACAAGCTTTTATTTAACTTGCACTGGGGGCCTGAAATGGCCGCTTTTGCAGAATCATAATAGGATAATAATATGAATAACGTTACAATTCGTGAAATGGTCATAAATTGACGTTTCGCCCTTTGACGTTTTAGTTTAGCCTGCGCACATACTTATTATCTTTTAGTGTTTATTACATGTCCTATAGTTCTTTATATTATAATTCAAGTAGGTACTGTTTGTTTTATCTTATTTCATGTAATTCAATATTTATGCTGTCTTGGCTTCCGTACGTTTTTTCACGGGTGACCACTGAAAACCAGCGCTGTGCTGTGGGTCCCCCATAGCACAGCATCATGCTGAGTGGTAACCTGCTTGTCGCAGTCACGACGTGCAAGCTGTTAATTTTGTATTTATTTTTCTTCGTACAGGTATGTCCGGTGTATTTATAATATTTGTTATGTGTTGAATGATTATTGATAATTTATTTCTTGTACGCACGTCATTTACCTGCGTCAAATAAACATTTTTTCTTTCTTTCTTTCATAATATTAACTGCGTCTATGACCATTTTAAAATTCTTAAAATGATCGTTGACTCAGTTAGTATTATCCTATTATGATTCTACTAAAGCGGCCATTTTAGATTCCTGGGGGCCTAAAATGGCTGCTTTAGCAGAATCACGCAAAAATTGTATAAAACATTGTTTAAGTTTTTATTTACTGTTATCAGTTACTTTACTCTTTAACACGTTCATTGCCAAGCCAAAATGATGAACTTACCTAGATGGACAAAATAAAAATAAAATCTACTTAGAATTTCTGAAATTTAATTTTTTCAATGAGTTTTTTTTCTGCGCCTGCTATTTCGTACATGATTGTAAGTAAGACACCATCACGCGATGTCGCGTGATGTGGCAATGAACGTGTTCACTTGTTACGTTCGGATAGCCTGAATATTGATTAAACTGTACCAACCTTTACTCCCAGTCTTCTGATGTAAGCACTCGATGGCCACCGTATCATCAATCCTACAATCTCTATGGAGGTTACTAGCACTCATGCCCAACCGCTGACACCTGTACGGAACCAAATGTCCCCTCAACGTGTTAAACCTCGCTTCCGGTGGCATATGAGCCAATTCCGCTTGCAAACGAGCCATTTCCGCCACATCTTGCGGGTACATCTGACCCATGTGAGCTAATTCCGGATTCAACCTCGCCAATTCCGGATTCAAACGCGCCAATTCCGGATTGAGTCGTGCAAATTCGGCAAATTCCGGGTTGATTCGGGCTAATTCCGGGTTGATTCGGGCCAATTCCGGATTTATTCGGGCCAATTCCGGGTTCATTCGGGCTAACTCCGGATTGGTAAGTCTGATGTCGTTTGGTGGTATGTGCTGTTGTACGAGGTAGCTATTTCTGGCACATGTGTGGGTTTGTATGGGAGTTGTATGGTCGTGTATGGCGCGATGCTCCATGTGGTGGTGGTGGAGTAGAGTCGCGGCTGCAGGGTCTTGGTGGTGGAGGTGGTGTCTGGAAAAAGAAAACAAATAGTTTTTAGAAACACGTATTTTAATTAAGAAATTTAAGAGTCTTAACATATGAAATTTAAGAGTGATACAACAACGTATGCGTATGAAGTTTCATTAAATACGATTCAGTAATTTAAAAAATAAATGAGTTCAAAGTTTGTATGAAATGCCGTAAGACGTTAACCCTCAAAAAGCGAAATTACACCACATAACATTTTCTAGAAGTGTACTAAAGTACACTCACTTTAAGTGGAAATTAGAGGAGAGATTGCAATATTAGCTAGGTATTAGTCCAAAGTAATTAGAAACTAAAATTTATTTTTTCCATTCTTTACAAAGCACGATAAGGCATGTATCGGTTGACATTGTTAGAACTTTGACAGTCGTTACGGCTTTTCAGAAACCCCAACGTCTGACTGCCAGTCTTACCACAGGGTTTCGCATTAACATCGTTTATAGTCACAAAGTGCTGTCCTCTCCGATTTTAAGTGTACACACTTTGGGCACGTGGTTTAAAAGAAACGTAGTATAAAACTGTTATTTGATACCATAAAACTATCATTCATAACTTTGTACAAAAAAAAGCACGTGGTTACCTGCTGCCGCTGCGGCCCTGCGGACTGTAGGGCGGCGGCGGGCCCCACTGGGCCCCCGCGCCCGGCAACTTGGGCTGCGGGAAGTTGCCGGATGGCTGGAAAGATTATAAATAAATATCAATCAAATATCGTCTGATAATATTTCGCTGGCTTTTTGCAAGTCTTCGAAGTCTTCGTTAGAGTCTGTTTTATTATCAAAGATCTGTGGTGACATCTATATAGCCACATCGTAACAACGCACCATCCCGAGTCTGAGTTTGAATTTGACACGAAACCCTAATACAGAAAATTCAAATTCAAATGTTTATTGCTCAACACAGTACATAATCAAACATTTCCAGATGTCAAGTCAAAGCGCTGTGCCACTGTGTTGTACAAATTCAGGCATGCAAAATTTATCATTAAAGTTATACAATTTCATAAATTACAATTACTAAACATGTCAAAAGAATATGTCTGCCTGTACCGAAAAGATTTGCAACAAAAATTTAGCCTCAGTGCAAAATTTATCTCGGTTTCTTGAGGATTTATAATGCTGAAGTGTGTCCGTTTGTAAGTTCTTCTTTCACTAACGGCCGTTTTTAATAACTTACTAACAGTTAACGAGGCGTTGCTATCTCAGGTAAACAGTTAAAGAAACCTCAACTGTCAACCCTCCGAGAAACAGATAAGTGACGTGGATAGGATATTGCTGTCAATTCATTGCTAACTTTGTTTATAGAAACACCGATAGCTACTAGAGTAAGGCATATTAACTAATCGTTTACGTAAGTAAGTTATAAAAAACGGCCGTTCGAAGTGGAGCGACAGATAGAAGTGATTTTTTGCGTAGATGTATTGTATGAACTAGAAAAGAACATAGGCTTTTTTATTCCAGGAAAAAAACGATGTTTGTGTAAATCTGGTGGAAATATAGTACAAACCTGCACAAAACTGCCAGACCCCTGCGCAAAGTTCCCCTGACCCTGCGCGAAGCTGGTCCCCTGAGCGAATGTTCCAGAACTCTGCGCCCTCGTGAAGGGAGTCTGGTCGAAGGAGTGCGGGTATCTGTCATCGTAGGTCTGCGGTTGTTGCGTCGGGGGCGCTTCTGTGTCGCAGAAACCGTACGCGCTGTCGCCGGATTGAGGAACGCCCATGCGGCAGCGGGAGCTGAGGGGAAAAGAACGGATATTAACTGTCAATTTTTTTTATTATTACGTTTGAGAAAACAAATCCATAATAGTAATATAACATAATAGTATATTACGCATAAAACAGTTAAAATTAAACTTAAACTTACGGCTGCCGGCTTAAAATTAAACTTAACAACTATACTACCCACAAAATTTTCCACAGATTACTCTTATATAATAAAAACAAACTGTTAGCAAACGTTAACTGTAGCAGGGCTAACTTGATGAATAGAAGTTACAAGAACAAAAAGGAATGATAAACAATATTCTTTAGGAGATGACATGTAACAATCGAAAAAATAATGCGTGATGTATACAGGTCCCTAGCCTATTAACAACTAAATACACTGTGTAAAACCTATGGAGCTTGAACATGATTGTAAAATATGATTGTTTTATTTCATGATTACCTACACGTTGTACATTATACAGCTGGTGGCGTCTCCTTCTGTGTGTGTAGTTATTTTATATGGAAGCGGTTTTATCTTATCTAAGGTCCCATTAAAATAGATGGACAAATTTTAACACAGCGTTCAGTACGTCTAACCAAAGATATCCAAACAAAAAAAAAACACTGATTAAACTGATTTTATTTTGACCTAAAATAATAAATTGCCGGCACTCTAGAATAAACAAATCCATTATAGATCGTAAGTAAACTGACTGACTGGGTACCTACCCAGTCAGTCAGTTAAGATAGCAGAACTGACTGGGTAAAACGCGCGCAGCGGGGCGCGAGTGCAAGTACCTTCCCAAACGGCACTTATTCTGCCCGTCATTGCGGTCATTTTTTGTTCTAGACCATACCTGGGAACCTTCTTGTTACGGAAATATTGGGGTCAAAGCTTCAACTTTTTCACAACTTTTTTTTAAATACTTTTTTTTATGTAATAATGTTTTTAAAAGTAAAAGTCGTATGTTTACTTTAAACACCTCTACGACCCCCGTACTATTTAATCCACCCATCTGCAGAATGTTTTGAGTGCGTTACATTGAGTCCTACCGTAAAACATGATTTTTCACCACAAAAAAAAGTCGCTTCCCTGCAATAATTTTTGCGTAAAGTTACTTAGTTTGATGTACATAATGCTTTGTTGACGGCTTTTTTAAGGGTCTTGTTACACACTGTATACAGTTTCCATCGCCTCGCTCGTCGTCGCAACGCACTCAAAACATTGTGCTGATGGATGCATTGAATACTACGAGGTCGTGGAGGTATTTATAGTATAGTAAAAAACTTGTATTAAAAAAAAAAAACTTGTGAAAAAGTTGGAACTTTGACCCCCAATATCTTCGTAACTAAAAGGTTCCCAGATATGGTCTAGAACAAAAAAAATATCGCAATGACGGGGAGAACAAGTGCCTTTCGGCTGGGTTATGGGTATTGGTACACCCTTTATTTTTTGTTCCGTAGGTAAGGTATTTATAGTATAGTAAAAAACTTGTATTAAAAAAAAAAAACTTGTGAAAAAGTTGGAACTTTGACCCCCAATATCTTCGTAACTAAAAGGTTCCCAGATATGGTCTAGAACAAAAAAAATATCGCAATGACGGGGAGAACAAGTGCCTTTCGGCTGGGTTATGGGTATTGGTACACCCTTTATTTTTTGTTCCGTAGGTACTTACTTTTGACTGTTACTCCTGGGCCAAGGGAACCAGCTCCACGCAGAAGTCTTCCTGCCAGTGCCAGGGTTTGGAGAGTATAAGTTGCCTATACGACCTGTGGGTAATACAATTTGTTTAGGAAGACTGGTCTTCTTAGCGTGTCGATGGCAACCTTCATTACACAGCTGGACTTATGCCTCCCCTAAAGGGCGGTTTTTGCCTTAATCGCCACGCTTGGCAGGCGGGTTGGCGATCGCAGTACGGTTGTTACAAGAGCACAGAGAAGCTGATGTCCATTCTCGGGTTAGTCCCTTAGTCGCCTCTTACGACACCCATGGGAAGATATGGAATGGTGCTATTATTTACGTCCGACACCATACAGTAGAGCGGCGTGCGAATGGCAGCATTTTACCAATGCCGTAATACCGATCCCCGTATTTAGATTTAGCTAGTGGAGTAGTGGAACAATGGTGACCCAGTGGTAATGGCCCCCAATTACGTTTCGTAGTTCGCAGGTTTGACCCCAGAAAAGCACATTTCTGTAAAACATTTAACCATTGCTCTCAAAATGATGAAAAAAACGTCTTGAGGAACCCTGTACCTTTGAATTAAGGTGGAAGTGCCAGAAAATAGCCGAAATTCAAATTTTCTTACGTTTTTTTGCAATTTGCAGGTCAGTGTCAGATTGTACGTTGATGAAAATATGATTCGCGACCGTAACAAATATGGTTTTACTGAGTTAGCGAGTTTGAAAAAAATTTTTTCACTAATAGGAAGCATGTAGCTTCCTATTAATAAAAAAAAAAAACAAAATATCCCCGAGTGCCATATGCTATATTTACAACGTGCCTGTGGGATAATTTCCGACCCAAACGCGAGGGAAGCTGCGGGCAAAAGCTAGAAATAAATAAAATTTAAAAAAGACAAGAAAATTTAATTCAATATTTGTGTGTATTTTTTTTTTATAATTGGGTAACCGAAAGAAAAAAAATCTATACGGGGGGGGGTTCAAAATGATATACTCAATACGTAGTACCCGTTTGTGCATCGATGTCCCGTCCACCCTGTATAATTATTATTTTTATGCTGAAATAACGTAGGTATATTCAAAAATCTCACCTGGCGCCCAAAATCGATGCTGTAGACTGATGTCCCACGCAGGCTGGGCTGGGTGACACTGTGCACAACAACTACAGTTGCTCTGCAGAGGATAATAAACAGCATGAGGAAAGCGATCGCGAAGGAACACACACTTAAAAGCGTGTGTTTTATATTCCTTACATACAACATTGTTTTAATCAGGATTATTTTAAAATTAAATTTCGTAATTCATGTAGCTGCCATTGTAGCTGTCAATATTACCCATATTTAAAGTAGTCTACGAGTCTATGATATTACCAAAGAGTAAAATACCTGTACTATACTCTGTACTAAATAAGGGACATCAAGTTTCAAAGGAAAAATAAAAAAGGTTCGTCTATTCGTTAGCGTCATCTCCTTTGTGAACATCTCTGCTTGATCCTGGCTTACGAATGGCACAGAGCATCAATCTATAAAGAATGTAACAAGACCCTTCACGAAGCCGAAAGGCAATTGTTTTGCCCTTCATTGCGGTCTTTTTTTTGTTCTAGACCATACCTGGAAGCCTTCTAGTTACGGAGATATTGGGGATCAAAGCTTCCAACTTTGTTTTTTTTAATACATGTTTTTAATGTAAGATTTTTACTTTAAATATCTTGACGACCCCCGTACTAATCAATCCATCCATCAGCACGTTTTGAGTGCGTTAAATCCTACCGTAAAAAGTGATTTATCACCCCTAGAAAAAAGTCGTTTCCCAGCAATATTTTTTGCGTAAAGTTACTTAGTTTGATGTACATAATGCTTGGTTGACGGCTTCGTGAAGGGTCCTGTTACACCCTATTTAATACTGAATATAGAGCTCTGGCTCTACGCTGTATTCTCATTAGGCGAACAGTAAGAGGCTGAATAATATGATAACACACTCGCCACAAACGAGCCGTGATCTATATTCTTTGTTGAACGTAAAATATTTTTTTCTCCAATACTGGGTGTAAGGAACAGCCCTCTACAGACTGATGGGGTGAATCCAGTATATCATACTAAGATGACCGGTACAAGAAATCATTTCAGGAACGTTATGGGAATCCAATAAATTTGATTCGTTTTATTTCCTCAAACGCAATGTATTGTTACTGTGGCAAAACGGCACGCGCGACGACGAGTTCAATGAACTCTGTAGCTAGGCAGGAAGTGAACAGCTCATTTCACGCGTCGTTCGTTAGAGTATTTCAACATCCATTGTTGATTTTTTTTATATAATTTATATACACACATCAAAAGTGTCTAGGGATCAAGCATTTTTATGTGGATTTCTTGAGATTGAGATGTGGCTTTGTAATAAATTTATGATTTTATAAATTTATATGGATCCTTTTTGGTGCATTTCATAATTTGAATCAGGAACTGTGAATCAAATTCGAGTAAAAGATGAAAATCAGCTGTCAATATTTTCCCTATAAAAACATACAACGCATTGAAGACATTATTAGTGCTACTGTTTCCCTACTACTGATTAAAACCAACGTTATTATGGAGCGGCGACGTCATTTAAGCAGGGAAGAAATGCTCAGAGCCGTGGGAATGATAGAAGCTGGTTCCCGGCAACGTACTGTGGCTTTAGCTCTGAATACAAGTCAGAGTGGTATCAGTCGACTTTGGACACGTTACCGAAGCACTGGTACCGTGGCTGAGCGCCATGGAGGACGGTATCGCTGCACCACACGAAGACAAGACCGATACATTCAAATCTTAACTCGAAGAGCACCAACAATAACCGCCATGATGTTAGCCGTGAGGCTTCATCACTCTTCAGGGAACTTAATTAGCGACCAAACAGTCAGAAACCGCTTGCATGAAGTGAACCTTCATTCCCGAAGACCGCTACGGGTACCACCTATAGCAATGCACAATCGTAGGATACGATATCAATGGGCTCTTGAACACAGAAATTGGGCAGAAGAACAATGGCGTTTCGTGTGCTTTTCTGATGAGTCTCGTTTTGGTATGAGACCGGATACAAGACGTATACGACACTGGAGAACCCCTGGACGCCAACAGCGATTAAAATCCTGCCAGGAAGTCCATCCTTATAGTGGTGGAACCATCATGGTATGGGCGGGTATTTGGATCGGCGGAAGAACTGAGTTGATTTGGATCAGAGGCAACCTCAACGCTCAAATTTATGCTGAGACGATTGTATCAGACGTCATCGTTCCTCTACAAGTGCAAATCGGTCCCTTATTTCAGTTAATGCATGATAATGCACGACCGCACACCGCAAGAGTTGTAAGACAGACTCTCGCCGCAGCTAACATCAATGTCCTGCCCTGGCCTGCTCAGTCGCCAGACTTGAATCCGATTGAGCATGCATGGGATATGCTACAGAGAAGAGCTCTGCCGAATATGGAGGGTATCCAGTCGCAAGAAGACCTTTTTTTGTTGTTGCAACGAACATGGGCGGCCATTCCACAGCGTGATTTGGATGAACTCATTTTGAGTATGCCAAACCGATGTTCTTGTGTTGTTAGTGTTCGCGGTAGAAACACGGATTATTAATTGTTTAAGTTACCCAATAAAATTTTAAAGAAAACTGTTATTTCAGTCTTTTTTTCGAACTTTTGTGTTAGTGGTTCAAATGTCAAAAATCCCTTTATTAGGAAAATGGCAAATTTCTTTATTAATGCAAAGGTGACTTGGTTTATCGTTACTGTGACAAACGAAAACACTTTATTTGATGAATCCTTAAAGAAAATTTTAATTAATATCAATCAGGAGAAAAGTTATTGCAAAAATATATGTTGATCCCTAGACACTTTTGATGTGTGTAGATGGAGTGCTGTGTACAGAGAATGTAATTTTACATAAAGTAATGTTAACTAAGAAAAAGATAAAAATATGAATATTTTCTTTAAAAATAAGGAGCTGAATGCACCCTGTCAGTTAGCGGAGTCCCTTACACTCTGTATACATCGTGTAACTGAAACGTAGTCTTATTAACAGGAACTGAACAGCTTTCTACATCTTAATCCGATACTTGGAAATTTCTGAGAACTCTGGCTGGCTGGCTGGCGACGCGAAAAGGGTTACGACGTATTCAGTAAATCATTCTCATCCTTCCACATACAAATGAGAAAAAAAAAATGAATGCAATGAGATTATTCAAAAAAACAGATGTTCCATACATTTTGATCGTAGATAGTTATTACTGTTTTGTAGGCAACAGCTGTTTTTTTTTTTCAAATAACCGACGAAAAATTTCTATGTTCAGAATTATTTACTGAATATGTGGTAACAGTAACTGTTTTCGCGTCGGTGTCGATTGCACCCTGTATATATATTTTGATAATTATAATTATTTATAGTATATTTACCCGAAAAAAATAATCAGCTGTCCTATACAAAATTTCAATACCTACTCGACCCAAATGTATGGGACAACTGATTATTTTATTACGATTTCGATGGTGGTCACATAGAGAAAGTTGTTCAGTTTGATGGTCCGTACCACAGTATTCCATATGATTATACCCTTTCTGTTACATGGTGGATATGCTTGTAATTTATCTTAGTATTAAATTGAAATTATTTTCAGAAATATACACCTACTACTGTTTGTCTCTGCATCACCCAAAGGTTGACTGGTAGAAAATGCCGATGGCATTAAGTCCGCCTCTGTACTTTGTGCTTGAAGTGTTAAATAAATAAATAAAAAATGCCGAAAAAAAAATCAGTTGCTTCATATAAATTTGAGTCGAGTAGGTATTGAAATTTTGAGTGGGCTAGCTGACTATTTTGTATGGGCTAGCCGATTATTTTGTATGGGCTAGCTGATTATTTTGTACGGGCTAGCTGATTATTTTGTATGGGCTAGCTGATTATTTTATATGGGCTAGCTGATTGTTTTGTATAGGCTAGCTGATTATTTTGCATGGGCTAGCTGATTTTTTTCGCGATTACGTTGTTATTCCACACAGAAAGTTGTTCAGTTAAATGATCCGTAGGTCCGTTGTAGTAAGTTTTATGCATTTTGTACCTGCACTTGTCTGCCAGCAGAGGGCGCGGCCTGTCCTGTAGAGGGCCTGTACAGCGACCTGCAGCGAAGCTCCAGCTGTTCCCAGTACATCTTCTTGCGTTCATGACTAGAACCAAATAATTAAATATGATCATCTGCTTCGTCTTTTCCCATTTATGTCGGGTTCCACTTCCAATCTAACCGGATGCAACTGAATACCAGAATTTAAATAAAGGGTGTAACAAGACCCCTTGCGAATCCGAAAAGCACTTGTTCTCCCCGTCATTGCGATCAATTTTTTGTTCTAGACCGTACCTGGGAACCTCCTAGTTACGGAGATATTGGGGGTCAAAGTTCCAATAGCACAATGTTTTGAGTCCGTTACATTGAGTCCTACCGTAAAACGTGATTTTTCACCCCAAAAAAAAAAAGTCGTTTCCCAGCAATAATTTTTGCGTAAAGTTACTTAGTTTGATGTACATAATGCTTGGTTGACGGCTTCGTGAAGGGTCTTGTTACAACCTGTTTAACAGTCACAAAATTGGTAAAAGGAATCTGCAAAGTATTGGTCTTAAACTGATTCTTAAGGTTAAATAACGCTTGCCGAGGTCGATCTAGGGTAAAGGTGACCATTCCTCAACTGGTAGGTCCACTTAGTAGCAAAATGTTAGTATCTCTCGGGGCTCGCGCTTAAACGGTTTGCGGGTGGCAAAAGGCGCGCGTATATGCGTCTACATGCGCTTCCAAAATTGCGATAACACGCGCCGAAAATTCGCTAATCTGCAACCGCCATAACAAACCGAGACCATCAAGAGAACTTCGTGGAAGGCATGTTAAGTTTCCGGCTGTCGTTCGTATTACGGGTAGTCAGATGCGTGGAATAGCGCAAGCGTACCACCACCGTAAGAGCGTTTTCAGACTATCCGATCCGATATCGGTGTAGGACCCCAATAGCCGATAACCGAATAGCCGATACCATGTGATGTTTTCACATATCTCCGCAAAATCGTTCCGATACGGTCATTTGCTCGATAGCTTTAGCGCGGGCTGGTCATCATGGCAGGCTATATTAGAAAACTTTATTTGTTGTATCTATTCTATTTGCGACGCCATGATGACAACTAAACTAGTAAACAACCAAAATGACCGACGCGCATCGGGCTCTGTGCACACAGAGACAATTTAGATACACGTATAGCACACCTACAAACTTTATCGTCCGACAGCCCACGGGCGTCCGATAGTGCCGTCAACGTATCGGTGACGGATCCAATATCCGATATCGGAGCGGATGATATGAAAGATAGGTACATGTTTCATACTTTTTACTTGCCCCGATATCGTATCGATGTCCGATACCCATATATGAGATCGGATAATCTGAAAACGCTCTTAACCTTTAAGACCGTACAAATGACGTTTACAAACTGACGGCTTTGAATAGCGTCCTTGACCTAGGTTGTGAGCTCGACGCACTTTCGACACCAGGTACTGCAATCTCCATGCGATTCTGTGCTCTGTGTATAATAGATTTAGAACCTCTTCTTATCCTAGATTAAAAAGCTGGCAGTTCTTTATTCGAAACAAAAAATATTCGTCAAACATCAGTCATAGACTCACATACAAAGACAGAGCATCATTATACGAAATACTATTTCTATGTACTATTTAAATGATACTCTGTGGTATACTGACAACAGTCATTCTGGCAGATGAATCTGTTTTAAGTCAGTGGTTTCAAATGCTGTGCAGAAAGCTTTAATCTGAGCAAAGACATTCAAATATTTAGGAGCGATTCTTTCTTTTATATTCTTTAAAATGTCTTTGAGTCTGGGAAATCTCTCAAACGTGGCCCATGAATTTTATGCTGCAAGCACATTTGATTTCGACCACGTATCTGATGCTGAATTAATTCGAAACGTCGAAAGTCTCAAGAAGCAGGTTAGACTTCTTTACTTAGAGAACGAAGTCCTGGAGGCAAGCATAATGAGAATACAGCCATCGCTTATATCCGGTTCGCACTCAGCTTTAGAATCCGCAATCAGATTAACGCATTCTTTTGAATCAAGGTCAACTATTGGCAGTGGAAGCAGGACTTCAAGACTCGGTCTGAACGACACAGCTCGAAGCTCCGCAAATGTACCGAGCAAATCCAAAACTCTTCACTGGAAAGAATCTTTCATCAAAACGCCATCTTCAGTCAAATTGGCCAGATCAATCATTAGCCCTTTAGGACCAAAGATCAATATTGAAGAAAGACTAGAACTAGTACACGCCGTAATGGAAACTCAAGGGAAAGATTTAAAGAAAGCTAGGATCGAATCCAAGAAGAAACGTGCTTACTTAATTGCTCAGTTAGAAGAACTTGAAATTCGGTCTAAAGACATCGAGAAGTTGACTGCAGATTTCGAACATGACGTCGTGATTGAAGGTGTAGATGCTATCACTAAGCGAATACCTGCCGAGAAATGGATCAGATTTTTAACAGATAACAATAAGAAGATAGATCGACGAATAGACAAGATGCGGCTCAGAACAAGTACTACAAACGCACAGTACATAAAATTGAGAGCAGATGGTAAAATCAAAAAGGATCTAGCAGAACGAATTGTACCAATTGACTTTCAAGTGAAAACAATAGAAAACACAAAAAAACTTAAAACTTTAGAACAAAAAAGAAAAGACTTAATTGGTATCAAAGCTATGGCTGGAGATGCTAACTTGAACCTAACTAGATACAAATATAGTTTGATGGACCTAACCAACTACTTACACAGAGTAGAAAACCTGAAAATACAAAGGGAACGCCAAACTAATGAATTGGATGCTGAGAGGGCTAAGCTAGAAGTAGATGTAGACCAATTGGAGCATCAGTTAAATAGGATTCAAAATCTAAGAGAAGCTTATTTCGTTCCAGATATATATGAATATATAAGTCTTAAGCTCAAAATTTGTGGATTTAAACATGACATTCAGCGCCTGGAGACTAGTCTTGGTATCAAAAAGTACGCATTAACTCATTTTAAAAAGGAATTAAGGAGGTCTAAGATATTATTTAGTAAGATGAATTTGGGTAGCTGGGAGGAGCCGACAAAGTCTTCATCGAATGAGGAAGCACTTATGTCAGCTGAATCTCCAGTTTGACATGAAGATACTGCGGCCTATGCGGATTGTTGTAACGCCAGTAATTTTCGCAACGCAAGTGACTTGCAATACAGGGGTAGCAACGCAATCTTTGATTTATTAGTATTAATAATTTATTTCAGAACAAAATATTCCATATATTGTATTAGGGACCTCGCGCACTAGCGACCACGACAACGACTTTTCATCCTAGCATTGACGATGAAGAGGTATGTATGTATAGGGCCCGGAAACCACCGAGGCGGAGACGAGACGAAAGGAGGCGACGCGTATTGTAAACCACCAATAGAATTTCCTTATTTACACTTCGCGTATCCGCTTAGCTTTCGTGGAAACGGTTGAGCAGAGAGGAAAGGAGATATCTCGTAATTATTAAGGCCAGCCTCAATACTAGGTGGCCATGCACACAGTGGAGACGTGAGCGGTGAGCGGTGTGCTGTGAGCGGCGTTCGGTGAGGGGTATGCTGTGAGCGGTGTGCTGTGTGCGGCCTGCGGTGAGCGGTGTGCTGTGAGCGGGGTGAGCGATGTGCTGTGAGCGGGGTGAGCGGTGTTCTGAGCGGCGTGCTGTGCGCAGTGTGCTGTGAGCGGGGTGAGCGATGTGCTGTGAGCGGAGTGAGCGGTGTGCTGTGAGCGGCGTGCGGTGCGCAGTGTGCTGAGGGCGGCGTGCGGTGAGCGGGGTGAGCGGTGTGCTGTGTGCGGCGTGGGGTAAGCGTAATTGGCAGGAGAATGATTAAGGAGATAGAATTGAATATATTTGGGTTGTTTTTAATGTTTTATAATCATGTCTGGCTGTTGGTTGTCCTATGAGGCTCGTCCGTTAATTTATGGTGCAGAAATAGATTTAATGTCACGGGATTATGCAATTGTATTGTTGTAGTTGTATCACAGAAGATATCCCATAAGAGACAGTTTAATAGTTTAGTCGTCAACCATGAAAGCTGGAAACAGCATTTGTCAAGTATTTTATTTAAGCATTCCTGTTCTCCTTACTCGGATGTATGTATAATCTTAGTTATATTATTTTAATTTAATTTAATGTGAAAGCTAATTTTATCTTGTTTATATAAAGAGTTAACTAACATTTGTTTTATTTATTTTGGGCGGGATTATGACTTACAGTCAGTTCAGACCGTAAATCATCAGTCGGTCACCGGTGGGCCACGCACGCTTCAGTTGTACAATGTACAGTCGCCATCAGAAATATCGTAGCGTGCGAGGTAGGTACTCAAATATTTCGGAGCAACATTACTTTTCACTAAATTTGGAACACATAAGGTGAGTCAGAAAGGTAAGGCGTAAGAGCGATTCCACACCCAGGGAGGGTGTGGAATCGCTCGCCCCCAGTGTTGGTCACCCGAAGCGCCACTGTTGCTCATCGACGGCGACGTAATATACTGAGATCAAGTGCTGCTTCTTCGATATCCAACATCACATTGTACCTAGCTTAGTTAGCAACTCAGCTATCAAAATTGCGCAGATTGGCATAAAATTGCGGCAACCGTGAACCGGGCTATTCGGTTGTAGCAACTGGCAACTATTAAAGGAAACTTTTAAAAAGTTGACAGATGCCTCAACTAAAGTTGCTCCATCTTCTAAGCGCCTTAGGGTCCCATTTTCAATGCAGCCAATAACTTGCTCGCGCATTTTTTTTTTATATCGTATGTCAAAGAGTAAATTATTTTGGCGCAGAGTAAAGAATATTATACCAAACGGCTTTGACGTACGTTCCAAGCGAGAGTTTGGCTCAATTCAGACAACGGAGAAATCTCCGCGCAGTTTACTATTGTTTTTTATTATTGACATTTTCATTGCATAGCTGCATTCAAATTGACAATATTAACTCGCGCGTGCTCGCGACTCAGTCACGATCCTTCCCGCAAAAGCTCGGGAATCCTTGAGGATACGCGAAACCGCGCGAAAAATGTTTTGACGTGCTCACGTATCGCTCCTTGGTCCTTGCGCTTTTAGTAGACGCGTTCGTGGAGGCTCGCATTCACTCGCTTATCCTCGCGCAGTTTCAAGCCTTGCCTCAATGTCGCACCGTCTCGAAGCGTGTTTCTGCTCTTGGCGTGAATTGCGACTGGAGAAGGCTCGAGCCTGCGCGAGGATTCTTCCCTTCTGTCTGATACGATTTCGATGGTGGCCCCATAGAGAAAGTTGTTCAGTTTGATGGTCCGTACCACAGTCTTCCATATGATTATACCCTTTCTGTTACACGCAGTATAAGGTACACTATTCAATATACTATAGGGATAAGTGTAAAGAGGGAAGGGAGGCCTTTGCCCAGCAGTGGGACACAAATGGCTAGTAATAATAATCCTGTCTCTGGAGCCCTAACCACCGGTAGCTTGTACCCTGCTCCCGACTACTATTTTTTATGTTTTTTACATTTTTTTTTAAGAAATATTTAAAAATGTTAAAGATAAGTAAGAAAGAAAAATAAACGAAATAATAATGATTATTTTTTATATTTTAAATGTTTTTAAAGGTGTTTTTTTTTAAAGAAATGTTGAATACCTATATAAAAAAAAAATGCAAAATGATAAATAAAGGATAATTATAATAATTTCACTATTTGATACTGTCGCTAATAGGGATAAAATTCTGGGAAGTAATGACATGCGGCTTTCTAAGCGAGAAATTAATCGAAAGCTAGTTGTTTTCTCGTCGTCGGTGGGACTAGTGCCTTAAGGCCCGCCCAACAAGGTACATATTCCAATGTTCAATGCCGCGGAGGGAAATCTCCTATAATGCCTTGCGGTCTATCTCTAAAGTTTCGAATCGGTATCCTGTTAATCCTGTTACTACTAGATACGTATGAATTAACGTTGGCTAAAGACAAAATGCTCTGCCGCCCCGTCCCCGATCTGCGCTGGCCTCTATCCGTAAAGATATTCGAGCGCTTTTCACAAAATATTTCAGATTCCACGCCTATGTAAAATGATAAACAGTTGCAGTGCTTTTACAAGTTACTAATCTATCTTTACAAGTAACTTTTACAAGTTATATACGATAACTTGTAAAAGTTTCAGAAAATAACCATATCGAGCATTCTTATAGTGCTATAAGTTAAGTAATATTTCATTATTATATTTCTGAATGTGATGTAAATATTAGTATTCTCTTCCAATTGTATTCAAATTTAATATAATTTTAACTGTTATTCATTACATTAAATGTGTGTTGTGATTTACCTATTTAATTTAATAATTTGCTGTGTCGTAATGTCTTTTAATGAATTTATTAATTTTGTATATCAATCTTTGTTTTTAATTATTTTTGTTTTATTTTGTATATTGTAATGTGACTTTATATAGGTATTGATGAACTTAGTTTTATATAACTTTTTTTGTAGGAATTAGCAATGCATTACTGTTTGAATAATAATGCGGTATAACCACAAATAATGCATGTGGTGTTAGCCTGTCATTAATTTTTGCACTTATAAATGTAGCTATAACCATTGTTTTTTTTATAAATGTACTGTGCAAGCATTTGTTGGTTTATCAAATAAATAAATAACAAAAAAGAAATACTTTCGTCGAAACACCAAAACCATAAAACGAAGCCAATAAACTAGAAACCTTTGTCTATTTCAGTCACGAAACCTAGAAAAACGATCACATTTCGTGTTCACCCCTCATAAAACCTTATTGGAAGGTAACACCAAATGAGATTGGCCAGAAACACTTTGAATCCGACACGTCCTTCGAAACCTATCACCAGGGCAACGGTTGCTAGGCTATCTCATATTCCCCACATATGGCAGGTGACAAATCCGCCAAAACACTGACAATTTTGTGGCTTTTACACTATTTTATTTTTTGTTTAATTGTTTTGAAGAACCGTTATAAAAATGTCTACAATACATACGGGGGGTGCACGGAGTTTGATGAGTCAACACTCTCGCTCGCTGAGCAACGGGCGATGGGACAACGACATGGACGCTCTCACTGACGAGGAACTCGTGAAGCTAGTGCAGGAACTCAAAGAAAAAGTCAACATACTGACCCTAGAAAACGAAATCTTAGAAAAGACTATCATGAGATTAGAACCTTCGTTGATGACTGGTGTGCATCAAGCCGTGGAGTATGCAACTAGGATCCCTTCCGGCACATCAATGATCATGATTAGAGGAGCATCTAAATTCGGTTTAAATGACCCGCTTCTTTCTTGCTCTTCGAAAATACTGGCAAGCCCTTCAAGATTAAAGAGTAGCCCGTCGAAGCTTCTAACCAGCCCTTCTAGAGTTTCCACTCGGAGAGCAGATTCCAAGACCAAACTCAGCGGCGGCACCGTTATTGGCGCCGGGGGGGCGAGGATCAACGTTCTAGAAAGATCTGAACTAGTCAGCAAGGAGATGGAGGTACAGGTCAGTAACCTGAACAAGGAGAGGCACAGAGGAGCCAAGCAACGTGCTTTATTAAAAGCAAAATTGGAGGAAGTAGGGTTGAAAGAAACTGAGATTGAAAAGGCGAGTAAAATGTTCCGTCAGGTAGTATTAGAAGAGGGCTGGGATAAAATAGCTCAACGAATCCCGGCCGAAATATGGATTAGATTCATGACGGAATGGATGAAGATATGCGACAGCCAGATAGGAAAGCTGCGGTTAAGAACCAGTACCTTGAACACTCAGTACAGCAAACTGAAAGGACAAATCAAAGTGAAAGCCGAGCTCAGCGAAAGTCTGCGCCCAGTCGACTTCGAGAAACTTCAAATAGAGAACGGTGAATGTTTTAAAGTGATTGACCACAAGTTCCAACAGCTAGGAGAACTGAAGAAGATGACGGGTGACGCTAACTTAAACCTAACAATCCACAAGAAGGCAATGATGGAGCAAAACTGTTACTTAAACAAAGTTCTGTCAACGATCAAGAACAAGGAAATCTTAACGGTTCAACTGGATAAAGAAAGCAAGAAAATTCAGCTACAAGTAGACGTATTGTCTCAAAGGCTGAAAGAAATAAGGAAAGTGAGACTGAAGTACCAGGTCCCTAATATAATGGAGTACGTCGAAGTGAAATGGATGTTGACGGGTCTAAAACATACCAATAAGATCTTGGAAACGAGGAGGCATATACAACAGATTGCGTTGGCGTCTATTAATAGGAAGCTGCAGACGATGTCGGAGATGAGGAAGAGTACACTCACCAATTTAACCTAGTTAACATTTGTGGTCGGAGAAAAAAGTAATGTATTATCTCGTTAAATAGAAGCTTTGTTACTGCAGTTGTTTGTTGTTGTTGTTGTTGTAACTTTATTTTTCATTTTAGATTCCAAAAATCTTTTTTTAGATTTTTTTGTTGTGTATAATTATAATAAAAAAGTAATGTATTATCTCGTTAAATAGAAGCTTTGTCTTCTACTTTTGATTTTACTGCAGTTGTTTGTTGTTATTGTTGTAACTTTATTTTTCATTTTAGATTCCAAAAATCTTTTTTAGATTTTTTTGTTGTGTATAATTATAATAAAAAAGTAATATATTATCGCGTTAAATAGAAGCTTTGTTTTCTTGTTTTGCTTCTACTGCAGTTGTTTAAGATAACTTTATTTTTCATTTTAGATACCAAAAATCTTTTATTAAATGTATTTTTTTTTTGTGTAAAATTATAATTATGCGTTTTAGATAATATAGCCACGTAGCGGCATCTCCATTAGAATAATTTTTCAGGCAAGGCCTATTCTAGCTTCAGTTTAAAAAATTGTTGCAGTTAATGTTTGTGATTATTTTTAATGTAGCCTATATAAAATTAATATTTGCTGGGTAAGTAGGTACGTTTTTTATGTAATTGTCTTAATGATTTCCAATTAAATATTTGTATTGTTATTGCATTTAAATTTCATTGATTTATCTATACTAATATTATAAACAGGTAAAATTTGTTTGTTGGTTTTTATGTAGGGGGTAATCTCTGGATCTACTGAACCGATTTTGAAAATTCTTTAACTAATAGTGAGCTACATTAACTCCGAGTGTGATAGGCTATATTTACAACGTGCCCGTGGGATAATTTCCGATCAAAACGCGAGCGAAGCCGCGGGCAACAGCTAGTTAGTATAAAATTGAAATCTAGGTACACATAAAAAAAATTGCTTTCGTGACTGGACCAATAGCTATGTGTTTCGTATTACGTGGGGCTATTTTAGAAAAGTAACTATCAATAAATGGGTATACATAGAGACGCGACCGCATTCTGAGACGCTGCGTAGTAGTCTTACATGATAATTTGATACGCAATGTTGTAGCTACAAAAGAGACACTACACACTACGCCGCATACTGAGAGATTATTCTTACCTGAGCAGTTGATACGCCAGCATGCAGCTAAATATGCACACTAGAACTGCGCTGACAGACAATGCGAAAACACCGCGTAGACACCAGTACAGCGCGCCGTGTACTACGCCGCACTCTGATACGCCTTCGAATACGCAGCGTACACCTGAGAATAAAATAAAGGAATTTGTATTTCAGAGATTCCTAAACACCAGCAGCTATAAATTAAAGTAGTCTTTTCAAGAAAAGACAGCAACTCAATCAAGTATCAAATCTCTTGACATTATTTGGCTTCATCAGGTAACCCTTTCGTAATACTATGTTCGTTAAGGTGGAAGCGCAAGGATAGCCCGCGAAATTTAAATTTTCTTACATTTATTGCAATTTGCAGGTCAGTGTCAGGTTGTTTGTTGATGAAAATATGAATCGCGCCAGTAACACGTATGGAGTTACAGAATTATAATCATTCAAATCATTGATACAACCCTCTCAAAGTTAATTTAACCCCGTTCAATAACTATTTCATGAAAAAGTCACTCAATGGGGTTAAATGAACTTGGAGGTTTGTATAGATGATTCATAATCAGCCTTTAATGTTCCCACTGCTGGGACACTCGGCCTCCTCTCCATGAGAGGGAATGGGCTATAATCAACCACGCGGGCCCAGTGCGGGTTGGTAGATGTCACATGTCTTCGAATTTTTGGTTCTAGGACATGCCGGTTTCCTCACGATGTTTTTCTTCACCGTTTTTGAGAACAGTGGTGATGAAATAAATTACACAAAGTAATGCGCCTGCCTGGTTCGAACCCACGACTTATTGTTCGTAAGTCGGGGCCGCCACCACTGGGCCACCGCTGCTCTCGCATCATGATCGATGATTCGAATGATTATAATTCTGTAACTCCATACGTGTTACTGGCGCGATTCATATGTTCATCAACATACAACCTGACACTGACCTGCAAATTGCAATAAACGTAAGAAAATTTAAATTTCGCGGGCTACCCTTGTGCATCCACCTTAATGTATTGCATTCTTCTTCTTGTTAGCGTATCGATAGCAATCTAAATTGTGTCTCTCAAATATGGCAATCACAATTTAGATTGCCATCGACATGCTAAAAAGAAGAATACATATTTTCACCACATCTTGAAAACCACCACAAAATTCTCATACAGTTCGTGCTCATAGACTGAAAGAAGATCTTTAGACTTACCCTCATCATCAGCGGCGTTATGCTGCTTGTCGGGTGGCATTGAGAAGCACGTGCAAGTGCGAGTCAGCTTGGTATACTCGCAGAACTTCAGGGTTTGGAGTCTGCAACAAAAATACTGGCTAAAATACTTGTCCTAATTTCTGGTTGTACGAAGTACACTAGTAGTCAAAATTTCTGACCGTATACGGCACAGTATACTTCGATCCAAGACCCAAATCACAGACATTTGACACAGCCGCCAAATTAATATGGAACTGGGCAGGCCATATCTGCTGCATGTCGCATCAAAATTGGGCCAAAGTGGCAACAGATCGGGTTCCGAACAACAGAACCCGGCGATGCAGTAGGCCCAGAAGGAGATGGCGTGACGAGCTGGACTCTTATCTAAAGGATTTGAAAGAGGGAAGGGAGGCCTTTGCGGCCTCAGAGTAGAACATCTTAAACACGCTGGGGTACACTTACCGCGAGTACTTGCTATGATTTTTAACCTATGTCTAAGTCATAGTTACTTACCTGTGCAACTTACTAACACGATCGTTGTGCCGGTAATAAAGAATAAGACTGGTAATGCCTCCGATATCTCCAACTATAGGCCGATTTCGCTGGCCATTGTCTGTGATAAGGTATTGGATAGTCTGCTTGATAAAATTCTAGCTAAACATATCGTTCTTGAGGATGGTCAGTTTGGTTTTAGACCGAACTTGTCAACGGATAGTGCAATTTTATGCCTTAAGCAGACGGTCAAAGTATTATACAGACAGAAAGACTCCTGTTATAGCTTGTTTCTTGGATTTATCAAGGGCTTTCGACCTGGTCAATTATGACCAGGTCACTCACGACACTACTGTCCCGGCGGGTGTGATATCACTGTTTAGATATTGGTACAGTAGTCAAATGAATACAGTTAACTGGGTAGGCTCATATTCTCATATGAATGGGCTGGATTGTGGGGTGTAAAATAAAAATATAAATATTATTTCTGGGTCCCTGTTCAATAGATTCTGATTAGTTAGAGATGATCAACATTTTAGACCTATGTATCCTGCTTATGCGTATGAAGTTACATTAAAATCGGTTCAGTCATTTCGAAAACAAATGAGTTCAAAGTTTGTATGAAATACCGTAACGTTAACGCTCTAACAGAAAGTTAGTACGTATTCACGACTACGTTTATAGATTCTCATGATTATGCAGTGATTGCCTAGTGGTGTGAGCCCTTTTTTTTCGGATGGGAAATCATCAAATAACCCCTCCCGCTGTGGGCTGAGCAGGAGGGAGCGCTAGACTTTTACTGACTAAAACCCATCCATGTTCCTTCCTTTGCCCTTAATGTTCCAGGGCCGCGGTATCTCTTTCGAACAGTCCCACAACCCTGGCAGGCATTGGTCCTTTCGGACCCCTTCCTGTTTGCTGACTCTCTTTGAGGCGCGCGTGGAACACTCTTGCGCCGTCGACACGGCCTGTCGTCATAAGACGGACGGACGGCGAGCTAGCCCATAGCTCACCGTCCACAGGCCCGCGGAGTGGTGTGACCCCTGGACTGTCAAGTCATAGGTCTCAAGTTCGAACCCAAGACCTCTTGATTTTTCAGATTCATGTGCGTATTGTATAATTATCATTTGCTTCGGTGAGAAACATCGTGGCGAAACCAGCGTGCCTGAGAGATAGTTTTCGACAGCATGGAAAGCCAAGTCAGATGCCCATGGGTGGTATTAAACCTCTGCCACCGGGTTAGGCACTAACCACACGATAAAGAAAGAAAAATGATAACGGTATATCAGAGATTTTGGTTGTTTCCTGAAGTAGTTATCGTTTTTACGACCAGGTGGCCTACCATGACGTCTTAAAGCAGGAGTAATTCCAGTGTGGGAAAGAGATGGCGGTAGACGGCCTTTATAGCTCTGTCTCTTTCCCACACTGGAATTACTCCTGCTTTAAAACGTCATAGGAAACCCCCAAGAAAAAGGCATACGGCACTTTTGGTGGTGAAACTTTATGCTTAGAGCAAGTTTAATTAGATATACAAGACAGGCTCTTGTTAAATACTCACTTGTTCATATGTATGACGGTGGTGGTGATGGTGACCAGCACACATGTTAGCGCGCATACCAGGCAGCAGGCGCCCACCACTTTGATCTGGTACAAAAGAACATTAGGAAATGAAATGGTTCTGTATGGCCGCCTCCGTGTTATGAACGTTAACGTCTTACGGCATTGCATTCAAACTTTGAACTCATTTATTTTCGAAATGACTGAACCGATTTTAATGAAACTTCACATACATAAGCAGGATACATAGGTCTAAAAAGCTGACGGGGAACATTTTCGAAAAATAGTGGTACAGCTAAATTAGACCGATTTTCCATAGAAACAAATTTCCAAATTTCTTTTTTTTTTAAAGACATTTCGACGATGTTTTCTGTCAACTTTTTAGACATATCCTGCTTCATTATGCGTTTCAATAAAATTGGGTCAATCATTTTGAAAACAAATGTGCTCAAATTTTGTATGAAATTCCGTAAGACATTAACGCTCCTAAGAACTAAGTATAGTACATATAAGAGGTACACATTTTATTTTATTTTTCATTAGCCTTATAAGGCCATGTTCTGGGCAAAGGCCTCGCCTGAATCTTTGAGGTACTCTGTATCTTTGTATCGTCTTCCTGGTTAGCCAGATGAATTTTAACTCAGATGAGTATTTTAATACTAGTGTAAATCATATACGAGAAGCAACTGTCAGCGGCTTCCTCAATCAATAAACTTCAAACATTTAATATCAATTATAACGAATAATTTTATTAACAAAAATCATCGAGCTTGGCGGGATTAGAACTAAATATTCTAGTTGCATATCATGGATTTCCACAGAGTAACGCCTGATTCCATGAATTATTAAAAGTTTTTTTTTTTTTTTTTGTGTTCTCGACTGATCGGTTCAAAATTTTTGCAAATGACGTCTAGTATTTCAAGGAAAGCACCCAATTACCAATCATCCTTTAAATCAAAACGTCATTACAGGAATCCGTCGCAACATCGAAACCAGGTGATTCATACAACCGCCTACGTATGCATATTATAGCCAATGATAATATTATAAAGAAAGATACGCTACGTTCATACAGAGCGGCGTTCAAATATCGTTGCGTTGTTACGACTGCGATAGATAATACAGAACGTATGATACAGAAAGAGATAGCTATTGCGCTTGAAGTACTTAAATAATTAAGTACGACAGTAAATTACGACAATTGTCTGAATTTGTCTGCAACAATTTGTTCGCGCTAGTGCGATATCTACCTTTTTTTATTTGTAATATCATTGATTATAGCACGATTGCCTTCAGCGCAAAAAGATGCACTATTATCTACGAAGGCAGAGCAATATTTATTTATTTATCACAAACAATACTAACATTACATTACACTTACACACACTACACACATTAATTACACTAACAGACACTACACGCACACACCACACTTTATACCATTAACATTACATTTCTTTTTTTCCTAATATGTAGGACTTTATGTAAAGTATGATACTTGCACTACAGAAGTTACGCTAAATTACAACCTGTTTAACGATTATGTAAAAGGAACAAATAACATAATTCTGAAGCATGAAATTAAGCGATTGGCATTAACAGTTATTAGCGTAGCACACGCACTGTTTACAAAAGCGTTCTTATTGCTCAATTGACATGCGATGCGACTTTATACCGATACCGATGTTATTATGATGCTATAAAATACAATTTTAGGGGAAACAATACTAAAACAATGATAGTGACAGTTGATTAGTACTGATAAGAGGACATTCGTATCAAACGATTTGTTAGCAGTCGTACGTAATGGTATTAACCGGGCCCATAACCTAACAAAACACGGTATTTAGTGGTTTTCAATAGACTACCTACCCGACTGCCAAGGAAGGGTTTAACGTTTTTCGCGCGTATCTTATATGTTAGTTTTTTGTAAAAAATATATATTACCTAGTATGTTCCAAGTGGCTGGATGGATTTCGACGATTAAGGTATCATTAGATTCGTCTTAAAAACCCATGCGTCCTTAGACAGGTGTTAAAAAAAAAACATAATGGCGGATTTTTAATTTTAAGTTTAAATGTTTTTTTCAGCCTGTCCTATACATATAGGTACATAATACAATTTGTAGTCGGGTTTTTTTTATACTTTTAATGAAATGCTACTTGTTGAATGTCATTATTGTACCTACAATGATACATAGATGGCGCTAGCAGTTCTACATTTTGTTACTTAATAATAATAAATGGCAGCTCGTTAAGAATAAAAGACGTGTTATTTTGTACTAAACTTAAAGTTCGCATTTGTTCTAAGGTCTTTTACACGTAATTATTACACAGATCCTAATGCCCGACGTTGGTCTATAACAAATAGAGATTTAATATGTCACAAACAATAGCAAAATTTGCTTAATAAAAAGAAGAAGAAGTGAAACACCAAATTAAAAATCTATTCTTAAAAATAGTGGTTCTTAAAAAACACAGAATAGCTCAACACGAGTGTAAAAAAAGAAGATTGGTGACCGTAAGGAGTCTCAAAAATATCTCGCAAAACCATAAAACCCAAGCATGTCTCGGTACGAGTGGTCCTTCGAAACAGATGATACAGCGAGACGGTCCTTCGAACCGGTTGATATAGAGTTTAAAGTTCATGCAGTGCTCAAAAAACGACTAAGTAACATGCAACACGTACTAACAAGCATTGATAATGAATGACATCGAACATACTTTTCTTACCATATAGCTGTATCTATTGCGGCGGCGAGCCAGACTCATGATGCAGACGCCTGTTAACACCAGCTGGAACAAGAGAAGTTTACTTAATTACTGAACTGGGGGGTTACTATGACGTCTTAAAGCAGAAGTAATGTCAATGTGGGAAAGAGGAGGCGCTAGATGACCTGTATAGCGCTCTCACCAGGCTTTAACAGACACAGATTTTGGGTTATATAAGGCCGGTGTAACTGTAGACTGACGAATGTAATTTACAGGGTATTTTTTTTTCGAAAGGCAGACATGCTTTACCACTATACAGGGTGTAACAAAAACCTTAACGAAGCCGTCAACGAAGCATTCTGTACATCAAACTAAGTAACTAAACGCAAAAAAAATTTTTTTTACTTTTTTTTGTAGTGAAAAATCACATTTTACGCTAGGACTCAATGTACCGCACTCAAAACATTGTGCTGATAGATGCATTGAATTGTAAGGGGGTCGTGGAAGTGTTTAAAGTAAAAAAGAATACATTAAAAACATGTACTTATTTTTAAAAGAACTTGTGAAAAAGTTGGAACTTTGACCCTCAATATCTCCGTAACTAGAAGGTTCCCAGGTATGGTCTAGTCTAGAACAAAAAAATGATCGCAATGACGGGGAGAACAAGTGCCTTTCGGCTTCGTTAAGGTTCTTGTTACACCCTTTATAGGTAGGAACACGTTCTTAGAAAACTGTCCTTTACTTTTTGACTGTCCGAGTCAGCGCAACGCGAGCTGAGCGACGCCGAAGGTAAATCACAAAGAAGCTGGTGAAACTCGTTGCTACAGAGGCATTCGGAATATCTCCAGAAACAGGTAAAGAGGAAGCGTAATTTCTCAGACATTAAAAAGTTTCCGTTAACGTCTGCGTTAATAAACTTGATTTTGTATTAAAACGCTGGGCATTACACACAGCGCCATCTAGGTGCCACACCAAGCAACGAGGCTTGTGTCGTGGATACCAAATAGTGGATAGTAATACTACATAGATACTTTTTGTTTGTAAATACGTACTTATTATACATATAAACATCCATGACTCGGAAACAAATGTCCATGCTCATCACACAAACATTGCCTCCGCTCATGAATTAGACTTCTATACTAGGGTCAGCGCAGCTCAACGTACCATAGCGGCCGGAACAGCGGCGGGCACAGTCTCCAGATGTTGCGGAGAAGCAGTGTAAGCCCGCAGCAGGATGTGTTGCGCTGCCAGTAGACCGCCCAGCGCGGCCGCCAGGGCTCCACATCCGACACACCACCATGCGTATTTACGCCGACGGCACGTACCCTCATTCCCATTTCCATTACATCCGACCGAAGCTGGAATGAAAAAAAAATACTTAGATATAGATAACGTAGTAGCGGTGACCATAAGGTAAGGGTTCAGACTTGCAATTTTCCAATTGGGGTGGGTTGTTGTAGATTTTCCTTAAATATAAATAAAAAAAATAAAAATCATATTCATGAAAAATAAATCTTTTTATTTAAAAAAACACATACATACAAACACATAGATACATACATATATAAATTAAAAAGAATACATTAAACAACATACATATAAACACATAGACATACATACAGGCTGTAACAGGACCCTTCACGAAGCCGTCAACCTAGCATTATGTAAATCAAACTAAGTAACTTTACGTGAAAATTAATGCTGGGAAACGACTTTGTTTATGGGGTGAAAAATCACGTTTTACGATAGGACTCAATGCAACGCACTTTGACCCCTAATATCTCCGTAACTATGAAGTTCCCAGGAATGGTCTAGAACAAAAAAAATATCGCATTGACGGGGAGAACAAGTGCCTTTCGACTTCGTTAAGGATCTTGTTATACCCTTTATAAATGTCTACGCGAAGTTATTTACGCGTTATTTTGCCAGTTTCGTCCCAAAACGATGGTCTTATAACGCAATTATGATCACGTTTGAAGCGGAAATTACGCTTCCCTTAAAAGTTTCTTCCCAGCCAAGTGAAACTTCGACTTTAAGAGCTATGCCGTACCATCAAAAGTTCGAAAGTATGTAAAACACATCTCACCGACCCTAACTGGGTGCGCGTGGTGGATATTTCTTGAGCCTCACTGGCTCTAACGGAGATAAGGTCTGAATCCAAACAGTGAGAAGAAAAGAAAAAAAAGCAAAAATATTTATTTGTTGTCATGTCCCTGGACATGACGTGCACACAAAATTAGAAAAAACTAGCTGTTGCCTGCGGCTTCGCTCGCATTTTGGTCGGAAATTAACCCAAGGGCACGTTTTGAGACGGCGCGTTCGTGTTCCACGCGCGCCTCAAAGAGAGTCAGCAAACAGTCCTGTTTGTTGCGGGACTGTTCGAAAGCGATACCGCGGCCCTGGAACACAAAGGGCAAAGGAAGGAACATGGATGGGTTTTAGTCAGTAAAAGTCTGACACTCCCTCCTGCTCAGCCCAGAGCGGGAGTGGGGGCTATTTGATGATATCCCATCCGAAAAAAAAAAAGAAACAGGTCACGTTGTGAGCACGTTGTAGCCTTTGGCACTCGGGGATAATGTGAGTTCCTATTTGTGAAAGAATTTTCAAAATCGGTTCAGTAGATCCAGAGATTACCCCCTACAAACCCACAAACTTTACCTCTTCATAATATTAGTATACTCGTAGATAAACAAAACAGCAGCAGCAACAGGAGCAGTGACAAATTAAAATCCGTATTAACGCAAAAATACCACAAAATTGTTAAGCCGATCCCTGTTAGTTAAATAGTTCGTCAAACCACGATAAACGTGAATTACTATTACAGTTAAACATTTTTTACCTAAACCGACAAATCGTTGATTCACCGTGACACTGAACTCATACAATTTTACTTTAATAGTAATAGTTCGAGCGTACGAATCATAAATACTTTGACCACGATCTCTCGAATGTCTGTTTTTATTGTCGTTCTAAAGTTGCGGCGAGCGTGATCAGAAGCGAACCTTTTTTTTATATAACAAGCCTATTCTATTTTTTTAATCATAAAGAAGTTTAGATCGTGGTGTATAAAAAAAAAAAAGTTTATGGTACCTACTTATTTGAATTTAAGTTATATGAATATTTTATCAGCTTGAATGGAACTGCTCTGCTGCTGCCGTTGACTGCCTCGTTGGTCTATTAGGTCGCAAACGCGACTGCTGAGCATGAGGTCCTGGGTTCGATTCCCGGGTCGGGCAAAGCGTTATTAGGTTTTTCCATAACGAATTTCTCAGTTGCAGCCACGGTGTCTGGATTTGTGCCCAGTTGATGGCAATAGGCTCGCCACCTACTACATGGGACTTAAACGTAACTGGCGAAATGTGGGTGTACTATTCAGTACACCTCTGCCTAGCCCCTTGGGGATTACAGGCGTGATGCTATGTTATGCTTGTTTTTATAACGAGAACTTCTGGTTTCGAGTCACCCAGTTTCTGAAAGGTCGACTTTACTAACTTTAGTGAAACCTAAATAGCAACTGTTGCAATTTCAACTCTCGACGCCGAGTCGACCTTATAGAATCCAACAATGCACTTTTCTTTAGACATTCATTAAGTTGTCACTTAACGTTTGTGAAAACAAGCACTAACAAAACAATTAAAGTATCCTACCAAACTCGTGAATTGTTTGGCTATTTTTATTTCTGTCAGCCACAGACAACGCAACGCTAATTTTCTGTTGAACCGGTTTCTAAAAGGCTATTTAAAAAAACCTATTGGTGCTGTTTAAATGTATCATCTTAAGGCGTTGCCATACAACGTGGCAAAGCCGCCAGTCTCTTGGGTACATTACCAGATGAAAGCGTTGAGGAGGAGTTTTTTGACGCCATTTTTTAAGTTTATTGGCAAGTTAGTTACTTATAAGGTTATTTTAATTTTTATATGTGTTAGCTAATACAATTCGTGTCTTAAACAAAAAACAAAAAAATATCGTAATTAATTCTATATCTATCTATTTTATTCTATTTTATCTTTTTTTTTTAATAAATTATTCTTATTCTTATAATGTCTAACAGTCAAATTATCTAATCTTCGTTTAAAATAATAAAAATTACCAAAGTATGGTGGCGGTGGCACATAGTGTTGCGGTACTTCAGCTGCTATTGTAGATCTCGGAGTGGATACCTGGTATTGCACTACTTGCATAACACCACACGCTTGCATCACAAAGTAACTGAACAGTCATCCATTTTAATCCATTAGCATTAACAACAATAATCCAGTCAATTTTAAACTATCAAAAATAAAGTTCCACTATTTTTTATTAACGTCAGATTTCCCGCCCTGTCAGTTAATTTTTTTCAAGTTTTAATAACACACGCACAAGTCACACCGTACAAATTCCACCGTGAACTTTCAAATCTCGCGCCTTTTCTATAAAATCGATATTTACACCCCAAGCTAGCCGTGCGTAAAGAACAATGACCTCTTTACATATAATAACAACAATCGTATTTACAAATCACTGGCTGTATTTAAGCTCGAAACCTCCATCTTTTAATTAAGAATTTATCAATTCCTATAATTTTAATTCCATAAATTCTCCTTTTATTTTTTCCCCCGTTCTTTTATTTTTATCACTGTATAATACAATGCGCGTTGAATTTTTATCGAAATATCTGTTTTTGACCACAAATATTACACAATTCACGTTTTATTTGTATTTATTTTCACATTAAACATATTTCTCGTTGCATTACTGAGTTTACGTTGTAAGGTTATGTGATTTGACAATGGCCGTTTCGCGCAGAAGCAATGGGATCTTTATGTGGCTCAGGTAGAAAGGTCTTAAATTGAATGTATGGGAATGTGTAAGATTTTGTTGTGTACTTAAACTATATTACTTTGGCTATAATTTTTTGTAAGATCAGGTAGTTATTTTTGTGAAAAAAGGTTTGATGTAAGGATGTGATTTTTTTTTCAAAGAATCTTTTTTATTGAATGACATTTGGGCTCCTTTTGGTGGGAACTTATTTCTCCCACACATTGAATACATTTCTTTAGACTATAACAATAAGTTTTACGTGTTTTTATTAAGAAATCGACGTCAAAAACTTTGATTGTTGTCCGGAAAACATTAAACATTGCTTTAACAATAAAATTCTATGCCTCTGAATTTCGCAACCACTTTCAAATAATATTACAAAAGAAACCATTCTGCAAGATTTGTTGACATATTTGGGCCGATCACCTGTCATGATTTGAACTGCTTTAGCGACAGGTATTTCATTAGTGAATAGTAGTTTCTATTTAGTTTTCAGTAAAAAGAAATGTTGAAATACGTTTTCCGGCAGTCAAAATGTCACTTCAATTCGAAATCAGAAACTCAAATGCCTTCAACTTTTTAATAAGAAACTGACTTATATTGATAAAATACTTGGACTGGTAATCATAAAATTCTTGGACATTGCAAGGGTTACACTAAAACCTATGACGGTCCCCACGCAGACAGAGAGACATCTGAAATGAGCAGTCCGGTCTGGCAGCAATCACCTTCAAAATGCTGCTGTAGGTGGGTGAGGTTTAGTATCGAGTCGCCTTAATAGGGGGGAAGGAGGGGGTGTAGAGTCACCCCCCACTTCCCCCGCCTGCCGGACGTGCGTAGTTTTTGTTATTAATTTTCAGAGGTTACAATTTTTATTGAATGATTTCTGAGGAAAATCGCCTTAATAGACGGGAATGATTCCCTTCTCTAACCTAGCCTGTCCGAGTCGGGGTGCCCCAAGTCCCGAGCTCGCTTCGCTCGCTCTAGATGTAGTCGACAGAGCCCCGTTTTTCATGGCTCCTATTTCTGAATGGTAAAAAAATAGGTGCCCCAAGTGCCGAGCTCGCTTCGCTCACTCTTGCACTGAATAAAACGCCAAAATCTCGATATAAAGATCGAAAGACTCGATATAAAACCCAACCCAGGCCGGTTTCTCTCGCACGATATCGTTGTTGGAAGCCATCCGTCGCCTTCGAATAACTTGAAGCCATCGAACAGCACACTGAAGGTGTTATTAAATTGAACGTTCCTGGTTTCTTTGACCTAACTTCGGCCACCTCTCCCTCGGTGGTCGTTACCATAATTTATCATCCTTTTCTCAACCTCCCTCAAACTTACCATTGTTCCGCCTATTGGTGGCTGCTAACACGCTGGTCGGTGGTCTAGGGGGCAGTGCGGGGGGTGTGTCGGTCTTCGCGGGCGGGGGGGGGCCCGGGTCGTCTGCGCATGCGTACTGCGCTGATGCTGGCTTGCATGTGCATGCTACTTGGTACTGGAAATGAGAAGAATAAATGTTAGCAATGATTGTAATAGTAGTTTCCCTGTTTGTTAGCTGGTTTCTGAATTCCTATATATAGTGGAATTCCCTGCCTGCGTCAGTGTGCCCAATTTCATATGAACCCAATCTTTTAAGTCGCGAGTTAATAGGCTTCTTTTGGGTTAGCTCGTTCCATCGTCGACCTCATCTCTGTCCTCAGGTCAAGAGGGGCCTACTCTTGACCTGAGGACTTAATATATATTTTTTAAATTCGAACTTTTGATACTTTTTTGGAACCCTTAATGTCTATTCCATGTGTTGAACCATGGCTGATGGAGTGACAGTAACAGAACTTCAGTGACTGAACTAAAATCTGCGGTCGTCAACTGGTTTTTAAAAGTTGTTAGTTATTATTTGTCGAGAGAGGAGCTCGTGGCCAAATAATAACAGGCGCTCGAGTCAATCTTTAGGTTAAGCCGTGCTTGCCTGGATTGGTCTGTGGATGGGTGACCACCCATTACATACCGAGTTTCTTCCGTGCCTCGGAAAGCACGTTAAGCCGTTGGTCCCGGCTGTCATTTGGAGATCTTTGACAGTCGTAACAGGTAGTCAGTGACGCGAAAGTCTGACAACCAGTCCTACCAAGGGGTATTACCCAGTAGTAACTGGGTTGTGGTGGTCAGATAGGCAGTCGCTCCATGTACAATACTAGTTTCAGCTGCATCTGGTTAGACTGGAAGCAGACCCCGCCATAGTTGGGAAAAGGCTAGGCAGATGAGTTTTTCTTTGGGCTTTTCCGATCTCCCAACAGTAGTAAATTGTCATACCTTATGTAAATCCGAAGTGACAGAAGCGCTGGTGTCGCACTCGGGGCACGCCTCGGGCGCCGGCGAACTGCGAGCCGACGTCACGTCACCCAGCGACATCGCTTAGGTGCTGATGCTGGAAAGAGAGCGATAGTTTCGAGTTAAGAATAATCTTTAGCTTACATACAGAGGAATAGTTGACACAAAATATGACCTCAGTTTACAAAAAATCTGTCACAAGCATGAAACTAATCACTACATAGTATAAAACAAAGTCGCTTCCCGATGTCTGTCCCTATGTATGCTTAGATCTTTCAAACCACGCAACGGATTTTGATGCGGTTTTTTTTTTTAATAGATACAGTGATTCAAGAGGAAGGTTTATATGTGAAACATTGCACCCGTGCAAACCCGGGGCGGGTCGCTAGTAAGTACTATAAGATTCTCGACCACAAGTCACCACATGCCTATGCCAGTATGATGCCATAAGTACTTTTGCCATACTTCTAACTGGAATAGCGCGCAAAAAAACAAATGCGCACGCTCTATGGCAGCAAAAACAAAAGTTAATCCATCTACATCCGGCCTCTATGGCCACATCCGTTGCGAACAGCTGTTTTGCCCGACTTAACAACAAAAGAGTTACGTGTTTACAGCTGTATTTTATTGAATGGCGAATAGAAATAATGGAAATTAGTCATTCAAGTTTTGTAATCAGCTTTTGTCGGTTTGATATACAGGGTGTAACAAGACCCTTCACGAAGCCGTCAACCAAGCATTGTGTACATCAAACTAAGTAACTTTACGCAAACATTATTGCTGGGAAACAACTTTTTTTTTGGGTGAAAAATCACGTTTTACGGTAGGACTCTTATGTAACGCACTCAAAACATTGTGCTGATGGATGCATTGAATAGTACGGGGGTTGTGGAGGTGTTTAAAGAAAAATCTTAAATTAAAAACATGTATTTAAGAAAAAAACTTGTGAAAAAGTTGGAACTTTGACCCCCAATATCTCCGTAACTAGAAGGTTCCCAGGTATGGTCTAGAACAAAAAAATTATTGCAATGACGGGGAGAACAAGTGCCTTTCGGCTTCGTTAAGAGTCTTGTTACACCCTTTAGATATATGGCGAGGTTAAATAAGAAGAACTAAACGAAATTGGGGGGGGCTTATGTCCAGCAGTGGACGTTTTTGGCTGAAATTATGATGATGATCGAAATTCAGTACATTTGCAGTGAGCTAGCTCACATGATCATGATCATGATGTGTATTTTAATCATGGTTAACCTTTAAGATAAGGCAAATCTTTTATATAAATTGGAAAAAGAAATGGTCCAAGAACTGAGCCCTGGGGAACTCTCATTCTTACTACAAGTAAGCTAAATCTTTTTACGTAAACATCAACCGTATAAATCCTTGATTTCCACCAAACAGCTCGCATCGCATCGGATCGGAACGGATTTTACAATCTTTAAACGATATTAAATCGTGTACACAGTATTTTAAGTCTATACTACCAAGCCGTGCACAGCAGCTTGACCACGGGCGTCTTCCGCGACACGTGATCGTAGCCGAAAGTATGCTGCGACGCGCGATCG
The DNA here is from genome assembly GCA_947578425.1 of Eugnorisma glareosa. Classification (NCBI taxonomy): domain Eukaryota; kingdom Metazoa; phylum Arthropoda; class Insecta; order Lepidoptera; family Noctuidae; genus Eugnorisma; species Eugnorisma glareosa. The sequence goes on along the minus strand of OX387985.1, from coordinate 2,771,344 downwards.
GCCCCGTTCGCCTGTCGTCGTATCAGATCGAAATTAGAACACGTCAATAGGAATGGAACTATTTGACTGAGCGCAGAAACGGATACGTTCGCAAGCGACGGTACGGAGCCGAACGTATGCATTGACATCCTGCCGGACGCAACGGGCTGTCGCCGCATCCGTTCATATTCTTTCCGATCCGATACGATGCGAACCGTGTGGTGGAAATCACCGTTTATTTAGAAGATTCAGAGAGGCTGCCAAAAAAAGAATACCATAAAAACCAAAATCAAACTAAGCCCCTAATTTCTTCTGACACACTTCCCAGTTTTCTGCGTCATTCACCTAGGTACTATGAAGACTCCCTAAATTCCAAGGTTGTAACCTTGGAATTTTGGGAGTCTTCAGGCAAACCCGCTTTTGGACAAATACCTATTTGAAATAAGCCTTCGCATTATGGCAAAGCCGCCATAATCAACCAACTTTGACTGACCAAATAAGTCGATAATAAACCTTTTTTACCCGATTACGGCGAAGCCAAAAGGAAGGGTTACGATTTTATCTAAGTATGTTTGTATTTACATATGTTCCTCCGTAGCACCTAAACTATTCATCCGATTTTGATGAATAAGGCGTCAATCGATTCGTTATTATGGCCCGGGTAAGATAGGCTACAAACCGAAAAAAAAACCTCATTTTAATTAGAGCTTGATTTTTCAGTAGTCGTGTTTTTAGTGGTAGACCTCACAAATTCTTGTTTAGAATGTCTCTGCACGCAGATGGCATTTATAGAGATCAAAATGAGGTCAAGCTATCACTCGACGATCTAATAAAGTGTATTGTCCTGTCTTGAGAATAAATGTCATTGGGTGGTGGATTTACTAGTGTAATTATATATAATTGTCTGTCTATCTATGTAGCGTTGAAAGACGCACCTTTGGTGGTAATTTTATGTTGGTCTATCAATAGTCCGTCTTGCCTTTATATAGGGTGGCTGATAAATTGATAATTAGTGACCGATACTTAAACACGTGATTGTACTTATGATAACAAACAAATTTCCCAAAGAAACATATTTTTTTTTAAACGGCTAACAGCTGATAGGTCACAGGCGCGTGCGTGCGAATTTCATACGGCTGTTGTGTTATTGTGATAAAAGTGTGGATATAAAAAAAAAAATTCTTTGACAAAGTTGTTTGTTATCTTGAGTACAATCACGAGTTTAAATATCGGTCACTAATAACCAGTCACCACTATACTCGTACAAATTAGCTTTTATCCATAGCGTGTTGGTCCCGCGGTACCGTATACCGTAATATTCTTGGTCTTTAAAAAAAATATACAAATTAGTTTATTGTCACAATTAGCATAATCAGTACATTTAAACGTGTTTGGAGCCTCCTTTTAAGCAAAACAGCGCCTGTCTTAGGAGACTCCGCGCTTCCATATCATTGCCGTATACTTAAACTAACTGAGTTACAAAAAAGTAGTGTACCTTATTATAATACAACGGGAATGGTGTTATGAAAAATAGATAGTACCCGATTCTCATACCTACTGAATCTATACTAATATTATAAAGCTGAAGAGTTTGTTTGTTTGTTTGTTTGAACGCGCTAATCTCAGGAACTTCTGGTTCGAATTGAAAAATTCTTTTAGTGTTGGATAGTTCATTTATCGAGGAAGGCTATAGGCTATATATCATCACGCTACAATTAATAGGAGCAGAGCATCAATGAAAAATGTTGCAAAAACGGGGAAAACATATTATTTTTGAGACCTTCCTTTGCGTGCGCTGGTTAAACGGTTAAAGTTGCACAAAAATAATGTATGAGGGAATTATTCCTCTTAAAAATGTCTAAAAAAATGTCCGCGACAACACATGCCTATCTTTTAAGGTTGACTAACAATAACCATTTTTATGATTTTAAAATTTGGTCAAAAATAATGCTTTATTTGCAAAGGTATTTTTACCGACATAGTATTAATCCTTATCAAAATAAATATGTTAGTCATCTTTAGCGTTCAATTGTAACCAAAATTGCCCCGTACACCATTCAATTTAGATGAATATCTTAGGAGATATCACAGTTTTAAAATAACTCCGCATCAAAATAATGACACGCGCGCGCTGCGAGGCGGGGCGTTCATGTTGTCGGGAAAACCAATGTGATTAGATTCAATGCACAAATATTGTGCGTAACGTAGAGGTTTTAGTTTTGGTTTCATTGTAATCAGTGCTCTCTATCAAAAGATTTATGAATTTAAAGTGTTCAAGAAGAACTTATGATCATTGTGTAAGATACATGCAACGACATCTATTGCACCAAAATGGTACTATTTATTAAAAATGTGCTCACAAGATAACTTTTAAATCGGCTGACCGGCTTTACAAAAAAGTTCTGATGGCAAAAAGTACTCTAGATTAGTCTACATGACGCTATAACCCTGTAGAGTGTGTGTTCAATCGCTTTCCATGCAGTATATTCTATCGGTTTAACTTGGTGCTCGATAGGTGGCGCTGTTCATTTCACTCCATTTTCTGAATCGCGGTGTTTTTCGTGAAAGAATGACCCTCGCCCGTGTAAATTGTCGGAAGCTTGGTTTTTTAACCGACGAAACAAAAAGAGGAGGTCGTCAATTTGACGTGTCTATATTTTTTATTTTATGTATAACCTGATGCATGATCCTTTTTTTTAAATTGAGAAATCGTGTCCGGGCTCATTTCCTGCACCTTGATGAGAACTTTAGATCTAGCTGGAGTATGACGTCATCGAAGGTCTAACGATGGAGACGGAAGGCAGTTGCAAGAGGTCCTCAAGAGTTTGTAGCAAGAATAACGTGTTTGGGCTTATTTCATGCACCTTGATGAGAACTTTAGGCCTTGCTGTAGTATTACTGTCATCGAAGGTCTGACGATGGAGACGGAAGGCAGTTGCAAGAGGTCCTCAAGAGTTTGCAGCAACAATTACGTGTTTGGGCTCATTTCATGCACCTTGATGAGAACTTTAGGCCTTACTGGAGTATGACTGTCGTCGACGGTCAAACGATAGAGACAAATGGCAGTTGCAAGCGGTCCTAAACAGTTTGCAGCAGGTACAATGTTATTGGGCTCATTTCATGCACTTTGATGAAAACTTTAAACCTAACTCAGTATGACTTTCATCGAATGGCTGACGATGCAGGCGAATGGTAGTTGCAAGAGGTTCTCAAGAGTTTACAGCATCTATATCGTGTTTGGGCAATGAGAACTTTAGACCTGCCTGGAGTATGGTCGGCTAAGTTTGTCGAGGGTCGCGGGCCTGTGGACGTTGAATAATGGGCTAGCTCGCCATCCGTCCGTCTAATAACGACAGGCCGTGTCGAAGGCGCATTCGTGTTCCACGCGCACCTCAAAGAGATGTCAGCAAACGGGAAGGGGTCCGAGAAGACCGAGGCATGCCTGGGTTGCGGGACTGTTCGAAAGAGATACCGCGGCCCTAGAACATAAAGGGCAAATGTAGGAACATGGATGGGTTTTAGTCAGTACAAGTCTGACACTCCCTTCCGCTCCGCCCAGAGTGGGAGGGGGGGTCATTTGATTATTTCCCATCGGTAAAAAAAAGGTAGGCCTTATTTGGAAAAATATAAGTAGAATATGTTTGCGATTAATGCAAATATTTCCGAAAAATTAAATTGTTAACTACTTGAATCTATACTAATATTATAAAGCTGAAGGGTTTGTTTGTTTCGTTGATTGAACGCGCTAATTTCAGGAAGTACTGGTATAAATTAGTTTAGTGTTGGATAGCCCATTTATCGAGGAGCGGAACATCAATGAAAAATGTTTCAATAACAGGGATTTATTCCTTTTGACAGCTTTCGTTGTGCGTGAACGGTTAAAAATACGCAATTATCATGTATGTCGGAATTGTCCCTCTTAAAAAGCTCTAAAAAAATGTCCACACTGGCATATGTCTAACTTTTAAGGTTGACGCACACTCTCTCTAACCCTCTCTTTCTTTTATGTACGCACGCACGCAAACGAAGTTGCGCGGGTCAGCTAGTATGTATATAAAATTTCATAAAAATCGGTCAAGCCGTTTCGGAGGAGTATGGTAACTAACATTGTGACACGAGAATTTTATATATAAGAAGAAGAAGATAGATGAGCCTGATGTGAGATAAGTCCCACTGCTGGGCAGAGACCTCCCTTCCCTCTTTTCCTCTGCCTGTGTCTATTTGGGCCCATACTCTCGTCACACCATCTCCTTTTGGGCCTACCGCGTTGATTACTTGTCTTTCTTGTCTATCTCACATATCTATATTATATGTTTTCTATTTAAAGTGTAAGTATTTTTTTAATTTATTTTTTCTTATACGAGTAGCATCGCATTGAACAAGTCTGTAATGATGTTATAATTGTTGGTAAATAAATAAATAAATATATTATATATATATATATTTCTTTCACATCAATAAGTAATGCTCGTTTTCACTTGTAGTGTAAGTAAATCATTTAGATATTATCTATCGCGTGTACACACATTAATGTCTTTAGCTATGGTCAGGGGGTTACTCGTCTTAAGGTGGATGCGCAAGGGTAGCCCGCGAAATTTAAATTTTCACAAGTTTATTGCAATTTGCAGGTCAGTGTCAAGTTGTTTGTTGATGAAAATATGAATCGCGCCAGTAACACGTATGGAGTTACAGAATTATAATCATTCAAATCATCAATACAGCTCTCCAAGTTCATATAATCACATTCAATAGCTATTTCATGAAAATGTCAATTTTGAGATTATATGAACTTAGAGGGTTGTATTGATGATTTGAATGATTATAATTCTGTAACTCCATACGTGGTACTGGCGCGATTCATATTTTTATGAACATACAACCTGACACTGACCTGCAAATTGCAATAAACGTAAGAAAATTTAAATAATAATTAAATTAATTTAAATTATTTTTTATTTTTATTTTTTATTTCGCGAGCTACCCTTGCGCTTCCACCTTAAAGCAGGAGTAATTCCAGTATGGGAGAGAGACAGAGCTATACAGGTCGCCTAGCGCCATCTCTTTCCCACATTGGAATTACTCCTGTTTTTTAGACGTCATGGTAGGTCATCTGGTCAATTCGATTAGTATGATCAGCAAGGGTAAATGCGCTAACACAAACTGTACCTTCATAATTCGTGTGTATGTTCAAAATTATTGATGCGGTGTTTATATTTGTTTCGTACAGTCAGCAAAAGAAATAAGTTGCCAGCTCAATCAGTGATTATGCTCAATAGACAAATAACTGACAATGTTTGTCTGTTCGGTTTCTGCAAGGCTGATATAAAAACAATAAATTAACTAACGCACTCTCAAATCTGCGCCAAAGGATTTAAATCTGCAACTAAACTAAAACTAACTTTAGAAGGCCTATAAAAATCAAGTTTTGGGGGTCTGAGAAGTATCATTAGGTACAATGCGCACACAAATTCATCCAACGACTGCAACAACGACTGAAAACTAATCTCCATTGCCAACTGTACAAATTGTTTACAAACATTGAAACGATCAGCATTCAGCAAGCAATGCTTATGTTTCATAGAACCGGCAGCTTAGCTGTTATGACTTCAGCGCAATGCAGTTTGATCTCAGCTTGTATTTAGAGGGATTAGCTGCTGTTGTCGCGACCTTCGTCAGCGTTCAATTATTATAAAATTTCTAGCTTTTTCCCGCGGCTTCGCTCGCGTTAATTTATAATTTGACAACCTGTGGTGTGAAATGTACTTTTCTGCCTATTCCCATACCTACCAAATATAAATAAAAAAAATCATAAAAATCGTTCGAGCCGTTTCGGAAGAGTGCGGCCACAAACACTGTGACACGAGATTTTTATGTTATAAGTTTATTTCCTTAAGTTTGAATCGGAATTTGTTAACTATTTCAAGGTTTATATATTTAAGTTACTCCGTATAATATTAGCTATCTGTTAGTAAAGTCCCGTCAAAATCGGTCCAGCCGTTACGGAGATTAGCCGGAACAAAGAGAAAGAGAAGCAAAAATGAAAAAGAAAAGAGGTTTTTTTGCTATAAGAACCATAATCTTTTATGTGCAGTTACTAGATAAAAAGCGTTTAATATAGTTAGTTGGAATATTGATGAGAATTTTTACATTTCACACGTTTTCAGACGCCTAGAATGTCTCTCAAATCCCCTTTGGACAAGAACCGGCAAGAAACTCCATTGTTACTCTTTGTCATATGTCCGTCCGTATATATTCCGTAGGCGTGGATGGCCAAATCCGAAGCTATGAGGAACAGCGAAAAATGCTCAAAGGAGTCGCGCCCGATTTTGATGAAAACTAAAACTGCATCATTGGATTTCTGAAAAATCGATATTCCTGGCCAGGAATCGAACATGTTGGTTTTGAAAAAAAAACACACTGTATTTTTACTCCATTCGATAGTTTCGCTGTCCTATCAAATTCTGGGAAGTTATAGCAACACACGAACTATAATTAGCGAAAATCTCCTAACTAGCGAATCAAAACATCTTTTCGAACGACCATCGACACAGATCGTTCACTCAGTGAATGAATGATTGAACGATTACGCGCGGTCAATGACCTCGGCGAAGTGGTTTGTCAACAATTCGGAGTGATTTTTTTTGTTGATTTTAAGCGTGGGAAGACGAGATTAATGCCCAGTTGTTTATATGAAGACTTGAAGCCTAGATTTTAGGCTAGATTTTTGCCTAATTGAATAATTCTTCTTAGTAGTTGTGAAAGTATCTGATTGTTTTTAAGGTTCCGTACCCGAAGGGAGAGAGAGAGAGACCCCATTACTAAGCCTCCGCTGTCCGTCCGTTCGTCTGTCAGCGGGCTGTATCTCATGATCCGTAATAGGTAGACAGTTGAAAGGAGATGTTCCAGAAATGTATGGAGCCTGGGCCAGCACTATGTACACTATATGTAAATATCGATATGTATTACGAGCACAGTAACCGTATTTTATTGTTAATTTTCTTTAATTTCACTTCGTTTTAAAGTACATTCAAATTAACTTGGCCAAGGAGAGCAACACAAAATAAAATTAAACATGGTGGATCAGATCAGCAGCAAGCGAAAAAAGACATTTTGACAATGACATTTGATTGACGTGTATCGTAATACCTGCGATAAAAAAAATACAATACGAATTTCGAAAATCTTGAGTTTCGGTTTCGATAAAATAAGACTACAGGTCCAAACTCAAAGCAAAGAAAGTCTCAAAAACGTCACTTCTTAAAACTGTCGCAAGTCCTCAAACTTCATGTTAAACACAACTGACATGGCTGCCCAGGGTTATTTTATTAAAAAACTTTTCAAATGATCATTTTTGTACCACTGTACCTTTCTTCAAATTATTTTTTTAGTATTTTTATGAAATTCCCCTATTTTTTCCTATTTATCTATGTAGTGTACATAGTGGTGGCCCAAAATCAAACATCTCCTTTTCACAGTATATCAAAGCCTTGCTGAAACTTATAAGGAAAAATATCACAGTTAAATATTTTAACTGTGACAAAAGTACAGTTCCGTCAAGTATCTTAACGCTTGTTAATCACTGCGGTGAAAGGTAAGTAGAGGTACTGGGTACTGTATACTCGTGCCTGTTGAAAATTGATTTCTGACAGCTGTCATTATAAACTCGTATCGCCTTTTTTGGCGGTTTTATGGATTCTGACAACTAGTGGTGCAAATTAATAAGAAGTAACTGTACTTGAATGGCTTAGTGTGGAAGCACCAGGGTATCCAGCGAAATTCTGTTATGTTTTTTTTTTGTAATTTGCAGGTGAGTGTCAGGTTGTTTGTTGATTAAAATATGATTCGCGGCCGTAGCAAATATGGCTTCACTGAGTTCTATTCATTAATATCATTAATACAAGTCTCTAAGTTCGTTTAATCCATTGAATGACTTTTTTATGAAATTAATAATCATTCAATAAGATTAATTGGACCCCCCTCTGAAACCTAAACTACTTCAAAACCTAATTTTTATTTGTATACAGGGTTTATCAGGGCCCTTCACGAAGCCGTCAACCAAGTATTATGTACATCAAACTAAGTAACTTTACGCAAAAGTTATTGCTGGGAAACGAATTTTTTTTGGGGTAAAAATCACGTTTACGGTAGGACTCAGTGTAACTCACTCAAAACATTGTGCTGTTGGATGAATTGAATAGCACGGGGGTCGTGGAGGTGTTTTAAGTAAAAATCTTACATTCAAAACGTGTATTAAAAAAAAAAGTTGGAACTTTGACCCCCAATGTCTCCGTAACTAGAAGGTTCCCAGGTATGGTCTAGAACAGGGATTCCCAAAGTGGTCGATATCGACCCCTTGGGGTCGATATCGGTTTCCTAGGGGTCGACATAAACGAAAACTGATTATAGGGGTCGACGAGGTCTAAAAATCGACCCCTATTAAATTAACACAAGTTCTTATTTAAAACTTTCAAGATAGGTAGGTAGGTACTGTATTGTTTATGTTGTGTTACGTGTACTAAGAATAATTAATATTTATGTAGGAAATAGCATTGTTGTAGTAATATAAAGCCTCAAGTTCGTACAAGATGAAAAACTCGGCAAGTCAGTGTGGACAAGTTTGTGCAAGATAATGAGTTCGAGCGTACGTCTTTCAGGCGCGTTTTGACTTGCTCTCTATTTGACGCTTGCGCGATTTAACACGAACGAATTCATGATCAAGTTGCAAGTCCAAACATGTTCCTGATATTTTACTATTTAACGAGGTTGCACTTAGGTTGAAAGTTCATTTGCGTTTTGAAATTCGTTGGAGCTTGAACGATAATAACTCATATAAGTACTCATTTATTTCAAGAGATTACAAAGTTATTACATAGCTAAATTAAGTGAAGTAAAGTGACTGAAAAAGAATTTACAAAATGCTGAGCTCCCTACGCGAGTTAATAGCGTAACCACACAATATCTGCAGTTTATGAAAAATTAACAGGGTAAGTACCAAACAGTTTTTATCCGGCACAGCGCATCAGCATTGCCCCACTGCACACTGTGTGATAGTGATCAGTTGAGCTATCTGTAAATTGTTTGCAACAGTTTGCAGTTGCCTCAGTTGTTTCAATTGTAAAAATTTACCAGTAAATTTAAGAGTTTATTAGGTATTGTTTTTAATTTAGGTACTTAGTTTCTTATTTTTTTATTTGCAGGATTACTGAGAGTTTTATGATGGCGGACACGAAAAAAAAATGCAGACAATACAGTTTGGACTACTTGAAGTTCGGATTTATTGCATCTCCATCAAATCAACACTTGCCGATGTGTCTCATATGTGAAAAAGTATTCAGTAACGATGCCATGAAGCCTTCAAAAATGGATGACCACTTATCGAGAGTACATGCTGACAAAAAAAGTAAGCCCTTGACATTTTTTCAAGCACTTAAAGAAAAACTAGACAAAAGGCCATCCATAAGATCGATGTTTGCGTCATCATCTATTAAAGACGATGATGGTTTACGAGCGTCCTATAATATATCTTTACTAATAGCGAAGTCGGGGAAACCCCACACAATTGGAGAGCAGCTTATCTTACCAGCCATTGCGGAGGTCCTTAACAATGTATTGCACAAACCCGCACATGATATTTTAAAGAGAATACCTTTGAGCAATAACACCGTTCAGAGACGCATAGACGAGATGGGACGCGATGTGGAAAACATTTTATGCAAGTTCTTACAGACCAACAGATTCTCTCTCCAGTTGGACGAGTCTACATTACCCGGCAATGAAGCTCTGTTGTTAGGATATGTTCGATATATCAAAGATGAAAATATGTGCCAAGAACTGCTTTTTGCTACATACACACATCAAAAGTGTCTAGGGATCAACATATATTTTTGCAATAACTTTTCTCCTGATTGATATTAATTAAAATTTTCTTTAAGGATTCATCAAATAAAGTGTTTTCGTTTGTCACAGTAACGATAAACCAAGTCACCTTTGCATTAATAAAGAAATTTGCCATTTTCCTAATAAAGGGATTTTTGACATTTGAACCACTAACACAAAAGTTCGAAAAAAAGACTGAAATAACAGTTTTCTTTAAAATTTTATTGGGTAACTTAAACAATTAATAATCCGTGTTTCTACCGCGAACACTAACAACACAAGAACATCGGTTTGGCATACTCAAAATGAGTTCATCCAAATCACGCTGTGGAATGGCCGCCCATGTTCGTTGCAACAACAAAAAAAGGTCTTCTTGCGACTGGATACCCTCCATATTCGGCAGAGCTCTTCTCTGTAGCATATCCCATGCATGCTCAATCGGATTCAAGTCTGGCGACTGAGCAGGCCAGGGCAGGACATTGATGTTAGCTGCGGCGAGAGTCTGTCTTACAACTCTTGCGGTCTGCGGTCGTGCATTATCATGCATTAACTGAAATAAGGGACCGATTTGCACTTGTAGAGGAACGATGACGTCTGATACAATCGTCTCAGCATAAATTTGAGCGTTGAGGTTGCCTCTGATCCAAATCAACTCAGTTCTTCCGCCGATCCAAATACCCGCCCATACCATGATGGTTCCACCACTATAAGGATGGACTTCCTGGCAGGATTTTAATCGCTGTTGGCGTCCAGGGGTTCTCCAGTGTCGTATACGTCTTGTATCCGGTCTCATACCAAAACGAGACTCATCAGAAAAGCACACGAAACGCCATTGTTCTTCTGCCCAATTTCTGTGTTCAAGAGCCCATTGATATCGTATCCTACGATTGTGCATTGCTATAGGTGGTACCCGTAGCGGTCTTCGGGAATGAAGGTTCACTTCATGCAAGCGGTTTCTGACTGTTTGGTCGCTAATTAAGTTCCCTGAAGAGTGATGAAGCCTCACGGCTAACATCATGGCGGTTATTGTTGGAGCTCTTCGAGTTAAGATTTGAATGTATCGGTCTTGTCTCCGTGTGGTGCAGCGATACCGTCCTCCATGGCGCTCAGCCACGGTACCAGTGCTTCGGTAACGTGTCCAAAGTCGACTAATAACACTCTGACTTGTATTCAGAGCTAAAGCCACAGTACGTTGCCGGGAACCAGCTTCTATCATTCCCACGGCTCTGAGCATTTCTTCCCTGCTTAAATGACGTCGCCGCTCCATAATAACGTTGGTTTTAATCAGTAGTAGGGAAACAGTAGCACTAATAATGTCTTCAATGCGTTGTATGTTTTTATAGGGAAAATATTGACAGCTGATTTTCATCTTTTACTCGAATTTGATTCACAGTTCCTGATTCAAATTATGAAATGCACCAAAAAGGATCCATATAAATTTATAAAATCATAAATTTATTACAAAGCCACATCTCAATCTCAAGAAATCCACATAAAAATGCTTGATCCCTAGACACTTTTGATGTGTGTATTTAGAGACTGATACCAGAGGAGAATCAATTTTTCAGGCCGTGGAACATTTTTTTACTGACAAAGCTATTCCATGGAAGAACATTGTTTCTGTTGCGACTGATGGTGCACCGTCTATGGTTGGTCGTCATCGTGGTTTTATAGCTCACTTAAAGCGACAACTGCCTGATGTACTGGTCATTCACTGCGTGATTCACAGGCAGCATTTAGTAGCAAAAAAGCTGAGTCCTAGATTGCATAAGTCTTTACAATATGTAATAAATGCTATCAACAAGATTCGAAGCAATTCTTTGAACTCTCGGTTATTTGCTCAGCTATGTGAGGAAAACGACGAAGTCTTTACTCGATTACTTCTTCACACTGAAGTTCGCTGGCTATCAAGAGGCTCTTGCTTAGAAAGATTTTCAGCCGTTTTTGAATCTGTGTTGGAGTTTTTACAAGAAAAAGATCCGAATTTGAAAGAAAATCTGAACAATTGTAAAACAGATATTTATTACTTGACTGATATCTTTGGAATGTTCAACAAAGTTAATTTGCAGCTGCAGGGTGACGATCTTAACTTGATTAAAACAAAATCAATAATATCGGCCTTCGTGGGTAAACTAATCCTTTATAAACAAAATTTAGGCAGAAAAGAATATTCGCAGTTTCTGCATTTGTCAAAATTACCAGAAACGCTTCAAGATGATGACATTTTATTATATGTCACTCACTTGGACGCATTACACAAGGATTTTACGGAGAGGTTTGAGGATCTTTTAAATTTACAAATTCCTCAATGGATAATAAATCCGTACAATACCACAGCCATAGAAGAAGCCAATGTGATAATGCAAGAAGAGTTGATTACCATCAGCACAGACGAAGAGCTTAAGCAGAAGTTCAACCAAGGCTATCAGAAGTTCTGGTTGCAACGCAACATTGAAACACAGTATCCTACATTGTGGAACATTGCTGAAAAATACCTTATCGCTTTTCCATCATCATACCTAGTTGAAAAAAGCTTCAGTGTGGTAACAAACATTTTGACGAAACAAAGAAACCGTTTGAAAATCAACGAACGTGGAGATTTAAGGCTGCAACTCACCAATATTGAACCGGATGTAGCTAGATTGGTAGATAGTCACCAGGTTCATCCATCACACTGAATGTTTTATTTCCTCTTTGCGAATTAATACTTTTTTAAATATAATTTCCTACCTACTTAAAATTCTTTAAGTACCTAATTTGTAATAATCGTTATAAATTAAACTTGATATTTACTGAATTGTATGTCTTTTTATTTTGTTAAATTTTGATACGAAAATGAAGTCAATTTTACTCACTTAACCAAGTGCAAAGTTTTCCAATTGGTACCTTAGTACCTAGGTATTTTGTGTCAATAGGAAAAAACTAAAGATAGGCCCCCTTATTCATAATAGTCTGCTAACTTAAAGCATTGCTAATTCTCACTCTGTCTTCTTCTATTGACCTAAGTCAGAATGAAAAATAACACACTGTAGCAGCTGTTTTAAGTTAGCGGACCATTATGAATAAGGGGGTTGATCTTAAAAGTAGGTAATTTGGCCATGGGGGTCTGAGGTAACAGTTCATTTTGGAAAAGGGGTCACTTGTCCAAAATAGTTTGGGGATCCCTGGTCTAGAACAAAAAAATGATCGCAATGACGGGAGAACAAGTGCCTTTCGGCTTCATTAAGAGTCTTGTTAGTCCCTTTATGTAGAAGATTTATAAGGGTTATTTGGTTTTTGCCATCGAGAATTTCTCAAGTCTGGGTTTATGCCCGGTCAGACCTTTTGTAGCAGCTACCCATAGACGCCGCGTGTTCGAGACGTTGCCTAGCCTAAGCCAACCCTGATGCGAAGGCATCCCTCAAGATGGTCAGAGATGTTTGGCGTTCCCTTAGAAAAGATGTTCGCGCTTAGGTTAGGATAGGTTAGACAAGGCATACCATATCACCTACATCTTTGATTTATATTCTTCTTGACTCTAAATCTTCACTATTCTCGCTATAACTTCACTTCCATCTCTGTAAACCTTCGCTTGCGCCTTGCCCAATATAAACACTAAGAAGTATACTGTCGAGTATTATTCCGCACTCCAGCAGACCTCCAAGGCGGGCCTGTGGACGCTGTTGTGATTGAATTTATCCCTAACGCCTTGAATTGAGCATTCTATTCATTTACCCTTGACCATCTCAACCGCAATGTGGTTCCTTACAAAATTACCCAGGAAGTGATACAAATGATTGAGTAACAGGTTAGCACTTTCTCGATTATCGAGCCGACGACGTGACCGACGGCTGACACAACCTCGTTGCCAGGATTATCCAGCAGTAACTTGCTTTGAAGTACAACCTTGTGGAATCAGAAGTGCCATACTAGAACTATGCGGCCGACCCAGTTCTCGATGATGGTAATATCACGTTATACTAGGATCGAACTATCGTCACTGACAGGACTATTGTTGCCAAAAAGCCTGACATTGTGGTGATAGATTGATTCGATCGATCGAGCGTCGCGCAATGATTGTTGATATAACGGTTCCGCATGACGAGAACCTCGTGAAAGCAGAGAAGGATAAACAATTCAAATATCTAGATCTGGCTCGCGAGGTTGTCGACATGTGGGACGTGGGTACAGTAGTCATTGTGCTGATAGTCGTGTCGGCCAATGGCTTATTAGCCAATAGCCTCGACCAACATAAGCTCTCGCTAGGCAACTGGATCAAGGGCTTGATTCAGAAAGCAGTACTTCTGGACACGGCGCGTATTGTTAGGAGGTTCCTCACTCAAGAGCCCTGACCATCGGTATCTCGGACCCTGTTCCCGATGCCGGTGGGCTACTATTTCTTATATTTTTAAATGTTTTTTTATTTTGTTTTATATTGGAATATTTAAAAATGTAATTAATATGTATGAAAACGAATAATAGAAATAAAATAAAAATTATAAATAACGTTAATTATAAACAAATAAATTCAATTCAATTTAAAACATTCATTATTATTTCTATTTTTTTTTCTTGACTACTATTATTTTATTATTATTCTGTGTGTATATCTACTATGTATATTATATACAGACTACAAATACAACTAAAGTAATGCTAAAAAGACGACTAAAACTAAGTTCCTTATACAACGACACACCTACCATTTTGACACATAATTGTGTCGTTTGGCGTACAGGACACGCGCTTGCTTGTCACGTATTTGTGACAGTGGATTTCAAAAGGTTAAATAACTCCATTAAACCAATCTCCCCACACAAACAACATAGACACCATAAAAATGACTTTCTATGACCTCTGACATGCGAACTAAACCGTCTTAGTACAAATAATATCTACATAGCAATTACTACCATAATAACGTAGGATAGAGCACTTTCACTGACGAAGTTAAGCGTTCAATGCAGACTGTGTACTTAGTTGGGGCTGAATTATGTGCTTTTAAAAACAATGTTGGTGGGAAATTTTGTTTGAAAGTTTAGAAGATTTATGAAACAATATAACTTTACTTTTAGTTTTGCCAACTATGTTGGGATGGGCTTCCAATCTAAGTGGATGCAATTAAATACCACTGTTTTATATGGAGCGACTGCCTATCTGACCTCCACAGCCCAGTTCTTCTTCTTTATCGTGTGGTTAGTGTCTAACCTGGTGTCAGAGTTTTTAGGCCGCCCATGGGCCTCTGACTTGGCTTTACATGCCGTCAAAAAATATTTCACAGGCATGCTAGTTTCCAGCCCAGGTAATACGATACCCCTTGCTGAGATGAGTTGTTAGACTTTCGGGCCAGTTTCTACCTGTAACGACTGTCAAAGATGTAATTACAAATGACAGCCGGCACCAACAGCTTATCGTGCTCTCCTAGGCACGTAGGAAGCTCGATACTTATTTAATGTGTGGTCACCCATCTACGGACCTACCAAGGGAAGCGCGGCTTTACCCGTAGATCGACCCGGGCGGCTGGTATTATATTGCCACAAGCTCCTCTAGTTTTTTTTTTTAGCGTATTTGTGTGTCCCACTGCTGGGCAAAAGCTTCCCCTTTCTCCTTCCAAACCTCTCTATCCTGTGCAATATCTGCCTCTAGTTTTAGTCTACCCTAGATCCTTAAAATCCTCTTAAAGGGTTACTCTTCTTTTTCGTATCGATGTTTCCCTTTAATCGAGTCAAATTAGCTTCGGCCAGAACTCTGTCACCTCGACGGCGCGGCGTTAGCGATAGTGATGGCTCCGGACCAGTACCTCGAAGTGCAGAGGTCCACGGGCACGTTGTAAATATAGACTGTTTGATAGTTGATATGAATAGAAAGGTGGTAACTACTGAGATGATAACTAATAGAGGAGTATGGAAGAAGAAGACATGCTGCACGGACCATAGATAAATTGGAAAAAGGGCATCAAAATGATGATGAGGTAGTTTAATACAGGGGGGTTACTATTTCCAGTGTGGGAAAGAGAGCTACACAAGTCGTCTAGCGCCATCTCTTTCCCATTTTAAATTATACATTTTGATATTGTAATTATGATCTTAATAATGACATTAGTAAGTACATAATACTTATCAACTTATTAAATTCATTGACATTGTCATTTTTATTTTTTGACTTTATGTTTTATATTTTTGACATTGTTTTTTTTTACATTATGATTATATTCCTGAATTAACCATTGTTTTTTTTTTGTTATTATAAATAATAAATACATTTTAGTGAATCTTTTAACCAGTCTAAAATTATTAATTACAATTTCATATCTTTAAATAATATTCTTGAAATGTACCTAGTTTTGATTTGCATGTACCTACCTAGCTTATTATTTAATACTAGCTGTTACCCGCGGCTTCGTTCGCGTTTTGTTCGAAAATTATTCCACGGGTACGTTGTAAATATAACCTATAGAACTCGGGGATAATGTAGCTTCATATTATTGAAAGAATTTTCAAAATCTGTTCAGTAGATCCAGAGATTACCCCCTACATACAAACTTACAAACAAATTTTACCTCTTTATAATATTAGTATAGATTTCTACACCAGCAATGGTAGTATGTGTGAAACAAAGTTTAATGTAAGATGTCAATACCATAAACTAAGAAATAAATAAATACAATACAACTTCTCCGAGAGATACAGGCGTCAGGATTTCACAAGAAGTTCACATTAAAGTGCCCTCCCTAGCCCCTCCGAGGCCACTGGCCTGTGTCTCCATAGTGTGGGTCAATTAACACTGCGAGACAATTGGCAAAATTGTGTCACATTACTAACTGTCACTTTCTACTGAGAAAATTTAAATGGAGCAGAGTTGAAGAATAAGAATAAAGAATACATTTTATCATACCATTGATACAGAAAAATAATTACTTAACCTAACTTAGCGCAATGAATCAACGTAACAAGTAAAATTTTAACATATTTTATATGTATATAAAATGGAGGTCCCCAAACCAGGGTGCGCCTGTATCTTGGGGGCCGGAGTTTCGTTTACTTAAAATAAAAACACATAATTTGTTGAAGTGATTGATAACAAGGTAAGTAGGTAAACGAGGAATAAGTTTTTTTTCCTAAAAAAAAAAAAAAAATGTATTACAATAATAAAAAGTAAAAATAATTCTAATGTTTAAATATCGTGTGAATGTGTGTGAATATGTGTGTGCAGATGTGTGCGTTATTTGCAGTTTGCAGAAGACTCATTTAGATAGAGATTCAACGTGTGTTGAAAGATAATATAAAAAAAAAAAACTATTAAATTTAATTTTCTAAATCTAACTATTTCTAAAATTAAATCTTTTGAATAAAATCAAAATAAATAGAATGCAGTATTGTTTTTGCATGAAAATAAAACTATTTATTATCCATGCCATGTAATCCGACAGAGAACCAGAGTTGTCGACATAGCTCACAGAATATGTAAGCTGAAGTGGCAATGGGCCGGTCATATTAGCTGTAGAACCGATGACCGTTGGGGTAGACGTGTTCTTGAGTGGAGACCGCGAATCGGTAAACGTAAGGTCTCAGGCCTCAGGCTCGGTGGAGCGACGATCTTCGCAGGGTGGCTGGTAGCAACTGGATGAGAGCTGTTGAGAATCGAGTTGAGTGGCGTGCGACTGAGGAGACCTATGTCCAGCAGTGGACTGCTGATGATGATTATTTGCCATGCATTGGAACTATTGGAAACACAGATTTTATATCTCTTCATCGTCTGCCAAGCCTATTCTCAACTATGTTGGGGTCGGTCTAACCGGGCCCTTGGAATAAGAATAAGAAGTACTCATTCCAAAACTTTTCAGAAACATTATTTACTCTCAAAGTTTCATAAAGAATGCCTTGGCACTGTTTACTGTCGAATTTGGTGAGAAATGTTTCGAAAACAAAATGCAGTTTTTGTCCATTGCGTTTACGGGAAAGCCGGCAATTCAAGATGTTGAAAGTTGCTTTTTCGTTTTTAAAATTCCGTATCCAAGGGGTAAAAACGGTATCCTATTACTAAGACTCCACTGTCCGTCTGTCTGTCTGGCTGTCTGTCACCAGCCTGGATCTCATGAAACGTGATAGCTAGACAGTTGAAATTTTCACAGATGATGTATTTCTGTTGCCGCTATAACAACAAATACTAAAAACTGAATAAGATCGACTCGCACTTGGCGGGCTTTTCAAGCTCCAACCACCCTTTAGCAACCTTTCTCAAGTCACCAACACTTACACTCTAAACTATATGATAATAAGCAATACAAAGATATCCTCTTAGTGGACCTAAAGCAACCCCGCTTTAAGAAAAATATAAGCTAAATAACTACCTACATAGCTTGATAGCCACTCTCACGTATTCGTAACTATTCGTTCAATTTCGGCGCTTGCTAGACACCTTCAGCATCAGCCAAAGCTTCAGCCCATTTTGGATTTTGACCTTCGGCATCGAAGTTTCCAAAACTCCAGTCGGACACTAGCTGATAATGACATAGCCTCAGGCCTTCATAACTTCATTCGTATCGATTTTAGGACTTATCAAAATATGTAGGTTCCAGTAGATCGCCACGTTAATAGTTTTTTAAGTTCCCAAAAGTGAAGGCCGTGCAGTCACGACATAGATAGCGATCGCAAACAACCGATTCGGTCGCAAAGTCATAACGATGCGAATTTAAGGTGGAAGCCGACACCGGGCGGTTCGCGTCCTTCTCGCGACCACCTTAAATCTGCATCGTTATGGCTTAGCGACAGAATTCGGTTGTTTTGCGATCGCTATCTTTGTCAAGACTGCAGAGCCAGGTACCTACCTAGAACTTTACAATTACAATTTGCCGTTGTAGATACCTTCACAAGCTTTTTTTCATCGTGAGCAAGGTCAGCAAAATATTTCTTTGCGTCCATCTTGTGAGACATTCCATTGTATTGTAAGTAGCAAAACACATAATAAAAATGCTAAGAAACTTTCAAACTTACGCAGTGTACATACAGAAGTAAATTTTAATTAAACAATGGATAGTAAACTAATTAAATAATTTTGAAATGCTATTGTTTAAAGTAATAACCGCTTGCAAAAGATGTTTGCTAAAAACAAACGTGCACAGTGGAATTATCGCTTACTTGACGTTTACGAGTATTTGAGCGCCATATTTAAATTCAAACAAAACAATGTTCGATGTTGTTCAATCTCTGGGTCTACTGAACCGATTTTGAAAATTCTTTCACTAATAAGAAGCTACATTATCCCCGAGTGCCTGAAGACATATTTACACCGTACCCGTGGGATAATTTCCGACCAAAACGCGAGCGAAGCCGCGGGCAACAGCTAGTTTATTATAATCGAAGAAAACAATTACGGATGTTTGATAACCCGAGGGCCCAAACAAAGAGACATTTCATCAGTGATACCATCATCATATTCCTGCCCTTGTACCATTCTACATAGGGTCGGTGGAACACGTTTTCTCGTCCATTCTGATCTTTATTATTTCTTTCTCTTTCGCCTTCCTGTCGCTCTCCATCCATCAACATTCATTTCCTTCACTCTTTTAGTCTCATGCGTTTCATCCCTCCTCATTTCATGTCCACAATAATAAGACAGACGACACTAGTCCATTTTTTCTGTAACTGATAGATGCTTAGGGAGGATTAAAGAAATAATAATGATGGAAAATGGATTGACCGAAAAGGTTGAAATCAATACTCTTAAAATTCATACTAAAAATGTATACACCTTGAAAGCGATTGCCAAAACTGCTTATACATGGTGTAAACAGACCCTTCATGAAGACGTCAACCAAGCATTAGTTACATCAAACTAAGTAACTTTACGCAAAAAATTATTGCTGGGAAACGACTTTTTTTGGGTGAAAAATCTAGTTTTACGGTAGAATTCAATGTAATGGACTCAAAACATTGTGCTGATGGATGGATTGAATGCCCGGGCCGTGGTGGTGTTTAAAGTAAAAATCTTACATTATGTCCTTATTTTCATAACTTTTTAATTGAATATTTAAGAACTTCATCACTGTCGAAGTAAATGAACAAATAACCGGCCATGTGCGAGTCGTACTCACACGCACATAGGGTTCCGTAGCACCAAACAATATAATAAAAATATTTTGAAGGCTCATTCTTATGTTGTATTGTTTTACATTCAACAGCAAATCTAAATTTGTTTTTCTTAGTAAGTTAATGAAAAACAAAGTTATTGCTGCAGTTTGATGAAAAAGTGCCATATCTCAAAAACTAAACATCAAATCTTATTCAAACCAACTTTGGTTAAAAGTTTTATTTACGTTCTACTATCTTACTTTTTTTTTAAATTTTCCTCCTCTTACTTTAGGAATTAGAAAGGGAGGGGGGACACATTTTACCACTTTGGAATCGTCTATCTTTCGAACGACTGACTTTGAGAAAAAATATTTATTTACTTAAGGTTCACCCACAGCACATACATACACTAAATCGTACGGTGATATTCTAATATATGTGCCAATTACAGGTAAACACAACATTGACAACAAAGACGCCAGATTACCGCTTAGTTGCTAACTTAAGTGTAGGTGTACAATTGGTTCAGAATGGAATATAAGTTTTGTTAAGAAGAAAATGAAAAATAAAACAAAGTAACTTATTCATTAACAACACAGAGAAATTTTGACTACGTTTCATTGGTGTGTAGGGAGGCTAAGACTTGATTTAAACTTCAACTTACGGTCATTAAATATATCTGCTTCAGGTACGGACTTATTAAGTGAGTGAATGGTTTTAGGAACCTCAATGTAATTTTTAAAGACCTATCTATAAACACCCCGAGGTTTGATGAAATAGTACATTTTGAAATAAGTGGGGAAACTTTGTTATTGCATTCGAGCGCGGAATTAACACCCGAGCTGTAGGCGAGGGTGTTATGGAGCCGAGAACTGCAGTAACTAATCCCCACGCGTATCAAACGACGTTTTTCAATACACTTTCGAAGAAATAAAATATTAGAACGGAAAGTATTTTTGTCAGGAATTATTACGAAACTATGATTTATCTATTTTACCGCGCTTTGCTTTCGCCAGGTTGTAGAAGAAGCAAAGGTATGTTAAGCTATTCAGCCTAATCTGAAAAAAAGAAAATTCAAATATTTTTTAATTACACAAGAACACAAATAAATGTTAACTTCTTGTTATATGTAATTATTTGTTTTGAATAATCATGTTTATCTATGATATTCTATTTATAAACACAATTTAAATACTCAACAAATATTTATGCCGTAAAGACGTATATCTCTTTACAGAGATCAAAAAAAAAAAAACAATCACCGCCGACTATAGCTATAATCATTGAACCCATTTGGACTTATCTGTGGAAATTTTTATTTCCGCACGTGTGCGGAAAAATATTAAAAAATCCACGCGTGTGAAATACATTGCATGTTGAACCTAATCGTAGTGCGATAAGAACCAGTTTTCGAGAAAGTGTATTGAATTTTTTTTTTTTTGTTTCAGTTCCATGTATGGGGAACACCCCTTAATCTTTTATTTTTTTTAATTTTGTATAAAAATCGTAAAGCAGTTCATAGAATACATCTACCCACTAAGTTTCAACCTTGTAGTCTTATTAGTTTCGGAATAAAGTGGCTGTGATATACACGGACCAATGATTGTGGTTTAATACTCATTGACACGCACAGACAGACAGACAGACATGGCGAATCTGTAAGGGTTCCGTTTTTTGCTATTCTGAAAAAAACATAGGATTATAGAACGTAAAAATATCTTTCAACCAAAATTGGTTTGAATAAGATTTGATGTTTATATTTTTGAGATATGGGACTTTTTCATCCAACTGCAGCAGTAACTTTGTTTTTCATTAACATACTATGAAAAACAAATTTCGTTTTGCTTTTGAATGTAAAACAATTCAACATATGAATGAGCCTTCAAAATATTTTTATTATATTATTTGGTGCTACGGAACCCTGTGTGCGTGTGAGTAAGTCACGCACTTGGGCGGTTTTTTTTCTTCCTTTGTTTCATACCACCTTTCTTAACACCACGAGGAAGTCCACAACCCAATTTCGCAAAAGTCTAAACAAGCGTTAACAATAAAGAGTGGTGTCTCTCAAATTAGCAGTAACTGCTACAGAGTACCCTCTGTTCTATACAGTGAGTAGTTGTTGTATGCGTCATTTGATCTCTGGGGTCAGTAACTGATGTAATAAGAGGGAACATTATATTTTACGAAATTAAGCATCAAATGACCCCTTCCCCTCTGGGCGGAGCGGAGCAGACTTCTACCGACTAAAACCCATCCATGTTCCTTCTTTTGCACTTTGTGTTCCAGGAACGTGGTATTTCTGTCGAACAGTCCCACAGCCCTGGCAAGCATCGGCTCTTTCGGACCCCTTCCCGTTGTCATCTCTTCGAGGCGCGCGTGGTACATGAACGCGAAGTCGACACGGCCTGTCGTCATAAGACGGACGGACGGCGCGCTAGCCAGATTGATGTGCTGGTGTCTGTGAATGTTACGAAACATGTTCGAATTCTCTAAACACGCTGAGCCAGCATGGTCTTTTTCCCTGACGTGTCTTTAACTACATTTACCTTAAAGGTAAATGAGCTCCGACTGTCACCTCGACCACGTTAACAGAGGCTTCATTGTCACCCTCTAGGTGCAGGTGGAGTTGCACCCAACGCAGAAAAGGAGGTGGAATTTCGATTGTGATGAAGGTCACACTGTTAGTAACGTGGGTATAATAGTGAAGAAAATAGAAAAGAAACAATGGATGGACGGTGCGAAGGATGATATGGCAAGAGAGGAGGTGACTGCTGAGATGACGAGTAATAGAAAGATATGGAAGAAGAAGACATGCTGCGCCGACCACGAATAAATTGGGAAATGGGTACTAGTATGATGATGATGTGGTGATCATCCTCATTTCTCCTCCGTACGAGAAGAGGGTTTGCTCTGCAGTGAGACATTTACATGCAATGATAATACAAATAAAAAGAGGTAGATATCGCACTTACGCGCGAAAATTTTTGCAGACAAATTCAGACAATTGTAGTAATTTAAGTACTTCAAGCGCATTGCGCATTAGCTATCTCTTTCTGTATCATACGTTCCGTATTATCTATCGCAGTCGTAACAACGCAACGATATTTGAATGCCGCTCAGTATGAACGTAGCGTATCTGTCTTTTCATTGTTTACATGCTGATATTTTACTTTTCGGTTATCCAGAACGGCAAGGCTGAGTGATACTTAAGTATCAGTTAAGGGCGGCCAACCCGTCATACTTTTCATACAAACGCTCGTACGCGATTATGCAGTTGTTACACATCTATCTTTGATTTTGTTGAACTAATAGGTATTATGTGCACTTTATCTAGGTTTTTATGGCAGCAAAAAATAAAAAATTGTAGAAACAAATCCAGTATAAGCCTCCAAAAATTGCTGTTTTGCACAAATTTTAACTGAACTTTGGCCGTTCATAATATACTCATAAACTGTAGAAGTAAAGAAAACATCCCGATAGAAACCTTGCACATGTGATGAAGATTCTTAATGACAAATATTTATTTCACACACTCGTAAGACTTATTCAAAAACACGTATTTCCTGGAACAAGTTTAAGAAATTTTCGAACACTATTTTTCGTTCAATGTCATCGCGTTAGGCGGTATGAGGTGCGCGGGGTCGGGGCGGGGTAAGACGGGGGAGTTGAAAGAAAACGCCGCTGAGGCTCTGGATGAAACAACAAGCTTTTCGCCCATGCTCGCGTTGACGATAGACGGACCGGGAAGGGCCCTCTTAAATAAGTTTTGATGTCCCAAGCAGACACACAGATTAATTTTCGCCATAACATAACTTCGGTTCCTCGTGTTTTTGCCTTTTACGTCGTCGGCGACTTTCAAATAGATTATAGTGAAATAGTAGGTGCTATCGAGTCACGACTCGATATAACAACTGTGGGATCATATTACACAATGTTGCTCAGGAAACTACATGAACTTGTGGGATAGTTATTGTAACCTCCGATAGAATTCGTGGTGTTATCGGTTTTCTAAATCTGAGTTTGATCTGAGTCATCTTTCTCTTGCCCATAAGCCAATTTATTTGAGGCCGGCGCAGCATGTCTTCTTCAGCACAGCTACCACACCATCTCAGTAAAACGAGTAGAAACTACTACTGATACTAGAAACAGTTCCCACCCCACCTAGCATTTTCATTTTTCTTCCCTATTATGCTCTGTGTTCTACCCTATTCTAGAGACAGATTTTTCACCTTCATCTAAAGTATTGTGAGTATTGTGACAGTCTGACATCTTTTATAAACAAAAGAACGCTGTCAGAACGCCACGTTTATTCTTCAGTTAATTTATCTGACAAATGGGGAATTCAATTAAAGCAGAGTTAAACGTTTAGTGAGTGCGAACGTCCTCGCTAAACTCTTTATAAAACATTCCCCACATATTCCATTACCTACCAGTGTTGCCAACTCACTTGCCGAGATTAATGCTAAATATTTTTTTAAATATGCCAGCTGTCACATATCGATGATACAGAAAAAATGCTAAATAAAATGCCAAAACAATGGTTTCCGTATTTTATTTTATTTTAATTAAACAATATATCAATATCCTCGTCAATTAAGCTTTAATTCGCTAGTTAAGATATAGGTTGAGCTGATGACGTGGATGCAGTTCCAATTGAATGTGGCAGAACACCTACCTACTAAACTAAGTCATGCTCAACAGAAGGCAACGGCCGGACAGCGGACTATTAGTTCCGAGCGAAGTAACCCAACACTTGGCGTTTGATGACTGTGAGAACGTAGCCATAGCGTTTATTACTATATCAATTGCAATGGCGCGCGCAAAGACAGCCCCGGCGGCCATTGTTGTTGTGGTTCTTTTTTTTTTGGCCAATTGTAGTCAGTTGTTTTATGGGATGGTTTTTTATTTTATTTAATAAATTAATGATCTTGAATGACTTTATTATGAGAAAGTATTATAGTCTTGATTTATAATGATTTATTTAATAGATTTTGGTCATGCTGTAAGTGTTGCGTTTCGGAATGCGTTGAATTATTTGGCACCTAGTTAATATTTGTTTCTTTAGTACTTATAAGCTAAGCCAGCTAGTACGTATACATTTGGCTGCTAATGCTCTTAAAGAACAAAATTCTCAGTCAAAAAGAAACACTCACATCAATCAGTCACAGTTCAATTGTTGAATGAAGAACACAAGAAGTCTTCAACAACAATGGTAAATTATATTGTAACAAAACAAAATTATTACTTCTCTACAACAAGAAATTGTACAGATGCGAAGGACAGGCACTTCAATGCCTGTTGCCTGTCTTCTTGAACAAAACAAAATTTGTACAAAACTTCAAAGTGTGGTAAATGAGAACAGCTGTTCTCTGTAGCCCTTTCACAAATTTTATACCGGGGTGCGTTTAAGTAAGCCGGCGAAATTTTCGCCGGATAAAAATTAAACTAGCGAGGGCTCGCTGAACGGAGTCATCGGTCTAGATCAATGTTGACTGTCAAATTCAATTGACAGCTCAACTTGTTTATCATTCTGCCCCTTTCGTCTACAACAATTTGCATCTTAAGTAATCATAACTTCATCCATAATCCACAAATAAAATCCACGGAGACGATGATTAAGTACTCGTTAGAAATATTCGTTTCTAGGGCGCGAATCTAGCAAATAAAACTACAGACAGCTCAATGTCAATGTCAATCTGACAGCAGATTAAAATTTAGCGAGGTAAAAAGGTCTCTAAAATTTATCCTAGTCAGGCGAAAACTTATACCAGCGGACACCGTGAACGGGGCGGATTAAATTTTAGTCAGTATAATTTTTCACCTCGCGATGTGCTTGAACGGGGTGTTGGACGTTTAGTCAGTTTAAATTTTAACCTGGATAATTGACTTAAACGCACCCCCGCTTCAGTCGAATAGCAACCATAGAATCACGAAAATAAAGATCACTGTCATTTTGACAGACTGCAAACCTTTTCCAAACCTTTGCAAACCTTTCCCCAACTCTGTTGGGGTCGGCTTCCAGTCTAACCGGATGCAGCTGAATACCAGTATTTTACATGGAGCGACTGCCTATCTGACCTCCACAGCCCAGTTAGTACTGGGTAATACGATACCCCTTGGTAAGACTGGTGATTGTCAGACTTCTTGCCAGTGACTACTTGTAACGACTGTCAAAGATCTACAAATGACAGCCGGGACAAAGGGCTTAACGTGCTTTCCGAGGCACGGAGGAAACTCGGTATGTAATGGGTGGTCACCCATCCACAGACCAACCTAGGCAAGCGCGGCTTAACCTGAAGATTGATCCAAACGGCTGTTATTATTTCGCCACGAGCTATAACGAGATATCACTGTGAGTCTGTGATATGGATAGCGCAGCAAGAAAGGACAGGAAAGAACTGGGGAAGGCAAAACCCATTATTAAAATCGGTGGGGTGGTGCGTGAAAAAATTCGCCCTTAACAAGCACCCACTGAGAAAAAAAGAAAGGAATGTTGACCAGCATCCCTTGTTAATAAAAAAAAAGTGTTACCTGATAACTTAAATAAACAACACAACACGGAATTGTAAATGTGGTTGTGGGTAGGTAAGCCGTTTTCGAATTTGAATTTAGTGTTGGACTCAGATTTGTTGTTTGAATCAGCCTTTAATGTTCCCAATGCTGCAGTACAGGCCCAGTTAGGGTCGGTAGATTTCACATAAAAGTCATGGTTAATCTGTCTTCCTTCACCGTTTCAAATGAAGCGGCTGTGAAATCATTCACACAAAGTTAAACGCCTGCTTGGATATGTGTTCCTCTGCTCGTAGATAACGAGGCACGATTCAATAATTGCAATCAATGAAAGAAAGTCATGCTGTACGGTATCCGTATACAGGGTGAATTTTTCAAGTGGGCGTGGATGACCAAATCTGAAATTAAAACAATGTTGCGAAGATGACTGCGCTGTATCAGCTGTATGTCATTAATCAAGGACATTTATTTAACATGTGAAAAGACATAACATTTATCATTTTCCTTAAATTGCGCTGGATATCATTAACAAGGATATTTATTTAAAATGTGAAAAAACATTAAATTTACTTTTCCTCAATTTGCAGCATGTCATTACTTCCCAGTATTTGATCCCTAAGTAGCGACACTATCGAATGGTGTAATAATACAATGTATTTTTTTTTCTAAAATCAACGGGTTCTACTCCTGGCTAGGGATATGGATTTTCAAAACTTCCAATGATGCAGTTTTAGTTTTCATCAAAATAAGGCGCGAGACTCCTTTGAGTATTTTTCGCTATTCCTCATAGTTTTGGATTTGGCCATCCACGCCCACTTGAAAAATTCACCCTGTACGTTTCTTAAGTTTAAAAAAATTTATGCCCAGACATTCTTTACTTAGTCTGTTGCTATGTTTACATCCCAGAACTTCGAATAAAGACATCAAAGTTCATTTACGATTATTTTTATTTTTTAATAGTTTAAACAACCATACTAAAATTATACGAAGACTCTCTGTGGATGTTATGGGACTTTACGAAAACGTCCTCTGTTTACGTAAACATCTTTAAAACAGTATTTTAAACTTATTCGGACTGGTTTCCAGTCTAACCTAATGCACCAGCGTTTTACATCGAGCGACTGCCTAACTGACATCAGTAAATTAGTTCCTGATCAGCACAATACTCCATGTTTAAACAACCATGACACCCATTTCATACTTTCGAGATTCTAACTACCAGTACATCACTACCACTGTAAGTTTGCAGTTCTGAGTTCAAGGTGCCTCTGCTTGTCAAGAAAAATCCATCAATATGTCACACTTGGTACATTTATTTTAGGGCCGTATTTATCAGCCTGTTGGCTGAAGTGTAGGCAACAAGGACGTGTAGACGAAGTGAGATTCTTCGTAAAGTGATGACAACGATGATAAAGTTGATTGACTTATGTTACTAAAAACCTTAGGTCAATTCCTATGAAAGTAATTGTAAAAAATTGAAACGCATTGTTCTAGCAACAAGCTGACTTGACGTATAAAATGATGCAATATGGATGGAATCCGGAATGCGTGCAGCAATGTGTACGGGAGCTCACAGCTTGCAATGAATGACAGTTGATAAATTCCAAAGTTCTCTTACTAGTTTCGCAGAAATGTTAATAAAAAGTTGTACTTAACAAACAACTAATTGATAAGGATTGTGGTTAAGTAGACGTTTCTGATAGAGCGTTGATCTGAGGACAGCTGGGGATGGTAGATGGAGGAAAAAATTTCAAGAATGTAACTCAAACGAGGGGCCTAAATTTGTAAGCTTTTGTTGTTGTTTATTAGAAAGAACATTATTTTGAATTAGTTCCAAGCTTTTGATTACATTACGTTCAATCTTTTCTTAGCTAAAGAAGCGTAGATGGGAAAGGTAAGTTTTAATAACGTGGCTTAAAGTTATCTTTTAAACTGCAAAACACGTATTAAAATTAACCATCTTAGCCAACCGGTCACTACTAATAAATTTGGGAATCCTGCAGGGTAGTATTTTAGGATCAATCCTGTTTCATAACAAGGTCGACATTATTTTAGATGACTCAGCCTTTCTTGTGGAATGTCAGAAAAAAATATCTGTGTTTTAAAGATCACTAACCTTTAATTTATTACTTGGACTGTATTTCACCATTGCACCAATACAGTCACCATTTCAGCTCTGAGTACTAAAGGCGGTATGTTTCAGCTCAGCCGTAGTTACAGCCCATCCATATTAATAATCTGATTTTGCATCACAATGACTTTAATTCTCATTGTAATAAGGTTCATGTCAAAGATCAAACACGTTTAAAAAGACTGTAATTTTGAATGTGGCTTTTTTCTTTCGGTTGAAGACTAGCTAACTTCCCAAGATCGTCAATTTTGCACAGCAGCTATTAGAAACTTTTTGTGTGAAGTAAAATTTATATACGTAATTCAATAAGCCATTAGACTAAACTATTAGCTGCCATAACTTTTCATGGTTGGTCCATCAATTAACAAGTATACATAAAATATTTACACACACGATATAACTGGCGAAATGTGGGTGTACTATTAGGTACACCTCTGACTAACCCTTCAGGGACTACAGGCGTGATTTTATGTTCTTTTTTTTCCTAGCCTGCTCTGTCCCACTCCTGGGCAAGGCCTCCATCCACTCCTTCCATTTCTCGCGAAGCCGCGCGTCCTCCTTCCAGTTCTGACGGAACCTGCCTAGTTCGTCCCGCAATCTCCTTCGTGGCCTACCGCGACTAAGCCTCACTGCGTCAGAGCACCAGTTTCTTGCTATTTTGGCCCACAGTTGATCCGGCAACCTGCCCAGTCCAATTTGAGTTGGGGAGCCATTTGAGCCACGTCAGCAATTTTTGTTTTGGAGCGCAGTATAGTGTTTCGAACAAGATCCGTTAATCTGCGCTCTATTGCTCGTTGGCAAACCTTGAGTTTGGACTTCTGGATATTAGTCAAAGACCAAGTCTGTGCACCATAGGTTAAGACTGGGAGACTACACATATCCATAAATTTCAGTGCCATAGGCAACTCACCCTTGAATAGTTCCTTTATGGACCAGTAGCTCTTCTTTCTGTTCGTCTTACGACTTCTTTGTCTTTTGCCTCGCTTGGAAAGAGACTACTTGGCCCAAGTACAGGTATTCCTGGACATGTTGTATTGTCTCCCCCCCGGTCTATTTTTATTAGTTTAGGTGTTTCATTGCACATAACTTTGGTCTTCGACATATTCATCTTCAGTCCAACCTCAAGGCTTGCATCGCTTAGACCTTGAAGCATTAGCTGAAGTTCTATGGCTCTGTATTTTATGTTTTATGTTATAAATATTTAAACTTTAGAAAGGCCATTGCAATATTGAATTCTCCTCGCATTTTGTTCAACATAGAGATTAGAGTGAGGTTTTAGTTTTTTATGATGTATCGTTTCGTTGATTATAATTGGTTGCAGTTTCTCATAGTATAACGTCACGCCTATAATCGCCGAAGGGTTAGGCACAGGTGTACACCCACATTTTGCCAGTTATGTATTAAGTACACACGGCTACACATCTAGCTATACATTTCCAGTATAAGCTGACCTCGCATTGTACGGAAATCCTATACAATACGACATCAGCATAAACGAGAAATGTATAGCTTGATGTGTAGCCGTATGTACCAGGTAATAGGGGACGAGCCTATTGCCATCAACCGGGCACAAATCCAGACTCCGTGGGTGCTACTGAGAAGTTCCTGATGGAAAAATCTAACAACACTTTGCCCGTCCTGGGAATCGAACCCGGGACCTCATGCTCAGCAGTCGCGCTTGCAACCACTGGACCAACGAGGCAATGGAGGCAGTTTCTCATTGACCTATAAATCTAATTTTATAGCAATGTTAAGATACTGCCTCAATTATTGTATAGTATAGCCCTGTGATGATCCCAATGCTGGGACCTGCGCCTCTTCTCTGTGGGAGTGGACCACTGCGGGTTGCTTGCTGGATGTCAAATATTATCGAATTGTTACTTGCATCTGCAGCTGAACTAGGGCGAGTTTTGTATCTCGGCATACAGCGCGAGACCCCTCAAAAACAACAGACAATGATACAAATTATCCCAACGAAATCTAAAAAGATGCATTGGTGGTAAAATAATGTACACACGGCTACACATCAAGCTATACATTTCCAGTATAAGCTGACCTCGCATTGTACGGAAATCCTATACAATGCGAGATCAACATAAACTGGAAATGTATAGCTTGATGTGTAGCCGTGTGTACCTCTAAGAACCACATACATAAAGTATATCAAGTCAAATCTACAGTGTTTGCTGTTAAATTGGTAAGATTGCACTTTATTGCCATGCGCGACAGCTGCTATAACCATCCACTCGACGTTCAATTATGACTAAATTTAACCCTAGAACCTAACCACAGTTTAAATTAGCTCACAAATTGCAGTGTGAAGGGTTCATAACTTTGCGAGCACCAAGGTAGTCAATTAGCTTCCATATTCATGTAGAAATATTTTAAATTGTTTAAGCAAGCCACTATAACACCCACACCGAAAACGATATTTCTATTTAAAAAAAATGAGGCAAAGATCCTACTCAAAACATCCTCGTTACTGGTCCACCAAACAACTAACGAAATATGCCGCTTACTTTCAAAACTAGTTTAAGTTTTCTTTGTTCTTCACCGGTCATACGTTCAAAATCACACGCCCTAACTAAAACTAATATTAAACTTTAAATTACAACCTAAAACTCACCATGAAGTTTATGAAATGAACACAAAATCCTGTTTTCGAAACGTAACAGCACTCGTTTTGCACACCACACAACTATTTTGAATTTGGAAACTGATTTTATAAATGGACACACATGTCAGTCGACTCACGGCTACACAAACACTGACTTAAAACACGTAACTAGCATTTACTTGTGCATTTTTCATTTAAAACTATCATTTTAAGTTAAACTACAAAAAAAAAATGTCAAGACGCGTACGGACCGCGCCGCGTCGCATTTTCACTGGATTTGAGTCGAGTATAAAAGATATTTTTACCTGTGATGGCAAAAAAAGTTGTCTTCGTACTTTGAGCTTAATTGACTAACGCAACCAACTTTTAACCTTATCGCAGGACTCGTAAAGTCCATTTCCCATTGCAGTTGAAAATTGCATTAGTGTGACTGTAGTTTTGAACATTGTCGGTCAAATCTGTGATCTATTTCCCACAATATAAGGTTGAATATTGTATGATTATTATCCCAAAAGCTTCATCTTGAATCGTATGCTTGTAGATATATTGTGGGCAGTTGGTTGGATACAAAGTTTCTAAAAGTTTTTTTATTACCATGTCAACCATTTTGGATTCGGATGGTTTAATTACCACGCTTTGGGAGGCGGACGCGAGAACTCCGAATGTTCTTAGAAATAAATTGTATGAAGGAAGAAAAATAAATTAAGTAATTATAAAATAACTTGAACTTGATGCACTACCATGCTTCAAATATAATTTTTGGTTCCAAAATATACAAAAGGATTTATTACAACTCAACTAGAATAAAAAACCAGCCAAGTGCGAGTTTGTACTCACACGCACACAGGGTTCCGTAGCACCAAACAATATAATCAAAATATTTGAAGGCTTATTCAGACATTCACAATGTTGTATTATTACATTCAACAGCAAAACTAAATTTGTTTTTCATAGTATGTTAATGAAAAACAAAGTTTCTTCTGCAGTTTGATGAAAAAGTCCCTTATCTCAAAAACTAAACCTCAAATCTTGTTCAAACCAATTGTCGAATCAATATCAATCGAATCGAATCAATATCCTTAATTTTTTCAGAATTTTGCTCCTTTTACTTTAGTAATTAGAGGGGGGGAACACACATTTTACCACTTTGGAACTGTCCATCTTTCAAACGATTAACTTTGAGAAAAAATGATTTTAGGAACCTCAGTGACATTTTAAAAGACCTATCTATAAACACTCCGCACGTATAGGTTTGATATTTTTTTTTTTAGATTCATTTCCATGTATGGGGAGCGCCCGTTTATCGCTTTTTTTTTCGGCTTGCGTTTCAGCGCCTACCAAGTTTCAACTGTATAGTCCTAATAGTTTCGGAATAAAGTGGCTGTGACATACGGATGGAGAGACAGACATGACGAATCTATAAGGGTTCCGTTTTTTGCCATTCGGCTACGGAACCCCTAAAATAGCATAGTTTGCGGGAATGGAAACCGCTCCCAGTTTATTTTTACTTTTAACCCAAGGAAGAAAATCGTAATTTAATCTAGCCCCTAATTCCACAACACCACAGCAGATTTTTTTTTCTAACGTCTCGTTAATGCATTACACAAACAGGTACCCACCATTGTCCGTCTATTTATAATTCACAGCAACAGTTGCACCACATCCGTAGATTTTCGTCTAAAAATATCGAAACATCAATCAATGTCTAGTTAGCAAGTATAGGACACAGATGGACACGAAACTCCCGCAAAGCAAGAAAAGAAGTCGGTGAAATAAATTATACTTTTTACCCACAACGGAACGGAGACGGTGTATGCGTTTGGGGTGAGAGGATCTTTTTTGTTTGTGCAAATACATGTTGCCATTTTTCTACAAAACTACTAGTTCGATTTTGATGCAGTTTTCAGTGATGGGTTTGGGTTTAATTGGTGCTTGTTCTTAGATAGGTGTTACGGTGAAAATTCACCAGGGGGCGCTGCAGCAAACATTTTTTGTGCAAATCAATGTTGCCATTTTTCTACAAAACTACTAGTTCGATTTTGATGCAGTTTTCAGTGATGGGTTTGGGTTTGATTGGTGCATGTTCTTAGATAGGTGTTACGGTGACAACTCACCAGGGGGCGCTGCAGTAAACATTTGTTTGTGCAAAACCAAAACTGCTAGTCAGGTTTTGATGCAGTTTGTGGTTGATTAGTGAGGGTTCTTTATTACTGTAAAATGTGATCAGATTCTGCCCAATGTCCTTTATGTTTTTTTTTCAGTACGGGGGCACTTAGCTAAATAGCCACTCGGGTCTTGCGGCCATGGTTGTCGAGTTTGGTCCGTGGATGGGTGACCTAACCGCACATACCGAACTAGTCCCCTTCAGGCTCTGGAAAGCACGACGATGAGCTGTTGGTTTCTGTCACAGATTTCCAGGGTGGAAGGGAGCAGTCATTTATAGAATTGTACATTCCAATAATTGGTCATTTATAGACTGTTTGTAGTCATTTCGCGAATCAGTAATTCCCGGGGGGTTACTATGACTTCTTAAAGCAGGAGTCATTCCAGTGTGAGAAAGAGACAGAGCTATACAGGTCGTCTAGCGCCATCTCTTTCCCATTCCTGCTTTAAGACGTCATGGTAGGCCACCTGGACTAAACGATCATCCCGATCCCTCCCAATATATGGAACAGCTGTTTTTTTTATTGACCGATTAAAAATGTATATGTAGGGCGCCTACCTTTGATCGTATAATATCTAGATAGAGCGTCGCGCGTCGCCCTACAATCAAAACAAAGAAAACGAGGCAAAAACGCGCGGCCGGTTTTTTACACTGTGCGACTGTCGTGTGTGCGAACTTATAAGCCAACAGTTGACTGATATTTTTGACACGTTTGCACACACTTGATGCTTTAATAACGCAAGTATCACGATCCTTATGAAAATCAAGCGTGCCATTGTTGACTGAACAAAAAAAGAGAGAAAGACAAAAAATAATGTTGTAAGTACCGTATACTTTTATAATTTATTGCATTCACTGAGAAGCAGTTATTTTGAAATTATAAAAAGACACTTCAATTTTTTACCAACTTCCAAAAGGAGGATTTTAGGAGGTTATCAATTCGTCTGATTTTTATTTTGTGTGTATGTTAAGCGATATCTTGGCCAATTGTGAACCAATTTAGATGATTTATTTTTTGTTTAAAAAAATATTATTTCGCGATGGTCCGTTTAAATTTGGCAAAGATTGGATTTGGATTGGATTTAGACAGGTTTTAGATCTGATGCTGATCTTCGGAGATAGACAATGGAACTCTTCAATAATAGACAGCAAGTCTGCCGCAATTGCTGTAATCGCTTGGATATATATTATTATTCCTTTATTTAACTTTTATACAAATTATTTACATTTTTAAATATATCTTATAAAAACAATATAAAAACATTTAAAAATATAAAAAATTGTTGCCCACCGGTATCGGGAACAGGGTCCAAGCTACCGGCGGTCAGGGCTCCAGAGAGAGGAACCTCCTAACAATACGAGCCGTGTCCAGGAGTACCGCTTTCTGAATCAAGAACTTGATCCAGCTGCCTAGCGAGAGCCTCCTCAGGTATTCATCGAGGCTCTTGGCAATTAAGCCATGGGCTGATACCACTATCGGCACAATGATCGCTGAGTCCACATCCCACATGTCGACAACCTCGTGAGCCAAGTCAAGATACTTGATTTGCTTATCTTTCTCGGCTTTCACGAGGTTCCCATCATGCGGCTTTATGTCAACAATCATTGCGCGCCGCTCTGATCGATCCACCACGATATTATTATATATATTATATATATCATTACGCCTGTATGCTTTGAAGGAATATACTTAATACACAATTTCGCCAGTTTTTCAGGTTCATTTTATTGGGGATAAGCTTAGGTATTACTTTGACATGTCAAAGTAATAACATAGACACACACATGACACATTTTACAGTTTTAACAATACATGTATTGTTAAAACTGAAAAATTACTGCACAGGAGTTGTATAGGATATTACAACTAAGAATGGAAAAATAAAAAACAATTTGCAAAAAATAAAACCGACTTCAAATAAAAACACCAAAAATTGAAAAATAACTCTAACTTCAGAAGCCAGAAAAAAAAACTGAATCAAACAAACAAAAGTCACCGACCTAGGCTAGAGTTATTTTTCACTTTCTGGTGTTTTTTTTTTGAAGTCAATTTTATTTTTGGCAAAAAAGTTATTTTTATATTTATTTGTTTATGTGTCGCTTTGTGTCCCTATCGGACATACGTAACAATAACAAACACTTAAAATCAAGCTCCTCCTTTCTGAGCCTCGATTCAAAAACTTTGAGCGCCACACACCAGGACCCGTGGCAGTGCAAACAGGTTTTAAGTAGAAATAATAAGCGGCGCATGATACGAATTAAACCGTTCACAATGGTATCTATCTACACTCCGCCACGCAGATACGACAGGCTTGCTAGAAAAAAACAATTGATGTCAGCTGCACACCTAGACTGCGAATTTCAATGATCTTCTCTCTTTCAACGTTGCGCATTTTATTTCTGCACGTAGCTCCGCTCATATTGGTTTTTTCCGAAACCTCCATTCTGGACTGCATCTTGGTCATCTCCGCTTTCAAGATAGTGATGTCCTTTAGCAGCCGTGTAACGTTATGTGCATGAGCTTGCTTATGCATTGGCAAAACTAGAAGTACATCAAGCTACTACAATCTGTCAGTAATAGATTTTCAACTTAATTGCTAACTAGCGACCCGCCCCGGCTTCGCGCGGGTGCAATGTTATACTTAAACCTTCCTCTTGAATCACTCTATCTCATAAAAAATCGCATCAAAATAAGTTGTGAGTTTTAAAGATCTAAGCATACCTACATAGGGACAGACAGCGGGAAGCGACTTTGTTGTACACTATGTAGTAAAGTAATAAGTTTAATAAGTTCAAGGTTGATTGGGAAAATTTTAGTTTCGAGTAGCTTATTGTGCTGGCGTCTGTACATAGATCTAAACCGTACCGTACATTAGTAATGGGAGTAAGAAGACGAGAACGAAGCAGAAAGGCACTTGTTCTCCCCATCATTGGGATCATTATTTTGTTGTTGACCATACCAGGAAAACTTCAGAGTTCTAGTTACGAAGATATTTGAGGTTAAAGTAATAACTTTTATTTTTAAGTAGTTAGTGTAGGTAAATTTTATTTTAAGTAGGTACTGCTTTAAAATACTTTAAATATCTCTAAGACCCCTGTAAGACCGAAATCAGACCAAACTAGTTTGTACTAGACCAAACCGGTTTACTGGTTTATCTTATCGGGATACACTAACCCAAACAAACCAATTACACTGCGCCCAACTTAGTTGTAGCGCGCAG
The DNA here is from genome assembly GCA_947578425.1 of Eugnorisma glareosa. Lineage (NCBI taxonomy): Eukaryota > Metazoa > Arthropoda > Insecta > Lepidoptera > Noctuidae > Eugnorisma > Eugnorisma glareosa. The sequence goes on along the minus strand of OX387985.1, from coordinate 2,734,797 downwards.
GTCGCTGCTGCCGGGGCACCGCTCGCTCGGCTCGCGCGTGGTTGGTCACCAAACTAACCTAACCCATTTAGTTGGGGTGCTCTATGATTGTTCTTTTGTGACGATTCCTAGTTTGGCTTGACTTGATCCTGCAGCCAGGATTGCTTCCTCACGAGAGTTAATAGTACTCCTCAACAGTTAATAGGCACGGACACTACAATTTGAACACGCGTTCAATGTTGTTAGATAAAACTAATCTTCGTCTTTTCATTTATTTATTAGATATTTTCAGGGTTCCGTAACTAAGGGGTAAAAACGGAACCCTATTACTAAGACTCCACTGTCCGTCTGTCTGTCACCAGGTTGTATCTAATGAACCGTGATACCTAGTCAGTTGAAATTTTCACAGATGATGTATTTCTGCTGTCGCTATAACAACAAATATTAAAAACAGAGTAAAATAAATATTTAAGTGGGGCTCCCATACAACAAACGTGATTTTTTATTTTAGATAATAATACGGAACCCTTCGTGCGCGAGTCCGACTCGCACTTGGCTGGTTTTTATAGTTTAGTTTAGTTTATTACCTACTAGCGACCCGCCCCGGCTTCGCACGGGTGCAATATTATACATATAAACCTTCCTCTTGAATCACTCTATCTACTAAAAACCGCATCAAAATCCGTTGCGTAGTTTTAAAGATCTAAGCATACATAGGGACAGACAGCGGGAAGCGACTTTGTTTTATACTCGTACTATGTAGTGATTCGTTGTGTTCATGTATCAGTCGTTTGTTTGACCAACATATGTAGTGGTGGTACTTTCATACATACAAGCCTAGCGTTGCTTGCCCTGTAAACTACTACGTACTCTTCATGACGTTAGGGTTTCTGAACAGTGCTTGCCTTATGGGCCATGGGCTTGCCGTATAGTTGGCTCCTAGGCACGCCACTGTATAGATGCGCGACGGTTGCGGAACGGGTTGAAGCAAAAGTTGTGTGATCGCCGACGATTGCTTTGGTTAGTACGCAGGCTAAGAGTCCTCGCAGACTGCAGACTTTCTGTCGACCGACAGTTTAGTCGGGTTTTAGGCCAAGGCGGATCGGAAAGAATACGAACGGATGCGGCAAAAGCCGATCACGTTCGGCAGGATGTCGACGCATACGATCGGCTCCATACCGTCGCTGGAGAACGTATGCGTTTCTGCGCCTAGTCAAATAGTTTCATTCCTACCGTGTCGGATACGACAGGCGAACAGAACCGAACGCGCGTCGCAGCATACTTTCGGTTAGGACGCAAAAGACGCGGAAGACGCCCGCGGTTAAGCTGCTGTGCGGGGCTTGGTACTTAATATAGATTTTAAATATTGTGTTTAACGATAGAATATGTTAAGATTATAAAATTCGTTCCGATCCGATGCGATGAAAGCCGATTGTTGGAAATCATCCTGTAAAGTCCTCAAATCAATCAAATAAAACAAAAGTCAACAATGAACTCAAAATATGATTTATTCCATTTTCTCTACTTACAACTAAATCATGAATTTATTCCACTGCAGATGTAACGTTATTGTGTCATCCACCTTCTGCCGAAGACCTAGGCGCTCTTTTTGGGCGTCCAGGGCTCCACCTTCGCCCGGGTGGTGCTGTAGGGAACGTACTGGCCGGTGGTTCCTGACATGTTTTCTGTGAAGTCTATCATCCACTTGTATTTAGGTCTGCTGGGGTCCTGAAGTGTGGATAAAAAGAATAATTCAGAGGGAGTATGATCCTGTTTACCATAAGCATAGCATAATCGGTTCCCACTGCTGGGACACACGGCCTCGTCTCTATGAGAGAGAGTGGGCTATAATCCACCACGCGGGCCCAGTGCGGGTTGGTAGATGTCACATGTCTTCGAATTTTTTGGTTCTAGGACATGCCGGTTTCCTCACGATGTTTTCCTTCACCGTTTTGAGAGCAGTAGTGATGAAATAAATTACACAAAGTAATGCGCCTGCCTGGGTTCGAACCTACGACTTACTGTTCGTAAGTCGAGGCCGCCACCACTAGGCCACCGCTGCTCAACACCGCTGATCTTGAGTAAGTGAAGATAATTTAAAATATTTTTGCCTAAATCGTGAACACAAGTCAGTAGAAACATCTCCTACACTTTAGGTATATTGCATAACTGATACGGTGTCCCCCAGTTGCAGTGCGATGAGGGAGGACTGTGGTCTAGCGAGAGCTGTCAACGAACCTCTGATTCTCGCCAAACAGATTAAAACCCATAGAACTTTCAACTGGTCTTACGACCTAATTTGTACACCAGCCATGGTCAAACATGTTGAGCCAAAGAATAACCTTATATCACCTATAATAAGCATCATACCATGTATTTTATCTATGTTTTTGCAAACCGTTTATATGTATAGAACAGCGTTTTTTTTTTTAAATTACCGATTTGGCGTCGATATATACAGGGTGTGGCGTAAATAGTGGTCCACCGTTAAGGATTCGATGTACCAGATAGTTTACTATAACTTAGTACAATTTTAACGATTTGTAACCAAATATATATAGTTCCTGAATTATTATTTATTTCTATTTTTATTCGAAATTTCTATCTTTGGTTAAAATTCGGTTGTAGTTTAAAAAAAAAAAACATAATTTTCTTACTTTGATTTCTGTTAATAACTGCTGAATACTAGAGCTATAGTGGAAACATGTTGTTTTTTATGTAATATTAGAGCTTTTGAAGAAATAGTAAGTTCTTCTCTATTTTTACTTTAATTTTTAACATATCATGAAGGGGCGGGCTTGTATTTATGCTTTTGCGGTTGCACAACGACATGCTTTGCTTGCGCTTTGTTTGGTAGTATAGATACAGGCCTACCTTACTGCTTCCCTCAGAGGCGGTAAGGAGGCGGGGTCTTGAGGGTGAGCGCTACGGTCGTGTAGATCCTCAAGGCAAGTCTGGTGTGTTCTCCTTCACGTGGTTGCCGCCCTGTTCCTTGGTCTAGTTCCTTAAGAAATAGACGCAACGAAAACCACCAGGCGATATCAGCACAGGGGTGGCGAGGTCATGCCCCTGGGTGTCCATCATCGAACAAGAGCAGATGATGGATAGCAATGACCTCCCACGTGTTTGTGCCGTGCGTGGAGACCCGTATGGGGGGATGAAGGGGTCCTGGATGGTTGAGCTCGTCAGTGGACCGGAGTCAGTGTCCGCTGACAGCAACACGCCTCTTTGGCCTGGATTTCTCCCAAAACGGGCGGCCATAGGCTAGCCAACTATGGTCAATCGGCTGTGGCATACCCGTCTGAGGGATGTCAGGCGAGGTTCCTGAATCTGTTCGAGGCGAGACGGCTCACCCGCGGTGACCGGTGCGACCTTGTGTGGTTATAACCTTCCACACTGGGGCGAATCGTACCCGGGCACTTCGGACTGATGTTCGTCCTCGCCTTGTTGAGGAGGGAACCTATATCCTCGGGGTAGTTCTGGCGTCTGTTTTTACAGCGTCCCCTTTTGCGGGCTCCAAGGAGGGTGGAACACTGCTGAGGATGAAGTCTTGTATTTCTTACCAATGGGTAAAAAAAAAGGCATTAAAAACAACCACTCACGGGCTGCATCCAAGGATGCGCCGAGTACTACTGCGCCGCAAGGCGCGGAGGCAAGTTTGCCTGCTGCAACCAATGCGCTGCTTTTGCCTCCTCAGGCTGCACTCGCGCCTGAAATACCACCAACAATGGTACAGGTGGAACCTTCTGGCTCCACCAGTGCCAATGCTACCTCAATCGACCTTACGGCCCTGAGGGACGCGATGCCCGGAGTCGCCTCGCAGAGGCAGGTTCTGTGGAACGTGGCCCTTAAGACCAGGCCGCCTAAGGTTGATACCCCTCAGTCCGGGTCGAAGGCGTCGCCCAGCAAATCGCGTCGCGCGAAAGCGCGCGCTGATAAGCGGAGGGCTCGCCGGCAGGCGGGCGCGGGGGGTAACCAGCGGGAAGCCGCGGGCACAACCGTGCCAGCTAGCGACTCGAACCAGCGCTGCCCGCAAGGGCCTGCAGCAGGTTCGGTCGTTACCGGTCCAGCCAATCCGGTTCAGCGCGGCCCAACAGGGCCTGCAGCAGGACCGGCAGGTGCTGGACAGGCAACCCAAACCCACCAAACCCGCCAGCAGGTACAGAGTACCAATCGGCCCCGCGGGAAGCGTGCGGGCAAAAAGTGGCGCACCGCGAATGCCTCTGGGGCGGCCAGTGGCCAATCCAAGCCCGCTAAGCGGACTCGTCCCGAGGACACTTTGTCACCCCGGGACGGAGGCAAACGTGCCAAACTTGGTGCCACGCCCGGGCGTCTCCCGCACGGACGCCATCACCATGGAGCGGCCAGTTACGCGGACGCGATAGGGTCCAACGACCTTGCCGTGGCCGTCACCACTGAGCCGTTCCATGACTTATCTGAGGAGCACTCGGCCACCGTCCAGGCTGCCATCAACTTGGCGCTTGACGAGGCGATATTCGCCCCGTCTTCATCGACGGACGTTGACCGAGCTCCCTCCTTCCGCGGCAAGCTTTTCCTCAGCGAGGGAGTCCTCAAACTTCGGTGCGAGGATGACTTCTCGCTGGAGTGGGTTCGCCGCACCATCGTTGGGCTCCCCTCTCCTATCGCGGGTACCAGACTGGTGGTCCGCCGCCAATCTGAGATCCCGCATAGGATCAAAGCGGGGATTTTCTTGCCCAACTTCACGGACGAGACCGTGGATAGACTGCGGATCAGGCTTCGGCGTCAGAACCCCTGGTACAACGTCGACTCCTGGAGCCTCTACCACGCCGAGAAGCAGGACAACAAGGATGGTGTGTTCATAGTCCTTGGGGTCCCGCAATCGGAACTGGATCAGATCAGCAGGAGAGACCGCCGTGTCTCATACAAGACGGGGTCGGTCTACCTGCTGTTCCAGCAGGAGGTGAGGGCAGGCAGTCCTAAGGGAATGCCAACCGAACCTCCTGCCTCCCTTCATACCGGACCAGAGACCGAGCGGGGGCCGAATTCCGTCCAAGCGGCGGAGGAAGCAGCCGGGCGGGGCTTGGGTCCGGTACACAGCACACCCCCCCCTATGGTGGGTCAAACCAACCCCGCATCATTGCAGGCGTCTGGTGAGGACCCGCCAGCCACTCCCTTGGTCGACGTCGTTGCTGTGGCATTGGCGGCGAACAAGTTGGACTGGTTTAAGGGGGAGGGTCTAGACGACGAGGAGAAACTGCTGGAGGGTAGCAGCGATGGACCAGGCAGTTCCCCCCCTCGAAACAATTAAAATCGTCCAGATCAACCTCCAGCACAGCCTTACTGCCACGGCCAACTTACGCAGGGCGCTGGAGTTACCCACCATGACCATAGCCCTAATCCAGGAGCCGTGGATTAGGAAGGGCAGAATCTGTGGTCTATCCAACATCGGGGGCAAGCTCCTTCTGAATACAACCGTAAGTAACCCAAGAACTTGTATTTTCGTACCAAAAAATGTACCATCAGTTCTATTTACCGAGTTCTGTTCCAGGGACCTGACCACCATCAGGCTCCTGGGTAACCCAGCCCTCAACTTGCCAGGAGTGGTACTTGCCTCCGCCTATCTGCCGGGCGACGAGGAGGTGCCAAACCCGGAGCTCACTGCACTGGTGGCCCACTGCGAGAGGGAAGGGTTGGAGCTCATCATATCAGCCGACTCCAACGCGCACCACACCATCTGGGGCTGCGAGAAGTCGAACGCACGCGGTGAGGAACTTCTTAACTATCTCTTTACCACCTGTCTAAGAATTATGAATCGGGGCTCTGAACCAACTTTTGTTACGAGAAGGGCCCAAACCATCATTGATCTCACCTTAGCAACAGAGCACATATCGCGGCATATTTCAGATTGGCATGTTTCCCAAGAATTATCTTGCTCTGACCACAGGTGGATCATTTACACGATTAACATCATGGTAAATCCCGCGGTGCCGCGACGGAATCCCCGGACGATGGACCGCGTAAGGTACCTTGCCGAAACGGCGGAAAAACTGAAGGGGATCCCAATTCCTAACTATGACAACGCCGCGGAGATTGACACCCACAATAATCTACTCACAGACTCTCTGCTGAACTGCTTTGAAAAAACATGCCCACTTGTGACGCCAAGGAAGGTCTCCGCAGGTAGGAACAGCTGGTGGAGCCCGGAACTGGAGAAACTTCGTCGCAAGGTAAGAAAGCTGTTTAACAGAGCCAAAAACACCCGACTAGACAACGATTGGGACAATTACAAAGAAACCCAACTCCAATACAAGAAGCAGATCCGACTCAGGAAAAACCAATGCTGGAGACGCTTCTGTTCGAACATAGAGTCCAACAGTCATGCCACCAAAATAAAGAACATCCTGATCAGCGAACCTGAGCGCGGTATCGGTTCTTTAAAGAAACTGGACGGCACATACACCAAGTCGGACGACGAAACGTGCGAACTGCTGCTTCAAACGCACTTCCCCGGCTGCGTCATTACTGAGACGGAAAGCTGGGAAGCGGGGACCAGCAATTCGGCATCCGATACCGACTGGACCCAGGCCCAAAGAATCGTCACACACGATAAGGTGAAGTGGGCTATCAACAGCTTCCTTCCATTCAAATCAGCTGGTTTGGATGGTCTATTCCCAGGACTACTGAAATGGAGCGACGATCGCTTGGTGGTACATCTCGTGAACTTGTTCAGAGCATGCATCGCACACGGTTACACTCCCCTGAAATGGAGGGAAGTTAAAGTCATATTTATCCCCAAGCCCGGCAAGAGTGACTACACGCAGCCGAAGTCCTTCAGGCCAATCAGCCTCACATCCTTCCTGTTGAAAACGCTTGAAAGGCTCTGTGATAGGGACATCAGAACACATGCGCTGTCAAACAAGCCACTCAACGCTAACCAACATGCCTACAGTATGGGCAAATCAACTGAGTCCGCCCTTCATAGCGTTGTATCACGTATTGAAAATGGACTATCCGGTAAACAATCAACCCTTGGCGTCTTTATAGACGTGGAAGGTGCCTTCGACAAAACTACTTTCAACAGCATAAGCCTTGCCCTGACCAGACATGGGGTCGATCACACGACTGCCGGGTGGATTGACAACATGCTGAGACAAAGGGCTATCCAATTCACCGTTAATACCACGACCAGAGGCGTGGTAGCCAAAGGCTGTCCACAAGGAGGAGTTCTCTCACCCCTCCTATGGAACATTGTGGTTAATGAGCTGATAAGCAGACTCTGCGACCATGGCTATTATACGGTAGGCTATGCAGACGATCTTGCCATTCTCTTAACAGGACCTGTTGAGAATGTTTTGTGCAACCTGGCTAAGCAGGCTTTAAAGATCGTCGAACAATGGTGCTCGGAGCACGAACTATCAGTGAACCCGTCAAAGACGGAGCTCATTATGTTCACTCACAAACGCAATCTTGGCAGTTTACAACTACCCAAACTGTTTGGTACCGAGCTGTCCCTTACGAAAGAGGTCAAATATCTGGGCGTTATTATTGACAGCAAACTGTTATGGAACAAACACTTGGACCACAAGATTAATAAGGCTAGCGCAACATTTTGGCAATGCAGAAGACTTCTAGGGAAATCCTGGGGCCTTTCGCCGAAAATTACACTATGGCTATATACAGCCGTAATCAGACCTATAATCACCTACGGTGCGGTAGTTTGGTGGCCCAGAACTGAACTCATTACCACCAGTAAAAAACTGCAGTCATTCCAGAGACTGGCTTGCTCAGCCACCACTGGATGTATGCGGACAGCACCAACTAATGCCTTGGAGATAATGCTTGGTCTGCAGCCGCTGGATCTTTTCATTCGGCAGGAGGCCTGTATGGCGGCAATCAGACTAAGACACTCAGGCATGTGGAAACAACAAAGGGGCATTCACACCACAATATGGGACAGAGCGCTGCGTAAGGTACCGCTCATTGACGCGCCCTGTGATAGAATCCCCAAAGTCCACGTGTTCGATAAACTCTATCGAATACAATTAGCTGAGACCGAGCGAGACCACTCAGGAGCCGACGAAGTCCGTATTTATACGGATGGCTCGAAAACCAAAACCGGTACTGGTGCTGGTGTTTTCTCCATGGATCTCAATATCAAAATATCACTATCGCTAGGGGATCAAAGCTCCATATTCCAATGTGAATGTGTAGCGATTTCCCAAGCTGCCAACGCAGTCATTAAAAGAAAGATTTCCAATCGCGGTATTAGAATTCTCTCCGATAGCATGGCTGTCCTAATGGCACTAGACAGTAATATTATGTCTTCCAGCCTTATTTACGAATGTCACCTAGCATTGCAAACCATTTCCGACCACAACAGGGTCACCTTGCAATGGATCAAGGGGCATAGTGGATCATTGGGTAACGATGCAGCAGACGAGCTTGCTAGGAGGGGCTCGGAAGGGGTTGTGGCCGGCCCCGAGCCCCACTTGCCGGTTCCATTCAGTCAGATCAGGACCTGGATGCGTCTGTTAACCCAAACAGAACACAATGCCCGCTGGGCATCTACAACCAACTGTAGACAGTCTAAAGAGGCGGTACCTGCACTAACACCGCGACTGACCAGCAGACTACTCAGTCTCCAACGAACGGAACTGCGAATTGTGGTGGGTATGCTCACAGGCCACTGCCCACTCAACAAACATCTGTTCACCCTCAACGCGACAGACAGCCCGCTGTGCAGGGGCTGCCTTAGCGCGGATGAAACGGCAGCCCACGTAATCCTGGAATGTAAGGGGGTTGCTGACCAACGGGCACAAATCCTCGGCAGTCCGAGGTCGCTCCTAGAAGTCTGTGAACGTCCCAGGAGACTTCTGTGCTTCTGGAAGGAGCTGGGTTGGCTCCTGTAGCCAACCGTCCCACCCCACGCATAATGGACCGCCTTTGAGTCTAAATGCGGAAAAGGGAGCCCTCAACAATACAATACAATACAACATATCATGAAAATTCAAGAGATTTTTTTGTAAAAAAAATGTACTACACTGGATGTGCCCATTCATTTAAAAATATGCCTACTAAATACAGATTCCATAATGGTATCACAATAACAGATCCTATTGTTTAACAGAAAGATATTCAATTTTAATTGAAGTAAAGAAGATTTTCTTTAATCTTTCGTATGCCGAGTAAATAGACACAATTAAAAACCTATTGTGTCTCGCGTATATCCACGTTCCCGGCACACGAAGGGTTAAAATACATTTTAAAATTAAGTTGCGTTAACCATATTCTTAAAACGTATTAAATCCTATAAAATGGATAAAATGTTACTTTTTACTTATGAAGTGTGATGTGAGTTAGACAAAAACTGGTTTTAAAAGCACAAACGTGGCCGAGGCAAACAAAAGCTCGAACCTTTTTACCTGAGTTGTGTTGGTTAACAAAAAAATGCATTGAAGCTCTTGACAATAGAGTAACACGCGATACGAGTGATAAGGGAAGAATATGGTTAACGAATGCTATCTCTTTCATTCCTAACGTTGAAATCTCCAGAAGTCTCCTAAATGATTTAGTACGAACTCGTCACTCGTGCGTCTTATGCGTTTCGTTTTTATTCTGCCTGTGTTCACCTCCGCTGTTTTTTTTACCCCTGACTCTGGACTCTGTTTTGCCTACTGATTGGATTTATTTGTTTGGTGATCCCTACAATATTGGCTACGTGTACTGGACTTTGGCTTGCTTAACGATTTGGACAAACGTGCAGTGTAGTGACGAACCAAAAAGTCGCGATACACACCCCGCGAATATGCTGACATGCATTTTAGCAGAGAAGAGAGGCAGAGAAGCAGCCCGACTCTATCGACAGAGAGATATCCCGATCGAAGACATCCAGACCATCGGGTTTTTGGGAGCGGTTCGGATCGGTTTTTTTAGTGCATAACGCATACACCGAGGGGAGGATAGCTGGCACAGGTATAGGCGGTGCAAGTGAAGGAAGACCGCAAGTACACAATGATGATGAAATTATTAATTTAGTTACTGAAGATTCTTCAACATCGGTCCGTGTGCTAAGTCGCAGAACTGGCATATCCACTATAACTGTACACAGAATACTCAAAAGGCATGAACTGTACCCATACCACTATCAAAGGGTACAGTCATTGCTACCACGAGATTATTTGTTAAGAGTAACATTTTGTAGAGAAATGCTACGCAGAATAAGAGAAGACCCGCAATTTTTTTAATAAAATATTATGGAGCGACGAGTCATCCTGCAAAAAAGATGGATATTTAAAATTTACATAATCTGCATAGCTGGCAGCTAGAAAACCCGCATCTCATAAGGCAAGATAGATCACAGTATCAAGTTAAAATAAACCTTTGGACCGGAATTATTAACGGACAGATAATCGGTCCACACGAGCTGCCAGAAACATTAAATGCAGAGAGATATTTAAGTTTTTTGCGTAATGACTTGCCGTCGCTTCTGGAGAATGTTGCTCCTGAAGTCCAACAAGACATGTGGCTGCAGAACGATGGCTGCCCCGCTCACTATGCTATTACAGTACGAGAGCACCTTAATGCAGCGTATCCAGATAGGTGGATATGGCGCTTAGGTCCAATATTGTGGCCTCCACGCTCGCCAGACCTAAATCCCCTGGATTTCTTTTATTGGGGCTGCCTGAAAGAAAAAGTCTACAAGGAACAAATCACTAGCATTGACCAATTGAGGACTAGAGTCCAGACAGCAGCAAGAGAAATCAGCGATAGCGGGTTTGCTCGACGAATGAAACGGTCATTTATTCGACGTTGCAGAGCGTGTATAGCTGCAAATGGTGGCCATTTTGAACATTTTTTATAATCTTTAAGTGTTTAATCATGTCAAAGATTAATAAATAAGGACTAGTATGACTTGTTTTATTTCATGCTTTGGTCAAATACGTGACAAATCAGATCTACTAGATCGTTTTGCAACAATAGTGATGAAAATGTTATTGGCAGTGACAGTGTAGTACATTTATTACAAAAATCGTAAGTATTAACGTCACTACGATTTAAGATGTATTTTAATGAAAATCTTCTTTGCTTCAATTAAAGTTGAATATCTTTCTATTAAACAATAGGATCTGTTATTGTGATACCATTTTGGAATCTGTATTTAGTAGGCATATTTTTAAATGAATGGGCACATCCAGTGTAGTACATTTTTTTTACAAAAAAATCTCTTGAATTTTCATGATATGTTAAAAATTAAAGTAAAAATAGAGAAGAACTTACTATTTCTTCAAAAGTTCTAATATTACATAAAAAACAACATGTTTCCACTATAGCTCTAGTATTCAGCAGTTATTAACAGAAATCAAAGTAAGAAAATTATGTTTTTTTTTTTAAAGTACAACCGAATTTGTAACCAAAGATAGAAATTTCGTATAAAAATAGAAAAAAAAAAAAATTCAAGAACCCTTGGTTACAAATGGTTAAAATTGTACTAGGTTATAGTAAACTGTCTGGTACATCGAATCCTTAAAGGTGGACCACTATTTACGCCACTCCCTGTATGTATTTTATAACAACCGTACTGCGATCGCAAACCTGCCTGCCAAGCGTGGCGATTATGGCAAAATCCCCCTTTGGGGAAGACCTATGTCCAGCAGTGGATGTCTTTAATGATGATGATATATGTATACATATACAGGTTGGAATTTTGTAGTGCCACCTGGAGGGAAAGTACTCTTAATACTGCAGATAAAAAAATTTACTCAAAGGAAACATTCCTTTATTTTTGAATAGAAAGCAAACTGCATTCAAAGATTTTCGAAAATTCTCTTCTCCCACACCCGGGAATCAAACTGGCAAAAATCTGAAAAAATTATACCCTGTACTTTTATTGCATCGATTGTTAGGGTCAATTATAAGGATGAAATCTCTCTAACAAATATGATAAATTAAATGAAAGGAAAACCAGGAAATTTGAAGTTACAAATTCAATGAGTCAAGTTAAAGCTCTTTAACTAACATCCATCTTTTGTAATGCAGACTCCTTTGCGACATACTCGTAGCTGCGTGTATGAGGTAATTTAAATATGGAATGTTAGATTATAATTTGAAAATTAGATTGTCACAGTTGTTATTCACATTTGATTGTTTTTACAACTGCAGTTTGCTTTCTATTCAAAAATGAAGGAATGTTTCCTTTGAGTAAAATTTTCTATCTGCACTATTAAGAGTACTTTCCCTCCAGGTGGCATTACAAAATTCCACCCTGTATATAATGGCAGTAAAAGAACCCTTAACGAAGCCAAAAGGCAGCTGTTCTCCCCGTCATTGCGCTCATTTTTTTGTTCTAATAGACAATAACATCCCTTGTTGTTCCGGGGCATATTGGGAGTCAAACTTCCAACTTTTTCACAAGGTTTTTTAAATTAAATTTTTTATGTTGTAAGTTTTCTAAAAATACCTCCACGACCCCCGTATTATTCAATGCATCTATCAGCACACTCTTTTGAGTGTGTTACGTTGAGCCCCCTACCGTAAAACGTGATGTCTAACTGCAAAAAAAAGTAATTTCCCAGCAATACCAAATTTTTGCGTAAAGTTACTTAGTTTGATGTACTTATTGCTTGGTTGACGACTTCGTGAAGGGTCTGTTTACACCCTGTATATAAAAAGTAAAATGTTCTTCAACCAGTTTGACTGGAGTTTTTCTGGCTTACCAAGTGGGGGGGGAGATCAGTTTTGTAGTGGAGCCATCCGTACCATTCAGCGGGGACCTGTAACACAATATAAAATACAGCTTTAAAAGTATAGAAACCAATAGGAATTAATTTTGTTTTTTAAAAATTAGCGATTGATTTTTTTATTGACAATTAATTAAACAATAATAATTTATGATTAACAGGACCACATGAAGGAAATTGTAATCTACCTGAAGTGTCAATTTGGTTGTTTGTTTGCTTGTTTAGTTCTAGTGTAACAAGTCAAAAATGTAATGGTTCTGGTACCTCAAAAGGAAAAAATGGAACCACTTATAGGATTACTCACATGTCTGTCACAGCCAGTTTACTTTGAAACTAGTGGACTGATCGAGTTGAAAGTTACACATATTATGTAAGTCGGTAACCCAAAGACGGACTTGTAACGTAAATTAATGAATTTTAAACATGGGTGCCACTTTGGGGGTAAATTAGAAAATGAAAAATAAGTTTTGCTAACTATATCGTGCTACATATCAAATAAAATGGCTCATTGTGAGCATCTCAACAATTTTTTTTACAATTTTAAGATAAATAGTTTTGAAGTTATTTAAGAAAATGGGCGAAAATCCGAGGCTACAGGGAAAATTTTGAAAAATATACAAAATATAGTTCATTGCCTATTGATTCATACAGGAAAACCAATAACCAAAATAAGAATTATATAAACGTACGAAACCCTCTCCACGCGAGTCAAACTCACACTTGTCCTGTTTTCTTCAAAGAATCACTGAGACATAGAATCACGTTTTTGCTATGGCATTTTACATGATAGGCTCTCTTTAGTACCAAAATTCTCTTTGATAGTAAAATAATGTAATTCATTCATCATATAAAAGAAAATAAAAACTATTCTCACCTGGCTACCATCGTAGTTCAAGTAAACGTTGTCATTGTATTCCACCCAGCGGTTCCTCCCGTAGAAGTAGCGAGGGTTCTCAAAGTATTTGTTGCCGTATTTGTCCTCTCCGACTAGCTTGCCGTCTTTCAACTCATCTTGTCTGGAAAAATAATAGTTTTACGATAACCAGGACATTAAATCAACCTATTATCAAAAACAATTTTTTTTTGTTTTTAGGACCGTGTATGCTGGGCAAAGGTTTCAACAAGATGGATGCCTGAGTATGGACGGCACCAAGGCCGGCCTAAAATGAGGTGGCGAGGTGATCTGGACGCGCATCACGAAGGCTGGTTCGTGATGGTGCAGGAGAAGAGTATCTGGAAGGATATGGGAGAGGCCCAGCAGTGGGACATTAAGGCTATTGAAAAAAAAAGACCATTTGCTCATAGGACAATTTGCTAGTGTTATATCTATATCTATACAAATTAATAAAATTTTAGTGTCTGTTTGTAATATCTAAAAAAAGCTTTTTACTGAATGATAAAGGATTCCAGTTTGCCGGTCTGAATCACCAGATAAGCGGTAAGACGCTTATTCTGTTACACACAGTATATGCTGCATCAAAATCAAAGCATTTATTTCAAACAGCCTGTTGTTGCACAGTTGCCTTTTGCTTGCCTATATGACAAGCAAAAGGCGACTGTTGAAAACAAAATGGTGAAGCTACTGACCCAGTCACAAGGCCTAATAACAGTGAAATGACTATAGTTTCCCAATCCAAAGCGTAGATCTCTATTCTACAGAACAGGCAAGAAACCCAATCTTATATCCTGCGTGTCATGCACAACTAAATGAGGCAAACGAAAGAACTGTGCAACTCATTAATGTACTGGTCAGACAATTTAATTGACACAAGAAGAAGGAAGGGGAGAGTAGTCACAGGATTTTTGTAAATAAATTGTATGAAAAGACATCATTGCTCAATGTATTGGCGTACCTAGTATTTTTTCATTTGTATTAATTAGCATATATACAGAAAGCCATGAAAACTGTTACTCTATTGATCTAAATTAACGCATTAATATAAAAACTGCGTAATAAATAACTACGAAACTATCAACTGAGTAAGAATCTGGTATAAACATAACCTTAAAGCAAATTACATAATAAATGAAATTATTCCTTACCGGTACAGTTTGTACAGTGAACCTCTAATTCCACCATTCTGGCGGATGATATTGAAGAAATTTGCGACTTTATCAAGCGCAAATATCTTCCCTAGGGACATTTTTTAATAAATTTTTCGATTTCGTATTTCACTAAAAATATTGACAACTTTGACAATGACAGGCTGAAAACTTGGTGTGGCTAGTAATTTATTTCAATTTCTACTAACATGACCTAATAACCGATAGCCGGCCCCACACAGTAACAGATTACTAATATGTAGCAAGCTACACACAGTTGGATTTCTTCGTTTACCACGATTCTACAGTATCATGAACGCATGGACTGTGATACGTAAATCTACGTGTTAAGCATGATTTACAAAAAAAACACGCTTGAACGGATCAGCAACAGCTTGGGTTTTGTTTAATAGTCTACATGTTTCAATTATGTTTGTAGTTTTTCAAGGTTCGGTTGGTAATTAATGTTTAGCAGTACAGAAATGATTTTTCTTACTTATTACTATTACATCAACATAAATTCCAAAGTGTTGTTTATTCAAACGAGTTAGGGTAGGTAAGTAGGGTATATTAAAAGTGTGAAAGTCTGTGAGGATGGATGGATAGATATTTGTTACTCTTTCACGCAAAAACTACTTAAGATTTGGATGAAATTTGGCACATGGATAGTTTATAACTTCGATTAACACAGCATACTTTTTATCCGGGTATTACGACCCCGTGGGACATTACCGAACTCCACGTGGGTGAAGCCTCGGGCTTAAGCTAGTTATACCTAGGAGTAAGTATAGAAAAAATCTACATAGAAGTATAGAACATCATGATGAAAAAAAGATTGCATGCAGCAGAGATGAGAATTTTGAGATGGATGTGTGGAGTGGCTAAAATAGATAAAGTAAGAAATTATTATACAAAAGGAAGTTTGAAAGTGGCGCCTGTTACAGAAAAGATGAACGAGAGTCATCACTCATCAGTAATTCTTGGTATGGACATGTGATGAGGACGGATGGAAGTTCCATTATGGAACACACGTGACTGAAAGAGCGATGAATAAATGTTGATGGATGGAGGGAGGAAGACCAAAGATAAGATGGATGGATTGTGTGAGGAATGTTATGAAGGAAAAAGGACTAAATGGTAACGTGACGATTAACAAGGAAGAATAGAGGACAAATACGTGTTACGCCGACCCCGAACATGGGACAAGGGCAGGAACATAATGATGATGAAGTATAGAAAATCCCATTAATTATGGAGAAATACTTTTCTGATCTCGCTGTTCTGTAGATTGGATAAAAAGTAACTTCAGAAATAAAAGCTTTTAAAACATATTGTACAGTTTAATCCTAATCATTTTCCTTATCCTTTTAAGCTATAAATTAACACTTTTATCCTTTCTATTTTTGCTCTTTTTCTTAGCTTCATTTTCGTTAGATATTATATTTTCCGCTTTATTTGTTTCCGTAATTTCTGGTGTTTCATCAGTGTCCCTTTCCCTCTTTCTTTTCTTGGGTTTCAAAACATTTTCGTCTTCCTCAGGAATCGTTTCGATGTCACGAAAATCTTTCTTCTTTGACTTCTTGGATTTTGTACTAACTTTTACTACTTTTATCACACTGGCAACACTATTATTGTCTGTCACTTTACTTTTATTTGGCAAAGACAGGATACTTGATTCAGCCAAGTCTGCAACATTTTTTTCAGTATTTCCATTACTATTACAACGTCTTCTTTTCTTCCTTTTCTTTTTGCGTTCCGTGCTATCAGAGTCACTATTTAGGTTTATATCTTCAACTTGTTCTTTTAAATTCTTGGCATGTGAATAGCCACTGTACTTTGACTGAGAAAGTAGTAACGCTTCTTGCTGAGCTATCCTGGCTAATTTTCCTGTAGCTTTCAAGCCATGGCGAGCGCCTCTGAAAAATAATAACAAAATTTAAAATATAAATACAAAGAATTTGGGCAGTACAAAAGTGTTGATATTCAACAAGAGTGAAACCAAAAGAATATTTTCTAGTTGGTTTCATTCAGTCTATGACTGTCACGTATTCTTGCTGCACCTGTTAATTTTTACAACTTTCAAACAGTTACAACAACTTTTACATAACCTAAACATGGTTTTTTATATAATGTTGTGCCTGTTAGGCTCAAATCAATAAAGTTATCTAGGTTCCCATAAAGCAATCGCAATTCTCCAACCAAATCATAATGGGGGGCTAAGTTACAATAAACTAACTGCTTAGCATGAGCAGGTCCACATGGTCAGCTGTTAGTTTACGGTTCCCAAACCGGCAGTGCTGTTTGGTTGTTGCATCAGGAATTTCTCTAGCAGCCAGTGTGGATTTGTGCATTGTTGACGATAATAAGCTTGCCCCATATTAAATGGGACTTAAGCCTTTACCTTTCCCATGAGCCACAAATATGTGGACAGTGAAAGTGTTATACTATTTGATTAGATTAGTATGATGTTAAATCATTAGAATTTTAGACTCATTTTTTCATTAAGTTATTTAATAATTTGTATGCCCAAGTGGCAGAGCATAGAATGAACATTGTTAGTAAATAATTATGTAATGAACACCTGCATGTTACCCATGATCACAAATAAACAATTTGATTTGATTTGTTAAGTTACAAAAAAATACTAACTTATGAGCAGTCCGTCCTTCACACTTCGCAAACAATTCCTCATCGGTCATCTTAAATATATCTTTCTTTTCCCCTTCATCTTCTGACTCGGATTCCCTCACTCTCTCCACGTTACTAGCACCATTAGTTAACACAGCTGTCCTGACAAAGTAATCAGCATACTGTTCTTCATTGTCATCATCTTTTGGCTTCTTGTTCAGTTTCCAAGTGCTGTTGGTGATGATAAATTCTTTTTCATCTTTCGTTTTGATTTTCTTTGTTTTTCCGTTCTTTTCTTTAACCTGAAATGTTAAAGTTCTTTTTTAAAATAAAATAATAGTCATCATCATCATCATTCTCCTGCCCCTATCCCAATTTGAAGACATGATGCGCAGCGTGTCTTCTTCTTCCACACTTCTCTATTACTTGTCATCGCATCAGACACCTCCTTTGTTACCATATAATCCTTTACAAGTTTACACTGTACATCCATCGTTTCTTTTGTCTTCCTCTACTCTTATACCCATCCACAATTCCACATAACACATCATTGATACAGAAAATTGATGAAGGAGACTGCATATGAAATAAACTCATTTGATTGATTCTCCTATCACAATGATTATTCAAATCTGAGTATAATAGATAAGAAACCCATTCTCACCACATTAAATGGACACATAATAGAAAGACAGGTTATTGGGAGTTAACTAATCAGATGCCCAGCTCATCTAGGCCAGTCTAAGTTTCACAGTAAGAAATGGATATTAGTATGTCAAAGAGATGCAGATTTTTTTTGTAACAGCATCTTGTGTCTGCTTTACAATATACAGTGCGTTTAGTTAATTTTGCCCTCAAGTAGAAAATGTAAAAAAAATAAGTAATTTTTGTGAAAACTTAGTTTTTTTTTTAGGTTCTTTTGCTTGTTTTCGAAGAAAAGGAGGTGTTTTTTCCCCCATACAATTGTGGCCAAACAATGTACCTTAACAATAAAGGTACGAATTTATAGGAAAAAAATCGCAGATTCTGAAAAAAAATATATTGGATTTATTAATGCATTTGTACCACCTGAAATTGTCGATCAAAGATGCTAAAACTTGCAACCCAAGAATTTTAATCTAGCAATCTCGTAATTCATTTCTCCGATGATGCGTTTCGTTACTTCATTTAAACACGTATGAAAAACTAAAAATATACTATTTTGAATTTAGTTTTGTATTAAAAATAGGTTAATTTTCCCGGCACACTTTCTTGTGAAACATTATAGGATCAAGAATTTAAAAAATACATTTATTTCACATTTCAGATTATTTTTTGCGTTTGGTTAGCTACTGGCCAAAAGACAGTGCTCCAGGGCCGATAATTTACTATCTTATTCCTTTTGTTGTTGTTGGTGACAATATTGTCATTCAGATTATTTTAGCCCTTGTCAGACGATCGATCGATCGACCGATCTCGAAAGAGTTTAATATTTTGACAGATGGAATAGTTTGACAGCCGCCAGCGCTGTTAAGAACGTTTCTTTGAACGCAGATATGATTCGAGGTAGTGTTTTTTCATATTCTTTTATTTTTTAATCTATCGAATATTGAAGGATTTAAAATACTGCTAATAACACAATGTATTGGAAAGAATTTAAATAGTAATTTGTACCTCGGTACATGTTTGGGCCGAAAAAAAAACACCTCCTTTATTTTGTAATTCGATAACCTCGTTTACACTTGAAATAAGGTCATGTGTACGTCTCTAGGTCTCTTAGATTCAAAGATATTAGCATTTCATTGAACATACCTTAGAGAAGTTAGAGATCATCCAATAAAAAAATCAAGATGGCTGCCATTCGCGGGACGTTGGGTTAGGACTCTTATGAGTATTTATAAAAGTGTATTTGACAATGGAAATGAGTATATAATATGCCCTTAAAGAATCGGCAACTGTTAACTTAACACACTTTACATATTTGATTTCATTTGGTAGGTAATCTAAACCGCTGACTTGAATTACAAAGTAGGTACCTCCACATTAGCAGCAGCCTTATCATACAGCGTGGTCCACCAGTGCTCATTGAACTCGGCCGCAGCATCGTGACCAACCCCAGCCACACTACGCTTCAGTTTAGGCTTCAGTGGCTCTGACATGCCGTTCTCGTGTTTACCAAGTCCTTTTCCTGAAAAACAAAGTTGTATTTTTTTTAATTACATCGTGGAATAGGAATCGGGGAAAACCAACCTTAATAACTAATATTTACATGATTTCGGACTCGCGCAGGCAGGGTTCTGTACCATAGTATTATGCAAGCTCCCTTTAATTTGTAATTAATTTTAATTATTTGTTTTACAGCTTTCTTATATGTTTTCCTGTAATCTATAGGCAAAGAACTGTTTTGCATTTTTTTAAAGTTATGAGTTAGGGGCGGTAATGCTCAATTTACACCTAGTTTCATAAATAGCTTCATAACTCTTATCTTAAAATGATTAAAAAATATATATAATATTTGAGATGCTCACAGTGAGCCCTTTCATTTGTTATGTTTGTATGTTTGGTATGATATGTTCAATACAGTTTTCAATATATTTTTTTCATTTTCTATTTAAACCCCTAAAAGAGGGCACCATGTTTAAAATTCATTAATTTATATTACATGTCTTTGGATCACTGACTTACATGTGTGTAAAATTCAACTCAATCGGTCCAGTCGTTTCGGACTACTAAACTGGCTGTTACAGACGGTCAGACAGACAGATAAGCGAGTGATCCTCTATAGGGTACCGTTTTTTTGCTTTTGAGGTACAGAACCCTAAACACGAAAATTTTAGCAGCCTTGCGTAATTTACGAACAGTCACATTATATTCCATACATTAATTAAATACAACTTGAGCTTAAGAGTCTTTCCCATTGATATTTTTTCAGAAAGGTTGGGCAAGAGTGTGTGACCATGAACGAAGCAAGAGGATCCGATAAGGGGAGTGTGTAAGTATCGTATCAGGAATACATAACTTAGTATGTTAGTCTCTAAGACTGAAGTGTAAAAACAATGTGTTTCTAAGTTTGGTATTCATATTGATTTATGTACAGAAACTGTTCACTGAATTAGCAGTAACTCTAGATTATTTAGGCACTCAATTGAATTAAGCTAAATGAATACGATTGATGTAAACACGACATGGAGTTGAAAGTAAAACTTTAGAAATACAATATTCCAAATAATTACCATCGGTCCAGCCGTATTTCTCTAGCTGCTTACGTGCGAAATCCATTATTGGGTATCGTGAAGGGCTTATACCACATTTGTTTCACTATAACACACTCAAAATAATAAACCAAAACAGAGTTTAAACATAACCTAAATATTTGCGAAACACGCTTTCAAGACAGCTGATAATATTAGCATAGATAACTTATGACAGTTGTGTCACCTTGGCGGTTCTTCTCAAGCTCACATTCTAATATGAGTGTGACCAGTCATATTAGTTACTATACTGTATGGTAACCAGCCTTATAGGCCTTATAGGCTTTGCTTGGCCATAAAATGCCGTGATAAAATCGGAAAAATTACCACCATGGGCATTGATTCTCTGGATTTAAGCCTGTACGCTTGGAACCTTAAGAGGGCCCTTCCGGCGCGTCTATCGTCAACGCGAGCATGGTCGAAAACCTTGTTGTTTCATCCAGAGCCACAGCGGCAATTTTCTTTCAACTCGCACAACTCGTCTCCCGCTCACCTCATACCGCCTAACGCGTTGACATTGAACGAAAAATAGTGTTCGTAAATTTCTTAAACTTGTTCCGTGAAATACGTGTTTTTTGAATTAATCTTACAAGTGTGTGAAATGAATATTTGTCATTAAGCATCTCAATTACATTTGCAAGGTTTCTATCGAGATGTTTTCTTTATTTTTACAGTTTATGAGTACATTATGAACGGCCAAAGTTCAGGTAAAATTTGTGCAAAACCGCAATTTTTGGAGGCTTATACTGAATTAGTTTATACTTTTTTTATTTTTTACAACCATAGAAACCTAGATTTAGTGCACAACATGCATATTAGTTAAAAAAAAAAAAAACAAAGATAGATGTGTAACATCGGCATAATCACGTACGAGCGTTTGTATGAAAAGTATGACGGGTTGGCCGCTCTTAAGGTGGAAGCGCCAGGGTAGCCCGCGAAATTCAAGTTTTCTTACGTTTTTTGCAATTTGCAGGTCAGCGTCAGGTATGTTGATGAAAAATGAGTCGCGCAAGTAACATGTATGTAGTTACAGAATTATAATTATTAAAATCATCAATACAACCCTTTAAGTTCATTGAATGACTTTTTCATGAAATAGTTACAGAATAGTGTCCGGCCCTGGTTCAATCCATGGTCCGGAGCGAGAGGGAATGTGACGCCGTCACCTTCTTCTGCGAAGCTGTCGTGTTAGCGAAGGAGGTGGTGGGACGCCGTGGAAGACGCGCTGGGCGTCGGGGGACCCGTGGTGGCTCCCGGCCACCGTAGGCGCGGGCCTGTGGACGGTGAATAATCGGCTAGCTCGGCGTCCGTCCATCTTATGACGACAGGCCATGTCGACGACGGGTTCGTGTTCCAGGCGCGCCTCAAAGGGATATCAGCAAACGGCAAGGGGTCCGAAAGGACCGATGTCTACCAGGATTGCGGGACTGTTCGAAAGAGATACCGCGGCCCGGGCCCTGGAACACAAAGGGCAAAAGAAGGAACATGGATGGGTTTTAGTCAGTCAAAGTCTGACACTCCCTGCCGCTCGGCCCAGAGTGACATTTGATGAGCGACATTTGCGAGTCGGACTCACGCACCAAGGGTTCCGTACCATTATCTTAAAAAAAAAATATCTTAATTGGCGTAACTATGTACGTATATATACATCCTTTAATTTGCAACTTTTTTTATTTTTAGGAATTTTTCCTTTATTTGTGCTAAGCCTTGCTTTTTGCCAAATTTCATGATTCTCGGTTAAAGGGAAGTACCCTATAGGTTTTATTCCCTTGTGAAATCGCTTAATATGCGACATACCCAGTCATAATATCTTTTGATCGCGTTGATTATTATATAGGGTGACTGGTAATTAGTGACCGATACTTAAACACGTGATTCTAGTCATGATAACAAACAACTTTCCCATAATTTATTATTTATTTTACTCTCACCGTGTCGTAAACAGAGAAGCTTTATGTAGGTACATCACTGTGTACCTAAATGGCCAAACGGCGGCCGGAGTGTAGTCGCGTCTGCAGCGTAGGCCTACGCTCCGTGGCTCAGTTTTTGATGTCATTGGTTATTATTTTTTAATTTAGCGGCTACTTGAAACATGTAGGTACCTACCTACACTGCTTACGTACACCGATAACGTCACGTGGCGGCTTCTGCTTACCCACCCATTGTAATGCGACATAACGGCGTCACGCGGCTACCAGTTGATAGGTCAAAAGCGCGCGCGTGGGAATTTCATACAGCTGTTGTGTTATTGTGATAAAATTAAATAAGTTTAAAAAAAAGTTTCTTTGGGAAAGTTGTTTGTTATCAGGAGTAGAATCACGTGTTTAAGTATCGGTCACTAATTACCAGTCACCCTATATTTGGTATTAATTTCATATTGATACCCCCACGCATTCCTGAGAAAAAGGGTCTTGACAGACAGACAGATGGACAACAAAGTAATCCTATAAGGGTTTCATTTTGCCGTTTGATGTACGGAACCCTAAAAAGGTAGGTTTTAACTTGGCCAGAGGCTAAGTGTTGCCATACAACGTGGGCGCCTCTTGGGCTTATTACCAGCTGACATGGTTGAGGAGTTTATTGATGCCCTTTTATAGTTTATTATTAGTTTATTTATTAACTTTGATATTAAATAAAACAACATAGCATAATATTATAAAAATATATATTTGATAACAAGTGTAAATATATTGGTCTTAAAAAAAAGTCACTATTACTTTAGCAACGCATTTTTATGGCAAAAAAACAACGCACTAGTCAATGTATTAAAATATCCTTGTGGCACTTTACCAATGTATTATGTTCCATTTCCGCTTCTTTTGGGCGAAACATCATCGTCGTCCAAATCGTCTAGAACGGAAACATTGTTGCTGTAAAAAAATAGTAATATTTCTTGTAAAGGAGTCTACACACCACAGCCGGGGCTAACGGTGTCTTGGCGCAGTTACACTTGGTCGTTCACCCGTATTCGATTGCCTTTAAATATAATTCGGGCAAACGACCAAGCGTTAACGAACACGTCGAGTACACCTGTCTTCGGATAAACTACTCCGGCTTCATCATACGTTTTTTTCGCAATTGTAAGCTTGTTTCCGAATGCGATAATACATTGGGTGCCCGAAATCGAGTCCAAGGCATTCGAATACTCCGATACGAGTTAACGACCAAGTTTAAGAGGGCCCCGTCTATCGTCAACGCGAGCATGGTCGAAAACCTTGTTGTTTCATCCAGAGCTACAGCGGCAATTTTCTTTCAACTCCCCCGTCTTACCCCGCCCCGACTCCGCACAAATCGTCTCCCGCGCACCTCATACCGTCTAACGCGATGACATTGATAAATGATTTTTCTTTCTTTCTTTCTTTTTTTCTATTGAACGAAAAATAGTGTTCGAAAATTTCTTAAATTTGTTCCAGGAAATACGTGTTTTTGAATAAATCTTACAAGTGTGTGAAATAAATATTTGTCATTAAGAATCTCCATTACATTTGCAAGGTTTCTGTCGAGATGTTTTCTTTATTTTTACAGTTTATGAGTACATTATGAACCGCCAAAGTTCAGGTAAAATTTGTGCAAAACCGCAATTTTTGGAGGCTTATACTGAATTTGTTTATACTTTTTTTTATTTTTTGCAACCATATAAACCTAGATATAGTGCACAACATACATATTAGTTTTAAAAAATCAAAGATAGATGTGTAACATCGGCATAATCACGTACGAGCGTTTGTATGAAAAGTATGACGGGTTGGCCGCTCTTAAATGAGCCATCAGTGTCGCCGGTCTAGTCCACCCGGTGCACCAGGGCCGCAGCATCTGTTAGTTTTTAGTAACTATTTCCACTTAATCCACTTTGCCCCCACCAAGCTGTCTCATTAGGTGGGACAAAGTGCTATATCAGCCAAGAACACTTAGGCTTATTTTAGAGCTAGGCTTCTCATATTATATATATTGGTCTATGGCTAGACCGGCGCCGATCGCGTGTGAAGACCGGTTGTAACATGTCACAGCTTTCCTTGTGCAAGGGCGCGCTCATATTGTTTTCAGTCATGATTTGAGGTCGAGGTTTTTAATCGTAACTTAGCATTAACTGTTGTTAAGTCTTATTCCTGTTACTGTCGCACAGTTGTCAAATTGAAAGTTCAAGGTAGTGACAGGAACATATCTAACTCAAAGCAAGAGCTCTGAGTATTGCGTATAGATCTCGGCCTGAGTGTACGCGCAACCGACAGCGCGGCACAAAGTATTGCGTATAGTACTCGGCCTGAGTGTACGCGCAATTGGCAGTGTCACAAAGTATTGCTTAGAGACCTCGGCCTGAGTGTACGCTCAACCGGCAGCGGCACAAAGTATTGCGTATAGAACTCGGCCTGAGTGTGCGCAACCGGCAGCAGCACACGTCTCATTCTGTACGCGTCCTACCCGTTAATGAAAGCCACGTAACGAAGTGGCAGCAAAAACTACTTTACAAATGAAAATTCATTTCACAAAACTAATAATTATAATAAAATTATAACAAAAATATTCACACATAATTTACTCATTTACAAGTACTTTATTTTCCTTTAGGCGAACTATTTTTCTTTCTTTTATCAATGAATAAATCGTCCATGGACTCTGTCTTCCATTTGGAAGTTTGTCTGCAAATGTAAGAGAATATTTTAACGTAATTTTTTATTTACCTAATTAAAATGCCATTTTATGTATTTTTTTTAAAATTAATTTGTCTCCTTTTTAACTAATAAATCCATTTCCTCCTTAAAGGAATCATCAGTTTCGCTGAAAAATAAAGCGTATATCTGTGACGATCATAAATTATTTATAATTTTTAAGGACTCGAGTGACGGGAAGATTTTGATTGTGGAAGCATGATTTTTTTATAATGTCGCTTTCGCAAGCGAATTTTCACAAAATTAAATAAAAGGCCCGAAATCTTGAAGCACTCTTAATAAAATCGCTAAACACCAGTACACAGGAAAAGTTCAGTAGATCAATGTAAATGTTTCAAATAATAAAAATAAATGTTAGTGTATTTCCGAAAATAGGTTTGGTTTTTCAAAGCAGGTCTTCAAATTATTTAAGGCGGAAGCGCCAGGGTAGCCCAGGAAAATCAAATTTTCTTTAGTTTTTTGGAATTTGCAGGTCAGCGTCAAGTTATATGTTGATGAAAAATGAGTCGCACCAGTAGCACGTATGTAGTTACAGAATTATAATCATTAAAATTATTAATACAACCCTCTAAGTTCATTAACCCTATTCTGTAACTTTTTCATGAAACTGTCATTCAATGGGGTTGTCGGTGTCCCTTCCAGTTTGCTGACATCTCTTTGAGGCGCGCGTGGAACACGAACACGCCTCGTCGACACTAGAGATGGGTCGTCGACGTATTTATCGTAAACGAAACTAGACCGTTCATTTTCGTTCATCGACTAGTCGATCAACAAGTCGACGTCTGCGACGACTGGACTGGGCTAGCCCCAGTTGGTATCGCGTCGATGGCTCGACGTAGCTAGACTAGTCTAATTGCCGCGTTACTTTTAAGTTAAAAATTACACTCGCAAACATTTAAATGACGTACCACGTGCATGAACTCTGACCTTGCGCGTCAAACAATAAGAATTAAATAAAATCAAGAAAGTTTAGCACAGCAAACATCAAAACTACTTAAAACCGGTTTTTCTCGCATCGTTCGACGCGACGGTTCTTTCGACCGTCGACAACACGTCTATTTGGCCCATACAATTAATATCAACTTACTAAGACTATACTTAGGGTTCAAATTTGTTTGTCAGACTATGCTATCCAACTAAGTTCACGCGTCATCGTTGCGTTGCCAGACGCTATGAACGTCGTTGTGGAGTCTAAATTCACCCGTCTTTTCCATGTACGAATTCGACTAGTCGATTGATCAACGTTGAACCGTCGACTCGTTTAATATACGTTAGCCGTCAAATTAACTAGTTCGTCCATTCAACGCCCATCCCTAGTCGACACGGCCTGTCGTCATAAGACGGCCGGACGGCGAGCTAGCCTAGCCCATTACTCTCCGTCGACAGGCCAGCGCCTACAGTGGCCGGGAGCCATCACGTGATCAATACTACCCTCAAATTCATTTAATCCCATTGATTGACTAATTCATTAAAAAAGCAATCATGTCAAAAAAAAGGAAGAAAATTTTAATTTCGCGTGCTACCCTGGCGTTTCCCCCTTAAAAGCTACACGCTGTGGCACACACTTAGGTGTCGCTTGGCTTAGTGAAAACGAGATTTAGAACTTAGCCAGTTCTTTGATTAGGTACTATTATACAGGGTAGAATTTTACAACGCTACCTGGAGAGAAAATACTTCAAATACTGGAGATAGAAAATGTTACTGAAAGGAAACATTTATTTTTAAAAAGAAATGAATCTGCAGTCTAAGATTTTCTTGGGAATCGAACCAAAAAATTAACACCCTGTACTTTTATGGCATCAATAGAAAGGGTCAAACATAAAGATCAAATCTCTCTAAACAAACATGATAAATTAAATGAGAGGAAAACCATGAAATCTTAACCAATAAATTCAATGGGATAAAATAAAGCACTTTTACTCAAAGGTCTGTCCAATTACTTGTGTTAGTAACTAATTAACAATCAAATTATCTTTGGCGTCATTTATTTATTAAAATGTCAATGAATTATTTAGATAAGATTGCAATTTACACAAACAAACACGTGCAAATTGCAATCTTCTTTCCTCAATTTATTAATTAGGTACCAACACTAGTAATCAGATGGGCCTTTGAGTAAAAGTGGTTTTTCTTATCCCATTGAATTTATAAGTTTAGATTTCATGGTTTTCCTTTCATTTAATTTGACATTTTTGTTCGAGAGATTTGATCCATATGATTGTCCCTATCGATTGATAAAAAAATAAAAGTACAGGATGGGTCTTTTTGGAATTTAGCCGGTTCGATTACCGAGTGTGCTGAGTGTTTCGAAAATCTTTCAATGCAGATTTATTTCTTTTTAAAAATAAAGGAATGTTTCCTTTGAGTAAAATTTTCTATCTCCAGTATTTAGAGTACTTTGCCTCCACGTGGAAAAAAAATTGGGGAAATTAATCTACTGATCTTTACCTGTACTACTGTTCAGGGAAGGAATCAGGCTTAATTTCAGTTCTATGGTCATATGAGATATCTCGAAGAGACCTGTCCATGTAGACTAATCCGTGGGGACCTGTGCTACTGTAGGTGACCAAGCGCGGCCTCAGTAGGAGCTCTGGTTTATAGTTCTTCAGAAAATACACCCAGCATTCCCATGCCCTGAAAATTTAAAGTACAACGTAGATTTTAGAGGGTGTTTTCTGAAAGTCGACTTAAGGTGGAAGCGCTCCGGCCCTGGTTCAATCCATGGTCCGGAGCGAGACGGAATGGGACGCCGTCACCTCCTTCTGCGAAGCAGTCATGCTAGCGAAGGAGGTGGCGGGACGTGAGAGGGAGAGAACCTCACGTCCCAGCCGCCGCGGGAGACGCACCGGGCGTCGGGGGCCACGTGGTGGCCCCCGGCCACCGTAGACGCGGGCCTGTGGACGGTGAGCTATGGGCTAGCTCGCCGTCCGTCCGTCTTATGACGACAGGCCGTGTCGACGGCGCGTTCGTGTTCCACGCGCGCCTCAAAGAGAGTCAGCAAACAGGAAGGGGTCCGTATGGGCCGAATCCTGCCAGGGTTGCGGGACTGTTCGAAAGAGATACCGCGGCCCTGGAACACAAAGGGCAAAGGAAGGAACATGGATGGGTTTTAGTCAGTAGAAGTCTGACACTCCCTCCTGCTCAGCCCAGAGCGGGAGGGGTTATTTGATGATTTCCCATCGGTATTGGGAAATCATCAAATTCATGAAATAATATACAATTTCATGAAAAAATTAAGCTTGTCCCTTGAGTGGCCAAATGATCTGCTGTTGTGATGAGTTTGTTTATTACTAAATGAAAATGGAATGTCGCTCTGTGATGCACTTAAATATTGGCGTATTGCATTTATAACACTGTTTATGGTGTTGAAAAGCATTGCTTTACACCTAAAACCAAATAGTCAGTGTGAAATTCTACAAAACAGCGACTTAGTTACCATCTACTTGCAACATTGAGACACCGTGACTTAGAGCAGGTAAGCTTAAAAAAAAACATTACTTACTGATCGTCTTTAGTTATGATTACATCTTTTTGCCGTACATAATAATCTGGGTGTTCCTCTAAAATGTCTAGTTGGCCAAGCATGCTGTCGTCAACTTCATATACTTCACCTGCAAGAAAATGGTAAATATTATCCACATGCCAACTTCATCCACAGCTCGTCTCATGTCACAAGGGCGACTGCTGCGAGGACCCCAGCAGGCAGCGGGAATCGGACCTAATACTGGGTTTTTCATAAAATAATGCCTGTAATAGTACACCCACATTACGCCAGTTATTGCCAGCAACCGGGCACAAATCCAGACTCCGGCTGCTACTGAGAAATTCCCGATGGAAAAACCCAAAAACACTAAGCCCAACTCGGTGGCCGAACCCAGGACCTCACGCCCAGCAGTCGCGCTTTTTCCATTTGGAAGTCTCAATAAACGTGAAAGACCCACGTAGTACCTACATATGAGCTTCAGCATTATCTTACCTTCAATATTGTACCCTTCTCCAGGATCATGCAACAGGAATGGTATGTTATACTTAGTTGCGATAATGAGAGGGTACTTGGTCTTCGTGATTCCTTCGACCAAATACCTGCCGACGCCATTCTTCTCATCTTGCAACCAATAGTGGTTCGGCTCACCTCGCTTCAGTGTGCCGTAGACAAAGACTTTGTGCATCATCTAAAAGTTGGAGTAGAATTAGTTATCGTCTCTGACAAACAGAATTAACTGCTGTGTCTAAAAGCATGAAAATGTACACAAGCGTTCTTTCTTATGGTGGAAGCGCCAGGGTAACCTGCGAAATTCAAATTTTCTTGGTTTTTTGCAATCCGCACGTCAGTGTCAGGTTGTAAGTTTATTATTCTCTGGCGTTCAAAAGTTTAAACTTTACCACGCCATGCCACAATTTTACCTACATTTTTACACATATTTGTGTCGCCAGGCATACACGCGCTTTCTTGTCACGTATATGTGACAGTGGCGTTCAAAAGGTTAAAATATGATTCGAGGTCGTAACACCTATGTATCTATAGAATTATAATCATTAAAATCATAATACCTGTGGGTTGTATTGATGATTATAATTCTTTGAGTTCCTGTAATCCCATGTAATGACTATTTGATGAAAAAGGCGAAATCAACATATTTTTATTTCATAAAGGCCTAGATGGGCACTTATAAAACGTCGACCAAAAGGTGCACGGTTCGGGTTGGTCGTTTCCTATGGAGAAGAACCGGCAAGAAACTCCATGGTTACTCTTTTCAAATCATTTGGTATTACATTATTATCATGTTACAGCATTAGTACTTAAGTATGGGGGGACAGCATAGGCCCGACAATACTGCCGTGCTTGTGATATATACAGTAAGTGCGTTGGAGACACTTTCGAGAAAAAGGCGGTAAAAGTTTTTTTTTTTAATTTTGACATTCTTCCTAAACTATAAATTAAACCTAAGTTTTCTAAAATATTTAAGATAAGTATAGGTTTGTTTAACAATTTCTATATTTTAATTTTTAATTAGGAATAATATTTTAATTGTAAAGTTTAAAAAAATATTTATGTTAAGGAACAAACAATTAAAAAAATTATGTATTTTTAGTATTGGTACAGTAAGTGTGTGACTTACTGTAACAATCTTTAATTTGAAGTACATACTGCAACAATGATTACAAAATGAGACAAATGTTTAAATAGAATAACAAAAATTACACAATTTGCCTAATGTAACTTAATCACTTACTGTAATTATAGCTAGGAGCAATACGTAAAATTAATTATCTGCCACAAAGCACCGGAACCATAATTAATTACTATTCCTTGATATTATTTATAGATAATGAAACAAAAAAAATCTTATGAAATCACAGTTTAATGTAGAAAGTACACAGCTTTATTAATAGTACAAAGTTGTATAATCAGCTCCGTTTATTTTTTATTTTTTAAGCATTTTAAAATCTGATTATAAACTAACTAAAAAAAACAATTCGTGTTTGTACGACCTGCTCCGTACATGAAACAATCGTAAACCAAATAAAATAAGCACTGTTTCTAAAATAACACCTTTACAGTTTTTCCCCTAAAACTTTTTATACATTCGTGTTTGTACTTCTTCATACAAAACAAAAAAAAATTAAAATAAACACTTAGTTTCTCAAAAAAAAAGCACAGTTTTTTCTTTGGAATTCTTCATAATAAAAATAATAATACGCAGATTGACAGAACACAGCACAACTCTGATCTTTCAAGGCACTTTAAATTCTTCAATAAGACTTTTATCCTCTTAGAACAATTATAATTATTAACACTTTACTATTGTATAAATTATGAGATCTTCGTTTTACGAACTTAATCGAATCAGCCTTACAAATTAATTAGTACCTATGTAGCAATTTATGGTAAAATAGTAAAATGTCCTTTATGTGACTAGTAAAATGTAGGCTTACAAAAATATTATCATTACAATAAGAAAATATTTTAGGATAACAACATCAGTCCTATATTTAATCAACAATAATACTTTATCCATTTAACAATTAAAAGTAGCTACGTTGCTATATAATTACTTAAGTCTATAAATAATATTAAAAAAATTGTCAACCTAAAACTCGTCAGTAAGCAGATTTGTAGCAGAATTAGAAACCGGAATGTTAGACCAAAATTCCCTTCTATTCTCAGGCATCAGAGGTACAAGCAAGGTATGATCTCTGCTTTTCGATCTGCAGTGATTCCTCTTGGAATATTTTTAGGCTTCACCTCAGGGATTTTTTGAGCCTTTTAGCTTGTAAGAAGTCCAATGATTGAAACATCTCATTATGACCCGTTTTATACATAATTACGAATTTACCCCTCTCAACTTTAACTACCATTATATTTTTAAGGTAAATCCTGTGTTCCATGTTTCTCAGTTTATATTGTGACGATAAGTCTTCATAAAAATAAAAGTCCGAAACATCCATTGATTTGACAAAACATTTGCGATTATTTGCCATTTTCACCCTTTGAACATAATCATCGAAATCATACACTTTGTTTTTACCTAACATTTTCTCGACCTGATGATGAAAATGGTCAGCTGACATGAAGGTATGTCCTGGCTCGAAATATCGTATCTCGATTGTTTTTGCAGATATTAAGGAACTATTAATAATTTGTACTAAAAACGACATCAATGCCCAATTTTTATTTTGGGATGCACAGTTATCAGCCCACAAAATAACATGTTCGGCATCTCGTTTGTGAAGCAAAAAAGCCCTAAATGTCGAAATTATATAAATAATATAATATAATACCCGGCTGGATCCTAAACGCCTCAGAATATTTGCAGTAAGTAACGTATTTACCTAATTTGTTCCAGGCAAGTCTACGCATAAATTTAAGCATTCCTAAACATAATTACAGTAGTGAATCTTGCTGTTATTACGTCTATGCGTACAAATATATATTTTAATTCGCTGACTTATCATATACACAGTAAGTTCCACTTACTGTACTTATGCTAAGATAATACATTAATATGTTGCGAAACTCTTAAGCATTAATATAATATATGCTGTTACTGTAAATATGTTAAGGTTTAGTATGATAATGATTTATTTCCAACACTTAATATAATAACAACAAGTGCCACTTACTGTTAATATGTTTCAGTGGTACTTGGTAAAAAATACTCATAACTTTAAAATGATAATAGCAAGATTACTTACTGTAGCATTACCTAGGAAATGGGTTTAACTTTATGAAAAAATCAACCGTATGTGCCCATACTGCAATCATAATAAGTATGCATTGACGCAAAACGTATCTTACTGTAATTATGCTTAAGCTTATTTGATGTTCTATGCCACATTTTCAAATTTTAAATATACAGAAATGTAGATCTCAATCTCTACATTCCAAATATATATACAACTCAATATCGTCAAAAATGTGACTTACTGTAATTATCATAAGCGCGGCAGAATAAGTCGTTGCTTACTACACAAAAAATGTAAGACAAGATAAAAAGTTAACAAAAGTTAACAAGCATCTGGGAATCTACAAAGCCTACAATGTTCACACATTCACAAATAATCGGTAAAAAAGTATCTATAAAAAGGTAAAAAAATATCGTAAAATAGTAAATAAAACAAGTGACACAAATATTGTCATCAGTGCTGTAACTATTCTGAGCAAAAGATGTATAAATGATTTGAAAATTATCCTGATAAATCTGGTTAGAAAGATGAGAAAAATGAGATTGAGAATAGTTAGAGACATCCACATATTTGTGCCGTTTATGAGCTACCAGGGAGGCCGCATGCGCAGAAGGAACTAAAGCCAAACTTCTTTGTCTTCGACGTAGTCCTTGATTTTGTAATATGCTTTTTTAATAAGGAAACGTTTGATGTAATTTTTTAACTTTCCATCGGTCAGTTCTATAACTGACTTTGGCAACTTGTTATAAAAGCTTACCTATACCTATACTGCTTATAAGAAAAGACTTGCTAGTTTTAGTTAATCTGAATTTAGGTATTACAATTTCGTGTTTACTGCGTGTATTTATATTATGGAAGTCGCTTCTAATTTTGAAAAGCCCTCGATTATTGCGGACATTTAAAATACATTCTAAGATATAGACTGAAGGCAGAGTCAGTATATCGATCTCTTTAAATTTTTCTCTGAGTGACTCGCGAGGACCCATTTTATAGATTGCGCGGACTGCCCTCTTTTGTAGAATAAAAATTGAGTCAACGTTTGCTGCTGATCAGCAGAATGCCATAAGACATAATACTGTGGATAAGCATAGTATACTAACCTAGCTGTGGCTACATCAGTTAACTGCCTTTCCTTACTGCATATGCAGCTGAGCTTAACCTACCCGAAAGAGTTCTAATGTGCGCGTCCCACTGCAATTTTGATTCGATAGTAATCCCTAAGAATACAGATACCCTATAACATCAAGTTTTTTGCCGTCAAGATTTAAATTTAGATCCCGTTGTGGTACCTACATTTGGTAAAGAGAACTTTAGACATTTTGTTTTGTTCGCATTCAGTAAAAGATTGTTAGGTGCGAACCATTTCGAGAGAACAGTTAGACTTTCGTTGACATGTAAGACATTCGTATCTTTTCTATTTATTTTAAAAATTAGCGAAGTGGCATCAGCAAATAGAATTATATCCGATAATTTGGCCATCAAATAATAGATCATTAATGTAAACAAGAAATAAGAAAGAACCTTGGGGCACGCCCATCTTGACTAGAGACCCGGAGTTCAATGGGATTAATTTAACTTAGAGGTTGTATTGTTGATTTTAATGATTATAGCTTAGTACAGCCATAGGTATTTGTTACGGTCGCGAATCATATTTTAATCAACATACAACCTGACTGACCTGCAAATTGCAGAAAACGTAAGAAAATTGGAGTTTAGCGGGATTTCCTGGCGCTTCCACCTTAACAAAAATGAGCACTAGTGAGGAGTATTTTTGTAATTTCACCCCTGAAAGGGCTTAAATAGGGAATACATTTGATTGTTTGTAGAAGTTCTTCAGGTTACTTTTATATACGGTTCAGAGTGATCAAGTTGCAGTGAGGTGAGTTGGCGAAAACCAGTCTTCACGATCCCTAGTACCTAGTGTATTGCAAGTTAAACAACGATGTGTTGGATGCTAATCCGTGGTGGAGTTAAGTTAGCTAATGAGATTTTTTTAATGTAACTTTTTGTTTGCCTTGAGTTCTAATTACTTTAAACTAGCTGTAGCCCGTGACCTTCCGTCCGTATGAAGTTAGAATTTATTCGCTGGTTACTTGCTGTCATATTGGGAGCTCAAAATGACCCCTAACCCGAGAAATCACGCAAGATATCCTACGGGATATCTTGCGTGATGAAGTGAGTGACATTTTTTTTTTAATTAGCGGGGCTTTTACTGGCACATAGCTGATGGTATAAGGTCTAACTTAGGCTAGTATTATTTTAGAATTAAAATTAGGGTTCCGTGCAAAAAAATTAAAACCCTTGAAATTGGTATTAAAATCCGATTAAAATAGAGAAGTAAGTACCTAATATTTTTTAATAATTTCACGCGGAAACGAAGTTTGCGGCAACAGCTAGTACTCGTATTAATTAATTCTTGACTAGACCCAAAAATTGACAAAAATCTTTGAAGAATATGTTTAATATCGAGCACTACTCGAAAATTAATGATTTATCTACATTAATTACCCAAAAAGTATGACCAGCCAGATGTATGACCACGTGAATGAAGCAAAAGGAGTTTACAAGGATCGTAGCAGCTGGCGTTCTGTGGTTTCTGCCTACCCGCACGGGAAAAAGGCGTGAGTATATCCAAATACACGCCGTCTTAAGAATTCTAGCAGCGATTCGAGCAGCGGTGGCCCAGTGCTGGCGGCCCCGACCTACGAGCAGTAAGTCGTGGGTTCGAAGTCGAACCCAAGCAGGCGCATTACTTTGTGTCATTTATTTCATCACCACTGCTCTCAAAACGGTGAAGGAAAACATCGTGAGGAAACCGGCATGTCTTAGAACCAAAAATTCGAAGAGATGTGACATCTACCAACCAGCACCGGGCCCTCGCGGTGGATTATAGCCCATTCCCTCTCATAGAGAGGAGGCCGTGTGTCCCAGCAGTGGGAACATTATAGGCTGATTATCCTAAGAATTCTAAAGCTGAGTAAGTGAGAATGATAGTAAAGAAGTCCACAAAAGAAAAAAAAAACCTTTTATTTCTGCATGCATTGACAATATTATTACATAAACAAAAATAGCGCTCAATCTTTTTGAGGCAAGATTATATGCGCTATTGATTAAGTTTTAGATTACTCACTCACAGGTCTTTGTCTGGTAGTGGACCCACTCGAATGCCCCTCAGAGTTTTCAATGGTGAAATAGGTTTTTAAGTTGTTTTTCATTTGTTGAATGAAATGAAGCATATTAGATCCTCAGGATAATGATGACAAGGACAGTCCAGGAATATGATAATAGAATGACTACCACTATTTGTATACAAGGTGTAAACAGACCATTCATGAAGCTGTCAACCAAGCATTCTGTACATCAAACTAAGTAACACTACTTTAAATATTTATTTGACAGAAAACAACTCGATTTTTAGGGGAATAATCATGGTGGACTCAATGTAATGCACTCAAAACATTGTGCCGATGGATGCATAGAATAGTGCATAGAGTAATACAGGGTCATGGTAGTATTTAAAGTAACGTTATAAGAATGTTCGCAATGAGGGAGGGAACAAGAAGGTACTCAATAAGAAAAACTTCAAGTCCACGATGTCAGATTGCAGGTAGTGGCTCTAAAGTGGACTTGAGCAGGACACTTGGCAAGACGTGGTGAGGACAGACAGCCAGCTTGATGGATGACATTCAGAAAATTGCGGGTTAGACCTGGTTGAGACTGTATGAAGGCTGCCGATGATAATGCTGATGAATAAAAAAGAAAATCCTGGAAGCTTACAATCGGCAGCGGATGGAAAAAGTCTGTCAATCATTGGACTTCAACGCTACCAATAGTACTAGGCGCATACGGCCTTGTTTGTCGAGTTATTGATTTCTAAATTGGCTAGTGTTACACAGGGCCTCCCGAGGCAATGATGCAGCAGATGAACTCGCTAGAAGGGGATCGAGCATGGCAGCAGTGGGATGCAATCCCATCGTACCATTCCCTTTTTACCTATGCACACTGGTAAGGAAATGAACTAGTGAACAACACCACAAGCTGTGGCTGGACCATGGGGAGTGCCAGTGTTGACGGCCACTTCACCAAACGGGTGCTTTGGCTGACCAAACTACAGCTGCGCACAGTTACAGCCGCCATCTCTGGACACATCTCTTTTAATAAACACCTCTTTGTCATAGGAGTCACAAAGAGGCCCCTGTGCCGAACCTGCATGGAGGAAGACGAGACAGCAGCCCACGTGCTTCTCCACTGCCCAGTGATTGCAACATACACAGCAAAGTACTTTGGTAACCCAGGTACTCTCCTGAGCTTGTCATCAACATCAAGGTGCTGATGGCCTTTCTCGGAGAGTTAGGATGGATCAAATAAATTTCCCATACGAACGCAAAATACGAGCTTGGATGTTGAGTTGCAGGCTCGTTATACAATACAATAATTGGCTAGAGTTATTTAATTTTTCCATCATAAATTTCTAAGTAGCAGTATGTAGAGATTTGAGTTCAAGATTTGTGCCAGTAAATGGCATTAGGCTCGCCCTTTACAATTGACAAAATGAACTAAATATACCCCAACAAAACCCTTCGGGAATACAGGCGTGATTTTATGATATGCTACCAATAGTGCCAATGGTAATGATGATGAGAATGGAGAAAGGAATCGGAAACAAAATAGGGAGAGAACTCACAGGTCTATTTATATGGAATTGGAAACATTTAGGGTTGAGAATGGGTAACTTCAACTTAAACATCAGACTAGCGTTTTATTTGCTAACCTGTCATTCTAAATAAATTTAAGAAAAAACACAACCCTTCGCTTCGACCAAATCTACCAGCTAACACTTGACCACGGAGTACTTTTAAGGCACTTGACACTTGACAGGCTTCACAGCAACACAACAGCCACTTTATTCCAGAAGTAGAATTACCCGTTTAAATATGATGCTCTGTGAGTAGAATGTTTATTTTTTTCTGCTACGCTACGTTACTACTTCAGTGATGCCAGATTGGGGGCAATCCCCCCAAATCTGGGGGTTTTTTAAAGTTATGAGGGGAGAATTGGGGGGACAATATCTTTGGGGGATTCGTGGAGGGAAAAATCTGGGTTTGGAGGGAATTGGGGGATATCATTTGTATTTTTGTTGGGAAATTTTGTTGGAAATTTGCACTAGGAATTTTGTTGTTGCGTTTTTCTAACGCTGTTGTGCAAAAAGCCTTCTCCCAGTAGCAATTATTAAAGACAAGCTTCGATACAAATTAGCTATTCACACTGTCAATCCATCTTGGTAATAAGAAATTCATTGCTAGAAGGATGTGTTCATTTTAAACCCAGTTCAATTATGTTAGAGATTTAACTCAGAAAAAATGTACGAAACTGTATACGACACGGCAACGCGGACACGAGTGAAGATGCGGATTCTGTAATGGAAGCTAATGCTGAAATAGTAAAAAAAATTAAAAATTTCATTAATAAAAAAAAATTGCCCGTGGCGTTTTTATTCTTAAAAACCTAAATTTTGGGGGGATTTCGGAGAAGGTTTGGGGGAACGAGAATCTGTCATCTGGCAACACTGGACTACTTATGTCAATGTGTCAGTGTCAGTGCTGTCTGGGTCTGCCGACGACCAACAGTTTTCATACCAAATCACCATAATCTCTATACCAAATCATCGACCGATCAACAAAACATTTTTTACAAAACTTTTTATTTTACAATGCTCTGCTGCAACGCTTCAACAGATTTTTGTTTTCAGTTTTTCACACAATCGTGCTAGAAAATCATACCCTATTGTGTGAATAGCAGGTAAATTCTTTCACGACTGTTATTGACATTTTGATTGCTAAAACTAGCATGCTGGAAAACGCAATGCTGTGCTTACGAAAATAATTTTTGAACACGACAAAAATGGTAGCAAAAAATAATGTAGTTTTATCTACTTTTAATTCCTTGAAATAATGACTACAAGATTTTATAAATAAATAAATACAACATAAGTAAAAATCTAAAATTGTTCTTACAACACTGATGACCAAAGGTCACTTCAGTTCGAAATATATAAGCTTGAGAAACGGGCAACACTGGTTCAGTCGAAAAAATTCTCTCCGCGTAAACTTAGTGCCGGTGAAAAATTGTATGGATTAATTTTGAAAACATGTGTTTTAATCATCTGTGACTGTGAAATAGTTTTGTCGAGGAAATTTAACAGTTGTTCAGTTTGTAAACGTTGCTAAAAGTTATTCAAGATGAGGTTAGCGGGGGCTATTTTCTCCAATGTTACGAAAATGCTTGATTTTTACTCGCAATTCAACCCTTCGCCGCTGTCTATAAAACAATTTATAGACTTTGGTAAGTAATCTATAATTTTACTCCAATTAATTATACTTTAGCAATAAGTTTGATGAGCTACCAAGGTCGGTTCTACGGATTTTCGACTGACCTACTTCTTTTTTTCGTTAAGAGTGCTTTTTGTAGTGAAGTATCAATGAATTGTAGGGCTTCTAGTAACTTTCTGGAAGTTTAAAAAATGTGTTCAGCACTTTTTTTATCAACTCTGCGATTTGGATGAGTTTTTTTTTCATTATTTATGTTTTCTGACCTTGGCATACACTGCAGCCGGTTGCATTTCGCAAGAGCAGTCATTTGAAACAAATTAAATATTCATACGCAGTTTATCTGCATCACTAATGCATATGAAACGATAATCATAAAATATTGTTAGTACATTTTTAATCTCGTAGGTTTCAAGTAATATTGTGGTCTGAGTTCAGGTGAAATTGCTTTTTAAATTGCCTTTAAACAAACTGAAAATAGTTTGAAAACCGTCATACACAATTCAATTTTATGAATCTCCAGCATTGGGAGAGGAGAGGATTGCACTCTGGGCTGTGCATAGGCTGGAGCTTTTGATCAGCCTTACTCCTATGTTGCCTTTTCTAGGTTTTGAATAAACATCTTAAACTAATCATAATGTTAATTGCCTAAAACAAGTAAATATTTATTATTAATTTAATTAAAAAAAATAAAAAAAAGTTTTTATTTTTATTTTTTTATTTACTTGTCTTTTAGTCTTTCTGTAATACCAATGTTTTTGTACAATGATAATCTGCCCCTAAGACCACCCCGTATAATTAATATTTCTTCTCCTCATTACTTAGGATATGTCTTTCATCTATTATAATAAAGAAATTTCATGTATTTTCCTGTTATTTTTCTTACAATTTTTACCTGACTTTCTATTCCTTTCTTGAACATTTCTAATTTCTTACTAAATACAAGTAGCACTTATTAAATTAATTTACTAGTATAAAAACAATACAAGTAAGAGGTAAATTATTTTTTTATTTAAGTTGCACTGTTATCTCTATTTTTAGCATAACAGTTCTCAAGATAAACTACAATGAACTTCCTAAAATTAGTTAACCTACTAAAGAGGATAAATTTCCATTTTTTGTAAAGAATGAAAAGCAAAAGAGTAAATAAGATTAATATTCCCTGATAACTAAACCAAAACACATCTTGTTGGCTAACTTGGGCTAGGCAATCAGGTAAGATTGAAATCAAGAGAAGGCCCACCAACAAAAAAAAAATGGTAGTTATTTCATTACACTAAAGTGTTCATCAAATATTTTTGAAGTTTAAGTTCTAGTTATTGTAGTTCTACATTACTATCATAAAAAAAGGTGACATAAATGTAAAAAAAGTAATATAAATACTTTCCTTTTCTGAAATACTTGACTCCATTTTCCACCAACATCATGAAATAAAAATAATAAAAATAACTGTTCTCGTAAAATGTTATGTAGGCCGCTTAAGCACAAAGTGTGGTACTAAATTAGGTGGCTGACTCACCGTGGTGCCTGTTTTGTTACACATTGTGCACAACTGCATGCAACTGGGTTACTGGACCAATGTAAGGATGCCATTATTTTTATCCAAAAATACTGAAGCAGTTTTTAAACTGACATGGAGTTGTCTTAGTTATTAGGATATGTGATGATGGGGTTGAAACACATGTGACTAAAGGTGATAAGTATGAATGGAAAGGGAGAGGAATGTGGAATGGTATGCAAAAAAGTAGTAAATGCAAGAAAAAACTTGTTGCACTGACCCAAAGTATATCGAGGGCTTCATAACAAAGGGGCGTACACGCAAAAATGCCATTTTTCGTTTTTAGGTGCAATAGATAGTACAAAACAAGCTGCTATATGAAGTTACTCATACTTATAATAATATTTTTTTAGAAATGACAAGTGGTGACAACAGATCAGAGGATTAACTTAATTTTTAATTCACAATTATGAGATTTTGATTCAGGAAACACAACATTCTTAAATTATTCGGTAACGGTGATGGCGCGTTCACATGAGTTGTCTATAGCGCAACATTCAAAAAGTATCGGCAAATTTAATATCGCCGATTCCGATATATAGGAAAACTCGCGATATCGGTGATATATATCTGTATTGGTATCGGATGCATCCCCCTCCTGATGTAATCATCAGGAGAGGGATACATTTTATTTATTTTTCATTGCAACAATTAAATTTGCCGATACACCGAGATACTTTTTGAATTTTCGAATTTTGCGTTAAAACTGCTTCAGTATTAACCCAAAATTCTGATAACCAGCCAAGGGGTATTCATAGTGTGAACATGTAACTTGGTTGTAGAGGTCTGATAGGCAGTCACTTCATGTAAAATACTGGTTAGCTTTAAGCGCACCCTTAAATAGAAGGGAAAACGCTAGAGACATGATGACTAAAATAGTTCTTATTGTATTTTTTTTTACCATTTAAGAAAGGGAACATTACAATTTTTATAAACATGTTCGCCACGCATCACTCTTAAGAATTGCTACGATTTACGTAATATCGGATGGACTTCCAGCATTTTATGACTAAAGTTAACTCTGATGCAAATCCTGTGAATTAAAACGCATCTAGCATCTGACGTTTTGATAAGT
This sequence comes from Eugnorisma glareosa, assembly GCA_947578425.1. Taxonomy (NCBI): domain Eukaryota; kingdom Metazoa; phylum Arthropoda; class Insecta; order Lepidoptera; family Noctuidae; genus Eugnorisma; species Eugnorisma glareosa. The sequence goes on along the minus strand of OX387985.1, from coordinate 2,693,384 downwards.
GTTGCCACGATTACGAACCTGACGGCCGCCATTCGGAAATTGTGTTCCGTTCGACGAACGACTGTCGGGAAGTGCTCAAATTGCTCATCATTTAACTTTCTCACAAGTCAAATTATTACCTTTTGATAAAAACCTACTATATAAGACATAAAAAACGTCAATGACGCCGCGATTTTTAACCCCATTTTTGGACCCCAGTAATTTGAAAAAAAAAAACATCTCATTTGATAACCCCGTTTTTCTCGAAAGAAACCTGGTTGTTTTTGTTATAAAGCTGGTTTTTGGGCCACCATTCTTCCCTGTGTCATGTTGCATTCGTTCAATACGATCATATGCCCCTTTGTCAGTAATTCAGTATGTCACAGATAAACATTATCATTATTATGGCTTACAACAAAGGATTTCGTGAAATTATTGTATTATAAAGTAATAACGTTTTATAATGGATAATATATAATGCACATTTTTAGCTCGTGAAAAGTGACTAATATGTTGTGCAAATGTGAAAAAATAATTGATTAAATGATCTGATATCACTAGTACGCAGTGAACTAGCGTGGTAGCCTCCTTTCTACTGCTCTGAGGCCCAGGATCAGGGTAGAGTGGTGTGCGATCATTTTACCCCGGTCCTGGAAATTCTTTGTACAAGAGAAGAAGACGTCTTCTGAAGGAAAGACACACCCTGACACAGCAGTGAGACCTTAATATACACAAGAACACGAATAAATTCAATTTCAAACTGAGAACTACTTTTCGTATTTCAAATATCTCATCAAAAGAAACTATTTCCGTATTTCAATCAACATACAATTTGATCAATAGTATTCTGAACGAAGGTTACGTATATGTGTTCCAAATGTCCAAATTGGAATTTTCAATATGTAGTTTTATTTTTGTGGACAAAACGAATATCAGCGGAGATATGAAGCGAGAGATAATACAAAATTGAATTCTCCTTGAATTTGGGACGACAATGACTAAAACTTCATTGTGCGAATCACTTTGTGGATTATTAAACGACTACCCTGAGGATTTTTTGTTGTTAAGGATTAATATCTGCAAAAATGTGAGCAATTTCCGACAAACATCTGATCCTTCCCAGTAGGTTTCTTAAGGTGATTGGTGGGATTATCTCGAATTCTAAAGCTTCCTTTGTGCTCCAAAATCTAAAGAAAACAATTCAGAAAATGTAAGCCGAAACAAATCGACGATCTGTATTTAAAGATGGAGTCGCCATTTCCTAACTACACTGTGAAACAAACTTAGATGACAAGGTCTCTTTTAAAGTCCAAAACATGTTTTGACAATAGAAATCACACTACAAATTCAGTTGACGCATGTCTATTTAATAAGCTATAAGTACACACATCAAAAGTGTCTAGGGATCAACATATATTTTTGCAATAACTTTTCTCCTGATTGATATTAATTAAAATTTTCTTTAAGGATTCATCAAATAAAGTGTTTTCGTTTGTCACAGTAACGATAAACCAAGTCACCTTTGCATTAATAAAGAAATTTGCCATTTTCCTAATAAAGGGATTTTTGACATTTGAACCACTAACACAAAAGTTCGAAAAAAAGACTGAAATAACAGTTTTCTTTAAAATTTTATTGGGTAACTTAAACAATTAATAATCCGTGTTTCTACCGCGAACACTAACAACACAAGAACATCGGTTTGGCATACTCAAAATGAGTTCATCCAAATCACGCTGTGGAATGGCCGCCCATGTTCGTTGCAACAACAAAAAAAGGTCTTCTTGCGACTGGATACCCTCCATATTCGGCAGAGCTCTTCTCTGTAGCATATCCCATGCATGCTCAATCGGATTCAAGTCTGGCGACTGAGCAGGCCAGGGCAGGACATTGATGTTAGCTGCGGCGAGAGTCTGTCTTACAACTCTTGCGGTGTGCGGTCGTGCATTATCATGCATTAACTGAAATAAGGGACCGATTTGCACTTGTAGAGGAACGATGACGTCTGATACAATCGTCTCAGCATAAATTTGAGCGTTGAGGTTGCCTCTGATCCAAATCAACTCAGTTCTTCCGCCGATCCAAATACCCGCCCATACCATGATGGTTCCACCACTATAAAGATGGACTTCCTGGCAGGATTTTAATCGCTGTTGGCGTCCAGGGGTTCTCCAGTGTCGTATACGTCTTGTATCCGGTCTCATACCAAAACGAGACTCATCAGAAAAGCACACGAAACGCCATTGTTCTTCTGCCCAATTTCTGTGTTCAAGAGCCCATTGATATCGTATCCTACGATTGTGCATTGCTATAGGTGGTACCCGTAGCGGTCTTCGGGAATGAAGGTTCACTTCATGCAAGCGGTTTCTGACTGTTTGGTCGCTAATTAAGTTCCCTGAAGAGTGATGAAGCCTCACGGCTAACATCATGGCGGTTATTGTTGGAGCTCTTCGAGTTAAGATTTGAATGTATCGGTCTTGTCTCCGTGTGGTGCAGCGATACCGTCCTCCATGGCGCTCAGCCACGGTACCAGTGCTTCGGTAACGTGTCCAAAGTCGACTGATAACACTCTGACTTGTATTCAGAGCTAAAGCCACAGTACGTTGCCGGGAACCAGCTTCTATCATTCCCACGGCTCTGAGCATTTCTTCCCTGCTTAAATGACGTCGCCGCTCCATAATAACGTTGGTTTTAATCAGTAGTAGGGAAACAGTAGCACTAATAATGTCTTCAATGCGTTGTATGTTTTTATAGGGAAAATATTGACAGCTGATTTTCATCTTTTACTCGAATTTGATTCACAGTTCCTGATTCAAATTATGAAATGCACCAAAAAGGATCCATATAAATTTATAAAATCATAAATTTATTACAAAGCCACATCTCAATCTCAAGAAATCCACATAAAAATGCTTGATCCCTAGACACTTTTGATGTGTGTAGGTCAACGGTGAAGGAAAATATCGTGAGGAAACCTGGACTTGTAAAAGCCTGAAATCGCCAACCCGTCTTGAGCAAGCGTGGTGATCAATGCTCGTGCCTTCTCTGTTGAGAAGAGGCCTTTGCCCAGCAGTGGGACAGTAATAGGCTGATATTATTATTATTTAAGTATGTCATATTTTCTTTCAGGCAGAAACTGATCTCAGATTTATAGAAAACACTGTAATCGATCATCCTCAAGACCTGGAATAAAACAATCACTGTTTCTACTTTAATAAATACCTGTAACACGAGTTTATTCACTAATTTCCCTTACTATCTGCGCCAACCCTCAATGATATTACTTACGTAACCTAACGACCTAGGGATTCTAAAGGTCATATTACGTAACCACCAGACCGTCCGTATAAGCACGACTGAAGTAAGGAATAAAGATTTAAATGCTTACTTTAAGAGCTCCTCATGAAGCATTGAACAAGGTTGAGCAACTTTATTATCTGTGTTATTATTTTCACGATTCGTTTTCCAACCTTGACCATTGCTGAAAGCTTTTTGATTAGTGAAATTGGATGTCGTGCTTGCTTTAGGAAGTTTGTTTTAATATCAATTACTTAATAGATCTATAAACTTATGGAACCTTGCATTTACTGTTTTAAAAGTTGGATGGAGAGAGAAAGGTCAACGTTAAGAATGAGGTCGTGTAACTTTTTGGAGTATCCAGCTGTAACTTCAAACTGGAATTCATTTCGCAAAAATGAGTACAGTCACTCCGGGTAAAAAATACTGTTCTTGGAAGATGGGATGTCAAATTACAATTTCCAATTCTGGGTTAAGTTCGCCTTTGTACAACATAAACTGTAATATAATAATTTAGCGATGTCTGTGAAGTAAAGAATAAGAGCAACGTAAACGAAAGATTAGAAAGGTCAGCGGTGTCGTAGGTTTTCATTTCTACGAAAACCCTAGAAGATATCTGACTTCACAAAGTCATAACCTATGAATCACTGCCCAAATTACTTTACAAACATTTCGTCAATTGATAACGTAACAAACTGGCATAGGTACGTGACGAAATGGGCGTTTGTCAAACGCAGTGCAGTGTTTTAATTTTGGAAAGTTCTTACGATTTCTTTAAGATATAACTTGAATAGAAGGGTCTTACGAATACGTACACCCAACACGTAGGCTGTTTAAACTTTTTTGTGAAGTATTCGTGATGTCTGTATAATTATATTTGAAAGTTTTTCCGTGGAATGTGACGTTAGAAGTGCCTTGGAAGTGGTGAAGTTTCTGGCTTACAAAATCTGAAGTGTTGTAAGTAGTGACAGCGACTCGAAGGACAAGACTGGGTGGGAGTCCGATGCAGGGCCGGATAAACCATGTCGGGGCCCCTAGGCAATACAATTCTCGGACCCCTTTTTGAAGATCATTTCAGTTTGATGAAGGGATGTGATTACTCACATCCCTCGATCAGACCTTCGGAAGTTACCTTCCAGAGGTCTGATCGACTGTAAATTTGGTATCCTATCCTGTTCTGTTACTTCAATGTATGCAGTGATATGATATGGCAACAACATGGTTATCTCAACCTGATGTTGAAATTACTGCATCATCAGCAGCATCACCTGACAAATACTTAAGTCCTCAGCCCCACCATTTTCAATTTATTTTGTGCGTGTGCGGGGCCCCTAGCTGATGTGGGGCCCCTAGGCCTACTCTGCCTAATGGTTAATCCGGCACTGGCCCGATGTGCTCTATTCCTTTCAGAAAGAAAGCATCATTCTGTCATTTACTACAGCGAGTTATGTAAATTCTAGGAAGAAGATTATTCAAGATCCAACAACAAGCTTGTTATTGATTTTGCCGAAAAAATAATGTGACGTCTGTTTTTCTCTTTAGAAGGTCTTCGTGTTGTTCCACGTCTTACCTTTATAAACTCTGGGTACGAAGCTATGCGTATAAGTAATATTAGGTAGGTATTTCTTTTCTAATTTAGCTAGTTTGCTTTGCTCTTTAATCAGTGCAAGTGCTTAGCAAACACTGGCTGAATGCATTTACGACAAACCACACCCTTTAGGTTCGTAGAAGGCTAAGAGATTTTGTCATAGCTACATGCCCTAGCGCCTTTGTGACTACCAATAAAATGTATAATTATCTTCAGCGTTACTAATCTTCCTGTCATAGTTGGAGGGAAGGGAAGTCCATTCATATTAAACTATGAGTACGTTATCTACGTAGGTATATGTTATAAATCTCGTTTGTTCTCACTAGTTCGATTAATTAGTTGATTTTTCTTTTTCGTTTGTTCGACCGTCGAACTTATTTTAATCGAGAAACAAAAAACAATATAATAATATTTAAAAAACGCTTGTGAGAAAAAACGATAAATTGAAGTCGCTTTTCTTATCTGTCTAATTGACCAGTTCTATTCTATGCAAGCAATGGGGGCATTGCATATTAGTTATCCATCTAAAAGATAAAGAACGCTATTTTCCACAAATTGAGATTCAATCATGTAATGTATGGTTTAGAAATTTTGATCAAAGCCTCACTAAATCAGTAGGTATATTAAAAGGGTTAAAAGTCAAATACATGGAACTTACAAAAATATTGAATATTTATGTTGGGTTAGATGACATACCTGGTGTAATTGGACGTGATTGGTTGTATGTATTTAATATGTGGCCCCCAAAGTTTATTAATGCAAACAATATTAATGTAAATACTGAAAAATTTAATAAATCTGTTACAGAAGCAGAGCAATGTGTAAAAGAAAAGTTCGCAGAAGTATTTAGTCCAGGTTGGGGTAACTTCCAAGGTGACGCAATTAAATTAAAGCTAAAGCCAAATGTGAAACCAAAATGCCTCCCAGTGCGTCGGGTGCCGTTTGCGCTTAAAGAAAAGGTAAACTTGGAAATATCTCGGTTATTAGAAAATGGCAGAATAGTACCAGTAGAACATAGTCAGTGGGGAACACCAGTAGTGCCCCTGTTAAAACCAGATGGTACTGTAAGGCTTTGTGGGGACTACAAGGTAACACTTAATCCACATTTGGAGGTAGACCATTTCCCCTTGCCTCACATAGAGGAAATATTAGATTCATTAAAAAATGGACAGTACTTCTGCGAACTAGACCTTAAAGAGGCATACTTACAGGCACCCTTAGATAAGGAGTCACAAGAATTGACCACCATAGTTACAGAAGCTGGAACTTTTAAATATCAGTACTTACCGTATGGAGTAAGTACAGGGCCAGGGTCCTTTCAACGTTTGATGAGTAGGTAATAAATTGTCCAAAATTCCAAACACTATTGTTTATATTGATAATATATATATAAGTGGTCAGATTGTTAAGGATACGTTAGATACTTGTAACGTACTATCAAAATTACGAGAATGTGAATTAAAGTTGAAGCTTGAGAAATGTAATGATTTTAAATATTGATGTATTTGGGTTTAAAATAACGAAAAATGAAATCGGTGTTTTATAAATGAATATTGAGCCCTTACTGCAGTGTGAAGCACCAATAAATACGACAATGTTAAAATTTTTTTTAGGAAAGGTAAACTATTACGGCCGATTCCTGAAAAACATGGCACACGTTTTGACACCTTTGCATGAATGTACACAGAAAAATAAGTTTAATTGGACAAAAGACTGTGAAAATGCTTTTAATAAAATAAAACAAAAATTAACATCATTAGAAAATCTGCGACATTTTGACCCAGATTGACCACTAATTCTGACTTGTGACGCTTCTGACACGACATTGGGGGCTGTAATATCCAATAGAGATTTAAATGGAGTAGTAAAACCAATAGCATTTGCAAGTAAAAAATTAAACACTGAAATTAATTAATTCAGACCATTTATTGTAGCGCATTAATTAATTCAGACCATTTATTGTAGCGCACAACCTAACTACCCAGTATGCGTTGACAGAGAGAGCGTTCGGATACATGACAACTATCGCGTGTGAATTCGCCGCTAGAGGCGCTAGTGTAGCATGAGGGCTCCGAAATGTCGGAGGTCTCATAAAGTTCACGCGTAGCGTGCTTTTTTTCACGTATTTTTACTAATATTCAGAATTGTCTAGATTGAGCTACTTCTGATTAATGATGACTTGAAGATTTTAAGTAGCAACTTAGGAACATATTTGTTAGTAGGTTCTTGGCGGTAAAATGATTTTGAAATGTTTCATGCTTGCTAATTTTAGGGAGAATATTGTAAATAAATAATCTGAAGTTTACACTATGTTGTTATACGTAATAAAATAAACTTTTTATGAAATTATTGGTACTTTAGAGTATAACATAGAATTATTGTCATGACCATAAGCGACAGTGGCGCCATCTGGTGAGATCAAAAACGATAGCCCTCATTGACTCTTAAGATAGTCCCAACGTAACATGATGGGACAAAGGAAGAAAGATGTTGGCCATATACATAAAGAGTCCAAGATTACCTACACACTTTCAATTCTCATTACTTCGCAAACAAAAAAAAATCGACAGGTTCAGTGATCAATAGTCTAATAAAAACGCCAGAAATGTCACTTACAAATTGGTTTATAGAGGCACTTTGACACTATTAGGCTATGCTAGTATATAAGGCTTTTACGCCCAAGGTCGTATCAAGGCTTTGGCTATAGTTCAGTGCAAAATACTGCAGGGCCTGACCTTGGTTAGAGGTCATTGAGACCGTAAGAAGGAGAATATAGGTTAGTCTGACATGTGTGGGCCAAAACGAAAGTTGAAAAAAGATGGCTGATACGGCGTATAAATTAATAGGGGTTGGCGAAAACTACAGAACGCCTTAACATATTGAAACGTCAAGGATAGAAAAAGTCATGTATTTTCCTTCGAAGAGTGGGCGGATCTGGAACTCTTGCATGAAAAATCACGTTTGTTTAATGAGCCGTATGTGCTAAGCGTTGTCTGCCACGTCATTGAATTTGACCGCTGAAAACACCAAAAGATCTTGAAGACCTATTTTTAGCAATATTTATTTCATAGACAAAGAGCATGGGCTGAGCCTTCCCTAGCCAATTGTCAAATAAAATTGACCATCAAGTTCGAGAGAAACAAAGCAATGGAGCGGCCATGGTTTGCCCCAGGTATTGGCCGCATCATCTCTCTGTCTCTTTCTATAGAGTGGCCAGTTTTTGGAAGCTAACGCTCAGTCTATCCTCTATATCTATGATTTATTTTGACAGTGCATTGTAGTCAGTTAAACCGCGAACTACCCACTTCCGCAATCTCAATACAATACGGAAATATGCCTGAATTGTTTTCCTGTTGGCTCTGAGATTTCTCAAGTTTCTTGATTGTTCAAAGATGATTGGTGTAACAAGGTACTTACTTTCGTTCATATTTAGTTGTTTACGTTTATTTTACCTGTCTGTGTTCCTCCTGTTCCCTGGAATAACTAGGGAATACAATCTGGACTTCAGACTTAAAACACGAGATTTTCTGTTGTTTATCCGAAGATTGCAATTCCAGGACACATATCGGCTTCAACAACCGACCGTAGAACTTCTTAGACATTTTGACTTGAAATGTGCAGCTTTTAATGTAGCTTTGTACTTATTTGAAAAAAAAAAACAAATTGTAAATTTAGTCTTTAGTATTTAAATTAATATTTAGTCACAGTTTAGTTGTTAGTAAACCACTTGACAAAGAAATTTAAATTAAACAATGCTAGAAAGCAACAAAGACGATCAAAATGTCGCATCCGCAATAACTTTATACTTTCGGAGTATTTTGGCGGCAAACCGCCATTTTTGGCGCGATGCCACACGTCATCTCTAGGTCAATGTTGCCATTGCATCCATACCAGCTATTATAAATAGACACGCTTCCTGTATAATTATTATATAAATAATGAATAAGCTAGTAGGGACGGAATTTGCTTTTTCTTCATCCTCTTTCCCCCATCCTTATTTATTTGTGGTCTACGCAGCATGTCATCTTCATCCACACAATCACTTAGGTCTCATATCAGTATCTAGCCATGTTTTCCACAAAACCGAACCACTCTTTTTTTTTTTGGGTCTGCCGTTGCTGGCCGTATGTATAATTTTCAACCATCCATTGTACTTAGTGGTTTGATGATTTCTACCACAGGTATCCTTTTGGAAACCTCGAACAAGTGAATGAATTCAGATTCTCCTAATTAGTAAATTATATCTAGCGAACGTTACAATGTTACAATAATAAATAAATAAATAAATATCGCTCGACATTACATACAGCGCCATCTAGGTGCCGCACTAAGCTACGAGGCTTGTGTCGTGGACACCAGATAGTTGATAATACTACATAGATACTTTTTTTTTTGTTTGTAAATACATACTTATTATACATATAAACACCCATGACTCGAAAATAATGTTACTGCTTTGAAGTAGGCTGCTATCTAGTTGAGTTTCCCGCCTGTCTTTATCGCCCAACGAACGTTGAACGACTACATAATCTAGGTCGACCAAACGCGTTATGTCAAAAACAATTGTAATCTCGTCTCTAATGAATAATTTAATGTTTGACGGAAAAAGAAAAGGGAATTTTTGCTCAACAGAAATTAGTTATTACTGAAGACCATACTTAATGTTGAGAGCAGTGGTGGCTGATTGGTGACGGCCCCGACTAGGAAGTTGCAGATCCGGGATTATAGGTTCAAAACTTCAAACCTCACCACTGCCATTACTCCAAAAATTGCGAAGGAAATCTGAAAAATGCTCTGGAACAAAACATGAAGACGTGAGTTTACCAATCCGCTCTGGGCAGAAAAGGGAAGCCTGGATCTAAGCAGTAGGATATTGGAAAGACTAATAATTGTAAATAGCGCCATCTATACCAATAAATGGAAGTGTATTTTTGTAATATCAAATTAACAGCTTTTTACTGAATGCATAATGAAAGTATATCCGGTACTTATAACAAAAACGCATTTTTATTAAAAGTACCGTATGTCTGTTTGTTCCGGCTAATCTCCGAAACGGCTGGACCGATTTTGACGGGACTTTTTTACTGGCAGATAGCTGATGCTATAAGGAGTAACTAAGGCTACTTTTATTTTAGAATAAGAATTTGGATTCCGTGCAAATAAAAACTTTCCCTTGAAATTGGTAACAAAATTCGATTCAAAAAGTAACATTTTTTATAATAATTTCACAAGAATGAAGGTCGCGGGCAACAGCTGGTATTTTAATAAAATTACATTACCAGATTTTCAACCAATGACGATACTTGGCCCATCCCTAATTGGGATCATTAATCATTAAAGGCTGCTAAAAGCGAGGTGTATCAATATGGTGAAATGAATTAAAATAAACGAGTACGCTAGAAAGTTAATGATGGTGTTTAGTTTAATTGTTTGTTATCAATGTTGATAGTTGGCTGAGAACCGACGCGGTTCGAGTGAATGAACTCTCATTAGAATAATGTCTGTCAAGCAGAGTCAAGTACCTAATACTAAAGCAAAAAAAATGTGCACACACGGCCGCACTATATAACTTGACTTCGCTTTGTATGAGCTTCCCGTACGATGAGAGATCAGCATAGCTTGATTGGCCGCCGTACGTACTACCTATGCTGTGGTTAAACAAAAAATGACTAATGCCAATTTATTGGATAAAAAATTGATGTGATAGCTTTAATATACAAAAATAATAACTTGTGATTAATCGCTGAAAAATTATATCTGTTTTTTTAATAAATATTTTAAAGAGACACTCAATATATGAATGAGTGAGTGCCTGCTTTAATATAAAAAATAAATACAATAACCGATTTTTTTTTTTATAAAAAATAAAACTATAACTTGACGTTGACTTGACCTAAGTAAAAAGCTGTGTCACTGTAGACTTACGTTTAATGATGATGGAGGTACTAACCTCGAGTCACGATCGACTAGAACTTTCCAAACCAATATCTTCACCAAACTTGTTAAAATCCTTACAGTTCATAACTACGTGACAAAAAACAGGTAGGTGTTTCGCAGAAATCTCAAAGAAACCTTGCAGATCGAAATTTGGATATGACGGAGTCACGGCTGCAAGCCCGAAGTAAATAAACAATTCGGATTTACCGCATGTTCCTTCGACGGTGAAGGCAATAAATAAAAAAGTAATGAAGTTTAATAACGTGTTTCATTGTTCGTTTTTAAATATGTGATTTGTATTGCAAAATCAAAATTTTAATTATGATCTTGACAGTTCCAGCCCAATGGTTTTTTACATTTGCCGAGTTTTTTTCAATAAGAAAGCGTATACTGGATTGTCATTAAAGATAGAAGTTTTTTTGCGAAAAAAATAACAGACTTCCAAAAAAAAAAACACTAAACGTCGAAAATAACTTTACTTTCGGAAGTCGGTCTTTTGTTTGTTTTATTGATATTTTTTGCCACCGACTTCCGAAAGTAATTTTCCACTTCTTAGTTTTTTTTGGAAGTCAGTTATTTTTATTTGCAAAAAAGTATCGTTTTTAAGTTTAACATCCTAAACGTCCTACAAAAGTGTACAATAAATAAATAACAACAGGGGCATGTACGGAATACGTGGTAATCGTTTTTGTCTTGATGTCCCTTTCTTTCTACTTCACTTTCGTTATCGTTCTGGGTGGTGGCACCCTGCATTTGAACGAAAGTAATAAATAATAGGGATGTTTCCCGAGTAAAAATATGATTCCATTTAGTCCGTCAGTTATCAGAAATCTATCTGACGGACTAATTAGGTTTTTTTTTTGTCATCTACCCTATTTCTAGAATTTAGAATGATTTAAGTTTTATTTTCTGGTATTACGTTGTTTTCTTGGAAAATGTATTTGCTCAGAAGTAGCAAAGAGCAGGCTAACAAAAATAAAAGCATTTTACACATTTCCTGGACTTTGTATCGTCATTACTCAAACAAAGATTCATTATTTTCATAGACAAAACCATTTCATAGACAAAATCATTTTGTAAACAAAACTATGAGATGCACCGTACGTGTTAGTCTAGTATAGTACGTTTAGTCACCGCTTCATCCAGTTGTAGTCTGCCGTAGTGTAATCTATTCCTTTGTCTAAAATTATTTGAAAATAATCTTTGTGTTGCCATAATAATGTCGCTTCTTAGAAAAGATCCTCACTCGTGTCAAAGCTTATTTTTGTAAGCACATTGGGAAACAATAGTTTTCATTCCACAGCAACAGATTTGGGGACTTAAAACTTTGAAACTATGCCAAGTTGCCAACGTTGTTAAAATTAATGTTTGTCAACATAGAATTCCCAAACAGTATCGTGGAACAAATGACTCATAAAAAAAATATCATAGATTAGATTTTCTTGGGTTTTTTTTATTTTAGGTGGAAGCGCAAGGGTAGCCCGCGAAATTTAAATTTTCTTACGTTTATTGCAATTTGCAGGTCAATGTCAGGTTGTATGTTGATGAAAATAAGAATCGCGCCAGTAACACGTATGGAGTTACAGAATTATAATCATTTAAATTATCAATACAGACCTCCAAGTTCATATAACCCCATTCAATAGCTATTTCATGAAAAAGTCACTCAATGGGGTTACATGAACTTGGAGGGTTGTATAATTGTACATACAACCTGCCACTGACCTGCAAATTGCTGCAAAAACGTACTTTTTTTTTAGATTTTTGCAAAAAACTAAAAATTTCAAAAATGTAAATCAAATAAATTTCGCGGGCTACCCTTGCGCATCCACCTTAAGGTGGAAGCGCCAGGGTACACCGCGAAATTCATTTTTTTTACGTTTTTTGAAATTCAGTCAAACTATTTAACTATCCTTCGAAATAAGATCAATTAAGATTATCTTTTAGCTAGTCCGCATTTAAACAACCAATTCACAATTTTATTGGTCATTAATTTCAGACAAATTCTCTGTCCACTTTCGGTAGTTTCCACTCCAGGAGTCGAAAGTCATGGTCGACGGCCATTTTAAATTGCTAGTGAATAAAAATCACTTGCAGGCCAATAAAAATGAATCAATTTGACAGTTCTCAACTACTCTAAAATAGTAGCCTTCATTGTTAATGACTGCTTCCTAGTTAGGCTGTCCTGCTACAAGGTGCATGGGTACCTAATATGTAATGCTGGGTTTTTTTTTGTTATCATTGAGATATCGTTTGGGAGTAGGTACATTTCATTTGGAAAAAAACTACGCTGTTGTGTCCGCTGAATGAAAAGCAGAGTAGCCGAATTAGAACCTTAGTAGGCACAGTGTCAGTACCTAAGTACTAACTCCTCAAGCTTTAATATTTTAAAGTTGGAGGGGTTAGCACTTACTGACGCTGTTTGTGCCAAGTTTTAGGCGTAAAACAACGGACAACTTTGTGGAGTGTGCTAGAAAATAAAGACAAGAGATTTTTCATCTTATTCCTTGGCCTGGGTGTCTCGGTAGACGATACTAGCACTTGAAATGGACATCCTGTCCCAGACTGAGAACAGGCAAGCCAGAAGATGATGATGATTGATTGACTCGAACCAAAACAAACCTCAAGACAGGAAAATCATTTCGTTGATCGTATGGAACTAAATCGGCGCAAAAATATTAATGAAGACTCTAAAAGTGTAGGTGCCTACACTACACTGATAAATTAATCCTAATGGCTGACACGAATGGCTGCGGCAAGTCACGTAATATCTTACAAATATAACATCTGTTCACACCCGCCATGATTGTAAACCTCGACCTTTTTGCACTCTGCTGATTATTATGCTCTTGTGGTGAGCTCCTGATAATGTTGCCTGTCTAAAATTGTGTGAATTGTAAAATTGATTGACTTGCAGCCTTAGGAACACAATTCTAATGCCAATCGGTTTCATTTTGCCAGTTCAACTGCTGAATAAGGATGCTGGAATGACTTCGTTGTTTTAAGAGTTCGCCTGCTCTGTAGTAAAAATAAGGCAATGTATGATTATTAAGTACTAACACCACTAAGTACTAACACACCACTGAATAGTAAAGTATGCAAGTTCTAGAAATAGCCATCACAACCGGATGAGTAGTAGGTACCCGTCCTACTGATTAGCAGGCGGCCTCGCGCGATGTATTTGTTTACACGTCGCATTTGCAATAATAAGCAGCTATGGCCCAGAGGTGGCTGCCCTGACTTACGAACAGTAAGTTGCGGGTTGGAACCCAGGCAGGCGCATTACTTTGTGTAATTTATTTCATCACCACTGCTCTCAAAACGGTGAAGAAAAAACATCGTGGGGTTGCCAGCATGTCCTAGAACCAAAACATTCAAAGACATGTGACATCTACTAACCCGCAATGGGCCCGCGTGGTGGATTATAGCCCATTCCCTCTCATAGAGAGGAGGCCGTGTGTCCCAGCAGTGCGAACATTATAGGCTGATTATGCTCTTTGCAATACCTACTAAATAGTATGGAACTAACTTATTGGTGGCATGGGTAGGATAGGTTCGTCATTGAAAATTCAATTAATAATAATTATACATGTATTCTCCTGTACTAGTAATATGGAAGAAGAAGACATGCTGCGCCGACTCCAAATAAATTGGGCTAAGGATAATGATAATTCTTCCGAACAAGTTTCGGCCATGGCCGCATATGTGTAAGCACACACAAACAAATACAAGTTCCTCGTCTCAAACTCACTTCCAATCTTTCCTGTACTTCCTAATTCCAGGCTACCGCGGAAAAACCAAACAACACTGTGCCCAACCTAGCTTTTGCTAGACAAATGAGGCAGATTCAATAGAACATACTAGAAAGATATGACCTCGAACTAATAGAAAACACGTGTGAGGTGCAGTGGCCTGGAAAGCGAATTAGACCCCTGCCTCGTGCAAGGATGTCGTTAGATATGGCACAGTGATGATATGGCCGGCATCCTCCTGTCTGTTAATAACACTGCCAACACCAATGAGATAGTGTCCGAGTTCATGACAAAAGACGATCGGTCCCTCAGTTGTGCAAAGCCTCCCAAATCTTTCCAGATACGCTTTAACCAATTATATTTTGCAGAACCAGTCAGTACCATATCATAATTAGTAATGAGAATAGGTAGTCGCGTGGTGACAAGTGGTGGTCACTCCAGCAAGTAGGCCACTCTTTGGTAGGGAGCACCGCATTCACACTGAGTATCGCAAGGCTCTAAAATCCCACATTTTCCAGATTATTTTAGTACAGGTTAGAATTAAACGATCGTGTATCCGTACCCTATTGTGTTGTATGAGTCACTTCATTAGCATATTATTGCATACGATGCTTCAAGTGAATATTCATTAATGTTTTTGTTTACAATGCAGCCCTGCGTCATTCAATCTAATAATATTCTAACAAAGCCTGAGTGGCTTTATTAATATTATTCTCATCATCCTCGGAATCAGTTGATATTCATTTGCAAATTCCTGTTTATTTCATACGCAATATCATTTAGTAGCATTACGCAGATGCTGAATCTACACACATCAAAAGTGTCTAGGGATCAAGCATTTTTATGTGGATTTCTTGAGATTGAGATGTGGCTTTGTAATAAATTTATGATTTTATAAATTTATATGGATCCTTTTTGGTGCATTTCATAATTTGAATCAGGAACTGTGAATCAAATTCGAGTAAAAGATGAAAATCAGCTGTCAATATGTTCCCTATAAAAACATACAACGCATTGAAGACATTATTAGTGCTACTGTTTCCCTACTACTGATTAAAACCAACGTTATTATGGAGCGGCGACGTCATTTAAGCAGGGAAGAAATGCTCAGAGCCGTGGGAATGATAGAAGCTGGTTCCCGGCAACGTACTGTGGCTTTAGCTCTGAATACAAGTCAGAGTGTTATCAGTCGACTTTGGACACGTTACCGAAGCACTGGTACCGTGGCTGAGCGCCATGGAGGACGGTATCGCTGCACCACACGGAGACAAGACCGATACATTCAAATCTTAACTCGAAGAGCTCCAACAATAACCGCCATGATGTTAGCCGTGAGGCTTCATCACTCTTCAGGGAACTTAATTAGCGACCAAACAGTCAGAAACCGCTTGCATGAAGTGAACCTTCATTCCCGAAGACCGCTACGGGTACCACCTATAGCAATGCACAATCGTAGGATACGATATCAATGGGCTCTTGAACACAGAAATTGGGCAGAAGAACAATGGCGTTTCGTGTGCTTTTCTGATGAGTCTCGTTTTGGTATGAGACCGGATACAAGACGTATACGACACTGGAGAACCCCTGGACGCCAACAGCGATTAAAATCCTGCCAGGAAGTCCATCCTTATAGTGGTGGAACCATCATGGTATGGGCGGGTATTTGGATCGGCGGAAGAACTGAGTTGATTTGGATCAGAGGCAACCTCAACGCTCAAATTTATGCTGAGACGATTGTATCAGACGTCATCGTTCCTCTACAAGTGTAAATCGGTCCCTTATTTCAGTTAATGCATGATAATGCACGACCGCACACCGCAAGAGTTGTAAGACAGACTCTCGCCGCAGCTAACATCAATGTCCTGCCCTGGCCTGCTCAGTCGCCAGACTTGAATCCGATTGAGCATGCATGGGATATGCTACAGAGAAGAGCTCTGCCGAATATGGAGGGTATCCAGTCGCAAGAAGACCTTTTTTTGTTGTTGCAACGAACATGGGCGGCCATTCCACAGCGTGATTTGGATGAACTCATTTTGAGTATGCCAAACCGATGTTCTTGTGTTGTTAGTGTTCGCGGTAGAAACACGGATTATTAATTGTTTAAGTTACCCAATAAAATTTTAAAGAAAACTGTTATTTCAGTCTTTTTTTCGAACTTTTGTGTTAGTGGTTCAAATGTCAAAAATCCCTTTATTAGGAAAATGGCAAATTTCTTTATTAATGCAAAGGTGACTTGGTTTATCGTTACTGTGACAAACGAAAACACTTTATTTGATGAATCCTTAAAGAAAATTTTAATTAATATCAATCAGGAGAAAAGTTATTGCAAAAATATATGTTGATCCCTAGACACTTTTGATGTGTGTAATATCACGTCAATCTGAGTTATACAGTGAGATTAAATATTGATGCCTGTTTGTAATAAAAAACGGTTTTATGCCATTTTTGACGTTACCTAATGTCATGTTATTTAAACCGTTTCACTTCTAATCCTTACTAGTTCGACATTTTTTGTGATGAAAGACATGACAACAAGTGCTATTGAATTTGATGTGATTGTATGTCGAAAAACTTATCTATTGGCTTACAGATCTTAAGTTGGCTAAGTCACAGACCACAGTATTGATATCTCCTTCTCGGATCTTATCGTTCAAAAATAAGTCCAAAGTCTTCACATTGAGTCGTTATCAATTGCAGATACTTGTGGGTGATAAAATGAATGGCTTTATAAGTGCACTCCAACCGAATCTTTAGTTAGGGTTGCCAGTTTTTTCTTTAGCTTTAGTACTGATACACATACGGACGGAACGGCATAAGGATGTGAATGTGGAGCTGTGCTACCAACGACGACGCCGTGGAAGTGGCGAAGACTTGGGCCAACTTTAAAATACGTCGTGCCAACATCACGAAGAAGAAGTACTGACCATACTACCGTACTCCTGGGCAGACCCAGTCGTGTCTGCCCAGGTCTTTTCGTTCCCCAATTCAAACCAGCCAGTCCCTGCATTGCGTTCAGGTCATCACGATTTTTCAGGGATCCAATCCTGTGCCGTTATCGACATCGATCTTGGGTTGCCAAATTACGTACCTAAAAAAATTAAAATTAAATTGCAACGTATTACGGTCGTAGCGTGTGATCAATCTTTATCTCTCAATGATTGTTAGCGCTTAAATGTCTGCTACGTGTCATACTAGAATTCCAGAATATCTTGGCAGGAATTAAAAACGCTATTGGCGTAGTCAAATGCTTTTGCTTTATCGCTATGCCATGCATCATCATGCATGTGTCATGTGCTGTTACGCTGTCAAATATTTACCAGTTGCCAAAGAAAAAAAAATGTGCACGTATAACGTCAAAATTGATATTTAATCTATACTTCTATTCTACTAATATTATAAATCTGAAGCGGTTTGTTTGTTTGGTTGAACGCGCTAATCTCAGGAACTTCTGGTTCGAATTAGAAAAATATGTCAGTGTCGGATAGTCCATTTATTGAGGAAGGCCACAGGCTATATAACATCACGCTAAGACCAATAGGAATAGAGCATCAATGAAAAATGTCTCTACTTATGTGACGCAGACGAAGTTACGCGGGTCAGCTAGTTAATTATATTTCAGAGCATCATTCTAGAATATGGGCTTACATTTTTATTTCCTTGCCGTTATAAACTCAGCCTCCTTCCACCTTTAAGGCTGTGTTTCCATCAGAGATGAGCGAGGATGCGTAGCGAGAGATGTCGGTGGAACTAACCAATTACACAGCTGGAATACCTCAAGCTGTGAATCATCACAGATGTCATCTCTGGTGGAAACGCGCAGCCTAATAAGCTGCTTTCATTTTTTTTTTTTTTTCGAATTTATTTGACTTTATTATTAAAACTGGTAACCCTATTTATAAAGCAATTGTCGCTTGCAGCCTAGCAACTAGGTAATTGTGATCTATCTGTGGTCTAAGTAACTATGATAGTTCGCGAAATAATGGCTTGCTCGTGAAACAATCTTCGTTTCCGTTTCGATACATGAACATAATGAAATCACGTTTCTTCAAAAATAATTTGTCTTGATTTTTTGTGCATTTTTTTTTCAAGAGGCAACGAACTTGAAAAAAAAAATTGTACATCCATTCATTACAAATTATTTTGGTCTTCAAGCATTAACTTGAGCCTCTTATCTTTTGACTACATGCTATTTGATGCTATCTACTTGCTATGTTAGCTTACTTGCTGCCGGCGCGTGACCAAACTCCTTGACCGCAGATTATTTCCTTCCGCGCCTTAGGTATAGGTACATAAATACTTCCTGGTCTGACTTTATCGTGTTTACGACGATTGTATAACAAGAGAAGCTACTATTTATAGTTAACAAGCTTGTATTTAATAAATTCTCAAACTTCATTACCCATCTATCATCATTTTTAGCCAAATACGACTAACGGCCGTTTTCCATAACTTACTTACATATAACGGTCAGTTAATATGCCTTACTCTAGTAGCTATCGGTGTTTCTATAAACAAAGTTAGGAATGAATTGACAGGAATATCCTATCCATGTCATTTATCTGTCTCTCGGAGTGTTGACAGTTACTGTTTATCAGAGATAGCAACGTTCCGTTAACTGTTAGTAAGTTATTGAAAACGGCCGTTAATTTGTAGAAACCAGCCTCAAAACTTCCTAGGACAAATTTCCCTAATGAAAGTGAACAAAACGGCGTTCAAGAGCTGTAATTAAGATATTGTCAGCTCTTAAACGCGGTTTAATTTGCTGATCGCGGTCAGTATCATCGTCATCTTGCTGCCCTTGTCCCATTCTACTTGGGGTCGACGCAATACGTTTTATTCTTCCACTAGCTGTTACCCGCGGCTGGCTTCGCTCGCGTTTTGTCGGAAACTAACCCACCTGGTACGTTGTAAATATAACCTATGACACTCGGCGATAGTGTAGCTTCCTATTAGTGAAAGAATTTTCAAAATCCGTTCAGTAGATCCAGATATTACCCCCTACAACCTCACAAACTCACCAACTTTACCTCTTTATAATATTAGTATAGATTCTCCCTGGTCAAACATACTCCGTTCTCTTTCATATCATTCCTCACACAATCCATCGATCTTTGCTTTCTCATTCACATAAAAACATGTAGTCTGATAAAGATTTCAACATGTATTATTTATGTGAATGCACAATTAAGCCCCCCACATGGCATTTCATATTGAAACATCAAGAAAATATACTACGCATTGTATGAAACTATCATTGTCACAGTGATAAAACGCATTTAAAAGATATACGACCGATAGCGACTATCGAAATGCGAAAAACATTGTTCTTTTGGAATTTGTTTGTTTCTGAATCGCAGTTCATTGTCCTTGATATCAATTGATCATTTGAATAATAAAAACTGTACTATTAAGCCAATCAGCTGTTATTTTAATTCACATCACGTGTCTAGTAAAAGCCTGGTCCAAATCTAATAAGAATAAATCAGTATTTTATCTCTGAATGAAATTAAGGTGGGCGAATTTCTCATTTATTTTAGGTACTGATGGGTAACATAATGAATATTCATATTTGTATGTTAAAGTTGTTTGCTGTATGTGTTCCAAGGGATCATACTACCGCGATAAAATGTTTATCTAGGTTATAAACTATCTGTTCGGTAGAGGTCCCTCAAAAGGCCGGGAGTGAAGACAATGTTAACTTTTTATCTTGTTTACATTTTATGTGTTGTAAGGAACGACTTATTGTCGAGCTACTATATTATGCTGTCCCACATACTTAAGTACTAATCCTGTAACGCCTGTAACATGATAATATTGTAACACCAAATGATGTGCCCATCTAGGCCTATGTGAAATCAAATATTTTGATTTGATTTGATTTGAATGTCTTAACTCCCGGCCTCCAGATTAACATTTTATCCCGGTAGTAAGATCCCTTGGGACAATAATCGATCTCGTCGCGGGCTTAAGCTAGATAGATAAAACGCTAATTAAACCGCACGTCTGTGTGACCTCTTTCGATAAGTGCATGCGTCTGACGTTTGTGTGGGTGTATAGTGTATACTGTGTGGTCATGTGTTAGTACACACGGCTACCCATCAAGCTATACATCTCCAGTTTATGCTGATCT
Organism: Eugnorisma glareosa; assembly: GCA_947578425.1. Lineage (NCBI taxonomy): Eukaryota > Metazoa > Arthropoda > Insecta > Lepidoptera > Noctuidae > Eugnorisma > Eugnorisma glareosa. The sequence goes on along the minus strand of OX387985.1, from coordinate 2,672,701 downwards.
CGCATTGTATAGGATTTCCGTACAATGCGAGGTCTGGAAATGTATAACTTGATGTGTAGCCGTGTTTACACGTGGAGTACTGTTGGTAAACAAGTTAGCGCCTGTCATGATAGATAGAATATACCGACATAGTATTTCAATTAGGAACAAATGATGGGAATCGGCTCACCCGAATGCTAATAGTTTTTTATGCACAATAATTAGATCCAGTACTGACAGTAAACGATGCAGAAATGTATTTATTTTTTTACGTACGCAAACTTTTTGTTGGTGTGCAGCTGTCAACAAAACGGCTGTCACAGTACGATTTCTATGAAGGAGACTACCTCAAAATTATCACTATCTCTTAAACACTAACAATAGCATTTTATGGAAGTACGCATCAATGATAATAATATTTCATGATAATATGATGATTTGAAAAGCGTAACCATGGAGTTTCTTGCCGGTTCTTCTCCATAGCAAACGACCAACCCGAACCGTGCACCTTTTAGTCGACGTTTTATAAGTGCCCATCTAGGCCTATTTGAAACAAAAATATTTTGATTTGATTTGAATGATCTCATCGTTGTTGCGTACTTGTACAAAAGCACAATAACTAATTTAAAAAAAACCGGCCAAGTGCGAATCGGACAATCAGAAATACATCATCTGTGATAATTTCAACTGTCTAGCTATCACGGTTCATGAGATACAGCCTGGTAAGTTGGTGACAGACAGTTACACAGACAGACGGACAGTGGTGTCTTAGTAATAGGGTTTCGTTTTTACTCTTTTGGTTTGGAACCCTAATACCCTAGTCGCATGATCTGATACATTTATTTATTTGCTTTCTCTTTCTCTCATTCATATGTTGTTGACCGTAGGTCTTTGTTGCGTCAACAGAATTGACCTCCAGTGAGGCTCATTCATAAATATTTATATCTTGTGGCGAAAATTATAATTTCATGCTGAATTACATTATCCAAGTTTTGTTTACTAATAGAAGAGTATTTCTGTTTTTAAAAAACGTAACATGTAAACTTGTTAAAAAGTAGTTTGACAGGGAATTTGACAGCTCCGATTTTCTTTCAATGTGTTTATTTGCTTGAGCAAAGTGCGTCATGGCTCTATTGGCGCGTTGTCAAATCATACACGAAATTACTGACGCAGCCATCAGGTTTTTTTTTCAATAAAAATTCCACAAACGTATCATACCATGAGCGACCAATGATATCCAAGCGCCACGAGAACCATCACACAGGACGCTCTTATATGTAAAAAGTATATTTTACTGCAACTTTTTTACCCTAGTAATGCCACTCATCATAGTACAACAGTTTTTATTTTCTCTAATTAGTTTTTTCAAAGAACCTACTAAGATTGTGAATCAATTGCAAAACTGATGTTTTTTCTCGTTGTCATGAGTTGATAACAACATAAGTATATTGTAAACAACTTGATACTCAGTTAATTCTCAACATTTGTTTTATTTAAATAATGTAAACTGACGTATTTCGAAGTCAATATTATTGTTACAAGCATATATTTTTGACCTGTAATGACGGCGCTGTCGAATGTCAACGATCTGTCAAGTTTTTTTTTTTGTTGCCGCGTTTCATTATACAATGTGCACTGTTAAAAGTTTAATCTTCGAGTTTATCTCTGTTATAAAAAGATAGCGGGCCACAGGGGGGATAGGCAATACAAATACGAAATGTAATAAAGGCAAACAGACGCAAACATTGGAGATAAGTTCCGATAAAAAACTTGTGGAAAAAAAAATGGCTGATAATATTTGATTAGATTAAAAAAAAATGGATCTGTTTCTCGAGAAGATCAGTGACCATCATGCTTTTTTGATAGCGGTATTTAAATTCCAATATCTTTCAATTAGTCGGATCAAGAAGAGATAAGATGATTGTTATGAGTTTATGACAGAGCCGACGGGATTTCAAACAATTGGAAAATCTTGAATGTTTTGTGATGCTTGCAATGCTTATGGTTTTTTCATTATTTCATTTTTATTACTACACATACACAAACACTACACACACAACGTGTGCGGAAATAAAAAAATCCACAGATTACCCAATGACTACAGTCGGCGGTGATTTTTTAATTTAAATCTCGGCAAAGAAGTATGTACACGGCCGTTTCTTTTACAGAAAACGGCCGTTAGTAAATAAACAGCTAGGTTGGATTTTAAAACGTCTATCGAAATCATTTATTACGTTGGTGCGTTTCAAAGTTGGTTTTTTATTTGTATAGAAAAAGGATTTAGGGTTCTTGTACTTTTCTGTCGTTTCGTGCAGAAAAAATAAAACCTAAAATTTTTATAATAATTTCACGTAGACGAACGTCGCGGGCAACAGCTATTTATTCATTAAAAAATGACATAATTTTATAGCTGATAGGGTTTTAATTACCGATGTTTTTTTAAACATTCACGGAACGTGTCGTGTTGATAAGATTGTTTTTACTTCGTAACATCTTTCAGGGTTATTTGATGATAACAGCTGTTTTTATATACTAACATAACTAGCTTGAATTCTACGAAAGAGTAGGCAGAGGTATAAATCACTCACACATTGTTTGTATTAGCAATTTCTCAGTAACGACCCGAAGTTTATAGAAGGTTTGGGGGAAAGCAAGGGAAGCCGTTGGTCCTACACTTGGGGGGGCTACTATGATATCTTAAAGCAGGAGTAATTAAGTAAGGAGTACTGTGTGGGAAACTGTGTGTTTTTCATTACATAATTTTTGTATTCGTAAATGTTTTATATAGGCGCCATAGTCTGCACAAAACACCTAATCTTAATATTTAATGCTTTTAGAATAAGATCTGAATGTCATTTATCTGTTGTGTTCATGTTAAAATAAAGAAATTTCAAAATCAATCAAATCACTGTGTGGGAAAGAGACACAGCTATACAGGTCGTCTAGCGCCGTCTCTTTCCCAAAAAAAAACAAAGCATTTATTTCAAGTAGGCCAGTTACAGACACTTTTGAACTGTCGAAACAAAGATAACAATTAAATGTAGCTACAGTCCCAGTCTCAAGGATTAAAAAGCTGTGAAAGTACTGTAGTTGCCCATTCCCTAGCGTAGATCTCTATGGAGAAGAACGGGCAAGAAACTCCATGGACAGAGTGCCCAGGGGTTTCTTGCCCGTTCTTCTTTAAATCAGCATTTGTTACAAAGCCTTGGTTACATCATTCATGTTGAGATGGTACACTATGTGAGAACACTGTAGCGATATGTGCACTTTAAAAGTGCGCATAGTAACTACGTACTTTTTTTTTACGGATGGGGATCTTCAATCTTCAAATGACCCCTCCCACCCTGGGTCGAGCGGAAGGTCGCTGCTACGAGGACACGGCGGTGCTCCGCTCACGGGGCAGACCTCCACCGTGTCCTCCGGTCGATTCACACAATGGTAGCATGCGGGCGTTTCCTCCCGCCCGATTCGGTGCAGGAACCTCCCGAAACAACCGTGTCCGGTGAGGACCTGCGTCAGGCGGAAGGTGGGGGCGCCGTGGCGCCTCTCTAGCCACTCCTCAAAGAGGGGACTATTGTGGCGTGCCCTGCACGGGGTTGCGACTTTATATTTCTATGGTTGCGACAGTCGCTCTCTCCATGTCGCCGTGACAGATTAGATTTGCCTTGGTTGGTATTCTGCCAGTGGGGGTATTATTTTCTGCTTCCCAAAAGCCATAATCGTGGTTAACAATTTTAACCAGTCGGTAAAGTGACAGGGGGTAGGTAGGCTAGTGTAGTACATTGACGCACGTATTATACATAATTTACCGATGTAGATATTTAATTACATTGTAATTATATGTTACGAAGTATACAATGACCATAAAATCACGAGGCAGCCTGCATGCGCAAATGCACGCGAAAATACTCGTGTCAGCGATAAACGTTACATAGTCATCAACCGTCTAGCATATGATACTTTGGAAGAATTATAAATAAACAAAATTGAATAAAAATAGCACGTAAGAGGGTATGCGGACAAAAAACTTTTGAAAATTAGGCACCTATTTGAAGAAACTATTGCTGTCGCTCTGCGAGCACGATTTTGACATTGGTGCAATAAGGCCAACTGCAGATCCGACTGAATAGCCTAAGTAAAAATTCATAAGTCGAGGTTTGCCTCTCGACTATTTCCTCCAATATTCGACCAATTTAAAAGATATTCCATTATTTTTGTGTCCCTATGTTTTTCTTTTTTTATGAATAATTGACAAATTTGTACACTAGGCCTCTGTTGGCCATTTTGTAACTACATAGGTACATGTTACTTGCGCGACTCATTTTTCATCAACATACAATACAACCTGACACTGACCTGCAAATTGCAAAAAAATTAAGAAAATTTGAATTTCGCGGGCAACCCTTGCGCTTCCACCGTAAGTTATGTCTTCTGATCTGTTTTATAACTTGTCATTTCTAAATAAAGATTACAGCTTTCTGTGAGTCTGAACTGTTCGTATCGGTATCGGCGATACTTTTTATAAATATCGGTATCGTATCGGCTGAAGTGCGTATCGATTGCATCCCTAATTCGTATTAGCAATGGAAATTAAGTATTTAAACTGTTTCAACACTTACCTCGGGTATGTGCATTTCATTGTTTTTATCTACATAATGCATTACTGCACTATTGCTACTGTACCTATTGCTTCAATTGCTGTACCAGTAAAATACACCACAGTTTTTTCTAGAAAAAAAAAACAAGAATAAGAAATTTTATTTGCAAACATGTGTGTATAATGTGTACATAAAGAATTAAAATAATACATGCCTGCGAGATCTTAAATAATTGTGGCTCACGACATTTTTGCCATTTCTCATGGCGTGCAAATATTTTATGTACAATTATATATTATATTATTATATGGTTCAATGATTTTTAAATTTACACTTACTTAATACATTAAATATCAGTCACAGTTAAACAAATTTCATATAACAAATCAATCATTTACATTAAGAGCGGCCAACCCGTCATACTTTTCATACAAACGCTCGTATGTGATTATGCAGTTATTACACATATATCTTTGATTTTTTTGAACTAATAGGTATTTTGTGCACTATATCCAGGTTTCTATGGTAGCAAAAAATAAAAAATTGTAGAAACAAATTCAGGATAAGCCTCTAAAAATTGCTGTTTTGCACAAATTTTAACTGAACTTTGGCCGTTCATAAGTACTCATAAACTGTAAAAGTAAAGAATACATCTCGATGGAAACCTTGCACATGTAATGGAGATTCTTAACTACAAATATTTATTTCACACACTTTTAAGACTTATCCAAAACACATATTTCCTGGAACAAGTTTAAGACATTTTGGAACACTATGTTTCGTTCAATGTCATCGCGTTAGGCGCTATGAGGTGCGCGGGAGACGAGATGTGCGGGGTCGGGGTGGGGTAAGACGGGGGAATCGAAAGAAAATCTCCGCTGTGGCTTTGGATGAAACAACAAGCTTTTCGACCATGCTCGCGTTGACGATAGACGGACCGGGACGGCCCTCTTAAGTACCTACATTATCCAACACATTACAATGATCACGGTGAAGATTTACATCACCTTATTAGGCATTCAATTATATTAATAACATTTATAATAAAAGCATAGGTAGGTATTTAAGTTCTTCACTACCTACTACTACATGACCATAATTACTACAATGTTAGTAATAACTTTTTATATATAAACTAATCACCATGAGTCGTTTAAAAATTCCGTAATACTATATATAATTATGCTTTTTGTGCCAAAAACAATTTCATTGTTTAAGTTTAGGTATAGTTGGCTATTTCTAACTTTTGGAATAGACGACAGAAAAAAAAAACAAATTGTGTTTTTGTACGTAATAGTCATAATGCGGGTATATTTCCTGCAATTATTTAAAAACAAAACATGCAATTGCAATTCCCTTCAAAATCATTCCGATTGGTATAAAGACCGGGCAAGTGCGGTAGTAGTGGGAGCCATATTTAATTTTTAATATATTTTTATTATTTTTTGTTAAAGCGGCAACAGAAATACACATTCTGATAAAAATTCATCTGTCTACCTATTAGTTATTACGGATCATGAGGTACATCCCGCTGACAGACAGACAGACGGACGGACAGTGGAGGCTTGGTAACACGGTCCCGCTGGTGTATTGCATAACCCGGGGTCGACTTTGAGAAGGATATTTAAAATAACACCTCTGAATTACGGATTACGTCACTACCCGTATATTAAATTATTAGTAACACGTAACTCCGAAGGGTGCAGGTGCAGTGCTCACAATATAAACTAATCCACCGGACCCAATTAAATGCATGTAACGAAACCATAGCGACTTCTAATTTTTCCTGTGCTGCCATCTAACGAGCGATGCGGTACTAGTTATCGAACTATATTAACGTGATTTCGCTTCTCGCTCAGACGGTTACCCTTCGAGTACGGAACCCTAAAAGTGTGATACAGTACAGAAGGTCATTAAAAGACAACCGCATTCGAATGGCTATTGAATGTACACAACACTTCTCATTCATCCTTCGCTCAAGTATTTGTTTTTCTGTTTATCTACTTAACCTCAAATAAAACTGTTGGAGTGTGTTGTCTTAATATTAATAATAGATGGCAACATTGTCGGCTCAGAAACTGATTGATATAGACAACATATCCTCCCTACTTGCTCTATGGTCAGGTGTGAATATAGAAGTACAATTAATTAATTTGCGCGGAAACGCTGCAAGTGTCATGGGCTCCTTTGCGCCGGGAACAACTATGAGCGTCTAGTGACGTAGGGTTTTTTTTTATTTTTGAATTTTGTTATTTGACATGCCTATGTAATTATATTGTGTTATGTAAAATTTTAATAATGAATTTAATACTATTATTATAATTAAAATATTTGCAAAATAAACATCATAAATCAGTATTAATTTGTGTCTTTCATTCAACCAAATATAAATAATAACCAAAAACACTGCTACTTGATGTTAGAAACAAACACTTAAAAGTTATAAACAAAAGATAAGTTCTAGATAACCCAGTCCGATTATCGGGGACATATAAAATGTTATCCCATGTCCCATTCTACTTGGGGTCGTCGCAACACGTTTTCTTATTCCACTCTCCCCTGCCAGACGTCACGGCATCATTTACTCCTTTCTCTTTCATATCAGTCTTCACACAAACCATCCATCATTTCTTTGACCTTCCTCTCCCTCTCCATCCAGCCATATTCATGTCCATCACTCTTATAAATGATAAAATGTCATTGTAGTATTGAAATGACCATGAATTCAAGAAACGCAAAACGATCGATTTGACCAAATACTAATAACTCTCACAATTACATATTTCCCTAAATCCTAAAAATAGATTTTTTTTGCTTTTAGGTCTATTGTTTTTTTTTTGTTTTAGGCCCGCGATCTTCGTTCGCGTGAAATTATTAAAAAAAAAATATTACTTTTGAATCGAATTTTAAGGGTTTTTTTTTCACGGAACCTTAATTCTTATTCTTAAATAAAAGTAGCTTTAGTTACTCCTTATGACATCAGCTATCTGCCAGTAAAAGTCCCGTCAAAATCGGTCCTTCCGTTTCGGATATTAGCCGCTTGAAACGGATTTTGTTAAAATTTCTTTCAAGTTTTATTTTTTTGCGCGGGTCCCTAATATTTTTTCTAAAATAAAAGTCGCCAATGTTAGACCATATAACATCAGCTATCTGCCAGTAAAAGTCCCGTCAAAATCGGTTAGCCGGAATAGACAAACTTAGTTTAATACACAGAATGCTTGGTTGACGGCTTCGTTAAGGGTCTTGTTACACTCTGTATAATCGCGTGCCCCGATGTGATATCTATCACTGCACAACGACTCATGTCAAACTCGAGATTCACATGCTATTAAACGCTTCTCCAAGGGAATATAACCATTATTGTTGTACTTGACTATGATTGCTAATAAATCTAATAAAGCTTATGTACTCGTTGGTCGTAAAGCTGCGGTGCTTGGTGACATTTACGTAGTAAGCTACGTTAAAGTTCGTAGCTGGTCTTATAAGAGGAAATGCGGGTGGGCTTCTCCATACAAATGATTGATTGGCGTGCGATTGAGGAGGCCTATGTCCAGCTGTGGCCTGCCGTAGGCCTGATGCAATATTCATTAAACAATTTTATAAACTATGCATTTCATTAGACTGTTAAAATAAAAGATATTGCGACTGTTTTATCTAGACTCCGTGGCTGCTACTGGAAATTCCTGATGAAGACACCCAATAACACCTCAAGTCGTTATGTTTTTTTTCTTTTTTCTTCAAAATAACTGGCTTGGATATTTGCAATATATAAAGGACTACTTTTTAGGGTTCCCTACCTCAGACGGTTAAAACGGAACCCTTATGGTCTGTCAAGACCCTTTTCTCAGTAACGCGAGGAGGTATCAAGCTGAAATTAATATCAAATACTCAGGTCTGCTACCCCTTGGAGCAGTGAAAAAAATTAACTTGTAAGTCAATGCGATCGAAAGATATGATCGTGTCTGTCGCATATTTTGCATATTTCACAAGGCCATACCTAAAATCGTGTTTAGAATGAAGCAATGTTTTACAGCACAAGTGAAGGGAAAAATCTGAAAATCGTAAATATGTAATACCTCCCTAGTTTAATAACAAAATACCTACAAGTTTGTAGAATCCAACTCGCACTTGCCCGGTTTTTTTGTTAATTTGCTTTGAATACTTTATTTGTTTAACTAAAACGTCCCACCCGAAAGATAAATAATTTTGTTATTGAGAAATAGACGTCATATTGACCTAAATATTAGCACCTGAATCGATGGTTTCTTTTAAATACAGGTACAAAAATAACCAATACTAATTATTTATTTGTCTCCTATTTAACGTCTGTGACGTTTCTAGATAATATTTTGCATAAATATTATTCAAACAAATTAACACCCGACCATCCTCCATTTCCATCTCGTGCTATAAGTAACGTACTTGTAAATAGAAACATTTTTGTTATTGAAGTTTCAAAGAATAAAACTTGACAATAGTTTTTACACATCACTTCGAAAAGTAAACGTCATAAAATGAAGACTTGGATCATGGTTGCGGCAAAATATGGGAAGTGACTACACTTCAACCGCAGAACTGAAATAAATGTTCCAAGTTTGAAATATCGATGCGAATTTTCTCGACAAGCAGCACCACCTTAAACTGCACAGTTAAAGAGGTTATACTGTAGCTATACAGCCCTTTCACAGCTCTGACTGCATCACAGTCTAAATCTTAGTGATCTTTAATCTTATTGCATTAAAGTTGATCTTCGCTGACAAAGTCTGTCAAAATCGTTGCCGTTGTGTTGCTATCAGAGGTACAATAACTGTGAATAGGCTAGAGTAGACTTTAAATTTTACTGAATTTGACATTAGCCGTTTACATATTTAGCTTTTTCAAACAGCGTCATCTTTAAACTGTCAAATTAGGCCCATCATACTCCTACCCATATCCCAATTTATTTGTGGTCGTCGCAGCGTGTCTTCTTTGTCATGTCAGCAGTCACCTCCTTTCTAGCCATATCATCCCTCACACAGTCCATCCAACGTTTCTTTGGCCTCCCTCTACTCTCACATTTTGCTCATTCCTCCGCATCACACATGTCAATCCACATCACGGAAAACAAAATTATTACTTACGTTTGATACTCTATTTGTAAATAGATCGTTAGCAAAAAAAAAACATAAATCGGAGCCTGTTTGGCAGTCATTACAGCCCATACTTGGCCTCCTAATACGTTGTTGCTACAATTGATGGGATATTCCATAATTAGTCACTTCATCAAATAGATTAATGTTCATAGTTAATTTTTATTAGTCAATGCTGCCATTGTCATCATCGGACTCCGACTGTGGAATATTGGTCTAATCTTTATCGAGAACCTTCGATCTTGTATGGTCTCGGCTGGGAATCGATTCGAAAAGGGAATACAAGATGGTACAGACGCGGGCCTGTGGACTGTGAGCTATGGGCTAGCTCGCCGTCCGTCCGTCTTATGACGACAGGCCGTGTCGACGGCGCGCGAGTGTTCCGCGCGCGCCTCAAAGAGAGTCAGCAAACAGGACGGGGTCCAAAACCGAAGGGGTGAAAGGACCGACCCCTGCAAGGGTTGCGGGACTGTTCGAAAGAGATACCGCGGCCCTGGAACACAAAGGGCAAAGGAAGGAACATGGATGGGTTTTAGTCAGTAAAAATCTGACACTCCCTCCTGCTCCGCCCAGAGCGGAAGGGGTTATTTGATGATTTCCCATCCGAAAAAAAAAGGATGGTACAGACGCTGTTACTATAATCTGTCAAATTTCTTTAATAGATTTTCAAGTTTATTGCTGAGCCATTACGATCAAGGTTCATTGGGAAAATTTGACAGTTTCGGGTAGTTTGATGTGCTGGCGTCTGTACATCATTACGTGTCAAAATTACAATCGTTTTCATTATGACATTTGAATGGCATCGTTGCCTTCAGGAATTCAAGGCGAAAAATTGAATCAAAGCAAGTGCTCAATGATTGAAAGTGTAATATGTTTTTATAAAAATTAGAAACGATACTTCCCGAGGTCGTAATAAATAAAAATAAATTGTCGCGTAAAAAGAGAGCAGCACGCGCGGCATGACCACCGTAGGAACGGGTTTTGTCGACGGAAGAATCGACATGACAGATTTCTTTTGTTGATCTGTCATTTTGTCTTCTGTTTCTATGGTGGTCATGCTACGCGTACATAACGTTATATTTAGAAATGGAAGACGTTTTTAGAGCTCTTTTAACCGGAGTTTCAGTATTTCAGTTATTGTTTTATGTTAGAAATACTTTTGTTAATTTTTAGAAGATTCACAAAAAAAGATTTGGCCACAACACAACTTACACTAAACATCAACAACCCACAGCAACCATTTCGACGACATATTGCCCTTCCTTTCCTGTATGGCAATCTGTTTTGTTTGATGTCCTTCATCTTATCATTCTCATCCCAGCTGTCTAGCCTATTCCCAACTATGTTGTGGTCGGCTTCCATTCACACTGGATGCAGCTGAATACCAGTATTTAACATGAAGCATCTGCTTATTTGAGCCCTTGTTACTGGGTAATATACCCCTTGGTAAGACTGGTTGTCAGACGGTTTCGGTCTTTTGATTACTCGTAACGACTGCCAAAGACTACAAAATGACGGCTCACAGATGGCCGCACGTAAGTTGAACCAAAAGGCGGTCGTCCGCGCATGTAAAATTACGGATTGATATCCGAAAATGTGTAACTGCGCATTCAAGGTCATAGTTGTTGCAACTTACGTGCCGCGATATGTAACGTGCTTTCCGAAGCATGGAAAGTACTACATGCTGTTAGTTCTCCACTCAAAATTTGATAGTCGACCAAGAGCGAAATAAACGGCATTGTTATCCATGTAACAATAACGACATTCTGATGCTATTGTGAACAACAAAACGGTTTACAGCATTCGTTGTGTTAGTTATAATAGCATTACGCCATCAGTAGTGTCCGACTGAAGGCTGAAGTCACAGAGTGCGATCCCGTGCTGCCAGATGAGGTACAACCAAGGTTCAAGCCTAAAAGTGACAAAATAAATGTTGTTAACTTTAAAATTTAATCTTCACTGTAAATAAAAAATGACAAAAATAATGTGTCTTCCAACGCGCTCTCCCGCATTTGTAACAGTCCGTTCAATCTCGGCGCTTGCTAGAAAAAAAACTAGCTTCGGCTGCGGATAAAATATATCTGTGGTCGGACAGTTCAGACACCATCAGATAACAATAACAACATTTTGATGATATTGTGAACAACACAACGGTTTTATAGCACTCGTTTTGTTTGTTATACTGATAATAAAATTATGCTATAGGCTATTCGACCTTGTTTTGGTTGTTTGATGTTTAAACTGCCTAATGAAATCCATAGTACGTTTTCTAGTTATTTTATGGTATCTCATCGATTTACCTACCATATTTATGTACAACACTGCTTCTTCAGAAATACAGGGTGTAACAGGACCCCTCACGAAGCCGTCAACCAAGCATTATGTACATCAAACTAAGCAACTTTACGCAAACATTATTGCTGGGAAACGACTTTTTTTTTGGAGTGAAAAAAATCCGCGTTTGACCGTAAAATTTGCACGTTTTACGGTAGAACTCAATGCAACGCACTCAAAACATTGTGCTGATGTATGGATTGAATACTACGGGGGTCGTGGAAGTGTATATTGTAAAAATCTTACATTAAAAACACGTATTAAAAAAAACAGCTGTGAAAAAGTTGGAACTTTGACCCCCAATATCTATTTCCGTAACTAGAAGGTTCCCAGGTATGACCTAGAACAAAAAAATGATCGCAATGATGGGAAGAACAAGTGCCTATCGGCTTCGTGAAGGGTCTTGTTACACCCTTTATTTTAGGTGGTTTCATACGACGCCATGTTTATCCAATGATCTTATGAGCATTTTACGTCTAGTTACCTCATCATTCTCCTGCCCTTATCCCAATTCATTTGTGGTCGGCGCAGCATGTCTTCTTCTTCCATACTTCTCTATTACTCGTCACCTCAGCAGTCACCTCCGTTCTAGCCATATCATCCTTCACACAGTCCATCCATCGTTTCTTTGGTCTTTCTCTACTCTTATAGCCATCTACATTCATACTCAAAACTTTCCTCACGACATTTTCCACATATCCACGACAACCGATTACCACACAACTTTTAAGTTACCGTTACCACTTTCAGACTTCCTCTTATGTGCTCATTTCTTATTTTATTTTCGCGTAACACCACACATCCCCCTTAGCATTATCATCTCAGCCACATGCAAATGCCTTTCATTCATCCCTTTTGTGGCCCAACATTCTGATCCATACAAGACAGCATGACAATTTACGTCTGCCTCCTATTAAGAATGATTAGCTAAACCTTACCGAGGCACGCGAAGTAGGCGAGTTGCATGCGACAGGTGCACAGGTATGGACGATAAGCTACATGCGTCTTATGGCACAGCGCTTGACGCAAGACGAACTGAAAGTTGAAACGCAAAAGACCATGAAATCGAAATTGAAAGCACACTGGTGTATAGTTCAAAGCATGGAACCCCTGTCTGTGTTACTTTCTTCCTGCAACCTGTCAGCTTTCAAAGCAGGAGTGAACAGGCATCTGGACACGCTCGTTCCATCGTAGGCCTTATCCATCGCTTCCCATTTGTTCAAAGACAAAAACAGTCTCTTGAGAAAAAAAAAGGTTAGGTGTCACATGGAATTCACCGGTTTCTCTGTTCCCTGATCATTATAATCTAGATTTCTTCAAAGTTCGAGTGAATCGGTTTGTTCTAGGCAAGGGTGCTCCACCCTAGGCCGCGTCATCGCTTCACATCAGGCGAGTTGCGGCCAACCACAAGCCAATTTCGTGTTAATAGAGAAAACATTCCTTCCCTTTTGAAGTTTTTTGATAAGTTGTATTTTATAGTACTTGGGCTGTAAAGTGTAACTTAGTAAAACCTTATTACTAGGTTTCACACTATCCTATCAATATCAAGTTTCTGTCAGATATTACAAACCACAGGTGTCGCTTGATATTACGGTGTCATGTTGAGTTTGATATCAAGTCTCTTGGTTTTAACACGAGAAGTGTAGTTATTATTAAAGTCATTTTAAATCTGCCTTTGTATTTCGCAAGTCCAGGTATTGCCAGACGGACTTTATTAAACACTGTTTTAAACTCACGGTTTAAAACTAAACTTAATACTGTCTCTTACGGGATATCTTCCGTAAGTTCGAAAGCTGGTGAGTCTTCTTACCTACTTCGTAAGTTCGTTTCGTAAGTGTTCTTTCTTGCGTTCTCAAAATTATAAACAATCACGGAAGATATCCCGTAAGTGAATGCATAAGTTTAGACTTTATTAAATCTGAGATTTAGAGGTACTAAACTGAGAATTACCAACAAGATCAATGTTTGCATCTGCCAAATTTAATTATCAGTCATAGATAACCATGTTAATCGAACCATTTGGTAGCTTTCGACCCGTGCATGCGTTAACTCAAATCTTTAAATACCTAGTTCGGATCCGAGTCTGCCGGAGCAGAGACAATCAGCACAGATAAGGTCGTGGGCCGTGGCCGACTCGGATTACAGGTGCGTAGGTATGCGGTGTCCAACTGTCCACCCATAGACAATGGTCCAACTTGCGTCTGATACCTATGCAGTTGATGTTCTTACGTCGACATCAGTTAGCGGAGTTCACGTAGTTGAATTTTGGACCAAGCATATTTGAATTTTTCGCCATCGAACGCGAAATATTCTGAATTCGAACTCTTTGTTTTCATCGTGCTGAACTTGAAAAGTCTTTAAGATGATTGACAAGATTTGCGGTCGTAAGCTTTTTTGGCAAACCCATACAAAAGAACATTAAGCCGTCTGGAGATGATGTAAACATAACCTCTGTCTGAAGTCTGGATGTGATAAAAGAAAACTCTTTTCTAACCTTCAATGTAACAATGACAACCTTTATGTTGTCGTTGTTGAAACGTCACAGATACATCAGTGATGTGAAAGTGGCGGGAATTTTGGCGCGAAGTCAACAGACGCCGGCAATATGGCCGCGCGTCGATGTTACGTTAGATGGTTCACGTCATAGTGGAAACGTTTTTGTAGACAATTTTTAGGCACAGACGCACATCAAGCTACCCGAAACTAATTTTCCTAATCAACCTTGAACTTAAGCAATAAAGTTGAGAATCTATTAAAGAAATTTCTAGATTGTAGAGCTTGATATGCTGGCGTTTGTACCTAACTTTATGACTGAAATGAAAAACTCTGCGCTCGATTTCTATTTAAAAATACTGCTCATTCGGTTAGATCGGTATATTCGTGATATTTCGAAGGTACGCCAACGCTAAAGAACCTAATTTGATTCATGTTTTACGGATTTTCCAGCCTACCTTGATAGTAGATAGGCCGTGTAGTATCCGCTTGTGGCAGAGCTAATAGGTTGATAACACAATTTACTAAGTATATCACAGGCTCACCAACACCACCAAGCCCCAGTCCAGGGCACGCTTCACCTTCCAACTTCCCGCCATTCGTGGTGACTGACAGTTGTCATTAGTGACAGCTACCCGACTACTGGTGGCTGTGAGACAGTGTTTCCATATCTGTTAAATAGATACACTACAGACCGGATTATATGTATATTCTTCTTTTCTTAAAATAACATTTTTTTGAGTGAGATTTTTATCAGCTGACATGCGTATAAGTAAAATCTTATCTGTTGTTTGTTGTCTATGGTCGTTTCATATCGTTGATAAACAATTTTTTTTTTGGAAAATATATTCAAACGTTGCTTCTCCAAAGTATTGTTAATTAACTATAATCAAATACTGTCGTTACAGACACGCTCGCAACATTTTTGTAATTAAATAGGTAGGTGTTTCACACAATTATTTTATTGTTTCATTTTATAGCTCACTTCCCTACAATTTAAAGGCCTCTCTTCCTATTTAAAAAATTAATTATAATAAAATCTAAATTGGAACTAGGTACTTGTGTACGTTTTAAAGGTACGAAGTCCGAAACAGTTGTTCCCGGTGCTATACCCGTCCTCGCGCCAATATCTTTAGTTTGTAGAGATTGATTACTGCCGATAAACTGTCCTGCAGTTTGGCAGAAGATTTGTAAAATACTCTTGTGTAACTTTTGATGAAATAAAAAAAAAAAGATGAAGATTCTGAATCATCTGCACTGCAGGAGGAAAGCTTCATCATTTTTGTGCGACGTCCTGCCGCTGAATTACTTTCCTTCTACCGCACAGGGGGTCTAAAATCGCCGCTTTATCAGAATCATAATACGAATCACGTTAAAAATTTAAAACTCTTAAAATGGACTTTGTAGTCATAAACATAAGGACCATTTTAAGAATTTTAAATTTTTAACGTGATTCATAATAAGATTCTGATAAAGCTTCCATTTTAGGCCCACAGTTATTTAATAAATAGTTACCAACTAGCTTTTGCTCACGGTTTCTATCGCATTAATTAAGAATTTGACAATCAATTCGGGCTGCACTCTGCTTGTAATCATCATGATTCGAAAGACACGTGGCGCCATCTTTTATTGTTGTGTTCCTCGGAAACAGTACTTTTTTTCGGAATGAATACCTATGAATACGGAATGCTACCTTAAGTACGTTTCTTAATATGTTGGTCTTGGTATCAGACTCTTTATCCAATTTACCTATATAATTCCATTCCTGGGTCAAGGCTTCCCGCCTGTTCCCATGGCTTCTAGCTCTTTCTATCCTGGGCCAATGTCGGCCGCTTCGGGATTTAATTTCCAAAGCATATGAATTATTGATTATCTGTGACTGGATCGAAATCGAAAAAAAAATGTAATCATAGTGAAGTCTTTGCCCAGCATTAGAGTAGTCCAGGCCGATAGTAACACCAGGTTGTCCACATCATTCTGCCACATGCTATATTTTTAATTTTAACGAAATTCAACCGTGAATTATTTTAGTCTAAATTATTGCATCTTAAACATTCCGCGCGTCGAAGTCTAGGAATTTTTTGTCAGTTTCACCACTGGAGTAAACAAAATAGTTGAAATATTCCGTACTTATGTTGCTACGGGCTTTGTTGAGAATCGAACCTTCTTTCTTCTTCTGTAAAGCTTATCTTGGTCTAGAGGTGCCGAAATCCGAATGACAGCTTACACTTTTAGTCTTTTCAGGGTTATTTCACCTCTGAATTTGCATCAGTGACAAAATTAAAATTTATTATCTTACTAACCGTTCCCCGCGACCGCGACCTTCATCCGCGTGAAATTATCATAAATATATGACTTTCCTATGTAAATTGGATTTTGTTAATAATTTCAAGGGTTTTAACTTTTTTGCACGGAACTATACTTTTTCTAAAACGAACGTAGCTAAAGTTACTCTTTATAACATCAGCTATCTGTAAAAGTCCTGTCAAAATCCAGCCGGTACAGCCGTATCGGAGCCACAGACACACTAAAATTAAAAAAAAAAAATGTTATGTCAGTCTATCTGATTGTTCCACCTAACATTTTCTTTTTGTCAAAGTGCCGTATATGCTTTCATATCCATTCAGTAAAAAGCTGTTTTTTTTTTAATTTACTAGCAGACGTTTCAATTTTATTTATTTGTATAGATACGGTGGTTGCTGGGTTGCTGTCAATTCAATTCATTTATTCAGTCAAACAAAAATATCCATAATTATAACACACAAAACTATTGAATAACGTATGATACATTTATGCAATAAAAACAATAATCAAATGACAAGGCTGTCAAAATCACAGTGATCTCTATTCTTGTATCTATAAGGTAGCTCTTGGGTTGCAGCTATCAGAGGTTAAAGACCTGTATTTTTGTAACCTTGTTTTGTCTCACGCTGCATCGCCTATCAGTCAATGATCTAACTTGATCTTGACCTCAATGAGCTGTTTGGCCGAACAGAGGAGCTCCGTATACGAGGACATTGCGAAGCGGCGCGGTCGTTGTGCTTTTGATTTGATGCTTCTTTTGATGCACTTAACAAAAAAGAAGAATGTTATGAAAGAAAAATCGACCAAGTGCTAGTCGGACTCGCGCACGAAGGGTTCCGTACCAATATTAAAAAAAATAAAAATCGTAAAGCGGTTCACAGAATACATCTACCTACTAAGTTTCAACTGTGTATTCCTAATAGTTTCGGAATAAAGTAGCTGTGACATACACGGACAGACAGACCGACAGAGAGACAGACAGACATGACGAATCTATAAGGTTTCCGTTTTTTGCCATTTGGCTACGGAACCCTAAAAAAACACGTCTGCTGTAACCCTCCCTATCTCCCCTCCGGAGCTCTCTTAAATATTTATTTTATTCTGATTTTAGTATTTGTTGCGCAACAGAAATACATCATCTGTGAAAATTTATATCACGGTTCATGAGATACAGCCTAATAACAGACAGCCAGACAGACGGACGGACAGTGGAGTCTTAGTAATAGGGTTCTGTTTTGACCCCTTGGATACGGAACCCAAAAAAGGAGCAAATGATAGCCTAACGGTTGATAAGGGAGAATGTAAGAGAAGTACGTGCTGCGCCGACCACAAGTAACATGAGACAAGGGCAGGAAGTTGCTGATGATATCTAACAAAATCAAAAATAACCTGGTGGCCTACCATATCGTCTTAAAGCAGGAGTAATTCCAGTGCGGGGAAGAGATGGCGCTAGACGATCTGTATCGCTTTGTCTCTTTCCCACACTGGAATTACTCATGCTTTAGGACGTCATAGTAACCCCCAGGAAGACACCGCGCGCAAATGCAAATACAACGACCTCCTCGCACTAACTGGTTGAGTTAAACAAGTTCCAAAGTGTTCAGTGCCAAACTTCGTTGACATCGGGCAAGGCATATTGCTTGCAGATCGGATAGCCGTGGGGCCGTCATCATGTATTGCAAGGTGCAGCATTGGAAGGCCTACCACAAGATGAACCGATGACGCGAGATGCACAGGACCGATCGATGTGGCGATACTTGCAAGACCAATGACCAATGGACCAGCCGTAGTCTTTCGGCTGAAATGAAGATGATGAATCGTTCACTAAACAAAATATCTCATGGTTTTAAACAACCTTGTTCTTGAAACTAACGCAGGTACTTATTCTAGATCATTACGGAAATCCCAACAGTTTTAGTGTTACGACTTCGGCATGTCGCCAACCGACACTCGTAAGACTATTGGCACAATGTACGACAAATAATTCGAACATGTTAATACATATATTACTATACGACCACATATAGGTTTCTGATATGTTATTAAATTTTTTGAACATCTCACAACGTCTTTTGTTCATGTTAGTAAGACTAAGATCGCGTAATTAACTTGTCGCATGTCCCTGCGACAAATAAATATATGTTTCTTTCTTTATTTTTCGTTCTTGCTTGCCATCCAGATGGGTAATTGTATAACACACTTGCAAAGGCAATGCCAATAATTTTAGCGATTCGGTAACATTCATAAATGATGCGTCTTTTTACGTTATCGAGCAGACGAACTTTGCACATATTTGAAGCAAGGATTGGGGATTTCTTCGAAGTCCTTTAGAGAATCTGGGACGCAATTGGGTTGCAGGTCACCGCGTACCATAAGGGTACGCGGTGACCTGCAACCCAATTGCGTGACGCACTCGTAAACGCTTTAATTTCACAGTTGCACAAAACCAATTCCGTACTCAAGTCACTGGAGGTATAGATTGCAGAAGAAGAAAAAAAAATGGTCGCATGGATATGAGTCATGGGTATGGTGTGAATGTGTGATATGGTCGTGTATACAAAATTTAAAAAAATAAACATACAACGCATAAAAAACATTTAGAATACAACAGGGAGCACGGAATAAAAAAAAAGTTGACAGCTTGCACGTCGTGAACAACCGGAACTATACTATATAGCTATAATGATTATTCTTACGTTTATATAAGTTTAATAGGCGCTTTAGAATAATCTGGAACATTTGAACAACAACATTTGTATGGGGAAAACACGGCAATTAGAACGATGATTATACGTTAACAGGAATGAGTGAATTTAGGAGAATTAACAATAAAAAAAATCAACAACATGTTGATGTAGACCAGTCGTTTATTTGTTATTTTGTCTATGGAAATTAACAGTACTTTGTATCTTGTGAATTCTTGTGTTGTCAGGTGACGAAAACAGGTATTGCTATGGTTGTTTTGGTAGACATATCGTAATCTCTAAAGATAATCTGGCGAACATGTAGGTGGTGTAATAAATCACCTCGACCACCACGACCTTCAGGTTACGCCGCGCTTGCCTAGGTGGATGGGTGACCTCCCATTACATACCGAGTTTCCTCCGTGCCTCGGAAAGCAAGTTAAGCCGTTGGTCCCGGCTGCCATTTATGGATTTTTGACAGTCCGTACAGTAGTCAGTAGCACGAAAGTCTGAAAACCAGTCTTACCAAGGGGTATCGCATCTGCATATAGTTATACTGGAAGCCGACCCCAACATAGTTGGGGATAGGCTAAGCTGATGATGATACCTGTAGCTGGTGATTGTGAATTTGTTGAGCCAAAGAATGGATAACATTTGGTTTATACTCAAGCCCATCCATTGCCGCTTGTTTTAAACAAAAATCTTGTCGCTTTTTCGGTTCAGTTATTTCAGGCTGATGGCCTACCATGACGTCTGAAAGCAGGAGTAATTCCAGTGGGGGAAAGAGATGGCGCTAGACCTGTATAGCTCTGTCTCTTTCCCATATTGGCATTACTCCTCCTTTAAGACGACATAGTAACTCCCCTGGTCTTACTCTATTAACCGTAGCCTTATTTCTCATATGGAAAAAAATCTCGAGACTGTTCGATTTTTTTTGAGCTCATAACACTAGTCTAACTCAAACTAACCGACTAAAATAACTGAAAGTTCTCAGGTTATTAACTTTAGATACGCGTCTAAAAATATAAACCAAAACAAAGTAGGTATATTAAACTAATTTTATACCGTGGCACCTTTCCAGTTCGCGGCAAAACTAGCCGTGGACAGCTGACTGAACTTTGGACCGCCATTTTGTGTCCCAATTTGAAGGACACTTATGTTTATAAACTGTGCCGGTGCAGAGTGCGTTGTCCGATTAGCTCGTGTGTTAGAAAGAGATGGGAATATTGGATATTTGTTGTTATAATTGTGTTGTGTTAGAAAAGGACAGCGATAATATGAATGCCTGAAGAAATAGCAGTAACATCATCATCATTCTCTTGCCCTTAAGTAGGTATCCCAATTTATTCGTGCTCGGCGCAGCATGTCTTCTTCTTCCATACTTCGCTATTACTCGTCATCTCAGCAGACACCTCCTTTCTAGCCATATCATCCTTCACACAGCCCATCCATCGTTCTTTGGTCTTCCTCTACTCTTATACCCATCCACATTCATACTCAAAACTTTCCTCATGAAATTTTCCTCGTTCCTCCGCATCACATGATCCAAGCCAACCGATTACCACACAACTTTTCAGTCACCATGTTATGTATACTTATTTAAATGAAAATTTTGTTTAAACCTCGTAACAAAACAAACATGAATGAGATTAAAATGAATGGAATTCGTTGTTGAAATTGTTCGCATGGTTGCCCTGTTGCAAGAACTGGGGGGTTACTGTGTGGGAAAGAGACAGAGCTATACAGGTCGTCTAGCGTCATCTCTTTCCCACACTGGAATTACTCCTGCTTTAAGACGTCATAGTCACCCCGCTTAGTCTTCTTTTATATTTTTTCCTTGTGTGGTTAAAATTAAACGTATTCCAATTATTTATCGTTCTGCTCATAAACAGAAATGCTCCGCAGACCCCAATAAATCGGGAATAAAAGCGAATGATGATTTTGCTCTTCATCAAATACTGGTTAAAGTAAAAGTTACTCGTAAATTGTTTGTAAATTAATTCTGAAAGTTTACAATTCAAATATCATCGTTATCCATTATTTATCAGCTGTGCTATTGTTTGAGAAGTTATGTTGACTATTGTTGACCTACAAATTAAAATAAAATGTCACGCTGTCTTTTTGAACGACGAAACGAATGTTCGTTGATGATTTTTTTTTTGTTGAAACATTCAGTTGTTTTAAACAGTAATAGGCACATTTGGTATCATGTGTTGCATCATTTGTCATTGTGCCACGCCCCCTATAAATTGCAACTTTATTGGCTCAAATTGGCTTTAAGTCACGTACGGACTTTTATTGAAATGGTAGTGTTACCAACCCAAAGGACAGTGTTACGGCTCATAACATGACCCCCATAATACTTGTATAACTCTGGGGTATCTACCTAATTACATTTCACCAGCTACATGGCGTGCCTTTTAAGTTTTGTCGTATGAACAAAAAAAAAAAACAAAAAAAAGAACCTTATTTCCGTACCGTACTTTTTATTGTTTGACAAAGTATTCACCACGGAGTTTAATACACTTTCCCATTCGCTCGAACCAGTTATTAAAACATTTATTCCATTTCAAAGAAGGGGTGTTCAATATGGCTGATATGAAAGCGAAAGCGGCGTCTGCTTCTTCACCGGACTGGAACTTTTGACCACGAAGAGTTTTCATAATTTTAGGAAATTTAAATAAATCGTTAGGGCTTAGGTCAGGGCTGTATAGAGGATGGTCAAGAATTTCTAAGTTTTCCTGCTTCAAATACTCAATTGTTTGAAGAGCGCTGCGTGAGCTTGCGTTGACATGGTCTAGGATCTAGGGGGTAATCTCTGGATCTACTGAACCGATTTTGAAAATTCTTTTACTAATAGGAAGCTACATTATCTCCGAGTGAGTTAGGCTATATTTACAACGTGCCCGTGGGATAATTTCCGACAAAATGCGAGTGAAGCCGCGGGCATCAGCAAGTGTTAAACATTTCGGTTTTCTCAGAAACGGTCAAATAAATAATTTGGAAGTTTAAAGCGTAAAGGAATTACGTAACAATTTAATAACCTCTACTTCTAACATTGATGTAGTTTTGGAACTCCGTATGTTTTACTCTTTAAAACGGCTGAACTGATTCTGACGGGACTTTTACTGACAGATAGCTGATGTTATAAGGTCTAAGATAGGCTACTTTTATTTTAGAAAAAATATTAGGGTTCCGCGCAAAAAAATTATAATCCTTGAAATTTTAACAAGATTCGCTTCAAACGGTTAATCTCCGAAACGACGGGACCGATTTTGACGGGACTTTTACTGGCAGATAGCTGATGTCATAAGGAGTAACTAAAGCTAATTTTATTTAAGAATAAAAAAGAGTTTTTTATTTATTTATAATAATTTCACGCGAACGAAGGTCGCGCAACAGCTAGTCTGTAATACAACATATCAATGACCACGTCATGTCGTTGCATCGATTGCATAACAAATTAACATGATTATCATTTGTACGGCGACCTGATCACCTTGAGACTGCGGGCCAATTTATTTATACTTTAGTTTCTGTTAGCCCCTTCGCCGGCGTCATCATCATTCTGTTGCCCTTATCGCAATTCATTTGTGGTCGGCGCAGCATGTCTTCTTCTTCCATACTTCTCTATTACTCGTCATCTCAACAGTCACCTCCTTTCTAGCCATATCATTCTTCAGACAGTCCATCCATCGTTTCATCGGTGTTCCTCCACAGCCACAAACGTGCTGGTGTCGAAATCTTTGCACGACAATCTACTACGAGAATAAAAACTATCATATGTTTTAACCCAGGTTATAAGTCAATCCTTTTGCCACTTTTCATCTGAATCTGTTAAGGCGTGAAGGTGGTACATACAAATAAACTAACTCTTCATAATAATTATAATAAGTACTTTCTAAGTTTTTCTTGTACATCACAGACATGGGTGAAGGAAAACATCGTGAGGAAACCAGGACTTATAAAAGTCTGAAATCGCCAACCCGTCTGGAGCAAGCGTGGTGATCAATGCTCGTGCCTTCTCTGTTGAGAAGAGGCCTTTGGCCAGCAGTGGGACAGTAATAGGCTTGAATTGTATTATTATTTAGTTTGGACACGTCACAATTAGCAGCTGGTTGGTATACATGGCGAAAGGGCACTGACGCGACGCGAAAAACGTACTGAATACGTGGTTACCGTATTCGCGGTATCGTATAGTTTGAGCGCAAAACTTAAACATAAAATTTTGATCTTTTAAGAGTTCCGTAACCAACGGTTAAAAAACGGACCCTATTACTAAAACTCCACTGTCCGTCTGTCTATCACCAGGCTGTATCTCATGAACCGTGAAAGCTGAAATTTTCACAGATGATATATTTCCGTTGCCGCTATAACAACAAATACTAAAAACAGGGGGGCTCCCATACAACAAACGTGTTTTTTTTAGATAATTTTACGGAACGATTTGTGTACGAGTAAGACTCGCACTTTGCCGGTTTTTTTTTGTTCGCAATCTAACAATATAAGATACAGACAGACACACAGACAGTACAAGACAGACAGACAGTATAAGTTTAATTTTGAACCGTGAAAGCTTAAAACAGTGTTTGATCTTTAGGCTGCATTTCCACCAGAGATGCGCGAGGATGCGTAGCGATAGCGAGGGATGTGTGTTAAACTAACTAATAATATCGCTTCTTTTTCACAGCTTGAGGTATTCTAGCTATGTGATTGGTTAGTATCACACACATTCCTCGCTACGCACCCTCGCTCATCTCTAGTGGAAACGCAGCCTTATTGTGATTTTAATTATTGTCTATAAAATACTGACAGTGCCATTTTTCAAAGGGAAGCCGGTAGGAATCGGGTTGTATGGACCCTTCGCCACTGGTGACCACGATAGACTGTTTTCAAATCGACTAGAACAAACACACTTGAACGGGTACGTAGAGCCATTTACGATCAGTATCAAGACGTAAAAGACCTGTAGGCCTACCATGATCTAATTAAAAACTATTCAAAAGCAAGACATTTCAGTTTAGGTTCCTAAACTGTATCGCTTCAAATCGTACCATGACATCAAATTTGCTCAGCGGCACTTGGATCGCTAAAAGTGAATGAAAGATCGCAATTTGTGGCTGAACCGCGTTTGAAACGTTTTTGGTGAAAAAGAGATAACGCTATTATGATCGAATAACTTTGTTTCGCTCACATTTTAGTGTCAGACACGCTCAGAAGCAAGTAATGTTATAATTGTTTTTAACTCGGTATCATTACTTAAAGTAAAAAAGACACTCAACAGTTGTTTTTAAGATTCCACGTTAATACGGCAACTATTGTTAAAATAATTCCTAATCAAAGTAGATATTTACTTACCTTTTGCTGTTTATTATACGAAAGAAATATTTTTATTTCGCCGTAATATAACAAATTAAATAAACCTTTAATTTTCTTACGTTTATTGCAATTTGCAGGTCAGTGTCAGGTTGTATGTTGATGAAAATATGAATCGCGCCAGTAAGGCGTATGGAGTTACAGAATTATAATAATTCCAATCATCAATACAACCCTCCAAGTTCATATAATGTCAAAAAGTGACTTTTTCATGAAATAGCTATTGAATGTGATTATATGAACTTGGAGAACTGTATTGATGATTTGAATGATTATAATTCTATAACGCCATACGTGTTACTGTGCATGTAAAATAGGTATTTTAGACTTTAGTTAGAAGAAAGATTAAAGTACACTTACACTGGTTTTTTGTAAAATTCCACTATGTTAGCACTAAAATACTTTATTTTCGTCAATAATTCACCAAACGTTTCAGTTTAGGTTAGCTAAATAGTAACTTTTATTGAATCGCTTATTTTGACAGTTCAGCGTTTCAGTTGAGCTGCTCTATGGACGTCGCGTCGTGGTACCAAACAAGTACAAAATTGAATGAATGAAACCAAAACTTGCGACTCAGTTTAGGAAAATCGCTGTCAGATGGCATGGCCTAAACTGAATCGATAAACTGTCGTCATGGTACGAATTAGGAGAACAGTTCAGTTTAGGTCCTAAAATGGATCGCGTTAAGAGCTCGTGGTAGGCATCCTGGTCTGTCTTCACAAGCATACTTACATATAGATGGCTTCACTCCTGCTTGCAGTTAGGACGTGAGTAGAACTTTAAGTGCCGACAATGTTGTGTTTACAGATAAGTACTTTGTTTACCTGTGCGAAGTTCTATAACAGGCAAGTCAGTTTATTTATTTATTTAACACTTCAAGCACATAGTACAGAGGCGGACTTAATGCCATAGGCATTTTCTACCAGTCAACCTTTGGTTTATCACTTAGCTATACATTGTTCGTACTTGCTCTCGCCGTCAATGTAATATTTTTTTTTGAACTAGTTTAGAACAAAAAAAATCTCTAGAATAGAAGGATTCTAGAAGGTCTAGAATCTAGCCCATACCTGGGAACCTTCTAGTTACGGAGATATTGGGGGGTCAAAAAAACTTGTGAAAAAGTTGGAAGTTTCCAACTTTTTCACAAGTTTTTTTTGACGTCGTAGATTTTCGTCCGACGGCGGATTGCGGTATTACGCACTCGATGCATGAGGGTTATGCCGAGCATGACTCGCTCCATGGCCCTTTGTGCCACTCGTACTCTGTGGACAGTCTCCTTTGTGAGCGTCCATGTCTTGTCACCCGTTATTGTGTTATTATTAAAACTATTATGATTACTAAATGGCGTCAGTGCTGGAAGGATCTTTTGTTTGGTATTGACTGGGTTGCGCTATTGTTATTAAATGTATGGGAAGAACAAGATAAAAGAGAGAGATAAAGCGCCAAGAAATCTACACGTACTGCATACGAACAAAGTTCATTTCAAGTTTGTTCTTATTGTAATCTGTCAGTAACAACTTCTTTTTTTTTTTCAATTTTTGTTATCGAACCACAGATAATGAACGTAATTTTAAAAACAAGTTCTGCATTGAGCATAATATAAAGTAAACGGTTTGACGAACACATCTACTTTTTATCAAGAGTCGGTTTATTTTAATAAAACTAATGAGATTATCGATTAGTACCACAATCAAGGTACACGTAAACAGTTTATGTGGATCTCTCATTGTATAGAAAATCTATACGAACCGAGGCCAAGTTATAAGGGAAATAAAAAAAAAGCATCATGTGCCGCCGGGTGTACGTCAAAACTATTTCGGTATAATATGAGGAACTCGTTGTTTAATTACCACATAGGTACTAACAACGAGGCAAAATAACATCACCCCTGTAATTTCCGAAGGGTTAGACAGAGGTGTTCCTGTAGTACATCCACGTTTCGCCAGTTACGTTTAAGCCCCATGTCGCAAGACAGAGCAACATAGTATTACTAAAAGTACTACAGCGCCATCTATGACACAACGGAAGAACTAACATCAAATTCTGAATCGCGCTTTTAGAGTTATCGACTTCGACAACAACTGTCGGGCAGTAGCCCACCAGACACAACACCCGTCTGGTCGGAGGATCCTCCTTTTTCTATGGGTGATGAAGAACTTAACACCCTGTTCTTCATATCCCTATACAGGATGTAAGGGACAATCTTCCACAAACTGATGGGGTGTACTCAGTATATCATACTAAAATGACCGGTACAAGAAATTATTTCAGGAATGTTATGGGAATCCAATTTGTGTTATTTCCGCGTACGCAATGTATCGTTACCGTGGCAAAACGCACGTAGCGAACGGCAATCGCGACGACGAATTCGATGAACTCTGTAGCTAGGCGGGAAGTGAACAGCTGATTTCACACGTCGTTCGTTAGAGTATTTCAGCATCCATTGTTGGACTTTTTATTTTAGCCGTATTATTTACATAAATGAAGTGCTACGTACAGGGAATGTAATTTTACGAAAAAAAAAACTGGAGAAAAATTCTACGAATATTTTCATTAATTATTCAAACGTGATTTGGACGTTTTGAAGTATTACTATAAAAGTATGGAACTGACCCAGAAAGTACTTAAAATGTCAAAAGTCAATGAACTTTCTAAAGCCACTTATTTCATGTACTTGCTTGTTGCCTTTCATGTGCTATTGAACTGCCATAACCGAGGTAATTAACTTCCTTTCTTTCTTTCTCGTGTGGTAAGTGCCTAACCTGGTGTCAGAGTGTTTATGCCGCCCATGGGCCTCTGACTTAGCTTTACAAGCCGTCAAGATATATCTCTCAGGCATGCTGGTTTCCTCACGATGTTTTCCTTCACCGAAGCAAGTGATAATTATACAATACGCATATGAATCTGAAAAATCAATGGTGCGTGTCTTGGGTTCGAACTCGATACCTATGACTTGGTAGTCCGACGTTCACACCTCTAGGCTGTATTGTAGACAGATTATTTAACTAAGAAGACTGTACATAGCGAAGATAAGTAATCAAGTACGTAGTGCCGTGTAAAGAAGATATGGTTCGAGACACGTTTAGCGGTTTAGCATTTATTTGAAGACGTGCAAAGTTGCTCAATCAAAATTGACAGTTGCGCTTTCATTTTGTCAATTTATAGCAATCGCGCTGAACTGTGAATTTAAAACCGAAAGTGATTGTGTTACGCAATATGGATGCGGGTTTTCATTGTATTTTATGTGGTACATTTTATCAAACAATTTAACAAACACTCCTAAAATAAAGTAAATATTTTGCCGAAAGCTGTGATATTAATTTAGACTGGGTTTTTCACCAATGACAAACGAAGGTTTATGACACTATATTTTTAATGTGACGCTAGTTTGTTGTGTTCATAATTATTATGCATAACAAATACATGTCGGAGATGCAGAGGGATTTAAATCTGAAATACCATCGGTATTCGGTATCCGCCATGTTGCACGTGGTTGAACAGAATCGGTCGAGCTCTGTGGTACGTTTAAGTAATCCGGCGAAATTTTCGCCGGATAAAAATTAAACTAGCGAGGGCTCGCTGAACGGAGTCATCGGTCTAGATCAATGTGGACTGTCAAATTCAATTGACAGCTCAGCTTGTATATCATTCTGCCCCTTTCGTCTACAACAGTTTGCATCCTAAGTAATCATAACTTCATCCATAATCCACAAATAAAATTCACGGAGACGATGATTAAGTACTCGTTAGAAATATTCGTTTCTAGGGCGCGAATCCAGCAAATAAAACAACAGACAGCTCAAAGTCAATGTCAATCTGACAGCAGAATTAAATTTAGCGAGGTAAAAAGGTCGCTAAAATTTATCCTAGTCAGGCGAAAACTTATACCAGCGGACGACCGTGAACGGGGCAGATTAAATTTTAGTCAGTATAATTTTTCACCTCGCGGTGTGCTTGAACGGGGTGTTTGACGTTTAGTCAGTTTAAATTTTAAACTGGATAATTGACTTAAACGCACCCCTGACTCAATGACAGCTGTTATCGATTAAGGTATCTCAAGCGCTAATAGATGGCGCTACTAGTACGTAAACAAGCCTTTTGCTTCACTCTTTCAACGTACATAAACTCACGCCTTTCCCATGTGGGTAGGCAGAAACTGCACAACACTATCTACGCTCCATACATACTTCTTTCGCCTCGTCCACGTTCATACATCTGGTCATACACGCACCCCGGTTGCTAGTACTAGGTACGCACCTGGTGGCCTAACATGACGTCTCAAAGCAGGAGTAATTCCAGTGTGGTAAAGTGATGGCGCTAGACGACCTGTATAGCTCTGTCTCTTTCCCACACTGGAATTACTTCTGCTATAAGACGTCATAGTAACCCCCTGACCTATGTGAAGAATATCACCAAATTGTTATGGATTATGTAATAATTGTTATTTTTTCTTTATTGTTTCAGGTTTAAATGCTTGCGAAAGTAAATCATTTCTCTTTCTGCGGAAAGAGCTACCGGTCAGGTAAATATTGTTTATTTATTTTACTTAGCTTGTTTAAGGTGGAAGCGCAAGGGTAGCCCGCGAAATTTAAATTTTCTTACCTTTATTGCCCTCCAAATTCATTTAACCTCATTCAATAACTATTTCATGAAAAAGTCACTAAATAGGGTTAAATGAACTTGGAGGGTTGTATTGATGATTTACCAAGGTATATGGTAAGTAAAACACGAGTAAGATTTTAGAATGTTTATTATTATTATTATTTTTTTGGAGATGGCATCTCGCAGTTCAGCCTCTGAGGCTGGCTACTGCTTAACCGGGCAAATTCCTGTGGATGCCTTAAAAATGAATCTAAGGCCTCCAGCCAGGGGCTTAAAACTACTTGAAAACTAAGCGACCACTCGCTAAGGGCACCCCCTGTGGGGTACGGGCCTCGGCTTAGGGCGTCGCTGGGGAGGGCAGCAAAGGGACAGGCTGGATCTGAGTGATATTATTTAGGGGCTGATTTAAAACTACCGGCTCAGCATCGCGGGCTGGCACTGGCAAGGGTCGGGGGGGGGGGGGGGGGTAAATTATCGAAACAGCCTAATACAACGTCATCGTTGGGGTAGTTGACATTCCACCTAGCAAGAATATTAATGGACCAATCACGACCGAGCCGGTGCGCGAACCGCGTGCGGTCGTCGATGATTCCTTGCAGGTTAGCTGGTACAATGATTTTAATGATAATAATTCTGTAACTCCATAGTATACATGTTACTGCCGCGATTCATATTTTCATCACCATACAACCTGGCACTGACCTGCAAATTGCAATAAAGAAAGAAAATTTAAATTTCGCGAGCTACCCTTGCGCTTCCACCTTCCAAGCTTTTGCCCTGCAGTGGGACACAAATCGCTGATAATAATAATAATTAGCTGGTTAGTACAATGTGACTTTCTCGACGATGCCATAATTATATTGTACCTGCGCTGAGGTTCGCTCCGGCAAAACATTTAAGTACAAAAACCGGTCAAGTACGAGTTAGATTCACGCACGTAGGGTTCCGTACCATTATCTAACCACCATTACCATTGTCTCAATAGAAATAAAGTAGCTATAAATCTGACAGGTTGACATTATGGAGTTTTAAGAGTGTGCTGCTTGAAATTATCTACACTAATATTATAAAGAGGTTTGAAATGAATACACTCAAAAACTACTGCGCCAAGTCAAAAATTCTTTCACCATTAGAAAGCTAGATTCACCTTGAGTAACATAGGCAGCCGTGCGAAGCCGGGACGGGCCGCTAGTATTTTATAATACACAATAGTTTTCAAATTCATTTTTGACAACTTAAAAGTCGATTAACAAAATTTAAACTGTGTGATACAGACATACGGTATATTTTCCATAAATGTTCCGATGTTTATGAACATCCTGACTACGTACCTTTGACATTCTGTGCTTACTGATATTTTTACCTCGTTATGTGTTCTGAATTTATTGAAAACTAATGCTGCTCCGAAATATTTGAGTACCACACCCGCTACGATATAATTATCTGATGGCGACTGTACAAACAGCGGGAGCGATTTTGTTTTATTTATACAATGTAAATATTATCGAGATCATAATTAATGTAATTAAGCGTAAAACCTGTATTTGTTTTAGCATTCAACGACTTCTCTTATCAGTGACATTGTTTTAAACTTTTTATTAGTTGCTACCAGGGCTCGGAAACCGGTTAATTTTCCAAACCGGTTTCGGACATTGACCCCAAACCGGAAACGATTGCGGTTTAGGTTTCGGTTATCGGTGTTTTAACCGGTATCTGGGAGAACCCGTTTTTTACAAAATCCGATTCTGTTGAGCGAAATTAACCGGTTAATTTGTGCTTCGGCGGTAAGTAAATAAGAGTTTTACCTACTACGCCATCTCTCTTACATCTACAATAATAAAGCTCTCGGTCTAGTCGCTCTACGCCAATAAATAACGCACTCACAAGCAGATTGTGTTCGACGGCGCTCGTAGTTTCGTTTTAATTGTCGTGAGTGCAACAAAATACTTGAATGGAGTCTGAGTAATACCGGTTTATTTAGGTTAGTGCGAGTATTAAAATAATATTTTCTGCAAAAACCGGTATCGAAAATGGTTTAGGTTAAGTCTAAACCGTTTTTGTAATTAACCGGTTAATCGAAGAACGATATTATAACGGGTTTATGAACAATATTAACTGGTATTTTAAAACCGGTTCCAAGCCCTGGTTGCTACCATAAAGCCACCAGCAAGATTTTTGTGGCTATATATATTACTTCTCGAAAGTACGTAACTGCTAACGGCTACCACGTAATACATCATTATGGACACCAATAGTAATTTAAAAAAAAACTAGCCATGTACGAGTCGGTCTCGCGCACGAAGAGTTCCGTATTAATGTCTTAAAAATATATATCTTAATTCGCGTCAACTATGTATGTAGGGACCCCCTTTAATTTTCAACTTTTTTATTTTTTGGAATTTTTCCTTTATTTTTGCTGAAAGGCCTTGCTTTTTGCCAAATTTTGTGATTCTAGGTCAACAGGAACTACCATATAGGTTTTCGACACAAAACCTATAGGGTACTTCTGGTTAACCTAGAATTGTCAATTTTGGTTAAAAGCAAGGTCAAGCACAAGTAAAGGGAAAATTCCGAAAAACAAAAAAAGTTGAAAATTAAGGTAAAACTTGGTACTTACAAGTTTTCGCGAAAATCTAAATTTGCCCATATCTTTTTATCGTGTTGACTCAGGATCTTGATACAGAGATACACCTAATAGGGACTATAGACCTCATTATCACTACACAGTATAAAATAAAGTCGCTTCCCGGTGTCTGTCCCTATGTATGCTTAGATCTTTAAAACTACGCAACTGATTTCGATGCGGTTTTTTTAATAGATAGAGTGATTCAAGAGGAAGGTTTATATGTATAACATTGCACCCGTGCGAAGCCGGGGCGGGTCGCTAGTCTGGTAAAAATTCCAACTTGCTAGGTCCACCCGTTCCTGAGAAAATCGGTGGTGACACACGGACAGACAGACGGACAAGTGAGTGATCTTATAAGGGTTCCCTTTTCTACAAAACTGTAATACCTGCACGGTCAAACCGGATGGCACAGCATTAAAAAAAAAAACCATGATGAAAAATTACGATGTACTGCTTAAAACTATTTAAAATCTCACAACCAGTTTAACCAAATAGTATCTTCTTAGAAAAGAAAGAAACGAATTAATGAAACGCCAAGTCTCATAAACAAAGACAACTAAGAAAGACGAACAATCTTTTTGATAAAAGATTTAATCTGACCCACTTTTCCGCAATCATATCAGAGACACGTCAATAAAATAATCCATACATTGATAGGCCTATATAAAATCCGCCTACCATTATATCTGTCAATACGTGGGGTATATAAAGTGTTCTGATAGGATCTAGAAGGTTCGGAACCAGAGCCTTGAGATAATATAAATGTATGTTAGGATGAGCACAGAGTGATGTCGGCGGCGGAAGCGATTTGATGTCGACGCGTGATTCGCACGTGTTTTGGAAATGGTCTTTAAAGATATAGAGAATGTTGTTTGTTACATTGTGCAAATGAATACTACTACTAGGAAACAACTGTTGAGGACTTAGAGGCTTAGTGCTCTTTACATTGTGTAAAATATTACAGAATAACTGTTGCCTGCGGATTCGCTCGCGTTTTGGTCGGAAATTATCCCACGGGCACGTTGTAAATATAGCCTATGGCACTTGGGGATAATGTAGCTTCCTATTTATACTGCCCCATTGGTCTCATGGACGCAAGCGCGACTGCTGAGCGTGGGGTCTTGGGTTCGATTCCCGGGTCGGGCAAAAAGTGCTATTGGGTTTTTCATTCGAAATTTCTCAATAGTAGCCCGGAGTTTGGAAGTTGGCGATATGATACCCCCGTGCCTCGGAAAGCACGTTAAGCCGTTGGTCCTGCGCCTGATCTCTCTCCGGTCGTGTCGGATTGCCGTACCATCGGACTATGAGAGTCTTGACTCTCATAGTCCGATGGGACGGAGACACAAGTGCGCACACACTTGTGCACTATAATATCTCGCACGCCGATGGCTAACCTTGAGATTGGCCACCGTGACCGAAAACGGTCAGGAGGACTATTTTAGCTTCCTATTAGTGAAAGAATTTACAAAATCGGTTCAGTAGATCCAGAGATTACCCCCTACAACCTCACAAACTTTACCTCTTTATAATATTAGTATAGATTTAGGAGGCGGTTACCAATTTTAACTGACAGGCTATGCGCCAATTTGCAGACACGCTTTTCTGTCGCATTCCGAAGGATTTTGAAGAAATTCGTAATACTTTTCCTATATTAGGATTGATAAATTCGTCTGCTCGAATCATTAAATAACACAGTGACATATACACGCCTGTAGTCCCCGAGGGGTTAGGCAGACGTGTACCTAATAGTACACCCACATTTCGACAGTTATGTTAAGTCCCATGTAAAAGACGGCGTGCCTAATGCCATCGAGCGAGCACAAATTGAATAGCGGAAAAAGGTGCTGGAGTGGAGACCACGGCCGGACTAGGTGGACAAGACGATCTGATGAGAGTAGCCAGAAGAAACTGAATAGCCATGACACAAAACCGCCAAAAGTGGAGAGATTTTGAAGAGACCTACGCTCGGCATTGGATGGCCAACGATTGAAGAAGAGAGAGAGAGCACAAATTCAGACCCCGTGGCTGATCACTTTGCCTCGAATCGAACCCAAGTCCTCGTACTCAGCAGTCGCGCTTGCAACCACTCAAACAACAAGGCAATAACACAATGACTGTTGTTGAATTGATAATGAACAGCATTGAGAATGCAAGGCCGTTGGTCAGCATTTTGTTCGAAACTAGCGGCCCGCCCCGGGTTCGCACGGGTGCAATGTTACACATACAGGGTGTAACCAGACCCTTCACGAAGCCGTCAACCAAGCATTATGTACATCAAACTACGTAACTTTACGCAAAAATTATTGCCGGGAAACGACTTTGTTTTTGGGGTTGAAAAATCACGTCTTACGGTAGGACTCAATGTAACGCACTCAAAACATTGTGCTGATGGATGGATTGAATAGTACGGGGACCGTGGAGGTGTTTAAAGTAAAAATCTTAAATTAAAAACAAATGTTAAAAAAAAGCTTGTGTAAAAGTTGGAACTTTGACCCCCAATATTTCCGTAACTAGAAGGTTCCCAGGTATGGTCTAGAACAAAAAAAATGACCGCAATGACGGGGAGAACAAGTGCCTTCCGGCTTCGTTAAGGGTCTTGTTACACTCTTTATAAACCTTCCTCTTGAATCACTCTATCTTTAAAAAAAACCGCATCAAAATCCGTTGCGTAGTTTTAAAGATCTTAGCATACATCGGGACAGACAGAGGGAAGCGACTTTGTTTTGTACTATGTAGTGAAGTCGCCCACCATGAGGCATTGTTTACGTACGCGTGAATCAAGGTCCTTCTCGTTATTGTGTCGCCAAATCTCTGATAGCGTACAGTTACGATAACGATAACTGTCAAGAAGTCAAGTATTTAGATTCTAATTTTTCAAGCAACTCGGCAACAACAACTTAAGTTTTATCTGATACTAGCGACCCCATTGAGTGACTTTTTCGTGAAATAGCTATTGAATGGGGTTATATGAACTTGGAGGGTTGTATTGATGACTTGAATTATTATAATTCTGTAACTCCATACCTACGTGTTACTGGCGCGATTCATATTTTCATCAGCATACAACCTGACACTGACCTGCAAATTGCAATAAACGTAAGAAAATATAAGTTTCGCGGGCTACTTTTGCGCTTCCACCTTAAGTTAAGCATCTGGCAGTAGGGCGGTGAAAACTGCATTTAAATCCATGCAGTAGTTTTGCGTGTTGCGCGTACAAACATACGGACAGACAAAAATTCTTAAAACTGTTGTTTTGGCTTCTGTTGCTCTAAAAAAGACCTCCCATACGTATTTTTTTTTTCAAAATTTCAATGTTCAGACATCACACAATTTACATTGTATCTTTTGGTGCAATTTTATTACATGTATAGATTTCATGTAAATAAACTTCCAGAGGTCATTGAGCCAAGGAAAAATAGACTCCAAATCCATTTTTTATCATTTTTTTTTGGTTATTTGTCGTATTTAGATCGATACGAGTCACGCTCGTTCGTGCGAGTCGAGTTTCGCTGTCTAATTAAGTTTGACCTTGTATCTCATTTGTTTTTTAAACCCAGCGACTAAAATCGCTACCGCTCACGCCTTCGCTAGCTCTCATCACTGTGTCGCAGCCACCATGACACATTGTTTACATGTGAATCAAGGCCCCTGTCGTTGTTATGTCGCGTAATCTTTGATAGGATAACGTTACGATAACAACAAGACGTAGCCTATACGCCGCGCGTGGCCTGGGTGTCAAGAGACAACGGGCGCAAAAATAAAGGGTGTAACAAGACGCTTAAGTAAGCTGAAAGGCACTTGTTCTTCCCGTCATTGCGATATTTTTTTTGTTCTAGACCATACCTGGGGACCTAGTTACGGAGATATTGGGAGTAAATCCAACCTATTTTTTTTAATGCTGTTTTTTAATGTAAGATTTTTACTGTAAACACCTCCACGACCCCCGTACTATTCAATCCATCCATCAACACAATGTTTTGAGTGCGTTACACTGAGACCTACTGTAAATCATGATTTTTACCCCAAAAAAAAATGCCGTTTCCCTAGAATAATTTTTGCGTAAAGTTACTTATTTTGATGTATGTGTGCTTCGTGAATGGTCTTGTTACACCCTGTATTAAGCAGAACTTAGATTGTACTTAATCGGAGATTTGTTATTGATTTGCGTGCCGATGCGTAGTATTTATTTTTCTTAGTGGATTTGTAATGTTTTGAATAAACAACAAGTTTCTCAGAATCAAGAGATTTTTAGGGTTCCTTACTCAAAAGGGTACGCCATCGACCGGGCCCAAATCCAGACTTTGTTGCTTCTAGTAAGAAATTTCTGGGAATCGAACCCCTCTTGCATAGCAGACGCGCTTGCGACCAACAGACCAACGAGTACCTACCTAGGTATAAAATATTAAGCATGTTACATAAGCCCACTATGTACCCACGTCAAGCTGTACATTTCCAGTTTAACATGGTCTCGCTTTGTATAGATTTCCCGTACAATGAGAGATCCGCATAAAGTGGTTTTTTATAACTTGATTTCGCCGTGCGTACACAATATAATGATTATTTCCTTGTTAACTTTAGGATGTTGCAATTACGTGCACACACAGAATTAGTTCCAAGGTGACATTTAATGTTGGCAGACATAAACTATGAATTCAGTAATTGTAATCGTAGGTAAAACAACAAATGGGTAATTACCAATCGAAGTTAATTACTCTGTAAGCGATCGATAGATGACCAAAAAATTAACTAATTAGTCCGTCAGATAGATTTCCAAAAAATATTGGATATGTATTTTTTAGGGTTCCGTAGCCGATTGGCAAAAAACGGAACCCTTATAGATTCGCCAAGTCAGTCTGTCTGTCTGTCCGAGTATACCACAGCCACTTTACTCCGAAACTATTAAGCCTACACAGTTGAAACTTAGTAGGTAGAGGCCTACTCTGTGAACCGCTTTACGGTTTTTATACAAAACGAAATAGTACATTATGATATAAGTGCGGTAAGTTGAAAATTACAGCTGAGGCGATATTGCTAGCCCGAGCCGTAGGCGAGGGCTACAAGAAAGCAGAGGCTGCAATTATCAAAGCGCACGTATGTCATACGACGTTTTATAACATACTTGCGAGGAAATAAATAAAACTGCCTCTGAGACTTCTGGCGGTGTCGATTTAATACATTCATCATTACTTGACGACAGTTTCAAATAAAAACAATACAGCGAAAAGAAAAAGCGCGCGGAATAATTTTTAATTGTTCACAAATTAGCGATGCGCGCGCATCAGCGCTTCTTTTTAAGGCAGTCACAAAAAACAGCCAGTATTAATAATAAAGTAAATGAATATTTTTGTGTTTTTGTTACAGCTATAGGGTTGTAATTTAATGTCAAAATTAATTAAATTAAAGAATGAAATGTTTATTTATTTTATTTTATTTTATCTCCCAAAGTGCATTTTATTCATAAAATGTTGACCACTTTTCTGACATAAAAAATCTTTGCTAAGATTAAAAAAAATACCGTTCGTTTTAGACAGAGCATCTTGATAAACCGTGCGTTTTACATTACATAAATTACATTACCGCACAAGTCCGTAATGAGATACAATACGATTTTGAAATTGGTGAAATAAGAGATCCTTTACGAGCAAATATGTTATAAAAATATATAAGATTAAGGGGGTCTCCCCATACATGGAACTGAAACTAAAAAATATTTTTTTCATCAAACCTATACGTGCGGGGTATCTACTGTCTATAGATAGGTCTTTAAAAATGACATTGAGGTTCCTTATACCATTTTCTTTCAAAGTCAATGGTTTGAAAGATAGACACTTCCAAAGTGGTAAAATGAGTGTGTGTGTCCTCTAATTTCTAAAGTAAGAGGAGGAAAATTCTGAAAAAATATAGGATTGTAGAGCGTAAAAAAAACATTCACCCAAAATTGGTTTGAATAAGATTTGATGTTTAGTTTTTGAGATATGAGAATTTTTCATTAAACTGCAGCAGTAACTTTGTTTTTCGTTAACATACTATGAAAAACAAATTTAGTTTTGCTGTTGAATGTAAAACAATACAACATTATGAATAAGCCTTCAAAAAATTATTATGTTATTTTTTGGTGCTACGGAACCCTATGTGCGTGTGAGTACGACTCGCACTTGGCCGGTTTTCTTTTTTCACGTAAACAAAAAATGAAGACGATACAGTGTGTCGAAAACTCGCGTGACGTCACTTGTCATGTACACTTTTTACCGACAAGTGACGTCACAAGCCTCCACTTCGATCCACGACATCCATAACTGTATCCATCCCTTTCTCTCTTACAGGCTGGCGAACATCATGAAAGAGATAGCGCTTCTCCCAGAGAACCTGCTTCGGATGCCGTCAGTCGGGCTGGTGAACCAGTGGTACGAGAGGTCCTTCGAAGAGATTATACAGTTCGAGCAGATGGAACCAGACCCTCCCATACTGAGCTCGTAAGTATTGTCATTAAACCTTAGCACCCTTCTTTTCTTTAGCGTATTATTGATGGCAAAAAGTCCAAGGGGATTACTATGAAGACTTAAAGCAGGAGTAATTCCAGTGTGGGAAAGAGACAGCTATACAGGTCGTCTAGCGCCATTTCTTTCCGACACTGGAATTACTTCTGCTATAAGACGTCATGGTAGGCCACGACATATGTCTGAAATAAAATTCAGCTCACTGATGCAGTCGACATCGAAGGGACTTGTCAGTTATGGAAGTATGAAGAACAGGGTGCAAAGATCTTCAATACTTCATAGAAAAGAAACGTCTTAACCCTCTCCATAGTATTGTGTCTGGTGGGCTACTGCCCAACAGCTGTTGTCGGGTTTTTCTATAAAGGGTGAAACAAGACCCTTAACGAAGCCGAAAGGTACTTGTTCTCCCCGTCATTGCGATCATTTTTTGTTCTACACCATACCTGGGAACCTTCTAGTTACGGAGATATTGGGGTCAAAGTTCCAACTTTCTCACAAGTTTTTTTTTGAAATACTTTATTTTAATGTAAGAACTTTAAACAACTACACGACCCCCGTACTATTCAATCCATCCATCAGCACGTTTTGAATGAGTTACATCGAGTCCTACCGTAAAACCTGATATTGCACTCAAAAAAAAAAGTCGTTTCCCAGCAATATTTTTTGCGTAAAGTTACTTAGTTTGATGTACTTACATAATGCTTAGTTGACGGCTTCGTAAAGAGTCAGCTTACACCCTGCATAGTCTTAAGTCGTGGATAACTTTAGCAACGCGATTCAGAACTTGGATGTTAGTTCATCATTTGTACCATAGATCGCGCTTATGACTTATGTCCGCTACACAGTAAAGAGCAGAAATTCTTCCTGAATCATCTCGCAAGACGCTAAATAAGAGACCCATCGGGATTCCGTCCAAACGCAGCCCCACATTCCTGGACTGTCACTGTCATTGGTCACCCAGATCTCTGAAGAGGTAATAAACGAGACAGTGGCTTATAGTATATCCTTAGTAAGCCGCGAGCGTGCCACTAAACGGGAAATCCAGACTAAGCAAATACTAAGAATTGAGTAATGAAAAATCCCACAAATTTTATTTCCAATCTAAGTTGCGGTCCTAGGATCATACGCTTAGAACTCGCACTTGCAACTTCAAAAACTACGAGGCGAAAGAGTTCTAGAGAAAATGATTACGATTCAAATGAAGTCATAGGAATAGCATTGTAAGAATGACTTGCCAAGTCTGAATCAATGCCGCGTGTTCAAAAAATTCCTAGATTAAATGAACCTTCAACCCAGCCACGCAGTTGTTACTCGGCCACGAGTACTGATGATAGTACAAAACTATGCTCTAATACGTGCATGTTTCCATACTTCTGCCAGTGCCAACACGAGGTGCATAGCTTCATGCTATCTCTTGACACCAAGCCAACTTTAGTAATCCGTTACACACAAATTTTGCAGAGTAGGGCTGTACTTGTGAAGGTAGTTTTTGCGGCCTTGTGCGTTTGTAAAAAGGTGGAAATGCGGGACAATGTAATTTCTTGCTAAGGATGCCAAGATTAAAAACCATACAATAATGTGCTGAATACATGGAATCAGTTTTCGCGTTGATGTCTCTAGCACACAGCGTACTTTACTACACGGGCGGTCAGAAATGATGAAACATCCAAAAAATGTTATTGGATGACAGTCGATTGAAAGTGCGCAAACTAGCTTATAAGGTCTGCAAATAAGCTGTGTCCTGACCGAAAATTTGGACATGAAAAAGCTTTGCTCAAAACAGCTGCCGCAATTCCCCAAAATATAACAAAATGGAGTAATGAAGATGTTTCAGTCTGTTAGGCAAACATTCAGGGAAATAAAGGCGAGTTCTTGATAATGTACAAC
The DNA here is from genome assembly GCA_947578425.1 of Eugnorisma glareosa. NCBI lineage: Eukaryota > Metazoa > Arthropoda > Insecta > Lepidoptera > Noctuidae > Eugnorisma > Eugnorisma glareosa. Next base: position 2,632,192 of record OX387985.1, on the reverse strand, counting down.
GAGTTAAAAGGGGACTAAGTAGAAGAATATAGTTAGGGTACTTCTGGGGCTGCCCTTGCACAAACCCATAAATGAAATGAAATCAACCATTCTCTTTTTCCACCAGATTCTGCGAACGCTTAGTCCACATCCGCAATCGTCACGCCGACGTAGTCCAGACTATGGCCCAAGGAGTCCTGGAGCTGAAGGAATCGCACGAGGTGGACCCCAGCACCGAGAACTCCATACAATACTTTCTGGACCGCTTCTATATGAGCCGTATCTCCATCAGGATGCTTATCAATCAGCACAGTGAGTTTCTTTTTTAAGTAAGTTGATGAATGGTGAAAGGAATGATTCCATTCCAATCCAACGCATTCCAGGCCAACATTTATTCGTAAATGCTGATCCATCTCTTAGGATACTGCTAGGTAAGGAACATAAGGCGATAGGTGTGATTGCACGAACGGGCTTGTTTAGGAAGAACTGTCTTACAGCTCCGTACAAAAGGTGATGGATGGATGAATGGTTAAAGGGAGTGACAACACTTATTGTTGCGGAGCTGATCAGAGAGAACTTAAGGTCCGTACAATCAAAGCTGGGAAGGCGTCATTCGTCTCGGTTTGGACAGACCACGTGACTCGACACCGCGTCGGACTATTTTCTTTTATTGCCTGGACAGGACTCAGTTAGTTTATAGTTTCCAGGTCACTCCCTAAATAAGCAAGGCTGTGAAGAAACTAGAGAGCCGGGCTTTATAATGGACAGCTAGGCTTGGATATGAGAACAGATAAACAACTGCTTTAACGGCCGTTTTCAATAACTTACTAACTGTTAACGGAACGTTGCTATCTCAGATAAACAGTTAAATAAACATCAACTGTCAACACCCTCCGAGAGACAGATAAGTGACGTAGATAGGATATTTCCGTCAATCCATTGCTAACTTTGTTTATAGAAACACCGACAGCTACTAGAGTAAGGCATATTAACTAACCGTTATACGTAAGTAGGTTATAGAAAACGGCACAGTTATAGCAAACACATCATGGTTTTTAGGAAAGAAATAGCTATCCTTATCGAATATTTTGACATAAATTCCAAGCCCTCTCGCGGTGTACGTTAAAAACTACGTTAGTACGTACTAAGTAAGTACGTTAAGAAATTACGCCAAAAAAGAGGGCAGTTAGATCAATGCATGTAACTCCCCGAAAAAGTAGCGAACGACATGCATTCTTCATCCTAAAATAATGCGCATTTTTTTTCCCCATTCTAAGATTCCATCTTCCCTCCCCCAGCACTCCTCTTCGGCGAACAAATAGGCGTGGGTCCCCGACAGGCTTCCGTCACGGGCATAGGGGCCGGCGGCCGCCATATTGGGTCCATTGACCCCGCCTGCGACGTCGCGGCGGTCGTACGTGACGCGTACGAGAACGCGAGGTTCTTGTGCGATAGGTATTATCTGGCGTCTCCTGAGCTACAGCTGTTACAGGATGGAGGTGAGGGTTGGTAATTGTTTATTATTTTACTTTCGTACCATAACATCACTCATGTAAGCCCCGAAGGGTTTGGCAGAGGTGTATACCAACATTAAGTCCCATGTTAGGGGGTAAGCCTATTGCCATCAACCGGGCACACATCCAAACCCCTTGTCTGCTAAAAAAACTTTAAGGAGTAGTCATCATCTTTCTCCTGCCCATATTCCAATTTAAGAGGAGATTTAGGAGTAGTACTCGCAGTTTTTATTTAGTGGCACAAAATACTGACGCTATATGTTCTCCCCTTAACAGTGTCATCAGAACGGCCAATGCCCATCGTCTACGTGCCATCCCATCTCTACCACATGCTGTTCGAGCTGTTTAAGAACTCCATGAGAGCCACTATGGAGACCCATGAGAACAGCCCCCCACCTATAACTGTGAATATAGTCAGGGGACAGGAGGATGTGTCCGTCAAGGTAAGAGGGATACGTAGAAGGGAGTAAGGAGTCTCCCCCACTACACGACCACGACTTGTTGCATAACCGGCTGCTATCTTCACCAGAACTGGTCGGACGGCCGGTTTTGCGGCCAAACCTTCCTGGTGGTCTACCATGAATTCTTAAAGCAGGAGTAATTCCAGTGTGGGAAAGAGATGGCGCCAGACGACCTGTATAGCTCTGTCTCTTTCACACACTGGAATTACTCCTGCTTTAAGACGTCATAGTAACCCCCCTGGTCGAAACTTCTGCGGCCAAGAGTTGTGGTCGTGGCCGCGTAATGCGCGAGGTCCCTTATAGAGACTATTAACGGCTTAAAAAGAGGTTCTAAATTCATTGCAAGTTACTGGACAGGTTTTTGTGGATCAAACTTGTTGTTAATTTCTTTGAAATATACATAGATTTCCTGTGAAATTAATGTATTTCCTAGGAATTGTATGCAATTCCGAGATGATACTAGGAAATTTAAACAAATTTTACCACTTTGGAAGTGTCTATCTTTTGAGAAAAAATGGTTTTAGGAACCTCCATGTTATTTTTAAAGACCTATCTATAGACACCCCGCACGTATAGGTTTGATGAAAAAAATATTTTTTAGTTTCATTTCCATTTAGGGGGACTTATTATTTTTGTATAAAAATCGTAAAGCGGTTTACAGTATACATCTACCTACCAAGTTTCAACTGTGTAGTCCTTACAGTTTCGGAATAAAGTGGCGGTGACATACACGGACAGACAGACAGACGTTTTTTGCCATTCGGCTACGGAGCCCTAAAAAACTGTTATTTTGGTATTACAAACAAACACTTCAATTTTATTTATTTGTCCAGATTCTATGTACAACGAAAGAGAAGAAGATTAAAACCATTATTTTAATAATGTTTGTCTATTCCTCAGCTCTCAGACCGCGGCGGTGGTATCCCGCGCAGCGTATCAGACCTGCTCTTCAAGTACATGTACAGTACCGCACCGCAGCCCTCCAAGTCTGACGCACACAACGTACCGCTGGCTGGTGAGTTATTTTCATTCTTTGCCAGATGTTGCAATTTTAGTTTCTGGGGCTATCTCTTCATACGTTAAGCCAGAGAGTTTTAAGGGCCCCGGCGTAAAAGCACATGATTTTATATATGTATAAACTTTGGTACTTATACGAGAATTTAACGAAACTGCTACATCGAATTTTAAATCGACACTTAACTGTCTTCTTTCAATTTTATTAAAAAAGCTAGTCCAAAGCATTACTCCGATAAATGGTATTTTTGTCGTTTATACTTATTGTATTGAAAAACACTTTTGCACGTAATAAAACTAAATCTTGTGGAACTAGATGAGGTTCATGAGGGTGGTATTTTGCCTATCTGATTAATCTGCGAAAAAAAACTACAGAGAGAAACTCATGGACGACAGTCTCTTTTAAAATCCAGATATTATCTCGGTTACGGATTCGCGTCCCTAACACGTAGTTACGGAATTATAATCGTTAAAATCATAATACAACCCTCTAAGTCCATTGAATGACTTTTTCATGAAATAGTTATTGAATGGGATTAACGGCCGTTTTCAATAACTTACTAACAGTTAACGTAACGTTGCTATCTCATATAAACAGTTACAGAAACATCAACTGTCAACTCTTCGAGAGACAGATAAGTGACGTGGATAGGATATTCCTGTCAATTCATTGCTAACTTTGTTTATAGAAACACCGATAGCTACTAGAGTAAGGCATATTAACTAACCGTTATACGTAAGTAAAATATAGAAAACGGCTGTAAATGAACTTCCCCTAAGTTCATTTGTTTGCAAAAAACGTAAAAAAAACTTGAACTTCGTGGTCTACCTTGTCGCTTCAGATGTTAGTGAATCTGCCTCGTCAGTAAACTGTTTACAGCGGTCTATGAGCATCGTCTACACTCTACAGGCTAATAATTAAGATGATTTACAAATAAAACTTTTGCATGCTCTTAAATTTATAATATTTACTTTGTGTGGGCATGGTTGGCGCAGTGGCTGAGCGATTGGCTTCTGTGTTAACATCGGGTAACATATATATCTTTTTTTTTGGTAGGATTGGCTTAAATAACAGGTTCGATTTCCGCACGGCACAATATGCGGGATAGAATGCTTTGATATTTAGTTTTGTAAATAAACAATACGATAGTTTTATGGACTTGATAATTTTGATGCAAGCGTGCAATGATAAATGCTCAAGCGTATCAAACGACGTTTTTCAGCACTTTTCGAACAAGTGTGTTGAAAAATTGGTATAAAGGGTGTAACAAGACCCTTAACGAAGCCGAAAGGCACTTGTTCTCTCCGTCACTGCGATCATTTTTTTGTTTTAGACCACACCTGGGAACCTTCTAGTTACGGAGATATTGGGGGTCAAAGTTCCAACTTTTTCACAAGCTTTTTTTTAAATATATTTTTTTTAATGTAATATTTTTACTTTAAATAGCTCCACGACCCCCGAAATATACAATCCATCCATCAGCACAATGTTTTGAGTGCGTTACATTGAGTCCTACCGTAAAACGTGTTTTTCACCCCAAAAAAAAGTCGTTTCCCAGCAATAATTTTTGCGTAAAGTTACTTAGTTTCATGTACATAATGCTTGGGTGACGGCTTCGTGAATGGTCCTGTTCCACCCTGTATATTAATTATTTCAAGTGTTAATATTTGCACTATGTACTACACCTCAATCGGACGTCTACTCTAACAGCTTGCCGCTGAAAGCGCCTTTATGTCGTAGTAGCAAAGGCGGATTTCGTAGTTCAAGTGTTACATTTGACGTGTACTTCACCTTATTGTAAATACCCTCACTGCAAACCTATTACGAAGGTCTACTATAAACCTATCTTGACCTTTTTCCACCAGGTTATGGGTACGGCCTCCCGATCTCCAGGCTGTACGCGAGGTACTTCCACGGCGACCTGATGCTGGTCTCCTGCGAGGGTTACGGCACTGATGCCATTATTTATTTGAAAGTGAGTATACACTCGTTTAATTAAATTATAGGGTGTAAAAAGACCTGTAATGAAGCTGAAGAAGGCACTTGTTCTCCCCGTCATGGTCATGGCGATAATTTTTGGTTGTGGTTCATACCTGGGAACCTTCGACTTACGGAGATATTGGAGGTCACAGTTCCAACTTTTTGACAATTTTTTTTTTAATTTTTAAGTTTAAAACTTTATATGACCTGACCCGTTTACTATCAATGCATCCATCAGCACAATTTTTTGCGTAGGTTACATTAAGTTTTACCGTAGGTTGAACATGATTTTTCACCCCAAAAAGAACAGTCTTTTCCCAGCAATAATTTTAGCGTACAGGTGGCCTACCATGACGTCTTAAAGCAGAAGTCATTTCAATGTAGGAAAGAGATGGCGCTAGGCGACCTGTACAGCTCTGTCTCTTTCCCACACTGGAATTACTCCTGCTTTAAGACGTCATAGTAACCCCTATTTTCAGTTTGATGTTTGGGTTTGATGTGTTTGTGCTTGGTGAAGGGCCCATTCACACCCTCATTAAGAAACGTTGAAGTAAGATATGTGAGAAATCATTATCACTAAAAAATAAAATAAAAAAACGTTTATTTCAATTACAATAGGCATTTCGATACATATTATTGGAGATCACCTTTTAAGCAAGGAATTGCTTGTATTAGGAGACTCTCTTCAACTTGTTATTTTTAAGCAATTGAATGTAGACAATTATAAAAACCGCTCAGCAGATTAATGAGCGTAATGTAGAAAAGGAACAGATCGCGCGTGTACGTGTGGTATGTGTAACATGAGTGAGTGTGTGAGTGAGTGTGTAAGTGGGTGTGGGTGTGAGTGTGAAAGTGAGGTTGTGTGGTGTTTGAGATAATGAGCAAAGCTTAGTTCACTCTTTCCAATTTCCATTATTAAGGAATTAAATAACAACGACATTAGTTTTACGCCGAAATCTATATACGTTACTTAGCACATACTTTGGCTTAGCATTACTCCTGACGATTAAACGTTACATACAGTGCAGGAAAGAGACTGGTACGTGTCTTAGTCAAATTAATGTTTATAGATCTCGGCCTGACTGTAGTTAATTTCGTAGATTATTAGGTTTGCACATTTAAACATCAAAATTGAAGTTATAATAATTACACGCGGACGAAGGTCGCGGACAAAATGCAGCAACTACAGTTTATGATATGACTCGATTGCATAATGCGATACGTATTTGATGAACAAGCCACATGTATGTGGACTTTGACGATTGTGAACAAGTAAATACACACTACAGAAATAAGGTTTCCGCATTAAATGTTTTCAATTTATTCATTCTCAGGCTCTATCGAACGAAGCGAACGAGCTCCTCCCAGTGTTCAACCGAACATCCACGAAGTTCTACCGACCGGTGACTCAACTCGCCGATTGGTCGGGCTCACTGAACACGGCCAGCAACTCTCAGTGCAAGAACCGAGAAAAGGTGTCCCCTCTCTCAGCACCCGTGTCACATAGCCTATAGTCTACAAACCAGGAGTGAACGTTGCCACTCCTAAAAAATGCAGTTTTTTTTTAATCTGGCAATATTTTGTTTGAAACGTTAAACATTGCTTGAGTTTAAAAAGTAGAACCTGTTTGACGTTGTCTGTGGTAAGATGTAGAAATTTGGAAAACCAGTGCTTTTTATTAATTCGATTTGATTGTTACAAATGGTAGGAAATAGAGGATGGGTCGTGAAAATAATGGATTAGGGACGGAATTGTTGACACAAAGTTACTATTTTAACTTTTAAAATACTCGAATAAAATATTGATTTTATTCTCTCTATCTTGAAAATATCGGTGTGTGAAGGATTTTTATCTATTTGTCATCAAGTAAACATAATGTAAAAATATTATGAGCTTACTTAAAGCTACCGTAACAAATTATTTTAGTTTCGTTATACATATTTAAAAAGTTAAATATTTCACATTATCATTTTCTAAAGTTCTGTTCAATTTTACCATATATTATTCCTTTTAAAAATTCGCCTAACAACTATGAAAATAAACTATTACAGCAATAAAAAGCACTAAAATTGGCTATTTCTTGAAACTTTAATAAAAATAAGTAAAAGATTGCCATAGAAAAAAAAATGGTGTACAATTTTTGTTAAACTATTATATTTTTTTGTGATACTTTGCGTATATAGTTAGATAATGTTTTGGGCTCGCAAATGGACTGATAATAAATGAGCTCTGTAGTTGTTTTGTGATTTTGTTTTGAATTATTGAGAACCAAACGAATACGAAAAAAAAGTAAGCAAAAATCTAAAATACTTCACATTTTTTCAACTCGAAAATCGGAGTACGTCATGCCTTCGAAACGTTATATATATTCTAAAGAACATTTTGAAACAAAATCATATAACAACATAGTTCAGATGGCCTACCATTACCTCTAATAACGGTATTATTTTAACCTCACTTCACTTTTTTAAGTGACTTAAAAGTAATACTGATTAGAAGGTGGTGGTTAGGCCCAGGTGAAGAGGAAGATAGTTAAATTAGTCTTCTCTATTAAGGTTTTAGAATTAGTACAGATATCATAGAATAGAATTTAGTGTAAGGTAGTGTGACTGAGAAGGAGTTTGATACTTTTCATTAAAAATGTTATATACTTTTCCGTAAATTGTGAAAACTAATTGTTTTTTTTTTATTGTAATAGGTTTGTTCAGTTCGTGTCCAACTTTTTAATGTTACCAAAGGTGAAGGCCTGTCAAAGCGCATTGTTTATGGCGTGACCAAAGCTAAGTCCTAATTAGACCAATAAGGTCAAGGTATTTTGAAAGATAAAATGACATTAACAGGTTTTCGACCAATGAAGATGTTTGGAAATAGCTATTCTAGCGGCATTTGTTTCAACTTTGTCACCCTCATTGGTTTTTTTACTCAAAGTGGTAATTTATTTAGAAATAAAAATAATCAAACTCCACCCATAAATAACGGATGTTTGCTATGTATGAGATCTCGTACAACATTTTTTATCAATAAGATACGGTTTAGAAAATAGTGTAGTGAAGCTAACAAAATTGTTTTTATGACAAAGAAGAATGTACTGTTTTTTTCGGAATAGAATATATTTTTGAAGAAATAAATATACTAAAATTAAATTATGGTGGACCTAAGAATAGTGTAGTTACGGGAATGTAAAATGACTAAAATGTCGAGAGTTAAAAAACCGGGACGGAGTAAGTAAATTATTATTTTAATTTACAGCTATTAGCGACAAAATATCTTGTTTAATAAAAACGTGTATTTTACGACTGTTTTCACTTACACTGAGCAACACCTAAAGGAATGGCTAAATATTATTACGCCGTTGGAATTTCAATTCTAAACATGCTTAGAGTTGTAGTTTTAGGCATATTCAAAAATATTTGTATTGTTTTTTTGGTGTATTGGCATAATTTCAATAATTTTCATAATAATGTGGTTTTTTATTATAAATTGCAGTTATCTACGCTATTTAAAGTACAATATACCCAACAAAGTTATTTAAGATTACACAAATATTTAATACAACAGAAAATGGCTACAACAAATAGTAGGTTTCTATTTTGTGATATACTTATACCATTTTAATGTTGTTATCAAGTTGACATAACATTTATTTAATGTTCGCCTTTGAAAACTTTGTGAACGATTATGTAATTGTAATAAAAATAACTAGAAGCAATAAATTATTTATAGTTAAATTGTAAAATATGTAATGTCCGCTTATTAAAACAATAACTGTTTTTGTTTTCAAACTTTTGTTACAAATTAAAAAGAAAATTTTGTATTTTTTTCATAACATATTAAACTGTATGTAAACGTTGGTACCTATTTATGTATGTATAGAAACGACACACTTGCTATATACACGCTAGACTCAGCAAGAAATTACCTACAAAGCTGTAATAAATCAAATAGCAATTTGTTCTGATTCCTAAATTACCTTTTAGCAATAAAGAATAATATTCTAATGACTACAACAAACTGTTCTGGAAAATCCAGGCGATAGTAATAGCATAAATTAAAAGTATTTTTGTAAGAATAAATGTACTTTTAAATCCAAAGTAAGGTTTTAAAAAAGCTTTGTTTTTGTAAATAATAATGCAATGCAATAGAAATAATCCTATTTTCGAATAATTATGCCTAACTGTGTCTACACGTTTTTTGTACCTGGTGGTATTCGAAAGAATATTATTACTCATCTGCATTTTACTCTTTTTTTCTTATATAAGTTTTTATTCCAAAATCGATAATGTGTAATTTAAATATAGTGATTTAATATTGTTGCGTAGTTATGAAATTTAGTGAAGAAAAAAAAACATTTAATTTTTAATAAAAAATAACTTATGAATTAGAATCTGTGTTTTTATTTATTCAAGCTTTTGGCACAATTCAATTATAGTTTCATAAAGGCGGATCGCTTTCACAGCTTAATGCAATGCCAGCAGCTCATTGGGCATCAAAAAATCATCCGTATCACTCATCATCATTATTCATCTGCCCATAATCCAATTTATGTGTGGTCAGCGCAGTATGTCTTTTATCATACTTCTCTATTACTCGTCATCTCGGCAGTCAACTCCTTTCATCCACATCACTAGCAATACAAAAAGTACCCGAAAGGCTGACAGCATCGCCATGCTGAATGGCAACTCTACCAATGTCAGACGGGTGCGAAGTAAAATAACAAAAAAATAAGTAAAAGAGTACCTTGGAAAGATATGAAGGTGGCCCCGCAGTAGGACATCCATGTCCCACTGTGATAAAAAAAAAGTAAAAGAACAATGATTTAAAAAAGTGATGGGAAAAGTACGGCCCGCGGGCCAACTCCGGCCCGCGAAAGGATTTTATCCGGCCCGCCGACGGTCTTTCAAAATGAATAGAATATGGCCCGCTATAAATAATTATTGTCGTATCAGCAGTATGAATAGAATGTTAGATGCATAGGTAAAGGAGCCAGCGATACTAGCCGCGTAGTAGTAGTTCATTTGTTGCGGGTAGCAACAAATGAACTTGGGTATATTTGAAAACTTTCATCCCCCATATCTAGTAAATAGCTGCACCGATTTTGATAAAACATATCTAAGAACCATCGCCAGCTGCTAGCAACTAGTTTTCAAATAACAAAAACTGCATCCAAATCGGTTCACTCGTTTAAGAGCTACGGTGCCAGAGACCGATACACACACACATAGCGGTCAAACTTATAACACCCCTCTTTTTGCGTCGGGGGTTAAAAAACGAAAAGTCTGCGAACTCTGAGTGTCGACTGTTTAAAGAAGAGTGGGCTTGGAAATACTTCTTTACAGAATACAAGGGTAAGCCAATATGTAATAAAGCGATGGCGGTATTTAAAGATTTTAACCTCGCTCACCATTTTAACACCAAACATGCTAAAACCAAATATAAATGATGAACACCTTTTCTCGCTGCTGAAAGTTACTTCGTCGCAGCTCGAACCTGCATTCGAAGATATTATGGCAAATCAAAAACAATTTGATATGTCTCACACACCTACCATGGTAAATGGTAGTGCCTTCGAATAACAAATTACAATAATATCGATGCCTTAGTTCACAATTGCACTAACTACAAAATTGACAATTTTCAGGAGAGAGCATTAAAGTTTTTTAAAGTTTAGACAAGAACAGTAGAAAAACAAAGCAAAATAACAAAACAAATATGCATCTATTCATAAGACTAGTCCTTTAACTCCATCATATCTCAATATTGTAATATTAGTATATACGTAACCTTTTCAAAATGTCTAAATAAACATACAACCCCCCATTTAATACATTTGTGCACTTCAAAAATTGCCAAACCCGTTCCAGTTCAAATAAACGTAACGTACTTAATATACTTATTACCAGAAATCCAATACCGATCGATCGAAAACCGCGATGCGTGAGCAGATATTGTAAATGTATATAATACGTTTGTGTTTTGAAATGTTCTGCAGTTGAGGAACTTAAAATCAGTTAAAGTGTATCTGGATTGGATTTACAAAAATAAAGGTCATTAGTTTAGTACAACATTCATGGAACATAAATGGAACTTATTTAATACAACTGTGTCCTCTGTTTTTTGTAGAAAGAGACGGAAGAACGGTATTACGATACGCGCAAATGAAAGAGCATGAAATTTAGTGTATTTGGCATTAAAAAAGTGAAAATTGGTAATTTTGTAGTTAGTGCAATTGTGAACTAAGGCATCGATATGGTGTGTAATGTTTATTTTTATGATTAAAAGATTTCAAATTATAATGCATTTTGGTTATAATTCTGGCCCTCCTCTGAAATTGTTTCAACTTTCTGGCCCCCCGTGAGTAAAGTTTGCCCACCACTGATTTAAACCATATCAAGTAATCAGGCAGCCTCCGTATGTACATTTCAAGATGTCATAAATTCAAAATACTAATTCCATGAACACAGTACTAGCCGTAGTGTTCTAGCGTATTGTTTTAGGCTTATACATACAGGTTTGAGGATTCTCCTTTTGACTTTTTATGCATTGAAATGAACAGACTCAAAAATACATACTATCCAACCAATGGCGGAAGCTACGCATTTACGTTTTTAACTACAATTTGAGATGATTTTGTATTTAGCCGGCTTACGATCACTTTCCATAGCTGTCATCTTGGCTGTCACTGCTGTCAACGTGTGCAATGTGCGCGTCCCAGTTCGTACCATTTATGAACTAAAGCATCAAATATATATGTTTTTCCTTCTAAAACAGTGTGTATGAAAGAGAAAAATAAGAATGTCATTCACATATTCTTCATTTTCGCTAAAAACAATTTCTGCCAGCTGGGTCGCCTTTAGAGGTTATGGAAAATTGTTATTGATTTTAAAGTTACGTTTAAGACTGAAAATTGTATTAAAATGAAGATTTACACAAACGAAAACAACACTTCCACGTTAAAGCTGCTTATTGCGGCTAACTTAGCAGGAAAGAAAGTTGATCTTGTCAGTGCATCCTTTGAAGGTAGGTGCATTTTCCTCCTGGTTCTTGGAAAATTAATAAATCTTGGTGTAAATAACGTCTCCCATCTGTAGTAACGTCTATATTTGCATACAGTTCATGTAACGGTATCCGGCACAATTCCTGTGTGCAATAAATCACTTGTGAAATAATAAAAAAAACTTAATTTTCTAATATTCTCCATGCTTGAGCTTGCTAATGAGTCATGAGGTTGCTACCATGAAGCATGCTCACCATGTTTCTCAATGCTCATTTCTGTTTTGAAAAAAGAATGATGTTATTTTGTATACCTAATCATAAAATGCCTACTCATCAATTTATTTTATTGTATTATGCAAATCATTTAATTTCAACAATGTTGTATGTATTGCATCAGAAAACCTTTATACTAATGTGGTTTCTAAAGTTTTTCCTTGTTTTACTAATATATAGATTAAAATGGTGGTTTTTCCTAAACTAAATATACTTTTTTTAATAACATGATTCTTATTTTCTGCCATTCCATACATACATAATATATAGTCTTTTTCACACCAGCTACCAGCCCAACATATTATATACTCCTTTTGTCTCATCCACAACTCCACATTCATAAATCTGGTTGTACACACATTCCGGCCATTTCCTGTGACTCAGTAAATAACATTTAGAATAAATATTTTGTATTTGGCTTAGTGTTTAATTTAGGGACTTGTAAATTACCATAAAAAGAAATGACTTATAAGGTGTTTGAATATCCACTACCCACTACTACTAACTACGATACTACACTACTAACTACGATGGCCAGCTGCTACCTCAGGCACCGCGTGAAATTATTATGAAAGTATTAGCTGCACCGGTGAAAAAGTTTGCACATACACAACCTGAAACTTCAAAAAAAGAATGATATCAGATTTTCTTATTAATTCAGAATATAAGCTATCTTGATACCAAATTTCATCCAAATCCGTTATGCCGCTTGAGTGTGAAGACTGAAGGAGTGACAAACATACATACACACACACAAACTTTCGCTTTTATAATATTAGTGTGATTACTTTCATATTTGAATAGGATTTTGTTGGGTTCTACCTTTTCCATGGAATTATTTTTCTAAAATAAAATAAGTTAGCCTAAGTTGCTTTTTATAAGACCACCTATCTGCCAGTTAAATTCCTTTCATAATCCTTCCAGCTGTTTCGGAGATTACTAGGAACAAACAGACGGACAGACAAATAAAAATATTTTTTGTTAAAAGTACAAGTATAAATACTTTCATTTGCATTCAATAAAAAGCTGTTATTTTGAAATTACAAACACTTCCATTTTATTTATGTGTATAGATCAAATGTATGTCACAAAAGTAGCAAAAGTGCTCATTTGTTATTGCAGACTTTAGCCATTTCTCTTACTAAAATAAAAGCAACAAAGCATTGTATGATAATGATATATAAACTTACTTAATAAAAGCTTATCATGTGTCTTACTACAAGGTGTTTAATAATGTTTTGATATGATGTTATTTATTATCTAAAAGCTATCCATGTATATAAAAAAAAATGATAACATGGATTATCATGTCACTATCATTTTCATTTGTTATGAATTTTATTGTTAAAATCTTTACTTGATAATATTACGTATGTACAGCTGACATGAGTAATAAATAAATGTAAATGCACACAAAACATCACACACATATCATCTTGCTCACTAGAGGTAAGGCGAGCTCGAGATCAGCTCACAATGGCCTGTAAGACGCTCCGTGGCTCTATTGACGCTCCTGATCTTTTTAATTTGATGGCGCGCTTCTTTGTTCCGGACAATTACTGCCGGGGCAGAAAGCACAGGCTGTTTGCCGTGCCTCCATGTCACACTGTTGCACGTGCTAAGTCGCCAATTCCTCGCACTCTGGCCGCGCTTAATGATCTCTTGGATTCTAATCCAACAGACGATCTGTTTGCGGATGGATGGACGAAGATTTTATTGGCATGTCAGAAGTATTGTGAAAGGAATTTATGAAAGTGTGAACCTATTTTAATTATTGATTATTCACAAAAAATTAGATGACATAATTATTAATCTTTTTACCACAATTAGTTTTTTTAAATTTTGTTGCACATTATTATCGTTTTGAAATTGTAATTTTTATTATCTTTGTCATGTTTTTTTTTTTGTTTGAATGGTACTGTTATATTATATTTTTTTTAAATTCTACACAATGTATATTGTTCCGAATAAATTACTTATGACCTTTACTTTGTTATTTTGTTTATTTTAATTGTATGCATAACTCTTTTAGTTATTTTTTAGTTACTATAATTGGTTTAACAGCCGTTGTAATTAAATAAATAAATCTTACATTAATTGCAGATCTCAAAATAAAAAAATACAATAAATAATTTAGCAAATATGGAGGTATGTGGTAGGAGTGAGAAAGTAAAAAGTAACTTAAAAAATAGTTTTTTTCTGAAGAAATCTATTTAATAGTAGTTTATACAACAAGTGAAAAAAAAGGACTAAGTTGGAGCCCGAGAGCAGCGAAAGATTCTAGACTAGAATCCCGAGCGTAGCAAGGGACCATCACCATTCACTGCAAGAAAATAAATAGAAGCATAGTATTTATATTTCTCGTGGGTTAATAATGACAGCCACTCGGATCGATCTTCAAGGTTAAGATGCGCTTACCAAGGTCGGTCTGTGGATGGCTGACCACTAATTCATTACATACCGAGTTTCCTCCGTGCCTCGGAAAGTACGTAAAGCCGTCGGTCCCGGCTGTCATGCGTCGTCTAAATTTGAGTAGAGTTGTTCTATAGGCTTGGTGTTAGTTTAAAGACTCCTATTAATCCTATTGTACATGCACCAATCTTATTGGTGATATTCTTCAGAAAGGCCAGGTGCATAGTACTCGCGACCAGTGTGCGTAGATAAACGTACATACATCTACGTAAGAACGTGGACGAGACGGAAGGAGTACGTAAGGACATCAGGTGGCATTATGTTATTTCTCTCTACCCTCGGGACGAAGGCGAGAGTTTATGTTTGTATGTGATTTATGAGCGTTTACGACTTATGGCATTTCATACAAAATTTAAATTCTCAAGATTTTAATGAAACTTACAAAAAATTAAAACAGAAATTTCCGTTTTTTTTTTTAAGACATTTCGAAAATGTTCTCTATAAACTTTTTAGACCTACTTATCCTCCTATATAAAGTTTCATTAAAATCAGTTTAGTCATTTCGAAGAAATAAGGACTTGAAAGTCGTAAACGCTCCCTAATCTTTACCCCTTCACACAATCATCTTCCCATCGTCCCCCTAAGTTGTTTTACAGGTAACACCTATGTAAATAAGCTTTCAATACACCTCCCATCTGTTGTCAGACCTCTGACTTAGTTGTTGTCATTGTGTTATCAATTAACAATCACAACAGCTAATAGGAGTTGTGACAGGAGATACTCTCATCACCCTATCACTATCAGGCTTCCTGTGGTCAGTGTTACTTTTCTCCGTCTGTTTGTCTATGTGATTTTTTGTGGATACTTGCTGTGTATATTTCGTTGGGCAATAACGCAAATATTTAGAATAGAATAGAATAATATTTATTTGTTGAAGAAAGAGATGGTAAATACAAAAAAAAAACATGAACATAATTATATTTTTTTGCTTAACAGTGGATAACCATACAAAATGTTCAAGAGAATATTTAACATTTATTGTCAAAGTAGTCTTTGACACTAAAACTATGGCTACACAACCATTTATGCAATGTATTTTTAAATAATCACATAACGTCTTGAGGCGTCTCGTCGGCCAAACCCGATTTCAGGCCAAACTAGTTTGTCCTAGGTCCTAAACCAGTTTACTGGTGGTGTAGACCGCCTCGAACTCGGCTCAAGCCCCTTTCGCGTCGTAAAGTGTTATCACCAGTGATCGGAATAGGTCTAGTCTATTTGCTAAACTTACTAGAAGTAAGTAACATGTGAATAATACCTCCGTATAAAATCCCGGAATGATTTTGAAGTTCCGAAATAAAGCTATTAAATTAGAGGGAGGTATTATCCGGTATCCTCATGTTACTTCCTTGAAGGTTAGGCAAATAAACGATCTATTCCGATCTCTGGCACCTCTCCCCTGCTCTAATTCTTCTTTAACACTAGTCTTCTCTCATTTCCTCTACTAACCCCGGGTAACGGTGACTGAGCGTCCGTCTGTGATTGCAGACGATGTATTCGCAGGGCCGCGCCAGTTGCCACTGCTGGAGGTCGCAGACAACGTCAGCTTCTTCTCGAGTAACGCCGCGGCGCAGTACTTGTTCCCAGTGTTGGATCTGACCGATGACGGGCAGTGGTATGTCTTTTTTATTTTAATTAAATGGGGAAGTATAGATTAATTTATGAAGGGTGTTGACGGTTCTTTGTGTGATACGCAGAACGTGTTATTTACAGAATAACTGATTTACAGATTAAATAAAGATCCGATTCGGAAAGACGCGAGCAAAGCCACGGGCAAGAGCCAGAAATTTTATATTTCAATTGTTCCCGCCTGTTTCCAAATGGGTTGAACCGCCAGCTTTTGAGTTTCTTAATGTGAAAGATTTGACAGAAGATTTAACTTCTTGATTTTTTCACTTATATGTATAAATGTTTTGACATTTCGAATAACAAACTTTAAATCATTATAAATCTTAAATGGGTATTCGAAATGAAAAATGATATGAGCAACCTTAAGATGATTTTCAAATACCTATTCAATGATACCCCACTTAAGTGGGGTTATTATTTTGTTAATTTATTTTTTGTATGTATGCACGTCAAGTCCCTGCAACAAATAAATATTTTTTCTTTCTTTCTTTCAAATGACTCCTCCCCCTCCGGGCGGAGCGGCAGGGACTGTCAGACTTCTCTGACTAAAACCCATCCATGTTCCTTCTTTTGCCCTTTGCGTTCCAGGGCCGCGGTATCTTTTTAGGTTAGCTAAGTGACGTTAAATCCGATGTGGCGGACTCCCAATGATGATTTTTGATGCACCATGATATTAGTAAAACCATAGTAAAACGCATATTGTTGAAAATTAGGAACTGTTACCATAATTAAAAATACGATATAAAATTCAACAATCTACGTGCCTCCTCATCAGCCGCAATTATAAATATATACCAACATTAAGAGAAGTTTTTATACTGGGTCTGCGAAAAACGTTGAATGCGGCAGTAATTAAAAAAATTCTATTACAAGATTTTCAATAAGTACTTAGATACTTAGATACTTACATATTGGTTAGTACGACTAACCATAGTGGATCAGTATGGACCACACAATATCTTTAGATGCTAATAAACTTGCGAAAGCTACGATAGTATCTTTCGGCTCGGAAGTTAGCTGCGAGTGACAGTCTGCGCATTATACAGTCAAGACGATGCGTCCACTGCGCCCCGCTGGTACCTAAAATTGTGTTCTGCGCAGCTTTACGTTAGATATTCAGATCCGCCATATAGTGTGAACCGGTATACCTGCGCAGACCGTCACTCGCAGCTAACTTCCGAGCCGCTATAAAGTTTGAACTGAACTGTACCGATCAACCGACCCTTGCCTAATTTTCTCCTCTAATTTTCTTTCGCTAGTCAACAACTTCAAGAATGGGAGGCGACACGCCTGCATCCGGCCGTCTCGTCAGTACTGACTGCAAAGACCGTCGCCTCTGATCTCAAGCAGTCACTACAAGCGCTGCTGTCCACTGCCAACGACATGCTGCAGCGACACAAGTATATGTTGGGGGTGAGTTGTTTACAGACAGTAGTACGTCGTAGTACGAGCAGTATACGAGTAACAGAGAGAACTACCAGGCGTACCTATTTATTACCGTTAAATGTGAACTAAAATAATATTATAACCACATGAGACCGCAAAGTAGCGTAATCGTAAGTTTGCTCACGCATTTTTTTCCGATATCAATGGGTTCGATTCCTGGCCAGGAAAATGCATTTTTCAAAAATCTATTGATGCAGTTTAAGTTTTCATCAAAATCGGGCTCGAGACTCCTTTGAGTATTTTTCGCTATTCCTCATAGTTTCGGATTTGGCCATCCACGCCTACTTGGAAAATTCAACCTGTATAGGTAATTATTAAAGGATGTAGTTCAGATGGATGGTCTGCTCACATCCATAAATACATGACTACAACTTTGACTTGCCTCTTTGATTGCGGGTATTCCGTGTCGTCGAACTAATTGTGCCCACTTCTGAACCAAAAAATATGCTTTTCTTTCTTCTGATTTCATTAATTGCTCTTTCCCAGGACAAATTGTCCCCTGTCGACATCTCAGTATGGAGCACATTATACCCGATACACTACAATCCAGAGTTGAAGCAGATTTATATAGCTGAATGTAGTCACATCGTGCGGTGGATCGAAGAGCTGGCCAGTGCTAAGGCTATCCAGGTGAGAATTATATTCTGTATGTGATATATCTACTACACCTGATGCAGGTGCAGCTGAGTCCGGAATGCGGTGGGAAACACAAAACGTCCGGAAGTTCCAATAACACCGGCCTATTACTGTCCCACTGCTGGGCAAAGGCCTCTTCTCAACAGAGAAGGCACGAGCATTGATCACCACGCTTGCTCAAGACGGGTTGGCTATTTCAGACTTTTTTATAAGTCCAGGCTTCCTCACGATGTTTTCCTTCACCGATGTCTGTGATGTCCAAGATGACCTTAGAAAGTACATATGAATTGAAAAAGTCACATTGGTACTTGCCCGGATTTGAAGCCAAAACCTCTGCATGAGAGGCGAGGTTTTAACCTCTGGGCCATCACAAAAGAGAAAAAAAAAAGTCAATGGCAAATAATATTTCTAATCAAATCAACGTAAGAATAACGGCAATGTTTTGCACAAACCCTTATTAAAATATCATTGTGAAAAAACCGCAGAATATAAATATACTACACGTAAAAGTCCGGAATATTCTTAATGTACGGAATTTTCTTTATGGATCTGGCAACCCTAACGTCAATCAACTCAGCCAATTGCAGTTCGCTGCTGGTGATAGATCTCTTCCAACATGCGCCACCACGCCCTGTGCTCCACTTCCCCATCCGACCCAGCAACTTTTTAAGGCCGTTGAAACATCCACAAATATAAGTGCCATCTGCCACCAGTGAGGATTGATATAAGAGCAAATGCGGCTGACCAGATGCAATCACCACCAGTGGTGGTAGATGGGACAAATAGTTGCAACTACCACCAGTGGGGACAGACCCGGTGGGGGGCAGATGGGAGTGAATCCTTGGTGAGGAGGATCACATGCTGCCTTTGCTCATACGCGATCTCCACCCCAGCCCCCGTACTCACAAAAGTTCGGGCCGAGGTTTCCGATCGGACCTGCACAGACGCCAGCACATCAAGCTACCCAAAACTGTCAAATTTTCCCAATCAACCTTGAACATAATGCTCTAGCGATAAAGTTGAAAATCTATTGAAAGTAATTTGACAGATTGTAGTAGCTTAATGTGCTGGCGTCTGTGCAGCTCCGATCGGAAACCTCGGCTGAGTCGTGTCGAGTTTGGGTTCGTATAATTCATCTTGTCGAGTACTTTGTCTCTAGATGGTACCCAGGGTCTGGTGATGGAGCTGGAAGGTGGTCACAGGTAGTCCGTAATAAAATGACACAATCCCATCGAGTTTGGGCTCGTATGATTCGTCTTGACGAGTATTTTGGTCCTAAATGGAATCCAGTGTCTGATGATGGAGCTGGACGGTGGCCATAAGAACACCGTTATAAAACGACAAAACCTCATCGAGTTTGGGCTCGTATGATTCGTCTTGGCGAGTACTTTAACTAACTTCTAGTTACAATGTAAAAACTAATTCATGAAAGAATTTTTGTGGTATACTACAACTAAAAAGGGTAAAATAAAAAAACTTTCTGCGAAAACAAAACCGACTTCTAAAAAAACACTAAAAATGTCTAAAATAACTTTACTTTCGGAAGTCGGTGGCAAAAAAGATAAAAACAAAGACACCGACTTCCGAAAGTAAAGTTATTTTAGACTTTTTTTTGTGTTTTTTTGTTAAACACAAATACTACAGCAACATAGTACAAAAATGTAACACTCCTTTTTTGAGTAATCGTGTAAAAAGTACTACAGTGCACTCTATGACAGAAATGAAGCACCAACATCATAATTCTCTCGTGGCATTAAAGTTATCCGCGACTTAAGAGCGTTTACGACTTACGGCATTTCATACATTTCCATGGAGTTTCTTGCCATAGAGATCTACGCTAGGGAATGGGCAACTACAGTAATTTCACAGTTTTTATGCCTTGTGACTGGAACTGTAGCTACATTTCAGTGTTATCTTTGTTTCGACAATTCAAAAGTGCCTGTAACCGGCCTACTTGAAATAAATGCTTAGATTTTTGATTTTGATACAAACTTTCAAGTCATAATTTTTTGAAATGACTGAACCGATTTTAGTGAAACTTCATACGCGGGATATACAGGGTGTAACAGGACCCTTCACCCAAGCATTATGTACATCAAACTAAGCAACTTTACGCAAAAATTATTGCTAGGAAACGACTTTTTTTTTGGGATGAAAAATACGTTTTGCAGTAGGGCTCAATGTAACGCACTCAAAACATTGTGCTGATGGATGAATTGAATAGTACGGGGGTCGTGGAGGTGTTTAAATTAAAAATGTTACACTGACGACACGTATTTAAAAAAACACCTGTGATAAAGTTGGAACTTTGACCCCCAATATATCCGTAACTAGGAGGTTCCCAGGTATGGTCTAGAACAAAAAATGATCGCAGTGACGAGGAGAACAAGTGCCTTTCGGTTTCGTGAAGGGTCTTGTTACACCCTTTATAGATCTATAAAAAGTTAATGAAGAACATTTTCGAAAAATAGTGTTAGTTACAGCTAAATTAGACTTTTTTTTTCCGTAGACACAGAAATTTACAATTATCTTTTTTTAAAATATTTCGAAAATGTTGAGACGAGAAAAACACCCGTCTGGTCTGATGATGCTTCCTTTTCTGTGGGAATGAAGATATTTACACCTTCACAAGTTTGTGAATGTGTGGGGTGAGACTCATTTGCTTCATCGGCCGTCAGCGGTTCGACAAACATGTCCGTCCCATCGTCCACCCCACTGCCACTTAAGCTTGGTTACTAAGCAGCTCTACGACGTTACTATATTACTAAAAAAAAATGCAAATATACCACATGTATTGACACTTTTGCTTGCAGGAAGCTGTAAAACAGTGGGGTGGATCAGCCACAGGTCCCTTCGGTGCGACGTCAGCATTAGGCATTCCACAAGGAGCCAGTGTATCCACACCTGTCGGGTAAATACTAGACTGATAATTTGAATGATTATAATTCTGTAACTCCATACGTGTTACTGGCGCGATTCATATTTTCATCAACATACAACCTGACACTGACCTGCAAATTGCAATAAATGTAAGAAAATTTAAATTTCGCGGGCTGCCCTTGCGCATCCACCTTAACCAGAAGTTATTAAGGGACCATCATGTCAACGTAGGCCAAGAAGAAACATTGCGTTTTAAGGAACTAGCTCATTAACTATGGGACCGCCTCGCGGGCTTCCTCTACCAAATGATAAAAGAATCTCATAAATCGGTCGAGTAATCACGGAGTACCTAATCGGTGCACATAATATGAAAAAAAAAAGATGCTGGTGGAATATATAACCTCCTCCTTTTTTAGGGTTCCGAAAGTCAAAACGAAAAAACGGAACCCCATAAACAGGGTTAGTTTCCAAAGACTAGCCAAATTCTCAAATATGATGCAGTACATCATTCTGAGCCCAGATAGAAATTTTTGATCGGTTATTTAAAAAAAATCCATACATTATTTCCATACAATTCCTTGCATTATGACCGTGTAGGTATTGCACTTTTGTAAGAAACAACAGTTTTTAGGCTTCCGTACTTCAATGGGCAAAACGGAATCCTAGGATCACTTTGTTGTCCGTCTGTACAGACAGCTGTCAAGACCATTTTACTCAGGTCTGCTACCTCTTGGAGCAATGAAAAAATCAAACTTGTAAGTCAACGCGATCAAAAGATATGACTGTTTATTTATTTATTTATTTATTTAACACTTCAAGCACTTAGTACAGAGGCGGACTTAATGCCATAGGCATTTTCTACCAGTCAACCTTTGGGTGATGCAGAGACAAACATTGGTAGGTGTACCTATGAATAAACTACAAGGATATATAAAATACTATAAAATATATCAAAATACTATTCATATATATCAAAAAATACATACATGTGTAAAAATGCACATGTGCATGTGTGTGTGTGTGTGTGTGTGTGTGTGTGTGTGTGTGTGTGTGTGTGTGTGTGTGTTTATGTCGCGTATTATGCGATTTCACAAGGGAATCAAAACCTATAGGGTACTTCTACTTCCCTTTGACCTAGAATAATGAAATTTGGCAAAAAGCAAGACCTTACAGCCAGTGGCGTGCAGTGCTCCCGAAGGCGGCCAGGCCAAGCAAAAAAAAAAAAAATTCGCAACATCACAGCGTCGCTCTACTTAGGATGACCCTCAAATGAGAGACAACGCCATCTAGCTTAAATATAAGGAATTTCAATGGTATTCTGTCAATACAAGAACGAAGGATGTCGCTTCGTTACAAAAAAACCTAAAAAGTAAAACAGAGGGCGCTGTAAACAAAAAAAAATAGTTTAGTTTTCGTTCCGTACCCAATTTTGAGCGTCTGACCGGAATATTTGAAAAAAAAACATTGAAAATAAGCCTGTAAAAACCAAAGTTATAAATACAAGAACTCACCACATTAATCAAGGTTCAAATCACGATTTTCTGACAATGCAAACAGAAGAAAGATTCATTTGAAATACCGAGTACGAGATGAATTTTGGGTTAATTCTCGTAATTCGGGTATCTACACATTTTCCTTTAGACACAACTTGAATCTTAACATCAAACAATCGTGAATACTTATTGTTTTTAACTTCTGACAAACACATTATCAGCGCAAACTTCACAACAGAACACCATTTTTAAGTAAATAAACAAATACAACAAATAATATTTACACTACTGTACGTTTCAAAACGAATTACAACCGTCAGATATTATAATAATCAAAACATTCAAGATCACGAAATAAATTTTGCTTGTCACATGAAACAAATATGGCTTCTAAGAAAAATACAATTGTTATTTTGTCAATGAAAAAAACACTACCAAATATAATTGCATCACCGCATACCGTTTTAGCCGGATAATACTTTGTGGGGCAGCCAATCAGTGGCCAGCTAGCCAGCTACACTCGCAGGAGTTTACGCCCCTATTTACTATGTGTGCCGTTCGTATTTCCGTGTATATACACGAAAATACTTATCAGTGTGCTTAAATTTATCAATGGAAATTAGGCCGGCTGGGGCCTTGCCTAGACGGCCGGGAGCGAGCCAGTTACGTCATACGGCCGCGACAAGTTGCTTTAAGTATTATAACAGGCGTTTTATTTTTTTATTTTTAATTAATATAGTTATAATAAATGCATTTGTTGCGTTGTTGGTAGGAATGGTAGGGTAGGCTAGGCCTAATTGCCTCTATGGACGGCACGCCCCTGCTTACAGCACAAATAAAGGAAAAATTACAAAAAAAATAAAAAAGTTGAAAATTAAAGGGTGTCCCCATACATACATAGTTGACGCAAATTGGGGGAGGCCTATGTCCAGCAGTGGACGTCTTTCGGCTGAAATGATGATGATGACGCAAATTAAGATATATATTTTTTTTAGATAATGGTACGGAACCCTTCGTGCGCGAGTCCGACATGCAATTGGTTTTTTAAATAACCGATGAAAAATTTCTATGTGGGGGAGCTCAAAATGATGTACTGCATCATATCTGAGAATTTGGCTGACCCAAAAACGGACGTATAACGTAAATTAATGAATTTTAAACATGGGGGCCACTTTTGGGGGGTAAATTACAAAATGCAAAAAACAAAAGTTTTGAAAACTATATCGTGTTACAAATGAAACGGCTCATTGTGAGAATCTCAATTTTTTTTTATAATTTGAAGTTATAAAGTAGTTCTTTGCCTATAGATTACAAGAAAACCTTTAAAAAATCTATAAACGTACGGAACCCGGTCGCTGAATTGACCGCACTTAGTGATGGGGGCCCCACGGATGGCGGGCTGATACTAGTCGGGTGTGCGCGCGTTTATCTCCGGGTTCCCCGACACATGTTGGTAGGAACAGTGGGTTTTTGGTCGGATGAGTCCGACATGGCCCTCCGCTCGCCTCCGACCGAAGGTGTTTTTTCACTTTCGCTCTCTCAGCTGACAGAATCTGCCCTCTGGAACCCACTGCTTGACGACTCTAGTCTAGTAAATGCAATCTTGAGCCATGATCTCCAACGAGATTTCAAGACCGAATTTTTCTTACCTTCTCTTGTTATTATTTATTCAATAAATTTAAAATTTAAAAAACCCCCAGCTAGTAAATGGCTGTACCGATTTTGATAGAACATGTCTAATTGTAATATACACATCATGCGCTTTCATTTGATATCACACTTGGGTATATTTGAAAATATTCTGTTTCATACCCACTTTCATCCCCCATAACTAGTAAATGGCTGCACCGATTTTGATAAAACATATCTAAGAACCATCGCCAAGAAACTAGCTTTAAAAAAATAAAAACTGCATCCAAATCGGTTCACTCGTTTAAGAGCTACGGTGCCAGAGACAGACGCACACACACACACATAGCGGTCAAGCAACAACACCCCTCTTTTTGCGTCCAGGGTTAAAAATGAAACAGTTCACGATTTCATTTTGTTTAATTAATTTATTTTCCATAATTTTATAATTATTATTTGTTTATTTATGCTGCGATCCATTTTCATAGCTCACCAGACGAAGGCGCCTCAGCCGAGGTAGGACCGACTCCGGAAGAAGTTGAAGCGGCCAAAGAGAACTGGTTGGAAGGACTCAAGAAACTACAGAAGCCGCTCCTACCGGGAAGGATAGTGTGAGTATTACTCTATGCTCACAGTGATAGAAAGAAAGAAAAAATATTTAAAATCCAAATTACATAAATGGCTTATTGATAATTGTTTTCATATTGTAAAAGAATTTCTTGAAAAACAAGTAACCAATAGATATGGCTACTGAGTTTTACAGAATGTTTTTAAAATGTTTTATACAGCGTGTAACAGAAAGGGTATAGTCATATGGAATACTGTGGTACGGACCATCAAACTGAACAACTTTCTCTATGGGACCACCATCGTAATCACAAAAAAATAATCAGCTGTCCTATACAAAATTTCAATACCTACTCGACGCAAATGTATGGGACAGCTGATTATTTTTTTATGATTTCGATGGTGGTCCCATAAAGAAAGTTGTTCAGTTTGATGGTCCGTACCACAGTATTCCATATGATTATACCCTTTCTGTTACATGCTGTATATAATTTTTTTCTTTAAATTTAAGCATCTGTTAATGTTAAGATTTCGAATAGATACGAATCCTAAATTGTTAAGTGGTGTTCTTATTACCAAGACATATTATTTTATTAATAATTAAACAAATTGATGTTTCGTATTAAAATTCTATGTCTAATATGTACTAATATTCGTATGCCATTCTATGGCGAAACATTTAAGTTCACAACCGTATTTGTAAGACCATAATGTACCATGTTTTTACACAAATAAAAATTATTCTATTATATTCTTATTTATTCAGAAACATATTCCATGCTTAAAGTTTTTTCCCTTTGTTTTGCAGTTTACCAGTAAAAGACCGCAAGAACATCCTTATCACATCAGCATTGCCTTATGTCAACAATGTACCACATCTGGGCAACATCATTGGTTGTGTCCTCTCCGCTGATATATTCGCTAGGTAAGGGCAAAGAGTAGCGGTGGCCCAGTGGTGGCGGCCCCGACTTGCGGACAGTAAGTCGTGGGTTCGAACCCAGGCAGGCGCATTACTTTGTGTAATTTATTTCATCACCACTGCTCCCAAAACGGTAAAGGAAAACATCGTGAGGAAACCGGCATGTTCTAGAACCAAAAATTCTACTTCTACCAACCCGCAGTGGGCCCGCGTGGTGGATTATAGCCCATCCCCTCTCATAGAGAGGAGGCCGTATGTCCCAGCAGTGGGAACATTATAGGCTGATTATGCTAATGTATTTGTATTGTTTTGTTTCACAGGTATTGTCGATTATGTGACTACAACACCCTGTACATATCTGGTACGGACGAATATGGTACCGCCACGGAAACTAAGGTGAGCTATAGCTATATACTTTACTAGCTGTTACTCCCGGCTTCGCTCGCGTTTGGTCGCAAATCATCTCACGGGCACGTTGTAAATATAGCCTATGGTACTCGGTGATAATGTAGCTTCCTATTAGTGAAAGAATTTTCAAAATCGGTTCAGTAGATTCAGAGATTACCCTCTACAACCTCACAAACTCACACAAACTTCACAAACTTTAACCTCTTTATAATATTAGTATAGATATGAGTGGAGTATACTTAATGAGTTACATACTTTTCACGCAATTTTTCACTGTTTTATGCGGAAAAAAAAAAACCGTGAATTTTGCCGAGATCCCTCCTCTCTCCCTCGTGAAATTGGGTGAGATTCGTCTCGACGCCCACCCCTCCCTAAACGCCTGACGTAATTAATGGACACCCCCTATGTAATGTTTGGTCACCCATCTACGGACGAACCTAGGCAAGCGCGGCTTAACCTATGATATGAATTGACTTACCTGACTTAGATACAGGTAAGTTAATTCGAATAATTCCCTCTACGTCGATTCCCTTAACGTCGACTCGTGAAACAAATAACATCTGTTTTAAAAAGTTTACGCTGGACCACGAGGTTGGAAAAGTACACTTAAAACAAAAAGTGAAACGCTTTTATTTACAAATAATTTTTTATTTATTTTACACAAATTATAAATTCATTATTCTAGTAGAGACAACAAGGCTAATCTCCAAAATATTGACTAAAATCGTCTATTTTTTCTGAACAATAATAAATCATAATCAAAGCATTTATTTCAAGGAGGCCAGTTACAGGCACTTTTGAACTGTCGACACAAAGATAACAATGAAATGTAGCTACAGTCCCAGTCACAAGGCATAACAACTGTGATAGTACTGTAGTTGCCCATTCCCTAGCGTAGATCTCTATGGAGAAGAACGGGCTAGAAACTCCACTGACACTCTTGTAAATCAGCATATTGTTACAAAACCTTGGTTACAGCATTCATATTGAGATGGTACATTATGTGAGAGCGATGTAGCAAGATGTAGAAGTTAAAAGTGTCCATAGTAAATAAAAATAATTAATTCAAATATATATATGTACAGCGTGTAACAGAAACGGTGTAATCATATGGAATACTGTGGTACGGACCATCAAACTGAACAACTTTCTCTATGGGACCACCATCGAAGTCGTAAAAAAATAATCAGCTGTCCCATACATTTGGGTCGAGTAGGTATTGAAATTTTGTATAGGACAGCTGAGATTTCGATGGTGGTCCCATAGAGAAAGTTGTTCAGTTTGATGGTCCGTACCACAGTATTCCATATGATTATACCCTTTCTGTTACACGCTGTATATTGTACAATATATAATAGGTTTTTTTATTGTCTTTCAGGCGTTAGAAGAAGGCGTATCTCCCCGAGAGATATGTGATAAATACTTCGACATTCACAACTCGGTGTATCGGTGGTTCAACATCGGATTCGACTACTTTGGACGGACCAGTACACCGCAACAGACTGAGTAAGTATACGCAGTGATGTACAAGATACCTTATATAAAGTATCTGGAATACAAAATCCAAAATACTTTTAAATTAAGTATTTCAGATACCAGATGCAAATAATTTTCTGGAATGGTATCTGAAATACTAGATATAAAATACGTATCTTTTGAATACTTACTAATACTATTTTTTTAAAATAAGTCGTGCCTAAAAGTGGATACAACTTGTGTAGCGAAATTTCTAGGTATCCTGATTGACAACAATTTGACTTGGAAACCGCATGCCGATGAAGTTTGTAAGAAGTTAAATAAATCAGCCTTTGTACTATATAACCTATCACACAAAGTTAGCAATGATACACTTCCACTTGCTTATCATGGGTTGGTTGCGTCAGTGTTAAGATTTGGAATTATATTTTGGGGTAACTGTAGTGAGAGGGAGGAGATTTTAAGGCCCAGAAACGGTGTATAAGATCTATGTCAAACCTTAAAAGTACAGACAGCTGTGAACCTGTGTTTCGGTCTCTGAGGATACTGACTTTTCCATGTCTGTATATATTGAAGGTGGCAATTTTCGTAAAAACTAATCTAAACTTATTTCCGTCACTGGTCAATATAAGAACACGCAATGGCCCCTTGAGATCCCAATACAAGAACTTACTACATTCTGGTAATTACAAAACAGCACTGTTAAGGAAAAATATTATGACAATGGGTCCTGTCATTTATAATAAAATACCTCATGGTTTTAAGGATTGTTCGGTAAACGTTTTTAAATCTAAGCTAACTGCACTACTTTTAGGCAAATGTTATTACTCGGTGAAAGACTTTTTAAATGATTTGAATTTATTTATATTATGATTATTACAAATTTGACTATGTAAGACTTATTTAAGTACCTGCCTATAATATTATTTGACTTCACTTTAATATCTGTTTTGTTGACTTTGTTTTGATTTTATTAATATTTTAATTTATGTAATAATTTGCACGCAGTAAGGTAGATTGAATTCACTTTGCTTTCTGTTTTGTTTTGTTGACATTGTTTTGATATTATTATTATTTTAATTTATGTAATCATTTGCATGCCGTAAGGTAGACTGTAGCCGATCTCATTAATTTATGTACAACATCTTATACCTGTACCTACATTCAAAGCAAATAAAGATTTGATTGATTGATTGATTGAAAAAGTCATTCAATGGGGTTAAATTAACTTAGAGGGTTGTATTGATAACTTTAATAATTATAATTCTGTAACTACATACGTGTTACTGGCGCGACTCATTTTTTATCAACATACAACCTGAAACAGATCTGCAAATTGCAAAAAACGTAAGAAAATTTGAATTTTGCGGGCTACCCTTGCGCTTCCACCTTAACTATTACTAAGATACCAAATAAAAGGTATTTAAATACAAGATACGAAATTAATTAAAAAAAAAAGTTATCTAGTTACAAGATGAAAATACGTATTTTGTATCTTGTATCTGTATTTCAGATACTTGTATCTTAGATAAGTTACATCACTGAGCATACAACCTACAGATATTGAAATAACTGCAAAAACTTTAAAAGGAATAATTGTACTCATATTACGAACAACTTTTTACAATGAAACTGAACTAGGAAATCCTTCCCTAATATTTTGTTTGTTTGTTACCTTTTCACGCCTAAACCACTGAACCGAACATCCTGAAATTTTGCATATACGTTGTCAGGTGTACAGAAACGGACATAGAGTACCTTTCATCCCGAAAAAAAGTACTGTTCCCGGGGAAAACAACAATAACGTTCTTATGATAATAGATGGCACCACGTGTCTATCGGATCATAGTTGAATATATTATTACAAGCAGAGTTAATCCCGAATTGATTGTCAAATTCTAAATTAACGCGAACGAAGCCGCGGATAAAAGCTAGTCATCAATACAACCTTCTAAGGTCATTTAATCCCATTGAATGACTTTTTCATGAAATAGTCATAATGGTATTAAATTAAATGAATTGAATTAAGAACCTGATTTTAGAGACCCGTACCCAAGGGGTAAAAACAGAACCCTATGACTAAGACTCCAGTGTCCGTCCGTCAGTCTGTCTGTCTGTCACTAGGCTGTATCTCATGAACCGTGATAGCTAGACATTTGAAATTTTCACAGATGATGTATTTCTGTTGCCGCTATAACAACAAGTACTTAAAACAGAATAAAATAAATATGTACGGGGCCACACAAAAGTAGCGTTTTTTTTTTTAGATCATTGTGCGGAACCGTTCGTGCGCGACTCCGACTCGCGCTTGGCCGGTCTTCTTTCTAATAGTATAAACGTTTTGTTTACAGAATAGCACAAAGAATGTTCTTAAAACTACGAGACAACGGGTTCGTGAGCTCACAGTCCGTTGATCAACTGCTTTGTACGCATTGTGACCGATTTCTAGCTGACAGGTAAGAATTATTTATATATTTATTTTTTTAATTTTATTATTTACTTCAATAATTGTGCAAGAAACACTTAACTAAGTACTATGCAGCGTTACAACTAGGGAAGAGAGTGTTTTCAATGAGCTCTGGCACCCAATGTAAGATTGAACTTGTGTTTAGGGTGCCTATGGTTTGAACATGTAGCACTAGTTGTAAGACGAGCACAGTATATCAATATTGAATTACAATATTATATTTATTATCTAATTCAAATTCATTTATTTGCAAAAACTTGTGTAATGCAACTAAGATGTGGCCTATTTATGTACCTATGTATGGGTGTGTAATGTGTGTATAAGTGTGTGAGGGGGAGAGAAATATAAATAAATATCGCTGGACATTACACACAGCGCCATCTAGGTGCCACACTAAGCAACGAGGCTTGTGTCCTGGACACCAGATAGTTGATAATACTACATAGATACTTTTTGTTTGTAAATACATTTATGGTGAAAACTTGTGTTTATGTAAGTCTGTTTAAACATTACTTTATTAACTACATTAGGCTAAGCGATTGATATCTGTAGTAAATTACTATGAATATGGAAATAAAATACACTCAAAATTGTTTTAGACAAGATTGTAGTCTTCAAAAATTGTATTAAAAATAGAGACGTTCATGTACTAGGATCTTGTCCTGCGTCACCTGCGTGGTAGAAGTAGACGTAACTACGCAATCTTGTTTTTTACATAATAATTCTACAAATCGTTACAAATCTATCCTCGAGTCAATAGCAAAAAAACCCCTTGTCACAATTAATATATGTAAAAAATATATATACGATTTTTAACGTCACCTTAACAGCAAATATTCAGACTTCGTTTTCAAATCACCATAATTTCATTCTCGGTATCATACATGAATCCAAAGATGTCATTGTTAGGGTTCCGCATCCAATGGGTTAAAAACTGAGACTCCACTGTCCGTCTGTCTGTCTGGCTGTCTGTCACCAGGCTGTATCTCGAGAACCGTGATAGCTAGACAGTCAAAATTTTCACAGATGATGTATTTCTGTTGCCGCTATAACAACAAATACTAAAAACAGAATAAAATAAATATTTAAGGGGGGTTCCCATACAACAAACTTGTTTTTTTTTTTAGATAATGTTACGGAACCCTTCGTGCGGGAGTCCAACTTGCACTACACATACATATTGATCGTAGAAGTAACATTGTGAGACAAAAATAGTGACGAAAACGATTTTTTTTTGGTGTCCTTGCATTCATTGCTTTTCTTTCTCCCAACAGATTTGTTGAAGGCACATGCCCATATCCGGGCTGCGGGTACGAGAGCGCCCGAGGTGACCAGTGCGACAAATGTGGCAAGCTGATCACCGCGACAGAACTAGTGCAGCCCAAGTGTAAAGTGTGCGGACACACGCCCACCGTCCGGCCCAGTGAGCAGCTGTTCATTGAACTGGGACAGGTGAGATACACTACACAGCGGCCCATGAGGGTGTGGGTGGCCCATTCTCATGTAGATACATAAAGGGTGTAACAAGACCATTAACGAAGCCGAAAGGCACTTGTTTTCCCCGTCATTGCGATCATTTTTTTGTTCTAGACCATACCTGGGAGCCTTCTAGTTATGAAGATATTGGGGGTCAAAGTTCCAACTATTTCATAAGGTTTTTTTTAAATACATGCTTTTAATGTAAGATTTTTACTTTAAAACCTCCACGATCTCCGTATTAGTCAATCTATCCATCAGCACAATGTTTTGAGTGCGTTAAATTGAGTCCTACCGTAAAACGTGATTTTTCACCCCAAAAAAAAGTCGTTTCCCATCAATATTTATCGCGTAAAGTTACTTAGTTTGATGTACATAATGCTTGGTTGACGGCTTCGTGAACGGTCCTGTTACACCCTGTATTGTTAGTAAGCATTATGGTTCATACTGGACAACACGAGTTTACACTATGGTCCAGGCTGGCCAATGTTGGCTATGAGCTTATTGCACAATGGTCCATGCTGGCCAATGTTGGCTATGAGCTTATTACACAATGGTCCATGCTGGCCAATGTTGGCTATGAGCTTATTGCACAATGGTCCATGCTGGCCAATGTTGGCTATGAGCTTATTGCACAATGGTCCATGCTGGCCAATGTTGGCTATGAGCTTATTGCACAATGGTCCATGCTGGCCAATGTTGGCTATGAGCTTATTACACAATGGTCCATGCTGGCGATCAATACTGTGGCCCATACATGCCAATAAAGTGTAAAGTTTTAATTGTTTTTATTTCTTCAAATTGTGTATTTCTTATATTCGTGTAATTATTTGCGCATAATGTAGTGCATGCTGTGATTTTCTTGTTGAGAGCAGCGGTGGCCCAGTGGTGGCGGCCCCGACTTACGAACAGTAAGTCGTAGGTTCGAACCCAGGCAGGCGCATTACTTTGTGTAATTTATTACATCACCACTGCTCTCAAAAACGTCGAAGGAAAACATCGTGAGGAAACCGGCATGTCCTAGAACCAAAAATTCGAAGACATGTGACATCTACCAACCCGCACTAGCCCGCGTGGTGGATTATAGCCCATTCCCTATCATAGAGAGGAGGCCCTGTGTCCCAGCAGTGGGAATATTATAGGTTGCTTATGCTAAACGAACTCCTTCCATTTCATCGACAGCTAGAACCTTCAATCCGCACGTGGATTAGCTCAGCAGAGAAGCAATGGTCGCCACCTGCCCGGGCAGTCTCCCGCGCCTGGATGAGAGAACCTCTGCGCTCCAGAGCGGTGACCCGGGACCTCAAGTGGGGTGTTCCAGTGCCCATCGAGGGGTATACTAACAAGGTATTTATTATTGGTTTTGGGGCGTTACAATAACAGAACAGTGTGATTATAGTTGATTTACTATGAGGAGAGCACGGATACATACATCTAGTTAGACGGCCATTACCAGAGAGAAAAGCAAACGTCAAACTCAATTGACACATACGATGACAGTTAGGTAACAACATTGTATTCGTTTACAAACGTTCCAATACTAGGCCTTAAACTAATACAATTAACAAATACTAGGCCTCAAAACAAAAATATAATTGTATCTGAAAATGCACACAAAAACATAGGTATGGTTAATGCACAAAGTCAACATTTTAATATTTGAGAAATGATTCTTAGCAATCCAAGCCTCCTGCACAAACCTTTATCCTCGTAAGCGCGTTGCAAGCTATTCCATGCTTCATACGCCGTCTTCGCGTTACGAATATGTGGCAACGCGGACGGACCGACTGACAAGCAAATTTTTGCCAACGCCTTTTGATTTTTCTTAGGGTCTTCGTTCCCTTTTTCGGTTTGTATACAATCGTACAGGTCTTCGTGCATAAGTACATTTTTCAGCATGAACTTCCACTGGTTGTAGTCTTCGATGCCTCGCAGCTTCTCAATCTGCAGTCCCATCGAAGCCATGCTAGTCGTGTCGAACGACGTGGTCGCCATGAAAAAACTAACTCACGATGAAATCTTCTTTTTCGTGCGTAATTAGTTGAAATAATTACGTCGCAGTTTTCAGCGAACAGCCTGAGCCCATAACCTATTGGTTTTGGGGCGTTACAATAACAGAACAGTGTGATTATAGTTGATTTATTATGAGGAGAGCACGGATACATACATCTAGTTAGACGGCCATTACCAGAGAGAAAAGCAAACGTCAAACTCAATTGACACATACGATGACAGTTAGGTAACAACATTGTATTCGTTTACAAACGTTCCAATATTTATAAATTAACATCACGCTTGATATTCTTCGAAGGGGTAGGTAGGATTTATATTTACCCAGCAATAGTTAATTGCTGGGTAAATATAAATCCTACCTACCTACGTCATTCAAATTAGATCATTAAATCGTTAGTAGTATAATATATTTTTCACTTCTCATGCTCTAAAATGCCTCTTTATGTCGTGCGTAGGCCACATAAACTCGCTTTTTATGCTTTAGAGCATAAAGTAAAATCTTCGTCGAAGACCAAGGCAATCGGTCCAACAGCCACACCAACAACTTCAGCTTCATAGAATAACCTCTTTATTTTAATTCGTTTCGTTAGTATTCTAAGAACAAGGCAAGGATATTTCTCATTGCCCTAATGTAACTTTCAATTTTAACTAAATTTACAATATTTACATGTTGCTGTTTCATTTCCCCGCAATCGAAGTGAAAAGTAGAGGGTACGTCTCGCGTAAAATGGTGCGTTTCATGCACTTGATGTACAATCTACTAGTAGAATGTCAATTTGAAAAAGCCAACAGCGGGCAGCGCGCTTGCCGCTACCATACAACTAACTCAAAATCCGTTGCGTAGTTTTAAAGATCTAAGCATACATAGGGACAGACAGCGAGAAGCGACTTTGTTTTATACTAAGTAGTGATAAAATGAACTTTTTATGAAGTTATTGGTACTTTAAAGTATAAAATAAAATTATGGACATGACTTTACTCGACAGTGGCGCCATCTGGTGAGCTCAAAAACGATAGCCCTCTTAGCGTGTTATTTTTTGGCGCTATACGTTATAGTAAGCACCACTGTTCCCGATGTTTGCCGATGCACGAGATTAATTCTGCAGCACTGGGGTCCAAGTCAAGCCAAATGGCTGCGTTATCAGAATCATAATATGAATCACGTTAAAAATTTAAAATTCTTAAAATGGTCTTTGTGGTCATAACCTTAAAGAGCATTTTAAGAATTTTAAATGTTCGATTATGTTTCTCGCCCCCAGCCCGCGTAGCACGACCAGCGTAGACACGGGTTTTGTCGACGAAGAGTCGAATTGAATTGTCAGTTTATGACAGGTTGTGGAAAGATTTCTATCGTCGCAAGCATGGCGATGTTAGAAATGTATGAAATGAATGACAAGACATGTCAAGTTGTATAGAAAGAGCTTTGTCGAGTCTTGGCAGACTAGAGATAGTATTGCCATGCTATGGGGGGTGTACTCTGTTTCTTTCTTCGTCACCTTTAAATCTTTCCATATATCGGATAACTATATTTAAGTGTCAGATAAGCTTTAATTATGATCAATTTGTGTTTTAGGTATTCTATGTATGGTTCGACGCGCCGATCGGCTACCTCAGTATCACACAGAACGCGACCAAAGAGTACGAGAAGTGGTGGAAACCTGACAAAGCACATGATGTGAGTGGATTTCATGATTTTGATTCGGATTTTGCCATGTATTGCCACATCTAGTACAACAACTCATTTGTAGTTAAATATATATTTTATTTATTATTTATTTATTTATCAAATTCAGACAACAATATAGTCCATTTTGTTAGTTAAAGATCTTATACCTAGTGTTAGTATAAGATATTTAAAAAAAAAGCAAAGTAGGTGACCATTGTCCCCATATAGTGCCTCAGAATAGAGGAGTAAGGATTCTCCACAACTGTTTTCAGGATGCTATTGTCACTATCCCGCGTTCTACTCATCACTGATGCGACTTTTTTACGAACCACTGCATGGAAGCCGTCAGTTCGGTTCCGATGCGCTACAGAAACGGGGCAGTTTCAACAACATCCAAAAAACATTATTGTACTGGACGCGCAGGACATAACTTTGTATTTTGTTTTAATATCGTGAAAAATTTATTGAATAGTGTATTCCTTTTACACGATACTAGACCAAAGAGAGAAAAAACATATACCAAAATGTTAAATGCCTATTCCACATACATAACAAGTTACACGAAATAGAATAACAATTTTTTTTCAATATATCACCTTATTGATAAGATCAATATTGGCGCCAATAACTCACTTGTAAGTTCTAATTTCAAAAGTTTTCATTTTTTTTCCTTTACTTTCGCCTTCGACTATGAAGAGTTGATTAGGACATAATGTTCTGAATATGACTTCGCCGCGGGTGTCACAAATCAAATACATTAATTTAAAATATGAAAAACAAAATTTAACCTTTTTCTTAAATTTGCCGCATGACGTTGCTTCCCAGAAGATTATGCCTATTAGCGTCACTATCGACACTAACGACTAATACAGTATTTTTTTTTCAAAATCAACGGATTCCTGGCTAGGAATTTTGATTTTTCAAAAACCAAATGATACAATTTTAGTTTTCATCAAAATTGGGCTCGACACTCCTTTGAGTATTTTTCGCTATTCCTCAAATATAGTTTTAAATTTGGCCATCCACGCCCACTCGTTAACAATTCGCCACAAAACAAAAATTCGTAACAAAAATTCGTCCTGTATACGGACACATATATTTTTTTCTTTTTATTATTTTTTTGTCATCTTTCTGTTTGTTCCGGCTAATGTCCGAAACGGCTGGACTGATTTTGATTGGACTTTTACTGGCAGATAGCTGATGTTATAAGGAGTAACTAAGACTACTTAGACTTTAAAAAAAGGATTAGGGTACCGTGCAAAACAATTAAAACACCTGAAATTGTTGACTAAATCCGATTCAAAGAGAGAAGTAATATTTTTGTATAATATTTTCACGATATTTTTTGACGAAAGTCGCGGGCAACAGCTTGTCTTATCTATACTTCTATACTAATATTATAAAGAGGTAAAAATTTATTGTAATTTTGTAAAATTGTATGTAGGGGGTAATCTCTGGATCTACTGAACCGATTTTGAAAATTCTATTACCATTAGAAAGCTACATTATCCCCGAGTGCTATAGGCTATATTTACAAAGTGCCCGTGGAATAATTTCCGACCAAAACGCGAGCGAAGCCGCGGGCAACAGCTAGTTTATTTATATTTTTTATAAACTGGTTTGGCTCTGAAAACGGTTTGAAACCAGAACTTGGCTAGACGAATTGTAATACAATCCATGTTTCTTATCCGCAGGTGAAGCTGTACCAGTTCATGGCTAAGGACAACGTGCCGTTTCACTGCGTCATGTTCCCGGCGACGCTCATGGGCGTCAACGAGGGTCACGTGCTGGTCAGCCATCTGTTTGCGACAGGTACAAAATTCATCCGCAAAAATATGACAAAATACAGGAAAATCTACGAGGAAATCCTTGTGGAGAATTTTCACACGGAAAGGATTATCTCTACAATATGTTAAAGATACCTACCTACCTGTACCTGTTTCTGTACCTAGAGCTATACACAGAATGATGTGGGAACCATTTTCGCTTCGGTATCCTTTCCACCCCGTATAGGCTATAGGTATCCCAGTACCAAATAAAATAAGAAACATAAAATATTCATGAAAAAAAAAACATAATGAACGAATTTTAAAATGTATCAGTTGTGTGTCCAAATTACCACCATTTCCCTAAAACCTAACAAAATTTTAAAACTTGGCAACATCGTCTTCGGCATTAGTATGTTCGATCGTCAAATTGTTTGGTTTTGACGTCACAACTAGAGACGCGACCGCTGTCGCCGCCCGCGCCTCTGTGTTGCCGTCAAAGTTTTATCAATTTAGTACAACTTTATAAGTACTAAAGCTGTGGCGAGGTAGTGCATCCTTACCTAACCCATTCGTTCCAACGTGAGCTGCCATGGCTGACCTGGAAGACCTTTAAATAGACTCCGGACCCAGGTTGGTCGCAGCACGGAAGACCTGCTCAGGTGGAGATTCATTAATGACTGCCCTGGAGTGTAAATGCGGTGCTGTTCCACAAACGATGGGGCACTTAATATCGTGTCCTGCGTGTCCTGTTGTTTGTACACAGGAACTTGATGGACGCTACCGAAAGCGCCAAACTAGTAGCTCAATTCTTGGCCGACACAATTTAGATTGCCATCGACATGCTAAGAAGACTATATAATTTTTATCGGGGTATTTTTTTGACTTGTTATCCAAAACGAATTAAATAAATAGAATCTAATCTTGATACCCAATAATACCCTCATGGATCAGACAGGGTTTGTTTAACAAATTGTCTATGAAATACTTTTTGAAACTTTAATTACAAGTTACAACATAGTATAGAAATGATTTATGGTTCATATCCTCTTTTCCAGAATACTTGAACTATGAAGACGGTAAGTTCTCGAAGTCCCGAGGAGTTGGTGTGTTTGGAAGTGATGCACAGGTGAGCTGTCAAAACAAATCGGGAATATGTATGTAATTTTTTGTTTTCACTTAAATCAATAAAATGCAGTGCTATCAACCCAAGAAAATAATTAAAAGTTAATTTCAACTACTGCTTGTTGCACAAAAAAAATTATAAAACTCCTACAATTTTCTACGACAGTTCAAACGTCCATGACTATCGCGGCCATTCATGTCATAGGATTTGATGTCACTTACCTATAACTGCCTTGTTTAAATCTAATTTTTTGCCCTTAGTAGAATAGTTTTACTATAATGTAAGTGCTTTATTTAAGCAAAAATTGCAATAACAATATTATAGTAAAATCTTAGTGAAACTTTAAGTACAAGTGCAACTAAAAGTGTTTCTTTGACACATAGCATTTGACGTCACTACCGGAATTGATGCGTTTTGTGTTAGCGTTCCGTCTCACCAAAAACACGCTACTTAGAGTATTAAATTGTAAAATAAGTGTTGTATTAGAGAATTAAACAAGTGTACCACAATGTTTTTATGGGCCAATACAAGGCATTTTTACAAAAATAAAAAAGTTATGTATTTCTTGCATATAATAAATAATAATAATAATACACATTTAATTCAGAATCTCTTCCATATTTGTTAGTAACAATCAAAACTTATATACTAGTGTTAGTAACATTGATACTAAGCTGCGTGAGGCACGCCGATATACCCTATTATTATTTTCCAGCTTATGCCCACGGCTTTGCCCGCGTTCAGTAATTATCCCACGGCATTGTACTACAGGGATATAAAGTATCCTATGTGTTAATCTAGGTTATAAACTATCTGTGTGGCAAATTTCATCCAAATTTGGTTCGTAGTTTTTGCGTAAAAGAGTAACAAACATCCACACAAACTTTTGTATTTCAACCAACCAACTCACTGTGATGCCAAATATGCTAATATCTTTATCATCAACCTATATATCGAGGAATCTAAATTGCTTCAGGAGTTAAAAAACCTCGACCCGTCCAAAGGGGCTGGCCCTAATGGATACCTAGCTCTGTTCTTTAAAGCTACCGCTAACAGCATCTATAGACCGCTTCACATAATTTAAAACAAATGCCTGTGTAAAGGGCAGTGGCGTGCCCGCTCTCTTTCATTGAAAGGGAGGCAAAGCCCAATTACCACAATAAATTCAGTACAATATCTCCAAATAAGTAACTACAGATGTATTAAAAATTTGCTAGGAGAAAGTGAGAGGCCAGATGCAAGCCAGCGGGTGTGAAAGAGAAAGCGTTAGCACCGGCCGAAATCCCTAAAGAAACCTAAAGAATGTTATTTTATTTTTATTTGTTGAGTTTGATTGTAACGCAAGCCGGGCTTTTCGACTTGTAGGATACGTCCGCCACTGGTAAAGGGGTGTTTTCTGAAATATGGAAATAGGCCAATATAACGCCTGTACACAAGGGAGGCTCGAAACATGATATTGAGCAAAATCGACCCATTTCGATTCTGTCGACCTTGTCAAAGCCTTTTGAAAGACTCGTCGACATAACGAAATCTACCCAATCCTGCACAACGTATTAATTCCTGAACAACAATGTTTTGTTAAACACCGATTTACTGTTTCAAAATTATTAATCTACACCATATATCTTTTTGAAAACATGGATAGACGTTTCCAAGTGGACGCTGTCTACACAGATTTCAAAAAGGCCTTTGACAAGGTCGATCATGAAATTCTAGTCAATAAAATTGTATTTAATGGCATGCGGGGAATCTTGCTCCGGTGGTTTTCATACTACATTCTAAATAGAACACAGAAGGTTTTTGTAAGTGGCCATCAGTTTGATACAGTATCAATAACCTCTAGTGTTCCACAGGGCTCAATCCTGGGACCACTCCTATTTAACATATATGTATAAATGACATTAGGAAATGCCTCTAAAGTACTAAATTTCTTATGTATGCTTATGATTTGAAAGTCTTTAAAATTATTACAACAATAGAAGACTGTCTATTGTTTCAAGAAGACTTACATAGACTCTCAGCATACTGTCTTGAAAACAAATAACACTTAAGATTTTATTGTAATATTGTTCTATTCTATTATTGGCAAAAAATTTGATGTAAACAAGGCAGATTGAGGTAAATGACGTCACATAACATGACATGAATGGCCGCGACAGTCATGGACTGTCGTAGAAAATTGTAGGAGTTTATTTTTTTTTAAGCGACAAGCAGTAGTTGAACTTAACTTTTAATTATTTTCTTGGGTTGATAGTACTGTATTCTATTGATTTAAGTGAAGAAAAAATTACATGCATAATATTCCCTATTGTAATAGTATCCGCGCAACCAAACCTTTGTCCGATGTCCGGATAAAGAAAGAAATAAAGAATCGGCTCGACGGTAATAAACGACGGCGCTACTTGGTCAAAATTAATGTTATTTTGTTGTGTTATTTGTTACACCTAGTACATTATTAATGGCTTCTTTATCGGAATCACAATATAAATCACGTTAAAAATTTAAAACTCTTAAAATGGACTTTGTGGTCATAACCATAAAGACCTGCCCTTGACTGCCCTTATCCCAATTCATTTGGGGTCGGCGCAGCATGTCTTCTTCTTCCATACTTCTCTATTACTCGTCATCTCATCAGACACCTCCTTTCTAGCCATATCATCCTTCACACAGACCATCCATCGTTTCTTTGGTCTTCCTCTACTCTTATAACCATCCACATATATACTCAAAACTTTGTTACACCTAGTTTATATGAGACTAGCCGTTGCCCGTGGCGTCGATCGCGTTTTGGTCGGAAACTATCCCACGGGCACGTTGTAAATATAGCCTATGGCACTCGGGGATAATGTAGCTTCCTATTGGTGAGAGAATTTTCAAAAATCTGTTCAGTAGATCCAGAGATTACCCCTTACAACCTCACAAACTTTACCTCTTTGTAATATAAGTATAGATTTAATTTAGTCACTATCCCACTGTCTTTTTCAGGATACAGGTATACCTTCAGATGTGTGGCGGTTCTACCTGGCTAGCATTCGACCTGAGACCTCGGACTCCAGTTTTAGTTGGGTTGAACTGGGGACTAGGTAAGTCAAAGCATTCATGAGCAACTTGTTAAAATGATTCTTGACCTTCCACTCCGTAGAAATTACTCGTCAGTAATAAATCTGCTTTTTCATACAAAAGTGCATAAATGAAATGGTCGAAATGTAAGTTTTTAAATTGTCATGGTCACTAACTTAAACAATAGAACTACATCAACAGATTTAAATTAGAAGCAGCCTATTTTAGACCTTATAATATCAGCTATCTGCCAGTAAAAGTACCGTCAAAATCGGTCCAGCCGTTTCTGAAATTAGCTGGAACAAACGGACAGACAGACAAAAAATGAAAAAAAAAAAGTTTTTTTTTTTTAATTAGTGTAGATGTATATTTTCTCTAGCGACCCGCCCCGGCTTCGCACGGGTGCAATATTGCATATAAAAACCTTCCTCTTGAATAACTCTATCTATAAAAAAAAACCGCATCAAAATCCGTTGCGTAGTTTTAAAGATCTAAGCATACATAGGGACAGGCAGCGGGAAGCGACTTTGTTTTATACTATGTAGTGATTTGCAATCAGTAAAACGCTGTTATTTTGATATTACAAACAGACACCTTAATTGTATCCTGTTCCCGAATTTCTTTCAGGAACAACTCCGAACTCCTAAACAACCTCGGCAATTTCTGCCACCGATCTCTAAGCTTCTGCGCCAACACCTTCAGTGGGAGGGTCCCTGACCTGGCGCTGACACAGGCTGACTATGAACTGATCGCGTTAGTCAACAGAGAAGTTATTGGTGAGTCATCATCTTCTGCGAAGGCTTTTGCCTTCACTTGGCCACCTTCCAGTCTAACCGTATGCAAGTGTATACCAGTTTTTTACATGGAGCGACTGCGTCAAATCATTTTTTGGGTGATACCCTCTCGGCTTGGTAAAACTTAAGGCTTTTTACTAGCCGTAACAACTGCATATAATCCAGTTTCTAGTTATTATCTGTTCTAATAAGGTCACCCTCTTATTATGTAGCAGATCAACTGCGGAGACCAGACTCAGATTCTTCAGTAAATTATCTGCCAGAGTATGCCCGGAGGCGGTCTGCAATCTGGTCGTAGTGGCTTTATCGCATCTCTACATGGGGCTCCTATCTACCCTCCTTGAGTAGAACAATCATGATTTTAAAATTTATTTTATTCATCCCAGCTTACGTGCAACACATGGAGAAGGGTCGTCTCCGCGAGGCGTTACGTCACGTCCTTTCTATATCGCGTCTCGGGAACCAGCACATGCAGTACCAACAACCATGGGTGCTGCTCAAAGGATCTGATGATGAGAAGTGAGTTATTTCAACGCAAGTGATCATTATGATTAAGGAACGATTTTTGATAACTCACCCCCTATAGGGGATGAATACTATTTAAGGAAAATATAACAAAGTCTTCAGGCGGTGATTAATGTCAACGTTAGGTTTTATTTATTCAATCGCATTAGAGGAGTAGCTGTGGCCCAGTGGTGGCGGTACCGTTCGTAAGTCGCATTACTTTGTGTAATTTATTTCATCACCACTGCTCTCAAAACGGTGAAGGAAAACATCGTGAGGAAACCTCCTTCGATTTCTTTATTTTAAATATTGTGTTTCAGGAAGCGCGGCGCGACCGCCATAGGCCTCTGCTGTCAGCTGGTCGGTCTTCTCTGCGTGCTACTGTCTCCGTACCTGCCCGAGACCTGCAGGAGACTGAGGGAACAGCTCAGCGTCAAGCCGGAGACGCTGAGGATTAATCCTGAGTAAGTAACTACTGGGCTTCATCAAACAAGGCGAGAAAATACATTAGGTACTTGATTTGTTTTTTTAAACTTCATGTACTATAGTTGTACATAGGCGGACTGGATGCCATAAGGCATTCTCTACCAGTCAACCTTTGGGTTATTTAGGACAGCATTGTGCTATGGTACAAAATTATAACTAAAGTTTGTTTTTTAATCTTGGAGACTAAATTGACACATGCAAATTTCAAACTTGCAAATAATGCTGCCAGCAGTGGCGTGCAGTGGTTCCCCACGGAGGGTAGGCCACACATACGGATAGCCAAAAAAAAAACTCGCAACGTCACAGCGTCGCTCTACTTAGGATGACCCTCAAAGTAGTCACACTCATATCTATTGATATATTCACTCACCCTTCCGGTTTTTAGTAAGCGTATGAGAAACAACGCCATCTAGCTTAAATATAAGGAATTTCAATGGTATT
This sequence comes from Eugnorisma glareosa, assembly GCA_947578425.1. NCBI lineage: Eukaryota > Metazoa > Arthropoda > Insecta > Lepidoptera > Noctuidae > Eugnorisma > Eugnorisma glareosa. The sequence goes on along the minus strand of OX387985.1, from coordinate 2,588,626 downwards.
CTGTCAATACAAGAACGAAGGATGTCGCTTCGTTACAAAAAATTCTAAAAAATAAAACAGAGTTTGCTGTAAACAAAAAAAAAAAATAGTTTAGAGTTTTCGTTCCGGACCTAATTTTGAGCGTCTGACCGGAATATTTGAAAAACAAACATTGAAAATAAGCCTGTAAAAACCAAAGTTATAAATACAAGAACTCACCACATTAATCAAGGTTCAAATCACGATTTTCTGACAATGCAAACAGAAGAAAGATTCATTTGAAATACCGAGTACGAGATGAATTTTGGGTTAATTCTCGTAATTCGGGTACCTACACATTTTCCTTTAGACACAACTTGAATCTTAACATCAAACAATTGTGAATACTTATTGTTTTTAACTTCTGACAAACACATTATCAGCGCAAACTTCACAACAGAACACCATTTTTAAGTAAATAAACAAATACAACAAATAATATTTGCACTACTGTACGTTTCAAAACGAATTACAACCGTCATATATTATAATAATCAAAACATTCAAGATCACGAAATAAATTTTGCTTGTCACATGAAACAAATATGGCTTCTAAGAAAAATACAATTGTTATTTTGTCAATGAAAAAAACACTACCAAATATAATTGCATCACCGCATACCGTTTTAGCAGGATAATACTTTGCGGGGCAGCCAATCAGTGGCCAGCTACATTCGCAGGAGTTTAGTTCGCCCCTAATCTAGCATGTGTGCCGTTCATATACACGAAAATACGCATCAGTGTGCGTAAATTTATCAATGGAAATTAGGCCGGCTGGGGCCTTGCCTAGACGGCCGGGAGCGAGCGTCGTAGTATTATTACCAGTTACGTCACACGGCCGCGACAAGTTGCTTTAAGTATTATAACAGGCGTTTTTTTTTTTTACTTAATATAGTTATAATAAATGCATTTGTTGCGTTGTTGGTAGGAATGGTAGGGTAGGCTAGGCCTAATTGCCTCTATGGACGGCACGCCCCTGGCTGCCAGCTCTTTTATGTAGTGTTGTACTTACGATACTAGTTTGTTGAATCGTAACTTTTTATATAATAGACGATTAGAAAAAGAATGACAGATGCCATCAGTGTGGTTAGTACACAATAAAACGGATATATAAACCCATTTGTCTTAGAAAATGGTAGAACTTTTAAAAATCACGGCAATTACTGGAACTTGACACCATACAAAAAAATTATTATGTTGACCCTTAATTCGACATTATTTTTTTTAAATTAAATTTGTAAAATCGTTACAGATTTTGGTTCTTAGGTTGTAGGGCACCCTAGAAAAAATACCAGAAAAAAATCTACTTATTTCAGTTTCCTGAAAAACATACGTCCATTATACTGGACATTATCAAGTTCATAAGAAACTGATGAACTCCAACCATGTGCAGTATACTTCCCATTGTCAAAGAGAAAGAATAAAAGAAATAAGTGGTTCCGTAGGAAAATACTCATATATTTTAGAAAATTAGTCTCATAGTTACATTGGTTTACGCTTAAAACACTAATAGGAACTCCCGCAAACTTAAAAATACAAAAAACTCACTTATGTTTTGAACATAATAATTAAGTACTTATAAAATTTTCATACAAATCAACATTTAGCTTATTAAAAAAAACAATCAGACTTTTAGTTCTTAAAAATATCAATGTAGATTAATCTAAATCAACTGTCACTTGCTTTTTGGTCGCCTGCCTAACTACTTACTTATTGTGGAAATTATAAAAGCAATTTCTTTTGGCCACTAAGCACAACCTCTGCTTGCATTTGGAACAATGTGTGTTCGTTTTATTGTTCTTGCAGAACTTGCAACGTCCATATGTCGTATATTCAGGCCAGTGGTTGTAGCCATCATAACGCACAGAAATTGGAGGCCTCGGTGCACTTGGGTTTTGGATCAGTGTTTTTTTCGGTACAGGGCTTCGAGGTTCCATCTCAATTGATCTTCCCTTTTGCCTCAATTCGACTGCCAACTTCTGTCTGAACTTTTCAGACTTAGGTTTTTCAGGCTCTTCGTGTTGCATTTTCTCCTGTAGAGTAGCCAAGCATTGTTAACAGCTATATCTAACATTTGGCCAAAGATGTTCATGTACCAACGACGGCTCTTGAAAGATGTTCTGTAGAGAGCTATCAACATGTCGCACAGGTCAACGCCTCCCATATGTTGATTGTAGTGTCGGACTAACTGCGGGCACGTGACACCAATTTTCTTTTTCTGTTCTTTGCTCCATCTCTTGATTTCTTGAACCGGGTAAGCATCTGCATACGAACAGGCCAAAGTCACAACTTTATTGTCGTACCATTTGATAATGGCGATCTTTTTGTCGTTGTCTACGACTTGGCTAAATGAACCTCGGCCCCTTTTCTTCAGTTCTTTGTCACTTAACAGTCCCTTGCTACAACCCTTCAGTCTATTTTGTCGTATGGTTCCGAGACTGAAAATCCCCCTGTGTTCACGTAGATACCAGATCAAGTCGAGCGTTGTAAAATAGTTATCGAAATAAACAGCACATCCTGGAGTCTGAATTGTCTTGCAAAGGGCTAATACCAATTTAGCACCCAGTGTCATCTGCTCTTCCTCTTCGCTAAAATCGATAAACCCGAAGGTGTCATCACCGCCATACAATATAAAATCATAGACGATTCCAGACTCACCAGCGCGTACTACGTTCTTGAATCCCCATTTATTGGGTTTCATGGGGTTATACTGTCTCCGGTTGCCTGCTTTAGTACCCTTATACGGTATAGTCATCTCATCTATGCTAAACTTCGTTTCATCTTCCGTTGCAAGGCAGTTCCTCCTTATTTTTTCAATGAATGGTCGTATCTTGTAATATCTGTCCTCATCCGAATTGGCGTTGTCCACAAAGTGAATGTTACGTCGAATCTGCTCGAACCTTTTCAATGGCATGATGTCAGCCACTTGGGCATATCTGAATTCTGTAGACCAATAGTCTAGATAGGAAGGCATTTTCACTATACCCATGATAAGAAGAATCATAATAAAGTCTTTCAACCCCTCAATGGTCAATTGGATACATTTCCCAGTTCTTTGGGTTGAGTACAAGTTCGTGTCGTTGACGATATCAACGAGTATATCTGGGGAGAAGAACCGATGAAAATAGTCCAAAGGCGAGTCAGTATCCGGTAAATCAAACACGAAGTCGTTTGATGGAATGTCAGCCTTGTGTCTGAATTGTCCTTTTTTCCATTTGTAGCTCACAATGAATGTTTTCTTGGTCTTTTTGTTCCGGACATTTGGCACCGCTCGTACTGGTAGTTTCCTCTTACGCCTGGTGGTTCTTGATGTTGATGGACTAGCAATAGACGAAGTATTTGATGACGGAATCGACAATACCGAAGCCAAACTTGGTAAAGCATTATAATTTACTTCACCAGTCGGTGGTAGCACGTTGTCAATAATAGGAGTCAACGGAGGTCGCTCATGGTTCAAATTGTCTTCGACTTCTAACACGGGGTTGTTCTCACTGCCACTGACGCTAGGACGGTCCTCTGTTTGAAAATGTTCGTTTACTGTCTCCATGAAAGAGGCAGCAGTATCAGGATCAACGTTAGTCTCGTCACTGTCGATTGAAGTATTGCCTTGTTTATCACTTTCGGAGCTGTCTAATATATTCATGCGCTCTATGCATGAATCGATGGAACGGCAGGGTGAGGAGGACAACTCTTCAGTCCTATGAACAGAAATTTCTTCTGCATTCTCAGGTTCAGAACCACTATCTATATCCGAGTGAGCATTTTCAGGCGGCACCAATGCTAACAAGCGATGTCCTCTAGATTTGAAGCTCTGAAAAACGAAAAGTAGTAAGGTGTAAAACATTTTATCTGCGGATCCCTAAAAATTTTATTACGAGAAACAACAAAAGTTAATTTTCTAATAATATGGCAACGGGAAGAATACTAGACATTCGATTTTGTACTTAGTTTTCTACTACTTTGACAAGAGGAAGCATAATGGACATAGTCTTTGCCAGTTACTTTTCTAGTAATTCGATGACGAGAAGTATACTGGACATACAAGTTGTGGGCGTCGTAAAAACTAAATAAAAGTCAGTAAGACAATCGAAACACTATGAGTAGCCTTTCGGGTATGTTATCTTTAATTTTCAATGAAATTACAAGGAAATAATCCGTAAAACAGTGAACAAAATGCAACTTACCGAAAGCCCGCGCAGCGAGTCCTTCCTCCCCGCCATCTCGCCGGCGACTGCTCGCGTCCCGTCGATGTGCAAGCGTCGTTGGTTTTTGACAGTTGTAGTTGGATAGTTAAGGATGCTATTATAGCACCTAGAACTCTAGATATACGGTCTATTTTGTATGTAGATTTTTTTTCATTCAACGGGAATTATACTGCACGGCATCGAATTAAGGGTTAATACGGCAGTTAATGTGTGATTTTGAATATGGCAACCCTAAATTTAACAGGAATAACACTGGACGCCGTTTTATTTCCTTAAAAAAAACGGTACCACTGATTTTATTAACGGCAATATACGGTAGTGGCACGTCACTATTATAGAATTGCAAAAAACTGGCAACCCACGTAATGTCAGTTTAGTCTTTGAGATTAAAAAACGGACATTAGGTTCTTGTTTTCGACAATTTATATACTTGTCGGCGGAGGAACCCACCTAGACTACCCAGTCTTCATTTTCATGTTCGTCGGACATGATGGAAATTTCAAAATAACACTCGGTTGTTGTTCAGTACGCTGATCTTTATTGGTAATCTTAATTTGGTTACAAAATAATAAGGGACGTTCACAATATTTGGGTTTAAAGATTCTTTATTTATTCTAAAAGAATATGCATTGTTCACGGCCATTTTCTATAACTTACTTACGTATAACGGTTAGTTAATATGCCTTACTCTAGTAGCTATCGGTGTTTCTTTAAGGATCATAGCCATTTTCTCGCTAGATGGCGTTGAAGTCAACATTTTCAGTTTATTTTGTTTTATTTGTAATTGGAACGTTAGTAAGCCGTAGAAGTAGTTCGAGCGCCACGCGGACATTACACTTCATTGAACTTGATCATTACATTGCCTCAAAACCCACCCAATTCGACATATAATCCCAAAATAATATCCGTCATTGAATTTAGTATCGTTTACACACCGACACACACAGTCGTGATTGAGAACTAGTTACTAAGACGGACCACTAGATGGCGCATATTTAAAAACTTTTGATGTAGAAATGAATGTCTGATGAGATAATCATGTTTTATCTACCAATAAGTTACGATGATGTGATTAAATTATGAAAATAAAAATGCAATTTATAGGAAAACATAGTTTTATTTTATTACCTTATAACAATGGTCAAAACAAAAGTATTTGACAAAAGTAACACATGCCTGATGCATGTAATAACAAGTAGATGAGAGACTAAATGTATTATGTAATAATAACCACTAATTAACAATATTTGAGTGTCAGGATCGTTTCTTGTTATTTACTGTGTCTAAAAGTAGCTCTAAAGAGGTATAGGGAAAAGGGTTTTTGTGAAGAAAAGCACAGAAAGACAAGACTATTCATTTATTTCAATTAGGCTTGTCAGTTATTAGTAGGTAAAGTTAAATACCTATCAAGCTACGTCCATTCGCTAACCTAGGACTTCGTGGAGAAGAATGGACAAGAAACTCCACGGCAACATGTTATAAGTATTAAGCCAGGACAATTATCCGTTGTCCTGGACCATTCCCAAGTAACAGCAGTTTATCAGTGAAGATAAACACTAAACAATATAAGCCATAATATAACACACATTTCTAGCACATAGTTATCAGTAATAATTCATAGTATAATATCAATTTGAATTTGTACTGAATATTACCGAACTATTTACGTAAATAATGGTCCATGATCATTATTATATCCAACATAATAACAACAGTAAAGCAACAAACATTTCAAAATAGTATCATATCATAGCACAATAATAACAGCAATAGAATACTAACCTCTGCCACTCGGAGCACCCCCTTTTATAGTCATGAACAAACAACTTTGACGTTTCTATCTACCGTCTTATAGACATACTGAAATAGTGAAAGAATTATTTAATAATGTAATTTAGGTATTACATAGTTGTTATAAGTTTTTGGTTATGCAAAACATTACTATTTTATCAATTTTTAAAAGTAAAAGGAATATTTATAATAACCATAACAATACCTCTAATTAGGATAATCTATTACATGCCTATTCACTCAAAAGCAATCAATATTTTCTTTATTCCCATACATATTTTCTGTAATATAATAACACTGATGATTTATAATATACCGTAACCTATTATTACAATAATTTCAAAGAAAATGTAATTCATAAACAAGAGACAATAAATCTAAAATGCAATTAGTATGTGATTAGAACCAAGAAGGCGAAATAATATTGCATAATGTCAAAGCACTCATTACACAACTTTCTAGTAAAACAAAAATCTAAAGAGCATGTTATGGAGTTGAACAGGTACACAGTTATACAACTACATACCAAAGTATTATTTCACCTTTTGATTTTATAATAAATACAAATAAAAAGTAACAAGTTGTTTAGAACGTACATTATCATTGTAAAGAAAAGATGGATAGATTGTGTGAAGACTGATATGAAAGAGAAAGGAGTAACAGATACAGGGGAATGGAAGAAGAAAACGTTATGCGTCGACCCCAAATAGAATGGGACAATGACAGGAAGACGATGATAATGTACATTCTAAACAACTTGTAGAACAAAAATCATTTGGCTGCTTGATGTCATCCTCTGCCTTGAGGTACTGCTTCACAGCTGCTGCAAATGAAAATAACTGTACTTAGTATATTTGTTATACGACGAATACTATTTCAAATTCACTTCAAAATTTTATTTACCATCAATCTCCGAAGCTGCTCTAAAATTCAACTTTACTACATGCTCGAATCTCCAACTGATGTTGATGGACGATTTTTCACTAGAAAAACATAATAATATATTTTAGACATTGAAATTGATTCAACTTATGAAGTAAAGTAATAACCTTGTTTACATACCATTCAGGTATTGACATTGCGCGTTTTTTTAACACGTCTCAAAATGATTTCTGGCAGAATACAGTTTTTAAAAAGTCTAATAGCTTCGGTATCATATTGCTGATAAATTCATTATCTCGACAAACTTCTATCACAGTCAACGGTTCAGTGACTGAAATAAAACATTTGAAATAGCACTTTTCCATTTTGCTGACACGCATTTGTCCTTGAACCTGAAATAGAGTTTTTTCTATAGTATAAGACAAAACAAGATACTGAAATAAATTATAAAGTGGACATGCAATAGAATTATCAATTTACTTGAAAGTAATAATCATGCTTTTTATTCATAACTAAAACATTATCTGATTTTAGAGCAAAGTTTTTCTTTTCTAGGGCAGCTGCCTAGGCTTTGATTTTTCCTTGCCAATGATGGAAAGCACTTGACCTCAACAAAAGCTCTCTCATTTTCAACTATACCTGTAACAAATTGACACAAAATAAAAAACTATGTTATGGACCTCTTTATGAGATTTTATAAATACAAGAAATTTATTCGCATAAGTACCATACTCGTAATCCTTGGTCTCTCGCGATTTTAACTAGTGTTATATTTTTCCACATTTTCCAAATAAGAATAGGTAGATAAAATTGAAGCTCGATAAAAAAAAACTCACCATCTGGACTGCCAGTTAAACATCCAAATTCTTCATCAATAAAAAGACCTGAAGGCCTGACAATTTTATTATATTGTTGCATGAACATACTTTTTGCCACATTCTCATTTTGCTGCCCATATAACATGTCTTTTGTGCAAATATTCTTTTTATATAGAATATCCTTTACATGATTATGTCATGGAGTTGTAATACGGCGTTTGCAAATCTGTAAACATAAAAGACCAGATAAAATAAATGTATGTTATGGGTATTTTTTTAATTCAGCTTTGTCTGCATAGGTCTTATTATAGCTACATTTCTGCTAACATAATTATACCACACCACTAACCATCCCAAATTGACTAGCAGTCAAACGGTCACACCTATGAGTAGTATATAAATCATTTTCATGCTGCCCTACAGTATACATTTCAATCAAAGCTATGTTTTCTGGTGACTTTTGGAATTCTACTAACCGTTTTTCACACTGTATTCTCAATTGTGCTTCATCAATATCAATTGGATCACAAGCTTCAGGTCCATAGTGCTTGTCGGGGTGGGTTTTCTCTCTTGGAGCAAACAATCGTTTGCATATCGTCGATTGCCGTCGTATTCTGCTTTGTTCCTTTTACTTTATGTACCTTTAAAATGTGTCCCTGGGCTCTGTGTGGTCTACTTTTTCCATGCAGTTTCATGCCATTTGCGTCCAGTAGCAAGTGATAATCCTGAAAACAGAATATTTTTAACTAGACAATATCAAGAGATAATTATTATGTAACACCAGAGAAACAATACTGTTGGAGTAGATACATCTATAGTCCACCATCTGACCTGTTTGGGTATGAGTGCACTTTGTTATATACCATAGGAGCGAAGTATGCACCATGATAATCATCATCATTAAATTAGGTTTCAAAATATTTCACCCATAAAGTGGTAGACTAGTGTTGGCCAAGATCTAAAAAAGTACAAATATTACAGAATATGCTTCACTGATCTTGAGATGATTATACAAATTTGATTTATTTACCTTGTAGAGTGCACTTGCAATTTTTGTTATTATGTTCCCATATGACACTTTTTCTCTCAAGTTTGCAGACACAGAGAAGTCTCCGTCTCCAATAAAATTCAAATAGCGAAGTTGATGTATTTCTTCACTCTTTTGAAAACCTACAATAATTTGTGATTCCATGGCTGTAGACGGTCTAGTAAAATTTTAGCAACAATTATGTGATTTCTTATCCATGTTTCTTCTCTCATAATATTGACACGTATAACAATATTTGTTTTGAACACCAAGAAATAGACATTTCTTAGTTTCTTTACCAATAATGCAGGCCTGGAAATAAAAGCAAACTTGAAAATATTGCATAAAATAAAAAGGTCATAAAGAACTAAATTGTGTTTAGTAAAATATTAACTTACCTTAGCAGATGATGAATCAAAGTTATGCCCCTAAGACCTTTTCAACCATCCTCTATCTACATAAACAGTAACAAAGGGAACTCCGTCTGAACTGACATGACCTTTTTCAATGGCAATTGATCTTTCTTGTTCACCAGCAGTTTGAATTTCCTCTGTCAAATGATCAAACCACACACAGCCTAATTTTATTTCAACACGACGAAATTTATAGGCGGTCATTGTTGAAATATTTTTGTGTGCCGGAGCGTAGTAACTAAGTGCACTGGAAAATTAATTCACTTTGAAATCCATGATGTCTCTCACTGACAAATTTATTTGTGAAGATTGACACATATTCATAACACATTCCTAAACATATTCTTGTTGGAACATACGACATGGTAGTCGTAATCTAACTCCGAAATATTAAAAAAAAAAACAAAAGAATATGTTACTTTTATACACTCAGTATTTGAATAAAATTGAAAAGTTTATTAGTTCACAACCTGAGATCACACGCAATTGCAAAAAATTGCAATGGCTGTCAATGGCATGAATTTATGAATCATAGATAATATAACCATACATACGGATTTCGTTCGGAACTGCGATCACATCCTGACAAAATATAAATTAAATGTAATAGTAATTTAATTGTAAGAGTAAAATTTTACTTATCTTTATATTCCTAGTAGAATATTGGTCGCCACTCGACGAATAAGAAAAAAAATCAGAAGTAATATTTTTTTTTTTGGGACAAGCAGGAAATCGTGTGTATTTTTGTTTCTGAACGCGCCAACCCTGCGCGTTACGTCACATAGTACCACACAGTACCTCTAATATACAAAAATGTATGTTTGTCTGAAACTGTTGGTTTGCAAAATGCGTTAGAGGTATTTTTAAGATAACCCAACAAAAGCACATCCCACAAGACAACTTTACCCATTCTTCGATTATGCAAATGTTTTCACGAATTACTACTCAAATGTAATTTATTGTTGACCCAAAAATATACATACACATTAAAATATGATTAACGCTAACTTTGGATGTGCTATGTAATTGACAACATGTAAACATAGGTATCTACTTAATATTGTGACGAGATTTCAGAGTATAAAAGCCGTATTGGGTTTATTGGATGTATTAGAAACAGCAATACCGCCGAAAGATAGGTACTTTCATTTATAGGAAAATTACGTATTTTGAATAATTAATCATTTGCAATACCCAATTCTATTAAATTGGAATAAAATACATACTCGAATTAATATTGCAGTATCATGCGAGAACTTCCACGCGCGAATCCTATGCGGCATAGCGAGATCTTGAAAAAGTATTGTAACAGCTACAAGTCAATCGAGCGAACGAAGTTTGGCAACAGCGTTGTGCATGTAGGTCAAGGATATGAAGAACGGCAACGTCGCATAATAACAACCTAATGTACCTCTTGTACGATTCAGTGACATTTATGTTGCCATACAAAAATAATAAGAAATTAAATTGAATAAACCTTTTTTTTAAAGGCGTCAGTTTTATGATAATATAATGTTTTTTTTAAATTAAATGTAATAAAGGAAATAAAACAATTATTGTATATTGATTGAACATTATTATTTAATTTCCCAATAAGAATAACTTCCTATTGTACGAAGAATGACATATGTTACCACAAAAATAATAAGAAATTAAATTGAATAAATTTCCGTTTATAGTCGTCAGTTTTATGATGATAAAATGTTTTCTTTTTTTTTAAAAATTAAATGTAAAGGAAATAATACAATTATTGTGTATTGATTTAACAGAATTATAAATATCGCCGGCTACGCCACCTAGTTCAAACCTACGCAATCATCGCCATAATTGCGTTGGTTTGAAACTTTGAACTAGATGGCGTACGTGTGTTGGTTACGCAAACTTTGCTTGACAAGTTACTCACACATGTAAAGAAATGTCAAATTTTGCCTAGATTTCACGACTGTTTTTCTCAGAAAATACTGTAAGTTATTTCCTAAAAAGTCGCACGCGCCCTCCTTTCATTGTAGAAAAGTGATAGAATGATTCGTTTTAAACAAAAAGTGTCCATGTCTACAGTGTAATCCCAACCAAACTTGTATGAAGAGACCGTCACGTGACCCTTGAAGGAACCACCTTAAACAAAGTTAGCAATGAATTGACAGGAATATCCTTGATGTTTCAAATTCATTTATTCATTTTTTGGACATAGGGTAAAATATACAGATGTTATATAAATAAATGTTAGTCCATACTATGTCCCGCCAGAAGCCATACAAAATAATGAAGTTTCAAAAAAATTCCATAAAAACCAAAAAATAAAGCTAAAAACTACGTAGTGTGTGGTGGCTTGTGTTTCTTTAACTGTTTATTTGAGATTCGTCGGTCGTAGCGCAGAGGTCGCCTCGACTGACAGATGGTAGGATCTCGTCTATATAAAAATGTACTCTGTGGTAGGAGCCTCCTACCATCTGTCAGTCTCCTACTAGGAGATTAAGGTGAAGCATAGTTTCCAATACGGCTAAAAACCCATACCCCGCCGCTAGAACTGGTACCTCGCTGGATATGAACTCGAAGGTGTGGTAGGGTCGCCTTCAGATCTAACAAGATGCAGCTGAATACCATAATTTTACATGGAGCGACTACCTATCTGACCTCCACAACCCAGTTAGTACTGGGTACTACGATACACCTTGGTAAGACTGGTTGTCAGACTTTCGGGCCAGTGACCACCGGTAACTGCTGTCAAAGATCTAGAAATGACAGCCGGGACCAACGGCTGAACGGTCACCCATCCACAGACCTACCTTGGCAAGCGCCTTCAAGTACCCGTGCGGCTGTTATATAACCTCGACCTTCATCTTTAAACTGTAATTCTCCTGTTTGTCACCAGGAACCCATCTCTGCTACAATATGTACCATCGGGTCACATCATCGGAAAACCGGAACCCCTCTTCGCGAAGATAGAGCCTGAAGTATTGGAGAAACTGCGCGCTAAATACGCGGGAACTCAGAGCGACAGGGCTAATAAGGTGAGTAGGAGAAAATACTTACGCTTCCATCCCACCGCCCGCTTTCCCTCTACATTTATGAAATTGCAATATTTGTTAAGGAGAATCTGTCTAAATTTGATAAACTTAATACTAGACGTCACCAAAGCACACTAAAATAAAAAAAAACACAATACTGCACTTTTCAAAGAGTTGTCTCGGCATGGCTCCAAAGATTTTCAATAAACTACCAAAAACTTAAAAAAGTATGACCAACATAAATCATTTTAAATCGCAACTTAAGAAATTCTTGATTGAAAAGGCTTACTACTCTATCAATGAGTTTTTAGATGATAAAAGCATAAAATAAAATAAAAAATGTCCGATCCACTTGTTTACGATGTTACTTGTTTGAAACAGTTTTATCTAGTTTGTAGCTTTCTTTCTTTTTTTCTTTTTTTTTACGCCTTATTTGAACGCCTTGCAAAGCAAAACATAGTGATGCAACACAAATTTTATACCATGTACCATGTTACCTATGTTCAGCAAATAAAATACTTTGACTTTGAAGAGATAAGACATTTAGGACATGAACGTTTCTAAAGGGTGTAACAAGACCCTTAAGGAAGCCCAAAGGCACTTGTTCTCCCCGTCATTGCGATTATTTTTTTGTTCTAGACCATGCTTGGGAACCTTCTAGTTACGGAGATATTAAGGGGTCCAAAGTTCCAACTTTTTCACAAGTTTTTTTTTAATACCTCGTTTTAACGTTCGATTTTTACTGTATACTCCTCCACGACCCCCGTACTATTCAAGCCATCCATCAGCACAATGTTTTGAGTGCGTTACAAACATTGAGTCCCAAGTGAAAAATCCAAGCAATATTTTTTGCGTAAAGTTACTTAGTTTGATGTACATAATGCTTTGTTGACGGCTTCGTGAGGGGTCCTGTTACACCCTGTATATCATAATATTCTTGTATTTTTCTGAGAGGGAAATCTTTTTCATATATAAGTTTTTAAATAATCAGGAGCACATGGATCGTTCATAATCATCATTCATCATAATTTTCTTTTATTCTGTCAGATTCATCTGGTAATGTAATACGGGATGATAAGTCTGGTTTAATTCTCAATTAATCTATGATATCTCTAACCAAACGAGTGTTTCCTACCCACATAGGCGAGTAGCCTGATATTAGAGACAACTTGATCGTTGATTCAAGTAAGTTAAATTGTATACTAGCGACCCGCCCCGGCTTCGCACGGGTGCAATGTTATACCTCCCTCGTGAATCACTCTATCTATTAAAAAAAAACCGCATCAAAATCCGTAGCGTAGTTTTAAAGATCTGAGCATACATAGGGACAGACAGCGGGAAGCGACTGTTTCATATGTAGTGATAGATTCCTATTGAGTTCTGTTGTATATATGTATAATTCCTATTTATTTTTCCAGCAAAACGGATCTACTGCTGTTTCAGAGCTTGAAGATGCTGTAAAGCAACAGGTAATTTAGAAAATACATATTTTTTTGCTCTTTGAACACAAAATAAACGCTGTCATGGCAGAGCCCAGAAAAGGGTTGTTTGAATGCTGTACTTTCTCACAAGCAAATAATCTTACAATAGTAATAGGGAATATGCATGTAATTTTTTCTTCACTTAAATCAATAAAATACAGTACTATCAACCCAAGAAAATAATTATAAGTTTTTTTTTTTAAATGAAACATTGCCCCACACTAGGAATTTCTCCTGTATCGTGGGTGCGTTTACAAACATTTAAACTCACATACACAAACATCCAGACCGGAACAACTACCTGTAGGCCATACAAATATTTGTCCGTGCGGGGATCGAATCCGCAACACGCAGCGCAGCAGCCAATCGCTCAGCCACTGCGCCAACCGTACCGTCAAAGTTAAGTTCAACTAGTGCTTTTCGCTTAAAAAAAAATAAACTTCTACAATTTTCAACGACAGTTTAAACGTCCGTGACTGTCGTGGCCATTCCGGTCATGTTATGTGACGTCATTAACCTCGTATCTGCCTTGTTTACATCTATTTTTTTTACCCTGAATAGAATATTTTTACTAATTGTTTGTGCTATAACCAAGCAAACATTGCATTAACAATATTATTATAAAATCTTAGTGAAACTTTAAGTACTTTTCAAATAAAAGTGTTTAACACACATGTAGTATTTGACGTCACTGCCGGGCGTTATCGAGAAACGATGCAATTTGAGTTTGCGTTCCGTTTCACCAAAAACACGCTAAAATATTGTAAAATAAGTGTTGTATTAGAAAATTAAACAAGTGTACCACAATGTTTCTAGGGTCCAGTACAAGGCATTTTTAAGAAATAAAAAAAGTTTTCTATTTCTTGCATATACCCCCTATTAAAGTCATCATCATCTGCGTAGCCTTTTCCCAACTATGTTAGGGTCGGCTTCCAGTCTAACCGGATGCAGCTGAATACCAGTATTTCACATGGAGCGACTGCCTATCTGACCTCCACAACCCAGTTAGTACTGGGTAATACGATACCCCTTGGTAAGACTGGTTGTCTGTCTTTTTGGGCCACTGACTACCTGTAACAACTGTCAATGATCTACCAACGGCTTAACGTGCTTTCCGAGGCACGGAGGAAACTCTAATGGGTGGTCACCCATCCAAAGACCAGCCTAGGCAAGCGCGGCTTAACCTAAAGATCGACCCGACCGGCTGTTATTATTTTGCCACGAGCTCCTCCTTTGTATTTCTTGCATATTAATTATTGAAATTGCTTGAAGAAATGCAGATCCTATTTTGTGAACTATTCGTTTTGTTTAAAATTATCTTCCATTCACATATCGATTCTTCATAAATGTCCAGGGTGAAAAAGTTCGCCAACTGAAATCGTCCAATAAAGACAAGGCGGTGTGGCAACCGGAAGTCAGCAAGCTGCTGGATCTCAAGAAACAGCTCGAAGCTGCTCAGAAGGCTCAAGCTGCAGCTCCTCAGAAGACTTCAGCTGCTCCCCAAAGTGGTGACGCCAGCAGCTTGGAGAAAGCTGTTGCGGAACAGGTGAGTTCATGGGTGTTTGTTAGTGGTCCAAATTGATGATAATGGGAGACAGAGGGCCACGCTGATAATAGGGAATATGCATGTAATTTTTTTTTCACTTAAATCAATAGTATGCAGTACTATCAACCCAAGAAAATAATTAAAACTTAATTTCAACAACTGCTTGTCGCACAAAAAAAATATTAAACTCCTACAATTTTCTACGACAGTTCAAACGTCCATGACTATCGCGGCCATTCATGTCAGGACTTTGATGTCACTTACCTCTATCTGCCTTGTTTAAATCTAATTTTTTGCCCTTATTAGAATAGTTTTACTATAATGTAAGTGCTTTATTAAAGCAAAAATTGCAATAACAATATTATAGTAAAATCTTAGTGAAACTTTAAGTACTTCAACTAAAAGTGTTTCTTTGAAACATAGCATTTGACGTCACTACCGGAATCGATGCGTTTTGTGTTTGCGTTCCGTTTCACCAAAAACACGCTACATAAAGTATTAAATTGTAAAAAAAGGTGTTGTATTAGAGAATTAAACAAGTGTAGCACAATGTTTTTATGGCCCAATACAAGGCATTTTTAAGAAATAAAAAATGTTTTGTATTTCTTGCATATACCCTATTGAAGGTATACAGTGGGCCTTGTTAGTAGGATATGGTTGTGTGTAGGAATTAAGTGGTGTGAATTTCAAAAACTTACCAACGAACTTCCGCCCACTGCCTCGCGCACCTCATAGGCTCGGCATCGTGAACAGGTCGTCCAAAATCCAGCTAAACTTCACTACACATTTATTTCCACAGGTGTTGATTAATGTTATCGTTCGTATCTTGGAGGGGTTGTAGCATGCTATTATTATGGCGGAATGTGTCCTGCTCAAATTTTTTTTATAACACCTGTATATACCACATTTTATGCAAATAAATACTTACTTACTTAAACAAAATCACTGAAAGACTCTTTCTTGTTAGAAAAAAGTTAAGCGCGTGGAGCACAGTATTTTACGAGTTGAGACGATTGGTTCAAGTGAAAAAACACGCGGAAGTGCAGCGCCACTGTCGCCCTTCGTAGACCAATCGGATTGCTTAGCGAATAGGCGGTAACCTTTTTACTACACACAACGGCTGAGTACTAACTGTGGGGTGAAAAACTATCCGCATTCACAAAAACAATCTTGTTATTCTGATTAATAGTGACTTCTTATGCACGTACGTACTGTCTTTAATTTGCGGTTCATAATTGTCGGAGTGCTTTATTATTATTAAAAATATGTTTCATTCAAGTAAATAGTTGTTAAAACACTAAAAATAATAACTCCATGGTGTTCCCTTGTTTTGCAGACAGAAATTTCTTAGAATTTCGTTTCGCATAAAATGTTTTAATTTTGTATTTTATTTCGAATATTCGTAAAAAGAAATAATATTCGAAATAAAAGTACAAGGACCAAATATAACATGAAACATTTTCTGCGAAACGAAATTCTATGAAATTTCTGTCTGCGAAACAAGGGAACACCTTGGAGTTCTTATTTTTTTATTATTATCGTTCGTTTATTTTTCTAGGCTGATAAAGTTCGTCACCTGAAAGCATCAACTAAAGACAAGACAGTAGTGCAGCCGGAAGTCGCCAAGCTGTTAGATCTCAAGAAGCAGCTTGAAGCCGCTCAGAAGGCACAAGCTGCGGCACCTGCCCCACAGAACAGTGCTGCAAGTAGTGATGCCTGTAGCTTGGAGAAAGCTGTTGCAGAACAAGTGACTCTTTTTTCACTAATGTCCAATTATTTATTATATTTATTTAAATTAGCTTGAGAATCACCATCGCTGGGGACGATGCGGGCAGGCCCCGGGCCCCGGCCTCGCTGGGGCCCATGCGGGCAGGGTTCGGGCCCCGGCCTCGCTGGGGCCCATGTGGGCAGGCTCCGGGTCCCGGCCTCACTGGGCATGCGGGCAGGCCCCCCGCCCCGGCCCGTCTGTACCCAAATGGTGCAACAAGACCCTTAACGAAGCCGACAAGCACTTGTTCTCCCCGTCATTGCGATCATTTTTTTGTTCTAGACCATACCTGGAAACCTTCTAGTTAGGATATTGGGGGTGAAAGTTCCAACTTTTTCACAAGTTTTTTTCTTAAATACTTGTTTTTAATGTAACATTTTTACTGTAAACACCTCCACGATCCGCGTACTATTCAATCCATCCATCAGCACAATGTTTTGAGTCCGTTACATTGAGTGCTATCGTAAAACGTGATTTTTCACCCAAAAAAAAAAATCGTTTCCCAGCAATATTTTTTGCATAAAGTTACTTAGTTTGATGTACAGAATGCTTGGTTGACGGCTTCGTGAAGGGTCTTGTTACACCCTGTATACGGACGACATAACACAGAGAGCGTGCGCGAGAGTCGCGTCACCACAAACAGCGGGTCGGGAGCGGGTGTAGCGTCGTTGCATTGCGCCATAATGCACGTATTCCCGAATAGGCAGTCACACTCAGGGATGTGACATAGAGACATCGACTAATTTCTCTCAGTACTTATTTTCGGGATGAAAGGTTACACCTGACAACGTGCAAAATATGCAACTTTTCAGAATAATCGGTTCAGTGGTTTAGGCGTGAAAATGGAACAAACAAACAAACTAACTTACTACACTACATTTATAATATTAAGTTTGGATAGGATACTCAAGATAGCCCAGTTAAATTAGCAAAAAAAGAGGGGTCAATCTCGGAATGAGATTCAATTCAAAATGTGTCGCAAAATGTATGCTCTACAATTGTATAGTACATGCTAACATCATTGGAGCTATAGAAACCGAGATAATCGTGAAAAACTGATTTTTGTGACCTTTGACCTTGAATAACTTACGACGCAGTCACGAGATTTTATGAGACTTTTGAGGCAATTTTTAGAACACCAAAATGAAGGTGTATACGAGTTTACAGCTTATTATGTCTCATTCCGAGGTGAAACCCCTAATTTGACTGGGCTAAAACGACAACCTTCCAAAACTAAAATACGAAACAAATCTTTTTTTGAACTTAAAACAATAAAATAAAAAAACCCGTCAAGTGCGAATCGGACTCAAGCAGTCAAGCACGAAGGGTTCCGTACCATTAACCACACAACCTAAGAAAAATACGTTTGTTAAACCCCCCTAAAATATTTATTTTATTCTATGTTTATAGAAATACATCATCTGTGAAAATTTCAACTGTATAGCTATCACGGTTCATGGTGACAGACAGACGGACGGACGCAAAATTACTTAGTTTGATGTACAGAATGCATGGTTGACCGCTTCGTGAAGGGTACGCTTACACCTTGCGTAGTGTTTAGGACTCTGGGTTTGTGCTCAATTGATGGCAATAGGGTCGTCCCTAGCTGTAACTGGTTGTACTCTTAGACACGGCGGAGATTACATCCGGGATATTATAATAACCATGAAATTGCCGTTTTTTTCTAACATTTTGTTTATAACTTTGACGTTTAGTTATATTTTTTCCTAATTCCATTTTTATTGGATTAATTGTTCAATTACGCACCTTTTAGAGTAAAAAACCGTACTAGTAGATGCATAATTTGGTTTTATTTTATTTTTTGAATTATTATGATTTTTTCTAATTTCTGTGTCACCTAGTTTTATGTGCATGCTGTGGTCCCCTGTAATTGAAGGAACACACGGAAAAGAACCTTTGTATGACTGTGACCAGTAATGTGTCTGTGTATCCTTTGTTGGAGATCCAAAAAAATAAATAAATAATACCACATAGTGTGTCAAACCCGTTTCAATGTGCCGTCGGTTTTACTACTTCAAGTAGGTATATTTTTGTCATAGACTGTGTTTTGGGAATTTAAGATACGCAGTGCAGCGCAGCTTCTTTCACTCTAACTAAAGTTTGCAATTGCATCATAATCGGTTCAGACGTTTCCAAGAAAAACAAAAAAATGTTAGTATGGAAATATTCACGAAATCGTCCATACAAATCGTTAATTTCATACTTTAACTCCTAACATTAACAAGGACAAGAGCAGCTCGTGGCAAAATAATAACTGCCGCTCGGGTCGATCTTTAGGTTAAGCCGCGCTTGCCTAGGTTGGTCTGTGGATGGGTGACCGCCCATTACATACCGAGTTTCCTCCGTGCCTCGGAAAGCACGTTAAGCCATTGGTCCCGGCTGTCAATTGTAGATTTTTGACAGTCATTACAGGTAGTCAGCGGCCCAAAAAGTCTGACAACCAGTCTTACCGAGGGGTATCGTATTACCCAGTACTAACAGGGTTGTGGAGGTCAGATAGGCAGTCGCTCCATGTAAAATACTGGTATTCAGCTGCATCTGGTTAGACTGGAAGCCGACCCTAACATAGTTGGGAAAAGGCTTGGCAGTTGATGAACTCCTAATATTAACAAGCTATTTTATTTTCATCTACAGGCCGAAAAAGTTCGCCAACTAAAAGCCTCAACGAAAGACAAGTTAGTGTGGCAGCCGGAGATCACCAAACTGTTGGATCTGAAGAGACAACTCGCGGCCGCACAAACTGTTCCTGTGGCTAACAGTGGCAGTGGTGATGTACTGGCGCTAGAGAGAGAGCTCGCAGACCAGGTAACAACATCACACTTATAAAGGGTGTAACAAGACCCTTAACGAAGCCGAAAGGTACTTGTTCTCCCCGTCATTGGTCTAGACCATACCTTGGAACCTTCTAGTTACGGAGATATTGGGGGTCAAAGTTCCAACTTTTTACTTTTTACAGTTCAGGACCTCATGCTCATGCAACCACTGGACCAACGAGTCAGTATATTAAGCCGACTGTTCGGTCGCTAACTATCTCGCGAACACAACAAACAGTCACACTTGACTGTTTAATTTGTTTACTAGTCTAAACTGCCCCACTGTTGGGCAAAGGCCTCCACGATTATCCAGAAGCTCTTGTCCCACGCGACCTCGAACCAGCCTCCGCGGTATGCTATCTACTAGCCTACCATGACGTCTTAAAGCAGAAGTAATTCTAGTGTGGGAAAGAGATGGCGCCAGACGACCTGTTCAGCTCTGTCTCTTTCCCACCCTGGAATTACTCCTGCTTTAAGACGTCATAGTAACCGCCAGGTCGTCTCGCCAACTCTTTCTGCGTCGGCCTCGGTGGCGCCATCTATCATCTTCGATGTTTTTATTTATCTTTTTCATTGCAGGCCGACAAGGTACGAAAACTAAAAGCTTCAACGAAAGACAAGGCGGTTTGGCAGCCAGAGATCAACAAACTATTGGCCCTCAAGAAACAACTTGCCGCGTTGCAAATAAACAAATAAATTATTATTTATTTATTATAATTTATAACTTATAATTCTGCGTTTTATTTTTACTAACCCATGAGCCCAACGACCTGCTCATCAGCAATAACGGCGACCTTCCATCTCCTATTAAAGTACGTTATGGGATGAATTTAAACGAGTCGGACTCGCGCACGAAGGGTTACCGTACCTATAAACCTAAAACTGTTGTATGATCAGCTTGCCACATTTGTCGCACTGGTCACCTCGGGCGCTCTCGTACCCGCAGCCCGGATATGGGCATGTGCCTTCAATGAATCTGTTGGGAGAAAGATAAGCAATGAATGCAAGAACACCAAAAAAATATCGTTTTCGTCACTATTTTTGTCTCACAATGTTACTTCTACGATCAATATGTATGTGTAGTGCAAGTTGGACTCCCGCACGAAGGGTTCCGTAACATTAACTTAAAAAAAAACATGTTTGTTCTATGGGAACCCCCCTTAAATATTTATTTTATTCTGTTTTTATTTATTTTATTGTATTTGTTGTTATAGCGGCAACAGAAATATATCATCTGTGAACATTTCAACTGTCTAGCTATCACGGTTCATGAGATACAGCCTGGTGACAGACAGCCAGTCAGACGGATAGTGGAGTCTTGGTAATAGGATTCTGTTTTTATCCCTTGGGTACGGAACTCTAAAACATATTTCCTAATCTGTTCACCTTTTCGTACTCTTCGTGTGCAACCACGAACCAGCCATCGCAGTGCACATCCAGGTCATCTCGCGACCTCTTTCTGGGCGGCCTCGGCCACGACTTCTATCCGCAGTAAAATCCGAGAAACTGGAAATATATCCGGATATATCGAATATACAGCGTGTAAGAGAAAGGGTATAGTCACATGGAATACTGTGGTACGGACCATCAACCTGAACAACTTTCTCTATGGGACCACCATCGTACCTCGTACGACCTTCCATAAGACTATACCCTTTCTGTTACACGCGGTTTATAATATAATATATATATATATATCATTACATTAAGTTTACGATGCGCAAGCATATATCGAATATCCCCACAGCGCCACAGGCCAGTGGAAGTGTCCCAATATTAAGAAGACTGACAAAATAAAATACTTGGGTATTATAATAGACGAAACACTTTCCTTCAAACAACATATGGAAGCTCTAAATAATAGAATTCGTAACCTGATATTCGTATACAAAAAGCTACGATTTATTACAGATCCAAAAATACTGAGGCAAGTATATTTTGCTCTTTGTCAGTCAATTCTGACTTACTGTATCACTTCATGGGGTGGGACGAGTAAAAGTCTTTTATTGCCCATTGAAAGAGCTCAAAGAGCTATTCTCAAGGTGGCTACTTGCCGCCCTTTCCTTTTCCCCACTAACCTCCTGTATAAATCCTGTGTGTTAATCCTGTGTTATTTATTACTAGCTTCTGCCCGCGGCTTCGTACGCGGATCCTGTTGCTTTTGCTAGCGACAACGGGGTCGTCAAGAAAATCGAAGATCTGAAACGTCTGATGTAGAATTCTGAGGCCCGGGGACGGGAAAACAACGGGATGAGCGAGACGATTGAAGACGTTCCAGATCTTTCATTTTCGTAAGTCCACAGGAAATGCCCATCAGACTAAACAACGTTTGCTAAGACGTCATTCCTTAATATGTTATAGTGTCGCTGGGCTTTGGAGTTCCACAACAGGGTTCCAGATCTCCAAATTTATTCTCACAGCAGAAAATGCTCTTCACGTGGAATAATTTTTGCTATGACACCTTTTTTATATCTCTTATACTTTAGCTGTTCTGTTGCGGTTCTGCATCAGGTGTTCCAATTTCCAAAATAAACTATAGCCTTTATGTTGCCCAGACTTAATACCTACACAACAAATACCTTTTCTTCCCGTTATTCTGCAGCGGATCCCAAGGGTACACTGAATTAACAATAATATTGCAAATAACTTTAAAAAAATGCGCAATTCTCTATCAGTGAACGTCTCCGACTCGCGAGACAATGCGTGATGTTCACGATCAGCAGACAGTCGCGCATCATGTTCCGCACTTATCTCTAGAGACCTAGAAGCAGATGCGTAGATACGCTGAGAACTCAAGCGCAATTCTCTATCCGTGAACGTCTCCGACTCGCGAGACAATGCGTGACGTTCACGATCAGCGGACAGTCGCGCATCACGTTCCGCACTTGTCTCTAGAGACCTAGAAGCAGATGCGTAGATACGCTGAGAACTCATGCGCAATTCCCTATCCGTGAACGTCTGCGACTCACGAGACAATGCATGACGTTCACGATCAGCGGTCAGTCGCGCATCATTTTCTTCACGGGTCTCTAGAGACCTGGATGTAAATGCGTAAATACGCTGAGAACGCAGGTGTGCTTCGCGATCCGAAGAGGTTTCTACGGAGCGAGTTGCAGCCTGATGTTCTCGAACAGCATCAAGTCTCTCCTGACGCTCTTAGGTAGATTCTTGGGATCTTATGATCCTCAATCTTTTAGCTCCTTTGGAACGTTGGGAAAGATTTGACCTCTTTCTAGGCATAGTTATAGTTTAATTCTGAAGATACCTGATCAATTAAAATCTAAGTGACTGCTCCCCTGCGTTACCGGGTAGGCTACCGTGTCACGAAAATAAATGAAAAAAGAAATTAAACACTCAAATAACATAAGCCCGAAGGCTTATTTATTTGATAAAATAAAATAATAAATGGGAGTTTTGGCACTGGCCAAAACTCCCATTTATTATTTTCAATGATTCATCGAAAATCAGTCCTAAACTGTTACCGCCTTCACCGCGTGGAGGTACTCCCAGCTTATGTTATTTTATAATTATACAGTGAAATTAGTGATAGCTTTGATATCCATATTAGGTGTTCAGGTGATCTTCAATTAATTTTTTATTTTTTTTAATTTTCAATTCCACAACGCGTGTGCCAGATCTTCAATTTTTATACGTCAACAGAGAGTGCTCATCAGGCTGAACAACTCTTGCTAAGACGTCATTCCTATATATGTTATAGTGTAGCTGGGCTCTTGGAGTTCCACATCAGCTGTTCCAGATATTCAAATTTTATGCGACAACAGAGAGTGCTCATCAGGCTGAACAACTCTTGCTAAGACGTCATTCCTATATATGTTATAGTGTAGCTGGGCTCTTGGAGTTCCACATCAGGTGTTCCAGACCTTCAAATTTATTCTCTTAGCAGAAAATGCTCATCACGTGGAACAATTTTTGCTATGGTACCATTTTTGTATCTCTTATAGTTTAGCTGGTCCGTTGCGGTGCTGCATCAGATGTTCAAGTTTCCAAGATAAATTATATGTTGCCCAGATTTAATACCTATACAACAAAAAAAAAACATTTAAATCCGTCGAGTAGTTCCGAAGATTAGCGTGTACAAACAACAACAGACAAACAGACAGATTTTTTTTTTTGGATTCGTGCTCTATTACTGTTTCCAAACCCCCCTCAATAATTATTTTTTTGATATATTCAATCTACAGACACAGTTTTTTTACTGTTTTATTATATGTATATAGATGAGCACTGTACTAAAACAACACGCAGCACTTCCATACAGCACTGAATTTACTAAAAAAAAAGACGGAAAGATATAGTTTGCCCTCAAAAAAGTACAAAACATGCTTTCACAGCCAAGTTTTATATGTACCTCGGACCGCTACTCTGTAACAGGCTAAATGAAAAAGGAAACATCTACTCATTAAATTCTTATTCTTATTCTTTATTGCACACAACATTACAAATATAAATACAAATTGCAATAATATAGCTTATGTACAAAGGCGAGCTTAACCCAGAAATGGGTTTTCTTACAGCAAACCTAATTTTGATTTTGAGATTTGCACAAGAGGATACACGGGAATGTGCACAATGTAAACATTACAAATTAATTAAACTTATAAACTAAACTACATACATACAGTATAATATACGTAATACATACAGTGTATATACATATATATAAAATCCTATATTTATAAACATACATACATACATATCGATCATGTTGACAGGAAATGTTCCTTTATTCTCTTCCTGAACACCTCCAACGAAGGGCTATCCCGCAAGGAGTGTGGAAGTGAATTCCAAAGGCGCACAGCACGAACAGTGCTTTCACTGTTCACTTTCACTGTGAATTCACTTCCACGTGGATCTTTATCCATCATACCGACTTGAGGAGTGGGGAGGGAAACGAAGGAGAAGAGATGATGATGAGCGACAAGGTTTACCTCTAGGAACGAGAAACTCAAAGCGTTCCCGAAGATACGAAGGAGCTTTAGAATTGTGAAGAATGGAAAAAAGAAAAGAGAGAATGTGACAATCTAAATCACAATAACTGCAAGAAAATCCTTAAGGAAGGTCTTCAAACTATGTCCTATGAATATACAGAGAAGTATAGTAAGTAACTACCCTTTGTATTATCGATTCGGGTCGAGAATCATTATTATAAAGGGTGTAACAAGACCCTTAACGAAGCCGAAAGGCAATTGTTCTCTCCGTCACTGCGATTTTTTTGTTCTTGATCATACTTGGGAGTCTTCTATTTACTAGATATTAGGGGTGAAATTCCAACTTTTTACAAGTTTTTTTTTAAATACTTTTTAATGTAAGACTTTTACTTAAACACCGCCACGACCCCCATACTATTCAATCCATCCATCAGCACAATGTTTGAGCCCGTTTCGTTGAGTCCTACCGTAAAAACGTGATTTTTCAACCCAAAAAAAAGTCGTTTCCCAGCAATAATTTTCACGTAAAGTTACTTAGTTTGATGTACATAATGCTTGGTTGACGGCTTCGTTAAGGGTCTTGTTACACCCTGTAGATACCTATGTCAATATCTTGTCTGTTCTACGACCTGGATCAATTATCTTTAACATCATTACAAAATTGTTCTAAATTAGTTGCCATTACTTACCATAGTAAAAGCTAAATCATCTTTTGCATACATGATTCTATGTCTAATTAATTTAAATCATAATTAGGCTAATGGCAGATTAGATATCTTAAAGTTAAAATAAAACGTTTCGTCATCGTCTTTTACGATATTAAATGTCAAAATGTCATATTAAATGAAAATAATGTTGATCGCACTAGACCGCACTTGGATTTTATAATATAGCACTGCACAAACACAATATTCTCGACGTTACACTACTCCGTCGTCCACGCCTACGGTCGGTTTTTGAAACCTGCGAAGAAACGAACCTCGCTTATTATGCTGGTGAATCTGCTGGTCAATCCACTAAAGGTGACATCTTCTGATAAATTCTGTAGATGGCGTAGACTGACGCTAGCGATATCAAAGTGAAGATCAGCAACAAGATTATGTTCGTGAATCCAATATGCGTCCTCAAGAGGGCCCTTCCCGGCCCGTCTATCGTCAACGCGAGCGTGGTCAAAAAGCTTGTTGTTTCATCCAGAGCCACAGCGGCGATTTTCTTTCAATTCCCCCGTCTTACCCCGCCCTGACCCCGCACAACTCGTCTCCCACGCACCTTATTTTTACAGTTTATGAGTGCGTAAGGGCCAAAGTTCAGTAAAATTTGTGCAAAACAGCAATTTTTGGAGCCATACTGAATTTGTTTCTACTTTATTTTTATTTTTTGCAACCATAGAAACCTAGAAAAAAAAAATAGTTAAAAAAATTCAAAGGTAGATGTGTAACAACGGCATAATCACGTACGAGCGTTTGTATGAAAACTTTCTGCGAAAACAAAACCGACTTCCAAAAAAAACACTAAAAAAGTCCAAAATAACTTGACTTTCGGAAGTCGGTGTCTTTGTTTGTATCTTTTTTGCCACGGACTTCCGAAAGTTAAGTTATTTTAGACTTTTTTAGTGCTTTTTTTGGAAGTCGGTTTTGTTTTCGCAGAAAGTTTTTTTATTTTACCCGTTTTTATTTGTAGTATAACACACCAAATTCTTGTCATGAATTAATTGTAACTAGAAGTTAGTTTGTAGCGCGTAGGCATATTAAACATCCTTAATCTTAGGCATTGTATGACGTAGCTCGTAAGTTAGATTTAAGTTCTCCCAACCGCTGTACACATAACTTCACCTCCACCAGTCGTTCAGTAAACCTCCAACAGAGAACACGCCTTTTATTTGCCAAACCTTCTGATACACAAACACGCAGTCACCTTGAAGCGGTTTGGGTTGTGGTTAATAAACCAACACAACAGCTTGCGTATAGAAGGTATATTTGACAAAAAGAAGTTCACAGAACACAGGTAACACAATACAATGTTGATAACAAAGTTCACGGAACACAGGTTGTACAATAGAACGGCGAGAAGTGCAGTTAACCGTTTAGCACACACAATAGTCCAATTACCAGTCTTTGGCAAACACTAGATACACACGATTTAAGTTTATCATAACACAATTGAATATTGATTGTCGGCTGTTTTTTACAGTACGAACGAGAGCGGCAAAACCTTGCGACCCGGTGACGTTTCTCCACCACTCTTTCTCAGTGTTGCCGGTCCGCGTTCCACAGACTACATAAAATATATTATCTAATAACAAAAATAACTGTTTGTTTGTTTATACAATACTGACTTACTTTACTAAATATCCTTTACAAAGTAAATGCGTAATTTATTAATAAAAAGAAGTGGCTACGCTACACGACCCCCCTCCAGAGACCGTCCTACGGGCGATAATAATCTGGCTGGGAATCTAACTCTGCGGCCCGAACGAGTTACTCTGACCGTGCTCTCTCCGGCGCCAGGTAAGACATCGGCATTTGTATTTTGAGTGGGAGTGTGAGTGGAATTTTGTGGTGAGTTAGTGATTGGGGTGTGCGTGTGAGGTAGTGAGGGTTGTCTTGCGTGTGTTGTGGTGTCAGGATCGCGCAGTATGTAGGCAGGTTTTATTCTGTCGATCGATACGGTGACCATCTTACCTTTCACCATTAGCTTGAATGCTTTGTCTCCTCGTTGTATGACCTCATGGGGACCAGTGTAGGCGGTCTTCAATGATCCGGCCACAATGTCATCTCGAACGAAGACGTGTGTTGATGTGGCCAAATCCTTATAAACGAAGGGTGAGCGACGTCCACTATGACGTGACGCTGGAGTAGGTTGCAAATTCTTTGCGAAGCTCCGTAAGCGCGCGATGTAACTGGTGACGTCCGGGTCTCCGTGGTCCTCTGGACTGAAGAGGTCTCCTGGTAGACGTAGTGATTCGCCATACACCAGTTCAGCTGGCGTTGACTTAATGTCCTCTTTGAAGGTACTACGTACACCTAATAGTACAAGGGGAAGGGACTCGACCCAGCTGCTATCTGCGTGGCAAGTTATAGCGGCTTTAAGTTGCCGGTGAAACCTCTCCACGAGCCCATTAGAGGCTGGATGATAAGCCGTCGTCCTTTTATGTTGAAATCCTGCCATTTGCGATAAGTGGCAAAACAAGGCCGATTCAAATTGCCCCCCACGGTCTGTAACGACGTTCGTGGGGCAGCCGAAACGGGATATCCACCCACTAAGGAGGGCTTTTGCTACAGTCTCGGCTGTAATATCCTGTAACGGTATTGCCTCAGGCCATCGAGTAAAACGGTCGATTGCTGTGAGGCAATACCGGTATCCCTGTGATAGTGGTAGGGGTCCGACGAGGTCAATATGTAGGTCCCTGAACCTAGCGCGCGGTAGCTTGTACGTGCCCAACGGTGCAGATACATGTCTATGAACCTTTGACCGTTGGCATGCTAGGCAAGTACGCGCCCATTCTCTACAATCCTTCCTGATACTAGGCCACACATATCGGTCAGTGATCAGTCGGATACTAGCGTTGGCACCGGGATGGCTGAGAGAGTGCAGGCTTTCAAAAACCTGTCGACGTAACTCCTTCGTCACATATGGTCGAGGCGTTGTACCACTTACATCGCAAAA
Organism: Eugnorisma glareosa; assembly: GCA_947578425.1. Taxonomy (NCBI): domain Eukaryota; kingdom Metazoa; phylum Arthropoda; class Insecta; order Lepidoptera; family Noctuidae; genus Eugnorisma; species Eugnorisma glareosa. The sequence continues at coordinate 2,560,220 of OX387985.1, read as the reverse complement.
CAGCTCTAAATGTGAGCCAGGTAGTTTAACCTTCTCCAAGTGTAGGGAGTTATTGCCATTCAACAATTGTTTCAGTTCAGGGTCGGTGTTTTGTGCGGTAGCAAGCTTTTGCGGGTCGAGAGGTAAAACGATCTCATCGATACGCGACAAAGTATCAGCTACCACATTATCCTTCCCTGCAATGTGCCGAATGTCAGTACAAAACTGTGAAATGTAATCTAAGTGGCGAAATTGCCTGGGAGGGCAGTTCTCTTTCCTGGAATGAAATGCGAATGTAAGTGGCTTGTGATCGGTATATATCACAAAGTCACGTGCCTCGATCATATGACGGAAGTGCTTGACCGCCTCATAGATCGCCAAGAGCTCGCGATCATATGGGGAATATTTGGTCTGCGAGGGGGACAGCTTTCGCGAGAAAAACGCTAGAGGTTGCCACGTATTTTCCTTTAACTGCTGGAGCACGCCACCCATAGCTACATCCGAGGCGTCTGTAACTAAAGCAAGTTTTGCGTCGCAGTCTGGGTGAGCAAGCATGGCAGCTTGAGACAGACTTCGTTTGCACGCCTGGAAGGCTTCCTGTTCTCGTGACGTGAGATGTACGGGATGGGAACCCTTCACGGAACCTGTCAAAAGAGCGTTCAATGGTGTTTGGTGTGTGGCAGCGTCGGGAATGAACCTACGGTAGAAATTAATCATTCCGAGGAACCTGCGCAACTCTTTTACCGTTTTTGGGACAGGGAAATTTTTGATAGCCAGTACTTTGTCTGGCAGGGGCTTGGTGCCAGTCACCGAAATGCTGTAACCCAAAAATGTTACCTCCGAGGCTCCAAACTCGCACTTTGCTGTATTAATGACCATGCCATATTCCGCCAACCTGGTGAAAATTTGGTGTAGGTGGTCTATGTGGGTCGCCTGGTCTTTTGAGAAGACCAAAATGTCATCAACGTAAGGGTAGGCAAAATCTAGGCCGCGCAGCATTTCATCAACGAAACGTTGAAAGGTCTGTCCGGCATTACGGAGTCCAAACGTCATGAATGGGAATTCGTATAATCCGAACGGCGTTGTTATGGCGGTCTTCTCGATGTCACTGGGATTGACAGGAATTTGGTTATACGCCTTTACCAGGTCTATTGTCGAGAAGACGGTGCATCCTGCAAGGTTGTGGGAAAAGTCCTGGATATGGCGTATGGGGTACCTATCCGGGACCGTTCTGGCGTTAAGCATTCGGTAATCACCACACGGGCGCCAGCTGTTGTCCCGCTTAAGAGCGAGGTGAAGCGGAGAGGCCCATGGTGATTCTGATGGCCGACACGTACCTATCTGTAGCATGGCTTCGAACTCTGTTTTAGCAACTTTTAACCTGTCTGGTGCTAACCTGCGTGGTGTGCTAGATACTGGTGGTCCTGGTGTGGTTCGTATGTGGTGCATTGTGTTATGTTTAGGTGTACGGTGCATACCTGAGGGTCGAGTGATGTCAGGATACTTTGCTAGTATAGCATGGTACACAGAATCATTTTTGTCACCCGACGTTACCTTCACCGAAGATACATCGTCAGAATAACTCGCGACCGAAGCCGCGGTGGTGAGCCTAGTATTACCATCTATTAAACATTGGTTACGTACATCTACAATTAAATTATAATAAGATAAGAAATCTACGCCTATTATGGCCCGCGTTACATCTGCTACTATAAATCGCCAAGCGAAGTCGCGGCGCAAGTTTATATTAATAACTAAATGAGCATACCCATAAGTATTTATGACTGACCCGTTGGCGGCAAACAGTTGATAGTTTGTTTGGCTCTGTTTACCTTTCGCTAATGTTCGTGGGAAAACACAAATATCACTGCCTGTATCTATTAAAAACTGCACTTTAGTCCGCTGGTCGGTGATAAACAAGCGACCGGGATTTGGGCAGGCGTCGGTCGCCATCACGGACTGCCCTATTCTTTTCCCTCAGGCTTATAGTCGCACGGTTTTGCACAGTTAGTTGCCTTCTCACCGAACTTTGCGTGGTACCAACACAATGGATATTTCCGGTAGTTGGACTGGGGGCGGCTCGAACGGGAATTGCTACGATCACGACTTTCAGATCTGAATCTCCGTGACTTCGACCGTGACATCCTGTCTAACTTGGTCGTCAGCTTCTGCACCTGGCGTGTGAGTTCCGCTACTTGACAGCTTAACTCTGGGGATGTTGATGCTGCCGCTACGTGTGGGCTGGGGGCTGCAATGTCGTGGATGCGGTCAGCGAGCTCTGCGACCTCGTCCAGAGTAGCCCTCGACTGCGAGGCTATAATGGTCTGGATATTGTTCGGCAGGCGGCTGGACCACATGGTGCGGAGAAAGTCCTCCGGGACATCTGGTCCTGCGAGATGCTGGATATGGCGCAAGAATTGGGAGGGCTTTCGGTCGCCGAGTTCCTCACGCGTGACCAGCTGTAGGATCTTCTTCTCCTTGGAAGCAGAGAGTCGCCTTATTAGTTCCGACTTCAGTCGCTCGTATTTATTGGGTGCTGGTGGGCCTGCTATGATGTCCTCCACCTCCGATGCGTAAATGGGATCCAACTGCCCCATAGCATGATGGAATTTGGTGGTGTCGGAGGTTATGTTTGCCAGAAAGAATTGGCTTTCCAGCTGGTAAAACCACAAGGCCGGTTTCTCGGGGTAAAAAGGAGGTACCCGAATGCCAACTCGCTGGATGTCCTGCGATGTGCTAGGTGGCGCGTTGACGCCGCCATCTTTTGTGTCTTTAGACTCGGTCGACATGTTTCGTGTTCGTCGGGGTCACCAATGAAGCGGTTTGGGTTGTGGTTAATAAACCAACACAACAGCTTGCGTATAGAAGGTATATTTGACAAAAAGAAGTTCACAGAACACAGGTAACACAATACAATGTTGATAACAAAGTTCACGGAACACAGGTTGTACAATAGAACGGCGAGAAGTGCAGTTAACCGTTTAGCACACACAATAGTCCAATTACCAGTCTTTGGCAAACACTAGATACACACGATTTAAGTTTATCATAACACAATTGAATATTGATTGTCGGCTGTTTTTTACAGTACGAACGAGAGCGGCAAAACCTTGCGACCCGGTGACGTTTCTCCACCACTCTTTCTCAGTGTTGCCGGTCCGCGTTCCACAGACTACATAAAATATATTATCTAATAACAAAAATAACTGTTTGTTTGTTTATACAATACTGACTTACTTTACTAAATATCCTTTACAAAGTAAATGCGTAATTTATTAATAAAAAGAAGTGGCTACGCTACAACCTTATCGGCAAAGTGGTGCCACAGACTACAGACGTGTCCGCGCGCGTATCGAGTTCCAAGTTATAGTAACCAAGAGACTATAGCCCATCGCGCGTCAAAATGAACGACCCACGTTACCAGGCTGCAGCTCTCCAACAACCCGCAGCCATGTCAACCCCGGAGCAGCAACAACCGCAACAGATGACGGCAGTTTCCATCACACCGAGGATACCGGACTTTTGGCGAGACAGACCAAGGCTCTGGTTTCATCAATTCAACGCCATAGTGGATCCACAAAAGGCAAGTGACCTGCACAAAAGTCAACTTTTAATAGCTAGGCTGAAACCTGACGAATTACCTGATATAAGTGACATTCTTGAAAACATGCCTGAGAATAATAAATTCGAAACTCTTAAAAATAGGTTAATTTCTGTTTACGAAGAGTCGGAAACAAAACAAATGAACCAACTCTTAAACGAAATCGAACTCGGAGACCAAAAGCCTTCACAATTACTGCGGCGTATGCGAGACTTGGGGAAAAATAGAGTGCCAGACGAGACTCTAAAACTATTGTGGTCAGGTCGTCTTCCACACTCAATTAGGGCCGTCATAACCGCATGCGACACTGGCGAGGTAAGACTCGACAGTTTAGCTAAAATCGCAGATAAAATTCTGGAAAATACCAGACCATCGGAAATATCCCCGGTTACTAAAACAACTCCGAGCGCTGACCTAACAACCCCCGAAACCATTGTTTCCGAACTAAAACAAAAATGAAACTAGAAATTTCGGAATTACGTAATAAACTAAATGGTTCCAATAATCATCAAAACCGTGAGTCGCGAAGCCGAGATCGTTATGGCCGTGGTACATCTCGGGCACGCTCTAAAAGTCGCAAAAACAATCAAGAAAATAGGGAAAATTTCCTAAGACAAAAAGCGAAACCAGGTGATGCGGATTACTTGTGTTTCTATCACTTCACCTATGATACCGAAGCGCGTAAATGCGGCGACACAATACACTGCAACAAAAAGAACCCGGGAAACTAATCCAGACACCGGGTTATACACAATGTCGCGGGTGTCAACAATTCCTATCGTTTGTGTGTTACAGATATTAAAACTGGTGCAAGATTTCTTATCGACACTGGTGCTGATGTATCGGTTTTAGCCGGTAAAAGGCAAAACGCACCTACATCAGATTATATATTATATGCAGCCAACGGCACTAAAATTAAAACGTACGGCGAAAAAACCATTACGGTTAACTTAGGTTTACGTCGCCCATTCCAATGGAAGTTTGTACTAGCCGATGTTCAACGTTCAATAATAGGGGCTGACTTCCTTGCTGCGAACAAACTAGTAGTAGATTTACATGGTAGAAAACTAATGGACAAACTGACTTTAATATCACGCACCACAAATATTACAAATTGCCACGAACCGAGTATTCGATCAATCGATGTAAACGACGAATACCATCTCACATTGCAAAAGTTTCCCGATATCACCAAATTGGAAAACTTTAAAACACATCCTAAACATGATCTACAACACCACATTTATACTACTGGACCACCGGTTCATGAAAAGGTACGACCGCTTAATCCGGAGAAATACAAAGTTGCCAAAGCAGAATTCGAGAGGATGATGCAATTAATTATTTGTAGACCTTCGAATAGCCCTTGGGCTAATCCACTTGTATGCGTTAGTAAAAAAAACGGTGAAATACGACCGTGCGGAGATTATCGTAGACTTAACGCACAAACTACACCCTACCGTTACCCATTACCAAGACTACTTGATTTCACATACGTACTCAAAGGCAAATCTATATTTTCAAAAATTGATGTTCGGAAAGCTTACCATAATATACCAATGGCTCCCGAAGACGTCCCAAAAACTGCAGTCATAACTCCATTCGGTTTATTCGAGTTTACACGAATGAACTTTGGGTTACGCAACGCAGCGCAAGATTTCCAAAGATTCGTCAATAATGCATTAAAAAGTCTAGATTTCGCATTTCCTTATCTTGATGACGTAATTAGCGTCGGAATCAAACGAAATGCATTTAAAACATTTGGAGACAGTTTTGGAACGTTTAAACAATTACGGTTTAACTATCAACACAGATAAATGTGAATTTGGTAAATCCGAATTAAACTTCCTTGGGTACCACATCAACTCAAAGGGTATAAAACCAAGTGCAAACAAAACTCAACTTATAAATGACTATCCACAACCCAAAACAATCGAGGAACTCCGCCGTTTCCTCGGAATGATGAATTTCTACAGACTAAACATTCCAAAAGCTGCAGAAATTCAAGCACCACTAAACGCGTATTTACATAATTCAAAAAAACGCGACAAGACTGAAATTACATGGACCGAAAGTGCATTAGAAGCATTCAGTCGATGTAAACAAAGTATCAATAATACAGTCATGTTGTCACACCCCGACGCAACTGTGCCACTAGTATTGATGACAGACGCTTCCGGTACTTGCGTAGGGGCAGCTTTAAACCAGGGAGTTAGTGATAAATTAGAACCTCTAGGATTTTACTCAAAGAAACTCACCGACACCCAAACAAGATACAGTACTTATGATAGGGAACTTTTAGCAATATAAGTACATGGCAATAAAACACTTCCGCCATTTGGTAGAAGGCAGAAAGCTAACAGTCCTAACGGACCACAAGCCATTAACGTTCGCCCTATCTAAAAAGGTGTCGCCTTCAGACTCACCTAGGCGACTAAGACAGCTAGACTTTATTTCTCAATTTTGTGATAACATCATGTACATAGAAGGTGACAAAAATACTGTTGCCGACGCATTATCCCGAATCGATGAGATTGTCGTACCACCATTATTCGATTACCAAAAGATAGCCGAATTACAAAAAAGCGATACAGAATTAGAAAACTTACGCAAACACGATAAACTCCAATTTAAATTAATCACAATGTCCGATTCGGAGATAAAGATAGCCTGCGAAACATCAACAAATAACATACGTCCTTATCTACCTAAACAGTTCCGGGAACTCGCCATCAAAACCTTACACAATGTGAGTCATTCCGGCATCGCAGCTACTCAACGCTTAGTTAAGTCAAGGTATTTTTGGAGCAGCATGAATACCGACATAAAAGATTACGTCAAAATGTGTATTCCCTGTCAAAAATGTAAAATTCAACGCCACACAGTAACACCGATAGGCGAATTTGACAACACAGGAAATCGTTTCGAACACGTACACATAGATATAATAGGACCACTGCCACCGGCAGAGGATTTTAAATATTGCGTTACCATCATCGACAGGGTGACGAAATGGCCTGAAGTTATACCCGTCAAAGATATAACAGCTGAAACGGTTGCTAAGGTGTTCGTAGAGCATTGGATTGCTCGTTTCGGTTGTCCAATACGTATAACCTCAGATCAAGGTCGTCAATTCGAATCAGACTTATTTCGGCAGTTATTAAAAAGACTCGGCATCGAACGAGTTCGTACAACAGCATACAACCCAAAGGCGAACGGCATGATCGAAAGACTACACCGTACCCTAAAAGCTGCTATTATGCAAAATGTTCAAATAGTACACAATGGTTACGGGAATTACCTCTAGTACTCCTAGGGTTACGCTCGGCAGTTAAATTAGATCTGGGATACAGTCCATCACAATTTTTATACGGCAATAGTCTCAGACTCCCAGGTGACCTATTTAATCCAAAGCCTACAACAAATATTAACGAGAGCGACTACATCAAACGCTTAACTAATTCATTGTCATCCGTTCCCAGCCTCTCTCATTCAAGTTTACATAACAACAACAATAGCGTATTCGTTCATAAAGACTTATCCATTAACACTCATGTGTTTGTTAGGAACGAAGCACGGCGATCTTTGGTACCACCGTACGAAGGTCCTTATAAAGTCATAAAGCGACATCCAAAATTTTATACTTTAGACTGTAACCGCAGGCAAGTCACAGTATCACTTGATCGTCTAAAACCAGCTTACCTATTAGACTTTGATAACGTGTCGGTCCCACGCCAAGAGAGCCAAATAATGCCACCCGACACCGTCCCACATCCGGCAAACGTTACGACTTCATGCGACACCTCAAGCACTTCGACACCGCCGGTTACAACGAAATCGGGCCGCATAGTTAAGAAGACCGTGAGATTCGACATGTGAGCCGCCACCAACGACGTTATCAACGGTATTCTTAACCGTCACACATCAACAAACGCTCACTATCGTCGCACTCATTCGTCATACCAGTCAGCAGTCCTGTCAGACAACATGGGGCAGCCAGCTAGCAAGATGACCATCGTAGCGCAGAACAGCGCAGCCGCCGGCAACAACAACAAGGCCTTGGTGGAAGATGAAACACTCAACATTACCCACAAGATATCGCTGGCCACAGTCATCCTAGTCAGCACAGCAGTAACCCTATGTATACTCTACGTGGGGTGGCGCTACTGCAGGCGCCGCATCGAAGCCGCCGTCGAGACCAGAATCAGCCGCGCGATAACACAGCGTGCTGTCGGCGTACCATCAGGGATGCCCAACCTTCAAACAAATATCGCGAGTGCAAACCTCAAACAAGCATACGGTGTAGTGTAGTGCAAACAATGTGTGACGAAAGCCTGTGAACGTTATAATATAAGTAAAACAATTTTATTGTTCGCAACTCAATTTGTTTATTGTTATAAAAGTAATGTGTTTATTGTCAAAGTTAGTACATAGCTTATATAGTTTATAATTTTGTATTCTCTGGGGTAGTAACTAATTCAAACTTCATTGTAAACCTAATCTAAGGGGGGAGGATTGTAGCGCGTAGGCATATTAAACATCCTTAATCTTAGGCATTGTATGACGTAGCTCGTAAGTTAGATTTAAGTTCTCCCAACCGCTGTACACATAACTTCACCTCCACCAGTCGTTCAGTAAACCTCCAACAGAGAACACGCCTTTTATTTGCCAAACCTTCTGATACTTACACACACGCAGTCACCTTATCGGCAAAAGTTAAAGTACTCGTTAAGACGAATCATACGAGACCAAACTCGATGAGGTTTTGTCGTTTTATAACGGAGTTCCTATGGCCACCATCCAGTTCCATCATCAGACACTGGATACCATTTAGGACCAAAGTACTCGTCAAGACGAATCATACGAGCCCAAACTCGATGGGATTGTGTCATTTTATTACGGACTACCTGTGACCACCTTCCAGCTCTATCACCAGACCCTGTTTACCATCTAGAGACGAAGTACTCGACAAGATGAATTATACGAACCCAAACTCGATGGTGTTACATGTCGTTTTATAACGGAGTTCCTATGGCCACCTTCCAGCGCTATCATCAGACCCTGAATACCATTTAGGACTAAAGTACTTGTCAAGACGAATCAAACGAGTTCAAACTCGACGGCGTTGCGTCGTTTTATTACAGGGTTCGTATGGCCACCTTCCAGCTCCATCATTAGATCAGCTCCCATGTCATCATAATATTGTATTGTCTCGCGATATACACATGCGTGCAAAATTTCAGCTCAATCAGAAATCGGGAAGTGTGTCAAATTTAACTAGCAAGTATCACGCGGCGTCGCGTGATGTACATCAAAGCGCCTGCACGCGACGTCGCGTGATGTGACAGTTAACGTGAGAAAAACAACCAAATTCCTTATCCGATTTTGATGACATTTCTACGGGACCAATCGGGAAGCATTTATCCTTTAGATGAAAAAAGAATTTTTCAAATCGGTTTACAAATGACGGAGTTATGAGGTACAACCATAGAAAAAAAATACAACTGAATTGAGAACCTCCTTTATGATGAAAGTCGGTTAAAAAGTACGACGGGTTGGCCGCTCTTAATTCTTCTATTGAAGCCTGGTTATTGCCCGCAGCGGCGTTCTGTGCAAGGATCACCTCCTCCTTGGAGTTATTGGTACCCATCTTCTCTGGTGATAATTATAACTCGTACAACCGAAGTAAGAGAGTAGAAACTCGGAAGCGCGCCACACAAATTGTTATAATTTTTTTTAACTCAGTCACACTCGCACGTAATGGTCGTGGCATTTTTAAACAAATCAAGCCACTGCCATTGCGCAGTGGCAGGTCGCCATGTAAGGCGGGATCCTGAGGAGATGTTCAAACACCGAGAGCCGAGTCTATAATGTCTTTATTCTAACTACATCTATAATAGTCTATACTAATATTATAGAGAGGTAAAATTTGTTTGTAAGTTTGTATATAGGGGGTAATCTCTGGATCTACTGAACCGATTTTGAAAATTCTTTCACTAATAGGAAGCTACATTATCCCCGAGTGCCACAGGCCACTATATTTACAACGTGCCCGTGGGATAATTCCCGTCAAAAACGCTAGTGAAGCCGCGGGCAACAGCTAGTATATGATATACGGCTGGTTACAATCCAATAAGGTTGCTTACACACTACACCTCCTTGAATTTGACCAGAATGCAAAGCGAATGCCTGTAGATATAGACGACCGACTTCTACAGCTACCCTTTCACTGTACTCACTGAGCGGTTGGGGAATTTACTTCCGCCTGATATTAGGGACTTCGAAACTGTTGCAGTTTTGAAGAGCGAAATAACATAATCTTTCCATTCCGACATAATGGTAAAGGTCCTTTATTTATTTCTGTTAACATTATTCAATCTAAAATACAAAAAAAAAAAATTGGATCTAGAATTATTGACTCTTCCGTTGGACAACTCTTTGCTCTTCTGATTTTTTCCGTATTTAATTAGTAAATCAACCACTAAACAGGTAACCAAAAAAAGAACATTTTGAATTCGTAAAAGTATATTCGAGTATTCACATTTATCAACATTGCTTAAAACATATAATAGTGTGTCACAGTCACTTAGGGGTCAGTATAAGCAGCCGCAAGAATAAATGCAAATTCTTACAGAATAACTTTTAAAAGAACAATTGATTTCATTGTTATTTACAAAACGTGTAAGTTAGTCAAGCAAGCATACCAATAATTAAATCAAGATTTGAACAGATTGCAGCAAGGTTTTTTGAAATTAAGATGTCATCGGAATAAAATAATATCCATTTGCAAAATTAATAGCACAACAAACAAAAATTGAACTAAGTAAATTGGTCCCAATGTAAAGAGTGTACAAGACCCTTAACGAAGCCGCAAGGCACTTGTTCTCCCCGTCATTGCGATCATTTTCATCAGTTACGGAGAAATTGGGGGTCAAAAATCAACGTTTTCACAAGTTTTTTTTCTCCACGACCCCCGTACTATTCAATCCATCCATCAGCACAATGTTTTGAGTGCGTTACATTGAGCCCTTCGGATTTAAAACGTGATTTTTCACCCCAAAAAAAAAAGTCGTTTCCCAGTAATAATTTTTGCGTAAAATTACTTAGTTTGATGTACTGTACATAATGCTTGGTTCACGGCTTCGTAAAGGATCGTGAAGGATCCTGTTACACTCTGTAGTTTAATTATTCGATTAATACAACTTATTTTAATTTAGTTCTAAACAATAATACTTATGATAATACACGTCATGATACTCATGATTTTAGCCTAATTAAATAAAGATAATTCACTAAAAATTAAGTGATTTCATTTCAGAAGGCAGAATTTTGGCCTGAGTAGCATTCGTTTATAAAGTTGAAGATACTCATCCTATGCAAAACCAAATTAAAAGAGCGTTAACGTTATGGCATTTCATACAAATTTTGAACTCATTTGCTTTCGAAATGACTGAACCGATATTAATGAAACTTCATAATCTTCATACGCCTAAGCAGGGTACGTAGGTCTAAAAAGTTGATAGAGAACATTTTAGAAAACTAGTGTTACAGCTGAATTAGACCGATTTCCATAGAAACAGAAATTTCCAATGGTCTTTTTTTTTAAAGACGTTTCGAAAATGTTCTCCGTCAACTTTTTAGACCTATGCGTAGACGTATCCTGCTTATGCGTATGAAGTTTCATTAAAATCCGTTCAGTCATTTCGAAAACAAATGAGTTCAAAGTTTGTATGAAATGCCGAAAGACGTTAACGCTCATAATTTGGGTTTGCATAGCTTGATTGGCCGCCGTGAGTACCTATCCCGATTTAGTGATAGATTCAAAGATCTTCAACTTTATAAACGAATCTCTAATCGTACGGGAAGCTCATACAAAGCGAAGTCAGGTTATACTGGTTATGTAGAGCTTGATGTAAGTGAAGGAAGTAAGCAACATGTGCATAATACCTCCGTATAACATTCCAGAATTATTTTTAAATAAAGTCTAGGTATAAGGAAAAGGTATTCAGGGGGGTTACGACCTGCCAGGGTTGTGGGACTGTTCGAAAGAGATACCGCGGCCCTGGAACACATAGGGCAAAGGAAGGAACATGGATGGGTTTTAGTCAGTAAAAGTCTGACACTCCCTCCTGCTCAGCCCAGAGCGAAAGGGGTTATTTGATGATTTCCCATCCGCCAAAAAAAAAGAAAAGAAAAAAGGGAGGTTACGACATCTTAAGACGTTATGGTAGCCCCACTTGATTTCTGATCATTCCTCAGACTCCACCAAAGCGAAGCCATGCGGAGTGGAGAAGAGATGCTTGGAAGCAGGGGTGTATCTACCGAGACATGCGATGCGGAGATAAGTAAGTACTTATCTCCGCATCGCAGCGCAGTAGTCGGGGCAAGCAAGTGCTTGCCCCGACTACTGCCCCGTTGCTCTCGTGGTCGCAAGCGCTACTGCTGAGTGTGGGGTCCTGGTGCTACTGGGTTTTTCATTCGAAATTTCTCAGAAGTAGCCCGGAGTTTGGGAGTTGGCGGTATGATACCCCCGTGCCTCAGAAAGCACGTTAAGCCGTAGGTCCTGCGCCTGATCTCTCTCCGGTCGTGTCGGATTGCCGTACCATCGGACTATGAGAATAAAGGAACAGAGAGTGCACCTGTGTGTGCGCATACACTTGTGCACTATTATAATGTCTCCCGCGCCGATGGCTAATCTGGGTTGAGATTGACCGCCGTGACCGAAAACGGCCAGGATGACTATTACTACTTGCTTGACCGGAGAAAAGATGAGTATACAGGCTTCTCACGTCCAATTTAAAACGTGTGGCGACCGTCTTAAGCCGCTCATCTCTTCTCGGTTACCTGCTCGGCCGCCAACTACGGAGGCTGGCCTAAACAAAATTATGATATCTTTTCTCTGCTCAATTGTTGCCACTAAAGCTTTTTGAGACGAGAAGTGTAAATAAGGAAATTCTATTGGTGGTTTACAACATCTCTCCCTTCCTTTTCGTCATCGCTTTGGTGGAGTTCAGGTCTTATCCTGGTGACTTGTGCGGGCGAAGCCGAGGTCAAAAGCTATATTCCACAAACCAGTCACTGTTCAGCACACTGCATTCCATTCAACATCACACTAACACCTTGCAGCATACTCCCCGGCTCCTTCACATGCATTTTAACATGACTTTTCAATCCGGAAGCTTTTCTGAACGACTGACCGCATTGTGTACAAATATATGGCTTTTCACCGGTATGGCAACGGATATGGGAGATTAAATCATTACGTTGGACGAAGGCTTTTTCACAGTAGGAGCATTGGAAGGGTCGTTCACCGGTGTGGGTTCTTCGATGATTCGTCAAAGTGCCTGATGCAGCAAACCTCATTGGGCAGAGGTCACATTGGTAAGGTTTCTCTCCGGTATGTATTCGACGGTGTTTCACCAAGGCGCTTGAGGTTGTGAAGCCGTTACCGCAGTCATCACAGACAAAAGGGTGCGCTCCGCTGTGTTTTCGGTTGTGCGCGTCGAGTTCGCCTTTTGATACGAATCTGGAAGGTTGAAAGAATAGATATATATAAACCCAACTACGGCAAAAACAGCAACAAAAAATATTGTATAAACAATTATTTTTTCGGTTTTCGTTTAACGTGATGTAGCATCCGCCGTGCACATAAGATGTAACTTGGGACCGTAATAACAAAACAATTGATGCCTTATTTAAAAATTGGCTCAGTAGTTTCGGTGTGTAACACGCGAACTGCGCGCGCGTGTTTCGGTAACATCACGCCAATAGTCCCTGAAGAGTAAGGCCAAGGTGTACCTATAAGACTACATAACAAGCCACATTTTGGCACTTATGTTTAAGTCCCATGGGGGGGTGAGCTATAGCCAATAACCGGGCACAAATCTGGTCTATGTGGCTGCTAGGAATTCCAGAAGGAAAAACCCAGTAACAATTTCCTCAACCTGGGAAAGGAACTCAGGATCTCAGGCACAGAATACCTGACAATTATATCTTTTTTACTATAATTGCAATAGATTACAAACGAAAACAACCTAAACTCACCTCTTATCACAATTCTCACACTTAAAAGGTTTCAACCCCTGATGTCTTCTCATGTGCTGCGCCAAATTAGTCTTCTGGCTAAACCCTCGTCCGCATTGCGAGCATAAGAATGGTTTCTCACCAGTATGTGTCCGCATATGCTCCTTCAGTGTACATAACATAAGAAAAGCTTTATTGCAAACCGTACAACGGTGCTTTTTCTCATTTATATGACTGTCTTTATGCAATTCTAAACTGTCTTTGTTAGGAAAACTTTGCGCACATATCTCACAGCTTATACCATTCTTTCTTGAATGCATAGTTGATACATGGTTTTCTAAATAAGCTTTGTATTTAAATTCTCTTTTACATAGTTTGCAAATGTGTTTTATGTTGTCCGTTTCTTCATGGCGCTGAATGTGAGCAGTTAGCGAAGTTTTATTCTTAAATTTACGTAAACAGAACGAGCATTGATATGATTCTGTTTTACTGTTTAAGGTGTTTTCGTGTTTTAGAGTGTGAGTTCTTAATGCTGCCTCCGTTTTGAACTGACATAAGCAGAATTTGCAAACATGCAATAATGATTTGCTTTCAGATAAAGGCTCATTACGATGGGTTTCTTGGTGTATCCGCCACGCATTTAGAGTTTTGAACTTTTGATTACATTCAATGCATTCTATCTCATTGTTTACAGTAACTAATTTGTTTTTATTAATTTTTTCTATTATTTTTTTGTACTTATTACAGTTTTCTTGCTTTAAATGGCTTTTATACTTGTCTTTAGTAGTAAATGATAGTCTACAGAAACATGTGTATTTCTTTGATTCAGTTTTTAAAGGTTCTTCTTCTTTAGGTAATGTGTCACACGGTGTTCCATCATCGTAGTGATCAGGGAAGCTTACGTCATCATCAAAATTGAAGTTTATCTCTTCTTTGACAGGTTTTTCAGAGCCTTCAGATACTGCAGATTCTGTGAGCTTACAAAAACTAGCGTCGGCGATTGGGTATAATGAAGGATCTTGTATTAACATATTTTTCTTATCAAAACTGTCTTGGGAACTGTAATTAGTAACAGTTGAAGTCTCAAAGCTAATATAATTGCTTAATTTTTCGGTTATACCCCTATTTTCATCTTTTATCGAGCATTTTTTGTCAATACTCGATGTTTCTCCACGGTTCAAGGAGTTTTGGTAGATTTTGTTTAGAATTGTCTCAGAATTCAGACAGCGGCGTTTAAATGCATCAGCCTTGCACATGACCGACTCACATTCACCGCAAACCTGTTTTGGCAGACCATCCTCGAATTTAACATTAATATCAGCAGTAAATGCAAGGATTTCGAACAAGTTGCGTTTTTCGCCATCCATCTTTGTAAATAGAGACCTCATGTCGGCACATTCTATTAAACAGACGCGGCATATTCTGTCGAATGTCTGAACACTTAATTCCATAATATTTTAATTATAAATCGATTATTTTTTTGTTGATTTGATGAACCAACTGGCAAAGGACAACAATAACTCTGTGACGCGATCAAATTGTCAAACAATTTAATGATAGATGTCAATGTCAGTGACGTCTAGGGATGTCCTTTGATAATTATAAATATCTATTGTCATTGATAGTCGATTAATCGCCTGACAAACAAAAATAACATCTATCCATCAAACGCCTGACTAGTCATTTGAATGAAAGCTGCTATGTGGACGATCTAGAAAAGTTACTATAAATAGGTCGATGCGGTTCTTTGTGTTCACACTTGCTCTAAAAAGAGTTTGTAGTCATGCAGGTAACGAATTAAATCGCATGGACGATTTATAGTGCTCAAGAATAACGTTTATTGTCACAATTTACAGTAAACATTACAGTGCGACGCCGCGGCGTGGCGCGGCGAGCGGTTTTTGTACATATGCACTTTTTTGGTTTCGCGCGGGCGCCTCGTTGCTATGCCCTACTACAAGTTTTAAATTTTTAACGTGATTCTTAAAGTGAATGCACAAGGGTAGCCCGAGAAATTTAATTTTTATTACGTTTATTGCAATTTGCAGGTCAGTGTTAGCTTGTATGTTTATGAAAATATGAATCGCGCCAGTAACAAGTATGGAGTTACAGAGTTATAATCATTCAAATCATCAATACAACCCTCCAAGTTCTTATAATCCCATTGAATGACTTTTTCATGAAATAGCCGTTGAATGGGGTTATATGAACTTTGAGGGCTGTATTGATGAATAATTAAAATAAGTTTTCATCTCCTTTCACACTAAGGTCGAGGCCAATAGATTTGGAGGCGATTTAGAGGCGTTCCATCATCTAAATACCACATGTTAAGAATTTAGTTATTGAATTGTGAGATGAATAGCCACACTGAAAATGATGGGCTCGAGAGCGTCACCTTGTTGGCAACTAACTGCAGATACCAAAACGTTGTTCTTGTACAGTAATTTTGATGGATGCCCATAACATTGCCGCATAAAACCATAAATTTTGGATAGTACTGGTACTTTTTGTCTTTAGCTAACAAAGTGTCCCTATTCACGGAGTTGAAAGAATTTTTGACGTCAACCTTGAGTATGGCCTCACCTTTCTTTGAGTTTAGAAGAGAGGATAAGGCATGTACGGCTGCCTCACTGCCCCCTCTGGAACCAAAACCAACTTGCAGGGGCTGAAACTTAGTTGCAAGCGATTCACTGTACAGCTTGCAACATATTTTGGCTGCCATACGTCTGTAGATGCCACCGACGGCAATGGGACCTATACCACCGTCCTTCTTAAGCGGGGAATTCACTAAACGGACATGCCCGCGGGTAGTTTAGTAAAATGAGACCGTCAGTGACTGCAAAAGAACGATATTTAGCTAGAGGTAGAACATATACGCAGACATGAAATTTACTTGTGCTATATCACCTCAATATATACATAAATTATAAAAAACGTCTGTATTGGTTGCTGTTGCTCTCATGTCTGAGAGCAGGCTGCCCGCGAAGAGCATTCACGTACGGACATGTGCCCGCGCAGACAAAATGAGATCGCGCGGACAAGCAACGGGCAAGTCTGCCAGAATGACTGCGACGGTACTACACTAGCAAACATTACATAGATCTATAATAGCGAGGTCCGGCGGGCATGTCTGCAGACTTGCCCGCGGGTAGGTCCGTCTAGAGAATTCCCCTCTTTACGCTGGGCACACGGGTTAGCCCCAAACAAGACATCAACGACGGCATCGTTCACACCGCCGGAGAGCATTTAGAGTGAGGCCACACGGTGCGTTAACGATTTGGTGCGGCGCCGGAGCGGTGCCGCAACGTTATCCTACATACAAATCACTATGCCATTGTCACATCACACGATGCGTTGGGCCGCCGCGCTTGTGAACTGCGAGACGAGGCGGGGAGAGGTGATGCGCTGCGGTGCCGGATTGCATCGTGCCGTCACCGGAGAATTGTATAGAACGCCGCACCGCGGTAAACAGCGTTTTACTGCGGTGCCGCACCACCCGTGTGGCACCCTATAGCTCGAATTCATTGGGGTGCGATGCCGCATCGCACCGTTAACGCATCGCGTGGCCTCGCTCTAAGTTGATCAGAACCACAAGCTCCTTCAAGAGCGACTCACTAGCTTCCCCGGTGCCTGAATTCAACAAATCTTTCAAATGCAGAACCACTTCGGAAGAGCTCACGGCTGCGGTCAACTGCGGGCTGCAATTTGCAAAAAAAAAGGTGAACCCTGAACGAGGGGGCCGGGGCGGATGGGTGGGTCGAGAAAGTTGAGACCACCCGCAGGCGATGGATGGTTACTCTCCAGGGCTGAAAGTCTCTCACAGTTTTCTTTTAGTAATACCACTGCTAAGTCTACTAATGAAACACATCGGAACAGAAAATAAATTCTTTATTTTAATAATATCCAATTTCATCAGATTAACGTAGTCGTTTTGATAATAAAAAAAATGTATTTTATACAATTGCAAGTTTTCTTTTCTAAAAAATTTCACACAAAATTTTCTCGGAGGTAAAAAAAATATCTTTTTTAATCTGTATTGAGATCGTAAAATACATCACAATGTTACATTGCCATTTAAAATATTTTTAAAAGTATTGCCATGTTTTGAGGTGCTTACACCTATTTTTATTGCCGGATTCTACAACTAAAAGTTCGAATTAATAATTATATTTACACATTTTAATTAATATTGCCAGACGTTAATAATAATTTTGTAATCTGGCAACTTAAATTGCTTGAATGCGAAAAATTATTAAAATTTGAAGGTGTAAGTCGCCCTCGTATAAAAAATGTCTAAAATTTTATTTTACATCTAAACCTAGTTATTTTATTTACAATACACTGCACTGAGGTAACGACTTCTATTAAAAGTCTTTGTACTGTATTATTATTTCCTGTCTAAATTATTAATATTAATAATATCATCATACTGTCCAATATTTGTTGTCTAAATGTTTTACGTATCTAAAAATCTATTATAACAATATCTTATATATGTAATAACTATTATTATTAACAATGGTTTTCGATTATTGGCACGTCATTGACTCGAAATAATAATTGTATGGAATAGTTACGACCGCATCGGAAACGGTCCATCCAAAGCGTTTAGGGATTTTATATCTATGGATATAAAAGCTAAAGCTTCATTTAAATTATCAATTCAATGTTCTATACTATCACAACTTATTATTTGACCGAATATGATGCGGTGCTTACAAAGAGGTAGATCCCTTAAAAATTCCCCCTCCCCCCCTTCGATACCTTGAATTTACACCTTTAATACTAAAATTATGGCAAGAAAAGTTTAAAACTGAAATGGCAACACCAACAAATGTCTTTTATAATTAAAATAACTCATTTTGTAATAATACATAATTACAGATTTATCTTTTTCCTAATTTTCTTACTTGAAATACTGAAAAAAATTACCTCTTTGCTACAATAGCTATTCCATACAAAGAATACAATTTTTAAGACTAGGTTAATTTACCTTCGTTTTGTTTACAAACATTACATAAAAAATATTGAGTATGTTGAATTTTTTTTTTTATATACTATCAATTTATTTCCTCTATAATATTTTTAAAGACGACACTAGGATTACTATTTTCAGGCAAAAATCAAAGCCAAAACAGTTATTGCGTTTAAGTTTTAGGAAGGTCATTGCGACAGAATTTGAAATCGTGACGATACGGCCCTTTTAAGATACTTAATCATGAAAATATGTTATTTCGTTTTAAAATAACGTTTGTAAGCAAAACGGCCATCATTATTACTGATACGACACTTGAAACATCCCCGAATTATAACTATGTTCACGCTATATTTTATAATAGATAGGCAGATTACAATGACACAGAAATATCGACTAAAAACATTAAGCATAGAAATTTTAGTAATATGTTGGACATCACTAGTCGTTATGCCCATGAAAAATGGTTAAAATATGTTAGAAATTTTTGTAAAAGTTGTTACTTTTAAACCGAATTTATTAACACCATGTCTATTAAAACTAATAAATCGACTAATTTAAACAAATCTTCGCTCAATATTTTAAGATTTCGTATTTTCAGACATTATTCGTCATGTCATAGATCTGCCTATACCATTTCAAATATGTCATGAAAATAGCTACTGCCCCCGACGATATAATAATATATATTTGACAGACTTGCGGCCCCTAAGTACTACTTTAATATACCGTATTGGCGATACTTAATTTGGCAGTATTTTTTATACTTACTTGTATCAAATATCGAAGATTCGGCGCCATTTTTTCCAACAATGCTTTGTGTTTTAGTTTATTTTTTTAGACTAGATTTTATTGTCATTTAATTATAGACTAAAATTGCCATAAAAGATGCGAAATCAATTTACTGGATGGACATTTTGGAAATCATAAAAATAGCTGCCCAAGTACTTGTAAACGGCATTAATGTGTCGCCTCTTTTTGTCATATTGCCATGTCTTTCTGCCACCAATCTTCAATAATTGACACAACCAACTTCCATATATTATTAGCTGCCGTGGATAATACTATAATCGCAGCATTTACGAACTTAAGCACTTTCCTTACACTAATTTAAAAAAAGAACATAAAAAATAAGCTATAAACAAATGTATAACGAATACAAAAATAACTTTGTAATCACATTGAAAACTGGCCTTTGAGGCCATAGATTAGAGTCTTTTTTTTGCCAAAAGGCCTTTTAGACTTATGGCCTACGCACACATCTTTGTTCAGTTAAAATTGTTCATATTTTGGCCTTAACTTAAGTCCTTTTTAAAAAAGGCCTAACAAGGCCACTTTTTATATAAATACTAGTTAAGGCGGCATCTATCTTAATATTGCTTATTTCATCGTTGTTTTTTATTAAGGCCTAGACTCCAGTCCATGGCCTCAAACGCGGCTATATGGCTCTAAAATGTCACAGCAATTAATGTAGGATAAACGGCCCAATTGCTGTCTTTAAAATCACTCTGACAAAATTGGTCCTTTTATTCCCATTTTTAAGTATTATTGCAAAAAACATTTGTTTTTTTAATAAAAATATCTTTTTTGATCGGATTCTTTAGTAGTTTGACTACTTTAACTCAAAACAAAGGAATTAATTCGGTAACTACACGATAGATGGCACTTTTTAAAACTAGATTACACTCGGCTGTGCGGCTTGTTTCCTTTGCTCGTTGTTTTTAAAACAAACGGTTGGATGACGTCATATCCGTATGTGGCGCTGTCTGGGGAATTAAAAATATATTATTTAAAGGAGATCATTTTTTTTTATTTTTGTTGCCAGGCAGAAATAAATATTATGTGAATCCTATGGGCAGCAGCCACTCTCTGTGTGATATTTTCAACATACTGCGATCACTGACGCTGAATTCTATAGAGCAAAACACTTTGCTCAAGCCAAGCACAGTAGATTCATACGAAAATAATAAATCGGGGAAAAAATCTTTTCTAAAAATCTCTTTGGTTCGGTTTGTATCTGGCTGGTTTTAATATCAATACATTTATGACATTAAGAAAAGAAAAAATAAAAACAGTTTCCCGCCATTTTTCAATTGTTTTCTGTCCGTTAAAATGAGTGAATCTAACGAAGAAATTCAATACATACAATAGAGGGGAAAATGCGAAAAAAAGCCGCGAAAAAAAAAATGTGACGTTGTAGAGTGCAGCTTGCCTAACCTTACATTTGTAACTGCACACACTAATTATAGGCATTATTACACGAATCGTTGAATTGATCAGTTCTATTTTATTTTGCATACATCATTCTAGTACATGGCGACCCTTTATTAGACAGCAATTAAAATTTTGCAACTTAAGTGAAAGCGAAGATGTCTTTAGTTGAAGAAATCATGAAAATTTTTACTGATAGAAGTTTGTGAAGACGGAAAATTAGAAGAAGGAAAGCGAAGAAGATTTTAAAAAATACAGAATATTTAGAGTCAGAATCCTTAAAGAAGAATTGGTTTGATGAAGTGAAAACATTAGATACGAAACAGAAAAGGAACGTTGCTGCCGGGTGCCGGGAGAATACTCAAGCCAAATACACTTTTAAGGACCTAATGCAGTGTCAGTAAGAGTCACACAAAGCTGGTTCAAGCGTTTACAGTCCGGGAATTTTGACGTCAAAGATGCAGTTCGCTCTGGTCGCCCTCTTAAGGATAAACTCGATGCCATATTTGAAAAAGTGGAGCAAGATGTCATTACTTCCCAGAATTTGATCTATCAAATGGTGTAATATTAGTGTTTTTTTTTTTTTTTTTCAGTAATCAAAGGTTTCGATTCCAGGCTAGGACATTGATTTTCCAAAAATCTAATGATGCAGTTTTACTTGTCATTAAAATCGAGCTCGAGACTCCATTGAGTATTTTGCGCTATTCCTCATAGTTTCGGATTGGACCATCCACGTCCACTTGAAAAATGCACCCTGTATTTTATAATTACCTAAACGTAATTAAACTTTGTTTTTTTTTTTTTTATTTGTATACAAAATACGAAGAAACTTTTTCTCCCGACCTTGTATGAAACGTTTGATTGTAATCGCTAGTAGCAACCAGCGTTTATTCACATCTAAGTATCGCACCTTTCAGAGTACAATTTATTTCTAAACTCACCCTATCATTTAGCGCTAGCCTTTTCCAGGAAATCCATCTTCAACCTTAATTCAATTAGAAAAAGTTGTTTTTGCAGCGAAAATATCTCTTCCTTTTGCCTTAACTCCATATTTAGAATCTTCATTTTGGCTTCATGCTCCCATATGGCATGTTGCCTCTTCGCCGTGAAATACAACCGCTCCTCTTCCGTTGCTGTTCCACATTCATGTTTTATATGATCATCCATTTTCTCCTGCCGGTCATGGCCATTTTTTCGCTTAATTTCGTCTAAATTACTCAAGTTCAAGGGAGTATTTGAAAGTTCATTTAGTTTCTGTAAGAAATTCTGTTGTATTCTTGCTTGTTCGATAGCTTGCAGGGGGTTGGTGAGTATCGGGAGGGGGGGCATTGGGAGGGGCGTTAGGGGTAGTTGTTTGTGCGAGGGAGGGGGTGTGGGGGAGGATTGGGGTATGATTTGTACTTGGGGCTCGAGGACGTTCGGCATCGTGTCTTCGCTTTCGTTCGTACTTGATAGTCGGCCGTTTGACATCTGGAATATGTAGGAAATTGGTTTTGTGAGTAAAATTATTGTATATTTATTAGAATATTTATTACACTGATATAGAAAATGTTCTTTGTCAACTTTTTAGGCCTATGTATCCTGCTTGTGCGTATGAAGTTTCATTAAAATCGGTTCAGTCATTTCGAAAACAAATGAGTTCAAAGTCGTAAGACATTAACGAACTTTAAAAAAATTATAAAATTATAAACTTGTGAAAAAGTTGGAACGTTGACCTCCAATAACAAAAAAAAAATCGCAATGGCGAGGAGTTCAAGTGCTTTTCGGCTTCGTTATGGGTTTTTTAAAACCTTTTAGTTAATAAATAAATGGTGTTGTTATACAGTGTGAAGCACTCACGTTGACCGGTACGCAGTCGTCATCCTTCACGCTGTGGCCTCCGTCCGCGCTCGTCGTCGGATCGCCGTCCTCGTCTGTAAATAAGAATTCATCACCGTTATAAAGTGATCACCATAATACCAGTGTTGGAAAATTATGTCGTTAATTAGACATGTATACAGGCTGTAACAAGACCCTTCACGAAGCCGCCAACCAAGCATTCATCAAACTAAGTAACTTTACGCAAAAAATATTGCTGGGAAACGACTTTGTTTTTATGGGTGAAAAATCACGTTTTACGGTAGGACTCAATGTGACGGACTCAAAACATAGTGCTGATGTATGAATTGAATAGTCCGGGGGTTGTGCAGATGTGTAACTTTGACCCCCAATATCTCCGTAACTAGAAGGTTCCCAGGTATGGTCTAGAACAAAAAAAATATCGCAATGACGGGGAGAGCAAGTACCTTTCGGCTTCGTTAAGGGTCTTGTTACACCCTTTATTGTGTCAATATAGTCATGCTTTCGGGATCCCGAGATTTTAAAGATTGTCTGAAAGTCTAGTTATCGGAGGACGTGAAGCTATAAAAAAAAAAAAATACATTTATTTCAAGCATCATTAGCTCATAGGTGGTGTACACACAAATACAGACAACGCACAAGGGATAATAAACATAAAATAAAATAAAAACAAAAACACAACATCTAACCGGCCCTGCTGACGGCAACATGCCTATCACAGCAGTGCCGTATGTATGGGCAGTCCATCCGGTCCGCGATCATCGCCAGGACAGCATTGGGGCTGCCCCACACCCTACGCACCAGAGACGCGCCACGCTTGCGCATGGTCGCATAAAAGCAATCCGTGCGTGCCTCAGCGAACATACCTGAGGCGCTGCAGTAGCGAGGCAGCCCCAATACTGCCCTGAGCGCGTTGTTGAACTGGACGCGGAGGGCCCCATATGATGCACGCGTGTACCTCGCCCACAGGCTGCACGTGTACAGGGACGTGCAGTACGCCCTGAAGAGCGTTATCCTCACCTCCCACGAGCAGCGCGCAAACCTACGTGCGAGCATGTTCGCCCTCACCGACAAGGCCCTCCGTTCCCGCTCCATGTCAGCATTGTCCTTGAGGTCGGTCGTAACTACATGCCCTAGGTACTTAAATTGATCCACCCTTTCGAGTGGAACACCGTTTAGAAAAACGGGTGGACAATTATGCAAACGTTTCGTACCGGCCTCAAAGACCATGCATGCTATGTTTTCAACTCATTGATTTCGGAAAAAAGTACACACTGTATTATTACACCATTCGATAGTCGCTAATAAGGATCAAATACTGGGAAATAATGACATACGGCAAACTAAAGGAAAGAGTTCAATTTTGATAAAATAGTTTCGATTAGTTTACTATTCGAAACCTCGAACAAAATCACTATTGGCGCCAACTTACTTTAAGTTCGAATTTAGATTGTTTACGATTTTTTTATTTACTATTATTTTAGCGACACTAGCGATTGATGTAACAGTGTGACAGTGTGTTTTTATCCAAAATCAATGGGTTCGATTCTTGGCCAGGAATATTGTTTTATCAAAAATCTAATGAAGCAGTTTTAGTTTTCGTCAAAATCGTGCTCGAGACTCCTTTGAGTATTTTTCGCTATTCCTCATAGTTTCGGATTTGGCCATCCACGCTCACTTGAAAAATTCATCCTGTATATTTTAATATTTAGAACACATTACAGTTTTGTATTGTTACAGTATACATAATGTTACATACCTTTAACGTCTAGAGGGTGTATGTTCTGCCAGAGCATGCCATCCAGCAGGCCGGGCGGATCCGACTGCGATTGCTGGAAACGGAACGAAACATACAAACATTAATATTCACTGTCAACAATAATTTGTTGGGTATTTGAGGAGTATAACTTAAATAATACAGGGTGTAACAAGACCCTTAACGAACTAACTAGTCAACCAAGCATTCTGTAGATCAAAGTAAGTAACTTTACGCAAAAAATATTGCTGGGAAACGACTTTTTTTTTTTTGGGATGAAAAATCACCTTTTACGGTAGGATTCAATGTAACGCACTCAAAACAGCCCACTAGTTTCTGCCTGCGGCTTCACCCGCGTAACCTACATGAAACAAATGTTTTTATTTTTCAAAAACTAACATAATAATCGCTCTCACTGCCTCTCATTTAATTTAAGAACTGAAACTAAACCAAAGCAATAAGTACGAAGTTCCCCATAAAACTCAACTAATCTCTGGGATGAGACTGTATGGTTTTAATAGATCCCAAAGCGTGTGTGAAAAGATCTTAAGGGGGCTATCGCGTATGAATTCGCCGCTAGAGGCGCTAGTGTAGCGCGGGGGCACCGAAATGTCAGAAGTCGTAGATTGTTTGCGCGTAGCATGCTGTTTTAACTCGTATTTTTACAAATATTCACGATTGTGGTCTAGATTGAGCCATTCCTGATTAATTATGACTTGAAGATGTTAAGAAGCAACTTAGAATCTTAATTATCAGTACTTGGAGGTAAAACGATTTTTAAATTTTTCATACTTGCTAATTTTAAGGAGAATATTGTAAATATATGAACTTGAAGTTTACACTATGTTGTTAGACTTAATAAAATAAACTTTTTATGAAGTTATTGGTACTTTAAAGTATAAATTAGAATTACACATAAACTGTCACTTACGGGATATCTTCCGTGATTGTCTATTATTTTGAGCTCCCGATATTTCGACGCTGTTGCAAGCGCCATGATCGCGGGTTGGGTGGGAGTGACAGATTATGTGTAAGTGTAACCCGTGAAAGTTAAAACAGTGTTTAAATTAGAAATTATTGACAGGACCTTAATCGACAGTAGCGCCATCTGGTGAGCTCAAAAACGATAGCCCTCATTAGGTTACAACCAGAAGCGGTGGTTTCACATATATTTACAGATACGTCTACCTCAGAAAAATCCGACCTTCTTACTAATAGGTAAATTAAAAAAAAACGCTAAGTGCGAGTCGGAGTCGCGCACGAAGGGTTCCGAACCATCATCATCTGCCTAGCCTTTTCCCAACTGTGTTGGGGTCAGCTTCCAGTCTAACTGGATGCAGCTGAATACCAGTATTTTACATGGAGCGACTGCCTATCTGACCCCCACAACTCAGTTAGTACTGGGTAATACGATACCCCTTGGTAAGACTGGTGTCAGACTTTCGGGCCACTAACTAGTATAACGACTGTCAAAGATGTAGGTACAAATTACAGCCAGGACCGACGGCTTAACGTGCTTTCCGAGGCACGGAGGAAACTCGGTATGTAATAGGTGGCCACCCATCTACGGACCAACCTAGGCAAGCGCGGCTTAACCTGAAGATTGATCCGAGAGGCTGTTATTATCGGGCCAGGAGTGCCGAACCATTATCTAAAAAAACACGTTTTTTGTATGTGCCCCCCTTAAATATTTAATCTATTCTGTTGTTATAGCGGCAACAGAAATACATCATCTATGAAAATTTCAACTGTCTAGCTATCACGGTTCGTGAGATACAGCCTGGTGACAGACCGCCAGACATACAGACGGACAGTGGAGTCTTACTAATAAGGTTTCGTTTTTACCCCTTGGATACGGGACCCTAAAAAGGGGGCTCCCCTACTACGATGGTACAGAACCCTTTATGCCCGAGTTCGACTCGTATTTGGCCGGTTTTTTGTGTCAACCCGCTGACGGACGGACGGACAGCTGAGGCTTAGTAATAGGGCCTCGTTGGTTACCCTTCGGGTGCGGAACCCTAAAATTCCCAAAAACCACCACGATTCCAATGAAATTATGTGAATCTCGTTGGTTCCAACTTTCTTTTGTGGTTAGTGCCTAACCTGGTGTCTACAGTGTTCTCACATATATGTATAAACTCAACATGAATGATGTAATCAAGATCTTGTAACAATATTTTGATTGAAAAGAGTGTCCATGGAGTTTCTTGCCCATTCTTCTCCATAGAGATCTACGCTTTGGAATGGGCAACTACAGTACTTTCACAAGTTATTATGCCTTGTGTCTGTGACTGTAGCTTCGCCTTTGTTTTTCTGACATTCAAAAGTGCCTGCTAAGGTCTAATTGAAATAAACGCTTTGAGTTTGATTTTGTCAGAGTTTTTATACCACCCATGGGCCTCTGACTTGGCTTTACATGCCGTCGAGATATATCTCTCAGGCATGCTGGTTTCCTCACGATGTTTTCCTTCACCGAAGCAAGTGATAATTATACAATAAGCACGTGAATCTTAAAAATCAGAGGTGCGTGCCTTGGGTTCGAACTTGGACCTATGACTTGGCAGTCTGCAGACTGCTTCGGTTCCTGTTCCAACTTGAAAGATGGGACAGTTTAGGATCCGATAGGTGATGTACCTACTGCGAAGTTGGGATGTATCGCTAGTACTTCAATATGTGTAAAAGTGTGAGGCTGACCTGAGTGTCATGTGCACGCATCTTGCACTTTTTCTTGTAGTTCTCGTACCACATCTTGACCTGCGCGGGAGTGCGGGGCCGGTCGCCGCCGCACCGTTTGTTAACCTCCTCGCATATTGTTGACCACACCAACTGAGGATAAAGAGAGAAATGGTGGTTAATATTACTAGCTGGTGCCCGCGACGTTCGTTGGCATGATACTATTACTTCGCTTTAAATCAGATTTTGTTTACATTTTCAAAGATTTTTTTTCACGGAACCCTAATTATTTTTCACAAATAAAAGTAGCCTATGTTAGACCTTATAACATCAGCTATCTTCCAGTCAAAGTCCCGTCAAAATCGGTCCAGCCATTTCAGATTAGCCGGAACAAACAGACAGAGAGACAGACAAAAACTGAAAAAATGTGTTTTTGTTCTAAGTACCATATATTCTCATATGCATTCAGTAGAAAGCTGTTATTTTAATATTACAAACAGACACTTGTATTTTATTTTTTGTATATAGGGTCTATCTATTCATACACGAAATCTCTTAAGGGGTCATTGTACTAATCATTATGAACAACTTTAACTAGGGGACCAAAATTCGAAACCGCGAAAAAAAAAAATCTGCTGTTCCCTACAATATGATCGCATTAACTCGTCAAAATTTACTGAACAGCTGATTTTTTTTTCGCGATTTCGGGGTTGGTCCCATAGTGAAAGTTGTTCATAATGATGAGTAGAATGACCCCTTAAAAGATTTCGTGTATGAATAGATACACCTTATCTAAGGCAATGTTTTTTACAAGTAGGTTAGGTATGGCGATGGCGGAGCGAGCAGTGGTCCACTCCACATTGGATCGAGAGAATTTGAAGTCCTGGAGAGAAATATTATCCATCAGTAGTACAAAATCAAGGGGGTCTTGACTATGCAAGGCTTCCCAAGGTCGGTCCGTGGAAGGGTGACCATTCATTACACACCGAGATCCCACAGTGCCTTGGAAAGCACGCCGTTAAGAAGAAATGCGGGTGGTCTTTTCTTTTTCGTCCGAATGAAGCTTCAGCCTTAGGCCAGAATGGGCCGAAGTTTTGGCCACAGCCGAAGGTTTCTAGTAAGCGCCAGAATGAACAGTTTGACGAACGAGCGAGCGCGGTAGAAAGGCCACGCGCCAGGGGCAGGGTCGCAGATTTCAAAGTGTTTTTTTTGGACTAGCGACCCGCCCCTACTTCACACGGGAGCAATGTAATACATATAAACCTTCCTCTTGAATCACTCTATCTATTAAAAAAAAACCGCATCAAAATCCGTTGCGTAGTTTTAAAGATCTAAGCATACATAGGGGCAGACAGCGGGAAGCGACTTTGTTTTATACTATGTAGTGATGTTTGAGTCAACCTGTCAAGTTGCAAAGTCACATTAAGTTTTAAAATAAAAGTAAAACAAATTTACAGGGGCCTTAGTCTGCTATTGCAATAGTGTCAGAATGGTCTATCATTGATTTAATAAGGCCCCGCGCAGACGAATTACCCTTTGTACGCACGTCAAACGAGTTTCGAACGCGCTTCAATACGCCGTGGGCTAGGGGCCTTATTAAATCAATTATAGACCATTCTGACACTTGCAATAGCAGACTAAGGCCCCAGGGTGGAAGGGACCCCCGACCCACATGGGAAACGATAGCCACGTTTTCAATAGGTACCTACCATCATTCCGAATCTGAGCCCCCATCACATAGAAATTCTAAAGATAAAGATGCATTTATTTGTACAAACATGTGTGACATGATACATAGATATGCACATATGGATGGAAACGTGTTTAGATTGCTGGTTCAACATGTTTTGCCATATTCGGCGTACAAAATAGTTTATAATTCTTAATTGGAAATTATAAATTAAGAAATAATTAAATTACATATAGTAAAATTTCATCAATTCAAATACATAATTACAGTACGTATGGACGAATAATTTTATTATTTTTTGACTTTATATTTAGACAAATATAAAGTCAATAAAATAATAATCTATACTAATATAATAAAGCTGAAGAGTTTGTTTGTTTGTTTGTTTGTTTGAACGCGGTAATCTCAGGAACTACTGGTTCGAATTGAAAAATTCTTTTTGTGTTGGTTAGCCTATTTATCGAGGAAGGCTATAGGCTATATATCATCACGCTACAACCAATAGGAGCGGAGCATCAATGACAAATGTTGCAAAAACGGGGAAAAATTATTCTCTTTGATAGCTTCCGTTGCGTGCGCTGCGTAAACGGTTAAAGTTGCACAAATATAATGTAGGAGGGAATTATTCCTCTTAAAAAGGTCTCAAAAAAAGTCCGCGACGGCACATGCCTATCTTTTGAGTTGACTCACAATAACCATTTTTATGATTTTAAAATTTGGTCAAAATTAATGTTTTATTTGAGAAGGTGTTTTTACCGACATAGTATTAATCCTTATCAAAATAAATATGTTAGTCATCTTTAGCATTCAATTGTGACCAAAATTGCCCTTTACACTATTCAATTTAGATGAATATCTTAGGAGATATCACAGTTTTAAAATAACTCCGCATCAAAATAATGACCCGCGCGCGCTGCGAGGCGGGTGTTCATGTTGTTGGGAAAACCAATGTGATTAGATTCAATTCACAAATATTGTGGGGAACTTAGTCATTCCATCAGTGCTCTCTATCAAAAGATTTATAAATTTAAAGTGTTCAAGAAGAACTTACCATCATTGTGTAAGATACATGCAACGACATCTATTGCACCAAAATGGTACTAATTAATAAAAATGTGCTCACAAGATAACTTTTAAATCGGGTCTGAGAGCAAAAAGTACTCTAGATTAGTCTACATGACGCTATAACCCTGTAGAGTGTGTGTTCGATCGCTTTACATGCATTATATTTTAACGGTTAAATTTCGTGCTCGATAGATGGCGCTATTAATTTCACTCCATTTTCTGAGTCGCGGTGTTAAGTTTTCCGTGAAAGAATGACCCTCGCCCGTGTCAAATGTCTGAAGCTTGGTTTATTAACCAACGAAACAGAAAGAGGAGGTTCTCAATTCGACGCGTCTATATTTTTTTATTTTATGTATGACCTGACCACGCATAACTTTTTACAGAGAAGTCCGATATACAATCATGATCTTTTGTTTTTTAAATTGAGCAATCATGTTTGGGCTCATTTCCTGCACCTTGATGAGAACTTTAGATCTAGCTGGAGTATGACGTCATCGAAGGTCTGACGATGGAGACGGAAGGCACTTGCAAGAGGTCCTCAAGAGTTTGCAGCAACAATAACGTGTTTGGGCTCAATTCATGCACCTTGATGAGAACTTTAGGCCTTGCTGAAGTATGACTGTCATCGACGGTCAAACGATAGAGACAAATGGCAGTTGCAAGCGGTCCTAAACAGTTTGCAGCAGGTATAATGTTATTGGGCTCATTTCATTCACTTTGATGAAAACTTTAAACCATACTGAGTTGTCAGTATGACTTTCATCGAATGTCTGACGATGGAGAAGGAAAGCAGTTGCAAGTGGTCCTCAAGAGTTTACAGCATCTATATCGTGTCTGGGCTCATTTCATGCACCTTGATGAGAACTTTAGACCTAGCTGGAGTATGACTGTCATCGAAGGTCTGACGATGGAGACGGAAGGTAGTTGCAAGAGGTCCTCAAGAGTTTACAGCATATATATCGTGTTTCGGCTGATTTCATGCACCTTGATGAGAACTTTAGACCTGCCTGGAGTATGTCTATCATCAAAGGTCTGACGATGGAGACGGAAGGCAGTTGCAAGAGGTCCGCAACAGTTTACAGCAGTTTTATCGTGTCTCGGCCCATTTCAAGAACTTTGATGAGAACTTTCGTTCTAGCTGGTGTATGATTGTCATCGAGTGTCTAAAGATGAAGAC
Organism: Eugnorisma glareosa; assembly: GCA_947578425.1. Lineage (NCBI taxonomy): Eukaryota > Metazoa > Arthropoda > Insecta > Lepidoptera > Noctuidae > Eugnorisma > Eugnorisma glareosa. Next base: position 2,529,231 of record OX387985.1, on the reverse strand, counting down.
GTAAGGCTGTCGAGGGTCGCGGGCCTGTGGACAGTGAGTAATGGGCTAGCTCGCCATCCGTCCGTCTTATGACGACAGGCCGTGGTGACGGCGTGTTCGTGTTCCACACGCGCCTCAAAGAGATGTCAGCAAACGGGATGGGATCCGAGAGGAGCGACGCCTGCCAGGGTTGCGGGACTGTTCGAAAGAGATACCGCGGCCCTGGAACGCAAAGGGCAACAGAAGAAACGTGGGTGGATTTTAGTCAGTACAAGTCTGACAATCCCTTCCGCTCCGTCCAGAGTGGGAGGGGTCATTTGATGATTATCCATCGGTAATAGTATATTATAGGGATTTACTCCTTTTGAGAGCTTCCGTTGTGCGTGAACGGTTAAAGTTACGCAATTATCATGTATGTCGGAATTGTCCCTCTTAAAAAGCTCTAAAAAAATATCCGCAATGGCCATAATTATGTCTAACTTTTAAGGTTGACGCACACTCTCTCTAACCTCTCTTTCTTTTATGTACGCACGCACGCAGACGAAGTTGCGCGGGTCAGCTAGTTAAAACAATAAAATTATTATTACTGAAATAACATAACTAAGTAAATTAAAAATTTGTCATTCAATAACTCCGTCTCATTGTAGTATCCCATACAAATTAGCATTTTTTTTAGTTCACTCTTGAATGATTCTACATCGGTAATTTAAAAAAAAAAAACAGCTGTTTCATACACTTTTGTAGGAAACAGGTTTTTCTCTTTGGTTATATAATGTCTAGATGGAGCGTCGCCCTACAATCAAAACAAAGAAAACGAGGCAACAATTTCAAACATGACATGTGTGCGTGCGGCAGCGTACGGCCGGTGTACAGAGACAATAGACGCGCAGTGTAAACAATGTGCATCTATGTCTCTGTGTGCGAACTTATAAGCCAACAGTTGGCTGATATTTTTTGACACGTTTTCGCACATTTGATGCTCCATCTAGACATTATTTTAATCAAAGGTTTTTCTTTATGAAAAAAATATATTTGGTTGGTTTTCGGCATGATGTACTGAACACGTGGTAATCGTTGAGCGTCGATGTCCCTCCCAGCCTGTATAGATCTAGAACTGAATTTCGAGTCATTAAACCTTTGCCTTCGGCTTCGTGAGCAGCGGTGGCCCAGTGGTGTCAGCCTCGACTTACGAACAGTAAGTCATGGGTTTGAACCGAGGCAGGCGCATTACTTTGTGTAATTTATTCATCACCACTGCTTTCAAAACGGTGAAGGAAAACATCGTGAGGAAACCGGCATGTCCTAGAACCAAAAATTCGAAGACATGTGACATCTACCAACCCGCACTGGGCCCGCCTGGTGGATTATAGCCCATTCCCTCTCATAGAGAGGAGGCCGAGTGTCCCAGCAGTATGCTATGTTTATGCTTCGATTGCGATTAATTAGCTTCGGCTTCGGACAGAAATCGAGTCTATTGCCAACAACCGGGCACAAATCTAGATCTACTCAGAAATTCATGTTGATTCAGAATTTTATTCAACCGCCAACCGATAACAAAACCACATTTCGGCTACTATTGCGACACTCCTGTTGTTCAAATCAAATCAAATCAATTTATTTGTGTAAATTAGGTAGTGATTACAGTTCTTAAATTGAAGATAGATCGCTATGATATGCCAAGAGGCGTACAAATATATGGTGGCATGCGAAATGGAATAAATTATCAATCATGCGAGAGGTAAACACTATTCCAATTTCTCTATGTAATACATATCGAACACAGGCAAAAACCCTTGTCAATTAATTCGTGCAATCTTACAATAACTGCGCATAAAATAAAACATGACACCTAACACAAGCGAGTAACTTTACACTTGCATAGTTTTCAATTATTGCTGAAAAGGCACAATTGCCTCGACATTGCTGAATAGGCATCACTGCCTCGTGGCACTTTATATATTATTAAATTATATTGATTATAGATAACCTTCTAGTTGTTATTTCATCATTTTTAGAGTTCCGTACCCGAGGGGTAAAAGCGGGACCCTATTATTACTAAGACTCCGCTGTCTGTCTGGCTGTCTGTCACCAGGCTGTACCTCATTAACCGTGATAGCTAGACAGTTGAAATTATCACAGTTGATGCATTTCTGTTGCCGCTATAACAACAAATACTAAAAACAGAATATAATAAATATTTAAGGGGGGGGCTCGCATACAACAAACGTGTTTTTTTCTTTTTCTTCAGATAATGGTACCGGTTTTTTTTTAAATTTATTAAGCTTAGGACCAAAAACTCATGTCTCGAGTATGGGTCTTAAAATTTTGCCCTGGGCTTCTAGGTTCGTCGAGTAGGTCTGGGCTATGGATGCAATCTTTTTTAGATGAAATAGGGTATATCTGATATCAGAGAGGGAAAACTGAACTACTTTTTGTTCTAGCAGTTCTTCAAATTAGCAAAAAAAACCTGGTAATTGCGAGTCGGAATCGCGCACGAAAGGTTCCGTGCCATAACCTAAAACAGGGAACTCCCTTAACTATTTATGTTATTCTGTTTTTAGTATTTGTTGTTATAGCGGCCACTGAAATACATCATCTGTGAAAATTTCAACTGTCTAGCTGTCACGGTTCATGAGATACAGCCTGGTGACAAACAGCCAGACAGACACAGACAGACAGACGGACAGTGGAGTCTTAGTCCGGGTTCCGTTTTTACCCCTTGGGGTACGGAACTCTAAAAATGGACTTTGTAATAAGAACTGACGCGAACAACTGAACAACGTGTATTCTAAAACTAAAAAAGTAATGAATTTCCAAGTCGTAGAACAAAAATTGTGGAGTTTCATGGTCTGAGACACCACACGAAAGGTCTTGCGTTTATTATGTTACACCCTGTACATGAATACGGTTCGTAACCAGGGGGCCTACCATGATGTCTTAAAGCAGGAGTCATTCCAGTGTGGGTATGAGACAGAGCTATACAGCTCGGCTAGCGCCATCTCTTTCCCACACTGGAATTGCTCCTGCTTTAAGACGTCATGGTAGGCCCCCTAGTCTAGGCTGATCACTTCTGCAAAATGAGCTGAGGAGCCAATATTGACCAACAACCGAATCCAAAGTTCGGAAAAGCAAAACAATATTTTGTGCATTCAAAGCAGCAATAGCAGTTCAAACTAAATGCTATTACATTGATTGCTAATTCAAGCGGAGTGCGCAACCTTCTCATTAATAAAAGAATTCAATCGCTGTAATGGGTCTCGTGCATCATATCTGACACAATCGAAGGTAAATATGAATGATGATGAGGATGATGATGAGGCCAATATGAGGAGTCAGAAGGTGTCGTGGCAAACCTTGTCGAAGATGGTGGGACAAGCTGGACAAAACCAACGGCCAGTGCTCCACATTAGCTTTGGATTGAAATACCAAAAGTCATGGGTAGAGGACTTTGCTCAGCATTGGGATAATGAAGTAACAGTATGGCCAAAAGCCCTGTAGATGAACTATGTGAGAAGATAGCCAAGCCATTCCCAACTAAGTATATTGGTTACTAACTGTTGCCCGCGACCTTCGTTCTCGTGAAATTATTTTTATAAAATATATTACTTCCATTTTTGAATTGGATTTTGTTACCAATTTCAAGGGTTTTAGTTTTTTAAATGGAATTCTAATTCTTATTCCTAAGTAAAAATGTAGCGTATGTTAGACCTTATAACATCAGCTATCTGTCAGTAAAAGTCCGGTCAAAATCGGTTCAGCCGTTTCGGAGATTAGCCGGAACAAACAGACAGGCAGACCGACAGAGAGACAAAAATTTAAAAAAAAAAATGTTCTAAGTGCCGGATATATTTTCATTTGCATTCAGTAAAAAGCTGTTGTTTTGATATTACAAACAGATATTTCAATTTTATTTATTTGTATGTATAGATTGGAGTCGGCTGCTTATCTGACCTCCACATCTGAGTAAGAGGGTAAGACGATATTCCTTGGTAAGACTCGTTGTGAGACTTTTGGGCTTCCGACCACCTGAAGCGACTGTCCAAGATCTACAAATGAAAGCCAGCAAGCAGGTATAACTACTCGTGGAGGCATTGTTCACAAGCTAGTCATCCATTAGTAGTCATAATTAATAAAAGGTTTCTCGTATTTTAAACTATTTGTATGTATTTTATTCAATATTAGTTTATTTAATTTTATCTGTATTTAAGTGTATTAGTATTTGTATCTATTTATGTAAGTAAGTATATCAATTTATGTTACAAAAATAGTTTTTTTCTTATTTATTTTTTTGTACTCTATCATAATTTATATATTTATTTAAATCGAACACAAATGATTCATATTGTTATTAGTACGACTTATCAACATAATGCTCTCCAATTTGATACAAAGGTTGACTGGTAGAGAATGCCTTGTGGCATTAAGTCCGCCTATGTACCTACCACTCTTGTACATGAAGTTTAAATAAATAAATTTTGATACGTAATGATAACATCCTACATGTTCAATGAAATCCTTAAGACTTGGTTAATTCTATGCTACCACGGAAGCGTACTAACGAATAGATTACATATCTATCTTTTTCGTTAACTTGTAACTGATATCGAGCGATAATCTTTACATAACTACCTACAGTCGATAAGGACATTATTTTTATCACATAATCGTATCTTTTATATCTTATAAACAATATTGGGACATCAATGGCGAGGAATTCAATTTGGTGGATGGTCAAGGGTTTAGATTAAATCTTAATGCTAGATTAAAGATAAAAATTTAACTAATATTGATAATTCATATTTGATTTTGGATTTAAAGGTTTAGTAATTGTTGGTCCTTTTAAGAGGAAATGCGGGTGGTCTTTTCTCCATACAAACGCTCTCGCCTGTTTTGCGGTTTATGACTTTAAAGCTATGATTTTTTACAGTTAAATAAATATCAACCTCTTCTATGTCCTTATGTTTTCTTTTTTGATTATACATAATCTGTATCACCACTAGAACCTTTACAAATTGCTCAAAATTGCCTATTTTAACCGCTGTCAATCAAGGCCTAGTGTACAAATTTGACAACTATTAATGAAAAAAGAAAAACATAGGGACACAGTATGTAAGGTGCATCTGTTCATACACGAAATCTTTTAAGGGGTCATTGTACTCATCATTATGAACAACTTTTACTATGGGACCAAATCCGAAATCGCGAAAAAAATCAGCTATTCAGTACATTTTGATTTTGTCGTATTAATGCGAACATATTGTAGGGAACAGCTGACTTTTTTTCGCGATTTCGAGGTTGGTCCCATAGTAAAAGTTGTTCATAATGATGAGTACAATGACCCCTTAAGAGATTTCGTGTATGAATAGATAGACCCTATACATATAGGGTGTAACAAGACCCTTAACGAAGCCGTCAACCAAGCATTATGTACATCAAACTAAGTAACTTTACGCAAAAATTATTGATGGGAAACGACTTTTTTTTTTGGGTGAAAAATCGCGTTTTACGGTAGGACTCAATGTAACACATTGTGCTGATAGATGGATTGAATAGTACGGGGGTCGTGGAGGAGTTTAATGTAAAAACCTTGAATTAAAAACAAGAAAGTATTAAAAAAAACTTGTGAAAAAGTTGAAACTTTGACCCCCAATATCTCCGTAACTATAAGATTCCCAGGTCTGGAACAAAAAAATGATCGAAATGACGGGGAGAACAAGTGCCTTCCGGCTTCGTTAAGGGTCTTGTTACACCCTTTATACTGCATATAACTTCGGGAAAAACAGGATCAATGTTATAATGACGATGAAAAAGAAAGCGGCCATAAAGCAGCAGGACTCTATGGCAGGCGATCAGCACCAGTTGTTGGTCCTTGTAGTGGCGGTACTTTCATACAAGAATAAAAAAGCAAGGCTTGCCGTAATACATAATCAGCCTATAATGTTCCCACAGCTGGGACACACGCCCTCCTCTCTATGAGAGGAAATGGGCTATAACCCATCACGCGGGCCCAGTGCGGGTTGGTAGATGTTACTTGTCTTCGAAGTTTTTGGTTCTAGGACTTGCCGGTTTCCTCCCGATGGTTTCCTTCACCGTTTTGAGAGCAGTGATGATGAAATAAATTATACAAAGTAATGCGCCTGTCTGGGTTCGAACCTACGACTTACTGTTCTTAAGTAGGCCCTAAGTTCTCCACTAGTCCCTGTGGCGCTGTTCCTACCTGTTTGCTCCTGTTGGTGGCGTTGTTGGAGCGTCCCTGTCGCAACACGTCCCTGTGGCGGGCGATCAGTTCGAGAACTGTTCGCTTCTCCAGTTCGGTGAAGTTCTTTGAGCGCTCCTTGTGGCCGCGGCGGGCGCGGAACGATGTGGCTGTGCTGCGTGTTGACATATCACTCTGGGGAAGAGGGGAAAGAGACATTCAATAAAGATAGGTAAAGTACGATATTGCACGGTTCTTGGTCGCAGGAAATAAAGACAGTAACAATATTTTTTAGAAGACTAATAATATTGGCAACGTCTTGACTTAACACTAGGGATACAGGGCAAAAGGAACTAAAAGTACAAAAAAAAGTATTTGAAAAAACTAAAAAACCCGACTGAAAAAAAGAAAAGCATAAAACTAGCACATTTTAAATGATACAAAAGTTGGAAAAATGGCGGGGCCCATTTGAATATAAAATTATGGAAATGGAATGGGCCCCGCCTGCTTCCAACTTTTGTTTAAGTTAAAATGTGCTTTTTTATGCTTATCAGTTGGGTTTTTAAGTTTTTTTCAAATACTTTTTTTTAATTTCCAGCTTTTTAGTTTAGTAACGTGAAAGATTTCGCAGACGTTTTAACTATTTTTATTATTCGGTGCGCCCCCCGGATATGTCATACGGAAATAAATAAATAAAAATAATTAGAACTGCATCCAAAGATTTTTAAATTATCGCCTACCTAGGCCTAAAGGCAACTGTAACTACATAAGTACATACGTGTTACTTGCGCGAGTGATTTTTCATCAACATACAACCTGACACTGACCTGCAAATTACCAAAACGTAAGAAAATTTGAATTTCGCGGGCTGCGCTGGCGCTTCCAACTTAACCCAAAAAGTGCTTTCGCCATACGCTAAACTCATAGTAATTTAAGTTTTTTTAATTATTCACACAGGCATAATTAAGTTTAATCACTAACATGTACAGAAGAAAGTAAATATACATAAATTATTCTCTAAATAGGTTGATGGCCGTTCTGTACTTCCGGCGGATGCTAGGTACAGTTAGCAACAAAATTAATAAATCTCTTTATATAATATGAAATTGCCGATTTGTATGACGATTTCGTGAAAAGGGATATTTCCATACAATTTAATTTTTATTTTTCTTGAAAACGTCTGAACTGATTAAGTACGATTTATATCGTAGTCCAACTATTGCAATTATTTGCAATAGTTAGACTTAAAAAACCCCGCTGCACTGCGTATCTTAAATTAAATTCTCAAAACATAGTCTATGACAAAAATATATCTACTTGAAGTATTGAACTACTTGTACGGTTTTTAAACTCTAATGGTCATTGAAAAATTAATTCAATAAAAATGGAACTATGGAAAAGTATAACTATACGTCAAAATTTAAAAACAGAACAAAATGTGAGAAAAAAACGGCAATTTCATAGTTAAAACCTATTACATAGTAATATCATTTTTTATAAGCGATAGACAAGACAACGCATAGCACAAAGGCAAAACAACCAAAAAAAAAAATTTGGGCAAAAATAATGGTGTAAAAATACTCTTAAAGAAGTCAAAAAGCACTTGATCTCCCCGTCATTGCGATCATTTTTAGGGTTCCATACCTCAATCGGCAAATCGGAACCCCCACTCCGTAACTAGAAGGTTCCCAGGAATGCGTGGCGGTATCAAGCTGAAATTAATAGCAAATACTCAGGTCTGCTACCCCTTTTAGTTTTTTTTTTTGTTTTTTTCGGATGGGAAATCATCAAATAACCCCTCCCGCTCTGGGCTGAGGAGGAGGGAGTGTCAGACTTGTACTGACTAAAACCCATCCATGTTCCTTCCTTTGCCCTTTGTGTTCTAGGGCCGCGGTATCTCTTTCGAACAGTCCCGCAACCCTGGAGGTCTGCTACCCCTTGGAGCAATGAAAAAAGTCTTGTAAGTCAACGCGATCTAAAGATATGACTGTTTATGTCGCATATCATGAGATTTCACAACGGAATCAAAACCTATAGGGTACTTCCTTTTGACTTAGAATCATGAAATTTGGCAAAAAGCAAGGCCTTACAGCACAAATAAAGGAAACATTCCAAAAAATAAAAAAAAGTTGAAAATTAAAGGGTACAGGGTACATACATAGTTGTCGCCACTTAAGATATTTTTTGTTTTAGATAATGGTACGGAACCCGTCGTGCGCGAGACCGACTCGTACTTGGCCGATTTTTTTTCTTCTAGAGCATACCACCTGGGAACCTTCTAGTTACGGAGATATTGGGGGTCAAAGTTCCGACCTTTTCACAAGTATTTTTTTGTTTTTTATACATTTTTTTAATATTGACTTTAGTTCAAATACCTCTTCGACCAGCAAAATATTTTGAGTTGCGTTTATAGATGCAAAACGAATTTTAAACGTTTTAAACCATTTGGTTTCAAACAGTCTTTTTGGTTTAAAACGATTTAAAACCACACATAGTGGTTTAATATGGTTTCAAATTTTTTTTTTGGAATGAACTGAGGCTTCACACGAAGTTATCTAGACCACACCCTCATCCTGATTTAGAATATATCTAAGGAAAATAAAATAAAAATATTTTAAGATCAACCGACATTGACAGACAAACATAAAATCGATCCCTACCTGCTCCCTCTCTCCTAATACCTAGTGCAAAATAAAAATGCGGCATTGCCTTTATATTTAAAAAAATACGCATATCATGATTGTTTTCAGTCTGTCTAATGCTGAAAAGTAGTTTAAGTATGATATTTGGCTTCACATGTATTAATAAAAATGGTAAATTGAGATAATTAACCTTTTAAACTTATTTTTTAAAGTAATTCGTCATCAATGTACGGCTCACGTGGTCGTGGTTTTAAACAAATTTAAAACGGGTTTTATACCACTGATTTTGGTTTAAAATGGTTTATTTACAACTATAGTTGCGTTACATTTTTGCGTACAGATACTTAATTTGATGTACAGAATGCTTGGTTGACGGCTCCGTGAAGGGTCCTGTTACAACCTGTATGGTTCCCAGAGCTTAATTTGTTTTTTCGGTTAAATGTAGACCTTTGCCCAGTAGGTACTTGAGATCAGATATGCAGTCGCTCTATGTAAAACACTGGTATCTGGTTAGACTGGAAGCCAAGCACACGCTAGTTGGAAAAAGGCTAAACAGATGACGATATCACAAAAGTGGGGTTGTTGTGTCATTTTTGTGTAAGTATAAATGGACTTTAACAAAATTTTCTAAAGTGTAACGTTTCCGAGCTATCAATGCTCGGAAACGTTACACTTTAGAAAATTTTGTCTCATAAAAAACTTGTTTGTATTGATACCAGCATTTATTCGGTGTACTGTTTTTTTTTTTTTAGCTAATATGGGTCAATGACCTGAAATGATATTTTTTTTAATTTTTATTGATTAATTTAGGTTTTATAAGTGGCCGCAACTTTGAAAAAAAAAAAAATTGCGGATGTTGGGCCGGCAACGTTTCCTAAGCAAAACTTACCACCTTTTCGACCTCTTTCTGGATGCCCAGAACCAACGAGGTGGGTCATTTTTCAGGGGTGATAAACCATTTGCACGATTTTCAATATTTTCTAAAATAGGTTATTTTTAGATATTAGTACACGATACAAAGTCGAGGCTTTTCAGGGATCGGTATCAACATATTTAAAAACTAGCTGTTGCCCGCGGCTTCGCTCGCATTTTGGTCGGAAATTATTCCACGGGCACGTCGTAAATATAGCCTATGGCACTCGGGGATAATGTAGCTTCCTATTAGTGAAAGAATTTTCAAAATCAGTTCAGTAGATCCAGAGATTACACCTTACAAACAAATTTTATCTCTTTATAAATAATATTATTAGTATAGACGAATCCTACTACCTTGAATATGGTGCGAACGCCTGCCAGTTTATCTGTCACAGCTACATATTTCCGAATCTTCTAAAGCTACATTTGTACTAAATAGGTAAAAAAGGTAAAGGTATTTGAACCTATTAAAGGTATCTATCAAAGCCCATTGACCGATAAGTACCCAGTCAGGCCTACTAGACTCATTACAGTAGTCCTTGATTTTCTGACCACTTTTAATTGTAAAAAGGAAATTATTCGTTTACTATAAATAATATGTGAATACAGTACTGTCAAATTATTGATTAATAATCTTATCTATACTTATATTATAAAGAGATAAATTTGTTTGTAAGTTTGTATGTAGGTGGTAATTTCCGGAACTTATAATCCAATTAAAAATATTATTTCACTGGTAGAAAGCTACATTATTCGTGAGTGCTATAGGCTATAAATTATAATGATATCATGCATATTAGCCGAACTATCACAATTTTTGTCTAGCCAGGCGGAAAAAAAGCAGCGATTGTTGGTAGCGAGGGCGTGGTGGTTGTGAGATTGTAGGGGTAATCTCTGGATCTACTGAACCAATTTTGAAAATTCTTACACTAATAAGAAGCAACACTATCCCCGAGTGCCCTAAGCTATATTTACAACGTGGCAGTTTGATAATTTCCGACAAAAACGCGAGCTAAGCTGCGGGCAACAGCTAGTAAACTTATAAATGCTTATTTTTAATTGTAAATGTCGTTAGCATTACATTTATGTGTGTAACTGTACCTAAGATGATTTTATTTTAAGTAGTAGTAGATCGATACAATAAAAATGAGTGATTCCTGAGTGTTAAACTAGTATCAGATGAAGTAAGGATGGCACTAAGAATATGCTTTATGGCGATATAAATAAACGTTACTTAGATAGGGGCGAAATCGTAACAGCCGCACGTGTCAATCCTCAAAGGTTAAGCCGCGCTTGCTTATCTATGGATGGGTGACCTTCCATTACGTACCGAGTTTCTGGCCCTCGGAAAGCACGTTAAGGTGGAAGCGCAAGGGTAGCCCGCGAAATTTAAATTTTCTCAAGTTTATTGCAATTTGCAGGTCAGTGTCAAGTTGTATGTTGATGAAAATATGAATCGCGCCAGTAACACGTATGGAGTTACAGAATTATAATCATTCAAATCATCAATACAGCTCTCCAAGTTCATATAATCACATTCAATAGCTATTTCATGAAAAAGTCACTTTTTGAGATTATATGAACTTGGAGGGTTGTATTGATTGATTGTTTGATTTGAATGATTATTATTCTGTAACTCCATACGTGTTACTGGCGCGATTCATATTTTCATCAACATACAACCTGACACTGACCTGCAAATTGCAATAAACATAAGAAAATTTAAATTTCGCGGGCTACCCTTGCGCATCCACCTTAAGCCGTTGATCCCAGCTGTCATTTGTAGATCTTTGACAGTCGTTACAGGTAGTTAGTGGCCCGAAAGTCTGACAACTAGTCTTACGGTCGTACTAAGTGTATTTAAAGAAAGTATTGCCGTCGCACTACCTCAAGTCTGCGCCCGTAGAGTGCGATAAGGACAGCTGCAGCTCTGACGGATAATATCACACAATTTTGACGAGTTCGACGTTGCGTATTCCCATTTTTTCTCCTCGAAAACTGAGCCGATTCAATTATTAAGGTGGAAGCGCAAGGGTAGCCCGCGAAATTTAAACGCAATAGCTATTTCATGAAAAAGTCACTCAGTGGGATTATATGAACTTGGAGGGTTGTATTGATGATTTGAATGAGTATAATTCTTTAATTCCATACGTGTTACTGGCGCGATTCATATTTTCATCAACTTACAACCTGACACTGACCTGCAAATTGCAATAAACGTAAGAAAATTTAAATTTCGCGGGCTACCCTTGCGCTTCCACCTTAAGAGGAAATGCGGTAGGTATTTGAAGAAACTATCGCTGTCCCTCTACGAGCGCGATGTCGACATTGGTGCGATAAGGACAACTACAGATCCGACAAGTAAAAAGTCATAATTCGAGGTTTGGCTCTCGACTATTTCCTCCTCCAATATTCGACCAATTTATAAAAGATATATTCATAAACCGAAGAAGAAGGATATATTGTGTCCCTATGTTTTTATTTTTTCATGAATAGTTGTCAAATTTGTACATTAAGCCTCTGTTGACAGCGGTCCAAATTGGCCTTTTTTAGCATTTTGTAAAGGTTCTAGTGTTGATACAGATTATGTATCATCAAAAAGGAAAACATATGGACATAGAAGAGGTTGATATAAATTTATTTAACTGTAAAAAATCATAGCTTTAAAGTCATAAACCAGAAAGAAAACAGGCGAGAGCGTTTGTATGGAGAAAAGACCACCCGCATTTTCTCTTAGGATTCAATATATTTTAAGAAGGAGCAGGTCTAGGTTCCTATTAATTTCTTTTACGTTACAGCTTTTCGATTTTTTATAGTAGTCCTCTAATCACGGCTGTAAAAGTTGGGCATTTTTTTTGTAATTTTTGGAGGGTTTTATTTTCTAAACTTATTATCAACATTATCTTGCCCTTATCGCAATTCATTCGTGCTCGTCGCAGCATGTCTTCTTCTTCCATACTTCTCTATTACTCGTCATCTCAGCAGTCACCTCCTTTCTAGCCATATCATCCTTCACACAGTCCATCCATCGTTTCTTTGGTCTTCCTTTTCTCTTTTGTCTTGACTTATTAGTTTATCTCTATTTTCTTAACTTTTGCTGAAGGCAAAGGAAATTACAGTGACAGTGATGACCAGTGATCGGAATAGGTAGTACTTAAACTTCAAGCAAGGAACAGAAACGAAAAATGATCCTTACGACTAAATTTTTTTTGTTGATTTTATGGACTACGTTTTACCTCAAGTTGTGTTGATTTCTGTTTACGTTTAGTTTCAATAATTGTACAAAATGAATAAATGGTATGAAAACCTATAAATAGTTTTTTTTCCTTGTTAGTTCTAACTAATAAGGCTGGTATGAAAATTAAATTAGCTTCTGCACTTACTTACGGCGTTCAAACGAAGATAAGAAGATTACCTTTATTTTTTAAACAGTAAAAATGGTGCAGTTTTTTTTAAAACAAACAGTAAATGAATTCGATAGTTGTTTTACTTGATTAATTTTAGTTGTACTTAGATAAGTAATGTTCCGACATTCGGAATAAATATTCCAAAAAAAAAATGTAGTCGTAAGGAAGTCCCCACTTTCGTTTCTGTTCCTTGAACTTTATGCACATTAGCTCTACCTATTCCGATCACTGGTGATGACAGTGTCATTTAATTTAAAAAAAAATATGTTGCTCTAAAGGCATTATTCAGAAAAAAAACGGGAATAGATTTGTATGGAGAATCGCAGCCCCTGTCAGGTCTTAACCCTTCGTGTGCCGGGAACGTGGATATACGCGAGACACAATAGGTTTTTAATTGTGTCTATTTACTCGGCATACGAAAGGTTAAAACATTATGTTATGTTTATCTTATAGGTAGCATCTATTATGATGAGTGTGCCAACCCTGACATAGGCTGTTTGTATTTTAATTTATGTTTACTAAAAATTGGGCCTTGTAGAACCTGTTTAGTGATTTCTAATGTATTTTACTACATGAACTCTTAGTCACATAAACATGTTGGTAAGCTAAAACATGTTGTAGCGAAATAAAAGTCCAGAACTTCGCCACTGATAAATATTTATATATTTTTTTTTTTTTAAGTTTGTTGCTTGGTTATTTACTTTAGGTTATTTTAATTAATAAATGTAAACCTAAAGAGTAACAGAATAGAGTTAAATGAAATTTGTAAAATAAAAAAGGCTATAATAGTCGAAAATACGTCATTTGTGTTGTGTATTGAGCTAGGAGTTTACTTTGCCCAATTCGCGCTTGCAACACCGAAAGTGCAATACCTAGACACGGTCAAATTCTTCATTCTTTACCTTTTTTTTCTTTTGTGGTTAGTGCTTAACCTGTGTCATTTTTTTAAGCCGCCCATGGGCCTCTGACTTGGCTTTTCGATTTGGCAGGGTTCGGAATGATAGTACATCATTAGCATGACGTGCCACCAATGCACAAATGCTTAGCACGTACTCATCCAGATTTACTAGCTGTTTTGCCTGCCAAGCTTATTCCCCCCATACCATAACACTTGGGCCCCCAAAACGATTTGAGGGGTTACGATGACGTCTTAAGGTGGAAGCACAAGGGTAGCCCGCGAAATTTCAATTTTCTTCGTTTATTGCAATTTGCAGGTCAGTGTGAGGTTGTATGTTGATGAAAATATGAATCGCGCCAGTAACACGTATGGAGTTACAGAATTATAATCATTCAAATCGTCAATACAACTCTCTAAGTTCTTTTAAGCCCATTGAGTGACTTTTTCATGAAATAGTTATTGATATAATTTTGTAACTCCATACGTGGTACTGGCGCGATTTATATTTTCAATAACATACAAGCTGACACTGACCTTCAAATTGCGATAAACGTAAGAAAATTTAAATTTCGCGGGCTACCCTTGCGCTTCCACCTTAAAGCTGGAGTAATTCCAGTGTGGGAATGAGACAGAGCTATACAGGTCGTCTAGCGACATCTCTTTCCCACACTGGAATTACTCCTGCTTTAAGACGTTATTGTAGGCCACCTGTTCCGTGGATGCATGGTTCTATAAAACATTCTAATATCCACACGCGGATTCGTTTCATCACTGAAAAACTTGACCTTACATTCGTTTGTAAATAGTACAGCCCTCCAGTTTTCCATTGCCCAGTTCAAATGCTCGCGAGCGCTTGCCAGTTTGAGTCGAACACCACGCACTCGGGAACATTGACCATCTTTGTGGGGACGATTACGGATGGTTTGTACCAGTAGATTGCCGCAGCCGGTTTTGTGAGGCCCGAGCGGTTACAGTACGCTCTCGTTGTGCAGTTTACCTGATATACCGGTCTCCCTGGCAAGTTCTGGCTCTTATTCTTCCTAATCCAGGTCTCCGTTGTGGTCACCCGTTCACGGAACAGCCTAGGCAAGCGCGGCTTAATCTGAAGATTGACCCGAGTGTGTGTATTATTATAAATTGGAACTTAGTCCTCATATCTGAGTATCAGTCGCGCCCTGACATCAAATTAACATGAAAATTTACATTTTACATTAATTGCATGTTACATGCCTAAAGGTCTCTAGTTATCTGAGAATCCTTTTAACGATATCGACCCATTTGATTTAAATATTTTGAGGTTTTAATAGCAGATGTTAGGCATAGATTTGGACGTGAAACATCTATAGCGGCGGGTTAGACCGACTGTTGGCGTAGCGACGCGTCGCCACGGCATAAGCGGCGGAAGAAAAAATACTTGCATAGGAAATTGACCCGTGACTTCGTAAATAAGGAGCATAATCGCGTTTACAAATAAATAAAAATACTTGCATTCGAAATTGTTCCGTAGACTCTTACAGATAAGGAGCATGATCGCATTTGCGAAATCTAACGCGGTTATTGAACTATTGAAGATCTGATTGAGTACCTACGTATTTATGAAGTTTGTAAAGACCGCTAGTCAGCCAGATCACGTGGTCAAAACAAGCATACACCATGCATGCCGCATGCAAGCAAGCATGCAGCGAGCAAGCAACATGCAGCAAGCACGATTTCTGTCAAGGCTCCGGCGGTCCCATGCGAGCTTATCGTCGCAGATGTGTTTCACGCTCACCACCGCAGCTTCGGCTTCGGTCGCAGCCTCAGCCGCGGCGGCGAGTGTTAAAACCACCTGCTCCTCAGCTCGCGGGCAGCCTCGCCCCTCCGCGAGTTTAAATTACACTCTAGGGGTAGGGCAGACAAGACTACGTGAAATCGGTTTTGCAGCGATTCGTTTAAGTCATAAATAAGATCGTCAAGTGCGCAGATGTCAGGGCATGCAGCGCAAGATGGAACGTGGGCCATTGTCAGTGGAGACACGCCACAAACACGTGAGACCCTTGCTGCGGAGGCATTGCTATAAGCTGGACAGCTGAGCCAACACACCCAAAAAATGTTTTACGACTTTTCAGCATCTGGGGCACTGCGACGTAACTCTGCATTGGGTGGCATGAGTCTGCTTGTAGCTTCGTCCTCTCGCTGCAGGCGCTTTAGTTTTCCTATAATTAATTTGTTAAAGAGGCTATGGTAAATCTTACAGCTTGTGACATACAACAGTCGCAGCCGTACCCTTAAATGATATTTTGGTTCGGAACCAAAAACTGCTAGTAAATATTTGTGTGTATTTGTATAATGCGAAAGCCAGGGTCGCTTCAAATGTCATGATTTCCCGAAATGGTAAGTGAAACGGGCCAACTTAAGAGTTATATTGATTTTAATTTTTAATAAGAAGAAAGAGTTGAATTTGTATTAATGTAGTTACCGAAGCATTTTGATCGAGTTTCCTTCGTGCCTCGGAAAGTATGTTAAGACGTTGGTTGGCTGTCATTTGTAGATCTTTGACAGTCGTTACGAGTAGTCAGAATCAAAACCCCGAAAATCTGACAGCCAAGGGTTATTGTATACCTCTTGGTAAGACTGTATACCCAGTAACTGGGATGTGGAGTTTCTTGATGTTCTTTAAAGGTAGAAGAGTCATGATAGCCCGCGAAATTCAATTTTTCTTACGTTTTTTGTAATTTGTAGGTCAGTGTCAGGTTGTGTGTTGATGAAAAATGAGTCGCGCCAGTAACACGTATGTATACTTAGTTACATAATTATAATTATTAAAATCATCAATACAACCCTCCAAGTTCATTTAACCCCATTGAATGACTTTTTCATGAAATAGTTACAGAATAGTTCATACAACCTGACACAGACCTGCAAATTGCAAAAAACGTAAGAAAATTTGAATTTCGCGAGTAACCCTGGCGCCTCCACCTTAAGTCATCGCTTTGCGAAAAAAAAAAAGTTATTTACAAATCGTCATCTAAAAAACAACTGCCGTTATGTCCTTGCGTGCGCACAGCCGAAGGTCACGTATGACCAGACACCGCGACTAGTCGTAAACAGCGACTTTGGGTCAACGTGCGACTAAAACGGCACGTGTAAGCGTGTCTTGCATTTGTACGAAAGAAAACCTGTACAGTGAGGGACAATAACATGTATACATTTAGCAATATTCGTGGCCCGGGTTTGTGGCTAAAGAACGTTAAGCCGCTTCTACTTTCTTTCTTTGCTTACCAAGCGGTATTGTATTACCCAGTATTAACTGGGTTGTGGAGGTCAGATAGGCAGTCGCTCCATGTAAAATATTGGTATCTAGCTAATTTGTTTACATTGGAAGCCAACCCCCACATACTCGTAGTGGGGAAAAGGCATTTCCGTCCCTTTTTGAATTCTGTTATCAATTTCATGGGTTTCAATTTTTTTATACGGAACCCTAATTCTTATTCTAAAATAAAACTAAATGTTAGACGTTATAACATCAGCTATCTGCCAGCAACAGTGCCGTCAAAATCGATCCACCCGTTTCGGAGATTAGAAAGACGGAACTAACAGACAGACAGAAAGACAAAAAAAAACTTACTAGTACCGTATATAATTTCATATGCATTCAGTAAATGGCCGTTATTTTGAAATTATAAATAGAAACTTCAATTATAATTATTTGTATAAATTACACACGACATTTATTTAACTTACTACCTATATTACAATATCTCATCATCTTTCTTGGGTTCGAACTCGAGACCTATGACTAGGCAGTCCGACGGTCACACCACTAGACTATCACTGCTAATAGCACGGCACGCACCCTGATTTTTAAGATTCATGTGCGTATTGTATAATTATCACTTGCTTCGGTGAAGGAAAACATCGTGAGGAAACCAGCATGCCTGAGAGATATATCTTGACGGCATGTAAAGCCAAGTCAGAGGCCCATGGGCGGCATTAAAACTCTGACACCAGGTTAGGCACTCACCACACGATAAAGAAGATCATCTTCGTCCTTATCCCAATTTATTTGGGGTCGGCGCAACGCAACATGTCTTCTAGATAATTTAATATAATACTGGGTGTAAGCGGGCTCTTCAAAAAGCCGTCAACCAAGCATTGTGTACATCAAACTGAGTAACTTAACGCAAAAAATATTGTTGGGATAACGTTTCTAGTTTGGTGTTTAAATTAAAAATCAAGGTTTACGGTAAGACTCAATGTAACGCATTCAAAACATTGTGCTGATGGATGGATTGAATAGTACGGGGATATATGTTTTAAATAAAGGCTTACATTAAAAATATGTATTTAAAAAATACTTGTAAAAAAGTTGAAACTTTGAACCCCAATATCTCCGTAACTAGGTTCCCAGGTATGGTCTAGAACAAAAAAAATATCGCAATGACGGGGAGGACAAGTGCCTTTCGGCTTAGTTAAGGGTCTTGTTACACCATTTATACCTTAATGTATCGAAACAAAAAGAAAATGTTGATTGTACAGTCATGAGCATTCATAAGTATACATTCAGCAAGACTCGAGAGCGATTTTCTCTTAGAATACCGATTGCAACTTAAATAAAAAAAACCATTTCATAATTTTATGGGTTCCAAAATAGTATGTTCGGAACTACACAAAATTACTCCCAACCGATCCATGGTCACACCAAATTGCCACACCAGTGTGACTATGGTTAATTTTATTTATCCGTAGTCACACTGCTGTGACTACGGATAATTTAACCTGATCCGTAGTCACACCATCACACCCTTGACCCATATCAATGCATTAGAAAAATCACTTGCAAATGTTGCTATGTGTATACGTGTCAGTGTCCGTAACTGTACTAAGTTACACGTGTCAGATTAGTTAGAGGTCGCAGTTAAGTCAAAAGTTATTCAATATGTTAAAAATTTGCCGATCTTGAAGGTTAACATGTATTTATTTTATTACAGACACAGAATTTTTATTAGAGAATCGGATCATTAAGAGGCCGGCGACCGATGCGTTTTTCATACAAACGTAATACCAAAATAACTTGTAAATCAAAAACATTCTTAAGGTACTGTCTCTTTATTCCGATCGAAATACAAAATATCTAGGTTCCCAATGAAATATTTTGAATGGACACTGATTTAAACAAGAGTTATGAGAAAAATAAGTTTTCTATAGAAATTTTAAATTCCTCATATCTCGTCTTTATATCATTGTCCTTTCAAAATATTTCATTGGGAACCTAGATATTTTGTATTCCAATCGGAATAAAGAGACAGTACCTTAAGAATGTTTTTGATTTACAAGTTATTTTGGTATTACGTTTGTATGAAAAACGCATCGGTCGCCGGCCTCTTAATAAGCGAGCATCTGACGGCAAAAATGACGAAAGTGTAACAATTAGATATTTAACAAATTAAAATAATTGGGGAAAATGGGAAATTTTCAAAATTTCATTCATCATTCATTTCATTTTCATTTTCAATTTTTTTAATACATAGTATAATTATATTTATTTGGAAACAATGAACAGATAAAAAATACCGTTTAATGGTTTCACTCATTAAAAATTCGTCTAAATAAAAGTTATTAAGGGGGACGCGTCAGGGTATCCCGCGAAATTTAAATTTTCTTACGTTTATCGCAATTTGCAGGTCAGTGTCAGCTTGTATGTTGATGAAAATATGAACCGCGCCAGTAACACGTATGGAGTTACAGAATTATAATCATTTAAATCATCAATACAACCCTCTAAGTTCATTTAACCCCATTAAATGACTTTTCATGAAATAGTTACAGCAGAATAGGGTTAAATGAACTTAGATTAGATGATTGATGGCTTTAATGATTATAATACTATAACTACATACGTGTTACTGGCGCGATTCATTTTTTATCAACATACAGCCTGACACTGGCCTGCGAATTGCACAAAAACGTAAGAAAATTTGAATTTCGCAGGCTCCTCTTAAAAAAAAGTTGCGACCGTCGATTTTTTTAAACTTCATTGTCTACATTTCTTGGTAATCGGCAGTCTTATATAAAATTGACATTACCACCGCTTCGTTATACTTTTGTGTCTAATTGCACCGGGCTATTAAAATAAATCATAAAATTTTAATTTAAAATGTTGCTGTGTTCTTGTTGACCATACTAAGTTACACGTGTAACGTTAGTTAAAGGTCGCAGTTAAGTTTAAAAATTATTCAAAATGGTAAAAATTTACGGATTCTGAAGGTCAACACGTATTATTTTTATTTAAGACAGAATTTTTATTTGAGTATCGAATCACTATTTTGCTATTGGGATTTCCTGATGGCAAAAAGACGAGACTTGTGTCTGTAATGAAAAAAAAAAGTATCCGATAGATACGGCTACTGAGTTTTACAGAGTGTTTTAAAATGTTTTTTTTTTTTCTTTAATTTTATGCATCTGTTCATGTTAAGATTTCGAATAGATGCGAATCCTAATTGTTAAATGGTGTTCTTATTACCTAGACATATGATGTTCCGTTTTAAAATTAAATGTCTAACATGTCCTAATATTTGTATGCCATTCTATGGCGAAACATGTAAGTTCACAACCCTATTTTTATGACCATAATGAACCATGTTTTTACACAAATAAAAATTATTCTATTCTATTCTAATATAAAAACGGTAATTTAAAAATTTTAAAAACCGCTATGTTCTATGCTTTTTTTTTTCTTCTTTTTTTTACGCTGTCGGATTTTTTAATTTTTTAAATTACCGTTTTTTTTTGTTTTATTATTGAATAATTTTTATTTTGATATACCCAGAGTCACTCTCACAGTAAATACGAATCTAACGACACTTCTCAAGCTAAAATCCATCGAGCCGTTCAGGCCACAGAGCGTGCCAAATAATTATACATACATTAATTATACATACATACTCTCGAAAAACATAACCCTCTTTCTGGCGCAGTCGGGTAAAAAAATAACAGCTTTTACTGAATGCATATGAAAGCATATCTGCATAGCATCTGCCAGGGTTGCGCTGCCAGGGTTGCGGGACTGTTCGAAAGAGATACCGCGGCCCTGGAACACAAAGGGCAAAGGAAGGAACATGGATGGGTTTTAGTCAGTAAAAGTCTTACACTCCCTCCTGCTCAGCCCAGAGCGGGAGGGGTTATTTGATGATTTCCCATCGGTAAAAAAAAAAAAAAAAAAAGCATATACAGTACATACAAGGTGCAGTTTTGGATCTGCAAAACATTTTAGGAGGTAATTATGTTAGTGATTCTCGACCCGAATCAACAATAAAATGGGCAGGTATTTTTTTTTCATTTTATTCTTATTTACGGAAATCGGTAAGTGTGAACTCACCTTTTTAAAACGCAACCAATCTGTACGTATCTTTAAACTGCGCTTTCACACACACAAACAAACGCAACCGACATTTCTTTCATGAATCCAAAGCACCAACCACCGCCCGCTCCCTCTCCCCCGCCACGCCCCCGCGGCCATCGCAAACGCATAAATCGGGTCAATTTATTAGTGTATTTGATGACGCCGGTATGTGCATACGCTTGCAAATTCCGCCCCTCAAGTGCGCCTTCGATTAACGGTCGGGATAGGTACCTACTACCTAGTTGTAAAGATGACGGACCAATACTCCAATGTAGAGTTGGTGGAGATGGTCCGCTTGTATGCCATCAGTGGAGACAATGTATCTCGAGCCATCGAAATGTTCGCGGAGTTATTCCCCAATCGGCAACGTCCCTCACACAGGGTAATGCTGGCTGCTACGCAGAGACTGCGCGATCATCGGCAGTTCGACGTTCCCCAGCATGCTGAAGGTCGCGGCAACGAAGGCCTGCCTGTCGCCTTGCAGGAAGATATCCTGGAATTCTTCCGGCGAGAGCCACGTGCAAGCACGCGGGAGGCTGGTCGACGGTTTGGAGTGCACCACTCCACAGTGTGGCGGCTACTGCACAAAGAAATGCAGCATCCTTTTCATTACCGCAAGGTACAGGATCTCAAAAGTGCAAAAGTGATCAGTGCTTTCGACACAATAAAAACGAATGTGTTTGTGTAAGCTGAAGGAAAATCAGCAACGTCGTGCTAGACTGTGCCTGGAGTGTTACGGTGGAAACTTTGAACAATATCTCCAGGTAACATAAGTAGGTAATTTATTTATTTATTTGTACATAGACAATAATTTGTAAATACGATGTTAGCTAAATCAACTTGATTAGTGTAAATAAGTTGATTTAAAATGTTTAACTACGCCAAAAATACCTATCAGACAAAATGAATCACCTAAAATCCCTAACACATGGGTACCTACCCACTTAACTAGCACACATTATCTTGATGTATTTCTGTCGGTCCTCAGCCCGTTAAAAAGTAGGAAGGTAAATCTTAAATCAACCAATTTAATCTACAAATAAAAACCGTCCTTGGGGCTGAATTTACCTACAGAGCGCGCCGACTGCGCCGAGTACCTACATGCCTTATTATTATTATTAGGTGCCTACCTAAATCCCGCGCACGCGCTCGCGATCGTAGTTTCACAATTGTGCAACAGGATCTGCTTACGTGCTTTGTAAGGTTTATTTATCTCCGCCTATCATTTTATTCATCAGCTGATAGGTAACTAACGACGCCAACGTGATCTTTTTTTGCCGCAGTTGTATCTACTTCCTACTATTATTATTTATCGTAATAGCCCAGTGGTTAAGGCTTTCTCCTCTCATGCATGAGGTTGCGGGTTCGCAACTGAGCAAGTACCATTGTGTTATTTTTTTAATTCATAATGATGTAAGTACTTTTTAAATGTATCTAGGACATCATTGAAATCCCGTGTTTCGGTAAGCACTTAATTAAAGCCCATGGTTCGAATTGATTTGTAGCTCTCGGACGGTCGTTAGGTACCACACGGGTCGGTACGGGTCAACGACCTTACAGCCCTGCCGTATGGTCGTTGGTACGGGTAGTCAAAAGCCAGAAAGTCCGACAATTAGTCTAACAAATGGGTATCGTGTTATCAAGTAACTGGTTTGTTGAGGTCTGATAAGCAGTCGCCCTACGTGATTCACTGGCACTCCATGTAGTGAGCTGCATACAGTTAAACTGAAAGCCGACCCTAACATAGTTGGGAACAGGCTCGGCAGATGGGCCACGGCATTGTAATGATGCTTAAAAATGAGTTATTATTTAGCGAAATTTTAAACAATAATGTAGGTACCTACATTGTGATTTTCAAATTCGAACTACATCTAAGGTAAAATTATTTGCTATAAGTTGCTGTAGCTACAACAACTTGTACAGATCGCGGCACGTTGGTTGAACCTTCGATGCGCAGTAACAGATTTTCGCGAGCATCGCGGGGGCTCCCCGTAACCATAGCAACGACCTTCATTGTAGTTTAACGTACGTGCCGCGTTCGTTTCATAGAAATGTGGGCGGAGACTCGTACAGGCTGACGTCACTGGTCATCGCATTCACGCACACAGTGACATGACGCGCGATACATCGCAATGGGTGATTCTGTTTTTTTGAAGAGGGTTATTAAGAGAGTTATTCTGAAAAACAATAAAATTGAAAAATCGAAAAGAAAAAGTATTATTGATTATTGACTTGGTATCGTATTGTTATATGATTATTTACGAGTCTCATAACAACCTCCTGAAATGTTTTGCAGGTTCAAAACTGCACCTTGTATAGTCCATTAAAATTTTCGCCTGAAAGTACGGGGTAGCTTGCGGCAAATCCGGTAGTTCTGATTTTTTGTGGACTCGTTTAGGATGTTGGCCCAATGAATAATCCAAGTTTGTGACCTCGAGCGTCGAACGCAAATTGTAAAAAATCGAAAAAACGTTTTTTTTTTTTTCAGATTTTGGCGATTTTAACCCTGAAGGACTAGTTTTTGACCTTTTCAGGACGTTTTTAAAGTAGACTAAATTTGCTACAATATGAGACTAGAATTGTCTCTGTATACCTAATAGTTTCCGAGATTAATTTCTTTCAAACATGAAAATGCGACCACTATAAACTTCGTTCCACCATATTGTCTAATTGCACTCGACTAAGGGAGCGTTTTCCTGTAGGCTGTAATGTAACAGTCTAGATTTACTTGTTTCTGTACAAAATTGAATCTTGGAACGTTAAACGCGAATGCCTGGTGATGCACCTTTGGACTCAAAGATCGAAAACGCTCATTGAGCGAAAATCCAACCATATTGTAAGTTTTAATAATATAAGTTAATTTTATAAATGTATGATTATTTGATAAATGTATTATAATTTTATAAATGGATAATAATTTAATAATTAGATGATGATTTTATAAATGTATGATAATTTTAATAACGTATAATAATTTTAATAATGTGTAATTTTAATTTTATAAATGTAGGTATGACAATTTTAATTTCTAGTGTATTTTGTTAATTGATTGATTGTTGATAAATTGATATAATTATTTATAATAATATTATTGAATTGTTACCATTACTGAGATGAAGAGGGCTATCCTCTCTCCTAATGTTGCTGTGCCCGACAGGGTCCATATTGATATCTTATTTGATAACACCATCTTTGTAATACATATGGAATGCAATAAATAATTGAGAATTGTGGCTGGTTTTACACTCAATGTTTATTCTAGAATTATCACAACTACATTATTGCCTAATTTATTTATATTTACTTTGTTTAGCCTGAAGAAATGTATATTTTGTATTGCTTATGTTTGTTTTATGTTATAAATATTATAATACAAGCAGCTTTTAGATTATTTTTTTACGATTTCGATGGTGGCCCCATGGAAAAAGTTGTTCAGTATGATGGTTCGTAACACAGTATTCCATATGATTATACCCTTTCTGTTACACGCTGTATAATCTAACTAGCGGCCCGTCCCGGCTTCGCACGGTCCTATGTTACTCAGGGTGAATGTAGCTTTCTAATGGTGAAAGAATTTTTGAGATCGGCGCAGTAGTTTTTGAGTTTATTCATTACAAACATACACCCAAAAATACAAATCTTTCCTGTTTATAATATTAGTGTAGATTGAGACACTTTTCGAAAATGGGTGTAATAACCTATTCGCGTTGTGGCTGTTTATAAAAATACTAAAAAAATAATTTGAAGAAGGGTACAGTGGTACAAAAATTATCATTTGAAAAGTTTTTTTAATAAAATAACCCTATTTTTAGGGCAGCCATGACAGTTGTGTTTGACGTGATGTTTGACGACTTTGACAGCTTTAAGAAGTGGCGTTTTTGAGTCTTTCCTTGCTTTGAGTTTTGGATCTGCAGTCTTATTTTATCGAAACCGAAACCCAAGATTTTCGAAATTCGTATTGTGATTTTTTATCGCAGGTATTACGATGCACGTCAATCAAATGTTATTGTCAAAATGTCATTTTTCGCATGCTGCTGATCTGATCCACCATGTATAATTTTATTTTGTGTTGCTCTCCATGGCCAAGTTAATTTGAATGTACTTTGAAACGAAGTGAAATGAATGAAAATTAACAATAAAAAACGGTTACTGTAATACATAGCGATATTTACATATAGTGTACATAGTGCAGGCCCAGGCTCCATACATATCTGGAACATCTCCTTTGACCCAGTATCACTGCTCTTTTGCTTTTCAGGGTTCCGTACCCAAGGGCTAAAAATAGAACCATATTACTAAGACTCCACTATCCGTCTGTATGTCTGGCTGTCTGTCACCAGGCTGTATCTCATGAGAGTGATAGCTAGACAGTTGACATTTTCACAGATGACATTTTCACAGATGACGTATTTCTGTTGCCGCTATAAAAACAAATACTAAAAACAGATTAAAATAAATACCCGTTTTTTTATTTCTAGATCAATCTGTTTAGACTGTGACGTCAGTGAATACGTTTATATTTGGTTTTAATTTACAGAATATTTATTTGGACCTCAAAACATTGTTTTGGTAACGACTATTAGTTGTTGACTGTACGATCTTACACGTGTAACGTAGAGGCCGCAGTTAAGTCTAAAGTTATTCAATTTGGTAAAAATTTGCCGAACTGAAGGTTAACGTTATAAATAAATATAATTAAATAAATTAACAGTGTCGCATCACTAATTACTAGCGATTCGCATGATGGCTCTAACTGTTTTACATACAATTTTCATCCCCTATTTAACCTCTATAAGGTATGATATTTCAAAAACTCTTCTATAGACTTTCGTTATTCAAGGTCAAAAATTCGCTAGCAGAACTCCGCAGCCGTGGCGGGTACCAATATTATACTGTGTAAACACGATAAAACAAAAACGTCTTGATGATTTTTGAGGTTAATGACCCTACGTAGTTTTGTCAACCAACTAACGTATGGGCTTATCCCAGTTGTAAACGTCCCTTTGTACCTATTGGCCTTGTTTTGTTCTGTCTCCTTCTGATATGGAGGGAAGTGCCACTCCGCTATTCTTTTCTGATTAAATTTTTGATCGCCATTGTCACATATACGTGACAAGCAAACACGTGCCCTGTACGCCAAACGACACAAATATGTGACAAAATGGTAGGTGAAATTGTGGATTGCCGTGGAGGTTAATTTCGTTGCGGGATCCAAGATAATTAAACTGTTTCTCTGAGACTTTGTCGAGCTTCATGGCTTCGGCGCTTTTCTGGTGGTCGCCACTGTTGATTCTGGCTTTCAGAGATTTGGGAATAGTGTGGCACAGTAAAAAAAAAGGAATGTAATAAGTAACTAAACAATCTGCGGTCTTTGAGCCAAAACCCTGCAAACTCATTTTTTTTTAAATGTTTTATCTTGTTCAGACCAACCAACCCGCACTGGGCCCACGTGGTGGATTATAGCCCATTCCCTCTCATAGAGAGGAGGCAGTGTGTCCCAGCAGTGGGAACATTATAGGCTGACTATGCTATCTTGTTCAGATAGGTACTTGGTATCTATCACGATTGAGTTTCTCCAGATAATTAAATATGACCCTGTATTGTTTTGGTTAAACTTGTTTAGTTGACGTGTTAGTACGTCAACTAAACAAGTTTAACCAAGTTTTTACACGTGTAACGTTGGTTAGAGGTCGCAGTTAAGTGCCAAGTTATTCAATATGGTAAAAATTTGCGGAATCTGAAGGTTATTTTATTTAAATTAAGTTATAGAGTATCGTAATCACTACATAGTTTAAAACAAAGTCGCTTCCCGCTGCCTGTCCCTAAGTATGCTTAGATCTTTAAAACTACGCAACGGATTTTGATGCGGTTTTTTTAATAGATAGAGTGATTCAAGAGCAAGGTTTATATGTATAACATTGCACCCGTGCGAAGCCGGGGCGGGTCGCTAGTCATTAATAATATTAATGCAAAAGTACCTGTCTGTCTGTTAGTTAGCTTGTATATACATGTGTTTTTTCTATGTCATTCATGATTTTATTTTTATACACTCTGTCTATGTACGTTAACAATTATTATCATTAACACTAGAAATGGGATATTTACTGAGATGATATTCTCATTGCATCGAATGCAATCTCTGTGGTATGCAAACATAGAGGTGTCTTGCCTTTGACATTTTCTGTCAGATCAACAGTGTCACGTCAATGTTTTATTTAACCATTGCTTCTGTGAAATATCGCTTTATTTTTATGTTTATTAAAGCCTATAAATACGAGGTTCATGCTATATCTATTTCATTTACCATGTTTACTGTTGGTTTTGAGTTCCCGATATTTCAGTTTATCCGTGATCGTGGTGCTTGAACAGCGCCGAAACAACCCCAAACCTCAAGCTCTAGAACCAGTCAGGGCTCCAGGGAGAGGAACCTCCTAACAATACTAGCCGTGTCAAGGAGTATCGCTTTCTGAATCAAGCCCTTGATCCAGCTGCCTAACGAGAGCCTCATCATGTATTGTTCGAGGCTCTTGGCAATTAAGCCATTGGCTGAAACGACTATCGGCACAATGAGTCACTGAGTTTACACCCCACATTTCGACAACCTCGCGAGCCAAGTCAAGATACTTGATTTGCTTATGTTTCTCGGCTTTCACGAGGCTCTCGTCATGCGGGACCGTTATGTCAACAATCATTGCGCGCCGCTCTGATCGATCTACCACCACTATGTCAGGCTTATTGGCTACAACAGTCCTGTCAGTGATGATGGATTGATCCCAATATGTATTAGTTTATTGTTATTTAAGATTATTTCGTGTATTTTGTCTATCAATGGACCTCAGTTAAAATTGATTAAGTATTATTAACATTGGTCTAGTTTTTTTGTGAAGAATGATATAAAATACCCGTAATCAGCTGTCTACTAATACTTATTCTATGTTAATAATAATGAAATATTAGCCGTGTTGAATTTTAATTTAAATCTATTAACATTTATAACAAGTTGCCAAAGTTATAGCACTGACCGATGGAAAGTTCAAAAACTACATCACGTGTACTTATAAAAGAACATATTACATAGTCAAGGACTACGTTGAAGATAAAGAACATTGGCTTTAGTTCCTTCTGCGCTTGCGGCTTCCCTGGTAGCTCATAAACAGCACAAATATGTGGATGTCTCTAACTATTCTCAATCTCATTTTTTCTTTTCCTTTCAATCAGTTTTTTTTTTTTTACAATAAGTCTCAAATCATTTAAACAACTTTTGTTCTGTGAATAGTTACAGCACTGATGACAATATTTGTGTCACGTGTAAAATGCTTGAAATGGACAAAAATTACGAATTGTTCTTAATTGTTTTTATAATAATATATGTCTACCAAAATAATTCTCAAGTTTGTTTAGTTATGGCATAAAAATAAAGGAATCATTAAAATATTTAACATTAGAGGTCAGTGTTTATTTGACACGAGTAAGTGACATTCAGCCAAACAGGAACTGTCAAATAATCCCTAACGAAGTATTTTACAGAATTAGTGCACAGTTATCATTAATTTAATAAATTGCGACC
Source organism: Eugnorisma glareosa (assembly GCA_947578425.1). Lineage (NCBI taxonomy): Eukaryota > Metazoa > Arthropoda > Insecta > Lepidoptera > Noctuidae > Eugnorisma > Eugnorisma glareosa. The sequence continues at coordinate 2,500,246 of OX387985.1, read as the reverse complement.
TATGTGTACCATAAATCTAATCAAAATAATATACGCATATCAATATTAATTAAAATCAAATTATTTTTTAAATAGAATAAGTACGCATCGTAGGCTGTATGAATCACATGTCCTTTGCCTTACTGACAGTTTGACATTACTGCATTTTCAATTGTTTGTTTACTTGATTCTAGCGCTTTCGACTTGAGTTACGTACGAATTGCTTTTTTTATGATATAACGACGACTATGGCCATTTGTAAAGGCTTTTGGTTTTACTTCTGCGCACGACACCCATTTTTGAACACGGACTTAGATTGGACCCGCCTAAACGACGACTCGGCTTTTTGACGACGGAGCTGAAACCCTTAGCATAGACTTAGCCTATATTTCAGAAATAGTTTTGTAACTGACTTCTACCTAGTTTTTAGATAATTATTGAAATTGTAATGGGTTACCTACGATCTGTAGTAACATTTGACGTATATTTCATTGTTGTTCATTTCAGGCATTTTTTTAAATAGCTGATGGGCTATAAAATGCCTTTGGTCTTTTATAATTTTTCTTACCTTTGTATAGATTCCTTTTAACGATTGTTTGTGAATGTGTGAATAGTGTAGGCTTTGTAGATTTCTAGATGCGTATTAACTTTTGCTAATCTCATATCTTGTTTAACGTTTTTTGTGTAGTAAGCAACGACTTATTGTCGGGCCTATATACGCTGTCCCCCTATACTTAAGTACTAATGCTGTAACATGATAATATTGTAACACCAAATGATTTGAAAAGAGTAACCATGGAGTTTCTTACCGGTTCTTCTCCATAGGAAACGACCAACCCAAACCGGGCACCTTTTTGACGACGTTATAGGTAAGTGCATATCCTGCCCATGTACGCCTATGTGAATTTATAATATTTTGGATTTTAATAATTTATTTTCAATTTCATTTCAATTTAATTTAATATTAATTGACTTACGATATTGATTTTTTTGGGGTTCCGTACGCAACGGGTAGAAACGGAACGCTATTAAGTACTTAGACTCCATTGTCCGTTCGTCTGTCTGTCACCAAGCTGTATCTCATGAACCGTGATAGCTAAACTGTTGAAATGCGCTGCGAATGAGAGGTGGGAGAGAGACAAAAAAAAAACACTTTTCACTGTATTCATGTTTGTTTTGTTTAGCCTGCGCACATACTTATTATCTTTTAGTGTTTATTATATTTCTTAAAGTTCTTTATATTATAATTCAAGTGGGTACAGTTTGTTTTATCTTATTTAATGCAATTCAATATTTATGCTGTCTTGGCTTCCGTACGTTTTTTCACGGGTGACCACTGAAAACCAGCGCTGTGCTGTGGGCCCCCCCTAAGCACAGCATCATGCTGAGTGGTAACCTGCTTGTCGCAGTCACGACGTGCAAGCTGTTAATTTTGTATTTATTTTTCTTTCTATATGTCCTGTGTATTTATAATATTTGTTATGTGTTGAATGATTATTGTTAATTTATTTCTTGTACTCACGTCATGTCCCTGCGACAAATAAACATTTTTTCTTTCTTTCAAATGTTCACAGATGATGTAGTTCTGTTGCCGCTATAACAACAAATATTAAAAATGAAATTATATAAATATTTATGGGGGCTCCCATACAACAAGGGTTTTTTTTTTTGATAATCGTACGGAACCCTTCGTGCGCGAGTCCGACTCGTACTTGGCCGGTTTTCTTTTATGACATGGAATAGTTCTTCTTCTTCTTAGCGTATCGATGGCAAAAAGTTCAAATTTGTTTAGCACAAAAATCAGCCACGCGAACCCCGCTCACTGATGCAGTGATGATGGCACAATTAATTTAGTATTGTATTTAAGTGGACCACGTACAATGGTTCACTTTAAGGACTAAGTGCGGAAACCAAACCCTTAACATAGAACATTGTATTTAAGGTGGATGCGCAAGGGTAGCCCGCGAAATTTAAATTTTCTTACGTTTATTGCAATTTGCAGATCAGTGTCAGGTTGTATGTTGATGAAAATATGAATCGCGCCAGTAACACGTATGGAGTTACAGAATTATAATCATTCAAATCATCAATACAGCCCTCCAAGTTCATTTAACGCCATTGAGTGACTTTTTTGAACTTAGAGGGTTATATTGATGATTTGAATAATTATAATTTTGTAACTCCATACGTGTAAATAAATAACAGAACAAAATGTGAGAAAAAATGGCAATTTCATTGTTCTACCTATTATTTAACCATTATTTATTTATTCTATTTATAGTACACAAGACTAGTTAAAAAAATATGCCGGTTTTTTTTCGTTATAGGTATACCTATAGGAATAATAAATGAGTATTTCTGAGGTTATTACCATCTAGTTTACACGTGTCTTACTAACCTATTTATATTTATAATCTGGAAATGGTAACTGGAGGAGCTCGTGACAAAATAATAACAGCCGCCCGGGTCGATCTTTAGGTTAAGCCGCGCTTGCCTAGGTTGGTCTGTGGATGGGTGACCGCTCATTACGTACCAAGTTTCCTCCGTGCCTCGGAAAGCACGTAAAGCCGTTGGTCCCGGCTGACATTTGTAGATCTTTGACAGTCGTTACAGGTAGGCAGTGGACCAAGTCTGACAACCAGTCTTACCGAGGGGTATCGTATTATTACCCAGTACTAACTGGGTTGTGGAGGTCAGATAGGCAGTCGCTCCATGTAAAATACTGGTATTGAGCTGCATCCGGTTAGACTGGAAGCCGACCCCAACATAGTTGGGATAAGGCTAGGCAGATAATGATGAAATGGTAAGTTGTGAACAGCTGGCTCTAGAAGCATAAAATTTTGCAATACCAACCTCTGAGATGGTAATTCCCAGACCATCAAAATAGACCACTATCCCTTAGGAACATGGGTGGAAAAAAAGAGATTTCCCATACAAAATACTGCATTCCTGACGCAATTAATACGAAGAGTTTAATCTATTTTTGCTTAGGGTAAGTTGTCCAAGTTGATGGTCTGAATCACCATGTAAAAGATATTGCGCTTATTCTGTTACACCCTGTATATGAAATAATAACCGCAAATATTTGAGCTTATTACCCTTTAGACATCCCCCCCTTACACACACCCTCACCCTGGGTTTACCCTTTACATGTCTAATCCTATTTAAGATTATAAAAACGAAAGTTTGTGAGGATCGATGGATGGATGTTTGTTACTAATTTACGCAAAAACTACTGACCAGATTTGAATGAAATTTAGCACTCAGATAGTTTATAACTTTGATTAACGCTTAGGATACTTTTTGTATACCGGTAGTACGACTCCGTGGGACAGTTACGGAACTCCACTTGGCCGAAGCCGCGGGCATAAGCTAGTTCATTTATAAAGGGTGTAACAAGACCCTTAACGAAGCCGAAAGGCACTTGCTTTCCCCGTCATTGTGATTATTTTTTTTTGTAGACCATATCTGGGAACCTTTTAGTTACGGAGATATTGGGGGTCAAAGTTCCAACGTTTTTTTTTTAATATAAGATTTTACTCCTCCACGACCCCCGAACTATTCAATCCATCCATCAGCACAATGATATGAGTCCGTTACATTGAGTCCTACCGTAAAACGTGATTTATCACCACAAAAAAAAGTTGTATTCCAGCAATATTTTTTGCGTAAAGTTACTTAGTTTGACAAGCTACGAGTATTTGGTATACACGCAGAAAAAATCACAATCCTAGTACACTAACAATATTGTTTGCAATTTTATTTTATAAAGCTTGTGTCATTAGGAGTCAATCTCTTAATGAAAAAAGCTTTATTATATAAAATTTGGAAAAGTATACGCTTCGGTATTGGATTGTGAAAATTTCCGCGTGTATACCAAATAGCTTGACCGACCGTACATAATGCTTGGTTGACAGCTTCGTTAAGGGTCTTGTTACACCCTGTATTGATAGGTTATGCATCGTAACTCGAAAGGTTGGCATACGCGAAATAATGTTCCCATACTACAAACTTTCAAATAATATCAACAACGTTTATTTAATGACAACATTAATAGGGAATATGCATGTATTTTTTTTCACTTAAATCATTAATATGCAGTACTATCAACCCAAGAAAATAATTAAAAGTTAATTTCAACTACTGCTTGTCGCACAAAAGAAATATTAAACTCCTCCAATTTTCTACGACAGTTCAAACGTCCATGACTATCGCGGCCATTCATGTCAGGACTTTGATGTCACTTACCTGTATCTGCCTTGTTTAAATCTAATTTTTTGCCCTTAGTAGATTAGTTTTACTAAAATGTAAGTGCTTTATATAAGCAAAAATTGCAATAACAATATTATAGTAACATTTTAGTGAAACTTTATGTACTTTTCAATTAAAAGTGTTTTTTTGACACATGGATTTTGACGTCACTACCGGAATCGATGCGTTTTGTGTTTGCGTTCCGTTTCACCAAAACATGCTAAATAAAATATTAAATTGTAAAATAAGTGTTGTATTAGAGAATTAAACAAGTATACCACAATGATTTTATGGTCCAATACAAGGCATTTTAAAGAAATAAAAAAGGTTTTGTATTTCTTGCATATACCCTATTGATGAATAGTGTTTAATAGTGACACTATTATCAAGTTACTCAATTTTTTTTTAATTACAACGGTTGTGTTTAAAACCAATTACAGTAACTAAAATTATAAAAATAAAAGAGACAATTATAACACATATTAAAATATACAAAACTAGCTGTTGACCGCGGCTTCGCTCGCGTTTTTGGCGGAAATTATCCCACGGGCACGTTGTAAATATAGCCTATGGCACTCGGGGATAATGTAGCTTCCTATTAGTGAGAGAATTTTCAAAATCGGTTCAGTAGATCCAGATATTACCCCCTACATACAAACCTACAATAAATTTTACCTCTTTATAATATTAGTATAGATAGTATAGATATAGATAACAGAGTAAATACAATAAAAATTGCATATTTAGCTAGGTAAACTATTATCACAGTGCATTTTGAAGGAAATTTTCTTCATCATCTAGCCTACTTACTACGGAAAAGGCTACCTTTTCCGTAGTAAGTAAAAAAAATCCGATCAAAATTAATGGTATTGTGATTGCAACTGTTACACACGTTTACTACGAAATTTCAACAAACAAACAAGTCGAAAAAAAAAAGTTTCCGACCGTCGAAACCTCCTCCTTTTTGAAGTCCATTAAAAAAGGATTCTCATGTAATTTGAGATGGTTAAAACGGCAACATCTACTGCCCTTATCCAATTTATTTCTCTACTAGCGACCCGCCCCGATTTCGCACGGGTGCAATGTTATACATAAACCTTCCTCTTGAATCACTCTATCTATTAAAAAAAACCGCATCAAAATCCGTTGCGTAGTTTTAAAGATCTAAGCATACGTAGGGACAGACAGCGGGAAGCGACTTCGTCTGCAGTATGTAGTGATTACTCGTCATCTCATTAGACTAGCCATATCATCGTTCACACAGTCCATTCATAGTTTCTTTGGTCTTCCTCTAGTCTTATAGCTATCCATGGTGGTTCATACGTGTCTTGCCAAAAGGCGTCGCAGCAGACCTAGCAGAAGATGGCGGGACGAGCAAGACAAACCCAACGACCAGTGGTCCAAATTAGCCCGGGATCGGTAGGTAGGGTATTAGTAGGGGGTAGGATAAGGAGCATTGCAACTGCCAGGGTTGCGGGACTGTTCGAAAGAGATACCGTGGCCCCCGAACACAAAGGGCGATGAAGGAACATGGATGGGTTTTAGTCAGTAAAAGTCTGACACTCCCTCCTGCTCAGCCCAGAGCGGGAGGGGTTATTTGATGATTTCCCAAAGGTAAAAAAAAAAAAAAAAAAAAAAAGGAGCATTGCAACGCATGCTAGGGCACAGTTAGTAATTTTCATAAAAGAACCAAAACCTCTGAAGATTCTCAGTAGGTACGGTAATTTGTAACCTGCAAAAGAGCTTCAAGTCACATAAACTGTCACTTACAGGATATCTTCCGTGATTGTCTTTAATTTTGAGCTCCCGATATTTTGACGCTGTCGCGATCATGGCGCTTGCAACAGCGTCGAAATATCGGGAGCTTAAAATTAAAGACAATCGCGGAAGATATCCCGTAAGTGACAGTTTATGTGTTGTGAACCGTGAAAGTTTAAAACAGAGCTTCAAGTCAGTTTAGTTTTTAATTGACATTTAGGTTATTAATACTCAGGGGCAGATTTTAGTAAAAGTTTAAAATTTAGAGGATTTTTATGAGCCAGGGGATCTCCAAAATTAGAGAGTGAGACAGAAGGTGTGAGGCAGAATGTGTAACTTAATGGAGAAGCCTGTCTAGCAGTGGACTGCGATAGGCCGAGTTCCAGCTGCTTTATGCCTAGCATACCGTCCGCATAGGCCTACTTTCTGAGAGGCCGTATTCCACCGACGGATAACCCCGATACATATGTCTAAAAAGTTGTCAGAACATTTTCTAAACATCTTAAAAAAAAAACTGTTTCTATATAAAATCTAAATCGATCTAAAATTTAGCTGTAACACTATTTTTCGAAAATGTTCTCTTTTTAGACCTATGTATCCTTCTTATGCGTATGAAGTTTCATTAAAATCGGTTCAGTCATTTCGAAAACATAAGTTCAACGTTTGTATGAAATGCCGTAAGACGGTAACGCTCTTTTAAGTCTTCTGTATGTAAACAGTAAATAAGCGAACGGGGACAAAAAGCTATTCGTTACGCTAGATACCAATAAAAAAATGAGCCTAGAATCTACAATTCTAAATCATCGCTTTTCTATCTAATTTGAGGCGGATGCAGCTCAATAAAATTTACATTAAATTTTACGTGATGATCGGACCTTGGTAAGACTGGTTTTCCGGCTTACGTAGAGGAGCCTCTAGGCTCTACCAGTTCTATCATAACGGTGCGCCCTCAAGATCCGATTTTGTACAGAAACCAGTGTCTTTGCCTGCTTCATTACACTTGCCCCTACAGTCTCGACATATTTAGCGATCGCAAAACAACCAAATTCGGTCGCAAACTCATAACGATGCGGATTTAAGGTGGAAGCCGACACCGTCCTGGTGAGGAAGCGCCGTTACGAGGTTTTGTAACAATATGTTTCATACAATTTTTTCATTCACAATTCACATTGCGTTCGAATGTATGACCTGCATCATCAATACATAGTATAAAACAAAGTCGCTTCCCGTTGTCTGTCCATATGTATGCTTCGATCTTTAAAACTACGCAACGGGTGTTGATGCGGTTTTTTTTAATAGTGATTCAAGAGGAAGGTTTATATGAATAACATTGCAGCCGGGGCCGGTCGCTAATACTTATGTAAAGAAAAATATGTATTTGTATACACCAAAAAGTAAGTAAACTAAAAACCAAATGATCACCATATTAAAATACCTAGTTAAAAATAAAAAGATTAGATACTAATCCAAAAGAGTAGCCATGGTGTTTCTTGCCCATTCTTCTCCATCGTAGAGATTAGGACTGGGCTGGAAAGCAGCTTCATCCTTTTTTTTAAAATAAATTTAAGTGGCTGGAACCGGTCGCTTTGCCAAACCAGCGTCGGGGACTAGCTGCTCAGCAGTTTGCTGAACTGGGCCTATTTGGGGCAGCCGTGAGACACACAATTATCTCTTGTTTTTTCTTGTTTAGATTTAAGCTCTTTTTTTTTGTTATTTTCATTTGTGGCATGTGCCAAATAAATATGTTTTCTTTCTTTCTTTGACATAAACAACGGACAACCGGGAGTCTCATTGGTATCAACGGCTAAGCATGCTTTCAAAACTCGTCAGGCTCTCGGTATGTATGTGATAAATGATACATGATGGTTTTGAGAAAATCAAATGAAACTACTAAATACTAATGGCCGCATAATTTTGCTTTAATAACGATTCATTAAACTTTCTCTTGCCCATAACTCTGTTAATTTCTATCTGGGTTTGTTTAAGTTCAAACTCAAAGCGCACTAGTGAGCTTTAGTCCTTTTTACACATAAAGGGTGTAACAAGACCCTTAACGAAGCCGAAAGGCACTTGTTCTCTCCGTCATTGCGATCATTTCTTTGTGCTAGACCATACCTGGGAACCTTCCAGTTACGGAGATCTTGGGGGTCAAATTTCAAACTTTTTCACAACTTTTTTTTAAAATACATGTTATTAATGTATTTTTTTACTTTAAACACCAACTCGATCCCCGTACTATTCAGTCCATCTGTCAGCACAATGTTTTGAGTCCGTTACATTGAGTCCTACCGTAAAACGTGATTTTTCGCCCCCAAAAAAAACGCATTCCTAGCAATTTTTTTGCGTAAAGTTACTTAGTTTGATGTACATAATTTTGTTGACGGCTTCGTTAAGGGTCTTGTTACACCCTGTATTAATTACAATTTTAAATATAAAAATATAAAAGATTATATTATTATTATAGCTAGCCCCCATATTGTCCCAGTGCTGGGGAAAGGCCTCCCTCCACTTTTTGTGAAAATAATATCTACATAAACAAAAATTAAGACAAACTTACGTTCAAATGACATCGGGTGCCGCTTCCAATCATATGGGAGTTTGGTCGCAGTTCCATATTCAATTACTTTTCACAAACAATAGATTATCTTTTTAAAATTACACTTTTCCACAACACAGATATCTACATTATTTAATCTATAATTGTTAAAGTCACTTGCTGACATGTAAACCTACTTTAGCGAGTAAGAAAAAGTTTAGATTACGCCCGCGTCCACAGTGCGAGCCTAGCGCGGTTGTGACGTCGGGCGCGAATTATCAAACACATGAAACCGCCGTTTACGTCCATAGTTTAAGTGACTAAAGCGGGCGCCTAGCGCGGCGGGCATGACCGATATAGCGGCATAGTTTTCGAACGTTCTTAACCACACGTTAGGCCTAGACAACAAGCGATCCAATGTGCGGGTGCGGGGGCATCAAACCAATTCGATCTTGTCGCTCGGCGTAAGCGCATCTTATTTTTTTCTTATAATTACGATAAACACTGAAGTGTTTATTTCTCTTTTTTAATTTATTCTCTCGGAGGAGCTCGTGGCAAAATAATAACAGCCGCTCAGGTCGATCTTTAGGTTAAGCCACGCTTCCCTAGGTTGGTCTGAGGATGGGTGACCGCCCATTACATACCGAGTTTCCTCCGTGCCTCGGAAAGCACGTTAAGCCGTTGGTCCCGGCTGTCATTTGTAGATCTTTGACAGTCGTTACATGAAGTCAGCGGCCCAAAAAGTCCGACAACCAGTCTTACCAAGGGGTATCGTATTACCCAGTACTAACTGGGTTGTGGAGGTCAGATAGGCAGTCGCTCCTTGTAAACTACTGGTATTCAGCTGTATCTGGTTAGACTGGAAGCCGACCCCAACATATTTGGGAAAAGGCTAGGCAGATGATGATGATGAATTTATTTCTCCATTCGCCAATTTTCTAGGGTAGAATCCCAATTTTTCATACAAAGTAAAAAAAAACAGCATTTATTTCTTATCTCTGTTTATATTTATTTTGTGCATGTTCAACACCTTCCATAACAGAATCTGACTGTCTAGTAAAAATACTAAATCCTCGCCCGTGGTTTGCAACACCTGAAATACGTCTAAGCACTACAGCAGCTCGCTCGTTACTGTGGCTACCGCACGTGTCCGCCGCCGGTCGCGTCCGCGTTAGGCCCTAGTCTCTAGGCTCGCACTGTGGACGTTAAACAGTGATCAACTGATTGAAGATCACTGGACTTGAGGAACGTTCTGTAATACGGACCTTAGAGTTATTTACACCCATTATAGTCTATTTTTTAATCTCAGAGAAATTGACACATGCAAATGTCAAACTTACAAATAATTTTTTTTTTTTTTTTTTTTTGTGGCACTAGTTTTACTTTGTGCCTTACAAATAATGCTGCCAGCTCTTTTTTGTAGCGTTGTGCCTACGTTACCGGTTTGTTGAATCGTAACTTTTTATATTTATTACGACGATAAGAAAAAAATACAGATGCCATCAGTGTTGTCAGTACATGGTAAAACCCTTTTCTCTTACAAAACGGTAGTATTTTTTTAAATTACGGCAATTATTGGAACTTGACACCATACAAAAAATAACAATTTAAAAAAATAATTATGATAGATCATACGGCAGTTTGTGTGTGATTTTGAATACGGCAACCCTAAATTTAACAGAAACAACACTGATAGCCGTTATTTTTACCTAAAAAAATTATACTACTGATTTTATCAACGGGAATTTACGGTAGTGGCACATCACTATTTAAGAATTGCAAAAAACTGGCAATCCACGTAATGTCAGTTTAGTCTGAGATTAAAAAACGGACTTTAATGGTGCAATAAGAACTCCTTGCTGATTCAAAACTTAACTTCTACGATGAAGAACGTACGTTTTTAAAAATTACATAGGTTCTTATAATTATTGTGGAAAGCCATAGAGGGGACAGAACTAGCTGATGAAAAAATAAAAATAAAAATTGAATGAAGCTGCAACCAAAGTAGAAACCAATAAACACTGTACGAGTATCCATATAATTCTTTACACTATTATAATCCACTTATTAAAAATGCACCACATTTAAAAAGGATTGTTTTATAAATAGTACATTACTGCAGCGGCCAGCAACGGAGGCATTGATGGACGAACGTGTAAATGTGGGCCGAGGCGAAGCCTAGGCACACATACGTAAGTTCATCGATGCCTAGTTGTGGCCAGAGCTTTTGTAGTACTTTTCTCAAATAATGCAAGGAAGTTAAAACTAACAAATACTTACACATAGACTGTCACTTACGGGATATCTTCCATGATTGTGTTATTTTGGGCTCCCGATATTTCGACATTGTTGCAAGCGCCATGATCGCGATTTGACTGGAGAATACGGGTGGATGGAAAATAAATTGTTAAGAGCAGACAAATCTGTCTACCCTCTTTCTTTGTCTTTTGCTACGCGCACTACTGGAACTCTGGAACTCATCACTAAGTCACGGCAAAACACACTCACAGTATCACAAGGCTTTTTGGAGTCTTTATTGCGATGCCGGCTGCTACTTTTAAGCATACTCAAAACTGGATTCCACGTACTGGACAATTTGAAGCCATCCTCTCGAAAATGCCTTGTGATACTGTGAGTGTGTTTTGCCGTGACTTAGTGATGAGTTCCAGTAGTGCGCGTAGCAAAAGACAAAGACAGAGGGTAGACAGATTTGTCTGCTCTTAACAATTTATTTTCCATCCACCCGCATTCTCCAGTCAACCCGCGACCATGGCGCTTGCAACAGCGTCGAAATATCGGGAGCTCAAAAGTACAGACAATCACGGAAGATATCCCGTGACTGTTTATGTGTAAGTGTAAACCGTGAAAGTTTAAAACAGTGTTTAACAATTACTTTTCAAAATCAATGATGCACACAAACAACAATAATTTTTATCGCGCAAAAAAAAAGCCAATGAACTCTTCATTGGTTCTTTTTTCAATAAACCACTTCCTATTTGCAATCCAATTCGAAATTTAAATAAAACCTTTGATAAGTTACCTCCTTGGTTGCCATGTTTCAGAGTAAAAGATCGTTCCATTTTTAAATAACACGACAGATATGAATTTACTATGTAATTTATTTGGCCGCTAAACACGACAGATATGGATTTTCATACAACTTTTGCCGGCCGCTGGTCGCATGTATCTGGCCAGTACAGCAATTTTGATTATCTCGAAGTAGGTTGTCAAAATAATGCTCAAATTTTCAAGCATGTTTGAGAAAAATACGGCATTTCTTACAAACTTTGATCTCATCTGTTTTCGAAATGACTGAACCGATTTTAAGCAGGATACATAGGTCTAAAAAATTGACATAGAACATTTTCCAGAACATTTTTTTTGAGACTCCTGGGTGTCTAAGGGACGTACTCAACGCAGTTAATGCAACCCGATCACCCATCACTATTGATCACTTAGTTTGATGCACCTAATCTAAACTTTAGCGTATCACACAAATGCCCAATTCTTATACACTTGACACTGTATTTATTATTATTTTATTTTTCATTTTATTTGTATTTTTAAATTGTGATTTACGATTGTGTCCTAATAACGTGTATTTTTAATATGGGGAAACCTGAAATAAATGGATTTTATTATTTTTATTATTTTTATTTTTATACAGGGTTATTTGTATAACACCAACAACCTCACAGGAGTAGATTACTAACATCATAAACAACAAGCAAAAAAAATCGACTTTTCATACAAATCATCGATTAGCTGTTCGAACATATGTATGGAGAGTTGAATTTTTTTGGTCTGTTTTCGGAAAAGTCGTAGAATAAATATTGTTGTTTATGATGTTAGTAATCTACTCCTGCAAGGTTATTGGTGTTTCACAAATAACCCTGTATAAAACACTGTTGCATTCGTCAGCATCACTCAAAACTTAATTGCAAGTTCCAACTAACATTTTTCGCTGTATAGATGCACCATTCACTATAATGTGGGTGGGGTTCTAACTTACGACCTCCTATTGGCATTTTCTTTTTTAGATCTTATTTATCACCTAGGTACTATTAATTCCGCTAGTTTTGTTTTTTTTATTATGCAAATTATTTGTAGAAAAATCTTGTCTGGGAAATATTAGGTTGAGCTCACGACGACGGGTAATGCATGCGTGCCGTCTCATGGGACAGGTTGACTCAAACATCACTACATAGTATAAAACAAAGTCGCTTCCCGCTGTCTGTCCCTATGTATGCTTAGATCTTTAAAACTACGCAACGGATTTTGATGCGTTTTTTTTTAATAGATAGAGTGATTCAAGAGGAAGGTTTATATGTATAACATTGCACCGGTGCAAAGCCGGGGCGGGTCACTAGTAATTGATAAGACTGGTTGTCTTGTAAAACTTTCGGGTCACTTAAGAGCGGCCAACCCGTCATACTTTTCTTACAAACGCTCGTACGTGATTATGCAGTTGTTACACATCTATCTTTGATTTTTTTGAACTAATTGGTATTTTGTGCACTATATCTAGGTTTCTATCGTAGCAAAAAATAAAAAATTGTAAAAACAAATTCAGCATAAGCCTCCAAAAATTGCTGTTTTGCACAAATTTTAACTGAACTTTGGTTCATAATGTACTCATAAACTGTAAAACTAAAGAAAACATCTCGATAGAAACCTTGCACATGTAATGGAGATTCTTAATGGCAAATATTTATTTCACACACTTGTAAGATTAATTCAAAAGCACCGTATTTCCTGGAACAAGTTTAAGAAATTTTCGAACACTAGTTTTCGTTCAATGTCATAGCGTTAGGCGGTATAAGGTGCGCGGGAGACGAGTTGTGCGGGGTCGGGGCGGGGACGACCAGGGAATTGAAAGAAAATCGTCGCTGAGGCTCTGGATGAAACAACAAGCTTTTCGACCATGCTCGCGTTGACGATAGACGGGCCGGGAAGGGCCCTCTTAACGACCAGATTCATACGATGTTTCTTTTCTGAAGATTGTTTTTTTTTCCAAAATCATCCTTTTTCTTAATTAACTGTTGCCCGCGGAATTCGTTCGCGTGAAATTATTATAACAAAATATTACATGCCTTTTGAATCAGATTTGTTAACAATTTCAAGGGTTTTCATATTTTTTTCTTCTACGGAACCCTAATTATGTCTCTAAAATAAAAGTAGCCAAAGTTGGTCTAACTTTGGCTATTATAGCATCAACTATCTGCGGAGATTAGCCGGAACAAACAGACGGACAGAGAAAGAAACAAAAATTAAACAAAAGCGTTTTTTGTTAAAAGTGTCGTATTTCATATGCACTACGGTAAAAAGTTGTTATTTTGATATTACAAACAGACACATCAATTTTATTTATTTGTATAGATGGTTGCAGACAAAGCTAAAAGATAATACACACAAATTGTAATATGATTCAAACTACAGGGTGTAACAGGACCCTTCACGAAGCCGTCAACCAAGCATTATGTACATCATCTAAGTAACTTTACGCAAAAATTATTGCTGGGAAACGACTTTTTCTTAGGGTGAAAAATAACGTTTTACGGTAGGACTCAATGTAACACACTCAAAACATTGTGCTGATGGATGGATTGAATAGTACGGGGGTCGTGGAGGTGGGTTAAAAATCTTACATAAAAACGTGTATTTAAAAAAACTTGTGATAAAGTTGGAACTTTAACCCATAATATCTCCGTAACTAGAAGGTTCCCAGGTATGATCTAGAACAAAAAAATGATCGCAATGACGGGGAGAACAAGTGCCTGTCGGCTTCGTTAAGAGTCTTGTTACACCCTATAAAAAATCCTAAATATACATATTGGTCAAGTAGACAGGTAATGTTCTTTTATTCCTTCCTTAAACACGTCTAACCAAGGGCTATCCCGCAGGCCGCAAGGTGTGTGGAAGTAAATTCTCAAGGCGCACAGCATAATAGTAAATAATCCTTCATATCGAGTTCACAGGAGGGTTACTATGACGTGTTAAAGCAGGAGTAATTTCAGTATGGGAAAGAGAGAGCTATACAGGTCGTCTAGCGCCATCTCTTTCCCACACTGGAATTACTGCTGCTTTAAGACGTCATGGTAGGCATCGGAGGGACCTTGTTCCTGATGCCGATGGGCCATCTATTTTTTTTTTTTAATTATATTTATGTTTTTTTTTTTAAGAAATGTTTAAAAATAATATATAGAATAAGAAAAATAATAAATAAAGGAAATCAAAATAAAATCTTAAAATTACAATGACTCAATAAATAGACGAAGTATCTGCCACCAATAATGAGAGCTTGTGATTTAGTTGAGTAAATCAAATAATAATTTTCTAAATCCAAATTAAATGAGGCAGCACTTTGAGAACCCGTTTCGCGTATTTTTTCTAAGATTTGAAACTTCAAAATTCTACACTAACAAATATATAAAATCTTTGCTTCCTACTATTGACGTCAATTAGTGGTTAATATTAGATAGCATTTAAAAAACCTACCGGTGTGATTTGTTTTATTTCATGAATAATTATTAGGTTTTTGGTTACACGCGTTTATGATATACGTCAGAGTATAAAACGTCACGCCATCCGGCCATCGACCAATCACATCGCGATGTTTGAATACGACGCCATATTGAAATATCGTTAGGAAAGCTGAAGGGTACTAGTAGTACCCGTCAATCGCGATTTTTTTGGTCTGGTAGCCTTCTAGTTACAAAAATATTGGAGATCAAAATTCGAACATTGTCACTAGTTTTTAATGTTGTAAACTTTACTTGAAATACCTCCATGATTGGTACTATTCTGTGCATCCTCAAGCACAATGTTTTGAGTGCGTTACATTGAGTGCTACCGTTACCCGTGAATGAACTTTTTTTTTGGGTGTGCAAGCCTAACAATAAAATCATTTCCTAGATATGTTTTTTGCATAGAGTTACTTACTTTGATGAACATAATGCTTGGTTGACGGCTTCGTGAAGGGTCCTGTTATACTGTTTTATTGCTTTTTTATATATTTTTTATCTTTTCTTTTTTCCAAATATTTATGCTGTTTTGGCTTCGCTAGTAAAGACTAGTATAGTAACAAACTTACTGTAATGTAAGTTTTTGGATGTAAAAACAAAAAAAAAATGCAATACTTTATTTGCTATACAGCGTGTAACAGAAAGGGTATAATCATATGGAATACTGTGGTACAGACCATCAAATTGAACAACTTTCTCTATGGGACCACCATAGAAATCGTAAAAAAATAATCAGCTGTCCCATACATTTGGGTCGAGTAGGTATTGAAATTTTCTATGGGACAGCTGATTATTTTTTTACGATTTCGATGGTGGTCCCATAGAGAAAGTTGTTCAGTTTGATGGTCCGTACCACAGTGTTCCATATGATTATACCCTTTCTGTTACACGTTGTATATTATATGCAATGTATGCTATGTTGAGCAGCGGTGGCCCAGTGGCGGCGGCCCCGACTTATGAACAGTAAGTCGTGGGTTCGAACCCAGGCAGGCGCATTACTTTGTGTAATTTATTTCTTCACCTCTGCTCTCAAAACGGTAAAGGAAAACATCGTGAGGAATAATCAGCCGATAATGTTCCCACTGCTGGGACACTCGGCCTCCTCTCTATGAGACGGAATGGGCTATAATCCACCGCGCGGGCCCAGTGCGGGTTGGTAGATGTCACATGTCTTCGAATTTTTTGGTTCTAGGACTTGCCGGTTTCCTCACGATGTTTTCCTTCACCGTTTTTGAGAGCAGTGGTGATGAAATAAGTTATACAAAGTGATGCGCCTGCCTGGGTTTGAACCCACGACTTACTGCTCGTAAGTCGGGGCCGCCAACATTGGGCCAAAGCTGCTCTCAAAAAAAAAAAACATGTTTAATTTGATTTTCGTGCCTATTTCAATCATAGGAAAAAGTTGTTTGAATTCGTATCTGCTAAAACTTCAGGTTAAATTAAAAAAAAAACTCGATTTAAATAATCAGGTTCTACCGTTGTTCGCCTACACGTGTTAGATACAGGGTGTATCATCACGAAATTGAGAGTTGGTTTTTTTTTTCTTCAAAATATTTTTTATTTATGAAAATCGTGTGAAGTGGCAATGGGCCGGTCATATTAGCCGTAGAACCGATGACCGTTGGGGTAGACGTGTTCTTGAGTGGAGACCGCAAATCGGTAAACGTAAGGACGCCCTCAGGCGAGCGTGGAGCGACGATCTTCGCAGGGTGGCTGGTAGCAACTGAATGAGAGTTGCTGAGAATCGAGTTGAGTGGCGTGCGATTGACGAGGCCTATGTCCAGCAGTGGACTGCTGTTGGCTGATGATGTGTGACAATAAGACAGAATAGGTGGGGCTTGTGGGTCAATCGAATATCTCGTAATAGTCGTTACAAGTAGTTGGGAATCGGGAATAGCCTATTATCATCAACCGCGCATAAACTAGACTCTGTGGTTGATTGTTATTACAAACTTTTATTTAACTTGCAGTTTGTATGTAAGTTGTCCGCTTCAAAAACAAACCGACCACGTGTTGGTATCCGATTGAGCTAAAATTTTGCACACACTTTTGGTTCTGGTGACAAAACAATTTTATGGCAGACAAGACTTAATACTGCATCCTTAGATTTTATTATGTCTAGATGGAACGTCGCCTTGCAATCAAAACAAAGAAAACGAGCCAATGATTTCAAACATGTGTCCGAGCGGCCGGTGTTCAGAGACTAGAGACTGTGTGCGAACTTATAAGCCAACTGTTGGCTGATATTTTTTGACACGTTTGCGCACATTTGATGCTCTATCTAGACATTATACAATTAAAGACTCCATCATAAAAAGATCATCCTGTATGCTAGTTAGCATTAAAACGGCCTTTAAGAGACTAATGATTTTTTATAGCCGAAATATTTATCTTTTCAACTAATTTATCTACAAGGTTAGGCTCTAACCACACGAAAAAAGAAAGATTCCTGTTGTCAACACTCAACATTAACCGTCATATAAATGAATATCTAATTAATTCTAGCAAAGTGATAATATTTAGGCATAAATTTAGGTGCTGCCTAGTATTAGTTAATTTATACAAATAAATAAAATTGAAGTGTCTGTCTGTTATTTCAAAATATCAGCTTCTTACCGAATGCATATGAACGTATACAGGGTGAATTTTTCCAGTGAGCGTGTATATTGTTAATACCGAAAAATACTCAAAGGAGTCTTGATCACGATTTTGACGAAAACTAAAAATGCATCATTATATTATTGAAAAATCAATATTCCTAGCCAGGAATCGAACCCGTTAGGACATTTTTTTTATATTTCTTATTTTGTTATTAATCCTTTTATTAATAATAATTGAGATAACCTACTTTTTGATTAAATTGATTTTGAAAAAAAAAAAAAACACTCACTGTATTGTAACACCATTCGATAGCCTCGCTATAAAGGGTCAAATCCTGGGAACTAATGACATTAGCATAAAGTACGTACGTAACGTAAGTATGTCTAGAATTAGGGTTCCGTGCAAAATATTAAAACCCTTGAAATTGTAAAAAAAATCCGATTCTAATAAAGAAGTAATATTTTTTATAATAATTTTATATTTGGGACTGACAATTAAAAAAGTACGAATATAAATGTTCTTCTTCTGTCTGATATACAGTTCAAATTGAATATAAAGAAACGTTTTAACAACGCAGAACAATGTAATAAGAGTCGTTCCGACAGTTGAGATATACACACTGAAATTGATTCCAATTGGCATTGAAAATTATGCGATCTACACATTCCTTGGTATTACAAACGTTTAAAAGGAAACATAGACATAAAACCACACCTATATCGCACGAAGGGTTAGGCAAAGTGTACATCCACATTTCGCCAGATGACATTTAAGTGTGAGCCAATTACCATCAACCAAACACATATCGAGACTATATGGTTTGGTTTATTTATTTTATAAAACATTTATCTAATTAAAGTATAACTGCCATGTAGTTATTTTGTTAACGTTTATTACGTACGTTATATTTACCACTAGCGACCCGCCCCGCCTTCGCACGGGTGCAATGTTATACATATAAACCTTCCCCTTGAATCACTCTATCTATTAAAAAAAAAAACCGCATCAATATCTGTTGCGCAGTTTTAAAGATCCATGGTAGGTACCGTCATGTTCATGGTGGTTATGGTGGGGGTTGGTATCGTCATGGTAGGCTGGCCTACCATGACGTCTTAAAGCAGGAGTAATTCCAGTGTGCTAAACAGACAGAGCTTTACAGGTCGTCTAGCGCCATCTCTTTCCCACACTGGCATTACTCCTGTTTTAAGACGTCATGGTAGGCCCCTGGTCGAATCACTGTTAACATGTCGGGATAGATGAGTGCAGCAGGGCCAGGGGAACTTGACACATTAACAGACTGGACAGTCCGTTACATAAGTTTTGGAGCAACCTACAATTAATTTTAAATACTCATCATCAGCATCATCATATGATGATGATGCTATATTTATTCATCATCTACTAACGTAGATGACGAAGTTCTATATTTTCACTAACTTTGTAAATTAATTTTGTGAACGTGAATAATTATGGATGTACCTACGAGTATATGGATCTTGTGATATCTGAATTAAATGAATTTATTTATTTATTTTTATTAATATTGTAGGACCCTTGCATCAACGTTTACTTGATTGCGTTGCTATTAAGGGGGGTTGGTTATACTATGAATTAAGTTATAGATGACTGCGTCATATTTAGATACAATCTTCTTTTATTTGTATGTTACAGTAGCGAAGAGTCAATTTATGTAAGAGGTAAGCCGGAGTATATATCTTTCCACTCGCTAAGGGCACCCCCTGTGGGGTACGGGCCTCGGCTTAGGGCGTCGCTGGGGGGGGGCAGCAAAGGGACAGGCTGGATCTGAGTAATATTATTTAGGGGCTGGTTTAAAACTACCGGCTCAGCATCGCGGGCTGGCTCTGGCAAGGGTCGGGGCGGGGGGGGTTCGTTGAACGGGGGCGTCGCGTCGGGCCTCGGAGGCGAGGACGGAAACATGGCGGTCTGTATTTACGTAATGTACTAGTTTCCCTACTGCTCTCCTGGAGGAGGGTGATGGGGTCATCGGGGGTGGTGAGAGCATGTCGCGGACGGCGAATCATGCTAATACGCGAGGGTTCGTATCGGGCGGCCGATGTGATCAGGGGGTTCCTATGCTTGATAGCGGAATCGAAGAAACGCTTGGAAAGACGTTTCATAAACTGAGCTAAGGTGGGGATCCTAAGGTCTAAGTGGAGACTGTCATTACGGACATAATAGGGGGCACCGGTGATCTTACGGAGAAAACGGTTCTGAAGGGTCTGCATCCGATGCAGATGACGCGGGTGGGCACGGGCAAAAGTGACACAAGCGTATGTCGTAATGGGACGGATGACGGCGGTATAGAGTCGGCTACCAAGCAGCCTTTCTTCGCAATATATCGACCGACGATCATATGTACACACTGAGAATTCTTGACGAGGAATGGAGAGCAGGCTCAAAAACCTATGTGCTGGCGTTAGACATCGAAAAAGCTTTCGATAAGCTGGACTTGAACTCTCTTAGAGAGATTTTAGTTACTAGAACTAACAAATATCTAACAAATAGAATTATTAAGGCATGAATGAATTAATTCACCTGCATAAAATGGTTTGGCCAGCAAACGGAATCGACGCACAAA
The DNA here is from genome assembly GCA_947578425.1 of Eugnorisma glareosa. NCBI lineage: Eukaryota > Metazoa > Arthropoda > Insecta > Lepidoptera > Noctuidae > Eugnorisma > Eugnorisma glareosa. The sequence goes on along the minus strand of OX387985.1, from coordinate 2,479,998 downwards.
GGCAAGGGAGTCAAACAGGGATGTCTGCTATCCCCACGACTATTCACCATAGTAATGTACGACGTTCCCAGAACATTAGAAGAAGAAATAGAATGCCTTCATCTAGACCAGGACCATGAGATTCAACTCCCTATCATACTGACCTTTGCAGATGACAAGATAATAGCAACAAATAATCTGGAGTGAACTGGATGAAATAGTCACCAAAATCAAACCGTTACTGGAATCAGCCGGACTCCACATTAATGAAACGAAAACAAAACTACCAATCGAGACCCACACAGCACGGAAACCCGAAGTCTTATTAGAATTGGAGGAATCAGTATTCAACCGGTAGACGAAATTAAGTACCTAGGCACGTATATAACATCGACACTTAATAGAAACAACACAGTCAACGCCAGATGTAAACAAGCGATGTGTAACTCCAAGGCCCTAATATCTTTCATAAAAAACTCGAAAATGGAGTGGAAAATTGCGCTTCTTATCAATAAAATGCTCATAGAACCTGCAATGACTTACGGTCTTAGGCAGCGGCACTCACAAAGGCAAACCGATCGAAACTCAGAAGTTACGAAAGACTCATTCTCAAAGATACGATAAAGAGTACGCTAAACCCCCCGAACAAAAAAAAAACACGCGAATGTCTTATGGGGTAAAACAATTACCAAAAAATCAAATTCCTACGGTTATGCTACTACGGGCACATCCTCCGACGACCATAGTCCCACTTACTACATGCAGCTATTAGATACAAGGCGAAACGGCTAAAATTTGGAAGACCAATATATACATGGAACGAGTCACTCCAACAAGACATGGAATATTTCAATAAAAGCAAAGAAGAATGGATTCAGTTAGTAGCAGTTAGAGAAAAATTCAAATCAGCCACTGAGGAAATATATCACCTTAGCGAAACTGACAGTGAAACAAATACTACTGACGATGAAACATAAACGCGAACATAATATTATTAAATAAGACGTGCCAAGAACGAACGCAGTCGCAACCATCATAAACGATCATGATTCTCCAATGATAGAAGAGACCAAACAAACGAAGGTCAAAACACCACCAATGCTCATTCCTATGGATTGTACGTGTCTTTACCACTATTCCTATATTGGCTCTAGGCTGCATAGTCGGTCGATTGTGCCCGACTGGCCGCGGTTGGTCGGGCTTCCTTTCCCATCCCAGAGCATGTCTTTCCTTACAAAATCGTGCCCCCTGGTGTATCCGGCTTGTCCGGGTCAGGCTTGCTCCTGGCTGGGTGTGGTGCTCAATCATCATCATCATCGAGGTAAGCCGGAGTATATATCTTTAATGTGATTTTATTATTTGCCTATAAAATACTGACTTTGAGATTGTTCAAAGGGAAGCCGGTAGGAATGAAGTTGCATGGTACCTTCGCCTTTACCTAACCTTACCTTTTTTTTTTAAACGCTAGTCTAGGATAAGATAGTAAGCAGTTTTTCCGTTTCTTCATAATCTAGTTCTAAAAGCCACTGTATAAGCTTCTTTTTACATTCTATCTTTCTTTACGCAATCTTTGATTTACTCAAGAATGTTATTACTCAAGCAGTGACAGACTAGTGCTGTGATCGTCGGAATGCCAAGTCACAGGTCTCAAGTTCGAACCCAAGACACGCACCTATGATTTTTCGGATTCACGTGCTTATTTTATAATTATCACTTGCTTCGGTGAAGGAAAAAATCGTGAGGAAACCAGCATGCCTGAGAGATATCTCTCGACGGCATGTAAAGCCAAGTCAGAGGCCCATGGGCGGCGTAACAACTGACACCAGGTTAAGCACTAACCACGACAAAGAAAGAAGACATTTATACAGGCTGTAACAAGACCCATAATGAAGCCGTCAATCAAGCATTATGTACATCAAACTAAGCAAATTTACGCAAAAATTATTGCTGGGAAACAACTTTTTTTTTTTGGAATGAAAATTCACGATTTACGGTATTACGCCGGTCGTGGAGGTGTTAACAGTAAAAATCTTGTTAAAAACTTGTATTAAAAAAAAAACTTTTGAAAAAGTTGGAACTTTGACCCCCAATATCTCCGTAACTAGAAGGTGGAAGGTATGGTCTAGAACAAAAAAAAAAAGAAATGATCGCAATGATGGGGAAAACAAGTGCCTTTCGGCTTCGTTAAGAGTCTTGTTACACCCTTTATGTTTATTAGTTTTCCGATTAGCTCGAAAATAGGGGCTTAACTTAGCTCATTGCGGAGTTTGAGCCTAGGCATCATAAACTTCTAGCTTTCACCAAGTTTATCAGAAAAAATCCTCAAATACATTCAAACGATTAACCTCACAAATTAACCTCCTATAAAGCGAGCAACGCCGCGTGTAAGTCTATTATGCAAATAACAAAACATCTGAGCGAATAAATAAATAAATTATCATTAATTTGCGTTAATAATTAATAATAATAGAGTTTATTCAAATCGCTGTTAAATCTTTTGGCAACATAACCTTGTATACACGGCTACACATCAAGCTATACATTTCCAGTTTATGCTGATCTCGCATTTTATAGGATTTCCGTACAATGCGAGGTCAGCTTATACTGGAAATGTATAGCTTGATGTGTAGCCGTGTGTACGGGCGAAGTTACACGACACGTGTAAGAGTGAGGCCACACGAGAGTTACAGGCTGTTGTTTTAACTATACGCGGTTATATTGTTTGATTATTTTGACGATTTGTGCTGTGGTCAGCAGCGGTGGCCCAGTGGTGGCGGCCCCGACTTACGAACAGTAAGTCGTAGGTTCGAACCCAGGCAGGCGCCTTACTTTGTGTAATTTATTTCATCACCACTACTCTCAAAACGGTGAAGGAAAACATCGTGAGGAAACCGGCATGTCCTAGAACCAAAAAAATTGAAGACATGTGAGTGTGACATCTACCGCACTGGGCCCGCGTTGTGGATTATAGCCCATTCCCTCTCATAGAGAGGAGGCCATGTGTCCCAGCAGTAGGAACATTATAGGCTGATTATGAGTAAGATGTTTGGGTTAATATTAACCTTTAACGATTGCTGGTATGTTTTCAAGGGTAAATCTATACTAATAAACTAATAATATTATAGAGAGGTAAAATTTGTTTGTCAGTTTGTATGTAGGGGGTAATCTCTGGATCTACTGAACTGATTTTGAAAATTATTTCACTAATAGGAAGCAACATTATCCCCGAGTGCCATAGGCTATATTTGCAACATGCCCGTGGCAGAATTTCCGACAAAAACCCGAGCGAAGCCACGGGCAACCGCTAGTTTCCTATAGACTGAGTGGCCGAGAGAACCGTCAGTACGGTACGGACCTCTATTTTCACTATAGTTTTCTTATTTTCTATCTCATAGGTAAATTTTATCTTACCATTTATACTGTTAATGTGTTCCAAGCATACTTCTACCTCTTGTTCGTCTCCTTCGATGATCCCAAAGACGTCATCAACATACCTCTTCAACAGCTTAAGGTGGAAGCGTCAGGGTAGCCCGCGAAATTTAAATTTTCTTACGTTTATTGCAATTTGCAGGTCAGTATCAGGTTGTATGTTGATGAAAATATGAATCGCGCCAGTAACACGTATGGAGTTACAGAATTATAATCATTCAAATCATCAACACAGCCCCCCAAGTTCATTTAACCCCATTCAATAGCTATTTCATGAAAAAGTCATTATTTGGGATTATATGAACTTGGAGGGTTGTATTGTTGATTTGAATGATTATAATTCTACGTGCTACTGGCGCGTTTCATATTTTCATCAACATACAACCTGACACTGACCTGCAAATTGCAATAAACGAAAGAAAATTTAAATTTCGCGGGCTACCCTTGCGCATCCACCTTAAGAGGAAATGTGGGTGGTCTTTTCTCCATACAAACGCTCTCGCCTGTTTTCTTTCTGGTTTATGACTTTAAAGCTATGATTGTTTACAGTTAAATAAACATCAAGGTTTTCTATGTCCCTATGTTTTCCTTTTTGATGATACATAATCTGTATCAACACTAGAACCTTTACAAAATGCTAAAAAAATGCCAATTTGGACCGCTGTCAACAGAGGCCTGGTGTACAAATTTCATCAACTATTAATGAAAACAGAAAAACATAGGGACACAGTAAATATCCTCCTTATTCAGTTTATGAAATATCTTTTAAATTGTTCGAATATTGGAGGAGGAAATAGTCGAGAGCCAAACCTCGAATTATTACTTTTTACTTGTCGGATCTGTAGTGGTCCTTATCGCACCAATGTCGAAATGGCGCTCGTAGTGGGACAGCAATAGTTTCTTCAAATACCTACCGCATTTCCTCTTAACCGGGAGGATGTATTTCAACTGTCGAGAGAATCCGGTGGTTCAACTGTATCAAAAACCGAAAAAGTGCCGGAAAAAAGTTCGCGAGCGGACACAATGACTACAATGAGTTTCCTGTGTCGAGAAGAGAATCGAGTTGAGTGACAGTGGTAGTGGTATCGAGTGCAATAAACGAACAAGAAAGAGGCTAGACCGATTTGTCTGCTCATAAACACCCACCCGCAATAACTTCAGTTTATCCGTGATCATGGTGCTTGCAACAGCACCGAAATATCGGGAACTCAAAAGAAATAGTAATCACGGTGAATATCCTGTTTTCAGTGTTAATTATAATGTTAGTGTCCATGTCAGTCTAAAAACTTATTTCAATGTTTTCTCCTAAAAAACACGACCGATTGTCACCTATAATACCAGACATGCCTTTAAGTTCGGTCGTTTACATACTTGCCGCCAATTTTGAATTTAGAACTGTTCAATATTTAAAGGAGTTTGCCTGAGTTTGCCCATTGTCTTAGGAGCTTTTGGCCCCCATAAAAGATTGTCGTGTCACGGTGATTTTAATTTTGAAAATTCTTTCACTAATAGGAGGCTACATTATAGGCTATATTTAGAAGGTGCCGGTGGAGTAATTTCCGAGCAAAACGCAAGCTAAGCCGCGGGCAATAGCTAGTATAGCATAAAGTTAAGACACGGTGCCACAAAGTGGGGTCTATCCGCAGGCAATCTCCTTTGTTGGAATTTAGAATATCAAAATAATTGAAGGAATTAGGATTAATGCAATTGTTTAGTCACAGCGTTGTTTTGAAGCTGTCAGGGTCACGTACGAAAATGAATCTCACTAAGGAAAATGTCCATGCAATAATTTTCTATAACCAAGAGGCCTAACACGGCTTCAGTGTATCGAAGAGATGACATCTGTGTGTTTCATGATGAAGCCGCATTGTCTGCCGACTGTCGATGGCTGGTATTTATAATTCCAGCGTGGACATACCACGCATTTTGTCAGTGACAAAACTCGCGAAGGACGTCCAAAATCCACCTTCACTGATGATAACATCGTGGCTGTGAGACAAATCATCCTCGAAGATCGTCATGTGACATATCGGGAGATTGAGGCGTTATTAGGCATCTGAGGGACAACCATTCAGAACATTTTGCACGAGGCGCTTGGTGTGAGAAAGCTAGTTTCCGGTTGGATCCCGCATTTGCTTTTTGACGAACATAAGGCGGCCCGCGTCAGTTGGTGTAAGAAAACTCTTCAAAGGTTCAATCGAGGAGAGACAAATCACGTCTAGGACATCATCAGTGGTGACGGATCTTGGAGGCTGGTTCCAAACAACAGTCCACAATCTGGGTCTTCCAAGACGAGCCCAAGCCGACTAAAGTTGTTCGCTCTCGGAGCGCTTCATAGGAGATGGTGGCTAGGTTCGTGGCGAAAACCGTTCATGTTGCGATGATTGTACCTACTGGAAGATCGTAGAACGGTTAATGCAGATTTTTTATCACAAGGCATCGCCGAACTTCGGAAATCTAACCCAATGCGACGCATCATCCTACACCCATGACAAGGCAAGCTCACGCAGCCATCATCAATCAAAACTTAGAAATTCTTGAACATCCTCCATACAGCCCTGACCTAAGCCCTAACGATTTCTTCATATTTCCTAAAATTAAGAAAACTCTTCGTGGTCAAAGGTCTGGAACCTTTCCGGTGATGAAGCAGTCAAGGCTTTCATATCAGCCATATTGAACACCCCTTCTTTGGAATGGAATAAATGTTTTAATAACTGGTTCGAGGGAATGGGAAAGTGTATTAAACTACGTGGTTAATACTTTGAAAAACAATAAAAAGTACTATTTGTTTTTTTTTTGTTCAAACGACAAAACCTAAAAGACACGCCACGTATAATAATGCATTTAGGGTGATGATGAGGCTGCTCCGATTTTGAAACGCATCAGGGATGTTCGCCGAGTCGCAAGTAGACTGTTTGTACACGACTGCGGAAGCGGGGCACATCCCTGGTGCGCAGGATTCGGGCCAGCTTCAGCGGCATTCTGAGGATATTCGCGCCGAGGTTTGATTGCCAGTACCTCAAACATTGCCGTATGGTTCATTTGCTGAGCAATCGAAATATTTAGTGATAGTCACTTTTAGTTAAATGTGATAATTCGTGTGTTATTTTATGTTGAATTTCATGATCCTTTGTTGATTAATATAAAGTATTATATTCTATTGTTACAATTTGCATCGTTCGTTACGTTCGTGTAGTACTTGGTTCCCCTAACTCGCTGATGTAATGCTCGAATCTGAATCGTTACATTAGGAGAATGCCCCGGCGTGGAAGCGCCCATACAGTTCATCGACAGAACATGAACCCGCGACCTCCACATTAGCCGCTAGCTGTTAGCTGCGCGACTACTGTAAGTATCCAAGTCATTTTTAATTGGGTATCAATCGTGTCTGACACTACATGGTAACTGTAGATCATGTTTTCACTGTCTATAGGCGATTTTTAAATGAATGACTAACGGCCGTTTTGGACATTATCTATACATCTATACTAAAAAATGTTATTACCAAATAATTATTATGTCCTAAGTTAATTAATATCAAGCACATGATTTAAAATTGTATTAATTTAGTATTAATTTTATTTGACATATATTTTTTTTTACTTTTTGCTGTGCATTACAGGGTCCGTAATTGTAGATACCTTAGCTTTAAGCCCATTGTAAGATCTTCACACATTATGGAATGCAAATAAAGATATGAATATTATAAAGAGGTAAAATTTGTTTGTAAGTTTGTATGTAAGGGGTAATCTTATCCGAACTTGCGGATGATTCGTCACCTTACAATTATTTTAAAAGGGTAATGTTCATCCGCGGATGAAACATTTTGCGGATGAGTAGTCACTTAAGTCGAAATAAGTCGTAGCCTCTAAAGTTTCTCCATACAAACGCTCTCGCCTGTTTTCTTTCTGGTTTATGACTTTAGAGCTATGATTTATTACAGTTAAATAAATATCAACCTCTTCTATGTCCCTATGTTTTCCTTTTTGATGATACATAATCTGTATCAACACTAGAACTTTTACAAAATGCTAAAAAAATACCAATTTGGACCGCTGTCAAATGAGGCCTGGTGTACAAATCAGACAACTATTAATGAAAAAAGAAAAACATAGGGACACAGTAAATATCCAGCTTATTCAGTTTATTAAATATCTTTTAAATTGGTCGAATATTGGAGGAGGAAATAGTCGAGAGCCAAACCTCGAATTATGACTTTTTACTTGTCGGATCTGTAGTTGTCCTTATCGCACTAATGTCGAAATCGCGCCCGTGGAGGGACAGCGATAGTTTCTTCAAATACCTGTCGCATTTCCTCTTAAGCCTACCACACAAAAAAAAAGTTAACAAGCATCTATGAATCTACAAGGCCTAAAATGTTCACAGTCACACATTGACAATTAACAATTGGTAAAACATAGTCTATCACATACACTAATCTAATTTGGTAAGACAATATTATAAAAATACTAAATTAAACAAGAGACTTAAATGTTGTCATCCGTGTTGTAACTATTCTGAACAAAAGGTCAATAAAAAGAAAAGAAAAAATAAGATTGTGAATAGTTGGAGATATCCACATATTTGTACCGTTTACGAGCTACCAGGGATGCCGCATGCGCAGAAGGAACTAATAACTTCTCTATCTTAAGGTGGAAGCGCAAGGATAGCCCGCGAAATTTAAATTTTCTTAAGTTTATTGTAATTTGCAGGTCAGTGTCAGGTTGTATGTTGATGAAAATATGAATCGCGCCAGTAACAAGTATGGAGTTACAGAATTATAATAATATAAATCATCAATACAACCCTCCCAGTTCATTTAACCCCATTCAATAACTGTCTCATGAAAAAGGCACTCAATACAAGCATGAAACATTTAAAGATAATTTTACCTCAAGTACTAACAAAGTTGAATTAAAAATCTTCAAGTCATAATTAATCAGGAACAGCTCAATCTAGACCACAATTGTGAATATTAGTAAAAAATACGTGATAAAAAAGCACGCAACGCGTGAACTTCCTATGACATCTGACATTTCGGTGCCCTCGCGCTACAGTAGCGCCTCTAGCGGTGACTTCACGCGCGTTAGCCCCGATTCTTAATAACAAATTAAAGTAGCCTCTATAGAGTTAGAAGCTCCTCTGAATTGAGTATCCTGACCAATATGACATACTTAGTTAATATCACTGTTAACCTCTTCAATTAGGCTGAATAACAACATGCTTGTGCCATAAGAAGTAGGAGTCAGTTTGGCAAAATCGAGTATGGAAAAAAATGAAGGCACTGTTAGTTAGTTTCTGACAACCCTGAGCAGTGACAAGCCAATGACATTGCCGAGTTTTACAGAAAACATGGCATTGCCAGGTAGGAAATATGTACTTCCGCGATTCGCCACCATCTAAACTTTTTTGTCAGGCTGTACCTACTTCGATAGCTAATGGGGGGCTATCGCATGTGAATTCGCCGCTAGAGACGCTAGTGTAGCGCGAGGGCATCGAAATGTAAGATGTCATAGAAAATTAACAGTAAACATGTTAAATATAGTTTCTAGTGTTAATGATAATTTTAGTGACCAAGACCGTTCAAAACTTCCATCCTTACAATCTAACATATAAAAAAATTGGTTCAGGGTCAGTTATATGTATAATGATTATACAGTGGTATCCGCCTATTACAACTTCGTTTATAGCGACGAACAAGTTAGGTTTTATACAGGGTGTCCCGTAAATAATATCTTTGTAACCGCAAGGACTAGACGTAAGTTTTATACCAATTTGCAAACCTTAGTAATTTTACAAGTTTTTAAAATAATGGTACACTTTGGTGTCATACATTTTTTTTACAGGAGAATTTTTCCAATTCTGGTCTTTTCATCGTAAAAACAAAACTTTTCAATTCAAGATTTTTTTTCTAAGGCAAATAAAATGTTATTTAAAAATGGTATCTTATAACATTAGTAAACTATTCAGAATTGTTTGACAAAAATCACACCTAAATATGATACCATTTGCAGCAACAGCATTAAAAACACTGAATGCTGGTACAGAAAATAGTAAAAATCAAAAAAAAAAATATCTTGGTTACCTTATCGGTTTTTTTTTTACTGTTCAAATTAGTTGTTGGAAATGAGGTAAGCTACCTACCCGTTACGTTTGATCCATTATTTACGGGACACCCTGTATAGTCTACTATAAAAACATATCCTTTTAGTACCAAAACATCTCCTTCGGTTTACGCGACCAAGTGCTTAGAACGACCTATTTTGACAATAACTCGTCCGATTAAAACGACGTGCAGTATTTTGTTTCGATACGAGTATCTATGCACCCCCGCTTCCTTCCCTTCGATGGATAAAAAATATATAGTTTAGTGTTAGCCAACTATCCTGACTTGTGATCAAACTCTATTGACAGCAGAAGGTATTGTGAGAGGAACCTATTACCTATTACTATTACTTAATAATCAAGTTATAATTCTCGTGGTCAAACAAGTGAAAAAAAAACCTCAGTTGTTCTATGATGGAACTTAATATTGTAGTCAAGTCAAGATAGCCAAGTATTTCGCATTGTAGATATTACTGGCCCTGAACGAATTTTCATAGCATTTTTTTATATGTTGGACTGTAAGGATGGAGGTTGGAAGTATGCCATCTTTTTAACCGACTTCCAAAAGGAGGAGGTTATCAAGTCGTCTGTTTTTTTTTTTGTGTATGTTCTGCGATATCTTCGCCAATTGTGAACCGATTTCAATGATCCTTTTTTTGTTTGGTAGAATATTGTGTAGCGGTGGTCCCATTTGGTGAAGATCTGATGCTGATCTTCGGAGATATACTATGGAACTCTTCAAAAATAGACGGCAAATCTGTCGTGATTGCTGCAATCGCTTGGATGTTTATTTTTTACACAATATTAGAGCATAACATAACGCTTGTGTGCTCTGAGGGAGTACGCAGATGTGTACAGTACACCCAGATATCGACAGTTAGGTATGATAACGATATAAATCACATTTTATTGGGGATAAGCCTATTACCATGAAAGGAATTGTTAACAATGTAAAATAAATGTATAGCAAATATTTGTGTAGAATATTGAAACTAAAAAAGGAAAAATAAAATATATTTTTTTGCAAAAAATAAAACCGACTTTTTAAACAAAAAAAACGTGGAAAAATAACATTAGCTTCAGAAGTCGGTGACTTTTGTTTGTTCGATTGAATAATTTTGCCACCGACTTCTGAAGCTAAAGTTATTTTTCCACGTTTTTTTGTTTTTGAAGTCGGTTTTATTTTTTGCAAAAAAGTTTTTTAAGAGATACTTCTCTTTGCTGTAGTACGTGGTTTAATTTTGTATGGACCGTGCCCCTTCTTTGGCATCGATACTTCATCCCAGTGGCAAGATCCCGTGGGACAATTAGCGAACTCAACGCGGGCGAATCCGCGGTCAAAAGCAAGTTCAATTATATTTCTTGCTTCAGTTTCGAAGCGATTCGAGTCGGCACAAAAACCTACGCAAGATGGAATGCGTGCAATAGAGGATGTTAGAGAGTCACAATTTTATTGTTGGAGCATTTCAAGCCACTTGCTACATACTCGTATGAGCGTTAACGTCGTACGGCATTTCATACGAACTTTCAAGTTATTTTTTTTCGAAATGACTGAACCGATTTTAATGAAACTTCATACGCATAAGCAAGATACATAGGTCTAAAAATTTGATAGAGAACTTTTCGAAATGTCTTAAAAAAAAGATAATTGTTTCTGTTTCTATAGAAAATCTAAAACCCATTTTTTTTAAACACATTTCGTAAAGTTCTCTCTCAAATTTTTAGACAAATGTATCCTGCTGCTATCCGGCGTGAACTTTCTATGACATCTGGCATTTCGGTGCCCTCGGGCTACAGTAGCGCCTCTAGCGGTGAATTCACACGCGATAGCCCCCATTTGTCAATGGGGCTATCGCGTGCACAAATGATTAAATAAAAAAAATAACGATTATACCACCTACTATTAAATTAAAAAATAAATTTATTAAAATATGATTATTTACGTATTTCAGTACCATAATATGATTGTATTAACACATGAAAACAATTTAAATTTTATTATTCAACACTGACTAACTATGTGCTGAAGCTTTCAGCAACTACAAAGAGAAACACTGGAAAGGACTTACGAGGAGAGGAGTTATTTGATGTTCTAATTTTAAGCAAATGTTCATTACAATAAAATGCGCAGATAGGTTAAGGATTGGAGTCAAATTGCATAGTTCCATTTTTTTAATATTATGATGACTACTTAAGACAGAATCACACTTAGACTGTTTTTTTTTTATATAATGACATCTCGTAATCAATTTCATTTCATGTCAAAATTCTTTCTCTTTTTTGGAAGAGTGAGTTACAATAGTACTTGTGTCGGGGATGTCCCCGAGACAAGTACTATTGTAACTTACTGGGGCTGCCTCAGTTTATGTACGACAATGTTTTGAGTTTTAAATAAATATTTTTGTATTTTAAAATGAGGAAACTAACATGGCAACACAGGAGTGCCGGCGGCGACACTGGTTGTTTCTTGGGTAGTGTAGTGACGCCATGAGCAAACAATTGACGATCAGACATAATAAAACCGACGATGGTGTTGCCACGTTTTAAACGTTTGTTAGATTTTAGGGAACTGGTGGTAATTTTGGCACAAAAATCAGGGTTCAAAAAGCCATTAATACTTTTACTGCCATGAATATTTATGTTTCTTATTTTATTTGTTAATGTCATTGGTATGTAACCTGTATGCCACTTTCGGATCGGACAGGGTTTTTATAAACATATTGTATAATTTTTATTCTTGCTAGTTTATTTCTTTTACCAAGATACCTACGATAATTTGAATGCCAATCTACATTACTGTCGATAAAAATGGCCGGACAAATACCTGTTTTATATTGAACTAGCACTTCGCCCGCGACTTCGTCCGCAAAAATTGTGATAGCTCGCCTAATTTGTATGATATAATATATAGCCTATGTTACTTCTTGATAATTTAGATTTCCATTGGTGAAAAAAGGGTTGAAATCGGTCCAGTAGTTTCGAAGCTTATTCGCTATACACAATTAAAGCTTATACACAATTCACGTAAGTATATATTGTGGGAGACTGTTGCCTAAGCTAGGCTCGTGACCTATTTTTCAGGACACCAGGATCACACCCCTTTACATTGTCATCTAATAAATTATGTACTTACTAGGCGCGCTGAGAGAATGTAAGGAATCATACGACATTTTATAGTTTATATATTATGGTTAGAAATCTAGGATAAGTATGCGAGACGAATGGTAGTAGAGGTGTACTATGGGTGATTGTGTAGGTGTGTGTGTGAGTGTGTGGGTGTGTGAGAGTGCTTGATTGTTTGTTTAGGTCATTATCAGGATGTTTTCAGTATCATTATAGTTGAATTTTAGTAGCCAAACAGTTAGCCTCTTTTTGCATTTATTGTGTGCACCTTATGTGTTTTATTGTTTAAGTAGCCACCCAGATAGCAAAAGAAACGCGTTGCAAAGATAGTTTTATGACGTAGATGATGGCGCTCCAATGGGTCATATCGTCTTTTCCCTCTCGACAGCGTCGGATTACAAACCAAGAGAAAATGCTGTTTCAGCAGAATGTGCAGTATGAACAGTTGACGCACAGTCAGGACTTCGTTCTCTTTGTATAACTGTTCAGTGGGGTAACGATACGGTCGAAAAGACGACACTTTCAGTATAGGTCTTTGGGTTCTTTCAATTTCTAGTAGTAGTTTTTGGAGCTCCACCCCAAGAGGTTATGCAGTAGCATATTATAGATTGAGCAAGGGTATAAATAGTACACTAATTTCATAACATTTTTATCGAGTACATGTCTCAGCGTTTTGAACACATATATTAGTATAAGTATAGAAAAGTACAATGTTATACACTTATACCAAAAAAATGACAAAATACCTACAAGTTTATACGGATCCCTCGATTCGTGAGTCCAACTCGGGCAACAGCTAGTTTCTCTATAAAATACTGACTGTGCCATTTTTCAAAGGGAAGCCGGTAGGAATCGAGTTGTATGGAGTCTTCGCCACTGGTGCTCGGCCTTTCCTGCACTGATATGAGATGACATAATCATCGCACATAGCCAATTGGTGATCGCTTGTATGATTTTAACAATTATTTAGGTGCTTACGTAAGGTCATTAAGCAGCAAAAATCTGTGTGTGAAGTGACGGTTTGTAATTCTAAAATAACAGCTTTTTACTAAATGTATTTGAAAGTACATACTTTTAACTAGCCATTTTTTTTGTCTATTTGTCTGTTTGTTCCGGCTAATCTACGAAACGGCTGAACCGATTTCGACGGTTGTTTACTGGCAGCTTATAGCTGTTATGTTATAAGAAGTAACTAGGCTACAAGGATTACGGTTCAGTATCAGTTCAGTAATCAAAATCCGATTCAATGATACTCAAAACGGGGATAAGTGTAATTCGAAAAAAAAAACATATTAATTTCTATCTCTTTAAAAAACAAGGAATAACTATTTACATTTGCATTTTTTATCAATATAATAATTTCAAAACAAACTAAACGTATTTTCCTTTCTTATGATTATATTCATTTAACTCTTATGTATTTAAATCAACCGAAATAAAACACCTACTTGTGGACGCTTTTGTGGATAAGCTCGTACCGGCTTCGCGCCCGTCACATTACGCGCTTCAAAAAAACGTACACGCGCTCATACAAGTTCGCTTGGTTAAAGTGACGACTTATCTCACGAAAATATGCTAATCTGAACCCGGTATAGTCCTTAAAAGCCAAACCAAGTGGTTTATTAGTTTGTAAAGCACACCCAAATATGAACCTTAAGTAGGGTTGCCATCACCTATATAGAAAAGAACTTCAAAACCGCGGACATTTGGGTAAATTTCAATGTTTTCCCGGACACTCTAGAAACCTAAATAGAAAAGCAATTAAAAAATATCGCGAAACGAATCGTACTTGTGCATATTATAGTGAATCCAAAGAACAGTTGAGGGCACGGTGGGGCAGTCGATCGGCTTATGCGGACTCGTCACTGCTCTAACTTTTCAATAGTCATCGAAAAACAAAAGATCACGATTCACAACTGTTTCAAAAAAAATTGTTTTCACAGTACCGATTCGTCATCGATGCTAAAGTATCGTCAAGTGAACAAACTTGACTAACCTATTATAAGGTAGGTAGGTAAGGAACATTTACACAAGTTTTGTAAACGGGACAAAACTATTTTCGAGCCAGCACCAGAGTAGTACCGCTTAGATACGGTTAGCGTAACGGTTGAATTTTGAACTAGGATTTATTTTAATTTAATGATTTCATTCGTCGACTTAATGTTACTTTATTTTAACCATTCAGGCAGAATTATGCATTAAAAATCCACTTATGCAATTCGGAAAGTTTAGAGGATGATGGATGTAAGAGCGAGCGAAGCGAGCTCGAAAAAATTTCATCTCTTTTACGCACCCTGATCGTGGCTGCGCTAAGCGCCACACCCCTTTTAACACATGGTTTCGGCATGCCTGGATTCCCCCGGACACAAAAAGTGACAACATTTCATTTAACAAACGTATAAACGGCGACACATCAAGCTATACATATCCAGTATAACCTGACCTCGCTTTGTATGAGCTTCCCGTACGATGAGATATCAGCTTAATTTGGTCGTTTTGGTGTCATTGAGTATCTTCACTACATAGTATAAAAGTCGCTTCTCGCTGTCTGTTCCTATTTATGCTTAGATCCTTAAAACTACGCAACGGATTTTGATGAGGTTATTTTTAATAGCTCAGTAGAGTGATTCAAGAGGAAGGTTTATATGTAAAATTGCACCCGTTCGAAGCCGTGGCGGATCGCTAGTTAAATATAAGAATCGATTAGAACGCATTTCTTGTGTCGCAATATTACGGCCTAATAAAATAATTTTATTTAAAATAAAAAGTAATTTTATTCCCCCCCCTCTAATTTCTAAGTAAGAAGAGGAAAATTCTGAAAAAAAAAATTGTAAAACGCAAAATAGTACATTTTGATATAAGTGGGGAAACTTTGTTATTGCATTCGAGCGCGGAATTAACACCCGAGCTGCAGGCGAGGGTGTTATGGAGCCGAGAACTGCAATAACAAATCCCCTCACGTATCAAACGACGTTTTTCAATACACTTTCGAAGAAATAAAATATTAGAACGGAAAGTATTTTTGTCAGGAATTATTAGGAAACTATGATTTAATTTGCTTTTTTTCCGCGCTTTGTTTTCGCCATGTTGAAGAAGATGCAAAGGTATGATGCCGTATACAGCCTACTATGAAAAAAAAAAGAAAATTTAAATATATTTTTTTAAATTTAGAACACAATAAGATGTTAATTGGTTCATAAAAATAAATTTTTGTTTTAAATAATCATGTTTATCTATGATATTCGATTTATAAACACAATTTAAATACTTGAAAAATATTTAATCCGTAAAGACGCATATTATCTCTTTGCCGGGATTAAAAAAAACCAATCACCGCCGACTATAGATATAGTTATTGAACCCTTACTTATCTGTGGAAATTTTTATTTCCGCACGTGTGCGGAAAAATATTAAAAATCGCACGCGTGTGAAATAAATTGCATGTTGAACCTAATCGTAGTGCGATTAGAACCAGTTTTCGAGAAAGTGTATTGAAAATAACTTTTTCAATACAGTTGGATATGGCGTACTTTCAGAGGCTATGATTATAATTCGAAAATTAAATCTTTTGCATAGGCATCTTTCTGTTACGCGGTCGTGTTTTTTTTTTACGAGCTTGATCATTAGTTTTGCAGTTAGGTAAGTTTTCATTTGTTTTTTACTATTTCCCACAACTGTCTATTGAAAAACATCGTGTGATACACGGGTGTGTAGGTTATTGCAAACGAGGTGTCATTAAAAACCTTGAATGAGATTTGATATTTAGGTTTTGAGATATGGGACTTTTTTGGTAAAACTGCAGCAGTAACTTAGTTTTTCATTAAAATACTATGAAAAACAAATTTAGGTTTGCTGTTGAGTGTAAATTGACCTATAAATCATCGCGTTATAAATATTGTTATTATATTGTTTGGTGCTACGGAACGCTTTGTGTGCGATTCCAATTCGCACTGAGCCGGTTATTTGAATGCACGTCGGACATTTCCAGTGCATTACCATGTCATTAAAAATGCGGTACGTGCGTATTTGCAGTAGCCATTTTAATGATTAAAATTACATAAAAAAATTCTAATCAGAGATAATTACATTCAAAAACAGTTTAACACCTAGATAAAGTAAGTGATACTTATCTCCAAGATAAATGTTATATTTAAAATATTTTATATTGATTGTTACAATTAGTTACATTGTGAATTAACTGTTCTGAAAGATTATAATTAGTTATTATCAATGATAGATTGAGGTTTAAATTATGACGATTTTTTTCCATACCTATAGTTTCATAGTTCAATAAAAAAAACCTACATGATCACTCAAAAAAATATGTACTTACCTATAAAAATATCACCTAACATTAGTACCTAATCTTAATCAAATCATGGAAATGCACGGCATTGAATGCCTATTATTATCTACAAGAAGTCTTAATCACAAATAGGAACTCTTAAACGCAACAAATAGTCACTTTTGCAACAAAATATCAATAAAAATTGAAATAGATAAGATAATTAATTGTGTTTATGACTGTTACATTTTAAAGAACAAGGAATTTCGATTATTCTGCCTATTCTATCAAGGATCATACTCATTATCTTTGTCCTGTCCTTGTCCCATAATTAAGGTCTGAGCAATAGATGTTTATCCTTCCATTCCCTGTCAACCATCAAACTATCATTTCCAACTTTTTATTTCATAAACATTCCTCACAGAATACAATTTAGTGCAAGAAAAAAAAACTACAAAAAAATAAAGCGGCAAATGTTTTCAATGTATTATTTGAAAATGATATTTAAGATAAACAAAAGGTATAAATGGTATGAATCATATACTTTGAAAGAAACCAGGTTAATGTTGTCTCAACAACATAATCTAGATTATAATAAAAATAAAAACAAGAGAGCTAAAAAATAAACAAAAGCAAAAATTTTGCAGACTGATAAAAAGAAACAATAAACATCTTAATTTGGTTGTTTACAAGATCTTTTAGGAAAAAGACTCAGTATTTTTGAATTGTTCATTTGATAAATACTGTTGTAGTTTATGTAGATAAATACAGCCTACAATGCTATAATCTTTTGAAAAAACTTGATAGTAAAATAATCAAGTCTGATAACTTTTCAAGATCATCCAAAAAATAAATATCTATGACAGTAAAAAAAATTGTTTTAAAAATATAGAACACTAAACTCACCCTTTAATAATCCTGGCATTTTTTTTCACACCGCGAATGCGCAATGAAATTTCGCGTACAGCCAAGTAATTTTTTTTTTTCACAATTAAAATACCACAATCACTGATTACTATTACATTGATAATAAAAATTTTGCATACAGTTATGTTTTATCGAGCAGTTTATACCAATCAAGGGTTTAAATATGAAATTTGTACTAATATAGATAAAGAAACAATTACGTCTGATAAGTAACGATTACAATATAGTTAGACGTTTTTGTGCTATACCTACACCGAAATCGTATGTGGGCGACCGTCCTCCCGCTAATGTATGCGCCGTCGAGCGAATAGTAATAAAATTATACACGGCATAGCGTCGAATTACGCGTCTCCCGCTTTTAGTTAAAAGGTTAACAGCCAATTGACTACAGTTTTTTTTAATCAGTTAAAAATACAGGCACTAGCATTATACTAACGAGTTCATGTCGTACTCACCGTCGCTAGCGGGTCGCATTCCACCTTTCCCGATATGCGTGGGCTCTCATTTTCATCTTGTTCACGTAATACCACTTTACGAATATCTAATATTTTGGTATCAAAATGCAAGGAGGTATAAAAAACTAGGATGACCACTGTTACATTACAACTGTCAAAACTGAACTTCACTCGGTACTTGTGCCAAGTACCATAGACAAGGTTATGTTTTAAAAATAGATTTTAGTTTTGCTACTCGACAACAGATGGCGGTAGTAATCTTAAAAAACTAATCGTAATCTTGTAAAATAACTCACTGTGGTTAATTCCTACGGTGAGGAAACGCCTATAATCCCCAAGGGTTAGGCCATATGTATATATATATAGTAGTCTTTGGGGTTAGACAGACGTGTAGTGTAGCCTCCATCCGTTCGATTGCCACCTAATAATTGGGGACTGAATAAAAAACGGGTGTGTACCTTTAAAAATTTAAAATCAATAAAACCAAACTAGTTAGGCCGGAAGCACACAAAGATTTGTAGGTCGTGGGTTACGAACGTATGTTCTCACTCCTGCGGAGGTAGGTACTCCCCTGCAGTTGCAGGCGATTTCCCGCTGCTGACCGGAGACGGAAGTTGGCCGAAGTTCGTGCTGAACTGTACGGTGACGTCACAAGTAGATAAAACTGCGCAGCTGTCAGACTTCCTCATCACACGTGGCGAAGCGTCGATATGGTCCTCGGTCCGAAAGAAGCTGAACGCGAAGCTGTTGCCGAAGATAACCTGACGTAATTAACATGAAATCCTAAATCGGGATTATGTATCACGTTTAACTTTGGCACTTATTAACTCGGTTGTAAACATTTGAAAGAATATCTTAATTTAAAAATTAACGTTCGTTTCTCCTCGACAGGACTCAAACCAGGGTCCGTAACTTAACTTCGAGGGTCATATGTTCGATTAATGGAAAGTCGACTGAACGATTGTTCGAATGGAATTTATTGCGAAACAACCTTTTATCGCCAATCGCTAGTTCGACTGCACGATTCATCGAATTTATTAATCGATGGACTGCTCTTTCGAAAGAGTTTTAGTTATTAAACAGGGTGTAACAAGACCCTTCACGAAGTTACCATCGTACGGAAAGCTCATACAAAGCGAGGTCAGGTTATACTGGATATGTATAGCTTGATGTGTCACCGTGTGTACCGGTACCCGGTGCTTTCCAAGTCGAAGACAAACAAAGAACAAAGTATTCATTTCTAATCTATTGTCATTTAGCAAACCAACCTTAGACAAACATGATTAAGTATTCTTGTAACGTTCCGTTACCCGCGGTTCCCTCATAAGGATTTTATTTTAAGGATAAAATCCGCATCACAACCTTGTTACCATATCCTTTTACTCATTCTTTCATTTCAGTCATACCTCATTACTCAAAAACCGCATATACAGGGTTACTGGTTATTACCAGTACCTATATCTCCCCAACGGATTGCCGTCATATTTGACGGCAATCCGTTGGGGAGCTAAGGAGAGACCATTTGCAATGCAACAATTTGTAGCTCTGATTTAAAAACTATTCAAGTTAATTATCATTTTTAATTTGATTACTATGTATTAAAGTGTAAGCAAACCGATAAAAATAATAAAAAATATTCAGTGCATTGGTTTTTGTTTATAAATTTTCCAGGTTGTATACCGCTACCTCCTTCTGCGAAGCAGTCATGCTAGCGAAGGAGGTGGCGGGACGTGAGAGGGAGAGAGCCTCACGTCTCAGCCGCCGCGGGAGACGCACCGGGCATCTTGGGCCACGTGGTGGCCCCCGGCCACCGTAGGCGCAGGCCTGTGGCCGGTGAGCTATGGGCTAGCTCGCCGTCCGTCCATCTTATGACGACAGGCCGTGTCGTCGGCACGTTCGTGTTCCACGCGCGCCTCAAAGAGAGTCAACAAACAGGAAGGGAACTGTTCGAAAGAGATACCGCGGCCCTGGAACACAAAGGGCAAAGGAAGGAACATGGATGGCTTTTAGTCAGTAAAAGTCTGACACTCCCTCCTGCTCAGCCCAGAGCGGGACCCTTATTTGATGATTTCCCATCAGAAAAAAAAAGATTGTATACCGCTGATACCTATCTTCAAAAAAATATAAAATTTCAAAATATTCTAAAATGGTTGACCTTAGCACAGGAGTCATAGGGTCATTTGATTGTAAATGATCTCTCCTACATCCCCTTAAGAGCCCCTATCAATTTCTTCGCAGTACTAGTTTAGGTAATTTCGGAGAAATTTGCGCGTGTGAGCGTTCGAAATATCGCCAACGATCGTAGTGTGCGTAGTCTCATGCAGTGCAGCGGGAGCATACAATCTTGGTCCGTAACAGTATTAGATATACATATATTTTAAGCAAATCAATTTGCATTTAAGCTGCAATTTTTTTAATGTTTCATACATTATCAAAACCAATTAAAATAGAAAAGTTAAGACTATACAAAAGCAAATAATATTATAGGAAAAGGTTGAGTGAAAAAAATATATTAACAACTAAATATATTTTATCTATTTAGTGTTGTTTATTTTTATCGCTTGCGTATGTCTGTGTGTGTGACATCTTATTGCTGTTTTATTTAATTTTTAACTAAGGAATTGTTTTTTCATTTCAAGTGAAAGAAAAACGAGATACCTACTTATTAATTTCTTTATTATAAGAAGTGTCGGCGACAAGGCCATATCCAGGGAGCAGGGTGCAAGTAGTGGCGGTACCTAGGGGTGTGCACTTTCTATTGCAAGTCGATTTTAGTTGATTAGTTTCAATTAGATCAACGTAAGGTTCTAACAAGAGTAAATAACTTATGATAATTAACATTCTAGTTAGATTTATAGTTTGGTTTTTCTAATAAAAATAGCGGTAAGACGACATTAGGCGCGTTTAATTTCTATAAACGTTTTGTTGTTCAAATGTAAGGTTCCTGATTATGCTGAATATTTGCAATATTTATGTTCTAATATAGGATCTTAATAAAGGATTTTCACAATTAGTTTTCCTATTAGAATAATCGTATGACTGAATAAATAAAGTTTTAAGCGAATTAATTAGGTTGAAAATTCGATCTCATAGAAATTACGTAAGTTGAAAATGAGGTTTTTTATTATTAGAGATATCTTATCGAAATTAGTGTCAAATGAAAGGATTATGTGTAAAACTAAATGTGTTAAAGGATTCATGTCGATAACTTTATTAGTATAAGAAATATAAGGCAATTTGTATAATGAAAATTTGTTCAGCTTAATTTTTGCAGTACAAGTTCTAGGACTTTTTTATTTAATTAAGATTTGTTAAATGTTATTGTTTTATATGATAGAGCAAGTTAGACCTGAAAAATAATATATCATACATAAGTGTTTTTTTGAAGAAATAAATAAAATATGGGGTTCCAACGTTTCGGCTTTAGTAAAAATGACGCGTAAAATCGATCCAAATTACGCGGTTCTCGCGATCGTAAGCACGGCCCGTTTAAAAGACCGCCCTGTCCGCTCAGTAGTCAGTCGCAGTACGGCCACCGAAGAGGCAACAAGAAAAGGAACAAGGAAAAGCCGAAGCCTAGGGAACAGGGGAAAAACTTTTATTCCGGCCCACCCCTCCGCTCAACGTTCCAGCGTTCTCCTCCGAGGTCTTAGTGGGTTTTGCCCAGTATCCATACTCTACGCATTCAGGGGTGCGTAGCGACGTGCACCACTAGCAAAGTATTGTCAGCGTACGTCAAACGTAGTGGGAGATTGTCCCAGGAGTCTGGTCTCCGAAACAAGAAGTATAAATATTGATAAATTTTAACCTCCCTTTCGACGTTAATTTAATAAGAAGTGCTCCGAATGTCCGAGCTTTCCTGGAATCAACGATTTTAAAATGTTTCTAATTTTGGTTCCGTTTTGTTTGCCAGAAGTCGTCGTCTTTTGCAATTCTTTCGACTTTTACAGGCTTATCCGGTCCAGTCCACACAGCAAACAAACATAAAAAAACATTCTCACAGTATCAAAACTAGTCAGACGTAATACAAAATCACGCGCGATTCGCAACTACTTTACGTCGGGAGCGGCAGTCGCAGCGACACAGGTCCGTCGTCGAGTAGCCCGCGGGCGCGACTGAATGGAACGAGCAAGCGCATCGGCGTTTATGGCATTATTTAAATATTTTATTACAATTAAATAAGTAGTCAAAACAAATAAATTGAATTGTATAGATAAATACCTTAAGTTTTATAATATTTCATATTTATTGATATTTTCAACATATTCTTACGAGTAGAAGACGGTTTTGCGCATTATTTTATCGGGTTTTTTCGGTGTGAATCACATTTTTTTAAAAGCACTAATTAAGTTTATTTTAAAATAAAAAATCGTAGACTTACTAATATACTATATGCCCAGTAAGTACGATTTTTTTCAAATTATAATTCATTACCAGTTAGCCGAAAAAGCTATTGAAAAACCTGGTGTTTCGTGCTTTCGTAAAAACGTATGTTTGATTTTTATTTTTCCTAATTTATGTTGAGTGGTTATCAAAATTATAATTCGTACACTTACTATATATATAGGTGATATATAACTTTTCATTAAAAAAATCACCAGATACCTTATGGTTATTGAGAAATTTGCACTGAAAAAAGTAGTATTTTCTGTTTTTAGACCGCGAAATTGATAGGGGATCTTAATAGATTACCGTCATATAACCAGTAACCCTGTATATGTCGGGGTGTCAGGATTTACTCCGCCAGACTTCTAAATCATGTGGGCAGACGATGGGTTTCGTGCTATGAAAAGACACAGAGCGATACACTGTTTCTAGCAAAACTAACGAATTACTTGATATTACAACTTAACAAAATAACACGGGGCACAATGAATCGGGTACAGTTCGAATAGGTCTTAACTCGGCCGCGATCAGACAGTGACCCATTTACCATGAAGACAAATATATCTTATCTTATCTTACAAGCACGCTGTGGTGTGGGTAGACTTGTAAGTAGGTCGTTTGATGTCACCACCGCGCACTTGTGATTCATTTTGAGCGCGTACCAATGACCGTCTCCGACATATATAATACATCACACAATATTATAAAAATGCGACGTTTCCTACCATACTGAAAATCAAGTGCGCAAAAAAAAAAAAAAAACGAAAAGCGAAATCAAGTGTGTGTGTGTGTGTGTGTGTGATATCCGTCACTCGTTCGTTACTCGAATATCTAAGAAACCAATTTTTAGGAATATTGAAGTAACACCGCGCGTACTAAACGACTTTAAAACCGAGTTCTTTTGTAACGGTTTTAAACCGAAAAAAAAACAAAAGAAATTGGTTTTAAAGGCGTTTGTCAGTGTATGGGAAAATATAACGAAGACAGAATTAATTTTTAGGTTGATACGAGTATTTTCAAGTCTCTATTATGCCAAGACACTAAGTTTTTTCGGGTTATTGTAGATTCGCCACAAAGTAAATTCGCCACTAAAAAAAGTACGTGTCAGCTCGCCACAGTTCTATTTTCATGAAGAAAAATCTGCCATATTGTTTATTTCCGTACAGACAGCAGAAAAATCAAACGATAAGTAGAATAAAACATTATTTTTTTATTTTTCACTAGCACTTCGGCCGCGACTTCATTCGCGAAAATTGTGATGGCTCGGCTAATTTGGATGATATAATTATAATTTATTTGAGCCGCGTAGAATAATATTTTCTTTGATATAATGATTTATTTAGACTTAAATAATGTTCTTAAAAAAATAACATAATGTTTTTTTTTCTTTTTATTTTAAGTATCTGCTAAAATATAAAAGATATAATATGGTGTCGCTGACTTTAATTTAAATTTTAGAACACAAAAGCTGCTATTGTGACTTAACTCTGTAGTACATCATTTTTAAGTATCATCAATAGTTTTCTCAGCGCACGCCAAATAATGAATTTCATAGGCAAAATTTTGCTACTTTGGGTTACATTTAACTATTGCAATTTTCATATGGACCTCTATGTTTTTTTTAATAATTTAACGCCTATGTTACTATCTGATAATTTCCGAGTTCGGGTGTCGTGTCTGTTTTTCATGAATCATCTGTAACCAATTCCTAGAAATACCATGCAGATATTGCGACCGCAATCGGCCGCCAAAGATACAAAGAGCTTTCTTATCTTTTGTTTACATCCACACAGATGGTCAGTAAGAGTAACTGTAGAGACCTTTATCTTTTGTTTCTATAAGATATTAGCTAAGTAGGTAGGTAAGCGTATACGTTTCGGAGTTAAATTTATGGTTCAGTTATAAAGTGATATTCTGAGTAACAACTGCGTTTAGTAAACTTTTGAATAAGTATGACTCGTCGAAGCACATTACTGTTAAAGAAAAGGCAGAAATCATTTCAAAATTGCCTGTTACGACTCCCGTATATAACGACAAAATTAGAGTGGTCCCTTCATCGCCGTTATATCCGAAATCCACTGTATGTTGAAAAATACCTGCTAAAATATAAAAGATAGAAATATGGTGTCGCGGACTATCGAAGCGCATCGACAAGGTCAAGTGAGTCACTGGATGTCTGGACTGATGAGTATCGATGCATATTAACAGGTACGGCTAGAAAGAGATAGATACAGCGAGCGAGAGAGCGGGTGATAGCATGTGCAGGAGTGCAGGAGAAAAGAAAGATTTTAAAAATAATTTTCCTTTCGAGCGCTAAAAACCAATAACTTTATTTGCTCAGTACTCTATGCAAAAATTATGTACCTATGAAGACTTGTAACGAATTTACACATATTTTTTATGCATGCGGCGAATTTACTTTCAATGTATGAAGTTTTCAAAATGTGACGAATTTACTTTGTGGCGAATGTACAATAACCCCTTTTTTCCTGACACATCCTCTAAAACATACACAAATGGTGACAGCTTTTCAATATAATAACCCGGCCGCTAAGGCGCGGTTTTACCTCAATATTCCTAAAAAATGGTTTCTTAGATATTTGAGTATGACTTAATGCAATGAAAATATCTAACGGAAAAAATACAGTGGACAGAGAAGGCTCTAAAGAAAAACTTTAACCGGACAGAAATAATAGTTTAACATTCCCAATAAAAATTGGGAAGTTGCGGCACAAAATAAACTTTGGCGTCGAAGATCTCTGTATTTCCAGCGATAATAGGTTTTTTTAAAGAATTTAATAGATTTAGCATTTTTTTTTAAACTTTAACCAAACAATTATTTAATTTATTGTCTATATTTTGAATAATCTAAAGAAAACCTTTAAAATTCATGCAATTCGCAGCTTAGACACATGCCAACTCAAATACGTATTAAAATCAATTTTCAATCTTATTCATGCTCCATAGTGGTGACAATAGTTTACACGGTCTAGTAGCGATTAAAATCGTAGTTAGTCCGCGCCATAAGCATTAAGAGGGCTATTACAAAACAGTCAGTCAGTTTAGGTAAATTAGAGCGCGTGCGGTAGCGGGTGCGCACGTGTGCCTCTAGCGAAGTACGCTACGCACATGTAAACAACTATGCCTCCGATACCAGGAAGCCAGGAACAAACCAACATGAGCCTTACCCACTTTTGCCATCGCCCGTTCCGAGATATAGATTGATTTTCATCATTGCGTAGAACAATATTGTTTAAAAATATTATTTCCTTTTGGACTAATTATTTTTTTCAAGCAAGGTGTTCAGTAGGTGTTAAGGTTTTAATTTGCTTGATGATGAATAGATATGATTAAAAGACGTCCTTTTTTACATGAGTTTATTTTGCTACTAGCTTCATATTATGTACAAACCTTTAGATAACTAACATTTAGGTAGGTACCTATATACCATCTATACGAACGATATTATTTTTTGGCGTAAACACAAGGTAACATATTAACCTTACCTACCTTAGCTATTTATTTTTACTCCGCTAATTAAACAAATTACTTGAGATTACAACATAACACAATAACACGGGGCACAATGAATCGGATACAGTTCCAAAAGGTCTTAACTCCACCGCGACCAGACACTGACTGTCGTCCTGGCTCAGAGTTTGTGACCATTAGAGCTCTGTTACAAGCACGCTGTGGTGTGGGTAGACTTGAAAGTAAGTCACTTGATGTCACCACCGCGTACTTGTGATCCATTTTAAGCCCATAGTCCCGTACCAATGAACGTCTCCGACACATAGATAAAAAATATAATTTCGGAGGAAAAATTGTCAGTATCTCTCTGTTTTACGAAATTATTTTTGGTGTATTACTGTATGAAACATAATAAATTGAATTGAGCAATCCCAAGTACAACATTCAATTCTACCATGGACATTTTTCTAAATTATTATATCTTCTATGTATTATAGCATCAAAAGATGCCCAAACGTAGAATTTTATGAAACATCCTTGCAGAGACAAGGTTTTTACTCATGTATGTAAACAGATTGAAATATTTATTTAGAACACTCCCGAGGAAAACAATCAAACTCTTTCGGGCATATTTTTTTTTTTTTTAATTTTTTGGCTGTATTGCGTCCCATTTCACCAAGAATAACAAGGTTTTGAGTTTTATACTGATGACAAGTGTACTATAGGTTTCAACGTATTTTGTTACATCTCGATGCATTCCCGGCCAATAATAACTGATAGTGGAATGCGCCTATAGGTCCTATAGATACCCTGATGACTTGCAGTTGGTTCATCATTGTTATCCGCAATAACTTTATCCCTAAGTTCAGATGGAACGACTTCCTTCCAAGAAAATTCATCGGTAAGAAAGCACTTATCCCTACTAAGGCGGAAAAGAGTATCTGTAATTTGGTAATTGGGAAAATTATCGGTTTTGTGACACAGTTGTATTGTATTAACGGGCTGGTGTCCGCAGCTCCACGTCCATACGCGTATTATAAATGTTCCTATACGAAATACCAATCATCACTAGAAGTCGCGAATGAATTGGAAGTGACCATGGAATAAACCGGAACAACAGGTTTAGACAACGCATCAGGGATAACGTTGTCACCTCGACAGTGCTTAATATCAAAATTGAACGAAGACAAACGCACACCTCAATGTGCGAGCCTTGAGAGTTCTCCCATTTTCCAAATAGTAACGCCAATCCTCCAATGCCACGAGAACTGCCAGCGTCTCCCGCTCCGTAATGCTGTAGTTTTTTTCTGCCGCCGTATTATTTGCTCATGTCAGCTATGGGGTGCTCCTTTCCGTTTATAGAATGAGTAGCCTATACTTACCGCCTATCCCATAGTTAGTTACTCGCATCCGTATGCACCTAGAAAGGTAGATTGTAATCGGGGCAACAAAGAACAGGCGCGGAAACTAAACATTCTTTTAGTTTTTTAAAGCGGCTTCTGCCTCATCAGTCCACTTGAAAGGCGGAGTGTTCTTTTTATTCGAAGTCAACTTGTTGAGTGGCCCTGCGATTGCGCTACAATTGGGAACGAACCTACGATACCATGTAGCTGACAGCTGTGTC
Organism: Eugnorisma glareosa; assembly: GCA_947578425.1. Taxonomy (NCBI): domain Eukaryota; kingdom Metazoa; phylum Arthropoda; class Insecta; order Lepidoptera; family Noctuidae; genus Eugnorisma; species Eugnorisma glareosa. The sequence goes on along the minus strand of OX387985.1, from coordinate 2,452,214 downwards.
CAGAAATCGCTTTAACACCTTGGGATACGTTAGGAGTTGCGTAGTCAAGGATGGCCTCAACCTTTTCTGGATCCTTTCGCCACCCATTCGCGTCAACTATGTACGTAACCTAAGTTTAAGTTGACTTCGAAAAAATCGCCCTTTTCCAAGTTGACGGTTAGACCGGCTTTAATTAAGCAATCGGTCCAAAACGCGAAGTAGGAGGGACACATGTTCATCAAAACATCAAACTATTAATAGCTAACAATAATAATATCATCCAGATAAGCGAATATACGGTGATCTACATTACCTAGTAACTTATCTTCAAGACGCTGTTGCGTAGCAGGAGCATTATGGTCTTAAATCTAAGTGTTCCGCGACCTGGGACGTAGAAGGCCGTCTTAACTTTGTCCTCCTCTGCAATAGGTATTTGCCAAAAGGCTTTGGACAAATCAAGGCTAGTAAGGAAACGGGCATCGCGGAAATGATCCGAAATTTCGGCAATGTATGGCAAGTTGTAGGCATCTCGTTTTGTTACCGAATTTAACTTCGTACTGTCAAGACCAGAACCGAGGCTGGCCATTGTTCTTAGTTACGAGGAGTATCGGAGACTACCTGACACTTTCGCAGTGTTCCACCACATCTAGATTTAACATCTGATCTACCTGTTCGTCAAAGTTTCTGTGAGATCTAACTTGATGATAACGCCATCTATCGAGCTTGAGGTTCAAATATTGAACTTTTACAATATTATCACTACGGTTTCTGCATTAACACCCATTTAGTATTCAGGGTGTTTAGATTATGGTGTAATTCCCATTTCTTCAACGACTCCGCCAGTGCGAAGTTTATCTTATCCACGGTGCGTTCAAATACTCTAAAGTTGCAGTATTGCTGACGCAAAAGATCTTGTAGATCGTGGAATTTGATATCCTCGAAGGAAAATGTTGTATCTTCCGTCTTACTGCTAGATGCAGACGGCCGGCGGCAGTTCCGACTTTCGTTTCAACATGGTCTTGTAGCACATCTTCATACGTTGAAGGTCTGTTGCTCCAGACTCTTCCAGTAGTTGATTCCAAGCTAACTCGCTATGCGCACGCACACACACACACAAATCCGTCAAGGTTTCAAGGTTTCAAAGTTCAAGGTTTAAGATAAATTATTGACTTAATTGCTCCTGTTCTAACAGTCATATAAATATATTTTGTTATGTTTAGCTGCCAATATATATCTAGTAGTACTTTATGGTACAAGTGTGTAATGTTGGTGATTACCGCTGAGCCGACCCGTTAGGTGAGGGTTAGAGAGCCCAGGACGGTAATCATCAATTCACACGTGTATCTTACGACGTTTTTAAACACGCTTGTGAAGAAAATAATACAAAAAAAAAACATTTTATTTAGTAGATAAAAAGTTTATTTAGAGAAATAATCAGTAAATGTTCAATTAGCAAAATTATAATTAACTGTTTTTGTTGTTATTTGAGATGTTGGATACTTGGTGTTTTGCCACTAAGACGCGCCTCAGATTCAAGTATAATTCTTTTTGTGATTTTTGCACAAATTTCTTTCTTATTTTGTATGAAATCTTTTACGAATGAGTCTGCTACATTGTTAGATCGCCATCCACTATGACGCTTCAACGTCATTATATCAGCTCCTGAAGTAGCCAGCAATGTAGCTGAAGTTCTTCTGAAACTGCGTCCAGTTTAGCTCTCAGCATCTGTTAAATCTAAAAACTTTGCGATTTCTTTAGGCATAAAATCAAATTTGTGTATACCTATAGGCTGACAGGTACATTTACCATTCTGGTAATTTAGAAAGACACGGTCATTTTTTGCTTTTGGTGAACACAAACATTCATACTTCTTAACAATTTCGTAGAATGGACCGTGTATAGTGAATGACCTCGGTATTTTATTTTTCGTGATAGGTATATATAAAAGCATCTGGCCATGGTTTTCTATGTCTTTTACAGTTATATCATACATGCACCAGTTACACCAAATATTAAAGCAACCTGAAAAAAGGAAACAATAATTAAGTTCAACACACAACACAAGCTGAAGTCGCGTAGATATTTAAAAATTAATATAACTAACCTTAGTAGCCAGATATGGGTTACCTGGAGCATCTTTTATAATTTTTTCAACATCGTTAGACGATAAAACCTTTGATTTCTTGCTTCTAAATCCATCGGATAGTCTCTTTAGATAAGCTGACAAATTAGAGTATGTTTTTAAGTCCATTCCATTCTTGGTTCGGACTGTTCTTTTTAACATTGAGTATATACACCACAAACAGCTAGGTTTGTACTTAGAAGATAATTCTTTAAAGTACGCCATGAACACATTTTCTGAAAAAGACTGCGTATTCTTGTTGATTTGCCATTGACACGCCACGACTAAATCTTTAATCACTTGTTATAGCAGTTTGACCAGTTTGTTCAATTTGAAATATTGATTGTTTTGTGTTTTTGTTACAGATAAATGGTTGTAATTTATTGTCAAAATTAATTAAATTAGAGAATTAAATGTTTTTTTATGTTTATTTTATCTCCCAAAGTTAATTTTATTCATAAAATGTTGACCACTCTTCTGACATAAAAACTCTTTGCTAAGATTTAAAAACAGTACCGTCCGTTTTAGACGGAGCATCTTGATAAACCGTGCGTTTTACATTACAATAACGCACAAGTATGTAATGAGATACAATACGATATTGAAATTGGTGAAATAAGAGACCCTTTACGAGCAAATGTGTTATAAAATATATTATGGTTTTGTGTGGTTATTTTTTTGTGTTGTATTTCAATGTTTAATGTACTGTGTGTGTTTGGTGTATCATTTGTCCTATCACTTGAATTCTGTGCGTATTAATGGGTCCTTGCAACTTGAACAAATAAATGAATTATCTCCTTTATTTATGTTTATACAAATTATTTACATTTTTAAATATTTCTTATAAAAAACAATATAAAAACATTTTAAAATATAAAAAAATATTGCCCACCGGAGAGAGGAAACTGCTAACAACAAAACAGCAACAAACAGGCGTGTCCAGGAGTACCGCTTTCTGAATCAAGCCCTTGATCCAGCTGCCTAAAGAGAGCCTCCTTAGGTATAATAATGAATTATTACCTTCATTTATTTTCTTTACATATTATATACATTTTTAAATATTTTTAGTAACAAAGATTATATAAAAAAAAATTAAAAATACAGAAAATAGTAGCCCACCGGCATCGGGAACAGGTCCGAGATACCGATGGTCAGGGCTCTTGAGTGAGGAACCTCCTAACAATACGCGCCGTGTCCAGAAGTACTGCTTTCTGAATCAAGCCCTTGATCCAACTGCCTAGCGAGAGCTTCCTCAGATGTTCGTCGAGGCTATTGGCTATTAAGCCATTGGCCGACACGACTATCGGCACAATGAATGCTGTACTCACGTCCCACATGTCGACAACCTCGCGAGCCAGATCTAGATACTTGAATTGTTTATCTTTCTCTGCTTTCACGAGGTTCTCGTCATGCGGAACCGTTATATCAACAATCATTGCGCGACGCACCAATCGATCTATCACCACAATGTCAGGCTTATTGGCAACAATAGTCCTGTCAGTGATGATAGGTCGATCCCAATACACACTCTCTTTTAGGCATCATGTTGAAGGTCTGGTTAAAAGAGTGCGCAAATTAATATATGTATTTAAAAAAATACGAAACTTTGCAGATTCAAAATTAATCACACAAGTTTATTTCGCCCTATGTCAATCTATAACTCAATACTGTATCATTTCATGGGGTGGCGCATCAAAAACTATCTTGCTTCCCCTTGAAAGAGCTCAAAGAGCAATTTTAAAGGTAGCAAACTTCCATCCCTTTTTCTTTCCCACAGATCAGCTGTTAAATCCTGCAACGTGCTGACTGTGCGTCAGCTTTTCATTAACCACTTAGTATTAAAACAGCACACCATGCTCACGTACAATGCTGACACTACTAACAAAAGGCGGAATGACATAGTTTGCATTTCTAATATAACCTCCAAACATGTCTTTATCGAAAGATTCTTTTCTTTTTTAGGCCCATTTCTGTACAATAGATTAAATAGAAAACTAAGTATATATAAGTTAAATTATTTTAGCTGTAAAAAATCAATAATTGCATTTTTACAACCAATGTCATATGCACAGACAGAAGATCTACTTGTTGTTTGCAAATAAAGTGCTAACACGCCGTTTTTAATTAATTTTACTTTTATATAAGTTTACTTTACTTTTCTTGTAACGTTAATTTATTTATTTTAAGGTTTTAAGGTTTATGCACCTTGTAGCCTGAAACACAGGTTCAACCTAGTTCAGGCAAATAAGCTAATGTGCTCTATTTTATTGATAAGACATGTTATTGTAAATGTGCCCCTTTTTATAAATAAACGATTATTATTATTATTATTTCCTTTATTTAACTTTTATACAAATTATTTACATTTTTAAATATTTCTTATAAAAAAACAATATAAAAACATTTAAAAATATAAAAAATTGTTGCCCGCCGGTATCGGGAACAGGGTCCAAGCTACCGGTGGTCAGGGCTCCAGAGAGAGAAACCTCCTAACAATACGAGCCGTGTCCAGGAGTACTGCTTTCTGAATCAAGCCCTTGATCCAGCTGCCTAACGAGAGCCTCCTCAGGTATTCATCGAGGCTCTTAGCAATTAAGCCATGGGCTGATACGACTATCGGCACAATGATCGCTGAGTCCACATCCCACATGTCGACAACCTCGCGAGCCAAGTCAAGATATTTTATTTGCTTATCTTTCTCGGCTTTCACGAGGTTCTCATCATGCGGGACCGTTATGTCAACAATCATTGCGCGCCGCTCTGATCTATCCACCACCACTATATCAGGCTTATTGGCTAAAATAGTCCTGTCAGTGATGATGGATCGATCCCAGTACAATGTGATATTGCCATTTTCGAGAACTGGGTCGGGCACATACCTATAGTACGGCACTTCCGATTCCACAAGTCTGTATTTTAGAGCAAGTTGCTGATGGATAATCCTGGCTACAAGGTTGTGTCTATGCAAGTACTCTCCGTTAGCCAAACGAGAACACCCAGAGATAATGTGACGGATTGATTCACCTGGACGGTGGCATGCCCGACATATGTCAACCGTGCCGTCCTTCACAATAAATCTCCGGTAGTTATTCGTCATCATAACTTCATCCATAATTGCACAGACAAAACCTTCGGTTTCTCCGAAGAGGTCCCCGGAACGTAACCAGGCTACGGACGCTGACAGGTCTACATCGGGCCCGTGGAGGGCCCGGAAAAAGCGTCCGTGAAGCTCCTTACTCTGCCATACCTCCCTGCGGTCGTTAGTGTCAAGCACTACAGGTTTGCGCCAGTTCTCTTTAGCCAAGGAGAGCGGGGTGAGGCCCTTGTCCACCGCGACCACATCTCGATGCATCCCCACGTCGGCTTCTAGGAAATATGCCCTGAGACTGCATATCTCGCGATTGTGGAGAGTCTTAGCGTTTAAAAAGCCTCGACCCCCACACTTCCGCGGGATATACAGTCTTATAACCGAAGAACGTGGGTGATGCATTCGATATGCCGTCAACAATGTACGGATCTTCCTATCCAGGGCGTCTAGTTCTGTTTGAGTCCATTTCAGTATGCCGAAAGAGTACATCAAAACCGGCATGACCCAACCGTTGAAGGCACGCACCTTATTTCCGCCTGCTAAAAGACTATTAAATACTTTTTTCAGGCGGCCAAAGAAGCGCTCCTTCAACGATTGCTTCATGTCAGCAACATTGATGCCCAGCGCTTCCGACATACCCAAATACTTATAGGTTTCGGTTGCTGAGAGGGATCTAAGATTTATGGAATCCGAGAGCTGGGTACCCACAGATTCCATAATCTCCCCTCGTTTTACATGCATGACCGCACATTTGTCCACACCAAATTCCATCCTGATGGCGCTACTGAAAGTTTCAGTTACCTTCAGTAGCTCCATCAGTTGCAAATCGTTGGGGGCAAAGAGTTTCAGGTCATCCATGTAAAGGAGGTGAGATACAACTTGACCACCTCTCCTCAACCGATAGCCTAGACCTGAATCCTCCAGCAGCGTGCTAAGAGGATTCAAGGCTAAGCAGAACCAAAGTGGACTCAAACTGTCGCCCTGAAATATACCTCGCTCTATCCTTATCGGCTCGCTATTCCTCTGGATTTGCCGACATCCTGGATAGCGAAGGACTGTCCTCCATTGTCCCATACACGACATCAGGAAGGTGCGCAGAGTTGCATCTACTTTATACAACTCTAGCACCCTCATGAGCCATGTATGTGGCACGGAGTCATAGGCCTTCTTATAATCTATCCAACATGTCGACAGATCCCTTCGGGAACGGCGAACCTGTTGGCTAATGGCCATATCAATGAGGAGTAGCTCCTTAGTACCGCGGGACCCGTTCCTACATCCATTTTGAGAAGCGGACATGATAGAATTATCATCAATGTGTTTGTTAATTTTAGCTCTCAAAATGGATGTAAGAACTTTATAGACTGTCGGAAGACAGGTAATCGGTCTATAATTTTTAGGCTCCGCAGTACTACACGATTTATGGAGCAGGTGGGTTATACCTGTTGTCAGGAACTCGGGCAGCGACCCTGACTCTAAGGCTGACTGGAACAGGGTTGCCAGGCGAGCGTGCGACCTTGTGAACCATTTGATCCAGAAGTTGTGCAGCCCATCCGGCCCTGGAGATTTCCAGTTAGGCAACGGACAGACTGCACGAACTACGTCTTGGGGGCAGATGGTGATTGCCCCCATTTCTTGTACTGGATCGCACGCTCGCTCGACCTCCCGGGTCCATTCATCCTCGGTATGGCTAACAGGCACCGACCAGATGCTGCGCCAGAACGAACACATGGCATCATCATCCGGCAGGCGCGTGTCAGCCACACCTTGGTCCGGTCGCTCCCAAGCCCTATAAACCCACCTTTCATCTCTTTGGAATGTGCGATTCTGAGTGTATCGGTCGACCCGCCGTTTATACCTACGAACACGGTTTGCCCATGCATACACTTTCTGCTTCAGGAAGTCGATGCGCTCTGTGACACGGGACATGTAGTCTCGAGGACTGATATCAGTCCCCGAGAACGCCCGCCTCACAAAACGCATCACTCTAGGGCGTGTATTGCTCTCCCTGAAGCAGATCAGTTTGCCGATGAGTGCTCTGGCCCCACCAATACGTCGTTCAATCCTGTACTGCCATGCTGGTACGGCTGGCTTAGGTCGTGTAGCTCTGTCATCAGAAAATTTGACGTGAGCTACACGACATGCCGCTACAGTTGTACAATACAGGATTGAATGAGCATCGATGAGGTCTTCGCAGTTATCAAAATAGTTTGACAACTGCGAATCCAGAACAGCCACCAGCGCCCTATTTTTGTTATGCATGGGCAAACGAGGTATGCGTGGCCTAAGGTCGGCTGGCATGAACCGATATTCCCGAATCGCACCTTCCAAAGCACTCCTCATTTCCTCATTGCACTGGGTACTTACATTAGTAACCATGTCATCACTTACGTCGTTATTGCGATTTGGTATTATGCTAGACTGTGGTGGAACCACAGCCTGCGACGGCGTGGCAATGACATGGCTACTCTGCATTTCAGTCCGCAAGCGATCAAGTACGGTGTCATCCAACATACGATTACGCTGGATGACTCGCACCTGATCCGACAGTCGTTGCGCCGACACGTTGACAGCTGGCTCAAGCACCTGAAACAGAGAGAGCATCCGAACACGGTACGCGGTCAGGTTGTTTCCTCCCTCTGTAGCCCCATAATATGCGCGCATGACATTCTCATTTATGGAAAGAGTCCATCGCATGCGCGACACATTTCCACCGGTAGCGGGGACCCTGTTCGGGGCCGGTTGGCCACGAGGTCCCAAGCCCGCTGGTGGCCGTCCTCTTGCTCGTCGTCGAGGCGATGGTGGTGGTGGTGTCGACGGCGGGGAGAAAAACTCGTCGCTCGAGCTCGACGCAACTGCAGCGACCGGCGACACGATGCTCACGGATGTGGCGCGTCCCGGCGGCTGCGAGGCGGAGCTGAGCGACGAGCCCGGAGATGGTGGGTATGCCTGTTGTTTGGCTCGGCTTCTGGTCAGCATCTTAATAGTATGACGTTTTATGGCATTGGTTTTCCTTTAGGTATTTTCATTTTTGGTATATTCCGGTAGTTTCATTCAATTTTGCTAATGTTTTTTTTTTCTTCTCTTATTATTATTATTTATTAATATTATCGAGAACTGGGTCGGGCGCATACTTATAGTATGGCACTTCTGATTCCACAAGGTTGTACTTCAAAGCAAGTTGCTGGTGGATAATCCTGGCAACGAGGTTGTGTCTATGCAAGTACTCTCCGTTAGCCAGACGAGAACACCCAGAAATAATATGTCGGATCGATTCTCCCGGACGGTGGCATGCCCGACATATGTCAACCGTGCCATCCTTCACAATGTATTTCCGGTAGTTATTCGTCATCATAACTTCGTCCATTATTGCACAGACAAAACCTTCGGTTTCCCCAAATAGGTCACCGAAGCGCATTATTATTATTATATTCAATCAACGTTCGCACAGCGGCAAAATTCGTGACTTAATGAAAGATAGTAGGTAAAGTGGTACCAATTATTAAAACGGGTTGTAACCTGCTTGTAATAATATAATTGAATCATGATTCGAGAGACACGTGGCGCCATCTACAATCATAAGAACGTTACTGTTGTTTTCTTTGGGAACAGTGCTTTTTTTTCAGGAGAAAAGGTTCATACTTACCGGTACACCTGTTCCGTTTCGGTACACCTGACAACGTAAATGCAAAATTTCAGGATTGGTTTAGGCGTGCAAAGGTTCGAAAAAACAAAAGGTGAAGGTTGGTGAGGGAGGTTTTTTTTTTCATTGTAAATTGTATTTGTTTCGTGTTTATTTTTTGTATTTATTTCGTAACTTGTGATTGTACTGTATATGGGGAACCTGAATGAAATGTTTTTTTTTTTTTAAAAGGTAACAAACTAACTTACTTTCTCATGAAGCAAGTAAGGAAAGGATATCTGTGCTTCCAGCATTGAATAAAAATGCTGGACCAGACTGATGTTCAATTCTCGGTGTCACACTCGGCAGCAGAGCCACCAGTTTAGAAACCGACCAAAGACCTCTATTTGCTACATAATGTTCGTAACTACGCATACCGTTATCGCTGTACGTGCAATAAGTAATGATAAAAAAAAAAAAAAAAACAGTCGACTTGATAACCTAATCCTTTTGGAAGTCGGTTAAAAATAGACATTGATTGTTGCTCTGCTGGAGAGCATACTCTCTAGCAGAGCTATATAGAACATGTACTCAGGAAAGATAAACGCTATGTATACGGATAGTGTTTATTGCATACGTGTTGAAAAATATCATTTTTAGACAGTGGTTTCATTGATTTTATCTTTACTAAAAGCAAAATGTTTTGTAGCATTTGTGATTAGGCGCATAACTATAAATATTATGAACGAGGGAAATTAGCATGTTAGGTAATACATAGTAATAATAGTGTTTAAAATAATGGAATACAACATAAATTCTCATTGAACACTAACGTCACTAATTATATTAACCAATGCAAAAAAAAATCAGAGCGCTGTCTGCCACACTTCTGTAGCAACCCAGATACTATTAACCAGCACTTTATCAGTATACCATAACTCGGTTTTTTTCAGAAGCCGCCTGCCAACTAGCAAACTGTTCGAGCGCAGCCGACCGACTTTTGGTCTGGTTTGCGCATTCATCACCGACCCGACCGTTTCGTTGGCCTAGTATGCGCGCTAGAGGAGGAGACCTAGGCTGTTATTGCCGACCGTTGTTTGCTCGATGGTCGGCAGCGCAGGGTCCTGTGATGCGGTGATATCCTTCTATGAACCCGTCATGTCGCAGAAAGAAGCTGTTGAAAGGGAGAGGGAGATGACCAGCTCGAAGGGCGGAGAACGCCCTCTTCCGACCCCCCTAAACGGTCTAGGGGCGAAGGATTCGGGGACATCCGTCGCCCCCCATCATACTGGATCCGAGAAGGTGGCGCGTAATGTTCTACGAGCGCCTCTGTTGGACGGAACGGGAGGAGTTGTAGGCCTCACTTCCCGGGCAGGGCCCGCAGGTCAAGCGGGCCGGCACTAGTCCGAGGCAGCAGAAGTAGCATTAGATAGCAACGCAAGCACAATCAAGCAAGTGTGCGTGGGAACACTGGTGTGGTTTTAGTCAGTACGAGTCTGAAAACTGACAGACCCCTCCGGTCTCCCCAGGGTGGAAGACATCCATTGAGGGTTTCCACATCGATAAAAAAAGTGTGAGCACTAGCAAACCAACCCGAATAAATTAGTCTGCCCTCTGCGGGGTCTCTTAGGTATTTCTCTCATTCGTTTACTTCGGGAGACCATTCCTGTGATTCCTTGCATGCCAAGGAATACTCTGTGCTTCTGGAAACGCGTTTATTCGTCCCGGTCCCAGCTGACAGTAGTAGATCTTTGCTGTCAGTGGTCCAAAAGTCTCACAACCAGCCTAACAAAGCAGTACCGTGTTACCCAGAAACTGAATTGTGATGGTCAGATAGGCAGTCGCTCAATGTTAAATACATTAGAGGTCCAGTTAAAGTGTAAGCCGAAGACAGTACAGTTCGGAAAAGGCTAGAATAGTGGACGCAATTCTTATCATCATAGTATTATCCCAAAGGTTAAGATCGCAGTCTACCAGTTTAACCAGACGCAGCTATAAAGTGTGTAACAAGACCCTTAACGAAGCCGAAAGGCACTTGTTCTCCTCGTCATTGCGATCATTTTTTTGTTCTAGACCATACCTGGGAACCATCTAGTTACGGAGATATTGGGGGTCAAAGTTCCAACTTTTGCACCACTTTTTTTTAAATACATATATGTATTGTAAGATTTTTTCTGTAAACACCTACACGGCCCCCGTACTATTCAATCCATCCATCAGCACAATGTTTTGAGTCCTACCGTAAAACGTGATTTTTCATCCAAAAAAAAAGTCGTTTCCCAGCAATAATTTTTGCGTAAAGTTACTTAGTTTGATGTACAGAATGCTTGGTTGACGGCTTCGCTAAGGGTCTTGTTACACCATAAAGGTATATTATAAAAATGATCCACTCAGCCGTTTCTCAACTACGTGGCCGGCTTCCAGTCTAACTAGATGCATCTGAACAGCAGTATTTTAAATGGAGTAACTGCGTATCTGACCTTCACACCTAGTTGCTGGGCAATACGATACCCCTTTGTAAGACTGACGATGCTAGATATAAAAAAAAAAATTAAGTATAACAATTAACGGAAGCCTAACCATATATTTTGGGCGCCAAAGAAAAAAACAACCGTTCCTTAAATAGCATTCAATTATTTTTAATTGTATAACAAGAAAGGCTGTATGAGTGATGCCTTTGCCAAACTAAACGGTGTAGTATGCTAAACGGCCATCGATACCATCGTTAATATTGTCTATGGCTGAGCGTTCCAATTTTAAATATGGTGATCGAACGCGTGATATGGAGTCGAATGTTGATTTTTAGATATTGTTTTTTTAATTATATTATTACACTAGTAATAAAAATATTTATTATAAAGAGGTAAAGTTTCGATATAGGGGATTCTCTTCGGAACTACTGAATTCCGAAAATTCTTTCACTTCTTCTTAGCGGGCGATGGCAACTAAATTGTGGCCCAGAAATGAGCTCCTAGTTTGGCGCTGTCGTTAGCGTCCATCAGTTCCTGTGGTGAACAAACAAACAGCACCACATTTACACTCCATGGCAGAGCAGAGTCATTACTGAATCTCCACCTGAGCAGGTCTTCCTTGCTGCGACCAACCTGGGTCCGGAGTCTATTTAAAGACTTCCAGGTCAGCCATGGCAGCTCATGTCCAGGTGGGAGATTTTCAGCAGTTGGAACGAATGGGTTAGGTAAGGATGCACTACCTCGCCACAGCTTTAGTCTTTTCGTAGCGCGTACCGCGCGCTAGTGAGTGGGGAGACCCTGTTCAGAAAGCTGTTTCGGCTTTTCAGCCTTTGTGACACCGGGGTCTTTTGGTGCAAAGGGTGTCGTGTCTCTGAAGCTATTTTGGTCTTACTCTAAACCTTGTGCACGGTTTTGTGAACTTCTGGTATCGCTATCCTGCCAGTGGGTACTGGGGCATCTGTATTGGGGTTGGCAACCAGTGGTCGTTTCATTAGAGCCTATGAGCTATATCCACTAACTTTGCATGGGCTAAACGGCTCCACACGGGCAGGCAAAATTGTCCGCTGAAAAAGATAGCGCCAGCGCAGTGGTTGGCAAGACGTGAGGCGAAGCAACCGACTTTGAAGCATTCCATTCTTTTACTAATGGGAAGCTACATTATCCCTGAGTGTCATAGGCTGTACAAGACGTAAGTGGATCTTTCACGAAGCCGTGAACCGTGCATCAAACTAAGTAACCCGCAAAAATTAATGCTCGGATTTTTTTTTTTTCTTGGGTGAAATATCACGTTTTGAAGCAGCACTCAATGTAACGCACTCAATACACTGTGTGATTATGAATGCATTGAATAGTACGGGGATCGAAGAGGTATTTAAAGTAAAGTTATGACAACTTTAAACTAGCTGTTGCCGAGAAAGAATTTTCAAAATCGGTTCAGTTAATCCAGAGATTACCCCTACATACAAACTTACAAACAAATTTTACCTCTTTCTAATATCATTAGTATAGATACCTCCTCAAACTCCCAAAACTTGTATTTTTTTTTAAACTTATAAAAACATTTTAACTATTACCCCCAATATTTCCTTACCAAGAAGGTTACAGGTATTGTCTAGCACGAAGAAATGATAGCAATGACGGGGAAGACACCCGTTATTCAAAACGTGCCTGTGGGATGTTTAGGAAGTTGGCGGATTCGTCTCAGAATTAAGTTGTAGGTAATTTTTCTTGTCTCATAACTTTTTTTATGTATGTATTTATGTATAGTTTATTCTGATATTATTTTCAATTATAAGTATTTTCTAATTTGTTTTCTGTTATTGCACCTACTGTGTATTGTCTCTGCATCACCCTAAGGTAGACTGGTAGAAAATGCCCAAAGCATTAAGTCCGCATATAAACAGTTTTTACTTGTGCATAAAGTTTTAATAAATAAATGATTGCCGACAATAACGCAAGCGAAGTTTCGGGCAAAATCAAATCTTGGATAAACGAAAACGATTTCACAACGATGGCAGCTCCACAGCCTCCCTGTGCAACAATCAATCCAAGATGGCGGCGCTACAAATTGGTTGAATGACGCAGCACAACACTAAGTAATGATATTTACATATTGTACTGTCACTTTCCTCTCCACTTTATTATTGAATCTTTTGTTTTGGAGATCCGTATTATTTTGATTTGAAAGTTCAATTGACTTGTTTACCCAAAGAAATTTAAATTATTGTAGAGAACTAGCTGTTGCCCGCGACCTTCGATCGCGGGAAATTATTAAAAAAAAAAAAAACCCTTTTTGATTCAGATATTGTTACCAATTTCAAGGGTTTTATTTTTTTTGTACGGAACCCTACAAATTTTTCGAAAATCCGAAGACCTTATAACATCAGCTACCTGCCAATAAAAGTCCCGTCATAATCGGTCCAGCCGTTTCGGAGATTAGCCGGAATAAACAGACAGACAGACAGAAATTTAAGAAATGAGTGCTTGTAATAAGTACCGTATACAATGTGTAACAGAATAAACGCACAACCTCTTACGGGGTCAATGTACTCATCATTATGAATAACTTTCACTATGGGACCAACACTGAAATCGCGAAAAAGAAGTCGACTGCCCTATACATTTCTGTGCGCATAATTCGACAAAATGTACTGAACAGTTGTTTTCTTTTTCGCGATTTCGGGATTGGTCCCATAGTAAAAGTTGTTCATAATGATGAGTACAATGACCCCTTAAGAGGTTGTGCGTTTATTCTGTTACACATTGGTGCCGATTCCCTTGGTTACAAACTAAACCAAATTTAAGTTCAGTGCATCTTTTTCTTTCTATTTCATTAAGAAAAGGACAGAAGATACATTTTAGTTTAGTCCTGTCAATTTAATCAGCGCTTATTACAAGTTTAGACGCGATTAAAAAGTTTACCACTAAAATTACATCAAATTACGTCAGGTGCCGACTAATTTGACAGGACTAAACTAATATTTATCTTCGGTCCTTTTCATAATGAAATAGAAAGAAAAAGATGCACTCAACTTAAATTTAGTTTAGTTTGTGACCAAGGGAATCGGCACCATTGTATACTTTCATAAGTACCGTATATACTTTCATATGCATTCAGTAAAAAGCTGTTATTTTGATATAACAAACAGACACTACAATTTTATATATTTGTATAGATAGCTCAAGTATTATTTCGATTCGGAAAGGCGTAATGGCTATCTCGCTCGCTTTCGTAATGCCAAAAAAAGATAGACATACGACTTGTCGAATCGAAATCGAATTGAACGTTTGTGAATAGCTATGCTCGTTTCCTTACGATGTTTTCCTCCACCGATGTTTGCGTTGTCCGAGATAACTTTGAAAGTATCAAAGTGGATATGAATTGAAAAAGGCACATTGGTACTTGCCCGGATTAGATCCCACAATCAACTTGTTAGTAGAAGGCCAAAAGTAAGTAGCGAAACCTCACAGATAGCACTATAGGGTATCACCCTGCCAGGGTTGCGGGACTGTTCGAAAGAGATACCGCGGCCCTGGAACACAAAAGGCAAAGGAAGGAACATGGATGGGTTTTAGTCAGTAAAAGTCTGACACTCCCTCCTGTTCAGCCCAGAGCGGGAGGGGTTATTTGATGATTTCCCATCGGTAAAAAAAAAAGAAAAGGGTATCCCCCTAAAAGGACACACTGAACTCTATGGCGAGGTTCTTCAAAAAGGTCTGGTCATCTGGTGCATAGAACTAGAACTCGCAACCGGCGTGCGAGTATAAACGTGGACTAAGCAAAGGGAGTTTGTAAGGATAGTAGCAGGTCATCATCATCATAATTTCAGCCCGTTGTAGTCCACTGCTGAACTTATGCCTCCCCAATCGATTTCCAACGTGTCCGGTCCAATGCCACCTGCATCCTGCGACTCCCTGCACCTTTAACAAGGTCGTCGGCCCATCTGGCAGGTGGCCGTCCACGCTGCGCTTTCCAATTCGTGGTCTCCACTCCAGTATCTGTTTGCCCCATCGGCCGTCCGGTCTTCGCGCATGTGGCCTGCCCATTGCCACTTCAGCTTTCTTATCCGCTGGGCTATGTCGAGGTCTACGACCTTGGTTCGTCTACGGATTCCCTTATTCTATCACGTAGAGAAACGCTAAGTATAGCCCTCTCCATAGCCCTCGTAGCGACTTTGAGCTTTTGTATACGACCTATTGTAAGAGACCACGTTTCAGATCCGTAAGTCATTTCTGGCAACACACATTGGTAATAAACCCAGCCAGCAATCCAACTGTCGTAGCAGGTAGTGTTCTTTAATTTCTGAGCATAATTGTAAAAGTGCTGTGTAGCAACTTTGGAGTACTTACTTTCAATTACTTATAAATTTTTCTGATATTCCCCATTAATAAAAAAAAACATCTTATTTTTTGCAAAAAAGTTTTTTGTTTTTCGATTTTTAGTTGTAATATTCGATACAAATATTTGCTATGCATTTTATTTACATTGTTAACAATACATTTCATGGTACTAGGCTTACCCTCAATAAAATGGAACATAAAATAAACTGTCAAAATCTGGCTGAACTGTACACATCTATGTACACCCTCAGAGCGTGAGGTGTTATGTTATGTTACGATATTGTATAAACAACAAACATCCAAGCGATTGCAGCAATCACGGCAGATTTGGTGCCTATTATTTAAGAGTTCCATTGTTTATCTCCGAATATCAGCATCAGACCTTCACCAAATTAATTAATTTATTAAAAATTAATTAATAATATTCTTCCAAATAAAAAAAGAATCATTGAAATCGGTTCAGAATTGGCGAAGATATCGCTGAAAATACACACATAAAAAAATTAAAAAATCAGACGACTTGATAACCTCCTCCTTTTGGAAGTCTGTTAAAAATAGGCGTCAGTTTATGTAAGCGTGTAAACTGTATAATATGCAGAACCCTTTACTAAGAACAGCTGGCGCTTACCCGATGCCCCATAGATAATATCATGGCCAACCATAGAGCGTGTGTTTGGTAATTTTGGCGCGATTGTCTATGCTCCATTGTTTTCTTTTTTTACAAGTCATCGAGTTTCATTGACTGTTAGAAATTGATTTGTTCACACTTGCCACATCCGGTCAGATAAGGATTTACTATTTATATTATAATTATTATAAGTATGTTTAACATAATGGGTTTTATAAAATGGGTGGGACTATTAACATTTGCGAGACACGCTTTTTAAGGTACCGTAGTCAAAAAAATTTGGACTGTCAATAAAAATTAAAAATTTACAATCTAATAGTGCGCTCAAACCGACCGGACTGTTTTCATAAAAAAGAGTTGAGATTTCAGAAAAAGTTTCCCGGTATAGCTTAAGAGCGACCAACCCGTCATACTTTTCATACAAACGCTCGTACGTGATTATGCAGTTGTTACTATAGTTGTAAATAAACCGTTTTAAACCAAAATCAGTGGTTTAAAACCCGTTTTAAATTTGTTTAAAACGGTTTAAAACCACGACCACGTGGGCCGTACATTGATTACGAATTACTTAAAAAAATAGTTTAAAAGACTAATTGAAATCATTTACCATTTTTATTAATAAATTTGAAGTCATATATCATATTTATACTACTATTTGTTGGCATCCCAACATAGATAATAAGTTTTTTACGTCAGGCAACATTGATTGTAAAAGTTGTCTATGACGGTTTCCTTTTTTTATTCTAATTCGTACAGTGGCAGCAGCCATACTTGCAATTTTATTACCTTGTTCTACAAATATAAATAAGTATAAAGTCCAGAAGTCTTTTCTATCAAAGGAATACCTTCATCCTCAAATGAACTAGCCTAAAAGACCTAGGCACAACAACATAGGATTAGACACTGAAAACAATCATGTTTTTGGTATTTATTAAAATAAAACGGCAATGCCGTATTTTTATTTTTCACTTTGCTACCAAAATCGCAACGGGGAGAGATGGGGCAGGTAGGGATCGATTTTATGTTTGTCTGTCATGTTAATGAAGGTTATTTTAAAACATTTTTATTTTATTTTCCTTTTATATATTCTAAATCAGGAAGGAGGTGTGGTCTAGATAACTTCGTGTAAAGCCTCAATGCATTCCAAAAAAAAACATTCTAAACCATATTAAACCGCTAAGTGTGGTTTTAAATCGTTTTAAACCAAAAAGACGGTTTAAACAAAATGGTTTAAAACGTTTAAAATCCGTTTTGCATCTCTAGTTGTTACACATCTATCTTTGATTTTTTTGAACTAATTGGTATTTTGTGTACTATATCTAGGTTTCTATGGTAGCAAAAAATAAAAAATTGAAGAAACAAATTCAGTATAAGCCTCCAAAAATTGCTGTTTTGCACAAATTTTACCTGAACTTTGGCCGTTCATAATGTACTCATAAACTGTAAAAATAAAGAAAACATCTCGATAGAAACCTTGTACATGTAATGCAGATTCTTAATGACAAATATTTATTTCACACACTTGTAAGACTTATTCAAAAACACGTAATTTCCTGGAACAAGTTTAAGAAATTTTCCAACACTATTTTTCGTTCAATGTCATCGCGTTAGACGGTATGAGGTGCGTGGGAGACGAGATGTGGGGGTCGGGGCGGGGTAAGACGGGAGAGTTGAAAGAAAATCACCGCTGTGGCTCTGGATGAAACTACAAGCTTTTTGACCATGCTCGCGTTGACGATAGACGCGCCGGGAAGGAGTTCCCTAGTCCAAGTTCATTTATCCCCATTTAATAGCTATTTCATGAAAAAGTCTACACTCAATGGGCTTAAATGAACTTGGAGGGTTGTATTGATGATTTGAATGATTATAATTCTATAATTCCATACGTGTTACTGGCGCGATTCATATTTTCATCAACATACAACCTTTTTTTTTTTTTCGGATTTAAAATCATCAAATAACCCCTCCCGCTCTGGGCTGAACAGGAGGGAGTGTCAGACTTTTACTGACTAAAACCCATCCATGTTCCTTCCTTTGCCCTTTGTGTTCCAGGGCCGCGGTATCGGCCCTCTCGGCTGTAGTAGTGGCCGAGGGACATTAGACTTCGTCTGCCATCAGTAGAAATAGTCGGAGGACGTTAGTCCGCCTATAGCCTAGGCAACAGATGTAAGATGCCACGGGTACGCGCTATGCGATGTTATTTTAATTATGCGACGTTGTTTGAATACGGTAAAAGGGAGGGTTAGTTCCTCTTAAAACTATTATAAATTTCAAGACTTGTGATACGTTTCAGCTCTAGACGAAGACTGCCGCTTCATATAAACGTAGTGATTATATACTCTATGCTTCATAGCTCCGGCTCCCGTCATCTCCAGATAAATGACATTTTACAAATTTTGAATTAAGTTTCTAGAACATACAATAAAAAAAAAGAAAACGAGGTTGATATGAATCACCTATACGGCCTAAAACTAGCTCCAGCAGTGAATTAAAAATAAAAACCAAGTGATAAAAATCTACAGAAAAACTTAAATAACATGAATTACAAGATAAAAACTATGAGCCTCCAGGTAATGAGCATGCAGTTACCTAGAGAGCACGAATGTTACATTTTCAGGTTAATGTTATTAAAAATGTAAGTATGAAAACCATGTAAAATACAATCATTACAAATATCCGACTTTTTGTCCGGACTTTTCAATTTTAGAAATGGTAACCCTATTTACACAGAACCCATAAAACTATTACTATTCAATACCGCATTTAATTCGGAAGTAATCATAGACTTTATGGCCACTAACAGCTACCGTAGACACCTGGTTGAGTATTAATAACTTTGCTTATGGTTGGCATAGTTTTATCGATGTCTTTATGGTGTGGTGAGTCATAGATATAATGTATTGTTTTTTTTTAATGTTGGCTGGAGAATGTCCTGTGACCCCGAGATTTTAATAAAATATTATTCAATTTTCTTAATAGTATGATTAGCATTAATGTTCCTACTGCTGAGATACAACCTACACACAACGAAAAAATCATATACAACATGGAATACTGTGGTACGGACCATCAAACTGAACAACTTTCTCTATGGGACCACCATCGAAATCGTAAAAAAATAATCAGCTATCCTATACAAAATTTCAATACCTACTCGACCCAAATGTATGGGACAGCTGATTATTTTTTTACGATTTCGATGGTGGTGCCATAGAGAAAGTTGTTCAGTTTGATGGTCCGTACCATAGTATTCCATATGATTATACCCTTTCTGTTACATGCTGTATATGTATAGACGTATGATTTTTTTGCCATGTGCTGATGTGAAAGATAATATCGGATCTTGGGCGCTCTTTTGTAGGAATTGATTGTTTTTCTTGCAATTCCATCCGGTAGCGCAAAATGAAGGGTTTGTAAATGTGATTACAAAATTACAGAAATCGAAATGATAAATAATTTAAAAAGTTAAAAATTCATATACTTAATAAAAAGTTAACTGTCTGCAATTTTTTTTACATTTACTAAACCAAGAAGCTGTCACTAAATGAAGTTGTTGTGTAGTTGCCACTTTAACAACAAATAACAAATTTAAGGCTTTCCTTTTGCGATGGTACGGAATCCTTTAAGCAGGAGTGCAACTCACACTTGACCAGTTTTTTTAAATTGTATATTCATAAATATACAATCAAAAAAACTGTTCTTTTTATATTACTAACTGTAATTTAATTGTATAGACATAAACCTTATGACAAATAGAATAAAGGTCACTAAAGAAAGAAGAACGAAGAAAGAAAAAATGTTTATTTGTCGCAGGTACATGACGTGCGTACAAGAAATAAATTAACAATAATCATTCAATACATAACAAATATTATAAATACACAGGACAGAAACAAGGAAAAAAAAAACTGCTTGCACGTCGTGACTGCGACAAGCAGGTTACCACTCAGCTTGATGCTGTGCTATGGGGAGCCCACAGTACAGCGCTGGTTTATACCGCAATATTAAGAAGAAAGGAGGTGACTGCTGAGATGACGAGTAATAGAGAAGTATGGAAGCAGAAGACATGCTGCGCCGACCATGAAAGGCGACAAGGTCAATGTGATGATGG
Source organism: Eugnorisma glareosa (assembly GCA_947578425.1). Lineage (NCBI taxonomy): Eukaryota > Metazoa > Arthropoda > Insecta > Lepidoptera > Noctuidae > Eugnorisma > Eugnorisma glareosa. The sequence goes on along the minus strand of OX387985.1, from coordinate 2,431,852 downwards.
TGATCTAGCTAGAGTTTTAAACAGATATAGCAAATCTTGTTTTAGTAATTGAATCTGCGCTACAAGGAAAATGACTCTAAAAACTAAAACAATGCATAAACCAGTCTGGTTTAAACTAGCACAGAATCTCAATGAGCTAACACAATGGGAGCTTCATAAAATCCAATAAAAAAATACGTAATAATTTAATTAAGTGCCATTAAAGAATCTATATCCTTATGTCGTAAAACTCGATTCTCGAAAATCGATTTCTAATGTTTAATCGGGGGATATTTGTATGCTATCGATTTGTGGGATGTGGTTTTTAATATTTATAATCCCGAGGTTTACATATTTTCATTGTGAATTCAAGACCTATTTTTGTTATGAATAGGTTTAAAATATAAAAACAGGCTGACTGAAAAAAGAAAAGTTTTGCAACCATTAATTCTTTGTTTTGTTGTTTTGTAAAGCTTACTTTCCGTAATTTTTAAAGTTCCGTACCTCAAAAAGAAAAAACGGAACCCTTATAGGATCACTGTCTTGTCCGTCTGTCCGTGTGTCACCACTGATTTTCTCAGGAATGAGTGAACCTAGCAAGTTGAAATTTATACAGATACCGAGGTCTATCGTGTGCTGCGCGTCGCCTGTGGGGTACGCGCTAGTCCTATCGTGTATTATTCCATTTTCACTAGTCATGTTGCAAAAGGCTGTGGCTTTAGTTTTAAAGTCGGCCATCTGCCTAACACCAACTCTCTTTGGGAATGCTGTTGTTGGTGATTTACCCGTCACCATTCTGGAACCCAAGGTGCCGTAGTCGCCTCCTACGACACCCACGGGTTGAGATGGGGTGGCCATATTCTTAATCCAGGACCAGACAGATAGACAGAGAAAAATTAAAAAAAAGATATTTTTCTGTTATAATAACCGTATTCAGTAAAAAGCTATTATTTTTTTATCACAGATAGACACTTCAATTTTATTTATTTGTATGTGGAAGGGACATCGACACGAAAACGGCCACCTCGTATTCATTAGTACATCATTATGACCAGAAATTGTTCATTAATAAAAAAAAAAAATAGCTGTTCCCTACAAAAGTGCAATACCTACACGGTTAAAAAGTACTGAACACTTTTTTTTTTTTTACTACCGATAAAAAGTTTCACCTCCACCTTCCACCATTTTCTCAGAATGACTCTCATGAAACTTATTTAGAAAAACTTCTTCTTCCTGTTCCTCCTTTCTTTTACAAGTTAATCTTTCCCTACCCCCTTCCCCCCCTCTTCCTTTCTCTTTCTTTTCCGTTTTCTCCTTTTTCGAATCATTTTTCTTTCTTCTTCTTTCTCTACCTTTTCCTCTTCTTTCTTCTACTTCTTCTTGATTTTCATCACTTATTTTTTATTTACTTTGGATTATCATCACATAATAAATCCGTCAATCAAATAATTAAAAAAAAAGATATTTGACCGCATACTTTAAACATACTTTTACCTATAGACTGATTTTACCTCACGAATCTGTAAGCCTACTCCAGTTTGCGAAATCAATGAATTACGCATTCCACAATAAGTTTGGCACACACAGAAATCAATCAATCAACCTCCAATGCATAAAGATTTTGCATACAATTGTTTGAAAACGTATTCAGTGCGCAATCGTCTCATAATTGTCGGCCATTTTGAATGTATTCGCGCCAACCGCCATTGTGACCAATTTGTAACAATGGCTGCAATTACTTTAATATTAATTAGTGACGACATTTAATTGTTTGACAATGATATTATTGTGTTTAATTATGTGTTGCGATAGTTTTATTGTTTTCGTTAATGGATTAGATTAGAATTGTCGCCGAAATAGGTATCTACCGAAGAAGTGTGACGTGTACGAAGATAAAGGTCGGTAGAAAAATGAGTCGAAGGGTACTGGGCAAAACGTGGGCAAGGGCTTTAAGTATTTACAATACTTTAAGTTTAATTTTTTTCGTGTTGAATTATTTGTTGAGAGTAAAAGTCGTTCATTTTCATGAGTATTACAGCTGCATGCCCGTAAAAGTTTTGCCCACGTTTAACAAATCATCCCATAGTCTTCTTTGACTTTTCGGCCAAAAAACAGGATTGCCACCCAACGTAGTAATGCAACCAATTTTCCTGTTGACAGCGGTGCTGAAGAATTTTTTGACGACCTGTAATTATTTAGTGCACTTAATACTTACACCATTATTGTTTTAACTGGACTGCTTCGTTAGTCTAGTGGTCGCAATCGCGACTGCTGAGCATGAGGTCCTGGGTTCGATTCCCGGTTCGGGCAAATTTTTATTAGGTTTTTCCATCAGGAATTTCTCAGCAGCAGCCACGGAGTCTTGATTTGTGCCCGGTTGATGGCAATAGGCTCGCCTATTACATGGGACTTGAAAATAACTGGTGAAATATGTGTGTACTATTAGGTACACCTCTGCCTAACCCTTCGGGGATTACAGGCGTGTTGTTTATTTATTCATTAAAACTAGATGTTGCCCGCGGCTTCGCTCGCGTTTTGGTCGGAAATTATCTCACGGACACGTTGTAAATATTACAGCCTATGGCACTCGGGGATAATGTAGCTTCCTATTAGTGGAAGAATTTTCCAAATCTGTTCAGTAGATCCAGAGATTACCACCTAAATACAAACTTACTTTTACCTCTTTATAATATTAAGTATAGATATAATAGGGCACGCCACTATAGTGGCGGTAAGTCCCCTCTTTGAGGAGTGGCTAGAGAGGCGCCACGGCGCCCTCACCTTCCGCCTGACGCAGGTCCTCACCGGACATGGTTGTTTCGGGAGGTTCCTGCACCTAATCGGGCGGGAGGAAACGCCCGGGTGTCACCACTGCGAGGATCGACCGGAGGACACGGTGGAGCACACTGTGCAGGTCTGCTCTGCTTGGGCGGAGCAACGCCGTGTCCTCGTAGCGGCAATCGGCGGCGGCGACCTCTCGCGTCCGGCCCTGGTTCAATCCATGGTCCGGAGCGAGAGGGAATGGGACGCCGTCACCTCCTTCTGCGAAGCAGTCATGCTAGCGAAGGAGGTGGCGGGACGTGAGAGGGAGAGAGCCTCACGTCTCAGCCGCCGCGGGAGACGCACCGGGCGTCGGGGGCCACGTGGTGGCCCCCGGCCACCGTAGGCGCGGGCCTGTGGACGGTGAGCTATGGGCTAGCTCGCCGTCCGTCCGTCTTATGATGACAGGCCGTGTCGACGGCGCGTTCGTGTTCCACACGCGCCTCAAAGAGAGTCAGCAAACAGGAAGGGGTCCGTAAGGACCGACGCCTGCCAGGGTTGCGGGACTGTTCGTAAGAGATACCGCGGCCCTTGAACACAAAAGGCAAAGGAAGGAACATGGATGGGTTTTAGTCAGTAAAAGTCTGACACTCCCTCCTGCTCAGCCCAGAGTGGGAGGGGTTATTTGATGATTTCCCATCGGTAAAAAAAAAAAAAAAAGTATAGATATAATATTTGTATAGACTTATGCACATAATGTAAGGCGGACTTAATGCCTTGGGCATTTGATGTTATATTACGTTATTATTTTAAGGATTTTTTTTAAAACCCACATAATTTGTATAAACTGTACAATCACAATACTTAGGCTGGCAATAAATTATACTCTACTAACGACCCGCCCCGGCTTCACACGGGCGCAATGTTTTACATACAAACCTTCCTCTTGAATCACTCCATTTATTAAAAAAAACGGCATCAAAATCCGTTGGGTAGTTTTAAAGATCCAAGCATACATAGGGACAGACAGCGGGAAGCGACTTTGTTTTATAGTATGTAGTGATGATACGACTAAGTCAAGTGAATGGTTTACTAAGATAACTTAGTTACGAGTACGACTTAACTTATTCCGGCCAGCTTATGATTATGATAATACGCACAAATTGCGGACTGACTGTGAATGTAAATTGTTTCAAACAGTACCTACTAACAATTGCTAACTGGTGACGTAAGATGGTCTGATTATGACGTCATCTGTCACCATTATAGATTTTTTTTTTCGGATGGGAATTCATCAAATGTTTCCTCCCGCTCTGGGCGGAGCAGGAGGGAGTGTCAGACTTTTACTGACTAAAACGACGACTGACGATGAAGGAACATGGATGGGTATCCATGTTCCTTCATCACCCTTTGTGTTCCGGGGCCACGGTACCTCTTTCGAACAGTCCCGCAGCCCCGGCAGGCATCGGCCCTTGCGGACCCCTTCCTTTTGCTGACATCTCTTTGAGGCGCGCGTGGAACACGAACGCGCCGACGACACGGCATCTGTCACCATTACCTTAGTCCACCAAGATGGTACCGAGTAGGAGAGGACCAAATGACCATGGAACGAGCCATGCTTGGCATAACGGACCTCGCACATGACCGGCCGCAATTATGAACAAAACTTTCTTCCTGGTTGTGGCCAAAATTTATTTATTTAAGAAGTTTATTTTTTATTTTTTTTTGGATTACCAAAATCAAATAAAAAATTACATAGTAATGTCATTAGAGATATAAATTGAAAAAAAAAAACAAAAAGTTTTTTTCAGTCTTGAAAAAAAACATGAAAAAAATCTTGGCACTGTTGTTTTTTTTCTACATTTGGTTTTTTTTCAGAAAAAGTGAAACAGTAACTAAAGTGGAATAAAACACTAAATTTGATTGTTTTGTTTTTATTCAAGTCAAATTATGTTTAAATCAATGGGTAACTATATTAATATAAACTTAAAAAATGCTTAATGTGTAACAATCATCTGTATCAGTAGCTACGGCTACGCTTAATACCTAATGCATCAGCATTGGAATAATGTTCTGTGTCTGTATTTGTTTCATCTGATTCTGAATCAACGACTATACTATCAGGGACTCTATTACCTTCTGCTTGTGTTAATATTGTTGATGACTGTACTGATTGTAATCTTAAATTGTGCGCATTGTACACTATTTTCCCAGCCCTGTCATTTGTCAGTCTATTACGTTTCTTGGTATGAATATCGCTGTACGTACTAGATGTTCTTCCGCACGCTGCTGATGTAGTAGGAAGAGAGAGAAAATTGACGGCTACTTTAGACAAAGCAGTTGATTTGCAAAGTCCTGCCCACCAAGCAATGGGATTCAATTTGTTCACCGATGACCACAAAAAAGTCTTAAGTTTTGCTATGTAATTTGCAAGCTCTGCCAGTACTAAATCCTCTTCGATATCTGGTATCTTTATAGCAGCATTATACATTTGTTCTACAGCAGCCGTTTCTTCTTCTGGAGTCAGATCGCATCCTTTAAAATGAGGATCCAATAGGTTCGCGATTTTATGAACGTCATAAATATATAAATTCGCTATGTAAAACAAAAAACGTTCATATACGATAACCGCCTTACCATATTCTTATTTTCCTACTCATGGAAAAAAACCTACTCCAGAAAAAATACCGTTTTTTTTTCATGTTTTATTTTAACTTTTTTTTTCATCTCAGAAAAAAACCGTTTTTTTTGCAACTCTAAATGTCATGATCAATTAATAATGGTTGGAATTGAGATTAAAAATAGAAATTAAAAAACAAATTAAATTAAACTACAAATTAAATTAAATTAAATTACAAAATAAATTAAAATACAGATTGAATAAAAATACAAATTAAATTAAATTAAAATTGTGTTGATAATAAATATTATTTAATTAGTAATTATTGGAATGATAATTCAAATAATTCAAAAGTCACTTCTACGGGCAAAAGTGGTGATCATGGCTGTGTGGTACGTCCCAGCCGCCGCGGGAGACGCACCGGCCACCGTAGGCGCGGGCCTGTGGACGGTGAGCTATGGGCTAGCTCGCCGTCCGTCCGTCTTATGACGACAGGCCGTGTCGACGGCGCGTTCGTGTTCCACGCGCGCCTCAAAGAGAGTCAGCAAACAGGAAGGGGTCCGAAAGGACCGATGCCTGCCAGGGTTGCGGGACTGTTCGAAAGAGATACCGCGGCCCTGGAACATAAAGGGCAAAGGAAGGAATATGGATGGGTTTTAGTCAGTAAAAGTCTGACACTCCCTCCTGCTCAGCCCAGAGCGGGAGGGGTTATTTGATGATTTCCCAACGATAAAAAAAAAAAAAAAAATGGCTGTTTGGTACGCGAGGTGGGGCGAGAGGGGGGCCTCTTGAGCCTTCCAGACCGAGTGTGAAACACCATGATCCGTCATCGGACGAAAGTCTACGACGTCTGGAGACCGGGCCAGGCGCCTCAAGGAGTTCGGCAGGACATCTGGCTAGATACGGAGATGGCCGATGGAGTAAAGCATTAACCGAGTGGTGGCCATGGTTCAATCAAAGAAACCAGGATCGTCAGGCTCTATGGGTTGACGATATTGTCAAAAAAACGGGAAACATCTGGGTGAGGGTCAGACGGAACCGGGAAGTGTGGCGGGAGAAAATGGGGGGTCTCATACTAAGCAGTGGGTAATTATGCATAGGACTGAATAGTGTACGAGGATACCTTTGGGTATGGATATCACAATAGGGAAAGACTAAAAGACGATGGAAGGCTTGGGTGAAAGATGAATTGGTTCGAGAAGGAGTGAATATTTAGACGCCAAAAAAACCACGCACCATATCCACGACGAAGTGCTGTATTCCGGCACAATTTTGATGAAATTAAAGCTGCTCAACCAATTAGTGGTTACCAGAAATGAGTAGCTACGATAATTATTTCTGGTATCCTGCGCCGATATACCCGAAGAGCTGAACTAAAGGGGACACCCCTTTCCGTGTATAGTAATTGATGAATGGGGGGAGTAAAGTGGAACTGCGGAGCCTCACAAAGTATACCTCATCTACTGTCCTGCTCTTTGCGCAACTTTTAATGCACCGTGAAGGCCGAAGCCATTGATTCTTCTTCTTAGGGTCAGTTCAGACAGAACGGAAGAATCGTCGCCGAATGTACTGGCTGCATTGTTAAAGGATGCTGGACTGAGGCTGGATTATATAAAGTGAAAATTGTATGAATATCGACGCGGACATCAAGTGTCGCCTCGCGGATGCTCGCGACACGGTCACGCGCTTCCTCGCGCATGCTCGCAAGTCCTCTAAGTTACCCAAGACACCACGAGCAAGTTCTGTCGTACATTCTTGTATAAGGGACCATTCAACGCAGCTTTTATTTGGCCCACTGATTACGCCATTAAAAATGACAGTGCTTTGATCGAAGCTCATAAGAATCATCGACACTTCGAAGAAGAACCAGTTGAATATAGCATATACTATATATTATATTAACAGTGATCAAACGCATAACAAATAATGATGGCACATTAATAATCAATAATTCGTTTTAAAACCATCGATATATCCGTTCGGAGGCACAATGTTCGGCGATTAACATAATAAATACATTTGTTGGCGGCCCGACTACCGGACGCTATTCTAGCGTAGCGTTCGCAAAGTAATTGATGTAATACTACATCTATACAAATATTATAAAGAGGTAAAATTTGTTTGTAAGTTTGTATGTAGGGGGTAATCTCTGGATCTACTGAACCGATTTTGAAAATTCATTCACTATAGGAAGCTACATTATCCCCGAGTGCTATAGACTATATTACAACAACGTGCCGGTGGAATAATTTCCGAACAAAACGCGAGCGAAGCAGCGGGCAACAGCTAGTGCAATATAAAAATAATATAACTAATGGTTTTTTATTGGCAGTATTATAATTCGTCAAGGTTTTGAGGAAAAATACGTGTTTATGTATGTTTGCATTCCGTTTTATTGTTTACTAGCTATGCCACGGTTTCGCTCACGTGACTGCGTATTCTTTTGGCATCGTTTAAGATTATGAATGAAAGCAAAATATAGATGCAACCAATGATCTACCGTAAGTCCCGACGGTTAATATCCATAAAAATTTAAAAAATTAAAAATACTCTGAAACCCCAATCAGACAATGGCAAAAATGACATGCACAAATGGACACAAACGATGGAAACAGAAGTGAGAATGTGCAAAAACCACGGTACTGAAAACGCTTAAATGTAATGTATCCTAACTAAGTCCTAAATAATTAATTTATTAATATATGTTCACCAACAGCTTCTGTGTACAACATCTCTTAAGTATACATAGGTTTTACAGTCTTGGACTTACACTGTCGCCAATTACAGGTTAACCAGCATTCACAAAAATAAGAAAAAAAAATTAAAACGTGTGTATCTAGAAATGAACTCTTTCTTTTTCTGGGTTTAACTTGCTTACGAAATATAATATAAAGAAAAACGGTATCGTTACTATTTTACTAACTAATTACGACTAAAATGTAACAAAATGAAACAAAAAATATAAAAATTATTACTGCTAAAACAAATAAAAAATGACGTCAATACTAAGATCATAGCTATTAATAAAACTAAAATTAAGAAAGAAGTAGTATAATATAATAAAATAAAATAAAAAAAACCAAAGGAATCATTCGTACTGACGTAACAAAACATTATGTAACGATTTTCGGAAATCCAGTAATTGGGTTTTAAAGATTTTGTATGGAATCATAGTAAATGTCAAAATCAGGTGAGGATTTAATAAAAGAATTCATCTCTCTACAGAGTCTGTTAAGTGGCGCGTTTATCCCCATCCTGTTTGATCCTTGAGTATTGAACAAGTTAGTCATAGAATATCTAGGCATATTGTAAGATTCTTTTAGTCCAATACGCTCAACTAGCTTACTGCAGTTTAATTTATTATTTTCTCATTTGTACAAAAACATGAGATCTTGCATCAGTCGACGGTCGCGCCGACTATTCATTTTATACGAATGAAGACGTTGTTAAAAGTAGCGTGATAAAATATAGCTTATCTTTTGAAAAAGCCTGTAAGGAACATTTGTACCAAATTTAGACCAAATCTATGCAGTAGTTTTTGCGCCATTTCGGAACATCGATTTGGATTTTAACGTTTTTATTATATGTATAGTTAAAGATGAGCAGGATAAAGAGTGTTCTTTAGGCAAGGGTTTATTTGGAAACCAAGCAGTATTGCTCTTTATGTATTTTGTGATTGTCATTGCTACATATATAAGTTGTGTGGTTTTACAAATATTTATCGTCCACATAAAAATATATTTTAATGGGTTCGAATACCTAAGTCAGTCTGCTATAAAAATATAATCAATAAATTGACGTCTTTATGTGCTGTCCGTACACATTTCGTGAAGGAACGCAGGCTGGTCCAGCAAATAATCAATTTACGTGTGTGAACTACACCAAAATATTGTATTATGTGACACTGACGTTTGATGACAGTTACGAGTGAATTTGACAGGTAGGTGAGCATTTCTCAAAATAATTTTACAATCGACTATAGCCTCCGTCACAATTTTTTAAATATGGCTTTCTGTCTAATATGATCATTACTACTTTTTAAGAATTGTATGCAAAAAACAATCATCATCATCATCATCAGCCTACTGCAGTCCACTGCTGGACATAGGCCTCCCCAATCGCACGCCACTCAACTCGATTCTCAGCAGCTCTCATCCAGTTGCTACCAGCCACCCTGCGAAGATCGTCGCTCCACCGAGCCTGAGGGCGTCCCACCTTACGTTTACCGATTCGCGGTCTCCACTCAAGAACACGTCTACCCCAACGGTCATCGGTTCTACGGCTAATATGACCGGCCCATTGCCACTTCAGCTTGCAGAAAACAATACTTGTTATTAAAAAAAATGAAATAAATACAGTGAGAAATATATTTCAAAAATCCGTTTCACCCAGTTGTATGAATAGTGAAGTGTCCCAATCTCATTATCTTACCAAACCATCGATGATTATTTGAGTGGACATGGGCATTGCATTTAAAACAAATATTATTTATTAAAAGCTTAAGTCACAATTCACTTTAAAACACCCTTTTTGGCATTACTTTCTTAATATATTTTTAATTAATGATTTTAACTTGTCCCGTAAAAAGTTCCATTTTGTAGTTCCAGTTTTTGTGACCATATTTTGGAAAATAACTGAATCGATTGGTACAATACAATATGTGAAATAATGGCAGCATTAGCTAGCAAGCTTGGCATCCACTTCAACTACCATTACAACTTCCAATCTTGATTTCGTTAATCAAATCGTTTTACGAGTATTAGTTTGAGTTTCTTGCGTTTACAATGTATGCTTTGTTCGTAACCTGCACCGGTTTTGGATTAAAAATCAATTATGATTGATTAAAAAGACCATTAACCGTTTGAGCATGGTTTCGCTTCATTTTCTTCCACCTCACAATCAAAAATGCCTCTAACCCCTGCTGAGAAAATGCGGCGGTACCGGAAAAGGTTTAAAGAAAACCCATAAAAGATGGAGGAGCAGCGAATACGACACTTAGAAAGGATAACATCTAAATATTTATATAAATCAGTAAAGGAAGTGTCAGAAGATGAAAAACAGAAACAAAGACAGACTTTGACAGCAGTTCATACTATAATATTTAATAAAAAAAAAAATATATAAGTATTTATAATTATTTTTATAGACAGGTCTATAACTTATAATTTGAACTGCTGTGAACACTAGGCTTATAAAATCCTAGGTTGTTACCAGTATTCCATTTCTGTTACTGTCCCATAAAAGCGGACACGAAAACGAGAATTAGGCATTCAGTTTCTCTGATAGTATAGGTAGAGGGCTAGGGAAATTGATCAGTAATAACCTGAGTTATTGTACCCAAAATTACTGTATACCTGGGTCGACCTACAAACAGGTTATAGCATCGGTAACAAAAAATGTTTATAATCCTAATACTACCATTACTATATGTGTTGGTAATAGTTCTAAGATTAAAAAGGAAGACATCACTGACTGTGTATCAGAGTTGTTGAAGTTAAACTGTAGTAAAATCATATGTGTCATATCATTGTGTGCTTTTCCATATTTTGAAAATTTAAGTAGTAGAAAAAACAATTTTATACATACGCTAAATAATCATGTACATTTTTTAGTTGGTCACTAAAGTGACAGACTTATATATCTGGATATCAACACTATTGTTGGTAAACTTAAGTCAACACGGGGTAAGGTGTATCTACCTGTTAGATGTAGACACAAAATAGCTAGGCTATTAGCTTTTAATATTCACTCAGACATATGTAGTATGTCGAAGTTCGGTTATATTATTAATACTGCGACTATTAGTGATAATACTAATGTACAGGTGACCTTAAATGAGTATAGCATTAGTGCTATAAATGTTTACAAACATTGTACTGAGGAGGATCCATGTGTCACCGTGGAAAATTCTCAATTAGGGTGTAGTAGTGATAGGGTCTTGTTGTCTGGGGATGGCACCAGAGTCTCCGGCCTCACTCCAGATATTAGTAGTAATTTAAACTAGGAAGTGAGACAACAGATGGTACCATTAACAATATTGTTAATCCTACCAACAGCAAGGTACCTTCTTGCACTCAATTAGTTAGTAAAAAGGGCCTCAGCAGAACACATTAAAATTATTCCACCAAAATATCCAAGGCATTTCTTCGAAATTATTAGAAATTGAATTGTTTTTAGAAAAAAGTATGTTTGATATTATTTGTTTTACTGAACATTGGCTAAAGGATTACCAAATGCTTATTAATTATGATAACTATACGGTGGGTAGCTGCTTTAACCGTAAATCTATGCTGCGTGGAGGTTCAATAATATTAATAAAAAAATGTGTTAAATATAAGCAACGTAATGACATAGTAGGTCTCTCGGTTGAACATTGCGTCGAACTGTCCTGTGTTGAGCTGGATAAGCATGTAATTATGTGTGTGTACAGACCCCCAAATTATCAAAACTTTTCCTTATTTGAATCAATAATGGAAGATGTCCTGGCAAAACTTTCAGCCAGTAATAAATCTGCAATTGTTTGTGGTGATTTCAATATCAATATTTTAGAAGAAAATTCCAATAGCAGTCAGTTATTAAATCTTTTTAAATCATTTGACCTGACCAATATTTTTATAGAACCTACTAGAGTCACTCCATCTTCTGCTACTTGTATAGATAATGTTTTCTGCGATTGTGATTACTTAGATAAAGCCATATTAAATTGTCTCCCGTCTGACCACAGCGGACAAACTGTAAGTTTTAGGTGTAAAACACCATTGCAAAAAGTTCTGATTAAATTTAGACCTATAACTACTAGCAAATTAAATAGGTATAATATTTCCCTACAGAACAAGTTAAATGTTATGAGCCATCATAAGGACGATATTAATATAAATCAATTGTATGATAATTTCTTTTCAATAGTTCGAACTGAATTCAACAAAACATTTGAAAAGAAGACAAAAAGTATTTGCCCTAAATTTATATTTAGTGATTGGGCTACTAAAGGTATCAGGAAAAGTAGGGAAAGACTATTTGAGCTTTATGGCCTTAAGCCTTACATAAACACTGAAACTTTCAACAAGTATGTTGCTAAGTATTCAAACATTTTTAGAAATACATGCAAGGTTGCTAAAGCCCTGCACATTAGCAACAAGATCAAAACAGCAGAAAATAAAATAAAGACAGTTTGGAAAGTCATAAATAACGAGACAAACAGGAAGAAAATACGTAACACTAGCTACACATTAGATACAGCATGTGGTCCTAAAAGCTCTAATTTGGAAGTAGCTCAAGAATTTGTAAACTTCTTTACCGATATCCCTTTAAAAACTACGGAAGCTCTAAATTTCTCACCTGAAGTCTCAATTGGTTTATTAAGGGCCAACGTGTCTGGATGCCCGGCTGAATTTAAATTTAAACACATAAACCCTGTGATAGTTATCAAAGCTTTCCGGCAAATAAAAATCAAACTGACCGAAGATCTATGGGGAATGTCTATCAAAGTTTGTACATCCATAATTGAGACTATAGCACCTTACTTAGCTTTAATTTTTAATTTGTGTGTAGACCAAGGAGTTTTCCCTGATTTAATGAAATACAGTAAAGTCATACCACTTTTCAAATCCGGGGATAGTAAAGATACTAATAATTATAGACCTGTATCCGTGTTGCCAGTTTTTAGCAAGGTTTTTGAAAAGGTAATGCTGAATCAAATGCTTAATCATTTTAACACCAACAAAATCCTACACGATCAACAGTATGGTTTCACCAAGGGACGTTGTACGACTGACGCCGGTGTAACCTTATTAAAGCACATATTTACTGCATGGGAAGAGTCCCAGGACGCCATAGGATTTTTTTGTGATCTCTCCAAAGCGTTTGATTGCGTAAATCACGACACATTACTTTTGAAACTTGAGCATTACGGACTAGGTAAACTCGCACTTAGTTTGGTAAAATCTTATTTGAGTGATAGACCTCAACATGTTCAAATAAATGGTATCAATTCACAGGGTTTAAAAGTAAAAATGGGGGTTCCGCAAGGCTCAATATTGGGTCCTTTCCTCTTTCTAGTATACATAAATGATCTACCTTATTTACTGAAAAACCAATTTCAAAATATGGTGTTATTTGCTGATGACACTTCTCTAATTTTTAAGATAAATAGACGGGCCCAAATTCTAGATGACGTGAATAATGCCCTACTTCAGGTTCAAAATTGGTTCACAGCAAACAATTTAGTATTAAACGAAAAAAAGACTAAATGCATTAGATTTGCTTTACCGAATGTTAAAAGTAGTGATTGTGATATAATATTGAATAAAGAGAAACTTGAATTCGTAGATAAAACGGTTTTCCTGGGGATTACGCTTGATTCAAGACTACAATGGAGTTCTCATTTAACATCTCTTGCGGGGCGGCTAAGTTCAGCAGCATATGCTATTAGAAAAATCCGTCAATTTACAGATGTTGATACCGCTAGACTGGTCTATTTTAGTTACTTTCATAGTATAATGTCTTATGGCATTTTGTTATGGGGACGAGCTGCAGACATTCAGTCAATATTTATTCTGCAAAAAAGAGCCATCAGAGCTATATATAATCTTCGTAGGTGCGATTCTCTAAGGGAACTGTTTAAGGACATTAACATCATGACGGTACATTGTCAATACATCTACGAAAACATAATGTACGTAAGAAAAAATCTGCATCTTTTTGGTAAAAGAGGTGACAGACACAGTTACAGTACTAGAAATAGGGACCAATTAGTTCAGCCAGGCTTCAGACTCGCTAAAGTAGATTCATCTTTCATGGGGTACTGTTTGAGATGCTATAATAAAATTCCACAAACTATTCTTGAACTCAATGAGACGAAATTTAAAACATGCATTAAACGCACACTATGTAAGCAAGCATATTACAAGTTGGACGATTATATCGCTGACAAAAATGCTTGGCTCAATGCCGGTCCTGCTCCACAAGGACAAGGACGCGTAAATTGATAACATTAAATAGTATTGTTTTAGCTGCTGAAGATTGTACAACTATCTTTGCATTGTATAGATTCAATCTCTTTAGTATTATATAAAGCCCATATTTGTGTGAGTGCTATGTACTAAAGAGCTATCGTTCACTGGAAACCTACGTCCTTTCTCGACTTGAATGTGCCCTGGCGGTTGAGAGTATGTCATGCTCACTCAATGTCTCGCTGATGGTGGCGCGTGTGTCGGATCATTTAGTTCCCTTCAAAATGGTTGAATTGAATGGTGCTGATCCATGCGTCATGTTCGTGAACGGGCGCTGTCAGTTGTGACTGGTCATCTCTTAGTTGCCACGGCTTATTTGAATTAATTATTTCATTTTAAATTGTCTTTTTTGTTTTTACTATGGACACTTTTAACGTGCACATCTTGCTACATCGTTCTCACATAATGTACCATCTCAATATGAATGATGTAACCAAGGTTTTGTAACAATATCCTGATTTAAAAGAGTGTCCATGGAGTTTCTTGCCCGTTCTTCTCCATAGAGATCTACGCTAGGGAATGGGCAACTACAGTACTTTCACAGTTTTTATGCCTTGTGACTGGGACTGTAGCTACATTTCATTGTTATCTTTGTTTCGACAGTTCAAAAGTGCCTGTAACTGGCCTACTTGAAATAAATGCTTTGATTTTGATTTTGAGTTAGGTGACACTTAGTGTTGGTGAAAACGGGCTTAAGGCATCGATTTAGGTGTCACTTAGTGTTGGTGAAAACGGGCCTTAGGCATTCCGCTAGGTGACACTTATTGTTTGTGAAAACGGGCTTAAGGCATCGAGTTAGGTGACACTTAGTGTTGACGAAAACGGGCTTAAGGCATCGAGTTAGGTGTCACTTAGTGTTGACGAAAACGGGAATTAGGCATTCAGTTAGGTGACACTTAGTGTTGGTGAAAACGGGCTTAAGGCATCGAGTTAGGTGTCACTTAGTGTTGGTGAAAACGGGCTTTAGGCATTCCGTTAGGTGACACTTATTGTTTGTGAAAACGGGCTTAAGGCATCGAGTTAGGTGACACTTAGTGTTGACGAAAACGGGAATTGGGCATTCAGTTAGGTGACACTTAGTGTTGACGAAAACGGGAATTGGGCATTCAGTTAGGTGACACTTAGTGTTGGTGAAAACGGGCTTAAGGCATCGAGTTAGGTGTCACTTAGTGTTGGTGAAAACGGGCTTTAGGCATTCCGTTAGCTGACACTTATTGTTTGTGAAAACGGGCTTAAGGCATCGAGTTAGGTGCCACTATGTGTTGGTGAAAACGGGCTTAAGGCATCCAGTTAGGTGACACTTAGTGTTGGTGAAAACGCGCATTAGGCATTGAGTTAGGTGACACTTAGTGTTGGTGAAAGGGGCTTAATGCATCGAGTTAGGTGTCACTTAGTATTGGTGAAAACGGGCTTAAGGCATCGAGTTAGGTGCCACTTAGTGGTGGTGAAAACGGGCTTAAGGCATCGAGTTAGGTGACACTTAGTGTTGACAAAAACGGGCTTAAGGCATCGAGTTAGGCAAATTGGGCATTCAGTTAGGTGACACTTAGTGTTGGTGAAAACGGGCTTAAGGCATCGAGTTAGGTGACACTTATTGTTTGTGAAAACGGGCTTAAGGCATCGAGTTAGGTGCCACTATGTGTTGGTGAAAACGGGCTTAAGGCATCCAGTTAGGTGTCGCTTAGTGGAGATGAAAACGGGCTTAAGGCAGCGAGTTAGGTGACACTTAGTGTTGGTGAAAACGGGCTTAAGGCATCGAGTTAGGTGTCACTTAGTGTTGGTGAAAACGGGCTTTAGGCATTCCGTTAGGTGACACTTATTGTTTGTGAAAACGGGCTTAAGGCATCGAGTTAGGTGCCACTATGTGTTGGTGAAAACGGGCTTAAGGCATCCAGTTAGGTGTCGCTTAGTGGTGATGAAAACGGGCTTAAGGCATCGAGTTAGGTGTCACTTAGTGTTGACGAAAACGGGAATTAGGCATTCAGTTAGGTGACACTTGGTGTTGGTGAAAGGGGCTTAAGGCATCGAGTTAGGTGTCACTTAGTATTGGTGAAAACCGGCTTAAGGCATCGAGTTAGGTGCCACTTAGTGGTGGTGAAAACGGGCTTAAGGCGTCGAGTTAGGTGTCGCTTAGTGGTGGTGAAAACGGGCTTAAGGCATCCAGTTAGGTGACACTTAGTGTTGACGAAAACGGGAATTGGGCATTCAGTTAAGCGTCACTTACTGTTGGTGAAAACACGCATGAGGCATTGAGTTAGGTGACACTTAGTGTTGACGAAAACGGGAATTAGGCATTCAGTTAGGTGCCACTTAGTGTTGGTGATAACAGGAACTAGGCGTTCAGTTAGGCGTCACTTACTGTTGGTGAAAACGCGCATTAGGCATTGATTAGGTGACACATAGTGTTGGTGAAAACAGGAATTGGGCAGGAATTGTCAAAGCCACACTCCACCGATTATTAAACTGAAATTTAATTAACTTTACGAACATTAGTAAATGTAACTTTATTCTATACTACGCTGTAAAATAACCAAAATACGTCAAAAACATTATTCGACATCGATCTTCCAACCGGGTTAGAATGGTTGATAAAATTGAAAAACAAACTATAATAAGCAATATTTCTTTCGTCAATCGACATTGTTGATAGCCTACATTAGTTGAATCTGCACAAACACATATATCACTCGTCGCAAGAAGCAGCGCCCCTACTACGCGATGCATATGCTTAAAAAAGTATCGTTTTGTGATTTTTACATTGCTTGTCCAGTCACTTAGCGACAAACTTTGGTAGTGGTTAAGGAGCAATGTATTTATTGCAAAACTTGTACAGTCGCTGTGGTATTTGAAAACATAAATAACATAGTCGTGCACATAAGAACAAAACACTCTGTGATCATACTCTCAAGCTCATGAAGGAGCGGCGTGAGATGATCCTGCAGGCTTCAGACGAGGCATGGAGATACCGGCAGCTCAATAGACGGATCTCTAAATCCTTACAAAGCGACCTCCGCCGCTTTGATACAGAGCGTATTAAACACACAATTGAGCGGAATAAAGGCTCCAAGGTATTTGCAAGAGATCTGGCTATTGGGTAGAGCCAGCTCACGAAATTGAAGGCCGACAATGCCAGGATCGTATCCGTCAAACCGGAGCTAATGAGAGAGATCGAGAGATTCTATGGGCAGTTGTACACGTGAACCAGTAAACCCATTGTAAATCTAGCAAACGACCCAAGAGCTAGACTGACCCGACACTATACCGAAGACATCACGGATGTCAGCCTGTACGAGATTAGGGTGGCTCTGAAACAGCTTAAAAACAGCAAGGCACCGGGTGATGATGGAATTACAGCCGAACTCCTCAAGGCGGGTGTAAAACCAAAATGAAACCAACCTTCTTTTTCACACCTGTTATTTGTTTGATGTATTCTATGTCTTTTAACCATATCAGTGCATTTTTTCATTCAGTTGTATCCCAACTTTCTCACTACCTATATTTTTTTGTTTAATCAATAATGAAATCAACTTTAACCTACAACTTTTAATTGCGGCCCCTTCAATGTGCGCTAGTAGTATTATGCGTCGCACGTCACGTCGGCGGCATAAAGGAGTCAACGCACGCTGCGTTGCATTCGTAATGCACTTGAAATGAACGCGCCTCTAATTGATTTGTATGCGCCTGTCAGGTTGGTAATGCTTGTCATTTTTTTGACGTCATTTTGATATATTTTGAAGTTTGATTTTAGAATTGTTTCCTTATTTAATTGACGTTTTGCTTCCACATGAACGCTAACGGAGGGTTGAAACAAACCGGAGCAGGCCGTATTAGAATTCTTGATTTTTGATGACGAACCCGCACGGCTCACCTTGCGGATTGTGTTAATTACGAACTAGATTCTGAGACTGTTTTGATAGCAGTCGTGATGAAATAATTAACACACAATACTTCGAATTTATAAGCCGTGGCGTTGCTACTGGGATACTACTGCTCATAAAATGGTGAAGGAAAATATCGTGACGATACCCGCGTATCCTGGAACCCAAATGTGACATCCACCAAACCGAACTGGGCTTGTGTGGTGAATTACGGCTGGCGCGCGGCGGCCTGCTCCCTTTAACAGAGAGGTCCCAGCAGTGGGAATATTATTGGTTGATAAGTCTCAACTGAGACACACAGATACGCCAAAAAAATTAATAAAAAAAATATTGCTTTCTTTTCCTGTGCATATTCGTGCGTAAAACCACACCGTTTTATTTTTTCTATACTTTTTTTTACCGTTTTATTTTTTCTATATTTATCTTACATCAAACAAAACACGTTCATATTTTCGCCAATAGCTCAGCTGTCAAACTTAATCGTTGGAAAAAATCAGTAGATTCAAATCTCACCAACATTTTTGACAGGCAATACGGCGGGAAACCGTACAAATATGTCTTCCCAAGGCAATTCCATGAACGTTCTACCGTGGAGTAATGTGAAAATTAAATTAAATAGAGGTAGCTTTTATTTGATCGGCACTGAACTGCACTTTGTCGCGCCGACGACCGCTCGATTCCAATTAATCAATTACCATAACATAAATACGCGCGTGGCGGCCATTTTAAGTGCGCTATTTTGTAGCTTGTGCTGCTGTCAGCTGTCAATAAAAACGATTAAATTGAAATTGATCAAAAGATTTCTTCTTTAGAAAACGGCGGACTTTTAACTATAGCTATCCTCGTAAAGAGGCATTATAAATCCTAGATTATTGGATAGGTACTGTTGTTCATCAGAAATGTTAGGTGCGTAGTACTCGCAACAGATGTGCGTGTATATCCAGATTAAGGCCGCATTCCGAATTACAAAATAATCGCTCACAGCGCTCACATCTATATTTAGTGTTCCGTTTTAGATATCACGATTATGACAGCTAAGAGCTGTCATCAATTCGGAACGCTCGTGAGCGCGTTCACAGTGAACATAACCCCAAACCAAAACCTTTTACAAGACCTATTTTTTTAAATGGACGATATGTTGGTTGACTCTGCTGCACATACAACCCGCCAAGTTCAATTAACCCCATTCAATAACTATTTCATGAAAAAGTCACTCAATGAGGTTAAATGAACTTGGATACAACCATGTATTGATGATTTGATTGATTTTAGTTCTGTAACTTCATACGTGTTACTGGCGCGATTCATATTTTCATCAACGTACAACCTGACACTGATCTGCAAAACGTAAGAAAATTAAAATTTCGCGGGCTACCCTTGCGCTTCCACCATAACAAAACAACACAACCTGTGATCACAACTGTCATTTTTGACAGCGCTCTCGGTGATATTTATTTGGGGCATGGTCGGTGTAATCGCAAGATGGCGCATGTCATGACGTCATCTATGACGATTCAAGGGACATCAATATTGCGCTCACGGTAATTCGGAACGGGTTTATGGACGCTCAAATCGATTACAGCGTAATTCGGAATGCGGCCGTAAAAACGTGAACAAAGCAAAAAGAGTAAAGTAGGTGACGTTCATTCATTTCTGCCTACCTTATAGGAAAACGGCGGGATTTTATAGGTATTAGACACTCACTTTAGTCTATTGAACTCAAACAAACATTCTCACAAACAATAACGTAGTGAAGCTTTAAGGGCCTCTTTCACCCTGCCAGGGCTGCGGGACTGTTCGAAAGTCATACCGCGGCCGGAACGCAAAGGGCAAAAGAAGGAATATGGATGGGTTTTTGTCAGTAGAAGTCTGACACTCCCTACAGCTCCACCTAGAGCGGGAGGGGTCATTTGATGATTTTACCTCGAAGGGTCTCTTTCAAAATCTCTGAGTAAAGTGTTGATTATTAACTCGCCGATTAGCGTTGATTGGCAAGTAAAAGGGACGAGTATCTTTTGTCAATTTCAAGGATAATGTCGAAAGTCTTGTATGCGTCATCAGTTCATCACATTTGCACAACATTTTTCACAACTAACCAGTTGCTACTGAACTTCTATTACAATTTTCTCATGCCAAACCTCACAAACTGGTCATCTTCACACTAGCAAAAACGCGCTAACCATAGACAATGAGCACTTACTTTTATATGTCCAAGGCAAAGGGCACAAAGGTTGTTATTCCTCAACTGTCACTTGAGTGGCGTTGCATTTAACATTGTATGCGCATCAAAGACGGATGCTATCAGGCGTACGCGTATTAAATACTAAGGAGTGTCGTAGCCTTTTTTAAATGATTTTGTTTTGTTTAAAACGATTTCTGCTTTAGAATGAGGGATTTGGAGTTCTGTAGTTTCCTGTGAAAAGGAACCTTTTGGGATTTTTTAGGATAATGTCAGTATGTTATTTTCTTCAGCGATTTAGGTGAAATTTATTGAAATCCTTTTGGATGTCAAAAGTGATTTTTGTATTTAGTTTCATTACTTCGCATTCAAGATCGAATACAGTGTGTAACAGGATCCTTCACTAAGCCGTCAACCAAGCATTATGTACAGACGCGCACATCAAGCTACCCAAAACTGTCAAATTTTACCAATCAACCTTGAACATAATGCGTTAGCGATAAAGTTGAAAATATATTAAAGAAATTTGACAGATTGCAGTAGCTTAATGTCCTGGCTTCTGTACCTACATCAAGCTAAGTAACTTTACGCTAGACTTATTGCTGGGAAACGATTTTTTTTGGGGTGAAAAATCACGTTAAACAGGGTGGCGCCGACAATAAGACAATAAATTAAACTGCATATACAGGGTATAACAAGACCCTTAACGAAGCCGTCAACCAAGCATTATGTACATAAAACTAAGAAACTTTACGCAAAAAGTATTGCTGGGAAACGACTTTTTTTTGGGGTGAAAGATCACGTTTTACGGTAGGACTCAATGTAACGCAATCAATACATTGCGCTTATGGATGGATTAAATAGTAGCAAGGTCGTGGAGGTGTTTAAAGTAAAAATATAACATTAAAAACATGTATTCAAAAAAAACTTGTGAACACGCTGGAACTTCCACTTCTTTTCCTGGTAGAAAAACCCCATTAGCAGTTTACCCGACCCGGGAATCGAACCCATTACCTCTTGCTCTGGAGTCGTGACAGTTCTGCACGGGTAGCGTCAGTTGAATCCAACAAGAACGGTCATCGTATATCAAAACTCGCCAAGTGATGATCACTATGAACTGTCAA
Organism: Eugnorisma glareosa; assembly: GCA_947578425.1. Classification (NCBI taxonomy): domain Eukaryota; kingdom Metazoa; phylum Arthropoda; class Insecta; order Lepidoptera; family Noctuidae; genus Eugnorisma; species Eugnorisma glareosa. The sequence goes on along the minus strand of OX387985.1, from coordinate 2,410,301 downwards.
CAGAAATACGCAATAGCCTTGCTGGTAGGTCACTTCTGCTGGGTAAAGATTATGAGGCTTGGTCTTCTGTTCAAAGGTGTACTGATCAAAGCTGACTTTCTGATTATGCTCAAATAACCACACTTCACTTAAGAGGGATTATTAATAAACAAAAAACCTGGCTGCATATAATTATTGAACTGAAAAGTGAAAAACAAGTATCAGAATACCTATTGAGTTATGTAAGCAAGGTGCTGCAGGCGGGCACAAACAATACTTTGGTACCTACTGGCACACAACGATCTACCAAAACTACGTTTGACACCGCTAGACAAATTAAGAAAAAAATTAGGAGATTTTTTGTCAATGCTAGTCGATGTTCACTAGACTTTTGACCAAAGGCGAAGGAAACCGGGACACATTGATAGATAATCGAAAAATTCAACATGGCCGATTTCCCCGCTTCTAAGCCGAATCGATCAAAATGTACCTCACGCACACTAGTCGATTATTCACAATATTCACCGAACGCATGATCGGCGGCGCTGTAAAGAAATTAAAAAGAAATAGGGGCATAGACAACACCGCATTGTTTAGCGGCGCCTCAAAGAAGGTTCGTTGCAACACAGAATTTCTAATGAATTTGATTAGTTTATTACGCGTGACAAGATGGCCGCTTTTGATTATTTCAAACTGTAATTGTTTGAATTTTAAGTCAATTGGACGTTGTGTTAGAAATACTTAATTTTGGGCTGCTACTGAATTACCTTTCAAAAGGTTAGTTGAGCTCACTTCAACATTCCTACACACCTATTTTCCTGCGCCTTTGATCTTGTAGTCAAAACGCGACTGCTGGAACTGTGGTCCTGGCTCTGATTCCCGGGTCGGGCAAAGACTCTCCGGTCGTGTCGGATCGCCGTCCTGTCGGTCTATGAAACTAAGAGAATACAGAATGCACCTGTGGCTGTGCACACACTTGTGCACTTTAATATAAATTCGGCATCGATGGCATATCCCCGTTGAAATTGGCCGCCATAACCGCAAAAGGAATAGTATTTTCTGCAACACGGTGTAGTTCCTGAACGAACCTACGACTTTCCTGGCCTTGCAGTCCCGATATAGATAGCGATCGCAAAGCAACCGATTTCGGTCGCAAAGTCATAACGATGGAAGGTGGAAGCCGACTTCGGCGGGTCGCGTCCGACTCGCGTCCACCTTAAATCCGCATCATTATCGATTTGCAACCGAATTCGGTGGCTTTCCGATCGCTATCTATGTCGAAACTTCAGGGCCTGTCTTTACTTTATTCGACTGTTAATGCTATATGGTGGTATCTGTAGAATCCGGTTATAAGAACCTTCAAGGGACCAGCGATATTAGGACGTACTAACGGGACGACGCACAAAACGACCGGATATTTTTTATTGTAGAATTTTTCTTCATCTGAGAAACACTTTCGCTTCACGGACCTAATTTTAGCGCAGATGACGTATCTTTGATCTTGTCAAAACAGAATAAAAACACTCACTGCGCCAATAAGGCCAAATGGCGCCAATGGGGGCAATGGAACCATTCCTGATTAATTATGACTTGATGATTTTAAGTAGCAACTTAGAATCATAATAAAAATAAAATAAATAATAAATATCGCTAGACATTACACACAGCGCCATCTAGGTGCCACACTAAGCAACGAGACACCAGATAGTTGATATTACTACATAGATACTTTTTGTTTGTAAATACATACTTGTTATACATATAAACATCCATGACTCGAAAACAAATGTCCATGCTCATCACACAAACATTTGCTCCTACCGGGATTCGAACCCGGGACCCTAAGAACGTAAGGCAGCCTCACTACCGCTGCACCGTTCGGGTCGTCAAGTAATTGTTAGTACTTGGAGGTAAAATGATTTTTAAATGTTTCATGCTTCCTAATTTTAGGGAGAATATTGTAAATAAATGTATCTGAAGTTTACACTATGTTGTTAGACGTAATAAAATAACTTTTTATGAAGTTGTTGGTACTTTACAGTATAAAATAGAATTATTAACAGTACCTTAATTGACAGTGGCGCCATCTGGTGAGCTCAAAAACGATAGCCCTCATTCAACATACTAGGCGTGGAAAGAAAGCAGTGTCCGTGGGCACAGCCGCGGAGCAGCTGGAGTGCAAAAGCTAGCAGTTAGCAAAAGCACTGCGCGTCGCACTAATTAACCGGACGAGTAAACGAGTTACTGTCAAAATAGATCGTTCTAAAAGCAGTTGGTCGCATAAACCCAGAGTCGTACTAAAACGATACGTTTTCATAGTACGACTGTACTTTTTTGAACAATTCAATTTTAGGTTTTAGTGCAGGGGTCATACCATACAGTCCACCCCATAAATCTCGTTATAAAATGGAGGGTCCAGATTTCGCGCATGCGTAATACGACGAGGAAGCGAAGTGAGTAACTTAACAGCTATTTTTGCGTTTAGCAGATCTATGTAATGGTTTTTTCTTGATTTTTTATTGAAGCTTTGTGATTTATGGCAAAAATCGCTTCTATTTCATGGAAAATATACAATATTGACGTATTATGAATGTAGGTACTGTAGAGGATTAATCACAGAGAGAATAGGTTAAGGTGGAAGCGTCAGAGTAGCCCGCGAAATTCAAATTATCTTAGGTTTTTTGCAATTTGCAGGTCAGTGTCAGGTTGTATGTTGATGAAAATTGAGTTGCGCCAGTAACACGTATGGAGATACAGAATTATAATCATTCAAATCAGCAATCAATCCCTCTAAGTTCATTTAACCCTATTCTGTTACTATTTCATGAAAAAGTTATTCAAGGGGGTTAAATGAACTTAGAGGGTTGTATTGACTAAAACCCATCCATATTCATTCATCGCCCTTTGTATTCCGGGGCTACGGTATCTCTTTCGAACGGTCCCGCAGCCCCAGCAGACATCGGCCCTTGCGGACCCCTTCCTTTTGCTGACATCTCTTTGAGGCACGCTTGGTACACGAACGCGCCGTCGACACGGCCTGTCGTCATAAGACGGACGGACGGCGAGCTAGCCCATAGCTCACCGTCCATAGGCCCGCGCCTACGGTGGCCGGGGCCCACCACGTGGTCCCCGACGCCCGGTGCGTCTCCCGCGATGGCTTCTCCTTCGCTAGCATGACTGCTTCGCAGAAGGAGGTGACGGCGTCCCATTCCGTCTCGCTCCGGACCATGGATTGAACCAAGGCCGGACGCGAGAGGTCGCCGCCACCGATCGCTGCTACGAGGACACGGCGGTGCTCCGCCCACGCGGGGCCGACCTCCACCGTGTGCTACACCGTGTCCTCCAGTCGATCCCCACAATGGTAACACCCGAGCGTTTCCTCCCTTCCGATTCGGTGCAGGAACCTCTCGAAACAACCGTGTCCGGAGAGGTCCTGCGTCAGGCGGAAGGTGAGGACGCCGTGGCACCTGTCAAGCCACTCCTCAAAGAGCGGACTTATTGCCACTATTGTGGCGTACCCTAGGAAAATGTCCCTTGATTTATCCTATTAGTTGCACAACTGAGGAGTGGCGGAATAAAAAATGATAATTCTTTTATGTCCAATTTGTCACTTAATCTTAAAAACCTGTTAAATTAAAAAAAATACAAATGTATTCACTGATGGCGTCACCAGTACCACTTTGATAGCTTATATTTCGGAAACGTGGCGCAATAGAATATGACGTGTTGTGTCTCATACTATACTTGTTTGTATTGTTGCCAGCTAAAAAAAATGCAGATGACTGCTATTATAACAACACAATGATCATTCCGCATTTCAAATTCAATAATCCTAATTCAATTTCCATTCTAAACACGTATTCTCCCTAGTAGCATTTTTTGTTGGCATTTAGTTGGGCCACATACCTCTGGTTAGTTGGCAAATGCATACAATTGGCGGGCAGTTTGCGGGTTGGGCCAAACACTGATGGCCTACGTGGATTTGCCTACGAAGGCCCAACTTGCGATGGGGCCAACGTGCATTGCCCTACGAAGGCCCAAAAACAACGTGTTATGGGTAGGCCCAACGATACATATTACATGTAGGCAAGCGGTTGTATGTTGGTTGGTTCTATGGCTGGTTTCAGAGCGACGCGTCTCGTACCGCGGCCGTATCGGCCGTCGCTGTACATGAACCATAGTGGCTTCAAAATAAAGTTGGTTTTAGCGATGTGTTTTGAAAAACCAACCTTATTTTCAAGCAGATAAGGTACATCTGCAGAGACGTGCATGCGGCCGGCGCAGGCGCGGATACAGTTAGGGGGGGGAGGCAATGGGTGCAATTGCCCCCCCCTGAACTGGACCAAATAGGTACGTCATTAGCCAAGCTTGAACTAGTTTAAAACTAATTATTCTAGTTGAGTATTATATATATATTGTCTTGGGCGTCGCCAAGAGGAGGCAGCTGCCCCAGCCTAGAGGCTCAGGATTTTTAAAAGTTATAGCTTTCCCTGCCTGATGCCATAGACTGGTATTGTACGTAATAAATTAGCGTAAAATGGAATCTTATGTGATTGTGATTAAGATATTGTTTAAACCTGCGAAAAAACATTTATCAAAAAGGCTTGTACCTCTGGATTGGCACTCCTATTGGATTTTTGCATCGATCGACCTATACGTATAGACGGAGCCTGAAATAAATGAGCCCCTTGCCCCGAGGCCTTATATGCAATTAGGAATAGTATATATTTGAGGCTGAAAAATTTCGAGGCCAACCCAGACGACGACATACAAACGTCACCGATACAGTATTGTCTCTCTTTTGCACTTTGAAGTGATGAGTACATGAGAGGACGTTGTGTCGTCTGCATTGACCTACTTTCTGTCAGTTAATTAGCTGAAATTAAATGAAATACAAATTATGTTAAGTAATTGAATAAGTATATTTGTGTACAGTTCAAATTTTACACCACGGCTGAAGAAGAAACAAAACTTAAAAATAACTTCTTTGGAATAACAAAAAAACAAAACTTAAAAATAACTTCTCTATAATAACAAAAAACAGAACTAAAAATATCTATAAAGTAAGTACGTTAACATTTTAATGACTAAGTGTCATACTTACAAATGGAATGCAAATAAAAGTATCATTTTCAATAAAATTTGGTAGCAACAAACACTTCTTATTTAATGTTGATGAAGAAATATATTTTTTTTCTGTACGACTAACTTTATATATGCCTATCAGACTACTTCTTACTGGTACTGTATAAAAATCAACCTTATCCAAAAAATTATCACATTCCAATTTGTAAGACCCTCTTTCAGGAAATTCTTTGATAGATTTTATGACCACAATATCACCTTCTTTAGTATTAAAGCAAGAATTGACACTTAAGATACATTTATTATCTAAAATTACTTTTACAATTCTTTTTTTTCTAACTATCACTGTTTTCTTTTGTGAATATTTACTTGAACATTTAAATTCACCCATCCTTTTTGCAACCTGTTCTAAAGGGTGACTGTGAGATCGAACCATTTGTTTAATTTTACTCATGAAATTTTCAAAGGGAAAAGCAGAGAAGTTATCTAGATTACCAAATTTTTCAGTATCTGCTGTTAAATGTAAAAGATTATGAAAGTTATATACCAGAAGTTCTTTACTATACAGGGTTGGAACATTACGGACAAAACAATGCAATAAGTCATTGGCGTACGTGCGCCATTCGCTTACTGAAAAAAAATCACTACATAAAATATATATTGCACAATGTAATGCTAGAAAATGTTCATACAAATTTTTAGACAAGATGTTCAGTAAAACTACAGGGCCGAGGTATAAAACAAAAGATCGGAACTCCGTAGCCTTCCAATGTTTAAATAATTGTATAGGTCTTGGTCGTCTAGAAAATTCAGCTGGATAATGTTTTTTAATTTCTAATAGCCTTTGTGATATTGTAGTCACTTTTAAAAAATTAAGCTTACACTTTTTTGGTCCATTTTCAATCCAAACACGTATTAATTTTTTTACTACACCTAAACACACTAAGTGCATATAGTCTAAGGGTACTTGTGTCACTAAACCGACTTCCAGTTCTGTAAGAATAGATTTTGCAATCTGGTGATCTTCATAGTGCACATTATTAAAGTCAAGATCAGTTCTAAGATTTAAGTTTCGTGAGTATTGCCATGTGGTTCTACCAATGTACACTCCTTCCTGGGTGCATTTTTCACAACCATGTAGAGAATTGTGTGATTTAATGGATTTTATAAATGCACGTGCAGGTGCATCAGCTACAATGCAACTCAATCTAAATGCATACTTTTTTCCTTGAATGGTTATACCATTTGTTTCTAACTCAAAACACTCGTCAACGAAGGGTCGTAAATAATTATTAACATTATTTGGTTTTGATTCACCATAGAAAAGCCCGACAATGAAAGGCTTTTTGTTAATACACTGATCTAGAATACATAAAATGGGCCAAAAAGAATAATTTGTACTAGAATGTACGGGTAAGCCATCCACATTAACAGTTACAGTCAATAAATCACTATTAATTTCTAATTTTTTTAAATCAATTATAGGGTAGTTTTGATTGTCAATTAACCCAGTAGAAGCTCTTTCTAGTATATTAGGTAAAAGTCCGAAATATATGAAAGAGCCGGCATCACATTCTCTAACATTAATTTGCTTTGGCGTGTGTAACAATGTCCGTGAATCTTTAGGCAATGATGCATGATAAGGTTTTAGTATTTTTAACAAAGCATCTAAAGCTGAGTGCGAAATATTGTGGTCATGAGACCACGAAATGAGAGATGTAGCAAAATTCGTTTCTGTATTATTGTTATGAGATATAAGCGGTGCATTATTATTTTCCAAATTACTTTCAATCTCACTAGGACTATCATTATTAACATTATACAAAACTAAGGGTGGACTCAAACTAAAATAGTTATTCGAAATACGTTCAACCTCAACTTGTAACTCACGTGTAAGACTATTTTTAATAGCACTTCGATGGCGGGATTTTGTTCTCTCTGACACACCAGAGTAACTAGAAAAATTAATTGCTTCTTGCTCTACGACTCTCACGTCCTCCATCCCTGTCCTTGGCGAATCTAAACCAACTAACTATAATTTCAGTTATTCCATGATCAGTTTCTTTCTCTGCAGCCTTGTTTTTACGTACTGCACCTAAAATATACAAAAATACACTTCAATACAAAAATAAGTAATAAGTAATTAGTCTTTACAAATATTAATGCAGGAATCGAACCTGTGACCACTCGCACAGTAACCTGATCACTCTACCAGTGTGCAGTTTATTTAAATCATCCAAATGTTATTGAAGGACCCGGGTTCATTCCCGATTAGAGCAGATATTGAGTTTGCATATCTCTTTGTGTGTCCATGGCACCCACAATACAGGATCTTCCTAGGCTATGAGTGTGTATGATAGTTACAGTTAGGTACTTAATTTTTTATCTTATCACTCTCTTAGAAAAAACATAATTAAGGCTTAACTTACCTATAATTACTTTAATCAGCTGTAAATCTTTTAAAGCAATTTTATTATTTTTTCCTGTCCAGTTACACTTTGTAGCTAAGTTTTTGTCAAATATTCGTTCAAGGATTCTTCTTGTGATAGGACCAGTTTTGTTCCCACCAATGTAGGTCAAGTAGTTTATCTGCAACAAACACAAAACAACCCACTATAGTAAGTATGCCAGTAAGCAACAAATTTGCCAGTACTTAACGATAAATTATATACAAATTTTGAGTTGCAAATAAATAAGTACCAAAAGCTCTTTGTTTTCTTCGTTCTCCAGCCAAACTTCCAAACTGATTATATCTGTTCCTGATTTTAATGGTAAAGATACATTCTCTGGTAAACGCTCTGGTATAGCAGCAGATGTGGTTGATAATCTTGATAAAACTTCCCCTTGGGACAGTTGTAATTCCTTTATTGCAGACGTGATTTCCCCTAGGTAGTTTGCAATTTTAGCTGAAACATTAAATCTTTGTTAATATATTTTTTTATTTTTTTTATGTGAGCTCTGAGTTTTAGTGTGTTTATACTATTGGCTGTCCACTTTAACTAGTAGAGAGGAAGTTGCAAGCATAAGCTAGTCATTATTATGTACTTGAAAAGTAATCATATTTACATAGAGAAGAATTGATTTCTGTCAGTATTAGTGGCTGGCTTGGTGTTGAATGTGTTGATAATACTGGACCTGTAATTAAGACAGTAATATGATAAGAATAATAAAATTGACTTCATAATTTTATCATCAAAATGAGTTTGACACTTACTGTATCGCTGTGTGTTCACACTGCAGGGGGGGCTATTTGGCATTGGAGAATCTAAAAACAAGCAATAACTTAGAACTGCCTATATTGAATTGTAAAATGGTGGAACTTAATTCTGTCAAAAGAGAAAAAAGCTTACCATCAACATGAAAACCTTGCAGAGTTGATTTTTTATTGGGTTTGCTTACATACTCATATCTTGAGGAAGAATCTATAAATAAAACAAGGATTAAATCACAAAAATGCCTATCGCTCCACTTATAATAACTCTCAAGGCTGCAGCACTTGGTCCAGTACAGCGTCCAGCATCCAGCGCTGGATTGGAATAGACTACGTTCCTATTTTTCAATCCAGTGTCCTCCCCCGTACACCATGTGCCAGGGGCACTGGATCCGTGTAAACGCAACGCGTGTCAGTGGTCGCCGCGTAATGTACCTCAACACAGTAAGACTGTCTACTGGACTGAACGTAAACGGCCTGATCCCACTGGATCTTGGCATTTGGCATTGGGCATTGGGCATTGGGCATTGACACTTCAATGCCAATCCTGCGCTGGAAACCTTGAATTGAAAATACTTGAAATCTATTTAGATATGAATATTTATGCCTCGAAAACATGAAATAATGAATTATCACTATTTCTTAGGTTGCTACTAATGTTTCCAAGACCATATTTCATTGTAAAAGAGTCAAATTCATATTTTCAATTGTTCATTCAATTTTGACAGATGAAATCTTCCGACGAATATCTTGTTGGCTCATAAAATAGTTTTGGGATTATTAGCTACAAAGTAGCATTTTAATATAATACCTATGTTAGTAAACGTTCACTTACTTACTTAAATAAAATACACGTTCACATATTTATCAAACCAAAATTACAGAATATTACATAACTGTCACTCAATGTACCTGCACTGACATTTCAACGACAATGAATGACGCGTTTAGTAATCCTGTCAAAAGATAGAAAAAAGCTTACCATCAACATTAAAATCTTGCAGACTTAATTTTTTATTGGGAATATACTCGTATCTTGAGGCAGAATCTATAAAATAAACAAAAAGATAAAATCGCAATGAAACATGCACCTTAATGAAATTTTAAATTGTATGCTCCTAAATTTTTATTTCACTTTTTCGTGCTAAATCAATATATTATCAATATATAGGAAAGTGTTTGTTATTGTCTCCAGCGTTTTCTCCATGACCACCCACTGCCACCCATTCATAGTTGCAGTGGTAGAAGGCCCTTGGTGTGCACTTGCAAGGGAGTTTGGTCTCATTCGGGTAGGTAGAAACAGAGCTACAGCTGGACCTATCCATAGTACTAAATTTTATACAATGAGGAGGTCATTTAAAGTGGTCATTGCGGACAACCGAATTTTACACGAACAAAGTCGTGGGCAGAAAGCTAGTTTACTTACATATAAAATTTATGAGAAATACCTAATTTTAATATTACATGGTACACTTACTGTCTTGCTGTGTGTCCACACTGTGTGGGCTATTTGGCATTGGAGAATCTAAAAACAAGCAATCATATAGAACTACTTAGATTAAATTGTAAAACGGTGGAAGTTAATTCTGTCAAAATAGAGAAAAAAAAGCTTACCATCAACATTAAAGTGTTGAGTTAATTTTTTATTGGGTTTGCTTACATAGTCATATCTTGAGGAAGAATCTATAGAAGAAACAAAGATAAAATCACAATGAAACATGCACCACAATCAAATTTTGAATTGTGCGATCCTCATACCTAAATCTCTAGTTCCCACTTTTTTGGGATAATTATTATGATATTATTTACACATAAAATTTATGAGAAATACCTAATATTACTAGTGAACACCCACAGCTTTGCCTTTGCTTTGGACTACTATTCTTTTATCCCACGGGAACTGTGCATTTTTCCGGGATAAAAAATTGCCTATGTGCTATTTAGACTATAATCTTTCTCTGTGCCAAATTTCATCCATATCCATTCAGCTATTCTGGTGTAATGTGATCAATGGGTTATGAGCTTG